>CM043706.1:28446170-30846170 GCA_023969325.1 Oryzias curvinotus
TATACTTAAATTAAATCATGCTGAGATAGATAGGACAGATTTACTAGAAAGGGGACGAAGGGATTAACAGAAAATGTACTTATAACCTGATTCTGTCTCTAGGCAATTAATTTTTAAATGAAATTACAAATAGGAAGACAGTCTGAAAACAAATATGTTTTAGATTCTTGCCATTATTGACAGTGAAGATGCAGGCATCTATAGTAAATGTTTGACACAGTCTCTGAGGCTTATTTCAGCACAACACCAGCTGTGTAATGTTGGGAATGCTGCTAATAAAGTTACATCACAGGTCTGTTATTGTATTATTTTATTTAGAAATCATCTCCAGGACAAGGTCAGGGGACCCCATCAATCGGGGTCAGAAACTTGCCTGTGGTGGTGTTGGTGGGTGTGTTTATGTGTGTGTGTTAGCCTGGAGGTGCTGCTGGCAGATAAAAAAGTGTCAAAATGGACGAGCTTGAAGAGTTGATGTGAGAACATGTAGAATAGAATGTGGCAAACCAAAAGTCTGCATCTGTGTGTAAAAATATTCTGCTGTAAAGTTTGACAAAATAAAATCACACTGACAAATTACCATTTGCATGTGTTCATTAGAGTTACAACCTCAAATCAGTGATTTCAACCGCTTGAATCTGCTGCTGTGAATCATAGCACGCTACAACTGAGTGAACTACAAATGAATTTCAAAAGAAAAATATATTTTTTTCCTCTGACTTTTAAAGAGAAGGGATCTCTTTGAAGTGTAAATGGAGACACGGCAGCGAAACCTTAGTGAGCCTCAAAAACAGGAAGGCCAGACTAGAGTTTGCCAAACAACATCTAAAACAGTCTTCACAGTTCTGAAACAACATCCTATGGACAGATGAGACCAAGATCAACTTAATAATAATAATAATAATAAATTTTATTTAGAATGCGCTTTACATTTTAGATAAAATCTCAAAGCGCTACAATGGAGGCAAAGATAAAAATGGTTTTCAATAAGAACAAAGTAAGGCAAAATAGAAACAACAATGAAAGTACTAAAAAGCATTATTAAAACGAAAGTTTTTAAGCCTTTTTTAAATGTGCCAAGGCTTTGTGGGGGTCTGAGGGATTGTGGAAGATTGTTCCAGAGTCGAGGGGCAGCAGCCTGAAAGGCTCTGTCTCCCATAGTGGTTAGCCCTGGTCCTTGGCTGATGAAGGCAGTGTGTGAAATTGGAACGGAGGAGTCGTGAAGTGGCTTGCGGGAAAAGGAGCTCACTGAGATAGGCAGGGGCAGTTCCATGGACACATTGGTAGATGAGGAGACAGTTTGTATTGAATTCTGGAATGGTATGGTTAACCAGTGAAGTGACTGAAGGACAGGAGTGATGTGGTCAAATTTGCGTCTCCTTGTCAGGACCTAGCAGCGCAGTTTGGATGTGCTGGAGCTTTTCCAGGCTCCTGCCAGGAATCCCAACAAGGAGAGCATTGCAATAATCTAGTCTGGAGGAGATAAAAGCATGGATTAGTTTTACTGCATCAGACTGGGTGAGTGAGGGGCGGAGCTTTGCAATGTTTTTCAGATGGAAAAAAAGAGACTTTGGAGAGGTGATGTATATGATGATCAAATGTTAGGGTAGAATCGATTTTGACACCAAGATTTATCACAGTTGAAGAAAGCGGAATGTTGTGACCAGAGACCAGAATGCTTTTGGTGGAGGATGTTTTGATCTGGTGAGTTCAGTCTTATTGCTGTTGAATTGGAGAGAGTTTTCAGCCATCCATGCTTCTATCTCCTCGAGACATGCCTGGAGGGCAGAAGAAGTTAGGGTGGGAGTGGAATTCATTTTTACATATAATTGTGTGTCGTCGGCGTAACAGTGGAACGAAATGTTGTTTTACGAATGATTGTCCAAGTGGAGATATGTAGATGGTAAAGAGTGAAGGTCCAAGAACAGAGACTTGAGGAACTCCACAGGTGTCTGTGTGTGTGATTTAGCAGTCCCCAGAGCCACATATTCTGTCCTGTTTGTGAGATATGATTTAAACCAGTTGAGTATGTTCCCAGAGAGTCCAACAGTAGTATGAAGACGGTTAAGGAGAATGCCGTGATCCACGGTGTCAAATGCAGCTGATAGGTCAAGAAGGAAGAGTAGAGATGGGGAGCCCTGGTCCGCAGCCATGAGTAGGTCATTCATGACTCAGACCAGGGCTGTCTCTGTACTGTGAGCTGGCCGGAAGCCAGACTGAAATTTTTCATATAAGCTGTGCGTTGAGAGATGATGGTGGAGCTGAGCAGCGACAACTGTTTCAAGAACCTTGGACAAGAATGGTAGGTTGGAAATGGGTCTGTAGTTTGCCAAGTTATCAGGGTCCAGTGCAGGCTTTTTTAAGTGTGGTCTAATGATGGCAGTTTTGAGAGCAAGGGGAACATGACCGGCTTGTAATGATTGGTTAATTATAGTTGTGATAATTGGACTGATACTTGAAATGTTGTCTTTGATCAGGGCTGTTGGGAGGGGGTCAAGTGAGCAGGTTGAGGATTTCATAGTCCTTAAGATGGCTTCGACCTCTGGGGGCTTAAGCAGAGAGTGTATGGTGGAAAACAGCTGTTTTGAATTTCCAGTGTTGCTATTGATCTTGTGGGAATAGAACTTTGACCTGGCTATTGTAAGGGCTCTACAGTAGAGTTTTTGATGGTGTCGATAGGCCTGTTTGTGTACTGTCAGGTTGTTTTTTGCGAGTCTTCGTTCCATGGCTCGTCCAAGTCTTTTAAGAATTCTTAGTTCCTCTGTGTACCACGGGGCTGATCTAGTGAAAGAGACGGTTCTTGATTTCAGGGGTGCATGGGATTGCAGAATGTTATGAAGTGTAGAATTGTAGCGGTCAACAGATTCATTAACTGAGGTGAGTGGTGATGGCAGAGAGAGTTTTTGTATATCCTCTCGTATGGCTGCATCGTCAATGTTTTTCAGGTTCCTGAAATATATTTCCCGTTTTGTGTTTTGATGTTGGTGAGCTAATGCTACTTCCAATGAAATAACCATGTGGTCAGATACGCCCAAGTCATAAACTTCCATGTTGGTAATAGGGGCTGTGTCAGTGATAACCAAGTCAAGAGTGTGTCCTTTAGAGTGTGTGGGTTCTTTTACATGCTGTGTTAGCTGTAAGGTGTCAAGTAATTCCAAAAACTTGACAGCAGAGCAGTTTGTAGGAGTGTCCACATGTAAATTGAAGTCACCTAGTATGAGCGTACTAGGTGATGTTGCGCATATTGTCGTCAGCAGGTCTTGGAGTTCAGTGAAAAAGCCGGGGTTTATTTTGAGTGGTCGGTAAATAAGGATTACTGTTATTGTTATTTTTTCTGTTCTGCATTTGAATAACAGGCATTCGAATGTAGACAATACAGGTGCTGAAATGGGTGACAGATCAAGGTTTCTGCGATATAAAACAGCTAAGCCTCCTCCTCGTCCAGTAACTCTGGCTTTTTCAAGGTAGGTGTAGTCTGGGGGGCAGGCTTCATTTAGTGCCAGGTATTGCTCTGGTTTATGCCAGGTTTCAGTTAGACACATCACATCGATTTGTCTGTCAGTGATGTGTTCAGATATTAAAGATGATTTATTTGAAAGTGACTGCAAATTAAACAATTCAATTTTTAAATTAGGTGTTGCTTTCAGTCTTGGAAGGGAGCGGAGCATCTGGAAATCCACTCCGCGGTTTTTAATTCTCCAGTGATGACGCAGATTGTTATTAGTCCAGGTAGTTGGCGTGTTCTGATGACGTAAGCGGCAGTGGGGTTTTGCGGCAGCAGGAGACCGGCAAAACGGGTTGCTGGGGTATGTCCAGATATTGTTCAAGGTATCCGGTTTGTAGGGATATTTTGGGGGACGCACAAATCGACGGATTCCTGCGCTGTCTGGTGTGGCAGTGGCGGAGATTCCTGAGGTGCTTGGGTTTGCGGGCCGGCATGACGAGGCTGGCCATGGTGTTTCCCTGTTGTTCCGGGGGTGCGACGGCTTCATCCATCCAAGTTCTGAGGTTGTCGAGGTCACTGGTGTCGTCACAGCGCTCATCGGGGGGATGAGAAGGTTCGGGTGAGTACGTTGGTTCACTTTGTAGAACGTGTGTAGTGAATGTACCTGAAAGTTTCCAGAGGTGCTCCTGTTGTTTGATGGTAGAGTAGAGAAAGGTGTCTCGTTAGAGCTGGCAGCTGGTCCGGGGTATTGATGAATATCACCGGACAGCAGAAGGTAGATGGCGATGACCAAAGCGAGGTTCTGTTGCGGGTTTAATTTAATTTCAGAGTGCGTTTTTATACGCCGGTAGTAGCGATGCGGATGGGCGAAGGTGGTAGCCAGGGCAAGTTTCCCAAATCCAAAGTGCTTGTTTAGTTGGAATTCCGTTTTTGGTCGCATATATGTTGACTTACTACTGCTGTTTAATTCATTGACATTTAAGGTTTGATAGTTGTCATCATACTTTAAACTATTAAGCAATACATAAACAAGCAGAGCTGCGACTACACCTGCTGAACCTGGCGCCGCCATCTTGGAGAGGGGGGAGGACTTGTACCAGAGTCATGGAAAGAGAAGAGAATGGAGAAGGAAAGGAACTGCTCATGATCCTAAACATACCATGTCATCAGTGAAGCGTGGTGGTGGTGGTAATGTCATGGCATGGGCATGTATGGCTGCTAATGGAACTGGTTCTCTTGTATTTACTGATGATGTTACTGCTGGCAAAAGCAGAAGGTTGAGTTCTGAAGTGTTTCAGGCAATATTATCTATGGAAGCAATTCTGTGGCATAATTAGAAAATAAAAGTCAATACCAGAAATGATTTTTCATTCTTTTGTCTTTTCCCTTTTTCTTTATCATCTCCCCCTTTCGTTACCTTTTTTTCTTTCCTTCCCCGTTTCCCCCTTTTTCTTTCTTCCTCCTTTATGTATATTTTGCTTTTTCTTCTTTTCCCTTAACTTTCACATAGCTTATGGAGATTCAATAGGAATAAATAAATAAATAAATACAATAATAATAAAAAATAAATAAACCCACTAACTTATAGATGTAAAACATGCTTGTAAAACAGATATACCATAGCTCACTGTATTCCTAAGCCTGCTCATAATTGTTACATTGCTTCGTGGTACTTATTCATTATGCATCTTTTAAAGAAACATTTAAACTGGACAAGACTTTTACAAGTTTTCATATGATCCAGCAGATCGTTCCAGAGTGTGACACCCTTCAATGAGATGCACATGGATTTTAGGGTTGTCCTTACTTTAGCTTGATAAAATGTGTTGGTTCCTCTCAAGTTGTATTTATTTACCGCATCTCTGCTTTGAAACAAAGTTTGAATTTGAGCAGTTTTAAAATCAACCAAGTCCTGTTGTTGGAGCCAAATTCAGAGTTTAAATTTAACAGTTATTGTTTAAGACAAATGCACTGTTTCATTTAATAGTTAATTTAAATAATCATTGTTTGAACTTCCAATTAAATAATGCTACGTCACAGAGATGCTGTTAGGTTAGCGAGATTCATTGTTGATTGAAGCTTAAGAAAGTTGGAAGCAATATAGTTTTTTTCCGTGTGTTCGTGTAATTTTTCATGCAATGTACATACACACTTGATCTTCTGACCTCACCAAATGAGACAATGCTAACTTGTTGGTAATGAACATTTTGAATTTCTCTTCATTTGGCAGGTAAGCCAGTGTTTTTGTTTTTGTAAATATTGGATAAATTACATGTAAATATTTAAACTGATCAAACTTTATAAAGAAGCTAACCTCGTGATTTCAAGCCGCTCTCTCTGTGTTTGAAACGTGACATAAGAGCATGTCTGCTAATTTACTGCAATAATTCAGTTATTTCAAAATGTATAACTTTTTGAAGTTTGTAATGAAAATCTACAAACATTGTTGTTACTTACCAGGAGAGGGGCACCTGTAAAAAAAGCACGTAGCCTAAATGATGAAGTCTGTTGTTCTGTGGTTGTTTGATGGAGCGCACGTCTTTCTGGGAAAATCAAAGAAGGTGTTTATTTAAAATAATGATGACGTACTTCCGTCTTTTTACCGCTTTAGATCAGCTATGGTGAAGAAGACATCCCAGTCCGTGAAGCCTCAGGAGAGTAAGCGAAAGTAAAATAATATGTCCATATTATTTACATTAATGAAGAGTTTAACTGCCTTTTCCCCATTTTCTTTTCTTTCGCCATTTTTAAAGCACGACCCTCAGGCCAATAATGCGTTTTTTGGAATGCTCCTTTGTACTGTTTTGTACTTAAAACATGTATCATTGTGATGACTCTTTGTATGCTGCAGAAGTGTATCATATTAAAGATTTTTATTTTCACTGCTGTCTTGTTTCTCTTTAAACTTGCCTCATGTTACAAGAAGTAATCAGGCCAGAATATATTTTTACAATGTAGTTACTTTAACCTTACCAACAAGTTAGCATTGTCTCATTTGGTGAGGTCAGAAGACCAAGTGTGCATGTACACTGCACAGGAAGGTAATACGTGAACATACCCAGCATTTACTACTGAAAGTACCGTGTAATAGAGTGGAAATAGGGCTGACTTTCTTTTACAGTACAGTTTCATTGTACTTAAAGTGTGGATGCCATGCTTTGAACAACTTTGTCAAATAAAAAAGCCCTTTAAACGCTGATTCTATTGATACCAATAGTTCGCGTCGAAAAAAATCCGAAGCATATGAATAATAGACATCTTTCGAAGGAATCAGAGATTTGAATTTGCCGCTAAGAGCGCAGGCTGGAAGTGACCCCGATATGACCTGTGACGTCACGAAAGGCATTGACTTCCGTAGTTCGGCTTCGGACAGCTGGTAAACAAAGCAGGTAGTCTTCGTTTCTCTCGTTAATCTTCGTTAATTCTCGTTAATTCTCTGTTAATCATCAACATGCCAAGTCGTTGTGTGGCAGCTGGATGTAGCAATACATCTAGTGAAAGTGTATCTGTGTATAAATTCCCAAAACAAGAAACGCTGCTGAAACAATGGACAAAACAAGTTCAGCGCACGAGGGCGAATTGGGTGCCAACTGCTTCGTCAACTTTATGCAGCGAACATTTTGAGGCAGACTGTTTTGAAGAAACACCACAGCTCATGAAAGATATGGGAATGCATGTCAGATATAAAAAAGTATTGAAACCGAACGCAATCCCTACCATTTTCAAGAGATCGCTAGTGGCAACGTCCGAAACAGTGGCAACGTGGCAACGTCCTGGAAATAAAGACCTAATCTCTATGGACAAATCGCTTTCCGGATGAAAAAATTGTCTGAAATCGGCGAATTTTAGCTTTATTTTCTATATTTCTCTGCGGATCGCTTCCTCTATGGTCGCGGCTATCTCTCGTCTACCCGGCCTAATTGACCAATGACGGGACGTTTTAGTTGCTTTCGGATGCGTCGACGGCTCTGATTGGCTCTGTCTGTACCACGTGGTCAGCGTGACGGATCCCCTAGAGACCAAAACTGGCGGACCCACGCTAAACTTTCACAAACAAATCTGAAGAGTTTGCGATCAATAATGCGGGCATCGTCATTATTGAGCGTGGTCACGACCTCAGTTGTGAGAAGACGATAAAAAAAAAAAATTTAAGTGGTCTTGGCTGGAAGACGGTAGCATCACTCTGTGCTTCGCTATCGGTGCTAGCCATGTTGTCTGCCTTTCGTTACGTCACAAACAGGGCGGCGCGAATTCGGCGGAATGTGTGAAGCCGGCGGCCATCCTCGTTGTTTATATCGCGTTTTTCGCTATTTATTCTTTTTCGAAAAATATTAAAAACAATCGCAACATGAAATAGAGACTATTTACTATATTTTGGCTTATTAAAATAGGCCATGTCACCCACGGGTGAGGGGTAAGGGGTAAGTACCAAGTAATATTCAAGTGCACATACCCAGTATTTAGTAATGAAAGTACCATGTAGTTGAGTGGAAATAGGGCTGACTTTCTTTTACAGTCGAGTTTCAGTGTACTTAAGGGGTAGTTTCTGTGGTAAATTCACAGTAAATACCATGAAACATGCAGCGAGTGCAGACCTAAAGGTCAAGGTACTTTATTTGCACTTACCTTGTTCTTACAAGTGGTAAGTACCATAAAAGACACCTTTGCACGACATGTAAATACCCAGTAGGGAATATTATAAATACCCAGTATGTACCACATAGGTATGAACCAAATAGTACCATATAAATACAAAATACCATGTAAGTACAGAGTAGACACAAAAAGTACCATGTAAGTACCCAGTAAAGTCCCATAGAAAGTACCATGTAAACACACTGTAAGTACCCAATAAAAAAAAACATAAAAAGTACCATGTAAGTACCCTGAAAGTACCGAGTAGTTACACAATAAGTACCATGTAAATACCACTTAAGTACACTGTAAGTACTGTACTGTAAAAGAAAGCATTACCTATCACTTAAAGTAGCACTGTATGTTGTTATTCTGGTTGGTATTGTAATGAAAGGATGCAAATTAATGCTATACATAATATCCATGAAATCTTCTGTATTATTGTGTTTGTTTGGATTGAATAAGTCTATATTGTAATCACCACAGATTTTCCATCCATTCCTTGAATAACTTAATGTCTGATCCTGGTGCTCTGTAAACACAGCTTACAAGAATATTTCTCCTTTTCTGAAACACAATTTCAACTGTGATGCATTCGAATCTTTCATCCACAGCAAAAGACATATTTTCAATAAGTTGACAATCCATGTTTTTATCAACATATAAGGCCACCCCGCCTTCTTTCTTACATTGTCTACTTTTAAAAAACATTTCATAGCCACACATTTGAAAATCTGTACCTTTGTCTTCATTTATCCATGTTTCTGACACAGCAACTATGCTGAACGATCTCTCAAAATGAGACAAGTAATCCTTAATATTTTCAAAATTACAATATAAACTCCTACTGTTAAAGTGAATTATTGATAACTTGTCGTTCAATGATATTGTTTCTTTAAAAGTAGTTTCTGTAATATATGTACATTTATTGCTATTTTTCAAAATGTTAATATCTGGATCTCTGTCATTTATCCTGTTTTGGTGTTTGTAATCAATCACTTGGGAAAATATAGATTTTTCTGATGAGGAAGAATTGTCACTGAAGTTATGCATAGCCATTGTTTCACTCAGAAACATCAATACAGGAAGAGTTGGTGAGCGGTCAGACAGCAAGGGCCACAAACAGTCAAACAAGGACACACTGAACACACAAAACAAAAAAAGTCATACCACACCCATTTGAACACACAATACAGTGATTAAGTTTAAACAACAATGCTTTCAGGCTCTCCTGGGCTGATGCATATTAAATTAAACTTAGGATATATCAAATAATATGATACAAATTAGGGCTGCACGATATGAGCTAAACTTGCGATATGAGTGATCAATATTGCAAAAACGATATAATTTGCGGTATATAAACAAATAGCAAAACAACCAAAAACATCATTACCATTTCATTGCAACAGTTTAAAAATTATACTCCAAAGGACCCTCGTTGATGTAGGAGGCAAATCTCTAACATAAAAGGGCTCCTCTGATTGGTCAACAACGTGAAGGGGTCCATCCAATTGGTCAAATTCCTAAATGAATTTATTTGATTCGTTAAATGCTTCAAGCTGCCATAAGATTGTTGTACACATTTAAGGTAACATATTTATTGCGATTTTTGCTGACTTTTGCGATATGGATATTGCACTGCTTGATATTGCGATAACGATAAATTTGCGGTATATTGTGCAGGCCTAATACAAATTAATGGCTCACAATACCTGAGCTCTCAAGTTGTCCTGTCGTTGATAGCTTCAGTTATCCTTTTATTGCTGATGTCAGACGTTGGAAATGTGGAAGTAAACAAATGCAGCATGTCTCCGACAAAATGTAAGTATACAGCAAAGTTAATTATCACTGATTAGTATTATTATTATTAGTGACTGGTCCATTGGAGTCAATAAATTTAGCTATGTCCTGTATGGACTCCTGGGTTAGTTTGATGACAGCAGGATACAGCAGAAAGGCGTGAAAGCCCCCGCCTGCTCCATGACTGGGTAACATAAGCGCCTTCGCTGTAATCCGGGGTGAATCGGATTTTGTTGCCTTCTATTGTCACCTCCGTCTTCCTGGCACATTGCAAAATGCGATCTCTGTCCGTGACGCGTAAACATCTAAGGATGATGGTCCTCAGTCTCTCCGGCTTTTTACGCAGAGGGCTAGAGCGGTGAGCCCGCATCAGCTCCAGTGGCCATTTATAATTTTTCGTTCTTATATAATTGCTATTCGTTATTTTACTTTATTACTTTATTTATTTTATTTCCCAACTAATGACTCATCCGTGATGATCCAGTATAAACTGAGGGAAGTGACTTTAACAAAAAAAGTAAAACAAAATAGAAAGAAGTAGTCTGCTCCCGCACTTAACAAGTCAAGTGGACCGGCGGAGCCAGACTTACAGCTTTGTGTTTGAGGGGGGGTTGGGGTGCTTTGTTAGATGAGCGGTATGTGTGGGATGAGATGAGATGAGATTTAGGACTGCGATCCGTCCCGCAGATCTAGGTGAACGAGCTACCGAACTCAGAACCGGGTCTAAAAGTGTGTGTCTGAGCAGAGCTCGAACCGCCAGCACACACACAGCAGCTTTGGGGCAGTGTGAGCTTCAAAGCAGAAATGTCGCTCAGTCTTTAGAAACTGTTCAAACAATCACGTGGATTTGTGTTTCGAGTCGTGCCCCAACTAAATAAAGGCTGATGTTATTCCCACATGTTTACGTGCAGCCAGGATGCAGATTGCAGCACCACCCAAAGCTAATGTTGTTAGCCCGTGTTAGCATACTGCTAATCCTGGCTTCTTTCTGGTTCCGTTCTACAACAGAAAAAGCGCTGACCACACGGATTAAAAATAAAACGATTAGCGAAGAGGTGCTTCATAATAACCATTACATTATTAAAAGCACGTTTAGAAGATCGTCTCGTATATTACTGAGCTGACATATCAATGTATGTAGCCGCTCGCTAGAACTAATTTTCTCTTCCGGTTTGGTTAAAAAAAGATTCATTAAATTACCCAATAACAGGTAATGAATGATTCATCACACAGCTGTAATAACACGTCATAATTTAAATACGATTTTTTTAAAGCTACATTTAATAAATGATTGTCTTAACAGCCAGAAAAACTGAAATAAAAGTATTTTGTTAAACAGTGAAGTGGATCTTTGTGGCTCTTGTTGGGTTTTGGTCTGGAAGAAACTGGATCAAATGGTTCTTTTAGTGTTAAAGGTTCCAGACTCTTGATCTCCACTGAAGATATGAGTATGAAATGTCATTCCACAGACAAACCATCAACAAAATGATCCTGATGCTGCTGAGGTTCTTCTGGAAGTGAAGCAAATCTCAGCAGAGATGCAGTTTTTCTAAACTGAAATCACTGACATTAAACAGCCTGAACATTCATGGAGCTGAACTGGACACAGAAAAACCTCCCTGTTGTGTTTCCACCCACCAATGAGGAGCAGTTTGATGAAGATGAAGCTGCACTGGAGGAAGAATCAGTCCAGAAAAGATGGAGAACAATTCTGACACTAAGCAGTTTTTCACTGATGTGTTCAGGTTTGAATCTTTTCTGTCTGCAGATCCATGAGCAGGACCCTGTCTTTGGGTTTGAGCTTGAAATGGAGTTTTGGAAATAGAATCTGTCTGAATGTCTGGAATTGGAGACATGGAGACATCAAAGAGGTTTAGATGGATTTGGGTTTGACAGAGAAATCTGCTGAAAAGAACTGAACTACAAACTTAGAACCAAAGACGACTAAACAGATTGTACTTTTTTATCTGCTAACAATTTTCTCTTTGATCTGTTAAGGTTTCCTGTTTGTCGTTAGCTGGAGGGACTAACTAAGATCATATGATTTGAAGAATGTTGTGGGCTGCACTGACCAACAATGTCTTCTGTCTTTTCAACTGGAAGGGACAGAAGAGACTCTTCCAGGACACGCTGTTGATGGACTGCATGTTTGGAGAGCTTGAAGCTCAAGATAGAACCGTTGTTGAAGTGAACATACCGATAGTGTGGAGATGAAGATCAGAGTCACACTGACCTGCTGACATGTGAGAGCTGTCCACACTTTGGACATGACTTCTGTCCCTCCTCTTCCTCTGATCACTGTTCTGTGGGTCTGTCTCTTCATCTGTAGTTGATGTTGATTCTTCATGTTGGTTTCCTTCTTCATCCTGACTATCAGTTACATTAAAGCTCTGCTGTTCCTCTTTAATCTGTGGAGGTTCTGGTTCCTCCTGTTCCTCTTTAATCTGTGGAGGTTCTGGTTCCTCCTGTTCCTCTTTAATCTGTGGAGGTTTTGGTTCCTTTGGTTCCTCTTTAATCTGTGGAGGTTCTGGTTCCTCCTGTTCCTCTTTAATCTGTGGAGGTTCTGGTTCCTCCTGTTCCTCTTTAATCTGTGGAGGTTTTGGTTCCTTTGGTTCCTCTTTAATCTGTGGAGGTTTTGGTTCCTCCTGTTCCTCTTTAATCTGTAGAGGTTCTTGTTCCACTCTGAAGTTCCTCTGCTGGTTGCAGAGATCTTCCCCTTCAGTCATCCAATGCTGGGGGAGGACTGCAGGGACACAAACACAACAAGGAGCCTTTTATACGTTTCCAGGACTTATGGGTTTTTTCAAGCATCAATAAACTCTGTTATCATTGGAGAAAATGTCTGAGGAGTCTGGAGGACCAGAAGAGACTCATTTAAATAAATAAATCAAATATAAAATAATTGAATAAATGTATCATTCATTCATTTAAAATTGTCAGTAAATAAATAAAATAAATCAAACATAAATGCTTAATTATACATAGAATACTAATTAAAAAACAACCTTAAATTTTTTCATGACATTTTTAATAATTGTATGGTTTTAAAACTGTACGGTCCTGCAAAGCTGAGGATTTCAAAGATAAATGCATGGTGCCTTCAGTGAAACAAGGTGGTGGCAGTGCCCTGATGTGGGGCTGCATGAGTGCTGCTGGTGTGGGGGAGCTGCATTTCATTGATGGGATCATGAACTCAACAATATAGTGCTCTATACTGAAGAAGAAGATGCTGCCATTACTTCATTGGTCATTGAGCACTTTTCCAACTTGACAATGATCCAAAACACACTTCTAAAGCTACTGCTGTATTTTCTGAGGAAGAACAGGGTGAAGGTGATTGAACGGCCAAGTATGTCTCCTGATCTGAACCCTATCCAACACCTGAGGGAATTCTGAAGAACAAGTTGAGCATCACTCTTCATCCAGCATCTAAAATAAGTTGTTCTTGAAGAATGGAAAAAAATAAATGTTGTAACATGTCGGCAACTTGTTCATTCCATGCCTAGAAGACTTGGTGCTGTCCTTAAAAAAATCACAGTGCTCATACAAAATACTAGATGTAGTAGTTTTTGGGTGGATTAAACCAATTGAATAAAAACTGAAGATTATGCAATCTGAGTTAGATCATTAAACTTTATTTCATGTTATATAGTTAAAGAAGTTTTCAATAGAAGTCAACTTTGTGGAAAGTTTGGAAATGTTTCTTTTGCTCATTGAGCTTCTGATTAAATGAGTACTTTTTAAAAGGGGGTGTACTCATTTATGCTGTACTTTATTTTTGGGAATTTATTCTTTTGGGAATTTATTCTCATATTTGGGGCACCAGTGGCTCAGGCGGTTGAGCTGGTCGTACAATGATTGAATGGTCGGCGGTTAGATTCCCCCCAGTCCACTGTTGTTGTTGTGTCCGTGGGCAAGAGCTCCTCCACTGGTGTGTGAATGTGTATGAACGTCTAGATGATGGTCAGAGGGGAAGCTGTGGCTAAATCAGTAGTTACCATCACCAAGTATGAATGAGGAGTGAATGAATAACGGACACATTGTAAGCGCTTAGACCAGGGGTCGGCAACCTTTTTTACTCAAAGAGCCATTTGGGACCGCCCCTAATGAAAAAAAAAGCACTCAGAGCCACAACCCGTTTTGACATCATTATATATATTATGCATGTATATATTATATCAAGGGTGCTCATTACGTCACTCGCGATTGATTTTCAAGGACATGAGTGTAGATCGCGGGCCAGAAAAGATAAAAAAAATAAAAGTACTTCTTTCTTTTCATCGTCATGTTACATGTTTATTAGTAACATTATTGTTTATGTACTGATGACAGAGCCTGCACTGAGTGAATTTAAACTCGCGTCTGCAGTGACGTATGTGTCGGAGGATGTCCGATTGGCCATTCCGCATGTCAATCAAGTCCCGTACTTTTCGGTGAGGATTTTGATTGGCTGGTGGATTTTCAAGAAGCACTCTCTTCCCCTTCAATCTCCCCCACGTCCCCGAAGATGACCGGTCGATGGCGACCGACGCAACGAGCTCCCCTGCTCTGAAACACACATCACCACACACGCGAGTCCAAAACACCGGCGCAAACTCTCCGTCACCAGAAAGCCGTTCCCCGCGCCATGCCAAGCCCCCGGCGGAAAATCACTCCAGGCCCGGAGTGTTTATTGAAACCGCCCCGCGTGTCCTCCTGCTATCAGCTCCGCAGCCCTAGCCCGACAAACACGAGCCACCAAGGAAGCTGTTTTTTACGTGGCATGTGCCTCGCACGGATCCAGCAGCACCTTTGAAATGCCACGAAAAATGAACAAACTAAAATAAATTTGAATTTTTATAAAATACTCATTATTTTCCAAAGTCACAGGGAGCCACAACAGAAGGATGAAAGAGCCACATGTGGCTCCGAAAGCATGGGTTGCCGACCCCTGGCTTAGAGCATCTGGAAAAGTGCAGATGAATCCAATCCATCATCATTATTGTTGTTTTCCACATATTTAACGCAAAACGACAGAGTTTCTGTTTAAAAAAAAGACTTCTGCTCTGCTAATTTAGAATAAGATTAATTTATAAAAGTAGCCTTTATGGAAGTTATAAATATGATGATAAATTCTCACAAGAAACAGAATAAAGTAAACATCCACCATCTTTCAACGCAGGGGTGTCAAACATACGGCCCGCGGGCCATATCCGGCCCGCCAGGTGGTTTAGTCCGACCCACACATGAAGAGTAAAACCATAAGGATGTTTAAAAAAGAAAGCAAGTTTCTAGCCCATTCCTGTGGCAAGTTATGATTTTTTAAAGAAATAGCCTAAATGCGCAATTCCGCCACTAGGGGGAGCAAAGGAAAAGCAAAACAGGTGAAACAGCATATCTGCACGTGCCAAAAGTGAAACCTAACAGCTCTGTGTCTGGGTAAGATGCAGTTTGGTTCCCTATGAGCCTTACCACTGTTATCTTGCTATAAGGATGTTCAGTAGTGACACAATAATGACCAAAATGTTGTCAAAAAGTGAAGTGGAGTGAGGAGCTTTCCAGGAAAATGGACAGTTTTTTTCTTTCTTTCACGAAGCTGAATGCAAACCCGAATGCTTTGTATTTCATCAACAGGTCGCAGTGCTCAAAGAATATAACATTCAGCACCGCTAAGAGACTCACCATAAAGAACAGTTTCCGGATTGCTTCAGTGTCAGATGTGAAATATTGCGTCTGTGTAAAATTGTATAGACCAACTTTTTTTTAATTGAATTGAATTTAATTTCATTCGAGATCCATTGGTCCCAAGTGATTAGGGTAGTATGTTGGTTGAGGCATTATTTCAAATTGAGTAAAAAAACTAAAACAAAGATGTTATTTTGCTTTTACATTACCGGTCCGGCCCACTTGCGATCAGACGGGCTGAATTTGGCCCCCGAACCAAAATGAGTTTGACACCCCTGTTTTAACGTTTTTTGGGGCAAAATATGATTTTTACAGAACAAATCAGCGATGCCAGAAGTCGTGTCCTGACAGGGGAAAAGAATTCTAGAACCTCAACATGGTCTGATATTGAAGTGATCATATTGGCTCAGGTGTAGCCACGCCCCTCTGTCTCCAGCATTGATCAGACTGGTTCTGCAAACCACGCCTTCAGTCCTCTGCATGTCACCATACTAGTCCATAGAGATGGGAATAGAAGCCACTGGAAGCTTTCCTTGGGGTTCATGTAATTGTGCCAGAAAAATGTACCAACCATTCAGAGCTTTGAAACCACACAGAACAGCGACATCTGGTGGTGGTCTGGACATATATCATCTGCTTCAACTAAGCTCCTTGTAACCTTTCATTGTAGATATTATAATTGTTACGCCCCCTTCCGAGTCTAGGGGCACCAGGGCGGCATAACATAAAAAAAGTAAAGTTTTTGGCTACTAAATTGACTGCAACACAATACACCAAACCAATGTCTCCATAAAACAACCAAATTTATTTACAAATAAAGAAAACAACCAGCAATAACTAAAAGTGAAGCAAAAAGGCTTCGGGGTGAACCCAGGCCAAAATAACAAACAAAAACCCCACCTAACTGAAACATGTAATCTTACCTGCAAATGAAAGAAAAGGGAAATCAATGACAAAACACTTACCTCCCTAGACTAACAAAAACAGGAGAAAACATGTACTAAAGAAAATGGCAGTTCACCCCTACAGCTTCACTTAACATAACTATAAACCAAATGACTAAACAGAGTGGGCACAAAACTATAATGAACTAATACAAAATACTTAACCACAACACTAAAGTGCAACACAACTAAACAGGTGGTAAAATCAAAAACAAAATGGAGAAGAGGGCCAAGCTGCAGTGGAGACTGTTGCAGCAAGGCTCCCTTCTCACCGCTGGAGGTCCAAGTGGTGGTTTTAAAGGCTGCCTCCACCAGCTGGTCCAAATGGAGGCCACACCCTTGCCAGCACACCTGAAAATAATCACAGACATACAAACAAAGATCCACAAAAACACAAGTCCCACTCTGGGGGGTATTCCAGGAAGCATGTTTAAACTAGCCTGACTTTAAGCCTGAACTCTGGCTGAAATCCGCCTGAACTTGCTTACTCTGGGTATGTTGGTTCCAGAAGATCGGATATGAGTTGGCGCAATGACGCTCGACTTGGTAACCCTGGGTTAATGCACGTGCACATCGTGTACATAAAGACATTCTCAATAGATCGCCGATTTCTGGAGTCACCATGGAAACGCGTGGGGGAAAAAAAGAAAGCGCCACACTTGAGACGGAGATTTTAATGACGGCGTATCAAGATTATACGTCCAACAAAAAAGTAACACGGCTGCATCATCAAAAAAAAAGAATTTCTGCTTGGAGAAAATCAACAAAGTAAACCCACGAGTTTCTGATCTTGTTTCCATTTTCCTTGTGACGCATATATATATATATATATATATATTAGGGCTGCAGCTATCAATTCTTTTTGTAATCGATTAATCTAGCACTTTATCGATCGAATAATCGAGTAATCGGATAAAACGATTTGTGTGTTTTTGAACAACCAAAACAAATAATGCATAACAAAAATGATGTGGTTGTAAAATGAACAAGCATTTGATTTTAAAGATCCCCTCTGATGCAAATGTTATTTTTGGTGTTTTTAAGTTGGTTTTGAGAAATGTCGCGGAGCTAGAACATTTTGTATGGTGGGGGGACAGAAGACTTTAAAAGGGTGGCACAATATCAAAATGGAAGGCCATTAAAAATAAAAGAATCAGAAAAACATATTTGATCATTATCATTGCTTATATTTCGTGTAAAAATAATGCTTTTGTTATTTTTGCAATGCTTAAAGAAGCCTCGCGGTCCGCCGAAAGGCGAGCTACCGCCTGTCCCAGCCCCTGCCTCTCGGCGCCCCCTCGATGCTCTTAGCTGAGTGTCCCGCGGGGTCCGAAGCGTTTACTTTGAAAAAAATGTGTTCATGAGTGTTCAAAGCAGGCCCGGTCGCCTGAATACAGCAGCTAGGGGCTCTCGCCGCCCGCCGAGGCGGCCCGCGCTGGTCGCCGCAGAGCGGCTGACGCCACCCCTCGCTTGCTGCCGGCGGCACGTGCGGGTCCCGCGCCTAAGGCGTCGGGGTTCCAGCGGTCGCGCAGATCATGTCTTCTGTTTAGTTGCTGAATCATGGAAGATATACTGTTGTGGTAAGCCAGCTCTATTTTGCAGTACAGACACTGCACCTTGTTCTCTTCTATATTAAGTTTGTAATGATTCCACACTTAAGACAATTTCTGCCTTTTATTTATGGATCTATTCTCCGCCATCGCGCCAACTAAATTCAAAAGGTCCGTGTGACACAATCAAATCCCTGCGCCGCGCGTATAGTGCGCGTCATAGGAATTTAACGAGGCTTCGAGGCACCGTTTTTGCCTCGAGGAATTTTTGTAATCGAGTAACTCGAATAACTCGAGGAATCGTTTCAGCCCTAATATATATATATATATATATATATATATATATATATATATATATATATATATATTGAACTCTCATATGTCTAAGTTTGAGCCGGTGAATATGCTAATTTTTATAACAATAAAAAGGACGGTAAAAAATGCACGGAGTGCCAAAAATTAATTAAAGAATTTCCCATCACTGTACTTGCAGAGCTGGAGTGTAGGGGTGCTATAAAAACTCTTCATCCTCTCCTTCACTCTCACTCGTGGTGCTGAGACGTAAGCACAGTAGGACAAAATAACTCGGCAAAACACGGCAAAACACAGTAAACATATTTAGTCAAAAAGCCACACTTCAACCCAAATCCGTCCAGACAGGCAAAGGGAATGATATCCCACAATCCCTTGCGGTGCCGATCTAACAGCAGCACCAAAGTTACACCTACTTAATTGAATTAATTTGAATGAAAGGAAAATAATTGTCTGAAAACTATGTGTTATTTTTAAGGTGACTTAACAAAAAAAAATGATTTCTCTTAACTGAAGCAAATAATTAAGTTAGATCAAAGTAAAGTTTATCTTTCCAACATCCATATATGGTCTTATCAGCCTCTCACTGTGGAAAAAGTATTATCTGAGCTTCTTCATCCACTAAATCATCTTCAAATGGACACGCCATGCTGCTTCACCTCTCTCAAAACAAACTAAGCTTCAACTAAACCTGCTCCGGACCAGGTTATGTTCAGAGAGTTGCCATGGCAACTTGACCTACCCTGAGACATACCTCCATTTCTGGAACCGAAAGCTGAGGTTATCAACTTCCTTAGCCTCAAACTTACCGTGGGAGCTAGCATAACCTGCTTTCTGGAATACCCCCCTGATATAGAAATAATACACAAAACACAGAGCAAACAGAACCAAACAAAACCAAATAAAACCAAATACGGCCACAGCCGTAACATAATATTAGTATATTATTATTATAATATAATGAAAAAACCTTAAAAAAACAATGCTGTTAATAGTGATAAAAAACAACATAAAACAACACAATGAGTTACGTTTTCTGTGAGAAGTGCTTTACACAGCAAAATACACATCACATGAAGAAAATAAACGCAAGGCAGAAAAGTTAAACTGGTCTTGAACCCAGAATCTCTGGACACAGAAGCTATGACTTTATCTCTGAGCTTTTCTTCATAGATAACGTTCATAGTGTATTGTCTTAATTGGAGAAATCGAGTTTAAACGATCCTGAGCAGCAGTACTTTTTTTTTATCAGGAACCATGGTAAAGTGCAGTGAACTGATGCTGATTCCAATACAGGAGCAACAATAGAACTGGTCAGGAAACGTTCAGGATTCACTTGTTTTTTTAAAGAATAGCGCGCCCAACTGTTCAAACACAAGTGACATCTGAACCGTGGTTCGACCAAACGATGCATTTGGTGCTTCATACGTCATCAACCACGTGATCTGTGCTAGTTGACACACGCCACAAAACATTGTGCCGAAACACTCTGTTTCATGAAGGTGAAACAAGCGCCGAAGCGTCTGTGTCAAACGGCCCATTCCTACTAGTCCATTAAAGGTGTTCATGCAAATGTCTGTTAGCGCTGTTAACTTTTTTGTGTGTTTTTTATTGAAGCAATTCTTTAACAAACAATCGTGGCATTTCTGTCAATGACATCAATATCAATGAGATGAAGGTAGTCAAAATAAACATGAAAACAAATATAAGCAAATTTATAGTTTACCAAAGCTTAAATGGATCAAATAAATTACACGTCTGGGCTTTCTTGTGATTCATAAAATGCAAAGATTTATGGAATAGTTTGAGATGGTTTATTAATCCATTAATGTGAGGTTTCAGATTTGAAAAAACAATCAGTACATTAATCAGAAATTCCAGATTCTTAATACAATTATCAATACAATTTTAATGGTATTCCAATTGAAAGGGTTTATGATAATATTTTGTTTCAACCAATTATGAAAATATGACAAAAACTCTTTTACATGCAAAAATTCAAAGAATAGATGTTCCACATTTTCTACATCATTTCCACAAAATACACAAAGATCGTTATTCCAATTAAAGTCAAAATGTAAAAATGATTGGAAGGGTAAATATCATTCAATATTTTTAAAAGGTCACTTCTTTTGCTTTGTGAGGTACAGGATATGATAGATATAATGTTCATATATTTTTAGTTTCTGTGGTGCTGTAATTCCGCAAAATATATTTTCTTTTTAATGGGGAAGGGTAATAGAAACCACTTAAAATCTCTCAAAGAAATTTACATAGCCCTTCTACATAGACTGTGGTTTCATTTCTGAAAAATGTTGTTGCAAGATTATTTGCTGGGCTAGATTTTTAATGGGAACAATTTGAATTGATTTCATTATCGTATTCTTTATAGGCAGACCAAAATCACATTTTACACACAAAGGGTTGTGATCAAGATAACTACCATGTTTGTCCATTAAAGGAGAAATAGCCCAAATTCCTTTTCCAACCAATTGTTTAAAAACAAAGACTTTCGTTTATGTTAGCGCCGTTAATGGATCTTTTAAACATGAATGGTGGTCCTTCCAAAACGGAGAGGGAATAAAACAGCACAGACATTAAAGCTGCCTGGCGGGAATAACTGCCCACTGATTTCCCATCATGCCTTTGTTTACCAACTAACGACTCCTAGCTAACATTAGCGGTGAAGCTAGGACGGCAGCACCATTGGAGTTATAATCTAGTTATAATCAGTTTGGATGCAGATGCAGCTCAGACTAAGAAAACAAAGACGTTCATGGATCTATTTGTCTACAGGTGACGTACCAACTATGTTGAGCTGCAGCTGCGGGTTCCAGCTGCTATCCAGCAGTCTGCGCTGACGACCGAGCTCCTCCTCGTTCTGGACGATGGTTCCTTCAGCAGCAGAAAGTTGTTCTCTGACAGAACCTTTCTGAGGTTCTGAAGACATGGTTCCTGCTCCGATCTTCAGCTCCAACTCCCACAAACACCGCCGTCCTCTTCACTGCAGCTCCGATCGATCATCTGCTAGTCTCACAATCACAGCAATCCACGTTGTCTTTCCGTTCAACACTTCTTCACTCATTTACGACACTTAGGAAAATGCTGAGAGTTCCACACGAACCACGTATCGTCCTTTCTGTCCAAAAACCTCACAAACGTCCCAACAAAACACCACCGTCCTCTCAACACAAGCTAACGCTGCTAGCCTGCTAACAAGCTAACGCTGCTAGCGCCTCGTGCTGTTTACTTCCGGGTCACGTGCAGATACTTTATTTAAAAACGTAAAACGTCTACACTACTTAACCGAACCTCAAAAAGCTTCAATTATTTTTTAAATAGTTTTAATTCAGTTAATAATTAGGAAAATAAAATCATAATAGAAAAATAAATCATTTTTGGGGAAACTTTATGAGAGACGTTGTGATGTCATCACACGGTGCCGTTCTCAGTCCAATGTTGTTGTTTTTTTAAATAAAATTTATTAACAAATATTGCACATACAAAATACCAAAAATAAAACTCCACACTGTGTGCAAAATACAATCTTCACGTTTGCCAGGAGAATGAACAAAAAACAAAATCCATAATAATAACTATGTAAAACAGGTTATGCAAAAATAAAACAAAAATAATAAAGGCAAAGGAATCTGTTAAAGTTTCAGGAGAGACCATGTTTCAACTGTTCTGACAGCTTTTTGTTAGTGGAGCATTTTATACTGTTCACATACAACACCATTTCTTTCTGAAAAACATAAAACACTGGTTTTTTGTTGGAATATTTACACTTGTGTATAAAGTGTTTAGCCATAATTATGACAATCCAAAGTTCAGATTTGAAAATAATCAACGCATCAGAGCTATATGTGCATTTATAACGTTTGTTCACCCTAACTTGGTTTGTATATGAGCATCAATAAAAAAAAAACATAGGGGTACACATATTATTAAAAATATTACTGTTTTTTGTTTTTTCGGTCTTAAATGTGTGTTTGATATTAACAATTGTAACAATTTTTTGGGGAAACTTTATGAGAGCCGTTGTGACGTCATCAAACTGTGTCTCAATCCAATGTTCAGATTTGACTACAAAATTTATCAGAGGTTAAATTAACCTTAATCACATTTGTTAATGAATTCCTGAACTACAATAATCGATAAAGAAATGTCTTAAGAGAACAAAGAAACAAAATTGAAAAAAGAAATTTAACAGCAAAAAAACTTAAAATAACTTTTTAAAGAGAATAATTACAAGTATAAATAAACATTAAACTGTAATAAAAAAACAAAGACAAATAATATTTTAGAAATTCTTTCGGTGAAAAAACAACAGGTTTCCTAAATTTCATTTAAATTAGATTAATACATTTATGAGCAGGGCCGGCCCTGGTCTTCTGGTGGCCCTAAGCGAAATTTAATTTGTGGCCCCTCTAACTGATCGGCAGCACCAACAAAATGCAACTTTTGTTGTAATATAAATGAGATCTTTCTATTACTACATTTTGTGAATTTATTATTGTTGCTGCTGAAGAATTGAACACAGTATATTGCCTGCATGTTGGATACACATTAATGACGATTCTAATCGTATTTCGGGCGATAACTCGTAGCAGTGTTTACAGCTTACCCTAGGGCGGTTCAGTCAATTAACGCACCTGCTCAGCGTCCTATTTAAGCCCAGGTGCGCAGGCGTTCATTCTCTTTCTTACCTTCAGCGCTCATTCTTCGCCGTTCCCCGTGCTCGCGGATCCGGCGGATCTCCTTTTCTTCGACGTCTTGCTGTATTCCCCCCGTCCTTTGGATGGATGATCCCCGTTTCTGATGTGGGTTTTCCGTTTTCGCCGCGTTTGCTCCTTTTTGCGGATCTCGCCGGGCAGCTAGCGGCGCTCGCCGGGCGGCTAACGGCGCCCAGCGCGTTCGTTTCGCCGCGGTCGCGTGCATCTGCAGGGGGTGCGCTTTCCGCGGTGTTCGGGTTGTCCGTGGGCCCGGATCTGGAGCTGTCCGGGTCTATCGTCTGCCGTGGTCGGACGGTCTTCTAAGGTGAGCGGCGTGCGGATTTTCCTGTGTAGTTTTCTGGGCTGAGTCTTGTTTTGTTTACTTCCGTGTATGGTGACGTCGCGCCCCTAAGGACCCTGGGAATTGTAGTTTTTGGGACTCGTGGTTTGTTCATGAGGCCTTTCTGATTCATTTTCTGCTGTTATTCTGCGTCGTCCGATTATTGTTTCAGGAGTTGTGGGGTCTTTTCTGTGGTTGTGACGGCTGGCGGTCCTCGTCTGGCCTGGTTTCTCATACTGGCTGACTTAATTGCAGTTTTTGCATTTTCTTTGTTGCTGTTTTGTTCTTTAGGTGCTGAAGGTGACTCTTGACTATCTTTGATTAGATGCTGGCTTTATTATTATGGCGGTTCTTCTGTTTATTTTCTTCGTTGTTGTAGCTGCTGGTTAGTCTGAATGTGAATTGGTCTCTCTTGGACCCGTCTCTCCTCTGTGGACAAATTCCTTATGCTTGGTCTCTTTATGCAGCGTCTTTGGCTCATTTTAATCACTCATTCGTTGCCCCTGCACGTTCTGCATCTGGTTCTGCTTCGCCTGTTTTTCCCCGCTCTGTGTACCCAGTGGGTCCTGCCCTGGCTCGGGGACTTGCGTCGGTCGCATTAGTGAGTGTGTCAGTCTCGTCGCTGCCTTTTTTCTCGGCTGGACGGTTAATTTGTTATTCTCTCTCTGGTTTGGTCTGGAGGTTTGTGGGGGCTGTGTGATGGCTTTTTCCGGGGCACCGTTTTCAAAGCCACCACTGAGGGTGGCCCCTTCGAAGTGTTCAGGTTCTCGTGACGTGATCTGGACCCGTTGGCGCCTCACAGTTCATGATGGTTTCTAGGGTGCGATAAATCCACAATGGGTCTTTACCTTAACTATCTACTAAATTTCACTTCTCAGATTTGTTCTGGGTCTTTACTTTAACTGTCTACTAAATTTCACTTTCTCAGATTTGTTCTTTGAAAAGCACTGTTATTTCATTTATCTCAAGCATTTTGAAACTGATCAGTTTCTGGGATTTTATATATTCTTGTCAAGACTAATACTGCTTTGTTTTATCTATGCACCACATCCTGAGCCTGAGTACCCCTACGCCCCGATCGGCTTCTCCGTTTCCAGGAAGTGATGTCACCCCTGCATTCCTTGATCTGGTGCTGCAACGATGACTGCTCGACGCACCTATTGCTGCACTGAAAGTGATGGGGCGGTGGACCTCCTCTGCATTCCAATGACACTTCTGACTGAATTAATCAATCAATGTCAACAGCAGAATGAATGTAAATTCTTCGATTATAGATGTTAAAAGAAAATTATAGCCAGGTGGAAGCCTCAAAATTAGGATGTTCTAAGTTGTATCATAGTATGCGCTGGAGCTCGAATTTGGTTCTTAAGCCAATTTTGTAGTATGCCAATGAAGCATAGTAATTATGGGCGTTGAACTCGTTCTTAATATTTGGTTGGGATCTCAATTAAATGATGTTCCCTGAGCGCTTATAATGGTATGCCGAATGGAGAAAATTATGGCTACTAGGCTCGTTCGTTGTACTGTCGTTGGGAGCTTCGAAATAATGGATGTACTTAAGCTCGTGTATTTATAGTTGCCACAATGGCAGAAGTTATGGCCATCAAGCTTGTTCTTGGTTTAATAGAAGTTCAAATAATGGCTGTCAGCATGTCTAATACGCCATCAAAGCTTTGGATTGGATGGTAAGTTATTGTATCATACGGGTTGTTAGGCGGTACAAATTATAGTTTCGCACAGCGTTTTTGGGGAAGTGAGTTACGTTCTAAGATCAGGTATGAGTAATTTCATGTTGGCTCCCCTTTTATTTCTTTCCCTCTCTCTTTCAGATAGTATGTTCCTCTAGTGGTTTCCACGAACGGGAGCGACCCTACGGTCAATGGTGCCGGGTCACACATAGCAAATCCACTAGATAGCATGTTCCCTTCGTGGCGCTGTACTCGAACGGGGGCGGCCCAAACGGTCAATGGTGCCGGGTCACACATAGCAGATCCACTAGATAGCATGTTCCTTTCGAGGCGCTGTACTCGAACGGGGGTGGCCCAAACGGTCAATGGTGCCGGGTCACACATAGCAGATCCACTAGATAGCATGTTCCCTTCGTGGCGCTGTACTCGAACGGGGGCGGCCCAAACGGTCAATGGTGCCGGGTCACACATAGCAGTCATACTGAGAAATGAAATGGAATGCTGCCGAAAACACACCTCATTTTATTACACACTGATTATACATACACATTTTTTCTTCTTCTGGATAATTAAGTGTTGGGGGTTTTTGTTACCCGAAAGTTTTATGGAAATCTCTCATGGAATTGAACGGAGCCTTATGCCAAACCAAAAGATGTGAATGCCAACTAAAGTATGTGGAAAATGTCAAATAAATATTTCTTACTGCAAGAGTTGTCTGACTGAAATGACGATTCTAATCGTATTTCGGGCAGATGACTCGTAGCAGTGTTTACAGCTTACCCTAGGGCGGTTCAGTCAATTAACGCACCTGCTCAGCGTCCTATTTAAGCCCAGGTGCGCAGGCGTTCATTCTCTTTCTTACCTTCAGCGCTCATTCTTCGCCCCACCCTCCTCCCCGGCTTCCACCTGTGGGCTCCGTAAGGGGGGTTTTTGTTACCCGAAAGTTTTATGGAAATCTCTCATGGAATTGAACGGAGCCTTATGCCAAACCAAAAGATGTGAATGCCAACTAAAGTATGTGGAAAATGTCAAATAAATATTTCTTACTGCAAGAGTTGTCTGACTGAAATTGGTGCTAAACCAATTTTAAAAGTGAAAAGAAAAAAATAAGAATAACAAATGTATAAATAGATATAGATATTTTTAATGTAACATTGGGCACTCAACAAATGACATTATCAAAACTCCAACTTATTAAAAACAGCAACTTAATAGACAATCAAATAACGATAAAACAATCCAAAATAAAGAAAACAACAGCTCAATGAGGGGGATTTTGGAAAGTCAGAGTCTTTCTCAGCTTGAAAAGGACCTCTTTGCACCAAATCCATTCTTACTGGATCAGAAAGTGTGATTGGCCATTCAGCTGGACAAATTGGATTTGAGGTGTGTGGAATTTTTGATCCAGTAGCTCCTCTTCCATTCACGCCTCTCTTGGAGCCTCTGGAACATCAGAAACAGAACTTCAACAAAAGCAAACAGTGAAAAGTCAAAGAGTCCAATCAAATCTACATAACAGAATTTTGGAAAGAAGTGCCTTCACTGTTGTGTGTGTGCAAATGTATGACTTTCTTTTAAGTAATAATGAAACAATAATTTTGATTTAGGTTCCATATTGTCTGGATTTGATCTTACCAGCAACATCAACGTTGTCCCTTTCAACAGAAGATGTGGTGACAGCAGTTTCTTCTGCAGCTAAAAAACAAGAAATATTATACAATAATTAATGATGAAATTAATAAAATAACTATAGCAGAATACTACTTATAGTTTAGTGGCTCATTTAAAATCTGTGTGCAGGTTTTTCACAATTTCATGATCTTTTTATATAATTATGAGAGATTTATTGTTAGATTGTATATTTGCTCCATATCAGATTTATTTATTTAATTATGAACAACTGGGGACTCCATACTCTTCAGCTGCTGTTTATGAAAAAAGGGTTTATGCAGACACTGTTTTTAAATTACTTTACATGCTATTAAATTACCTGAAATCACATCTTCAGTGATGTCAGGAACATTTGGGATGTAGATGCTGCACCACCTCCAATACTTTTTGATACTTTTTGAGAACAGAAGAAACTGTCGACTGAGACGGAACTGTGCAAAACATCATCATTATGTAAAACCAAAACTGCAAAATAAAAATAAGAAATAAATGTACCAATTTATAAATAATAAATGTGAACACTACTTTGAGTATAAATGGAAATATAACCATTTATACACTTCTTCATTTATTATGTATGTTCGTAATTTTAAAATTAGTACCGTACATTTATGTTGTTTGTCATTTATAAATGAGAACATTTATTTCCTATTTGTATTTGGCAGTTTTCATTCTCCATATTTCATGCCAATGCAAGATTTTAAGACACACTCATTGTTAAAAAAGTAAGAATACCTGACTGTCTATAACAGATAAACAGCAGTTTTTATACTGAAATAAACCAGAAAATGTAGAATGCACTAAATATGTGTTAGCAAAACAATGAAACAATACGATAACGTGAGTTAAAACATGTATTAGCCATTATACTGTTGTCATTATTTACTCTTCTCTGCTCTCCACCGTTTTAGAAGCTCATGTCCGCCCTCATCTTGGAAACTTGGGTATCCGAATTATTTTAGAGTTTTCCATTGGAAATTAATTACGACAAAACGGGGTCGTTTCTGTGCAATGTTTTTCACCTCGGATCGATTAGTATCTTACGTAAATTGCGCAGCCACACATAAATACTGGATAATGTCAAAAATATGGCCCCAACATGATCCTCCAAACTTACCTTGTGTTGAAGTTCTTCATCTTTTTTCAGCTCCTGATGGATAAAGTCTCTGTGGCATGAAGTTATCTTGTTGTCGCTTTGATCAGTGTGACAAAATGTCCTCACTTTTTTTCTTTTTCCTAACTTTATTGAAACAAAATGCGCTCGTAAATGCACACTGTGACAGGCTCAGATGCAAAGATGTTGACCAATCGTTGCTAAGAGTGGCGTAACGTCATTATTTGGGTTGCCAGATTGGTTCAGGTGTGTTCAAGGGGGGGGGATCATTAAAGTGCAGGCAACTTTCTTTTGCACAACATTCAGAGCTATGAAATGGGTTGCCAGATTTAGGTCTTTTTTTATTTATTAATTTTTCGGCACTTCGGGGCCCTGGTGGTGACGGGAGCCCTACGCGGCTGCGTAATTCGCGTATAGGGAGGGCCGGCCATGTTTATGAGGTATATTACTGAGATATAACGTAATGACAGAAAAGTTTAAAAAAATAAATGAACAATTAACAAATAAAATATTTTTAGAATGCAAACCTTTTTCTCAGACATTCTGCAAAGATTGTAACGCTGTTTCTTGTTTAATAAATAGCTTTCAGCTCTATACTTTTAGCCACAAGCAGAAACTCTTTCTTTTGATGATGCAGCCGTGTTACTTTTTTGATGGACGTATAATCTTCATACGCCGTCATTTAAATATCTAACTCTGTCTCACTGAAGTGCTCAGTGAAGCGCTCTCTTTGTTCTCCAAGCGTTTCCATGGTGACTCCGGAAATCGGCGATCTATTAACCCTTCTGTTATGTTGCGGGTCAAATTGACCCGTTTTAAAGATTGAACATCTAGGAAAAATAGTTAAAAGTATTTTTTCACCATGCAACATATATTCTGAATTTTGTTCATCTCACACATTTTTCGGGACAATTTGATCCGGCAGTCAAACTGGAGGTACAAGGATGTCTTATTATTAGTAGTATTGCTTTCTTTGCAGCTGTGAGACATATTTCACCCCAATCACACACATAGACACGTACGCACACGCACACACAGGTGCATAGGTGTTATGACTTTTGATAGGAACCATTTATGCTTTCACGGGAAAACTCAACCCACATTCAGTGGACACTCAACAGGGGAGGGGCTAAACATATAAAAGATTCTCTGCATGGGAGTCCTTCCAACATTACACTGTCAGGCAGACCTTCACAAAATGAGCAGCAGAAGCAGAAAGATGACAGTCCAGGAGGCTCTGGAAGCCATCACTGATCATGATCAGAAGAAGACTATTTGAGCTAAATTCTGATTCGAATGATTCCAATTTTGAACCAGATGAGGGAATTGCTTTTCCTGTTCCTTTAAGCAAGACATTTATATCAAAGAATGGTGAAATACATTGGTCTTCATCCCCAAATATGCGTCAGACAAACCTGTCTGCAGAATACATAATAAAGACAGCGCCAGGGCCCACTAGGATGGCAGTGACTCGTGTGACCATGTCAATTCAATTCAATTTTATTTCTATAGTCCAAATTCACAACAACAGTCGTCTCGATGGGCTTCGTATCGGTAATTGAAAAGTTAAAATATAAAATCGCCGTAAGGAAAAACTCCTAAAAAAAAACGGATTCCGGAATAAACGAAGACACCTCAGGGGTGACCACATGAAGGAGGGATCCTCCCCCAGGACGGACAGGCGATTACCAGAACTCATAGAGGAGAATGAATTTATCTAACTCTACAATTACATACATAGAGTACAGCAGATGAGCTTCATCCAGATGGAGTTGGGGGGACAGGCTGGGGGCGCGAGTCGAGCCTGAGACAGGATCCAGGTCAAGACAAGCATGACCTGTGCGAAATGTGGAAAATGAATTTGCACAAAGCACAGTGTGATGACTGGTCACTCTTGTGCTGTGCATATGTACAGACACACACACAACTTCATATTGTGATTGCTTGTCTGTTGTATTGTGATTTTGTTTCTTTCCGGTTCGCAGTGCGTTTATGTAAAAATAAAATTTCAAGATTATGTTTCAATGTTATGTAAAACTATTGTATTTTACATGTTTATCTTTCAAAAGTAAAACAGTACTGAAAAATTTGAAAAAGTTCGAACGAGGGAATTATCTAATATTCAACCACTTCCTGTTAGAGGTAAGGAACACCATTTCACTAAGTTTTGAAACAATAATTAGTAATGAAGTTAGTAATAAAATATTCACACTGCTTGTTAGGATTTTTTGGGTTTCAGACATCTTTTAATTAATAAAACATCAACCGGGTCAAATTGACCCAGGAACATTATCTCTGTTCCTCACAAACGAACATAACAGGAGGATTAAGAATGTCTTTATTTACCTGCTGTGCATGTGCATTAACCCGGGGTTACCAAGTCGAGCGTCATTACGCCAACTCATATCCGGTCTTTTGGAACCGACATACCCAGAGTAAACAAGTTCAGGCGGATTTCAGCCAGAGTTCAGGGTTAAAGTCAGGGTAGTTTAAACATGCTTCCTGGAATACCCCCCTGTTCCCACAAAAACAATCCATGGATGATCAGATTTCTGAAGATTTGAAGGATCAAAGACAAAGATGTTCTGAAGAGAAGATGTGAGAAGAAAGTCCAGAATGAATCCACTCTGACTTGTCCTCATGTCTCTGAAGCTTGTGTCTTCATGTCTTCACCTCAGAGTTTCTTCTGGATTCCATGTGGATCAATAATATTGATCATGTTCTGTTGTCATTTTCCATCAGAACTTCAGGCTTTTCTCTGCTGATGATCTCTGAGCTGAACTTCTTGGAGGAATTCCTGAATCTGGGATTTGGAGTAAACAGTCAGAACAAAGGAGGTTTCCATTTCTTCTAAGCTCTGCCAGAAGAAAAGAGCTGAAGCTTGAAGCTGAAGCAGCATTTGCTCAGAGAATCTGTCCTCCAGACCAACAAGTCCCACCACAGCCTTGAAGACGTTTCCAGAAGCAGCAGCAGACTGTGTTCCCATGACGACTGCTGAAGTCAGCTGCTGCTCTGCAGGAGAAAGTCTGCAGCTCCTCAGTCAGGAAGCTCTTTCAAGCTCGTGCACATCTGTCAGTGCAGCAGCAGAAAGCCTGTTTCCCTGCAGGAAGTCTGAGACTTTTCAAAGTAAGAGCCTCATGTTGGCAGAGATGGGTTGGATTCTTTGATGTTCCAGTGTCTTTTGGATTCAGGATGAGTTCATGCAGATCTAGAAATCCCACCATGATGATCATCCTTGAGGAATTTCAAAATAAAAGACTTACAAACACCACAATCACTGCTGGATGAGAAATACATTTACTCTTCATTTTCTGTTAATAATTAATATTTATCAATGAATCCTTGATTGTAAATGATGGATCTAAAGTTGAAAAGAAGTCAAAGTGCTGACTCAGCACAGATCAAAGGAGACACAGATGATTTCCTGGAATGAAGAAAACATCAAACATCATGATGTGATCTGGAACTGAGCTGTTCTTCAGAAGATCCTCCCAAACATGGAAACTGTTGCTGCAACACGTGAAGGTTTGTTTCTGTTGCTAGTGAGATCTGATGGATCAGAACCAGACTTCTGTCAGCTGGAACTGTGGCTTCTTCCAGACCATGACATGTTGTTCAATAAAGTTCATTCCAAAGCGTGACTGATTCATGAAGTGGTTCCTTGAGCCGTGAGTTTTGCCAGCAGCAGGAATCCCTGAGAGTTAGGAGACAGTTTGTGGAGAGAGTTTGTAGATTTAGGAGAAACCAACGTTTGAAATGAAACCAAAGTGTCCTAAACCAAAATCACTGAGCACATCTCAATGTTCCACAAACAGTCATTTTCCACAGTGGACCGTCACCACACATTTTACAAGACAGTTTTTCACAACTTTATGACAACAAATCCTTTCCATTCAAGGAAACATTGACTCATATTTGTATTGATGCTGTTTTCCATCTGTGTTTTCAAACCTGCATCAAGAATTAGCTCATGTTTATTGATTCACTTTCTGTGGAAGTTTGGCTTCTCTGATGAACCACCAGAGGGCGACAGAGAACTGTTGATATTATTAACACAACAGTCAAAGAAATCAACATGAAACAAGAAAAAAATCCATTCTAGAGGCCACTCTGACGTCATCATCATCAAAGAAAGTGTTACCTAGCAATCATACCAAGACCATAGCAGCTATAGCGGGAAACAGAACAAACCATCTACGGCGGTTAAAGCAGTCAGACGTTTGTTCTGCAGCTCAGCAAAAATCTCTGGTTTAGGTTTTGGGGAGAAAAACAAAGGAAAACACACGGAGAAGGATTCTGCAAAGGAAATCCCAAGTTCTATTGGTAAGTCAGCAGTCCTGGAAACATGCTTTGTTGGTTCTGAAGTGGCATGAATGCAGACTTAGATTGGTTTGTTTCCTTGGATTCCTCAGATGCATTCAAGCTGTAAATGTTGTCAGCATAAAGCAAGTTTGGACTAAACTAAAGCAGAAAGTGGCTTTGAAGATGGTCAGGAGAAATGAGGGCTTTTTTCAGGAATTCTTGGAAGAGGAGGACTTCTCCAAACAACCAGAATCTAGGAGGAGGTTTTTTCAGCATTGATATCAGGATTTAGCATGAGCTTCAATCCCATTTTTGTTCAATCCAAATGTTTACCGTCATATTTCTCCTGAGCTGAGAGCCCTACTGAAGGAGAAGAGGAGGGCTTTTATTTCAGGGGACAGAGAGGAGCAGAGGAGAGTTCAGCATGAACTCAAATACAAAATCAGACAGGCCAAGAACAGTTACAAGAGGAAGCTGGAGGACCGGCTGGAGAACAACAACGTTCGAGGTGTGTGGAGAGGTCTAAAGACCATCAGTGGTCACGGACAAAGAGCAGACACGGTGGCATCTGATGAAGATCAGGGCTTGGCCAATGAGTTAAATCTGTTCTTCAACAGGTTTGACTCCAGCCCTCCCCCCTCCACTTCACACATCCCCAGCCCAGCAGCTAAACCAACCCCCACCCCCAATCACTCTCATCACTGCACACCACCCCCATCCACAGCCGTACCATCTCTGCCCCACACCTCCACCCCCCTTTGCCTCACTTCTGATCAGGTGAGGAGAGAACTGAGGCGACTTAAGACCAGGAAAGCTGCAGGTCCAGACGGCATCGGACCCGGACAGCTCAGGGACTGTGCTGACCAGCTCTGTGAGGTGGTCACTTACATTTTCAACCTGAGCCTGAGTCTGGAGACGGTCCCAGTCCTGTGGAAGACCTCCTGTGTGGTTCCGGTTCCTAAGATGGCGCACGCTAAGGAACCAAACCACTACAGACCAGTAGCCCTGACCTCCCACCTGATGAAGACCATGGAGAGGCTCATCCTCAGCCACCTTCGCTCAGTGGTCAGCACCGCAACGGACCCGCTGCAGTTTGCCTACAGGCCGAACATCGGGGTGGATGACGCTGTCATCTACCTGCTGCACCGGGCGTTAACTCATCTGGAGGACGCTGGAACCGCTGTGAGGGTCATGTTCTTTGACTTCTCCAGCGCCTTCAACACCATACGGCCAGCTCTGCTGAGAGAGAAGCTGGAAGGGGTTGGAGTGGACAGACGACTGACCGCATGGACGACCAACTACCTCACCAACAGACCACAGTATGTGAGGCTACACAACTGTGTGTCGGAGGTGGTGGTTTCCAGCACTGGTGCTCCTCAGGGGACGGTGCTCTCACCGTTCCTCTTCACCCTTTATACCTCGGACTTTACATACAACACCAGCAGTTGCCACCTCCAGAAGTTCTCTGACGACTCAGCCATTGTTGGCTGTGTGTCAGGGGGGAACGAGCTGGAGTACAGGTCAGTCATCAAGGACTTTGTGGACTGGTGTGAGCGTAATCACCTGTGCTTGAACACCAGTAAAACAAAGGAGATGGTGATTGATTTCCGGAGGAGAACACCACAATTCACACCGGTGAGCATCCAGGGCTCGGACATTGAGGTAGTGGACAGTTTTAAGTACCTGGGTGTTCACATCAACAAGAAACTGAACTGGACTCACAACACCGATGCCCTGTATAAGAAGGGCCAAAGTCGCCTCCACCTTCTGAGGAGACTGAGGTCCTTTGGAGTGTGCAGGCCTCTCTTAAGGACATTTTATGACTCTGTGGTGGCCTCTTTTATCCACTACGCCGTGGCCTGTTGGGGAGCAGGCAGCACAGACCGGGACAGGAAGAGACTGAACAAGCTGGTCAGGAGGGCCAGTTCTGTCCTGGGCTGCCCACTGGACTTTGTGGAGGAAGTGGGTGAAAGGAGGATGTTGGCCAAGTTAACATCCATCATGGACAACACCTCTCACCCACTATATCAGACAGTGGAGGCGCTGAACAGCTCTTTCAGTGGCAGATTGTTACACCCCCCATGCAGGAAGGAACGGTTCCGCAGGTCATTTATCCCAACAGCTGTAAGACTGTACAATGCCACTGTTTAAATATGCATGTACAAACCGTTTTTTTTTTCACACATTCATAGCTCATCCGTATATTCCGTGTTTTTACTTTATTTATTTAATTCTATTATTAGGCATAACTTGTGTTATGTTTGTTGTAATAGTGTACATAATTTATTACTTACTTACTTTTTACTTTTTTTTTTTTTTCTATTTTTGCACATTTTGTATACTTGCACATTTGGGAACACCCCTCACCTTTGCACATTGCTGTCACTTTTCTCTGCCTCTTGGAACTGCTGTGACAATTGAATTTCCCCAATGTGGGATCAATAAAGAATATCTAATATTCAGGAGTTCAACTCTGAAAGCCACCATGACATCATAGACATTAAAGACCCTGTTACCTAGCAACCAAACACAACAAACTGTAGACTATTTAAACTGGACATTTTGGGGCAACAATTCTTTTCTAACTCAAGTTTGGTTGAAAAATCCAAATGATGGAAAAAGATTGTGTAAAGGAAATGAGGATATATTGGTGAGTCACAGTCCTGGAAACATGAGTTGTGCTCTGATTAAGACGCCTGATCCAAATGTGGATTTTTGAAATGTTCTTCATGAGATTCAAACTGATTGAAGCTTTGAATTAAAGGTGTCAACACATTTCTGCATTGGATTCATTCTGTTTCAGTGTCTAAGGTTGGTTTTGTGGCATAAACCAAGTTTTTGTTGAACAGTAGCGTTTGAAAAAGCAGAAAGTGGCTTTGAAGATGGTCAGGAGAACTTCTTTGAAGAGGAGGACTTCTCCAAACAACCACAACCTTAGAGGAAGTTTTCTGAGCATTCATAGAATGCTTTTCAAATGACTCATCATTTTCCACAAGAAACTAATGAGTTTTTCCAAATGCATGCTGGATATTCTTAGTTCTAGCTTGGAAAGCACTTTGTGGTATTTCCCTGGAAAACCTGCTTTATCAATCATTTTGGTCTCTTTTTCTTCTTCTAAGTTCCAGCTTGGTGAGTGTGCAGGTAGCCATGGCAACCACTGTCCAGGTCAAAGGGAGGACCACGGCCATCCAGTCTCCAGGTTTTTGGATTGATTTGGATTTGATAAACATTTGTTTCCCACATTTTAATAGTAGAATTCAACACGGGACATATAGTGGATTGTAAGAATTGATACGTTCACCCTCCTGCTGCTCAGCCGTACTCCCTCTGGAGGTCGCTCTTCTTCTCTGTCTGTTGCTTCTCCCCACAGCTGTTTCTCATTTTACTTTGATTTGGTTCCTTTTTAAGGTCTCTGTCCCTGCATATGTTTGTCGCAGCGTCTTGTTTGGATATGCTCTGTTTGGTTTAGCGCTTTGGCATTAAATAGCCTTCAGAGTTCATTCAGTCTCCTTGTTCTTCCTGCATCTGGGTTAACCCCCTTGGTTTCTCATAACATTACGCTGCGACCATGTCCAACCCAGCAGGAGATTCTTCTCGACGAGACTTACCCGGATCCTCCGCCGGTGATGGTTCCGTCACCAGTACGGAACGGGCAGACCTGGCTCAGGAGATGCGAGGATTCATGTCAGGAATGCAGCAGCTCCATGAACGCCTCTCCCACCTGGAACGTGCGCCCTCGTCTTCTCCACGGCAGACCAGACTGGGCCACCCTGAACCATTTGATGGGACTGCTGCAGACTGCCGGGCGTTTCTTACTTCCTGCCGGTTGCAGTTTGACTTTAATCCTGACGATTTCCCCTCCGAGCAGAGCAAGGTGGCTTTTGCTCTGAGCTACCTAACCGGAAGAGCCAAACGATGGGGACTGGCGGAGTGGGAGCGCGGATCGGAGCTGTGTCGCTCCTTTCGGGTCTTCTCCGCTCGACTTCTCACGGTATTCGATCCCACCACGCCTCATCGTGCTGCTGCGTCTGAGCTTCTTCGCCTTCAGCAGGGATCCCGCTGTGTCTCGGACTGCGCGGTGGAGTTCCGGACCTTGGCTGCCAGCACCCGCTGGCCAGATGAAGCACTGCTCGACGTCTTCCTGCGGGGCCTGTCTGACGCTCTCAAGGACGAGCTGGCAGCGAGAGAACTTCCAGACGACCTCGAGGAGCTTATCGACCTGGCGGTTCGTATCGACCGGAGGATGAGGGAACGGGGTAACGAGCAACGCAGCCTTCCAGGTTACTGCCCACCGCGCCCCGCGGAGGTTCCTCCGCCTCTTTCCAACACCTCCCCGGAGCCTATGCAGCTCGGAGCGGGCCGTCTCTCTCCAGCTGAACGGCAGCGCCGCATGCAGGAGGGACTTTGCCTTTATTGTGGACGTTCGGGACACGTTGTGCGCAACTGTCCGGGAAACGCCAGGGCTCCCCAGCAGTGAGGAAACTGGTGAGCCGCAACCATTCTTTTTCCTCTCCTTCTCGTCCCTCCACCAAGGTTTTGGTGTCATATAATGGAGCCCAGGTGGAATTTGACACTCTTATTGACTCGGGGTCTGATGGGGATCTGATCTCCCAGGAGGTGGTGGACAGACTGAAAATCCCCACCGAACCTCTCTCTCCAGCATTGGACATTCATGCCATTAATGGGACCCTCATACACAAGGTTTCTACTCGTACTGTTAAAATTTCTGTGTTGATCTCTGGAAACCACTCTGAGACCATGTCGTTTTATGTTGTTGAATCCCTTAAACCTCCTGTTATTTTAGGGTTTCCCTGGTTGAGCAGACACAAACCTCACATCGACTGGGCTTCGGGGCGGTTTCTGTCGTGGAGTCCTTTTTGTCTGCTTAATTGCCTTGCCTCTGCCTCTGTTCGTAAGGTTGTGGAGGTCCAAAAGTCTCCGGAACCTCCTGATCTCTGTAAAGTTCCGTCTGTTTATCATGATTTGGGCTCTGTGTTTTGTAAAGTACGTGCTAGTTCTCTTCCTCCCCATCACCCTTATGACTGTGCCATCGACCTCCTGCCAGGGACTCAACCACCGAGGGGTCACATTTACCCCCTGTCGCCACCTGAACGAGAGGCTATGGACTCGTATCTGCAGGAGAGCTTACAGGCGGGGCTCATTCGTCCGTCCTCCTCTCCAGCAGGAGCAGGTTTCTTTTTTGTGGGGAAAAAAGATGGGGGCCTGCGTCCTTGCATTGATTACAGGGGTTTGAACTCTATTACTGTCCGTAATACTTACCCCTTGCCACTGCTGCACTCCGCTTTTGACCTGCTAAGCGGGGCTCGTATCTTTACGAAGTTGGACCTCAGGAATGCTTACCACCTGGTTCGAGTGAGAGAGGGTGACGAGTGGAAGACTGCGTTTAACACACCAAGCGGGCACTTTGAGTACCTAGTAATGCCTTTTGGTCTAACTAATGCCCCAGCAGTGTTCCAGAGACTAATCAATGATGTACTGAAGGATATGCTTAACCAATTTGTGTTTGTCTATCTGGATGACATTTTGATTTTCTCTCCTGACCCAGAGTCCCACGTGCAGCACGTCAGAGCCGTACTCCAGCGCCTCCTGGAGAACCACCTTTACTGCAAGGCCGAGAAGTGCGAATTCTACTCTACGCAGACTCGGTTCTTGGGGTATGTGGTTTCTCCTGGGAGGATCCAGATGGATAACTCCAAGGTTAAGGCTGTGTTGGAGTGGCCGGTTCCCTCTGGTCGGAAGCAACTACAGCGCTTCCTGGGATTCGCCAATTTCTACAGGCGTTTCATCAGAGGTTTCAGTGGCGTTGCTGCACCCCTTCATAAGATCACTTCAGCTAAGGTGCGCTTTGTTTGGGATAAGGAGGCAGAGAGGGCATTTTGCGAGCTGAAGAGACGTTTCTCTACAGCCCATATTCTGACTCAGCCTGATCCCTCCAAACAATTCATTGTGGAGGTGGACGCGTCTGAGTCTGGGGTAGGGGCTGTGTTGTCACAGAGAGCGTCTGATAATAAAATCCATCCCTGCGCGTATTTCTCCCGCAAGCTCACTCCTGCGGAGTGGAACTACGATGAAGGGAACAGAGAGCTGCTAGCGGTGAAGGAGGCTTTGGAGGAGTGGCACCACTGGTTGGAGGGGGCTGAGCGGGCATTTCTAGTTTGGACCGATCACAAAAATCTCGAGTACATTCATTCAGCCAAGCACCTCAATCCTCGCCAAGCGAGGTGGACTCTGTTGTTTGACCGGTTTAACTTCTCCCTGTCCTATCGGCCAGGGAGCAAGAACATCAAGCCTGACGCCCTTTCTCGCCAATTCCAACAGGAGGAGGTGGAGGAGAACCCCACAGAGGCCACACCCATCATCCCTGGCCACCTGGTGCTTGGAACCACCCGTTGGTCCCTGGAACGGAGGGTACAGGCTTCTGCTCCTGATCCGGCCTCCATTCCCTCAGGCTGTCCTGAGGGCCGGTTGTTTGTACCATCTGACCTACGCACAATGGTTTTGAAGTGGGGGCACTCCTCCCGGCTAGCTTGCCATCCCGGAGTAACGAGGACGGGGTTTCTTATAGCCCAGCGCTTTTGGTGGCCTACTATGTTCTCCGACATAAGGCCCTTTGTGTCTGCCTGTCCCGTTTGTGCCAGTGTGAAGACCCCCAGGACCCTTCCTGCCGGCCTGCTTCACCCTCTACCTGTGCCGTCCAGACCTTGGTCCCACGTTGCAATGGACTTCATCACTGGACTGCCAAACTCAAGGGGTAAAACCGTCATTCTCACTATTATCGACCGTTTCTCCAAGTTAGCCCATGCTATTCCCCTGCAGAAACTTCCGTCGGCCAAGGAACTAGCAGCATTGATTTCACAGCATCTGTTTCGTCTTCATGGACTTCCCCTCAATATCGTCTCGGATCGGGGCCCCCAATTCATCGCGGCTTTCTGGAAGGAGTTCTGCAACCTCCTCTGGATCAAGGTCAGTCTGAGTTCTGGATTCCATCCTCAGACCAACGGCCAGGTAGAGAGGTACAATCAAGATCTGGAGACTTCCCTGCGGGCAATGTGCAGTAAGAATCCTAAGACCTGGGCTGCACAACTTCCCTGGGTAGAGTACTCCCACAACTCTCTAGTTAACTCCACAGGATACTCACCTTTCCAGGCCGCGTACGGATTCCAGCCCCCCTTGTTCCCGCACCAAGAACAATTGGCCTCCTCTTCGAGTCCGGCGGCTTTCGTGAGGAGGTGTCGCCGTACCTGGAGCAGGTTCCGCCAAGAACTCCTGCGGAACCAGGAGCGGCTCACTGTGGTGGCTAACCGTCGGAGGACACCTGCCCCGGAGTACAAGGTGGGAGACAAGGTGTGGTTATCTGCTACCGATGTTTCCTTGAAGGGTGGTTCCAGGAAGCTGCAGCCCCGGTACATCGGCCCATTCTCCATCACCCGAATTATTAACCCGGTGGCTGTACGACTGGAGCTGCCTTCCTCTCTGAAGATCCACCCAGTGTTCCACGTGTGCAAGTTGAAGCCTGCTGAGGTCTCTTGTCTCCAGCCTGCTCCAGCTCCTCCTCCTGCTCCTCGGATGGTGGACGGAGGACCTGTTTACACCATTCGGGAGCTTCTCGCCTCTAGGAGAGTGGGACGGGGCGTCCAATACTTGGTGGACTGGGAGGGTTACGGTCCTGCGGATCGGCAGTGGGTTCCAGAGCGCCACATCTATGACCCCAGGCTGATCGCCCATTTCCATCGTCTCCACCCGGATCAGCCCCGTCGGGGTCCGTCTGGTAGCTGGACTTCGGGGAGGGGGTTATGATACGTTCACCCTCCTGCTGCTCAGCCGTACTCCCTCTGGAGGTCGCTCTTCTTCTCTGTCTGTTGCTTCTCCCCACAGCTGTTTCTCATTTTACTTTGATTTGGTTCCTTTTTAAGGTCTCTGTCCCTGCATATGTTTGTCGCAGCGTATTGTTTGGATATGCTCTGTTTGGTTTAGCGCTTTGGCATTAAATAGCCTTCAGAGTTCATTCAGTCTCCTTGTTCTTCCTGCATCTGGGTTAACCCCCTTGGTTTCTCGTAACAAGAATAGGAACAAAAATAGCAACAACAAAATAATCCTCCTCCCCTTAAAACATGCATTTGACTCTGAACAAATCTAAAACAAATCCAAGCAAAGACCAGCGCTGGGGCTCCTCTGAAGGTCCAGACACAGACAGGCCCAGAGTGACCCCCATTTCTCCTTTTTGGTCTCTCCAGTGGCTGACTCCGCCCCTTAGGACGTCCCCCTGTGTGGATCAGTGGTCAGTGGGTTGGAACCTGCTGCAAATGCAGGCTCTGGTTCTAACTGCTGGATCAGAAGTGGAATGTGAGCTGTAGTGGTGTGTCTGCAGCTGGATGCGGAACACATGAGGGAGGGGTCAAAGGTCAATCTTTCTTCCAAACAAATGTTGTCAGTCTATTCTCCAACAATGCTCCAACATATTCAAAGGTTTTTGGTTCCAAATCCAGAGTGTAGCTGGTAGGACGTGATCATTTCAGCCTCAGATTTGGGATCTGTCATCTCTCTGCCGTGACACCGAGTGATGAGTTCATGCTCCAAAGCGGCCCGATTGCTGGCTTTAGGGACTATTCCAAAAGCTTTCAATGATGGCGGGGAATGAACATTAGGAACAGATGACGGCTTGAAATGTCTGCTGTTGGTTTCTGATCCAGACAGAATTTCGATCAAATGTCTGTGAATCCATGATTTCCTTAGAATCTTTGACTCTAGATTCAGATCCATCTGGTTCAAAGGATGAAACTGCAGCTAAAAGTCTTTCAAAAGTCCAAATCCTCAAAGATGAAACAGAAAGTTCATAGAAAGTCAAATGAAAAACAATCAGATTGTCTTAGATAAACCCGTTTGGAAGTTAAAGCATAGAAACAAAGAAAGTTCCAAAAGCTAAAAGCCTTAAATAAAGAAAAGTCCAAAGAAAAACAGAAATCCCACATTTGGATCAGTAAAGACATGAATTCTCCAGAAACATCCAGAAACAGCTCTGAGCAGCAGCCATGAAGGGACTGAGAACAGACGGACATCAAAGCAGAATCCAAGCAGCACCTTCATCCTGATGAAGCTCCGCCCTCTGACCTTCAGCAGTCATCTCCAGGCTCCGCCCCCAGTCTGTGACGGCTGGATGATGCTGTCCTCCACCTGCAGCTGGACCTGGATGTTCTCTCAGACCATGTGGCCTCATGGATCAGAAGGTTGAGGGTTCAAGTCCCTTCATGGTTGAAGTCAGACAGAAAGTGAAGAAGAGGGAACATTCAGAGCAGTTTCTGTGCTGTTTGGTTCCTCATGAGTCACGTCTAGATCAGGTCTGGATCCCAGTCAGAAAGTGATCAGGAAATCTGCAGATCAAACCTTCATTTACTGAAATGGAAAACATCAACTGACTTTCTACAGATTCTACTTCCATTCATCAAACTCCAACAGGAAGAAGATTTACAATCAATCAAATCTGTTGATTTCCTGACAAACGTTGTTTTCTCTTCCTGTTTGAATGTTTGATTGTTTTTAAACATGAAGAGAGTTTTTTTTCCTGTTTTTAGCTTGAAATTTCTGTTGAAATGTAAAGGTTCATTCAGAATTCCCCAGTGGCCTCAGTTGGAGGAGGGGCTTCATGAGATGCTGCTGGGGGCGGAGCTTGAACACACACCGCTTGCTGGATCCCAAACTCAGGCTAAGTGGAGGAAAAGTTGGGATTTCTGGTGTTTGTAAAGATCTGGAATATTTTCCTCCCACAAAAAGGCCTTTTTCTAGTTTCCTGCAGATGAATTCTTTTCCTGCTGGGAGTTCTCATCTGGGTTTGCAGATTCTTAGTTGGAGGAAAACTTGGAGCAAATTCTTACCAGAAAAAGGATTTTCTCTGGAGTGAATTGACATGAACAGAGTGAGTTTGGACTGAAAGCAGCAACAGGGAGGAGATGTTAGACCTTCATCAGAAAACAGCTTTCTGGAGGAGTTGGAAGACGTCAACAGTCACAGTGATGGTGAGGAGGAGGAGCTAAGACTTCCAAAGTCAGAGCTAAAGATGGAGGAGCAGCAGGAGGAGGTTCTTCACTGAAGGAGAGCACAAGTCCAGCTTGTCAGTGCTTTGCTGATTGGCTAGTTGGATGTGTTCTTTGATGAGCTTTTCAATCTGACGTCTGCTTGGAGGACTGTTTTCATCCTTTTGGATGATTCCACTATTTGAACCAGACCTGGAACTAGAAGAGACTCAATGAAAACAGAAACACAAGAAAGGATCCAAACCAAACTCTTCTTCTGTCTGACTTCAACCATGAAGGGACTTGAACCCTCAACCTTCTGATCCATGAAACTACCAGAGCATCACTAGAAGGACAGTTGGACTCCCCTCTGGAAAAAGAAGGCTTGAGCATGTTGACGTGACAAACTCCACATTTCTTCTCTTTGTCATGAGTTGGGATCCTAAAATTGGTGTCATTCATTTTCTTTTCCACCTCATATGGAGCAGAAAACTGTGCCTGTAGGCTGGAACCAGGCAAAGGCAACAACAGCAACACTTCCTCACCTGCACCTGTTGTTGTTTGTGTGTTGATCCACAAACACATGCTGTGAAGAGGAACCTGCAGTGAAGGCAGCCATGTTGGAGCCTCACACATGTTCTCATTAGGATCAAATGAACCAGTGTGTTTGAGACTGAAAGAAAGACTGAAGGACAAAGAAATATGAAGATTCATTAAGGATCAAATCCAGACTTTATTCATGTCTTCAGACAAAAAAGCTGCAGACATTTTACAGACACAATTGAGGTTTTTCAACACTTTTCTGACCAGAAGATGCAGTTCTGGATACAGCCAGAAGGTGTCGCCCTTCTCATTTCTAATCCAAGTTCAAACTACAGACCTGACTGATTTCAAAGTCAAAGTCAGGTTTATTTGTCAATTTCTTCACATGTGCTTGACATACAAAGGAATCGAAATTACGTTTCCCACAGTCCCGTGCGTAGACAAACAATAAACAACAGTAAAGTGCAGATGCACTACAAGAAACAGGCCTATTCTCTAAGTAATAATGAATAATAAAATGTGAAGACAATAAATATGTTAAAACAAGGTGCAATATGTTAAAACAAGGTGCAGATTGCTTAAAGCAGCATGAGCCAACTGTGTGCATTTAGGTAAGGTAGTTGGTAGGAATGAATATTATTTACATGAATGAATATTATTTACATGTGCAGTTGCATATGCAGAGGTAGTTATTTGTCTCAGTTCAGGGTTAGTGTTTTGTCCTTCAACACTTAGTGGAGGAGGGGTGTTTATCCTATCCGGTGGTCCTGCTGACTGGCGCTGTGAGTGGGGAGGGGAGTGAGTTCAGCAGTCTCACAGCCTGATGGATAAAGCTGTTGCTGAGTCTGGTAGTGCGGGAGCGGAGGCTCCTATACCTCTTTCCAGAGGGCAGGAGGCTGAACAGACTGTGTGCAGGGCGGCTTGCTTCATTTACGATTGTGATGGCTTTGCGGGTGAGGCGGGTGGTGTATATGTCTTGCAGGGAGGGGAGTGATACACCAATTATTTTCTCAGCTGTTTTCACTGTGCGTTGTAGAGCTTTCCTGTTTTTCTCCGTGCAGCTCCCACCCCACACAGTGATGCAGCTGGAAAGGATGCTTTCGATGGTTCCCCTGTAGAATGTTGTCAAGATGGGTGGTGGAGCACTTGCCCGCTTGAGTTTGCGCAGGAAGTAGAGGCGCTGCTGTGCTTTCTTGGCCAGTGATGCAGTGTTGGTTGTCCAGGAGAGGTCCTCGCTGATGTGCACCCCCAGGAACTTGGTGCTGCTCACCCTCTCCACTGCAGCACCTTCGATGGTGAGTGGGGGGTGTTGGGTTTGGCCTCTCTGGAAGTTGACAACAATCTCTTTGGTCTTGCTAACATTAAGCAAGAGGTTGTTGTCTTTGCACCACATGGTCAGGAGCTCCACCTCTTTTCTGTAGTGGGTCTCATCGTTCTTGGTGATGAGCCCCACTAGTGTTGTGTCGTCCGCAAACTTCACAAGGTGGTTGGAGCTATAGGTTGGTGTGCAGTCGTGCGTCAGCAGGGTGAACAGCAGGGGACTGAGCACACAGCCTTGAGGGGCCCCTGTGCTCAGGGTGATGCTGTTGGAGATGCTGTTGCCAACACGAACTGCTTGAGGCCTCTGGCTGAGGAAATCCAACAGCCAGTTGCAGAGGGAGGTGCTGAGGCCCAGTCTGTCCAGTTTGCAGATGAGTTGTTGTGGTATTATGGTATTAAATGCTGAACTGAAGTCTATGAACAGCATTCTCACATATGAGTCTTTCTTGTCCAAGTGAGTGAGAGCTGGGTGGAGGGCAGAGCAGATTGCATCTTCTGTGGATCGTTTTGCTCTATATGCAAACTGGTATGGGTCCAGGGTGGGGGGCAGGTTGGATTTGATGTGTGACATGACTAGTCGTTCGAAGCACTTCATGATAATGGGTGTCAGTGCCACAGGACGGTAGTCATTGAAGCAGGATGAGAATGATTTCTTTGGCACAGGTATGATGGTGGCAGTTTTGAAGCCTGATGGGACAATGGCTTGCCTCAGGGAGATGTTAAAGATGTCTGTGAAGACATCTTTCAGTTCCTCCGCACAGTCTTTTAGCACACTGCCAGGGATGTTGTCTGGACCTGCTGCTTTCCGGATGTTGATGGTGAAGAGTGTCCTCTTCACGCTGGCAGCAGACAGGCACAGAGGCTGGTCGTGCGGAGGTGGTGGTGTTTTCTGTGGGCAAGTGTGGTTTTGTGCTTCAAAGCGTGCAAAGAAGCTGTTCAGGTTGTTCAGCAGAGTGGTGTTGCTCTCACAGCTTCGCGGTGCAGGTTTGTAGTCTGTGATGGTCTGGATGCCCTGCCATAGTCTCTGAGCATCCTTGCTATCCCTGAAGTGAGCGGTTATTTTGTGTGTGTAATCTTGTTTTGCTTTCCTGATGCCACGGGACAGGTTGGTTCTCGATGTTCTCAAGCTTGGTTGATCCCCATCTCTGAAGGCCTTGTCTCTCGCCTTCAGCAGCCTGTGGACGTCCCCTGTCAGCCATGGCTTTTGGTTAGCTCGAGTGATGACTGTTCTTTTTATGGGTCACATCATCAATGCATTTGGTGATGTAGGACGTCACAGTGTCTGTGTACTCCTCGATGTCTGTGGTGTTGTTATAGGTGGCTGCTTCTTTGAACATTTCCCAATTTGTCGACCCAAATCAGTCCTGGAGAGCAGAAGTGGCCTCCTGTGGCCACACCCTTACTTCTTTCAGAACAGGTTTGGTCACTTTCACCCTCTGTCTGTATGCTGGCGTTAGCATCACAGTGAGGTGATCAGAGGCGCCGATGTGGGGGAGGGGGGAAGCTTTGTATGCTCCTTTGTGCTGAGTGTAAACAAAGTCCAAGATGTTGTCACCCCTGGTTGGAAAATGGACATGCTGGTGAAATTTCGGGAGAACAGTTTTAAGATCGGCATGATTAAAATCTCCTGCGAGGATGATGAAACCGTCTGGGTGTGCTGTTTGTTGTTCACTGATGGCTTGATACAGTTCGTTCAGTGCTGCATTTCTGTCGCTGATAATATTAGTTGGGGGTATATAAGTAGCAACCAGCAGGATCGAACTTATTTCCCTCGGCAAGTAGAAAGGGCGACACTTCACGATCAAAAACTCCGCCAGTGGGGAGCAGTGTTTGCATACTACAGTGGCATCTCGGCACCAAGCGTCCCGGATGTAAACACAGACCCCGCCGCCCCGGGTCTTTCCTCCGTCTACGAGAGCCCTGTCGGCTCTGTAGCATGCTAACTGCTCCAGTTGTATAGCAGAGTCCGGAATGTTGTCATTAAGCCATGTTTCCGTGAACACTAGCACACAACAGTCACTCACTTTTCGATTCGCTGATCTTAGTAGTCGGATGTCATCAATTTTGTTGTCCAGTGATCGTACGTTGGCCAGAAGGATAGATGGAATGGCTGGGCGAGCTGGCTTAGCCTCTAGCCTAGCTCGGACCCCTCCGCGCTTGCCCCGCTTCTTCGTCCTTGCACACCGCTTCCGACGCCTCCTTTCCGGGAGAGGGGTAGCAGGCGAGTTCGGTGGATTAGCTGGCCCGCGTAGCAGTCCGAGTTCCCTTAGCGTCTTTGTTTCAGAGTTCAAAGCTTGGCAGAAGTTGCTTCTCCGAATGTGTAAGAGAGCCTGTCGACTGTACCTATATTTCGACGTAGACTGACAAAAACTTGCAGACAAACACGTATTTGACGAACAAAACATCGCACTGTCGGGAGAGCGTGAGGTCGCTGCGTCTACACGCGCCGCCATCCTAGAGTTAAAAAAAAAAAAAAAAAAAAAAAAAAGGTTTGGTTTGGTATTTGTTATTTTAGCCATCATGTATGAAGACATCAGACATAGAATTACAGAAAAAACATCAAAAATGTTTCACAAACTTATTTTTGATAAACTGAAAATGTATAATTTCTGTCTATTGGAAGTAATTAGAAGTGAAGCTGTGAAAGTGACCACATTTGTTCAACAACCTCATAGCAACAAGAAACAAAGCAGATTTCTCTCCAAAGAAGTTTTTTTCCTTCGTTTTCCATCCAAACAAAGACAAACAGATGTTCTGTTTGGCAGAAATGTGTTTCCACCCAGAGGAACCTGCAGCAGCTGCTGATCCATCAGAAGATTCTGGACCTGCAGAGACTTCCCACACAGCTGCCTCTGCCTCCAAAGAAGCTGCTGATCTGCATGGAGAGAGAGCTCCAAGTCTCTGCAACCAAAGCAAAGAAGCAATCAGAGAACAGAAGCACAGAGCTGAAGCAAACATCCCAGAACGTTTGCTTTGGGAGTCCCACCTTCAGTTTGATCCGCTTCAAGACAAAGTCCCACATGAAAGAGATCAAAGTGAGCTAACCAAGCGCTTCATCCAAGAGAAGCAGCTCCAAAGCACAAAGACTCCGTCTGGTTGCAGGAACTCTGGGAAAGAAGGAGCAGGAGGAACTCCTGCAGGAATCTCTGCAGGAAACATCCGCTTGGAAAGAAGAGCTGACTCAGCTGAAACATCAGCTAACATGTCAGCAGTCTGTGGCCGAGACCAAGTCAACACTCCTGCAGCGCTCAGCTGCAGCAAAAAGACACCCAGCAAATGTGGAGAGAGAGAGAGAGAGAGAGAGAGAGAGAGAGAGAGAGAGAGACAGAGAGAGAGACAGAGAGAGTTTGAGTTTCAAAACACCTTTAATGACCAGCCATCATTACACAAATAAAAAAATTCACATCACAATATGATTAAAACACAAAACCAAAGAAACAAAACTCAAAAATTCAGCACTAAAGAGTCATCCTTGACAGAACAGAAAACATTTTGTACAGCCCAAATACCGTCAAAAACATCAAGTGAGTGTGTGAGCTTATAAAAACCAAACTCAACCTTGCCGCCAAAAGTCTCTTAAAAAGAAACAGGACATCGTCAGACCCAACTCCCCGTACCAGATTCTTCCTCGTCAACCATATCGCCAACTTTGCCTGACCGGAAAAAAAGTTTAACAAAACATGGACTCTTCGCTTTTTGGCCCATAAATAAAACACACAGAAGAAAACTGTTCCCCCAGCCCCTCAAAAAAAGAACCAAGAAGAGAAAAAAGTCCAGCCAGACGTTGACACCGCAAAAAAAGATGTTCCATAGTTTCCGTAACAGAACAGAACGGACACCCATCCCCCGTGCCAGGATTAAGGTGCACCAGATATCTGTTTGTGGCTAGGATCCCATGTACGACCCTCCACTGGAGGTCACCTACCCGTTTCTCAATGGGAGCTTTGTACAGGGATCTCCAACAGCCCCTCGGAGAAGACCCCGTGCCAAACAATTCAGCCCACCTAGACACTGTGACGTCCATTAAAGAGCGCAAGTTCAAAATTTTAACGCATCAAAAATATAAAGACTTCCTCCCGATGATTTCAAATATTCCTATTTGAGGAGTAGTCCAGGACAGGAGTTTGGTGCCGTCCTCCTGCCATCCTTCGCAGGCCGGAGAAACCCGCAGAGGAGGAAAAATGAAATCCACACCATCCACCCACTGGTTAGATGCAGTAGGATCCATTATTTAGGCCTGATGGGACACAGGCAAGGAGAGACAAATCTCCGTCACAAGATTTTCCAGTGTTCTGAGAGATCGTATTCCAGTCAAAATAGAAAGTTCAGGAGCAGGAGTCTGTAGGAGATGTCCAAGCTTCACACAGCCAGCATCTCTCAACTTTAAACTCAGGGTAGCAGAAACCAGAATCTGTGATTTGATGAGTTCGTTTCCAAAGATAGGTTCCTCGAACAACCATGTTCCAGGTGTTGAAACCATTTCCCTTTCGCAAACCAACAGTCGCCAGGCTTGCAGTACAGAGCAGTAAAAAGGCGAAAGTCCAGTCAGGTCCAAGGTATGAAGCTGAGGCAGAAACAAATGTTTGTCAAATCCATAACCCCCAGCTTTCCTCAGGAGCACACATGCAGTATCCAACCACGGCAGTCCAAAACTGTAGAGCAGACGCTGCGCTGTCCGCAATCTAAAGGCGGCCACACGGGCTGCAATGTCAATCAATCCCTGATCGCCCTCCTCAACCGGCAGGTAGAGAACGGCAGCTCTTAGCCAATGATGACCAGACCAAAAGAAATCCACCACGGTCTTCTGAAGTGCAGTGATGAGGCTTGCAGGAGGCGGCAACACCATCATACTGTGCCAAAGTGTCGAGGCAACCAAGTTATTGACAACAAGAACTCTACCCCTGAAGGAAAGCTGAAGTAGCAGGTATTTCCATTTAGACAGTCTGGCACACACTCTCTCCATGACACCCTCCCAATTCTTTTTTTGAAAAACGTTACTACCCAAAAAAACTCCTAAAAACTTCATCCCCTCCGTTCCCCAATTAAGATTCCCAGGCAAAAGAGGCAACGTGGAGCCCGACCAACGTCCCAACAAAAGAGCGGTGCTTTTATCCCAGTTCACCTTAGCCGAAGAAGCCCTTTGGAAAAGATCCAGCACATTACACAAAAAATCAATATCTGCCTGATGTTGAACAAAAACTGTTACATCATCTGCATATGCAGAAACCACAAGGGACAGTTTGTGGGACATTTCTGGTAAAATCAACCCAGTAAGCCGAGTGCGTAACCTATGGAGAAAAGGTTCAATGGCGATAGCGTAAAGCTGTCCAGAAAGGGGACATCCCTGTCTAATCCCTCTCTGAACCATAACAGGTCTGCTCTGTCCACCACCAATCTTGACTAAACAAAAAGCATCTTTATACAGAAGAGCCAACAAAGAAATAAAAAACTCTCCAAAAGCTCTCAAAGCAGAAAATAAATAAAAAATGATCAACCTTATTGAAGGCCTTCTCCTGATCTAAGGATAACAGTCCAACAGAGGTGTCACAGTGTTTGCAAATATCAAATAAATCACGTACAAGAAAAAGATTGTCCATAATAAATCGGTCAGGCACACAATAAGACTGATCTCTGTGAATGATCACACCCAAAACATTGTTAAGTCTATTGGACAGGACCTTAGAAAGCAACTTATAGTCTGTACAGAGCAAAGCAAGCGGTCTCCAGTTTTCCAGTAGAGTTAAGTCTCCTTTTTTAGGAAGAAGAGAGAGAACAGCGTGACGGCATGAGAAAGGTAACAATCCAGTCTTTGAGCAATCACTGAACACCTCTAGTAGATCCGGACCCAGGCACTTCCAGAAGTGTTTATAAAAATCCGCCGGCAGCCCATCCAAACCAGGAGACCTCCCGAGCGCCATCTGACCCACAGCAGCAGTCAATTCCTCCATGGAGATTGTAGAATCCAAAAGATCCCTGTCTGCGTCACTCAGCTGTGGGAGTCCCTCCAGTAGTTGATCCACACAGTCACTGTCGCAGTCCTCTTTTCCGAATAAGCCGCTATAAAAATCCACTGCAATAGTTCTCATGGCAGCCGGACTCGTAGTAACAGTCCCATCATGAAGACCATCTGTTTCTTCTTAGAAACAGATTTCTCCATGTTGAAAAAGAACGACGTAGGAGCATCCATGTCTCTGATGGTGGTAAACCGAGCTCGAACTAAAGCTCCCTTAGCCCTTTCACGGAGAAAGGAACTTAGTTCACCCCGTCTGCTCTTAAGTAACTGACCTTGTGAAGCACTATGAGATGAAGCGTTTTCTAGCCCAGAGATTTCTTTTTCCAAAGCAGAAATTGCTCTCTTAGTTGTATCTGTGGAATGACTTGTATACTGCTGACAGAAAACCCGTATTTGTGCTTTACCCACCTCCCACCACTGGCTAACAGAAACAAAATCAGATCTTCTACATCTCCAAAGCTCCCAAAAAAACTCAAATTTCTCACAAAAAACTCTATCTAGTAGAAGCTTCACATTAAAATGCCAGTATGAACTTCCTTTTGTAGAAGATCCAAGGTGTAATTCTAGTGTTATCAAATGATGATCACTAAATGCAACTGGATAAATGGAACATCCATAAACCCTGTTTCTAAAACTGTCTGTGATATAAAATCTGTCCAGTCTAGCAAGGGTCAATTTCCCACCCACATTCCTGGCCCACGTATATTGTCTGGTTTGGGGATTATTAAGCCGCCACACGTCAACCAAAGAAGAGTCAAAAACAATCTTTGATAAAACCGAGGATGACTGGAAATGAGGTTCTGCACCTGTCCTATCTAAAGTAAAATCCAACGTGCAATTCCAGTCACCGCCCATCACTATAACATCCCCTGGATCACAGTTTTTCAAAAAATCCTCCAAAGTGAGGAAAAAAGGGATTCTGTGGGCACCTTTTGCAGGTGCATAAAAATTAATCAAACAAAAGTTAAACCCGTTCAGTTCAACCCTCACAGCAAGGAACCTGCCTGCGGCCACCTCACTAATGGATAAGATATTAAAACTCAGCCTAGGCGAAAAAAAAATTGTCACCCCAGCAGAGAAAACTGTACCATGTGAAAAAAAAGACTGACCCCTCCACCACAAAGCCCATTCTGCCTCAGTTGTCACATCACTATGTGTCTCCTGTAAAAACAAAATATCCAAGGACTTATCTTCAAAAATATCTTTAAGAATCGCCCTCTTTTCCGGATCCCTCCCGCCATTAATGTTTAAAGAGCCTGCCTTAAATGTAAACATAGAGTGAGGGAGGAAAAGGGAAGGAAATAACAGTAAAAGGATCATCCACACACACACAGTCATACTACGTCAGTGTGTCAACCTTATTCTTCCCTTTCAACCTTCTGGAGCTTTTACCCTTCAAAGCCTTCAACTGTTTGCGAACGGTAGTCACATGTTTCTTTAATCGAAACCGTTTCTTCTCATCAAGTGTATTAAAGTCAACCAATTTCTGCAAAGTCAGTGACGTGAGAATGAACTTCTCCAAATCTGGAAAATAATCAGCCACCTTAACTGGTCTACCAAACGAATCATCAAGGAAGTGATTGATTTCCTCAAGCAAATAAATGTCATTGGACGATATCTGGGACTCTGCCAGAGATACACAGTCAGAGTCTGAATCCAGCTCCATGTCTGTGGTGACAGGAGGAGGAATCACAGCAGAACAATCACCAGTGACAGCAGACTGCCAATCTTCACACTCAACCCCTTCCTCAGTCACCTCTGTGCCCATTTTATCACAATTAGAGCAGTCAGAAACACCGCCAACATTCTCCATCCCAACACCCTCACCACCTTCAGACTCCTCCTGAAGCTGTGAGGCAGGAGCAACATTAATGCCTCTAACATTAACCTCACTAGTGCTGCTCTGAGCAGCTTCAGAGCTGCAACCTTCATCAGGATCAGTATCAGTTAGAAGGGCAGGGCCCCCCACACCCACCGAGTCCGCAGCGGCGAGCCCCTGCTCCACCTGAGCGGCCGGAGCGGCCTCATCAGGCTGCCCTTCAGCCGCCCTGTGAGGGCAGGCGGCGCGCTTATGCCCAGCGTTTCCACACTCAAAGCAGGACACGTCCAGAGTCTGAGCAGAAGAGCTCAGAAACATGAACACCTGTCTGCGGAAGGACTGCACATGTTTCAGCTTCTCACTCCTGCATCCTAAACCCATAGTTCGGAAACCGCTGGCAAACTTCCCATAACGCTGCAGCTCTTTCTCTAGAGCTTCGTTGGGAATGAACGGGGGAACACCCGAAACAATGACCCGCGTCGACGGGACCGCAAGCGGGGACACCTGCAGGAACCCCCCCCCCCCCCCCCCCCCCCCACACACACACACACACAGTGACGCCACACGCGATCAAATCAGACACTAAACGCTCCTCTGTCAGAAAAACAATCACTCCTTTGTTCATTCGGGAAGCATAAGTGATGTTAGCGTGACCAACTAAGTCCCCCACAGCAAGGAGAATTGTTTCCACAGACACCTGCGGGTCGGGCTGGACGCGGACCCCATGCCTCAGGGACAAGGACGGCGTCTGAGACGCCATCCTGGCGAGGCGGGTGAACCGCTGATCCCCCGAACTCACCAGTGAAAGACACTTAAATTCAGTAAATAACTCCAAATACAAACCGAAAGAAGGAGCACTGAACAACACAAACTTTCTGTCAAACTCTCAAACTCACTCACCCAGTCCCCAGAGAGAGAGCTGGAAGCTGCTGTCCGTCAGAGAAAAGCAGGACAGCTGAAGCTCCCAGACTCTCAGCCCAACAGCTGAAGGAGTCCTCTGGACTCCAAGCTGATCTGCTCCCAATCCAAGAACATGTCCAGAAGGACAAAGACTCCTCCCTCCCTACCACCTCCTGACTGACTGACACCACAGAGAGAGGCAACAGTCCCATGGAGACCAGCTCTGCTGGAGAAGCACAAGAACCTGGAAGGAGAACGGCAGCAAGAACAGTCCTCCCTTTTGGGGGAGATCTCCTCACTCACAGAGACCCTCAAGAAGAAGGAGGAGGAGAAAATGATGCTTTCAAAGACCTTGATGGACACATTCAATCAGACCAAAGAGGAGATTGAAAACCTGCAGAAACCAAAACCCAAGAAGAAATCTGGGATTCAGAGATTCCTTCAGTTTGTCCAAAGATCTGACAGACAGAATTGATCCAAACTGGATTGATTTTGGTTCTTTGAGTTTTTCTACATTTGACAGAAACCAAAGTAGGAGGAGTCATCTTTATGAGGTCCATCAGAATCAGAATTCATTGGAATTTTTGATGGATGTATAATCTTCATACGCCGTCATTAAAATCTTAGACTCCGTCTCACTGAAGTGTAGCGCCTTCTCTCTTTTTTTCTCGTTTCTATGGTGACTGGAAATCAGCGATCCATTGAGAATGTCTTTTTTGTACCTGCTTTAATATTAACCGCATTAACCCAGGGTTACCGAGTCCAGCGTAATTACACCAACTCATATCCGGTCTTTTGGAACCGACATACCCAGAGTAAGCAAGTTCAGGTAGATTTCAGCCAGAGTTCAGGGTTAAAGTCAGGCTAGTTTAAACATGCTTCCTGGAATACCCCCCTGGTTATTTTAGTGGAGTTTTAACCACCAAATGTGGTGTTTTTTTATGAAAAGAGTTCTGGATCTTCCCTCAACGTTGGAGTCTGGTCCTGCATTTGGGTCATCCTGATATACCGTAACAAAGCCTCTTTTCTGTGCTGCAGAATCAGCTGATTCAAGCTGATTACGTAATCACGTCCCTACTGTGCAGCGCTGCATCTCAGTGTGAGGCTGCTTTCTCCACATAAGAATCCACTGGGATTGTGTCAACTCTTGAATAGTTACTGGAATAAAAAGAATGGAAACACTGGAGATAAAGCCCCTGTGTCAAAGCACATGTGGTTTTTCAGAACTTATGTCAGTAAGCTTTAGACTTTATATTGGTTAGAAAACATAAAATCCAACATTATTTTGCATTTCAGAGCAATACAACATTGCTCCCAAGTGTACTTTTACTACACTCTGCTATATTTATAAAGATTGTGAGTCAGCCATCTTAGACGTTGCAAATAAAAAAGGAGAGAAAATGAACAGGACTACCAGCACTGTAAAACATAATGATCATATCATACCAATAGGCTGAAAGATCATATTTCACCTCAATAATAAATTACGCAACATGAAGTGTAAAATTAATTAAAAGACAACATTGTGCATTTTTATTTTCACTGTTTTTGTTATTTGCAGTGAGAAGGCCATTTGATATATATTTGCTTCTTTACTGCACTGTTTATCTAAGTTATTACGTTGAAGTGAGTAAATTATTACAAAGACGCACTAGTATTTTTTTAACATTTAATTTCAGTGTTCCAAATAACGTTACATGCATCAGTCCACTCCATGAAGCAGTCGTGGAAGAAAAAAACAGCTACACACACGTGTCAGGCAGTTAGCCAACTCCAGCTTCTATACTTGCATCAACTTAAAAAAATAATATTTAGCACATTCTCAATATTAACAAGGAAATCGTACATTTCAAATTGAAATTTTCCTTAAAGTAAATACAGAAACAAGTTGAAGTAATTACAGAAACATCTAAGCAACCTTTCTCCTCTTGGCTTCATCATGCGCTAGCATGGTAGCTCGTTAGCTTGCTAACTCGTCCAACTCGTGGTTAGCTTATTAAAAAAACTGAAAAACAACCTTCAACTCACCAGGATATCTCTTTAAACACAACTCTGTTTGAAAATCTTTAGAATACTTATTCAGTGTCAATTCGTGCCAAGTTACTCTTTCTGTACGTGTTCCAGAAACACACTGATGTCCTCTCATCTCACACTTACCGTTACACCCCTATTACTTGACCTAACAAAGTATATACTGCAGTCACTACTTTGTGTTTAAATGTTTATTAAATGTTCACTGATCACATTAAAAGTGTTAGAATTAAAGATGTATAAAAAATTTTTTAACCACAATGAAGACATTCAAGAAATTAGCTCTAATGACTCAAAACAAACAACTCATTTCAAAAAGTTGTGCATTTTTTGTCAGCAGTAAAACTCTTTGTATAATATCATCACACAAAGATTCAAATGTATTGATCCATTACTTTTTTGCTTTTGATGTAAAGATGAAAACTGAAAAAGAATTCATAGAAAGTAAGAATATCATATTATAACAATAAATTAGTAGAAAATTTCATTTCTACACATGAAATACTCACTTGTGACTCCCTCTAATAAAGTTACTTCATCAATATGGTATGGAGGCCATCAGATGTTTCCCTCCTGTACAATAAAGTCTTTGAATGTGGTGCAGAGGTTGAGGTGTGGAACTCTTATCAGAAAAGTTTAGAATTTAGAGTTTACAATAACTCCTTTATTACATTGTTTGTGAAGAGAAGGTATTGTGAGTTTTCATGTGTGTCTGAAGACTAGATCTGCAACTAAAACTTGAATCAAATTCTTGACAAGAAAAAGGCTCATCTCCTGTGAGTTCTCATGTGTATTTTAAGACTAGCCGCATGACGAAAACTTGTATCACATTCACTACAAGAAAAAGGCATTTCTCCTGTGTGAATTCTCATGTGTGATTTGAGATTAGATATTTGATTAAAACGCTTACTACATTCTTTACAAGAAAATGGCATTTCTCCTGTGTGAGTTCTCATGTGTGTTTTGAGACTAGACATATAATTAAAACTCTTACTACATTCTTGACAAGAAAAAGGCTTATGTCCTGTGTGAGTTATCATGTGTGTTTTAAGACTAGGCGCATGACGAAAACTTGTGTCACATTCATTACAAGAAAAGGGCATTTCTCCTGTGTGAATTCTCATGTGTGATTTGAGATGAGATATTTGATTAAAACTCTTACTACATTCTGTACAAGAAAATGGCTTTTCTCCTGTGTGAATTCTCATGTGTGTTTTGAGAGTAGATATTTGATTAAAACTCTTACTACATTCTGTACAAGAAAAGGGCTTTTCTCCTGTGTGAGTTCTCATGTGTATTTTGAGATGAGATCTGTGATTAAATCTTTTCTCACATTCTTTACAAGAAAATCTCTTATCTTTTGCATGGATTCTTGCGTGAATTCTGAACAGAGATTTGTTGCAAAAACTTTTACCACATTCTTTACAGATATAACATCTTTCATCAGACCCAGTTTCCATGTAGTCAGACGGGTTACTAATTATTCTTGAGTTTTTCCCAGACCTGATAGAGGAAAGTCTCTCTTCTTTTGGAGATTGTTTGTATTTCTTACCAAGATTTGTCTTATTGGGATTTTTTCTAACATCAGAGTCACACTGACCTGCTGACATGTGAGAGCTGTCCACACTTCGGACATGACTTCTGCCCCTCCTCTTCCTCTGATCTCTGTTCTGTGGGTCTGTCTCTTCATCTGTAGTTGATGATGATTCTTCATGTTGGTTTCCTTCTTCATCCTGACTATCAGTTACATTAAAGCTCTGCTGATTGTTTAGATCTGCTTCACTGTTCTCATCTTCCTCATAAGTAGGAATCTCCATCAAGGTATCAGTCTCCTGCTTCAGATCAAGCTGATCTTCATCCTGACTGATGAAGAGTTCCCCTGGTTCCTCTTTCATCTGTGGAGGTTCTGGTTCCTCCTGCTCCTCTTTGGTCTGTGGACATTCCGGTTCTTCATGTTCCACTCTGAAGTTCCTCTGCTGGATGCAGAGATCTTCCTCTTCAGTCATCAAACACTGGGGGAGGACTGCAGAAACACAAGTAGAGGCCCTTTTATATGTTATGGTGACTTTATGCATTGTTAAGTACCAATACCATTTTAAATAGACTCATTCAGAATATGCACAATAAATAACTTTTAATGTGTTAAAATAAGTTTCTTGTTTTCTTTTGCACAACAGTATAAAACTGTCCTCTACACCTGCCCCCTATAAGGAGAGCTGATTCAGTCAATAACTTGTAGTCTGAACCAGTTAGATAGAAAAAAATATTTTTGATTGATTGGTTTTTGATTTATTGATTGATTTCAAGCATTGTACTCAAAGCAATAAAGAATTTACACATATTTATCAAACTCAATACAGAAATTTTAAAATGCATAGTTTAAAAATACAGAAAATAAAACAAAACAAAAAAAGTCATTTAAATCACATTTGCTTACTTAAATACGGTGATTTTCTTTGTTTTTTTAAGGAAATGAAATTGCAGATAAGTAATTCATAAATGGTACAAACAGGTCTTTAATGTTATATAACTTATATATAACTCAATTTAAATCATGCTGAGATAACTAGGACAGATTTACTAGAGAGAGGACGGTGAGATTAACAGAAAACTTACTTTTAACCTGATTTTGTCTCCAGGCAATTAATTTTTATATGAAATTATAAATAGGAAAACAGTCTGAAAACAAATAGAATGTTTTAGATTTTTGTCATTATTGACGATGCAGGCATCTATAGTACATGTTTGACACAGTCTCTGAGGCTTAATTCAGCACAACACAAATACATTTCCAAAGAAAAAACGTTTTTTCCCCTGACTTTTAATGAGAAGTGATCTCTTGAGGTGTAAATGGAGACACAGCAGGGAGACAGCTGCCAAGAGACCGGTGTTAACAAAGTGCAATATCCGAGCAAAGACCATTCTGTAAAAATCAATCATCTCTAAAAACAAATGAATTTCTACATTTATATGGAAATGAAGACTCGTCAGAATATTCATGCTACAATCAATACTTTGTGAGAAAGTCAATATTTATTTTATTGTATATATTTTATCCAATTTTAATAGAGAAATGACTCATAATAAAAGGTGCTAAATAGCTCTGAAGATACTGAAGCTATTTTCACCAAACTTTCTGTACTGACTAATAGGGATGGGTATCGTTAAGGTTTTAACTGTACTACTACTCTTATTGACACTGCTTATCGATCCAGTAATTTAACAGTACTCTTATCGATACTTTTTTAGGATGAAAAATTAATAAATAAACAACAAATTAAGAACATAAAGTGTTTTATTTCCTCATTATGCAACAACATTGTTTTTTTAACAAAACATTTTACTTTATACATGAGAATGTTTTTATTTAATTATGGCCCGCAGCAGTCACAACTGCAAGGACCATATTGTAACTGCTACGAGGGTCGAACACTCAAAAAGCCCCAAAACGTCAAAAAAACGCGTCAAAACGCCAAAAAATGGGGTCAAAAGTCGCCCAAAGCACAAAACAAGTCGACAATTGTGTAACGCAACAAAAAAAAACACACACACGCACAACACCAACGCACAAACGACAAAATTGTAGTCGCAAAAATGACGACAAAAACACGAAAAAGCCCCAAAAAGCCCTCAAAGGACGGGTTTAAAGCCAAAAAGACATGCCCAGCCTATAGTAAAAGACAGGCCGCATTGAAATACATAGGAAGCACCCTGGGGAAAAAACTTCTTATTGTTTCTGCTTCGTTTCATTATGGCCCGCAGCAGTCACAACTGCAAGGACCATATTGTAACTGCTACGAGGGTCGAACACTCAAAAAGCCCCAAAACGTCAAAAAAACGCGTCAAAACGCCAAAAAATGGGGTCAAAAGTCGCCCAAAGCACAAAACAAGTCGACAATTGTGTAACGCAAAAAAAAAAAACCACACACACGCACAACACCAACGCACAAACGACAAAATTGTAGTCGCAAAAATGACGACAAAAACACGAAAAAGCCCCAAAAAGCCCTCAAAGGACGGGTTTAAAGCCAAAAAGACATGCCCAGCCTATAGTAAAAGACTGGCTGCATTGAAATACATAGGAAGCACCCTGGGGAAAAAACTTCTTATTGTTTTTGCTTCGTTTATTATTATTATTATGGCCCGCAGCAGTCACAACTGCAAGGACCATATTGTAACTGCTACGAGGGTCGAACACTCAAAAAGCCCCAAAACGTCAAAAAAACGCGTCAAAACGCCAAAAAATGGGGTCAAAAGTCGCCCAAAGCACAAAACAACACAACAATTGTGTAACGCAACAAAAAAAAACCACACACACGCACAACACCAACGCACAAACGACAAAATTGTAGTCGCAAAAATGACGACAAAAACACGAAAAAGCCCCAAAAAGCCCTCAAAGGACGGGTTTAAAGCCAAAAAGACATGCCCAGCCTATAGTAAAAGACTGGCTGCATTGAAATACATAGGAAGCACCCTGGGGAAAAAACTTCTAATTGTTTCTGCTTCGTTTCATTTTATTATGGCCCGCAGCAGTCACAACTGCAAGGACCATATTGTAACTGCTACGAGGGTCGAACACTCAAAAAGCCCAAAACGTCAAAAAAACGCGTCAAAACGCCAAAAAATGGGGTCAAAAGTCGCCCAAAGCACAAAACAAGTCGACAATTGTGTAACGCAACAAAAAAAAACACACACACGCACAACACCAACGCACAAACGACAAAATTGTAGTCGCAAAAATGACGACAAAATCACGAAAAAGCTCCAAAAAGCCCTCAAAGGACGGGTTTAAAGCCAAAAAGACATGCCCAGCCTATAGTAAAAGACTGGCTGCATTGAAATACATAGGAAGCACCCTGGGGAAAAAACTTCTTATTGTTTCTGCTTCGTTTCATTATTATTATGGCCCGCAGCAGTCACAACTGCAAGGACCATATTGTAACTGCTACGAGGGTCGAACACTCAAAAAGCCCCAAAACGTCAAAAAAACGCGTCAAAACGCCAAAAAATGGGGTCAAAAGTCACCCAAAGCACAAAACAAGTCGACAATTGTGTAACGCAACAAAAAAAAACACACACACGCACAACACCAACGCACAAACGACAAAATTGTAGTCGCAAAAATGACGACAAAAACACGAAAAAGCCCCAAAAAGCCCTCAAAGGACGGGTTTAAAGCCAAAAAGACATGCCCAGCCTATAGTAAAAGACAGGCCGCATTGAAATACATAGGAAGCACCCTGGGGAAAAAACTTCTTATTGTTTTTCGAATGTTTATTATTATGGCCCGCAGCAGTCACAACTGCAAGGACCATATTGTAACTGCTACGAGGGTCGAACACTCAAAAAGCCCCAAAACGTCAAAAAAACGCGTCAAAACGCCAAAAAATGGGGTCAAAAGTCGCCCAAAGCACAAAACAAGTCGACAATTGTGTAACGCAACAAAAAAAACACACACACGCACAACACCAACGCACAAATGACAAAATTGTAGTCGCAAAAATGACGACAAAAACACGAAAAAGCCCCCAAAAGCCCTCAAAGGACGGGTTTAAAGCCCAAAAGACATGCTCAGCCTATAGTAAAAGACAGGCCGCATTGAAATACATAGGAAGCACCCTGGGGAAAAAACTTCTTATTGTTTTTGCTTCGTTTCATTATTATTATTATGGCCCGCAGCAGTCACAACTGCAAGGACCATATTGTAACTGCTACGAGGGTCGAACACTCAAAAAGCCCAAAACGTCAAAAAAACGCGTCAAAACGCCAAAAAATGGGGTCAAAAGTCGCCCAAAGCACAAAACAACACAACAATTGTGTAACGCAACAAAAAAAAACACACACACGCACAACACCAACGCACAAACGACAAAATTGTAGTCGCAAAAATGACGACAAAAACACGAAAAAGCCCCAAAAAGCCCTCAAAGGACGGGTTTAAAGCCAAAAAGACATGCCCAGCCTATAGTAAAAGACTGGCTGCATTGAAATACATAGGAAGCACCCTGGGGAAAAAACTTCTTATTGTTTTTGCTTCGTTTATTATTATTATTATTATTATTATTCTTGTTTCTAACGGATCCGTTGAGCTCAAATTTGACCCCCGCCACATACCCGAAAACTCACCAAAATTGGCACACACCTAGGATAAATGTGAAATGAATTTTCGGCAAAGAGAACGTCACCCCTCCCATGATGATGACATCACGGCGAGCGTTCCCGTAAAAAAAATGAATGGGCCGAAAATCGCTTATGGGGCCAAAAAAAAATATTTTGAAATACAGTTACGAAACCAAAACACACTTGTTGGAGATATCCCAAAGAAGTTATGAAATCATTATGGGATGGCCACACGACATACGGTTTGGCGGCCATTTTGTGGCAAACTCTGAGAAATGGCGATTTTCGTGTTTTTTGATAATATGGGAAAACGACACTTTTGTTTGAGCGATTTTCATGAAATCGGATACAGATGCCAACAGCTTGATTCTACAAATACCAGAGAAATTTCGTTGACCTTTGACCTTGGGAAAGGGTGGCCATCTTGAATTTTCCGAAAAAAGCACCTTTAGTAATGGATACAAACGAAAACTCGTCCTAGGGATTTTTTTCGATCGTCTTGAAACTTCTCGGGCATCAATGGCAAGCTACTGTGGACAAAATGTTGGAATTAGAAGTTGTAGATTTTGAACGGCGTGCGCGTGGCAAATTCGCAACCGTCGCCATTTTAGCTAGCTCGCACATATTTTATCGGAATGTTGTGAAAATGAAATATACGATTCCCTGGCCCACACTGAACAAAACGGTGTCACTTATGACAAAATCGATAAAGGAATATGGCCGTGGTAAGCAAAAAACGATCGCAAAAAAAAGTGCTGACTCGGCAAAAAAAAAAAAATTCGGATTTTTTTTTAAGAATCGGCTAACGAAACCCAGATAACTTTGTTGGATATATCCAATCAAACTTTTGAAATCATTACGTGATGGCGACACGACCTATGGTTTGGCGGCCATTTTGTGCCAAAATCGGCCATTTTGAGATTTTCGCGTTTTTACACAATATGGAAAAATGAACTTTTTTTCGAGCGATTTTCACGAAATTTGACTCGCATGTCCCTAGCGTAAGTCTACAATCACCTCTGGAGTTTCGTCGACCTTTGACCTCGGGAAAAGGCCGCCATCTTGAATTTTCTATAAAAAACACCTTTACCACCAGATTCAAACGTAAACTTGTCGTTGAAATTTTCAACGATCATCTCGAAACTTTTTGGGCATCAATGGCAAGCTACTGTGGAAAAAATGTTGGAATTAGAAGTTGTAGATTTTGAACGGCGTGCGCGTGGCGAGCTAGCAAAGTGGCGCACTGTTATAACTCCCATGCCTTTCAATACAATACAGTGAAAATTGAATGCATTGCATTTATGCCTGGATCTGAATACATTGAAAAACACTGGACAAGGACATATAAGGAATGTGGGCGTGGTTAGCATAAAACCACTGTTGCTAAGGACAACAAAAAGTTTACTTTTCCCGATTTGTCCGAAACTGACGTTAATCCGTTCGTCCTCCCGAGGCAAACAAAACATAAAATGGTTGCTATGGAGATAAAATCAACAGAAAAGCGCCATTTTGAAAAAAAGTGGGTTTTTTGTCAACTCATGACATGTAGCTTTCACCAATGGAGCAATGTGTTTTTCTGAGTAAGTTAATGATGCTGATCGCTATGCTAGCAGTTTTAGCCACGTTAGCATAGCTAGCATAGTTAGCATAATTAGCATCTTAAACAATGTGTTTTTCTGAGTCAGTTGATGATGCTGATCGCTATGCTAGCAATTTTAGCCACATTAGCATAGCTAGCATAGTTAGCATAATTAGCATTTTAGGTAATGTGTTTTTCCGAGCCAGTTGATGATGCTGATCGCTATGCTAGCACTTTTAGCCACATTAGCATAGCTAGCATAGTTAGCATAATTAGCATTTTAGGTAATGTGTTTTTCCGAGCCAGTTGATGATGCTGATCGCTATGCTAGCACTTTTAGCCATATTAGCATAGCTAGCATAGTTAGCATAATTAGCAATTTAGGTAATGTCTTTTTCCGAGCGAGTTGATGATGCTGATCGCTATGCTAGCACTTTTAGCCATATTAGCATAGCTAGCATAGTTAGCATAGTTAGCATTTTAGCTAATGTGTTTTTCTGAATCAGTTAATAATGCTGATCGCTATGCTAGCACTTTTATTCAAATTAGCATAGCTAGCATGATTAGCATAGTTAGCATTATTAGCTTATAAAGCTTTTACTATCCCTTATCAAAGGTGGGCGGTGAGGGCGGTGAGGGCGGTGAGGGCGGCGGTGGTGTGTAGAGTTGGGCGTGGAAGGCGGGTTGCGTCTGCGGGCCATACAACGCCGCTTGCGGCTTTAATTATTATTATTATTATTCTTCTTCTTTCTTTCTTCCACTTTGAGCGAAAATTTGACCCCCGCCACATACCCGAAAACTCACCAAAATTGGCACACACCTAGGATAAATTAAAAATGAATTTTCGGCAAAGAGAACTTCACCCCCCCGAAGTCGATGACATCACGGCGAGCGTTCCCGTAAAAAAAATGAATGGGCCGAAAATTGCTTATGGGGCCAAAAAAAAATATTTTGAAATACAGTTATAAAACCAAAACACGTGTGTTGGAGATATCCCAAAGAAGTTATGAAATCATTATGGGATGGCCACACGACCTACGGCTTGGCGGCCATTTTGTGGCGAACTCAGAGAAATGGCGATTTTCGTGTTTTTCGACAATATGGGAAAACGACACTTTTGTTTGAGCGATTTTCACGAAATCGGATACAGATGCCAACAGCTTGATTCTACAAATACCAGAGAAATTTCGTTGACCTTTGACCTTGGGAAGGGGCGGCCATCTTGAATTTTCCGAAAAAAGCACCTTTAGTAATGGATACAAACGAAAACTCGTCCTAGGGATTTTTTTCGATCATCTTGAAACTTCTCGGGCATCAATGGCAAGCTACTGTGGACAAAATGTTGGAATTAGAAGTTGTAGATTTTGAACGGCGTGCGCGTGGCGAATTCGCAACCGTCGCCATTTTAGCTAGCTCGCACATATTTTATCGGAATGTTGTGAAAATGAAATATACGATTCCCTGGCTCACACTGAACAAAACGGTGTCACTTACAACAAAATCGATAAAGGAATATGGCCGTGGTAAGCAAAAAACGATCGCAAAAAAAAGTGCTGACTCGGCAAAAAAAAAAAAATTCGGATTTTTTTTTAAGAATCGGCTAACGAAACCCAGATAACTTTGTCGACTATATCCAAATCAAACTTTTGAAATCATTACGTCATGGCGACACGACCTATGGTTTGGCGGCCATTTTGTGCCAAAATCGGCCATTTTGAGATTTTCGCGTTTTTACACAATATGGAAAAATGAACTTTTTTTCGAGCGATTTTCACGAAATTTGACTCGCATGTCCCTAGCGTAAGTCTACAATCACCTCTGGAGTTTCGTCGACCTTTGACCTCGGGAAAAGGCCGCCATCTTGAATTTTCTATAAAAAACACCTTTACCATCAGATTCAAACGTAAACTTGTCGTTGAATTTTCATCGATCATCTCGAAACTTTTTGGGCATCAATGGCAAGCTACTGTGGAAAAAATGTTGGAATTAGAAGTTGTAGATTTTGAACGGCGTGCGCGTGGCGAGCTAGCAAAGTGGCGCACTGTTATAACTCCCATGCCTTTCAATACAATACAGTGAAAATTGAATGCTTGTATTTATGCCTGGATCTGAATACATTGAAAAACACTGGACAAGGACTATATAAGGAATGTGGGCGTGGTTAGCATAAACCACTGTTGCTAAGGACAACAAAAAGTTTACTTTTCCCGAGTTGTCCGAAACTGACGTCATCCGTTCGTCTTCCGAGGCAAACAAAACATAAAATGGTTGCTATGGAGATAAAATCAACAGAAAGCCGCCATTTGAAAAAAAGTGGGTTTTTAGTCAACTCATGACATTAGCTTTCACCAATGGAGCAATGTGTTTTTCTGAGTAAGTTAATGATGCTGATCGCTATGCTAGCAGTTTTAGCCCTGTTAGCATAGCTAGCATAGTTAGCATAATTAGCATCTTAAACAATGTGTTTTTCTGAGTCAGTTAGATGATGCTGAATCGCTATGCTACTTTTAGCCACATTAGCATAGTTAGCATAATTAGCATTTTAGGTAATGTGTTTTTCTGAGCCAGTTGATGATGCTGATCGCTATGCTAGCAATTTAGCCATTAGCATGCTAGCATAGTTAGCATAATTACAATGTGTTTTTTAGGAGGCAGTTAATGATGCTGATCACAAGTCTAGCACTTTTAGCCAAATTAACATCGCTAGCAGGATTAGCATAGTTAGCATTATTAGCTTATGCAGTTTTGACTATTCTTCATCAAAGGTGGGCGGCGGTGAGGGCGGCAGTGGTCCGTAGAGTTGGGCGTGGAAGGTGGGATGCGTCTGCGAGCCATACAACGCCGCTTGCGGCTTTAATATTTTTCTTGTTTTTCCAGTCTGGTAAAACTTTTTTTGCCATACAAACCATTGTAAAAATAATAGATGCTAAACCTCCTTCTGTGTCAATGTCACACGGCACACAAACTGAAGGTGAAACCATAATTAAAATATTAAGCCAGACTGATACAGTAAATCAGCAAATTTCTGTTGCCAGAGAATCTAGACAGGTGTACGGGAACCACAGAAAATGCATGTAACTATTGGGTGTATTAATTTAAAAGAGTCTATTCAAGGTTGTGTAAAATGGACAAAAGATCAAAAGAAAAAAATGCTCATAAATAATTCAAATAAATACTTAAATAAATATCCTGACAGCATTTTGAATCAATACAAGTATTGCCAAATGAACTATTGCGATATTTCGGCTAAACGATTTTTTTGTAACACCCCTAGTGTTGCAGCTACCTGTACTTTCATTTCTGTGGGAAAGTGTGATACAGGTTGCCGACCCCTGAGTTAGGTTGATCGGGTTAGATCATCCTTCATGCTTTTCAGTAATGGAGTGTAGTTTAGCTGCATCAGCTATGATAGTTTGGAGGAGAAATAAACAACTAGATACAGTATTTTATATTGCCTGATTTGACTGGTATATAGAGTGTTTGCTCTGCATTACCGTTCAGTGATAGTGAAACTCATTTTTGTTCCAAGTAGTCTGAGATGGAGGAGAATTCATTGATAATGTCAGTGTTTTACTGAAGATTGTCAATTTTGTGAAAAATTGTGTCATCTGCATAAAGACTAATTTTATGATGTTTAAATTTAGTTTTAAGTCCTTTCATGCTCTCAACCTTTCTATCTGTCATAGAGGCCTTTTAATGGTTCATTCCTATAAACACTTAGAAGTCCAACACTATTCCAATAGTGTCGGACTATTTATTGACATAGAGTTTAATTATTTGTCTTCATTATACTCATGTTTTATAAGTATTGAAGTCTAAGGTATTTTTGATTTAAGGTAAAAATGTAATGTTTCGTTCTCTCCGTGACAGGGGTTCTTGAACAAGCATATGGTGTTCACATTGGAAAAGCAGGGAGGGGCTTCCTCTTCTTGCTCTTCTTTCTACTGTTTATACTGGCATAAAAAACAGTGATGTGAAGACGAAAGAAAAGAATATGGTGGGAGAATTAGAGTGGAAAAAACTGTTTCTGAATCTGAAAACTGGCAAAAGTGCAATAAAAGGCAAGACAGACCCTGGATGAGCAAAGTAGCTCAAACACGAGAGCATTTTGCGACATACAGCTGAAGGTTCATAATTAGATTGTATTTTTATGAGGAATTATTATTTTTGGAGTTTTTGTGTTTGATTCTCAACATGACACAGAAAACTTATGTGTGAACTTCAATCTTTGGATCTCAAACACTGATAATAAAGAAAAAAATACACTTATAATTGAACAACATAAATTAAATTCCATATACAACTTACTATTATGAGTAGAATAAAGTAGATGAAGTTATAGAAGGAATGAGCATCCATAACATAATACATGATCTCCACCCAGCCCTCGAGAGTGATCACCTGCAGGGAAAAGCACAGGCAACAAATCATTTAGTCCAACAGGAAACAACACCTGCTATTGAACAGGTGTCAGACTTCAAGCCTAAAGAACTGGCAGTCTATTGGTTCTTCACAAAACCCAGCCCTATCTGTAGCTGATTACCTGGATCAGGTGTGTACTGCCAATAAAAAGCTACAATGAGAAGTCAGTTGAGAAACATGGAGCACAGTGGCCCTTGAGTTGGTCTCCAACCTTTTTCAGCCCATGGACCAATTTAGTGTCAGACAATATTTTTAGGCATCGGCCTGAATTAAACTGTTGTGCGGCGTCCAATGTTTTTTTCTTAACCTCTTTCAGGTAACGTTTATCTTCATCCTCTGATATAAATTTTCCATTGACCCATAACTGTCAAAGTGGAACTCAAAAAATTAGATGGCAACTTCAGCCTCATCTGTCTTTTAAGGTGCAACCTGGAAATACAGTGCATTACAAAAATGATCACTAAAACTGTTCGAAATTTAATAAAAAATGTGACTACTGTTTGGGCAACTTTATTGGCATCCAAAAAATCCAATGTATTTTTATTTTGTAGGCATAAGGCCATTCATTTTTTATACAATGCAGCTAACTGTTATAATACTTTTACAAAACTTTTGACCCCAGCACCTATGGTCCTTTTAAAAAATGCCTACAGTGTCGTTTGTCTGCCTGCTGCAGATTTTCAAATATATTTAAGAACTTTGTCTCTGAATAGCAACTAATTATTAGGTACAAATTTGAGTTTGAACTTATTCTGATAATAATCCACCATACCAAAAGATCAAACATTTTACCACCATTTTGCTTAGGTATGAGTGCATTCTGGAGGATTGATAAAGCCTCTTCATTTTGTGTAATGTCAGCAGTAGTCAGAAAATAAAGGCAAGTAATTTTAACTAATGTAAGATTACCTCAGTTTAAAAATCTAAAAATAAATGACAAAACTTAGCTAATAAATCTATTGTTTATCCAAATCATTAGTATTTTTCTTCAGAGCCAAAGAGCCACAATGAAGGGATGAAAGACCTGCATGCGGCTTTAGGGCCTCAGGATGCAGACCCCTGTTCTAGATCAATGTATAAATTTGAGATTCTTAAGAACATAAGCCTGTGATGACATGAGCTGGATAACTTGTAATCTTCACAGTCAACACCTGACCACTAACACCTGATGTTTTTAGGATGAAAACTCTCAGGAAATCCTATTTAATTTTAGAGACACTTAAAACATTTTGGCTGTGTGTGCCAATATTGCATAACTTCTTTAAGAATCTTAGATCCATATTTTTTGTCAACATACCAGGAAGGATTTGCAACCAAAACTATTAAAGTATGTGCTTTTCATTGTAAAACCTTTAATAGTTGCCTAGCAACTGTTTCATGCTTCAAAAACTAAGGCAATAAAATTCATAATCCATCACAAAATACTATATGGTTGTATTCATAAGTTATGGTTTAGGGGATTTTTAGATCTGATGTGAAGATCCTAGCAGACAGCTCAGGCTTTAGTATTTTTAAATCTGGTTTGAAAAAGCATGCAGAATTGGGTGCATGACTGTGATCAGAACAGTTCTGATTTATATCGAAACAAACATGTTGGAGGAAAAACCGGGACAACAGTACATCAACTGTTGGCTTTAATCAATAGAACTCCTTTGTTGCCTGTCAGTGTGGGACATGACACGTTAAAGACCAGCAGGAGTTTAAATGCTGTTTCTCCTAATACAGTTTATTAGAACTAGCGAAGAAGAAAAAAAACATTCAAGAAATTCAAGAAAGATTCAATGAAGAAACATCCATTCCAGAGGTGATGCTTCATTGTGACAAAAGACAAATTAGCTGCCTAATGTTTAGCAGTGTGGCCACACGTGACTGAGACCACCTCTGAATGAAACCTGTGACAGATCACATTAAACCCGAATCGGTGAAGCTTTTAGAGGGGAAAAAAGCTGATGATCCTCTGATAAGAAGGTCTGTTTGGTTGTCAAGTTAAGGTTTTTTTTCAACTATGAGCTCCTGGCAAAGTCAAGCTATATCTATCCCTCAAGTTGTTCATGCTTTTATCACCTGTCAGTGGACTACAGCGTTGTAATTTATGTCAATTTGGATCCATCTTTTCTGTTCTAAATGCTGCAGCTTGTCATCTAAGTGCTTTTAGAACTATTCTAACATCTGCCAAATTTCTACCCTATAGGGCACACTGAATTATGAGGCATACTGTCAATACGCAACGACAACAGACTGATACCACTAAAATAAACACTAGGCTACTGTGACTACGCTAACTCCCAGCCCCAGTCTGATACCACCACGCATCAGCCGCATTAGCTTATTCACAACACCTGTAACTCTCAACTTTGCTAGCAATACAAAAAAATAAAAACATACTTCTAAAGCAGACATTACTATGACTATGCTAACTGCCAACCTTGATAGTATCACTTGAAAATACAGTCCGAAGAAGTGTTAGCTGCATTAGTGCAAGTGTTGCATATTTGCAATACCTGTCACTCTCAACCTTGTTTGCAACACTTAAAAAATAAAAAAAATAATTAAAAAAGACATGTCTGATACCGTTAAAACCAATGTTACTGTGACAACGCTAACTCTCAATTTTCTTAGTAACGTGTAAAAAAACAACAACAGTCAGACACTACTACAAGTTAGCCACGCTAGCACATTTACAATACAACCAACCATACATTTTGACAGAGCGCAGTGTATCTCTTAGGACGGAGTATTAGGGCCACCAAAAAAAAAAAAAAAAGTCAAATTACGACTTTTTATCTCGTAAATTTAGGAGATAAAAACTCGTAAATTTATGAGAAAAAAACTTGTAAATTTATGAAAAAAACTCAAAATTTACAAGATTTTAAGTCGTAAATTTATGATTAATGTGGGCGTGAGCATGCAGAGCAGCAGGTGAACGCCGCGCAGCAGCAGAGCAGACCGACTAAACTTTGTTAAGCAGGCGAGATGAATGTTCATTGATAACGTTCCAAATGTCTGGAAGCTATTGATGGGTGGTGCGGGATCTCTGCAGCCCGATGAAGCCATCGTCGGTATTCCTGCAGCTGTCCACGTCAATCCTTACTTCCTCCACCAAAGACAAATCTCTACATTTGTGTGACGCTTCCGTCCGAGGAGGAGCACTTATTTGTCATTTTCAACGTTCTAATGATAATATAAAAGACTATTTCATTCCTCTTTAGTGTTTTATGCTGAAAAGGGACGTTTCATCTGCTGGAGGGGGCGTATGTAAAACTGTTTACTTCCGCATTGGTGTTCTGATGACAGGTTCATGCCGTCAGTTGACAGATGAACTTCAGGGTGTGAATGAAAAGGAGAATAAAGGCTGTAGCGGTCCTCTACACCCAAACGTGTCTCTGAGCTCCTTATTTTATGCATTAAACTCCGCTTACTGAGACTGAACCCCGGACAGACGGTTCCACTGACAAAAATCTGATTTAAGTCATCTAAAGGTTCAGAATCTGTTATTAAACCTGTAATCCCGGAAATAAAGCTTCACAAAAGGCTGCACGTATTTAATCTTCAAGCTAGGCTCCGATAAACGGACAACTTCGTGTTTTCTCCTTAATCTAACGACTTTTTTTTCTTAAATTATGAGATAAAAACTCGTAAATTTACGACTTTTTATCTCCTAAATTTACGAGATAAAAACTTCTAAATTTACGACTTTTATCTCCTAAATTTACGAGATAAAATCTCGTAATTTAACTTTTTTTTTTTTTTTTGGTGGCCCTAAAACTCCGTCGTAATCTCTAACAATCACGTTAGTATCAGTAAGAAAAAACAGAATGAATCCATATATAGGACGCTCCAGATTAAAAGAAGCACTTTTTATTTTTAATAAAGTGAGCCTTTTAGTGTGGAAAATACAGTATATTTGTTCTCTTTATAATTCTAAATGATCAGCCTAACCAGAGAACATCATTTGGACTAAATAAGCATTGTGGATCCAGACCCAGAGATAACCCCATCCATGGAGCATGTTTTCTCAAAAGATTCTGTTTGTTTTATAACTAATATAATGCTGTGAGAACTGCATTTCACTCGTTCTATTTTTTTTTCTTTTCACAGATTACAAATATTTGAAAAATGTAACTTTGAAAAAACAATTCACAGTGATCTGGATAATTCTAGAGTGTCCATGATGAAACTCATTTAAATCTGAGGCAAAATAGGTTTTTGGAAACCACTTTATTTTAACTTTTCTGACCTTTTCTACCTTATTTATAAATTAATTCAAAGGAGGGATGCTTACAGAAAGCAGCAAAAAAGAAAAATTTAGAGAGGAAAAGAGTATAATCTCCTAAAAAACAACAACAAAAAAGAAAGTTTACTGTAAAGTTGGCACTTTGACTAATATTTTTTAAGTTAAATAGTATTAGTTTTAATAGTTCAGGAATGATTATTTGCAAGTTTACATTTTACACCTCCGCAATTATCACATTTGGATTGCTTTATCTTTGAAATGCACTGTGGGAGCACCAGAGGGGGTATTATGTTTTGTGCAAATCATTTTACAGCATGCTACCAAAACTACATAGAAAAATGGGTATTCATTTCGACTGTGTTCATATTATTTCTTTTGAAGAAAAAAACATGACAAGGTCACAGTTTTTCTCTGTTGTTTTAGCTAATACATTAAGTTCAATTTTAATTGTACTGCAGATTTTCAAATGAATCATTTATTATCTGGAAACATTACTATATTCATGTATAAATGGTTCCTTTAATAAGAGTAATATAACACAGCTCAAAAAGTGTTTGGACAAAATATGAAAATTCAGATAATTTATAGTTGGTAGGCAATGAAAGACCAACCTGAAAGATCACAATCCAGGCATATGCGATGTTATCAAAGTTTATGGCGTCTTTGTGGGGATTCCTGCTTCCAGTATGGCACCTGGTGTAGTACTGGTTCCAGTTGACACAAAGCCCGGCTAAACTGACACTTCCATTGGTCAGAGGTTCAGGGCTCAGACCAAGTGACTGTCGGTAAAGTACATCATCCTTATCCAGGCAGCACACCCTGCCTTCCTCACGGCGCGCTGGGACATCCATGCAGGACATGATACCGTTGTCTATGGGCAGTGAGCAGATGAAGGGCCGCTCGTCATCCTCATCTGGCATGTAATATTCCTGAGGAAGGCTGATACCGGTGGTGCTGTAAGTTGAAAAAGAGTGGAATGATTTTGTACTGTGCTTTTATCTTAGAAAAAGAAACAACAACAAAAAAGCACATGATAAAACTTAAAACTGTAAAAAAAAATCTAAATAGAATGTCACAGAGGTCAATGAACACAACTAACATTTCATACAACATTTAAATATTTGTAAGAAAGTTTGATACCAAATTCACCCCGAGCATGTGACGCACATTCTTGTGCTTTGCCCATGGTGTTTGCACAGGACAAACAGGGAGAGGCTTCTTCTTCTTCTTCTTTTACAGTTTACTAGTGCATGTCCGCCACCTTTAGTTGGAAGGAGCTTAGCGCAAAATGTCGAAGTGGTCCAAATCTCATGAATCTTGCTACAGGCGTTTTCTTTGTGTTTTTTTTTTCCACAGCTCTATTCCGATACATGAAATACTTTGTGTCATATAACTCCATCTTGGCACAAACCTCAGTTATTAACTTTTTCCTTCATGATCAATGTAGGAGCCTAATTGAGTAACATGCCCTGTGGGTGTCGCTGTTGTCATTTTTTGCTGTCTATTACAAATTGAGATTGAAGAGCTGAGCTCTGACAGGTATGTGTCGAACAGAGGGAGAAAAGGTTTTTGACCGCTGGTTCGGGAAATGAAGTAATAGAAGGCATATCAATTTTCAATAATGTAAAGTAGAAATTAATAGTAAAGTTGATCGGAGTGAAAGACCTATTTTCTTATTTGTTAGGTAAGGACCGGGTACACCTTTAACAGGTCACCAGCCTCTTGCAGGGCCACGCACTAACTAACGTGCGCAACTAGGGGCTATTTAGAGAAACCAATTGACCTATGAAGCATATCTTTGTACTGTGGGAGGAAGCCAGAGTACCTGAAGAAACCTACGAATGCAGGAGAACATGCAAACTCCACACAGAAAGGTCCTAACCGAGATTTAAAGCAGGGCCTTCACCTCCACGCTTTTGTGCAGCCCATGTAATTAATTTATTCACACTATACAGTTTAAACTGTAATCACCTCATTATGCTTAAAATACATACCTATTTTGAAATGTAATAAAATATAAATTGATTGTGTAAGCAGACCTTTAAATTACTCATACAATTTCAATATATTGGTACAGTTTTTGTGATGATGCTGCTGTAATATTTTTAGTCAGCTTTAGTGAGACTGTGTTTTATCTTTGGCATAGACTTTGCTCAGCTTTTGCGCAGCTGGAGCCAAGCTGTACTGACTTTGTCTTTCCCTTGGACCCTTCAGCTTCGCGGAGAGGACACTCCAGCGCCATCACAAGATGGCGACATAACATGGAAGGGGACAGATACCGGTTATAAGTTCATCCGATTGGCAAAGGAAACGAACGCCAGGGGTCTCCTTTGATGGTGGGAGAGGTCATTGTGCCTCATTGGACAGCTACCGCCCGCCTTAAGCTGAACAGCCCCCAGCTAGTAAGGTGCTGTCTCGCCATGGCCTACCTGCCCCACTGGGTGCATGGGAATTAGAGAGGTGCCTCTCGAAAAGTGGGCCAATAAACACTTGCACCAGGCAATCCCAAAGCACTAAGAAAGAAGCCTCCAGCTCTTCGTTTCGCTAGTTGGAACGTCAGGACCATGTGTCCCGGACTCACTGCAGACCTCCAGCAGATCAATGATGCAAAGAAGACAGCTGTCATCGATAGAGAACTCTCGCGACTAAACATCGACATTGCTGCCTTACAGGAGACACGGTTGGCTGGCAACGGCACCATCAGAGAAGCAAACTACACCTTTTATTGGCAGGGGAAATCTCCGGACCAACCCAGGCAGCATGGTGTTGGCTTCGCGGAGAAGAACACGCTTGTCAGCTAGACTGAGTCCCCCACTGCAGGAACAGAAATAATTCTCACACTTCGACTGTCAACGTCCTCTGGCCCAGTCAGCATTCTCAGTGTGTACGCACCAACCCTCTGCTCCACTCCCGAGGAGAAAGATCATTTCTGCCAGACCCTGGAAGAAGCGATATCCAGGATTCCCAGCACTGACATCTGTGTGTTCAGGATACCAACGACTGTTGTTGAGGTGTAAACACTAACAGAAACATAACTTGATTTTTTATATTTTTCAGTGCACATCTCATATTTTTGCATGATGCCAAATGAAATGGAGAAGCAGAATGACAGAATGACCTCTGAGACTTGAAAGGATGGAGCAAAAGAAACACACAGAGGAGATTACCTGTGTAATGGTAAAATTGAACAAAATGGCACCAGATAAAAAAAAGGCAGTGGAGTGCCAGACACACAGTAAAGCAGAAAAAAACAAACTCATGTCAGCAGTCGTCTGACAATTTTTCTGCAATAAATTGTGTTTGTGTGTGTACCTGCATGTGTATGTGAGTTAGGCAGGCGCTCATCCATTTTCTGGCAGCGTTTTGGGCACCAACAAAAAATTCTAAACTTATTACATAAGCAAATTATTTAGAACAGCTCAAGTTTAAAACAAACACATTTAGGCACATTTTTTGCTGTCTGATTTTGCAAAATGTTTTTTTGTAAGTTTGGTTTAAAATGTAATCAAAGAAAACAATTACATTAAGAGTGTCAAAAACAAATCAAGTTTTTTAGTCATTTAATGTAATTAAAGGGTAAAGATTATAATTGAGGTAGGTAGAAATTGGTAATGTTAATGTTTAATTTTATATTACTATTTGTATCATATTTGATACATGCACAAGAACCATATCTCAGTAGCATGATCCAAACCTTAAAAACCCATCGTGTATGACTTGTTCATGTTTTCTGCCTTGCCATTGACATTCCCCTAGGGGCAGTAGAAGGGCTTTTCCTGGTCATTTCAAAATGGCTGCTTGTTTGAAATCTCAAAAATACTTTTGATGAGAAAAGTTTTGCAAATTTTTTTACATTTTTAGTGAGAAAAACTCATCAATTGTTATTAAATGAGCTGTATTGAAAGAATACAAAATTTGTTAATTATTATTTAATTTTCATACAGGTTGTTAAAATGTGTGGATCAAAAGGAAAAACAAAGGCACTTTTTTCCTGAACAGTCATGTTTTTTCATCCTAATGTAAAATTGTTGTTAGAAAAAATGTACCAAATCATAGTAAAAATTTTGAAAAAAAACAACTAAATTTTCTGTCAATTCTTTAATGTAGTGAGCTTTCCAGGCTTGATCAAATACGTTTTTTTTTAAAGAAAGATGAGAAGAAGGGCAACATGAATAATACTAAACAATTAGGGTGACACAGAAGAGGTGTTGGTCTTGACATTAAAATATAAGGAGGGGGGAGTCTAATCACAAAGAATGGCTGAACACCGTCTATTTTAATAGCATTAGAAGATTGAGATGTTGTGGAAAGGGCAGAGAAGGAAATAAAGACAAATCCAGAAATGTTCTCAGCAATTATATCTGACCTGAAGTCTGAACAGACTTGCAAGAAATGGCATTACCCAAACCTATCTCCCACTGAACCTTTTTCAGACTCCTTGTATTTTCTTTTACGGACATCGATATGTCACATAGAACTCAAAAAATATAAGAGTCAAAGAAAAAAAGGAAAGGCTGCAGTTACTGTGGGTCAAACATAAATGGAAAATACACTGAAACTCAGACACCTCTGGAGTCCTTATATCTAAAAAGCAGTCATGCTAAATGTTTTTGGAGACTTTTTGTACAAAATATTAGAGTCCCCCATGACAATTTTTTTTAAACTCTCCCAGTGGTGTTTTAATTATGATTATGATGTTTTTACCAAAATTCCACAAACTAAATGTTTTAAAAGGTATATTTCATGTTTATCTGAAGCCACTGTTTTCAAAATCCCCTTTACATGGGTGCGGCTGTTGGTGCTTAGCTGAGTAGCCCTGCCTTTGATCCCCCCTTTCTGATGATGACAGCTGTGTTTTGCATGAGTGAAGGGCTTGACACAAGGGGCCGAATGCAGTTTGCACGACAGTTCCAATGTTAAATCAATGGTACAGACGCAATCTGAGGTACTGCGGCGCAATTTGAGTGATGGCTGCGGCAATTTGAGTGATGGCTGCGTCGTGAAAGTCTGGCAGCAGAGCGATTTGGGCGGCAGGCCACAGTGGGCTTCTTAAAAAAATCTGACCTCTGGCGAGGTTGCTGTGTTGCATCAACCAATCAAAGACTCAACCTTGGGCATGTGACGTTTTCAGTGACAGGAGGTAAAATACACATCCAATATGCTGGATCAATCAAATCCAACGGAGAACACATTTCAAGCACCTAAGTGCGTTTGAATTAAGGGGTTTTTAACTTTGACTTTAATTTTAAATACGTGCGGCCAACAACAGAACCCAACCTTGGAAGCACTTAAAATAAGTTTGAGCAATGCAATAATGTGCCATGTTCTCTTCTCCTGCAGCTGAGCTTGTGCACGCAACCCTTGGCCATTGTGACATTATAACGGCTCATTAATTAAAAGAGAGCATCACCCCCACGTGCACGTGCACACTGCCACACTGCTCCCTGTCTGCTTCATCCCTCCTTCTAACCTACAGTGTATTGATGGACAGATATTTTCCACACATCTTCTTGTCAGAATTTTACCCATGATGGAATATTTGTCTTTCCAGCAGATCTGGTATAATTGTTACAGCTTAAAAGAATAACTTATCCAAATCAGTGCTTGTATCCCCCCCTTTTTTCACGTTTGGTTGTGCTAGACCAGGAGTCGGCAACCTGTAGCTCTCAAAGAGCCATTTGGATCAGTTTCCCACTGAAATGAAAGCACAGGGAGCTGCAAAACTAGATGTGTTAGAAAAAAAGTTTTTGTCGATATATTGCATTTGGCAATACTTGTATTGATTCAAAATTCTGTCAGGACATTTATCCATCCATCCATCCATCCATCCATCCATCCATCCATCCTTCCATAGTTAAGATGAATTAGATGATGGAAACAAATTTCAAACTTTGATGCAGACTGCAGTCCTGTAGGCCAGCCCTTTCTAGCCATTGGTAGGACTTCTTGATATCAGCCACTTCAGTTATGGTCTGGTGGTACATCCCATGCAGGGGTCTTTTCTCCCATGAGAATTTGTCCTCCAGCACTGTCTCCTCTGCTCTCCATTGCCTGAGACATTCACTGAGCACACTGTCAGTTGGGGCCTTGAGCTTGATGTATTCATGCATCTTGGATGTTTCATCCTGGATAGTGGCTTCTACGCTTCTACGCTCACTATTCCTCTGCCTCCTTCCTTGAGGCTAGCACACAGTCTCAGGGTGCTGGATTTGAGATGGAACCCTCCATGCATGTTTTAACATCCGTGGTCTGTAGCTCTTCCTTTGGCCATCTTATTATTCCTGCAGGGTATAACTGGCAGTGTATAGCTGTTTATTGCCTGGGTCTTATTTTTGCCATTGAGCTGGCTTCTCAGGACTTGCCTTACTCGTTGGAGGTATTTAGCTGTTGCAGCTTTCCTTGTTACCTGCTCCAGGTTGCCATTTGCATGCAGAATTCCAAGATACTTGTAACTGTCCTTGATGTCTGCTATTGTTCCTTCTGGGAGTGAGACCCCCCCTGTGTGGACTACCTTGCTTCTCTTTGTCACCATCCGGCTGCATTTCTCGAGCCCGAATGACATCCCAATGTCAGTACTGTAGATCCTGGTGGTGTGGATCAGGGGGTCAATGTCAAGCTAGCTCTTAGCATATAGCTAGATGTCATCCATGTAGAGGAGGTGACTGATGCTGGCCCCATTTCTGAGTCGGTATCCATAGCCAGTCTTGTTGATTATTTGGCTGAGGGGGTTCAGGCCTATGCAGAACAGCAGTGGGGACAGAGCATCACCTTGGTATATCCCACATTTGATGGACAATATATATCCATCTTCCTCTGCTTATCCGGAACCGGGTCGCGGGGGCAGCAGTCTAAGCAGAGATGCCCAAACTTCCCTCGCCCCAGCCACTTCCTCCAGCTCCTCTGGGGGGACCCCGAGGCGCTCCCAGGCCAGCCGAGAGACGTAGACTCTCCAGCGTGTCCTGGATCTTCCCCGGGGCCTCCGCCCAGTGGGACATGCCCGGAACACCTCTCCAGGGGGCATCCGGACTAGATGCCCGAGCCACCTCAATTGGCTCCTTTCGATGTGGAGGAGAAGCGGTTCTACTCCGAGCTCTCTGCGGGTGACCGAGCTTCTTACCCTATCTCTAAGGGGGCGCCCAGCCATCCTGCGGAGGAAGCTCATTCAGCCGCTTGTATAGCAAGCTAGTCAGAAGATCGGCCAGTAAATTGAGAGCTTTGCTTTTTGGCTCAACTCCCTTTTCACCACCATGGACCAATGGACCAATATGGACCAATATATATATATATATATATATATATATATATATATATATATATATATATATATATATTTTAAATTCTATTAGTAAATGTTTGTTTATTAGTTACATGTTTTTGTACATTGTTGTTTACATACTTATTAAAAACTACACAGTAAGATTACACAAAGATACTTTTGTATTAATAAATGAGACGTTTTATTACAAAGACAGAAAGCAGTGACTATCATTTGCCGTGCTCTGTTGTAAAACGTGCAATGGGGGGAGCATGGCATTTCCAAAGTGCTGCTGGCTCTGTACGAAGCGTGTGCTACGGAAAAAACACTGCTTTTTTAATGAGCTCGTATTTATCGGGCGAGAACTGTAAAGCTGATAGCAGGAGGACACACGCGGGCGGCTTCAATAAACACTCCGGTTGTCCGAAGTGGTTTTCTCCCAGGGACTTGACGCACTGCGGTCAGAAAGCGACTTTCTGATGACAGACAGAATTTGTGCTTAGTGAATTTAAACACGCATGTGCAGTGACGTATGTATTAGAAGATGTCTGATTGGCCGTTCTGCATGTCAATCAAGTCCCGTACTTCTCGGTAAGGATATTGATTAGTTGGATAGATTAGATATTGATTTATTAATTAGTCTTGAAGATCTACCGGTCGATCGCGATCAACATAATAAGCACCCCTGAAGACTGATGTAACAGAGAATTGGGCAATTTTTCAAAATAAAACATCTTTCAGATTCCGAAATAAATAAAACAGAAGTTATGCAAGTTATTTATTCTTTCTGTGCGGCCCGGTACCAAATGACCCACGGAGCGGTACCCGTCCGCGGCCCGGGGGTTGGCAACCACTGCCCTACGAGATCGCCACTGATTGTTTTTTTAGAAGAACTTTCCATCCCATAACAGAATCTGGTCGGCGTTCACAGCTCCAGACACTCCCCTCCATGTTCACGCTGCCCTCTCGCTCTACCTGACGGTGTTAAAGGCACCACGACAATCTGAGAACATGATAGTTATTTTACAAAAACACAGAGAGTGGCAGCACAGTGAGGAAAGAGCCGTGTTTCGGACCGTTTAGCTCTTTCTGCCATCGTACATCTTTGGTGCGCGCGCAGCGTACTGTCTAAACAATAGCCTCGCCCCCCCCGTGCACACAAATAGCCAGACAGCCCTTTCCTCTTCAGCGAGAATAGCGAAATAAATATCATCATTAATTAACGGAAAATTGACTGACTTGGTGAGTTAAATATGGCAGATAATGTTTATATCTTGTGGGACACAAAAAAAATGCGACTTCTCCAGCAGAGATCTTACCAGTACTGCGGTCTTGAAGAATGTTGCCCCAGGGCTCGTTCAATACCGGTTCTCGGTACCCATCCCTAGTCTTGTGGATGTGAACCCCTCAGGGAAAAAAAGGAGCACTCAAGGCTGATCAAACCACATCAATAAACTGTGAAGTAACATGCCACGATTTTACTAAGTAACTATAACGGCTTTGTGGCGGAGATAAATGTAATTAGTTAGAAAACTTTGTTACTTAACTTCTAATGCCATTATATTTAAACTGCGTTAGTCCCATCACTTCTCATGTCTTCCTCCAGAGAGTAGCAGGGTGACTAAATGGTAACTAGTGTGGTCGATAGCAACTTTTTTTGGTCTGGGGAGAGGCAGTTCTGGATGAGGCAGGAAGAGCTCTCAGTGGTGTCCCGGGGTGGTTAGAGGGCAGCCGATTGTCTTTTCTGCTGAACTCATCACACTCTCCATTTTTTCTCTCAGCAGATGTGCTGCCAGCAAACCACCTGCGGAGGTAAAACTTAGCACATTCTATGTTTTCCACGGTAGGAAAATCAAACTGGAAGAGAACCTATTGGTCTGTTTCTAAAGCTGCCCCTTAGAAAACTGCCCTTGGCAACGCATTTTCGAGTGACCACTTTCAATAAAAAGTATATATGAATGCATGTAAACAGGCATTGTGGGCTATTGCCTTGAAAACTCTCATGTTCATGCAACATCACACAAGTTTCTACAAGAGTTTTGGGCTCTACATACAAAATGTGCAGATGAACATGCGATGAAGGTTACACCAGGGGGTATTCCAGAAAGCAGGTTATGCTAGCTCCCACGGTAAGTTTGAGGCTAAGGAAGTTGATAACCTCAGCTTTCGGTTCCAGAAATGGAGGTATGTTCCAGGGTATGTTAAGTTGTCATAGCAACTAGTGCCCTGAACATAACCTGGTCTGGAGCAGGTTTATTTGAAGGTTAGTTTGTTTTCAGAGAGGTGAAGCAACATGGCATATCCATTTGAAGATGATTTAGTGGATGAAGAAGCTCAGATAATACTTTTCCACTGTGAAAGGGTGATAAGACCACATATGGATGTTGGAAAAATAAACTTTTTTACATTGTTAGTCTAACTTAATTATTTGCTTCAGTTAAGATAAAAAATTTTTTTGTCAAGTCAGCTTAAAAATAACACGTAGTTTTCAGACAGTTATTTTGCTTTAATTCAAATTAATTCAATTCATAGGTGTAACTTTGGTGCTGCTGTTAGATCGGCACTGCAAGGGATTGTGGGATACCATTCCCTTTGACTGTCTGAACGGATTGGGGTTCAAAAAATGAGTATATCTGCCGGCTCAAACTTAGACATATCAGAGTTCAAGAATTATAATTAATTGAGATGGAAAAAATATTAATTGAATAGGAGTAATATGACATTTAGTTAGATAAATATGTAAATTTGAGTTGTATAAACACTAATTAAGTTTTATAGACGTAAGAAATTAGGTTATAAATTTAACTCAATTACTTGTTACCAATAGAAGTAATTCATTTAAGTTGGCAAAATTTGATAAGTTATATATATATATATATGCGTCACAATGAAAATAAGATCAGAAACTCGTGCGTTCACTTTGTCTGTTCTTCTACTACAAGCAGAAACTGTCTTTTACTGATGCAGCCGTATTACTTTTTTGATGGTCTTATAATCTTCATACGCTGTCATTCAAATCTCAGACTCCGTCTCACTGAAGTGTAGCGTCTCTTCTTTTCACCACGCATTTCCATGGTGACTACGGAAATCGGCGAACCATTGAGAATGTCTTTATGTACCTGTCGTGCACGTGCATTAACCCAGGGTTACCAAGTCTGGCGTAAGTACGCCAACTCATATCCGGTCTTCTGGAACCGACATACCCAGAGTAAGCAAGTTCAGGCAGATTTCATTCAGAGTTCAGGGTTAAAGGCTGGCTAGTTTAAACATGCTTCCTGGAATAACCCCCAGGGTAAACCAATCAGGTACTCAGATTTGGATGACTACCATTTAAATTCACAGCAGTGCCAACCATGTGAAAATTGATCATGAAGAAGAAATTAATAATTGGGGTTTGTGCCGAGCTGGAATTATATCACACCAAGTCTTTCATACTGTATATTGGAATGGAACTGTAAAAGAAGTCTGGCACAAGATTAATGAGATTTACACCGCTTTGGCATTTTGCACCAAGCCTCTTACTGCTGACGGAGATGCGCTAGTATTAGGTTAGCAGAAGTCAAGTGTTAACACCATGGGCTAAGTGCACATTTAAGAACGTGCATTCAATGCATGAGTGGAGGTCTGTGCTGCAAGAAGCAACTCCAAAAATCACCAATCTTGTGTAAGTTATATCTTGAGTTCAGAAAGAAGCTCAACAATGGGAGTTTGAATAGTTCTTTCCTTATTCTGAGTATTTGCTTCTTTATGTGTTACCTGTGACCTTTCTTGGCCTAAAAGGTTGTGGGTCTGCTGGAACTTTTTGTAAATGGGATATGAGATTTTAACTCCATGGGTAGAAAATGCTGTGTTAGTTTGATCGTAGGTCCTAAAAATACTATGTAAACAAACATTGAGATAAAAAAGATGGACTCATCAGGAGATCCTTTAGCCACTGTGTACAGACACAAATATTTGTGTGAAAGAGTGTGTGCACATGCCACCTGTACTGTTCCTGGAAAGTCTAAAGTCTGTTATGGCTGTGGATCAAACGGCAGACAGTTCTGTGGTAGGAATAGGAAGTCAGTCTGTGTTTTCTTCAAATGTAAGTCAAACAGCTTTAAGGTTTAAACGTTACATCAAAAACTGTATTGACACCATCACAGTGGACAAAGACATCTGCATTCATCCCACTCAGAAGTTCTGGATGACATGGGAGGATCAGCACTGCCTTCAAGTCAGGTGACCAGACTCATTGCAGCACAGCCCAAGATAACCTAAAGAGAGGGATCAGAATGGCCAAGGGGGACTAGAAAAAGCAGGTTTGAGGATCACCTGGACAGCAACAAGAGCAGACAGGTGTGGCAAAGAATCCAGCATCTGACCAATTTCACAACCAACCTGAATGTTGCAGACAGCCATGCCAGGCTAGAAAAGGGAACTCAACCTCTTTTTTTTTTGCTTGCTTTTTCACGTCAGGCTTCATGAATGGGCGATTTAAATTAATGTGCACCGTCAGGAAAAAAAAAAAAAAAAAAAACGTTTGCCACAGTGAAGTGCAAACATTGTATTTATGATCCTGTGATTTTGAAACTGTTGCTGATGACAGGTGGGTTCAATTTAGTGTCTGTGGATGGAACATGAGCCCGCACGTGCGCAGTGGATTCATGAGCTGCTGCACTTGATCCTTCTGGATCAGGATTGTTAGCCCTTCCGTTAGCCATTCGGGATGAGTCCCGTCTCTTAGCAGCTGGTTCATTTGTGCTGCCAGGTGCCCATGGATTGTGGTGATGTTCTTTAGCCAGTAGGCATGTATCATGTCAGGGCCTGGTGCTGTCCAGTTTTTCATACCTGAGACTCTTTTTTGGATGTCTGCCACTGTGATGGTTACTGGATTCTGTTCAGGGAGGTTGCTATGTTCTTTTCTCAGAGAGAGCAGCCGTTGGGCATTGCTGTTATGTGTTGTCTCTTTCTCCCATATACCTTTCCAGTACTGTTCAGTTTCCAGCCTTGGTGAATATGCTCGGCTGTTTTGACCCTGCCCCTGAGCAGACACTTTCCCAGGTTGAGTTGCGAACAGCATGTTTATCCGTCTGGCTTCATTGTCTCTTGTGTACCTTTTTAGGCGGCTGCTCAAGGCCTGGAGCCTGGCAGCTTCCAGAATGGTCATCTGGCTGTATCTCTTAGGTACTTGCTTTTTATTGCATCTGTTTGGGCCTCTGTCAGCTTACTCACATACATCCGAGCTGCCTTGAATTTGGCCTCCAACCATTGCATCCATGGTGGGTACTGACTTCTCCCATGGTTGCTCTTGTTCTCCAGTGGTATCGCAATTGTGCTGTACCGCTTCAATCTCAAGTTGTGATAGGAGTTGTCGTTTGTGTATGTTAGAACATTGAGCTACAAGTTGCTTGGCAGTTAGCCTTGATTCTATCTATCTATCTATCTATCTATCTATCTATCTATCTATCTATCTATCTATCTATCTATCTATCTATCTATCTATCTATCTATCTATCTATCTATCTATTGAAGGAATTTATATAGGTTGTTTTCTTTTATCATGTTTTCTGTTTTACTTTTTATTACTTGAAGTTTAGTCCCATAGCTTAAGTGTGCGCTTTAACTGAACTCTGAGCGTCCTGACCTCACATTCTTTAGGATGTTTTATTGACAGCAGCTGTCAGTCCTTCCTCTACAGAGGAGGGGGATGTTGATCTTTTGGGTGCTGTTTAACAGAAGTCAGCAGTAGTGAAGACAACAACATTGTCCAAACCATCTCTGGAACAGATTATATCTGTGAGAACCTCTCTAGATGTCTGGTGCCGAGGGAAGAACAAAAGGCTGATCTTTGACCTAGGGCCTCCATGGATTTCTTGCCGTCCACTAGTTCTTCTCTGAGTCCCAGGTTTTTCTTCAGTTTCTCATGTTCCATCTTCCTGATGTTTACTTTACTTGGTACTGCCACATCCATCACAATGGCTTTGCTCAGATGGCAGCGCAAACACATCGCGAGGCTCAGCGTCTCTCCAGTTTTTACAATTTTGCAGTATTATTCCTGCTAATCTTGGGTCTGTTCGTACTGAACAGCTTTGCTTTAACATCATACACCCGACATGAGCTTTTGGATATCGGTGAGGACTTTACCAGCAGTTTTATCACCAATCTTCGACTCATCCCTGAGATCGCTAGAACAACCGAGGCTTCGCACTCTACCCGGCCGGGCGGAAGTGCTCGCAGGCGGTGTCGGGATCGTGAACAAAGGCGGGGGAAGCGCGGAGGCCTAAGACCAAGCTAAAATTAAACACCGCTCCGGCTCTCTTTACCCAGCATCTTCCTCGCTAATGTGCGGTCACTGGTGAACAAAATGGATGACTCCGCATCACCCACAGTAAGAGACTTATGGACTGCAATGTCATGGTTTTCACAGAAACATGGCTACACAACGACGTACCCAACAATGCTATTGAGCTAGCAGGACGCTACACGTTCCGGGCAGACAGAACGGCAGATGACTCCGACAAGACAAGAGGTGGTGGATTGTGCATTCATGTCAACAAAGCTTGGTGTACGAACACTGTCATTGTTGGAAGACACTGCTCAGCTAACCTAGTGTTTCTCATGGTTAAATGTAGACCTTTTTATCTGCCACGGGAGTTCACTTCCACCATAATAACCGCAGTCTATATTGCACCGGATGCTAATGGCAAGCTTGCTTTGAACGAACTTCATGCAGCCATTAGTAAACAACAGACTGCTCACCCAGAGGCTGCTTTTATTGGAGACAAAACTTTGGACCATAGAGGAACACTTTTCCAACTCTGACCCTCTCGCATGTGGCAGGGCATCCAGATCATCAGTGACTACAAGTCAAGCAACTCCACATCAACAGTCACGGATGTCTCCTTCCTTAACGAGCTAAATGACTTTTATGCTCGCTTCAACAGCGACAGCAAGGAGACGGCCACCAAAATCTCAACCTCAGCAGACCACCAACCCCTTAAACTCACCCCCTCAGATGTCCAAAATGCACTGAGCCGGATCAACGCACGCAAGGCTGCTGGCCCGGATGGCAATCCTGGACGTGTGCTTAGGGCATGTGCAGAGCAGCTTGCAGGGGTCTTCACAGACATTTTCAACCTGTCCCTCTCCCAGGCAACTGTGCCAACATGTTTTAAGTCCACATCCATTGTGCCAGTACCAAAACACTCCTCCCCAACGTGCCTGAATGATTATCGCCCCGTGGCACTCACACCCATTATTATGAAGTGCTTCGAGCGACTGGTCCTAGCACACCTCAAAGACTGCCTCCCACCCACACTGGACCCACACCAATTTGCCTACCGCAAAAATAGGAGCACAGAGGATGCAGTATGCACAGTGCTGCACTCTGCACTCACACACCTGGACAATAACAACACATATGTTAGGATGTTGTTTGTTGACTTCAGCTCAGCATTTAACACCGTCATTCCCGCCAAGCTGACCACAAAACCTGGAGACATGGACATCAACACCTCCCTCTGCAACTGGTTTATGGACTTTCTGACCAACAGGCCTCAGCATGTTCGGTCAGGTCACACCCACTCCACCACCATCACACTTAATACTGGCGTACCACAGGCCTGTGTGCTGAGCCCATTCCTCTACTCCCTTTACACCCACGACTGCAAGCCTGTGCATGGATCCAACTCCATCATTAAGTTTGCAGATGGCACCACGGTTATTGGCCTCATCAGTGACAACGATGAGACTGCCTACAGGGAAGAGGTACAGCACCTGGCCACATGGTGCGCTGACAATAACCTGCTCCTTAACCCCAATTAGACCAAGGAGCTCCTTGTGGACTTCAGGAAGAAGAATGGAAGCACTCATGACCCCATCCACATTAACGGGATGGTTGTTGAACGTGTTTCCAGCTTCAAGTTCCTGGGAACCACCATCTCGGAGGAACTGTCCTGGGCCACAAACACCTCCAGCCTGGTCAAGAAGGCTCACCAGCGCCTTTTCTTCCTCAGGACACTGAAGAAGAACCAGCTGTCTTCATCCATCCTGGTGAACGTCTACCGGTGTGCGATCAAGAGCATCCTAACGAGTTGCATCTCAGTCTGGTATGGGAACTGCTCAGTGGCTGACCGCAAAGCACTGCAGAGGGTGGTGAAAACTGCCCAGCGCATCACAGGGACACCACTTCCTGCTCTTGAGGACATCCAGAGGAAACGCTGTCTACGTCGAGCTCGCAGCATTCTCAAGGACTGTTTGCATGTTTACGCCAACAGTTGGTTTGTTTGGCTTTCCTGCTCGGCAATGCTCTTTTGTTTATGAGAATTAAAACCCATTTTGACTTGGAACCACCTGCCTCCTCGCCTCTGCATTTTGGGTCCTTCTTCAACTCCGCCCCTCTTGACAATATGCAGTTATGAGAAGTTGGGACACTGTGCAATAACATGATTACATCATGCTTCTCTCTGAAATTCATTAATTTTTTTTCGCTTTTTTTTAATTATTTTTTTCGTTTTTTATTCATGATCCTTGTTCATCTTTTGATGTTCTGTGGTTCTCTGTAATACATCCTGACTCAAGAGCATCCTAAAGAAAAATTCCAATGTAATTGTTTTGAAACTTTAACATGTACAAATGGCAATTTCTTATTATATCTTTTTTTTAATGTTTAACTGGTTAATCTTTTGGAGTAAAGCCAGTCGTAAAAAACTCTTCAAAAAGAAAAAAAATCACCAACAGCTTGTAAAACCAACATTACTTAGCAATTGCTGGCTAACATGCAGATTGCTGGCCAAACTGCAGACCATCATGGGCATTTTTTCCCATCCTCTCTTCAAAGTTGTGGACAGTCGGAGAAGCAGCTTTAGCAGTAGACTTCTACACCCCTGCTGTGTCATGGTTTTAGATTATTTGTTTTTGTGTTCTAGTTGTTTTTTGTTCTGTGATTTGAGTTAACTTCATGTTTTATTTTGTAGGGTTTCCTGTTTTGTTGTTGTAGTGAGTTTTACTTTGGGTCCTCGTTTGTCCTGATTGTGTTCACCTGTGTCTCGCTTGTCTGTATGTATTAAAGTCCTGTCTTTCCCTTCCTTCTGTGCTGCTCCATAGTTTTTATGTTCCCTGTTTCAATGAATTTAAGATAAGATAAGATAAGATAAGATAAGATAAGATAAGATAAGATAAGATAAGATAAGATAAGATAAGATAAGATAAGATAAAGCTTTATTGTCATTGTACAATCACACTTGGTGCAACAATACAACAAAATTGCAATTTCTAGTGTTAATATTAATATTAATATTTCTAGCATTTCAGTCCTGCTCAGCAGTGGTATTTTGGTTTGTTTAGTTTAAAAATTAAAGATCCTGTTTCCTGGAACCTCCTGCCTCCTTTCTGCGCCTTGGTACTTCCTCAACCCCCATTCATGACATGCTGTGCAAAGGAACTGTACAGGAAGTCATTCCTGCCATCAGACTCTAAAATTCATATGATAGCCATGGGTGTACATGTAAATAAGAGTTTTGCCTGTATATTCCACTTCCCTTGTATGTCTTGTATTTATTTTATTAGAATTATTTTATGGTGCTGCTACTACAACTGAACTTCCCTACGAGGATTAATACAGTTGACCTTAATCTTAATCTTACTAAAAGCTACTTAGGTTTCTACTAGGTAGAACCAAATTACCTTGTGGTTTTAGACAGCTTTAGGAGAAACACCACCCAATCAACTTAAATAATGGTCATATGACAGTGGACACATTTAACAGTTAGTGGTTTCTTACATTATAATGACATAATCTCAACATCTGACAGGTAGCAGTAGCAGTTAGCAGGCAGTGACTACAATGGATCCTCCCCGGGGACAGGATAACTCTTCATAGAATTTTGGTATAGTCATCACCTTGGGAGAAAAAATTCCCCAAAACCCGAATGGGAAAAATGCACCTATGACTAAAATGATAAGTTAATTTAAAGCACCAGAACAGCTTCAAAAACAGTTTAAAAAAGTACCTATGTTGGACAGTAAACAAACACTGAGACATGTGCGCTGCCATCTTGGATTTTTTGATCCAACATGTCTTTTATGTTGGCCACAACAGTGGTAAATAATATCAGCCTTATGTCTGGTTAAATATACTGCACACAATAAAAGAGGTAACACTATAAAAACAAATCCTATATCTGAAGTATTCTTTTGAAATGTGCTGACAACACAACCACACAAAAAAGAATAAATAATGGAAATTGAATGTTTTAGCCTATGGACATCTGGATATGGAATCATACTCAAAAGCAAAGTGGAAAAACACATTACAGGCTGATACAACTTCGATATGATGTCTTTGAAACAAGTCAAAATGACCTTCATGTGCATGTATGGCTTCCCTGCAATGTCTGGGTATGCTTCTGATGGGGTCTTCTGGGGCATCTCTTCCCACACCTGGACCAAAGCATCTGCCAACTCTTGAACAGTCTGTGGTGCAACCTGGCATTGGTGGATGGACTGAGGCATGATCCCCAAGATGTGTTTAATTTGAAATCAGGTCTAGGGAATGGGCAGGCGTGATCAATGTTTAAATGGTTGGGGATCATGCCACCTCAAACCATTACTGACCCACTACCAAATCGGTCATGTCAGACGATGTTGCAGGCAGCAGAATGTTCTCCATGGGGTCTCCAGTCTGTCACGTTTTGTCACATATGCTCGGTGTGAACTTGCTTTCATCTGTGAAGAGCACAATGTGCCAGTGGTGAACTTGGTAATCTTGGTGTTCTCTAGCAAATGCCAACTGTTTTGTACTGTGTTGAGCCCAACTCCCACCTGTGGACGTTTATTTCCTGTATTGGTTTCAGTTACTTCCTCTTTTATTTTGTAGTATTTCCTGTTTTGTTGTTGTTTCAAGTTTCACCTTTCCCAATCAGTCCTGAATGTTTCCACCTGTCTCTTGTTGCCTTGTATGTATTTAAGTCTTGTCTTCCCCTTCCTCCTGTGCTGGTCCATATTCTGCTCTTCCATGGTTTTCGAGTATGATGAGTGTTTCGAGTTTTGGTTTGCCTGCTTTTTAGCAGTGGTTTTTGGTTTGGTTAGTTTTAATATTAAAAGCCCTTGTTCCCGGAATTTCTGCCTCCTCTCCTCTCTGCGCCTGGGTGCTTCAACCTTTCCCCTCCGTGACATCCTCTACCTGAGACTTGAACGTCTGCACTGTCTTTGGGTCCATGTTGGTCCATGTTAAACTGAGTTTATGATGTACTTAATGAAATGCGTGGGAGTAATATATACCTAGGTGAACAGGTAGAGTGAATCAGAGATGATTAGCCGCTGTGAAGGCGGAGGGCTGCTGTTATGAAAGTTGGCGACAGAAGAGTAACTGAATTTCTGATGGTTTTACTAAAATAAACATGCATGTTTAATGGAATACAGATTACAAAGAGAAGGAATGAAATGTATTCATTTCTGGTGGAACTTGGTTTAAAACTTGGCTGAGAAATAAACAGCTATTACCCATTAATTATATTCTGAATAACTTTTCTTGCTCTGAAACCTTTTTTTTAACATGTTCTTGCAAAGCCAAGTTTTTTTTAAATATGTTTTCTTTATCGCAAGTTATTTAAGTTATAAACTCATCAAGTTGCCTCAGTAAAAGCATTTGGTGCCTGCTGGCCACCACCTCGTATGCTTAACTGACAGATTCTTAAATTGTTAAAGTCCCACTATCCGTTACACACCTAGGTGTTTGAAATTTGTTCTCCGCATGTGACCCATCCCCTGGGGGTGTGTTGAGCAGCAGACACAGCTGCGCTCGGGAACCATTTGGTGGCTAAACCACCCAATCCAACCCCTTAATGCTGAGTGTCAAGCAGGTAGGCATTGGGTCCCATTTTTAAAGTCTTTGGTATGACTCGGCCTGGGTTTGAACCCACGAACTTCTAGTTACAGGGCGGACACTCTAACGAGGCCACTGAGCTGGTTAGCTTCTGAGTGAGCTTCTGGTGAGGTTCTGAGTCCGCTTTCAGTGGAAGGTGTGGGGATTTGAACATGCTCACTCCTGACTGGCGACAGTATTTGCCATGGAAATGTTGATTCACACCCTTCGAACCAATCACTGTCATCTGGCTCCAAAATGGTGGCATCCATATTGGGGAAAATGGCAGCTGAATTGGCTTCATTTTGCTGGAGCCAAAAGTAAGGAGTTTTCTATGGGTGACATCACATGCGCCCAGTCCAGGTCTCTCTTATATAGTCAATGCCTTGAGCATTCAAAGAGTTTGATTGACAGATTCTCCTTAGCCCGCTTCGGTCATAGAGGTGTGGACTTCCAACAAGCTCACTGCTGATTGTAAAGAGTGATTGCAATGGAAATGTGAACTCAGACCAACTCTGACCAATCACTCCTTACTGACAATTTCTCGCTATAACATGGCAATGGTCCTATTCCGAAAAAATGTTGACTTAATTGACTTAATTTCTTTGAAACCAGAAGCAAGTCTTTTCCTATGGGTGATGTTATACTCACTTGGTCTGCTTCTCTTAAACAGTCAGTGGTTCTAAAATGCAACGGCTTTGGATAGTTCTTCAATGAAGGGAAAAATTTACCATTAAAATGTGTTTGCAACACAGTACAGAGCAGCAAAGGGTCTCCATTTAAAACCTGCTGTTCAGTTTCACTCTAAAAACAGCATAATCATAATTGAAAGACCACTAGGAACACTTTCAAAATAGATCAAAAGATGAATGGAGTGGGTCTAAAAGAGTTGCTTTAGTAAAAGATTAACTAGGAAAAAAATTAAGTGGATGATAAGAGTATATGCTTTGTGCATAATTTTTTTTCCACTGAGGTCAATCTAACTTTATTTGCATTAACGAGACTGTAACATAAGTATGTAACATTTAACATGAGTTAGCCTTCCTCTTGCTTTCAATGGGGATTCCAGTAAACTGAGCTGACTATGTAATTAATGTTCACACTAAAATATGATGAGAGGACAGATGACATCTTTTGGCTGTAATGTCTCATTTTATTTAGAACATCTGCACATTTTCGATGTGATATTGGACTGGTACATCACACACACTGCAGTAGTTTCAGAGTAAGACATAATCAACACTATGCAAACATAAAAGACTATCTCATGTAAACACACACAGAGTATCTTGGATTACAACATTGTCTCATGCGACTCACCCTGTGAAGTTTTCCTGAGGGTAGCAACGGTTCCTTAGCAGCCCTGCCCACAGCTGCACTCCAATGATGCCAAAGATGAAGAAGACGAAGAAGCAAAGAAGAAGGACATTACCCAGCATGGGCAGAGTGTCAAGCAGTAGGTTCACCAGGATTCGCATGCCTGCAGAGAGACGCAGACAGAACTTTAAAATACTGTACAGATTAATCCTCGGAGTTTGATCAACTAACTGTAATCCCTAACTCTTTACCAAGTGGGTTAAACACGCTTTATGATTCAAGCAGCCACGTTGAATGACTCAGAGTTGTGAAAAGGTGGCAAACTGTAAAGGAGACACAGCACGGAGGAGATTGTTTTACAAGGTCAACACCCAACCAGGACACAAAACTTTGGGTGCTGTAAAAAGAAAAGAAAAATGAGCAAAATGCACAAAAGAGGTCTATAAAACAGCAATACACCAAAAGGTGCGAGGGATCGCTGTACACTAAATAGAAATAGACTAATCCAAGGGAATCTCAAGAGGCATCCCAGTGCTATCTCTACGTCTGTGTTTGGGCTCAGTTGATGTCCAGAAACACACAGGGGGTCTCTTGCTGTTTTTGCCCTCGTCTCTCATCCAACATTGGTTTTCACAGTAACTCTGTATCATCTAATACTTTCAACTATTGGTGATGTGCCTAAATGACAGGGATGAAATCCACCGATCGCAAGTGACTGCCACCCTGACTTTTATTGTACACAACAGAATGCAGCAATTGAAGTGTTCCTGATAGTCTCTTTGTGCTCCTCACCACACGTTTCTCTGCGGCTCCGGAGCCACATGCGGCTCTTTTATCCCTGTATTGCAGCTCTCTGTGGTTTTGTAAAATAACTATAATGTTCTAAGATTGCCTTGGTGCCTTTAACACCACCGGGATGTGCGAGCGGGCAGGAGGAAGAAAGCAGCATTGGGGGACCAGAGACCGTTTTGGGATGGAGTGTTCTTCTAAGAAGACAGTGCATGTTGAATGACAAGTGAATAAAAACCTCATCATACACAACCTCTCCAGGTCATCTGTCGACCAGATGTTGTATGTTTGTGAGCAGGTCGGAACCAGGCGAGCTGCTCGTCCCTGGAGCGGCTTATCTGTGCTGACGGCTACGGTCAGCAAGCAGTAAACAGGAAGATTCATAAAAATAAAAACAGAACAAAGGACTAACGGATAACGAGTATTAGGTTTAAAATTTTTTAAAATATAGATATTTTCTAAGATCATTTCTATGTGACTAATGACCTGCATCACCACCACAACTCCTGCTGGTGTGTGATCGTATCAATGTTTTGACCCAGGAAGGACAACAATGGAGAACTTTGAGAAAATTGAAGTTCCTGAAGAAAACAGTCAGTTTAATGGCCCCTGGGCAGATTTGTTTGGTTTGAACGACTTTACCAGTGTGAGTAATATGTAAAGAGGAATTAGAAAACAACAAATTTTAAAATGTGGCGAGACAACCCACAGTAAATACGCAGCTTTTAACCAAAAACATCCTTGTCCAGATGAGAAAAAAAGTTTTTTGTTGACAAAAATCTATTGGAGAAGCGGATTAGCTGCAAGATAATTACGACATATGTGCTAGTTTTGTGGACTCTTGGAAAATAGTTCTATTTGAACCCATTAAATGACAGAAGATTAAAAAAGAACATCTCTTTAGAAACTCTAAAAACAAGGGAAATTATGCCATTCACTGGAACCACTGGATTATCCAAAGGATGCTGTGGCTCCTTGTGCTTTAATTTCTGTGGGAAACAGATCCAAATGGCTCTTTGAGTGGTAAAGGTTGCCGACCCCTGGCCTAATGGATTCAGTAATGAAATTAAAACCACTGCTCTGACATGGCTTGAGTATGAACCTTCTTATATTGTCACATTGCTTTGATTGATGAGCCATCAGTTAGACCCAGGAGGATGAGCTCTCTATTAGTGCTTCCAGAATTTTTCTCTAACATGGTTGTAAGACAAAGCTTTAGTCAAGTGTAGACTAAGGGGAGTTTTGCAAACCCACAGAATCATTCTCAAGTGAACTTGTATTATTCAGGACATAAATAGAGTCTTCTCTGCTATTCATCAGTTTGTAAATAGATGCAATCTTTCAATTTACACTCTTGAGAAGCTTGTCACTCTCTATAACTCTGGACTTCAAATTTTAAATTCACCTGCTCCACTAAAACTCTGTTCAGTGTGTTTTTCCAGTTCTGCATCCTGGTTTACCCCTGATCTTTGGCTTTTGACAGCTAAGGGTCGACAGGAAATCTGGATTAGCTGTTCACACGGGATGTACAAATCTCATATTCTTCACAATAAGGAATGTTTTACACAATCTCAATCCAAATACTACGATATGTTACTCAATTCCAACGAAGGAAGGATGGTGTGTGTGTGTTGGAGTGTATATTGTTGTGGCGTAAAGGGTGTGTGTAATAAAGGGTGCAGCAACCAATGGGAGGAGGACCACTGCCAAGTAGCTCCACCCCCAAGGTGCATCCCAGAATCTCCGTCCAATGCCCCAAATTACTTAATAAGTGGTTGTGAGCAAGCAGGGTAGGTCGGGGACAGCTTCCAGACTAACCCCTGATTGGTAAAATAACCGTCCCCAAGCCCCCTCAGCATCAGGCCTGTCTCCCCTGCTAAGGGGCCCCATTGCAAGAAGAGCTGACCTCACAAGCCCCACACAGACCACACAAAGAGAGAAGAGCCAGCCCCAGACTTTGTTCTTACTATTTAAGCGCATTGCACAGCCTCATGACTCTCTGCTTTCCCAGTTTTACTCCAAAGCCTTTTGTGATTCTCTTTTATTTTTAACATTAAAATTCTGAAGATTCACCACCAATTTTGTTTTACTTCCTGTGTAACTATACAGTATTACCTGAAATTCCTCAGGTATCTCCTTTCTCCTCCTTTCAGTATCCCACTACCTCTGAAATTTTAGAGCTAATTCATAAATCTAATCTATCCACCTGTACGCTTGACCCAGTCCTCACTACTCTTGTTGAAGCCTTACTTCATTCTTTAATGTCTCCTATTTCAGCAACATTCACTCCTCTATTTCTTTTGGAACTGTTCCCCAAACATTTAAAACTGCAGCTACTACCCCAAATAAAAAAAAAATCATTTCCAATTTGTCTTTCATTAAAAAAAAATCTTACAAAATTTAGTAGCTACCCAATTCCAGGTACATCTTTCTCAAAACAACCTTTATGAGCAGTTTCAGTCCAGTTATAGCACTGAAACAGCTTTTGTCACAATTACAAAATTAGCAGCTGATTCTTGGCTCCTTACGATTCTTGCCCTCCTAAATCTCAGTGCAGCCTTTGATACAATTTCCTATTCTACCCTACTACAGAGACCTTCAGCTATTACTCACACCACCCTCGGCTGGTTTAAGTCTTACCTCTCCAGCCGTACCAAGTTTGTCCAAGTCAATTCGTTCCATTCTCAGCCTTCCTCACTTACCAAGGCTCCATCCTCAGGTCATTCACCTACTCCTACTTGGCAATATATTGTCAGGAAATTCAATGTACAATTCCATTGCTCTGCAGACGATACATAGCTTTATTTGTTGACTACACCCAACTCTAAACCCCCCCACCGCCCTCACAAGCTTAAGAGATCGCTATACCATCCTGCCCTCTCAGAACCTTATCCTCACTTCACCTATTTGTTACTTTGCCCTGGCTCTGCACCATGGGGGCCAGAGCCTTCAGTTGTTCTTCCCCTTAACTTTGGAACTCATTCCCACCAATATTAGGATCACAGACTCTTATTTTATTTAAGGTCAAACTTTAATCTCATCTGTTCTGTTTGGAACATGTTTTTTAAACTTTTGAACAATTTTAATCTTGCGTTTTAATTGTAAAGTGTCCTTGGGAGCCCAGGAAGGCACTTATAAAATAAATGTATTATTATTATTATTATTATTATTAATATTATTGTTATCAATAAAATACTTAAAATTGATTTAATATATATTTCTTTTGTAAATGACCATTGGTACAAGCAGGATAATGCCCTTCGAAGTGTCAGACCATCAGAAATAACATCCTCCACAAAAGCAACAGTCTGATTCGAAGTACAGTTTAGGCCACCGTGTCACCTGTAAAGTAAGTATTATCCCTTCTGCCATTTATTACCAAAAGTATTCGCTCACCTGCCTTGACTCACATGCACTGAAGTGCCATCCCATTCCTAACCCAGAGTTCATTATAATATCTGTCCATCTTCGGCAGCTAATAAAACTTCACCTCTTCTGGTAAGTCTGTCTACAAGGTTGATGAGTGTGTTCATGGGAATGTTTGATCATTCTTCCTAAAACGCATTGGTGAGGTCACACATTGATGTTGGTCGAAAAGGAGTTCTATTGGGTTCAGGTTTCTGCGCAAGCCAGTCAAGTTCATCTACACCATCCATGTCTTTATGCACCTTGCTTTGTGCACTGGTGTACAGTCATGTTGGAAGAGGAAGGGGCCCGCTCCAAACTTCCCACAAGGTTGTGAGCATGGAATCATCCAAGCCCAAATTTCACACTTACAATGCAGTCTGAAATGTACTGCTCTCTTAGCTACCTCCAAACCCATACTCGTCCATGAGCTTGCTAGATTGAAAAGTGTCATTCATTTCTCCAAAGAACACGTTTCCACTGCTCTATAGTCCAGTGGGGGCATGCTTTACACTTATGATATGTGGCTTGGTTGTAGTTGCTTGGTAATGGAAAGCCATTCCATGAAGCTCTCTGTGTACTGTACTTGGGGTTATCTTTAGTTCACATGAAGTTTGGTGCATTTTGACAATTGACTGTGCAGAAAGTCCGCGACCTCTTTGTACTATGCTCTTCTGCATCTGATCACTTGGATTTCTTTTAACAATACAGTGTCTATTACTTTTGACATACTTAAAAACGATTTTTTAAATCAATTATGAAGCTAATTTTCCTATCCAGAAGTAAGACAACTTGATCGTGGTACCTGGCTTTTGTTCGTGGGTGCTGCCCATTTCATGACGTCAACTGAGAGCTCGGCAACGTGTCTCCATTTCACTCAAAAAACAAACAACATCCCAATATTTGCATATAAATACATTTTCACTCGCACATACATACATACATACATTTCTGGCTCTCACAGACCTATAAGGTCTTCTGTAAGAGGATCCTCTGTCCTTCACTCGTCTCTGTATTAATGGCACCTGTTTGAACTCTATGTGTAAAAGGACACCTGTCCAAAATATCAAACAATCACTATGGCCAAGACCCAAGAACTGTCTAAGGACAAAAGAAACAGAATTGTTGACCTGCACCAGGCTAGAACGACTGAATTTGCAATAGATTAGCACCTTGCTGTGAAAAAAAAATCAACTGTGGGAGTAATTATTAGGAAATGGAAGACATACAAGATCATTGAAAATGTCCCTCGAACTGGGGCTCCCCACAAGATGATCCAGAAGATGACTGGGAGAATGTCCTCTAGTCAGATGAAACCAAATCATAACTTTTTGGTAAGAACTGTACTCATGTTTGTAAGAGAAAGAAAGCTGAAATGCAACCAAAGAACACCATACCTACTATAAAGCATGGGGGTGGAAACATCATGGTTTGGGGCTGTTTTTCAACAAAGGGACCAGGATGACTAATAAGTGTAAAGGAAAGAATAAAGGAGGCCATACATAATCAAATTTTGAGTGAAACCCTCCTTCCAGCAGCAAAGGCATTGAAGAAAAAACGTGTCTTTCAGCATGACAACGATCCCAAACACACTGCCCGTGTAACGAAGGAGTGGCTTTGTAAGAAGCATTTCAAGGTCCTGGAGTGATCTAGCCAGTCTCTACCGCGAAGAGGGGTATAAGGGCAGGGATGTCCAGTTTAGCTTAATTTGTTAGTTCAATTTAGTATTTTTCTGTTGAATTCTATGTAATAATGATCCTTTTGATTTTATGTTTTACTTTTTCAATTACCTATACGAAGCCCATCGAGACGACTGTTGTTGTGAAATTGGGCTATACAAATAAAATTGAATTGAATTGAAAATCTTTGGAGGGAGTTAAAATTCCATTTTGCCAAGCGACAGCCCCAAAATATCACTGCTCTGGAGGAGATCTGCATGGAGGAATGGGCCAAAATACCAGCAACAGACAACAACGATTTTTACTATACTATCAAACTATCATGTTTTCTGACACAAAATAGTGGATTTCTTTTTTTCTTTCATTGAAGACACACACAACCCACCAGAGGACTGCTGCTTTTCTATTACGCAAAACTTTATTGGAATTTTAGAAATGTCGAGAAAAAAATGTCTTTGTGTTTCAATGTTTCCATTAAATTATAATTACGTGAATAAACACAAACCAACTTATGTGATAAGTCATTCAAAAACATGACAGTGGAAGTGAACCAGTGACGTGCAGTCAGGGGAGGCAGGGAGGCAGGTGAGGCTGTGCCTCATTATGGGAAGAAAAGAGAAAAAATATATTCTATTATTATATTAAATCAGTAATTTGTGCTTTGCAGTCATTTTCCATTTAAAAGTACCATTTTTGGGTGTTTTTTCTTTTCAAAATCGCTAAGTTTCCGCATTTGCCGTTCAGATACTAAGAAGTGACATGCGGTGAGGCACCAGCCCGCTGAGCCTCACTTTGGATTGCGCAATACCTGTGCAGACAGACGGTACTACTGTCTCTCTGTATGTCGGTTCAATCACTTGTACTATATGAGCTGAGTATGCATAATTTAGCAGATGTATATGATGTACAGTTTTTGTTTTTATAAATAACTTGTGAGGGACGTGTTTCTTGTGCTGAGCGCTAAACGCAGGCGAAAAAGCTGCTGGGTGAGGCCAGCAGTTCTCGTGCCTCATGTTATGGGGCGCCGGTGAGCCCTGAGATTATGACGCTAAAAAATAATAGAATAAGTGATAGCAAGCGGCAAGTCATTTACCGCCTTCCAGTCATTTTCTACATGGAGGATTACATCTCTAACCTCAGGAATTTTTCCAAATTGGACTTTCAGTCAAAGCAGGAGATTATTTTGAAAGGAAGACCAACGACGATTTACGGATTCTACAGACAACGGGACAGAGCCTGACAAAATATGCCAAATTCTTTGATTTTGTTAAACTAAAGGCGGATCTTGTTGGACTGTATGACTCACAAACAGTGAGGGATGAATGTAAATCTGCTAGACAGCTTCTCAACTTTTTGGCTCAGAAGGATCTTATCCCAATCCCCTGAAGCAGCAAAGTTGCTCCAGCTCGTGCTCACTGTTCCCGCTACTACAGCGTCGGTGGAGCGGTCCTTCTCTGCGCTGAAAAGACTCAAAACGTACAGTCGGAACAGGACTGATCAAGCCCGACTTTCTTCCCTGGGAGTGATTTCCATTGAAACAGAGAGACTTTCAAAACTTAAGAAAGACAAGGAAGACTTCTACAAGCAAGTTATCGATTCTTTTCTTCAGAAGGAGCGGCGTATGGACTTTATTTACAAGTAAAGGTAAGACGATAATAACGTTTGTGCTTTTTTCTATGCTGCAGTTTGTATATGAAAAAAAAACATGTTGAAATTATATTTTAAATAAAACACGTTAACTGTTGTCAATCAAATGGTGAATGAGTTACTCAGTATGGTTCATATGTTTGTAAATCTGACTGATGACGTCAGTGCCTCACCAGCCATTAACCTCACCGCACGTCACTGAAGTCACCAACACTTTAATTTACAGCAACATCCAAATTTCTGCCATGGCACTAGTGCTCATCTTCCATCAAAGGAGATGTCAGCGTCCAGGTCATCAAGCTCCTTACACATCTTTATTGTGCTCACCCCGTAATAACACATCAAGTGTGCAAGTGATTGGTGATTTTACAGAAGAGCTGTGGATCCAACAATTCGGCATGACACACTCAACTTTTGAGGAGCTGTGTGATGCTGCACGACCTCTTGTGGCAGTGCCCAAGTCGGCCAGTGGTATCCGGCTGTTGGTCACGTGACTCATTTCATTTGTAAAAAATGATTCCATTGCAGTTTCGTGAAATATGTCAATTTTAATACGCCTTATAAACCACCTCAAACCCATCTTTACTCCAGGACACCTCTGTGGGTGTAATTTACTGTTCTGCTTCAATTCAAAATGTGAGAGAAATTGTACAATTAAGCAGAATATAAATTATTGTACTTGTGTGTGTTTGTGTTATCAGTTCATTTACATTTGATTACATAAAGGGTCAATAGCTGAATAAATGCATCCCTTTCATTATGTAATTTCTCATCATCCTTACTACATTCATCTGCCCTATGTCACCCCTTTCATCTATTTTCATCCAATGATTCCCTCCATCTATCTATCATTGTAATAGTCTGCTTGTCAAACTTCGCCAGCATCTCTTCTCTCATCAGCTATCTCTACCTCTCAGTCATCTCCATGGAGCCTGATACTCCCATCTCCCAAACTCATCTGTCTCTCTGCATTATTTTTTCCAATCACACCGCCTGCTTTCCTCCCTTTTTTAATTTAATTTCCATTTCCTTAAAATGTTGTCCTCATTTTAAACGATTTCAATTAAACCATGAAGAAAGATAGCTTCACCCTAATTTTCTCCTCAAAGCAGAAACTATTCTCTTGGTTGTTTTCAGGCGTTTGCCTTTTATTTAATTACATAATGAAAAGTAAGTGGATTTAAAAAAAAGAAAAATAATTACAGTTGGAAACTTGGTTCAAATTTATCGCTGTTTATGAGTAGTCTTGGGGAACTGTGAAGAGTCACTTTTTAGGGAGTAAATTAAGTCCAGCATGGACTTAAGCAGTGCAAGATATTGAAAGCTTAAATAAGAGCTGAATTGATTTCTTTTTAAAGAAAGTAATTACAAATGCTGTGACAAATACCACGACCATAGGGCGCACTTTGTTATAGGTCTCAGTTATGGATGATTTTTCGGTTTTTGACACATAAAAAAGGTGCACCGGGTTTTAAGGCGCAGGTATGTTAGCACGTACCGCTAAAACATGCATGCTAGTGTGTGTTTAAAAAAGGCAGCAGGAGCAAAACTGAGTTTGCTGTGATTATTTTTTTTTATTATTCATTAATCAGCATCAAAAAATCCATCAAAGTCCTCATCTTCTGTATCTGGAATGAACAGCTGGGCTAAATTTCTATCGAACACGCCAGGTTCCCTTTCCTCATTATCAGAGTCCGTCTTGTTGCCGTGTGGTTCCTCATGAATGATGATGCCGGTTTTTCGGCACTTCGAAAGCAGTGCAAGCAGACACGTTAGCCCAAGCATCTACAATCCATTTACAAATTGTGGCGTAACTCGCCCGGCGCTGCCTCCCACAACAATAAAAGCCGTGGCCTGTTCTGCGTTTCGCTACCGCGCCTATCCCCGTTCTTCTCAACGTTGTGACTCACTAAGATGTCGAAAGTCAGCGGCGCCTTGTCCATGTTAGTGTTGTAATGATTGTAATCCGCTGGGAGTCGCTGCAGCACTATAATCCTCGCCCGGATGGAAAGATAACAGTGTTTCATGAAATGAAAGCAAACGCTTCCTCTGTAAGCGTTACTGCCCTCAGTCAAATGGTGACTGCAGAGAAGCTTCTCAAAGTTGATCGCTGGTCTTTAATCCATTACTCGAGTCACCTTTTTTCTGCGCAAACTCAGCTGCGTCTTTTTGACTTGTTAGAGTTCGATTACCAGCTCCACCCCCTTGTGAACCATGGATTTGTTAATCTTGAATTATCTCGCAACTGCTCCCATGTTGCTCAGTATAGCTGATAGATTGCAAAATATGGGTACTGTCTATTTAAAAGATTGTATGTTAAAAAAATTTTTTTCCAGGTCTGTGTTTTTTTCTTTTCTTTTAAGGACTACATTGTTTCTCGACATATTTCTAAACGCACTCTCTATTTACAAGTAAAAAAAAATAAAAATCACAGGTTCCTCAACAAATTTCAAATTAGAAACAGAGTCGAACAAACCCCATATAAAATTTAAATTCTAAATCATCGACTTTAAAAAAAAAAGAAGAGATTTCAGAAACTAAACAAAGGCAAAAAAATTAAACCAGATATTTTGTAAAATTAGACATATAGCCTTGTACTAAACAGCTCAGCAATTAAGTCCAAAAAGGAGGAAACTTTTCAAACTATTCTTAGTTGTGAAATAACCTGTGAAATAAAGTTATTCAACGCTTTTTTTTTTTTTTTTTTTTTGCTGTTGTGGCAACCCAGAAGTATCTATTGTGAAAGTGATGATCAAAGTAAAACAAGTGCAAGCAAGCAAGTTCAAAGAAGTTGCTCCCAGACATGTCGGTGTCTCTTAGCAGCTGGCCACACTGGCATCATGGCCCCGCTGCCCCCCTGAAAATGCTGACTGGAAATGAAGTCTGCAACACGTTTCCAGCGGTAAATGTGAATAAGAAAATGCAATCCCTTCTTTGCAGTTTCGCTTTAATTAGGTCACAGAATAATCGGTTTTTTAATCAGAAAATGAAAAAGCATTTTGAAAGTTTGTTTTTTTAGTTTAATTTTTGAGTCATTTGATGCAGTTACATTGTGAAAATGAAAAAGCATTGCTCTCAATCCATTTTAATAGTTAAATTAGGTATTTCTAATTGAATTCTGCTACACATTTACTAAAGAACTTTTTGAAAATTAAATGTCAAATACCCATTTCTTTATCATTTTAATAAAGTGACGGAATAAGCGGTGTTGAAGAAGAAAAAAAGTGGTTTGGCGGATAGCTTTTTCCTTTTTAATTTTTGAGTCAACAAATGCTGCTTCATTTTAAAAATGAAAAGGGCATTTCTGGTATTGACTTTTACTTTTAATTATGCTACAAAAATGCTTCCATACACTACAAAATTTGAGTTGCTGATTGGTCAAATTTTAAACTGGTTTAACTTAACGTGCATTCAATGGCCGCACGTTGTTTACGAAGAACCCAAAAATGGTCTTAAAAATGTGCATAGCTACGTGTGAACGCAAGACTTTTGAGCGCAGAAAGCAAAAAGTGCAATTACGTAGACTGGAAGTGACAGCTTAAAGGTGCACTGCAGAGGGTAGTATGAACATATCTATAACGCTGGTGTGTGTGGGGATGTCATTTCTTTCTAGTGTCATGTATAAAGACTCAGCATCAATATCTGCATCAAAAATAACAATTAGCGTCATTCTTCTTAACCACTGTTACCTTTTTAGTGTTACTGTAGCATGTTCTGATTAGGAACATGTGGCTGGATAGTGCCTTAAGAAAACTTTTATCGTAAAAACAACACTCACCTCAGAAACAAAGCTAAGTTTATATTAAATAACTGTACAAATGTCTAGATTACAACATCAGCAATAAGTGCTTGAAAAGAAAAATTAGGGTTCCCAAATAGAACTGACTTACTTTAGACCACAAACTGATTAAAATTGTTATGGCAGAGCCTTAAGACAGCCATTCGTAAACTAGTCACCTCAGTGAACTGGAGCAAAGCTGTGTGGGAAGTCAATTACAGCAAAAGCAGACTAGACATTTTACAAAGGATTACTTCAAATTGTTTAAAGCTGCTACACACTGCTGAATCCTGAAGTGTACTTTTGACACACTGTGTCTTTATTCTGCTTCCTAATTTAGAAGATCATTCAGTTTAACAGTTTAAATTCCCATTTATGTGACAATTTATTGACTTAATCTTTTTAACTGTCATCGTATTTAGAAAGCCACGAAAAACCTTATGGCAAAACATTTTATTTTCACATAAACAAAAACATCTTTTCCTTAAATCTAACCTTATCCAAACAATGCCAAATGATTGTAAACTGGGAATTTAGTCAAAATATTATTTTGTGTTGCATCATAAGGGGAAAATAAATCCCAATATAACAGTTTAAAAGCATTTTCTTGATAAACTTAATATTTAAATTATCGCCTAGTCTGTTGTGGTTTGCAGAAAAACGTATTGAAAAATAAAGTATGATGCACTTAGTTGGGAAATGTTTATAAAGAAATAACTTTCCTGTCAAACTGATCATTTGCTTAACATGTTAATTTTCCAACTTGACAGGGTTTTTGTCCTGTTCTATCACAACCAAGCCAGCATTATTTTAATATTATGGCCTCTGGGTGAAATGTGGAGAAGTGGTTAGGACTCTTGCCTCACTGCGAGAAGGCCCTGGTTAAAATCCCAGCTGGGTCCTTTCTCTGTGGATTTTTTATGTTCTTCCTGTGCAGGCATGGGTTTTCTCTAGGCACTGTGGCTTCCTCACACAGTCCAAAAACATGCTTCATAGGTGGATAACTCTAATGTGTTCCTAGGTGTGTGTGGGAATGATTTGTGTGGCCTGTGACAGACTGGCGACCTGTCCAGGGTGTATCATGCCTTACCCAACAGTAGCCATGACAGGCTCCAGTAATCCTGTGACGAAAGTAATACGGCGGGTTAAGAAAAGGGATGGATTACTTGTGGCCTCTGCACCACACTGCTGCCCAACAAAATGTTGCTATATTTAAAGGGCTATCAAATGGCTCTGGCTACCGCTTTTAAAATTGAAAAAGGCTTTTTTTCTGGTGCTACTGGAAAATTATGGAAACCTTAATGTGTAACATGTATGGTTTTTTTTATACAACTAGTATAAAAACAGGCAAAACAATATAAAAATAACCCCTACCCCCCCACCCACAAACACAACCCCTTTCAAACCACCCAAAATTGATGGAGATAAATCATTGACTGTACATAGAAAACTGGACAAAGCAATCCCTGCCCCGTCGTTTTCCAAACAGGAACTGCGCCTGGCACCAAAATGCCAAAATCCCATAGACTTCTATAAAGAAAGACATAAACAGCTATTAATCTGTCAATATATTTGTCAGAATAACCATTCTTGCTCAGAATTGTGGGAACCTCCTGAAACTTGTTTTTAACATCTTCCCATTGATCCTTACAGAGTTTCAGGGGCAGTTTACAAACTTTTAAACTTTTCACTTTTAAATTGCGACTTTAAAGTTGTACATTTACAAGAAAAACAAGTCATAACTGTTATATTACGAGAAAAAGTCATACATTTTCAAGAAAGTAAAATTAACAAGAAAAAACACCAAGTTGTCAGTTTATTGGAGCCTTGCTCCAAGAGGAAAGATGTGGAGCATTTTTTGAAGCTTTATTTCCTGATAGGTTTCAAAAACAAAGAAATTCTGAACCTTTTGGCGATTCAAAATGGTTGTCAATGGTGTCTGTGCTTGCATGCATTTAGGAAGGATGGGGGCAGAGCAAGGCAGCACGCAGCCCAAGAGTGTGGTGTGTGTGAGCCAGGGGGTGCTGCTGTGTTCGCTGGAACAGTAATAAAAACGGTTTTCTCTAAAAGAACGGAGACTGGTTTTATTATTAACCCGCTCTGGAGGCTCTGAGGGTCTGAAAGGGAAAGTGAACCCCGAAGGAAGATCCGCCTTCGGCAAAGAGGGTTTCCCCTGCGTTTTCCGACCATGGTCAGAAACCTCATTGTAGGCGGTTCAACAGCAAGGTGACGGAGGTGACAGTGAGCATGTCAACAGCATCATGCGGACCCCCCCATCTCTCCTTTGTGGGAACACTTTGGATTTGTTTGGGTGAAAGGAAAAGATTATTTGATAAGTTGAATGCTGTGTTTCGACATTTTTATTGTTACACAAAGATAGCATTCTTCGCCAGTTCGTTAACCCTGATGGTGCCTAGTCTCGCTAAGCTCTACGTCTGGCTCCCCTGCCTTGTCTTCTATGCCTCAGGTTTATCTCATGCCACGAGAGTCACCTGAGTCTGACAACACCTCGAGCAGCAGCTTCATTCCACTCACACTGATGCTTCCGACCTTCAAGAGCCTCAGCTTCCGTGCTCCTCAAGATCTCCAGCCACGCTTCTCACCAAGAGACCCAGCAACGCTCCTCACCAAGAGCTCCAGCCACGCTCCTCACCAAGAGCTCCAGCCACGCTTATCCACAATATTGCTTGGACCAGCAAAGAAAATAAACTTTCTACTTACCAACAACTTACCTGTCTCCTCCTTCCAGGTTTCAGCATCTGGGTCCGTCTCGTGTTCTGATCATGACAGAACGAACTGGCCATAACCCCGACCCAGCTGACCCGGAAGGACTCCGCCTGGCAGTCAACTAGCTGGGCATTATGTTGGGACGTCAAGCCGATTTAACTTTAACTCAAATGGCTTCAGCCCAGCAGGATTTATTGCGACGTCTGGATGGTATGACACAAACTTTGTTAGAATTAACAGGACAATTTTCCGGCTCTACTGTTTCAGCTCCACTTCCGCCTTCCGTTAACCTGACCGCTTCCGCCTCCGCCTCGACCCCAGAAAATTACCAATTACAACCAGAGCCATTTCACGGTGATGTAGAAGCATGCAGGGGTTTTCTGTTACAGTGTCAATTACTATTCCAACAGGCCCCCAGATTCTACCACTCAGACCACAGCAAAATAACATTAATTGTCAATTCCCTCAGGAGTAAAGCTCTACATTGGGCCCAAGCTTTCCTAGCGGCAATCCCATCTCCCATCTCCCCTTTGAAAGATTCATCGGTGAGTTTCGACTCGTTTTCGATCAGCCTAAAAAACAGGAAGAAGCCACCAGACGATTGCTAAGCCTCAAGCAACGCAATCGATCTGTCAGTGACCACGTGATCGACTTCCGGATCCTAGCCGTAGAGGCTGGCTGGTCCGAACCGGCGCTTTGAGGTATTTTTTTTTAACAATCTTTAAATGACACTTTAAAGGACCACCTGTGTACTTAACCTGAAGCTCCTTCATTCAAAGAACTGGTCTCCGCTGCACTACGTTCTGACACGTGCCTCAGAGAACGCCAACATGAACGCAACTTTCAGCCTCATAAGCAACCTCCTGCTAATCTGCCTCCATCCACAGCTCATCAATCAAAGTCTCCTCCTGCCAAACCATGCAAACCACCGGAGGAACCCATGCTGATCGGCCATTCCAAGCTATCCGCCGAAGAACGGCAGAAGCGCAGAGAAGAGGGGCTATGCTTCTACTGCGGTAATCATGGACATCAGGTTTCCAAATGCCAGCTTTGTTTAAACTCCTGAACCCCCTGCAAGATGACAGGCCGCGGGCAGGTAAGTCAGTCGTTCCGACACCTAAAGACTTTTGTTACATCCCTGTCAAGCTATGTTTCCACTCAGTGATCACCGATACCCATGCCTTGATTGATTCTGGAGCCGAGCAAAGCCTCATAGACCTAGATCTTGTTAAGACACTCTTGTTGCCCATGGAACCCTTAGACACCCCCATAAAAGCCGCCGGGTTGGGGGGTCAGCATCTCTTGTTAATCACGCATCGCACTAAACCTCTTCAGCTCATCTCAGGTAATCACCACAAGCACATTCAATTCTTTGTCACTCACGCTCCGCAGAATCAAGACGTATTAGGCTACTCCTGGCTAAAAACCCACAACCCCCAGTTCGACTGGGTCCACCAACGTGTTATAACCTGGAGTGCTTTCTTTCTGGCCAACTGCCTCCAGTCCGCTATACCTGCCATGCCATTCTGACACTGTTATTTCTGAAATTATTGACCTCTTTTTCCCCCTTGTTATCATGACTTCAAAGTGGTCTTCAGCAAATCCAAAGCTAACTCCCTGCCGCTTCACAGGACTTACGACTGCACCATAGAACTCCTCCAGGGGGCCGCTCTGCCCAAAGGTCGGTTGTTCATCCTGTCCAGTCCCGAGAAAGCAGCCATGGAGTCTTACATCCATGAGGCACTTTCATCAGGTCAGATCTATCCGTCTTCCTCTCCGGTTGGTGCGGGTTTTTTCTTCGTTGAAAAGAAAGACAAAACATTACGACCCTCTATAGATTACCGTGAACTTCCTCTCATTAGTTCGGTGTTTGACTCTGTTCAAGGCCCACGAATTTTCTTCAAGCTCGACCTTTGCAACGCTTACCATTTAGTCTGCATGAAAGAGGGTGACGAGTGGAAAACCGCGTTTAATACTCCTCTGGGCCACTACGAATACCTGGTGATGCCCTTCGGCCTTTCTAACGCCCCCGCGGTTTTCCAGAGACTCGTTAACGACGTTCTCTGGGACTTCATTGACCGGTTCATCTTCATCTACCTCGACGACATTTTGATTTTCTCTCAAAACCTGGTTCAGCATGAAAATCACGTCCGCTTAGTCCTGTCTAGACTCCTGGAAAATCACCTTATTGTTAAAGCTGAGAAATGTCAGTTCTACGCCACCTCCATCCAGTTCCTTGGCTATATTTTCGAGGCTGGCAGCATCAGTTCTGACCCAGCTAAAATTGAAGCTGTCTCCCAGTGGGAACCTCCTGAAACTTGCAAGAAGTTGCAGCAATTCCTGGGTTTTGCCAACTTCTATCGAAGATTTATTTGAAACTACAGCAGTTTTGCGTCTCCTCTCACTCAGTTAACCTCCACCTCCAAACCCTATAAATGGAACCCAGAGGCCCAGGCTGCCTTCGACACTCTCAAGTCTCTGTTTGTTACGGCTCCTATTCTTATCCAACCTGATCCCACAAGACAATTTATTATCGAGGTCAACGCTTCTGACCCTGGTGTTGGTACTGTTCTCTCCCAGAAAGATGAAATCTCCGGAAAATTAAAACCTTGCGCATTTTTCTCCCAGAAACTCTCTCCAGCAGAACGGAATTATGACGTGGGTAACCGTGAGCTGCTTGCCATCAAGCTAGCACTGGAGGAGTGGCGGCATTGGCTGGAGGGAGCTATTCAACCATTCATTGTTTGGACCGACCATAAAAACCTGGCTAACTTAAGATCCGCCAAAAGACTAAACTCTCGCCAAGCTCGGTGGTTTTTATTTTTTGATAGGTTCAATTTCACCGTTACATACAGGCCGGGCAGTCGAAACATCAAATTGGACGCCCTCTCCAGGAAATTCAGCTCTGACGAACCTTCTTCACCTGTCACCATCATTCCCACCACTTGCATCGTGGGGAGTCTTACCTGGGATATAGAGACCGGTGTCATGAACGCCCAAGGTGAGGAGCCTAATCATGATCCCTGTCCTGACGGTGTCCTCTACGTTCCCTCCTCCCTCAGATCCGACGTTCTCTCCTGGGGGCACAATTCCTGAGTCGCATGCCATGGAGGAGTGTTCAGAACTCTCAAACTTATCCGTAAGAGGTTCTGCTGGCCCAATATGGACAAGGACGTGCGTGTCAGGTCGGCCAGAGGGTATGGCTCTCATCCAGGAACATCCCCATACAATCCACTTCGCGCAAGCTGGCTTCTAGATTCATTTGTCCGTACGTCATCGACAAAATCATCAATCCCTCCTGTGTCCGTCTTCACCTCCCTGCGCCTCTCAAGGTACACCCTTCATTATCACAAATTAAGCCTGTTCTGAACAGCCCTTTGTGCCCGCCTTCCACTTCCCCTCCTCCCGCCCGTATCATTGATGGCACTCCGGCATTCACGGTGTCCCGCATTCTGGATGTTCGTCGTTGTGGCCGTGGATTCCAATATCTGGTGCATTGGGAAGGGGTCCTGAGGAACCCTCATGGGTCTCCCGTTCCCTCATCCTTGACCCTTCCCTCATCTCCGACTTCTTTCGTGCCCACCCGGATTGACGCCCTGGACTGCCAGGAGGCGGTCGTTGAGGGGGGGTACTGTCATGGTGCCACTGTCAGACTCCTCCCCCTCCCAGCTCTGCTCTGCTCCAGACTCACCAGCTGTGACTACTCATCTCATCAGCCACCTGCTCTACTTAAGGAGACCCAGCTCCAGCATTCTTCACCAGTTCGTTAACCCTGATGGTGCCTAGTCTCGCTAAGCTCTACATCTGGCTCCCCTTGCCTTGTACCTCGCTAACCTTGCCCTGTCTTCTGTGCCTCAGGTTTATCTCATGCCATGAGAGTCACCTGAGTCTGACACCACCTTGAGCAGCAGCTTCATTCCACTCATGCTGACGCTTCAAACCTTCAAGAGCCTCAGCTTCCGTGCTCCTCGAGATCTCCAGCCACGCTCCTCACCAAGAGCTCCAGCCACACTCCTCACCAAGAGTTCCAGCCACGCTCCTCACTAAGAGCTCCAGCCAGGCTCCTCACGAAGAGCTCCAGCCACACTTACCCACAACACTGCTTGGACCAGCAAAGAAAATAAACTTTCTACTTACCAAACACTTACCTGTCTCCTCCTTCCGGGTTTCAGCATCTGGGTCCGTCTCCTGTTCTGATCACGACAGTAATTCAACTGCTTTTTTTTTTTTTGGTGTTCCAAAACGCCCCTATCCTAATTTTGATATTTGATTTAATTTTTGTCCTTTGTCGCAAGTTATTCAAGAGCCAAACTCACCTGTCAGATGCTTAAGTAAAAGCATGTGGTGGCCGCTGGCCCCCACCTGAAATGTTTGACAGATTATCCGGATTCAGCTTTCAGTGGAAGTGGTGTGGATTTTAATTATGCTCACTCCTGATTGGCAGCAGTAGTTGCCATTGAAATGTTGACTCAGACCACTAGGACCAATCACTGTCATCTGGCTCCAACATAGCACAGAAAAATGGCGACTGAATTGGCTTCATTTGTGACGGAGACAGCAGATGTGACATCACCTGTAGAAAATCCCTCACTTCTAAGTCCAGTTCTTTATATACAGTCAATGAGGTAAATATTGGGAAACAGGCTGACCACGGAGAAAGTTGGTTGGTGGAAACGCTGAAAGTTGGGACCTCCTTCTCTGTGAATAGCTGCACAGCGAGCCTGGCGCAGCATTATTTTTTTTTCCTCTTTCATAAAAAAAAACGTGAATCGTTAAAATGGGCACGACTGCTCATGTGAAAGTGTTTTCTCCAAGTTAGCAAGCAGAGAAAGACTCTTTAAATAGATTTTTTTTTAAAGTGGTGAGATAAAGCATTGTTCTCAGAGTGGCTGTGAAAACGATCACTTTCATAATACTGTTGATGCAACAACATGCACATAAAACTCTAACAAGGTAATATAGACAACAACAAAACTATTGTGCAAGAAGAAAGAAAAATCAGTAAAAAGAATATAAAGTCAAGAAAAAGGACCAAAAAATAAGAGGAAAGGTAAAGGGAAGGGCAGAAAAATGATAATTTTAAGAATATTTCTTTTCTTTTTGGACTCCACTCCATTGGGTAGTGTATTTTCCACCATTCAAGTATTTTTGTTTCTTTTGCCTTCTCTAGTAAAACCTGACAAATTAAAGTAAAGACAGAAGATCATAATTTATTCCTTAAGTAAATGGGTAAGAGATGAGCGCATTTAATAAAATAAATGTTTTTCCTCACGTAAAAATAGTGTATATAAATGACATTTTTTTCTCACATTTAAGTATAATTTCAGTATTTAGATGCTTCTCAAAACATTTGAGGGTGGCCATAGTGTACAGCTAGAGTGGGTCTGATCAGAAGATTGCAGTTTGGTTCCTGCCCTGCACGCCCATGTGTTGAAGTGTCCTTGGACAAGATGCTGAACCATAAATTGCTCTTGGTGGCTATAGATTGGCAGCAGCATTAGGTAGCAGAGCTGCCATCAGTTTGTGATTGTATGTGTGTGAATGGGTGAATTGGAACGTGACTATAAAGCACTTTTGGCCTTCTAGGAGTAAAGTGCAATCCATTTTGTTGTTTTCCTGGAGCCCCTAAACCGTTAAGTCCGCCACTGCTGTTTACAAAGGTTTTATGCCATTATTGTCAGCTTTTAATAAAAGACTGAAATCATGGTGCTTACAAACTTGCCGTTGATACATTACCATGTCTTTAACACATGATACTGACTGTTTCAACCAGCTGATCACTGATAAGTACAAGAAATACAAGCCATATCCACCTTACACTTCCTCTGATTTTTCTATTCCACTACAGTCTGAAACAGGAGTGCCTAAAGGGGGAATTTAGGGTTAATTGGCTCACTCCTGCAGACACAGACTCATAGACATGAAACATCTATGACCCAATTAGCAGATAACCCTCCTGAACCACAACTTTTTAGCCAAAAAGACAAAATGGAGAAAGAGCCCTCAATGTTCTGATTCTTATGTCCCTCTTTTTTTATCCTCCCCACCCCAGAATGCCATTTGAAAGAGTAGTTTTTAAACATCATTGGCAACAGGCCGAACATCGCACCCTAACATTTAAAAGAAATCACAAATTCTTCATTAAAAATATAACAAAGAAATATAATAGGAGGAGGTCATAATTTTGGTTTATATGCCCCAACAGATCAAATCACTCCTCGGTGAGGTGCAAGAGGCCTGGGACCTTGGAACATGTAACCGGCCCCTTTCTGCATTGTGCTGGTTACTTATTTGGTGTGACACAGGCTTAACTCCTGGAGAGAAGTCTCCCTTTATTTCTGGGAACAAAACAGAAACCATACACCGTATGATCCTGTCCACTCCAGTTCCACTCTAACAGGAAGATTGTAAGAAGGGCGTGTGATACGGCGTACGCACCATGCTAGGCTAAATACGAGCTTTGTAACACACTGTACGCTCGCATTTATCAATACATACCTAGGAACAAACAAAACAGAAATCAATACACTGTATGGTCCTGCCCACTCCAGTTCCTATACAAACGAAACAAACCAAAGTTTAAAATTTTAACAGTAAATCCCCAAATATCCCTCCTAAACCATCAATACCTTTTAATCATTACATCACGAGTTAGAAACAAATATTGTTGGGATTATACAAATGAAAATTAACACCAAAAGAAAAAACAATAGGATGGTTTTGGATAGCAAAATTAGTTTTGGATGATGGCACCCACCTCTCTAACAGGAAATCATAAAGAAGGAGAGGGGAACAGTAGCCTTTGGAATATATGGGGGAGTCAAAAGAGGAAGGAAGGAAGGAAGGAAGGAAGGAAGGAAGGAAGGAAGGAAGGAAGGAAGGAAGGAAGGAAGGAAGGAAGGAAGGAAGGAAGGAAGGAAGGAAGGAAGGAAGGGTTATGACTTGGAGTGTAATGCAGGAGTTTGTGAGAGATTGCTCAGGTATGGTAATATTTGTGCAGATTTTGTGCCATTATAAAATAAGATAAAGGTTATCCTGGTTACAAACAACTACTTTCTCTTTATGAACTAAGGCAGAGGTCCACAACATTTCCTAGCCAATGGACCAGTCCAATGTCAGATAACATTTCCATGGACCGTTCGAAACACAGGCCAAACTCTTGTTTCCAGAAACTATTTTTCAAATTAAAATGCCCCTGTGGAATATAGTTTTAAAAGTCTGATAAAAAATGTCTGTAGATGATGAAGATCCCAGGAAACAAAGTTGTTGATTTTTAGAAGTTTGTAAAAAAAAAAAATACTACAGTTTTTCTTTTTTCATAGAATTCCATTTAAACACAAAACTCAATTCAGGCAGAGATTATCCTTTAAGGTAAAAAAAAAATCCTTATCTTTTTGTATTTCTTTTATTTTTATCAAAATCTCTGAATGTACAACAAAAGAAGATCTCTGAGCGCAAAACACTTCCAGCCTTGAAGCAGAGGGGCTACAGCAGCAGAAGACCACACCAGGTGTGTGTAATGGTGTGGTACCACTGAGCATGGTTACAGCGCCCGAGTATTGTTGCTGACCATGGCACCCATTTATGACTACAGTGTACCCATCTTTTGATGACTACTTCCAGCAGGATAACGCTCCATGTCATAAAGCTGGAATCATCTCAGACTAGTTTCTTGAACTTGCAAATGAGTTCACTGTACTCAAATGGCCTCCACAGTCACCAAATCTCAACCAAGTAGATCACCTTTAGGATGAGGTGGAACAGGAGATTGGCATCAGGGATGTGCACCTGACTCTGGATCTCCAGCAACTGCATGATTCTAGTGATGGGTCTAGTAACACAGACACGTCTGCTCATGTGTTGAGCTCATAAAGTGAAACCCTGTTTCAGTGCACGTATTGCTTCAGGAAAAGTAACATGACCAACACAGCCACTGTGTCGGTGTGTCACAGAGGAGCCAATCAAGGAAGCACATCGACCAGATTCTGCAGTTTTCCACCCAATTCAGTGGTTTTTATTTTGCGGAGAAAATTTACTTTGGGGCGGGTTTTGCGTCATTTTGGTGGGTTCAGTTAGTTTTATTAAGAGTCTAATTGCAAGAGTTTAACAAGTTTAACAGAGTAGAAAAAAAAACCCAACAACAATATTTATGCGAATAGTACTTACTGAATATTTCTTTAAGGTTGTATGTGGTGATTTATTAGGTTTGTGAAATTTTTTAATAGTTTTAATCAAGGTTTTTGCTTTTTGTCCCCCATTTCTCTTGGTTTCAGCTTGATCTAGCAGAATATAATTCCATTTCCAACGTACTTCTATTTGAAAATTAATAATTTCATGTTTTGGAGGTTAAATGTCGCATTTGTTAAGCAGAACAGTCAAATTTAAAAGCTCCTCTTCAATCCTGGGGCATTATAGAGCAAGACATGGGAATGAGGAACTACAATGACAAATATTGTGTTTAGTTTATTTAATCAGTATATCAGCAGAGTTTCCTAACTTTGCTGCCTGCAATGATGTTTTCAGTCCAGCAACAGTCAGTATTAGGCGACACAGTATCAATACAGTTTGGGAAATGTGCCAAAACGCTTTACAAGGCCTCATCTACCCATCACTATGTGATGCTATCATGTCAATATGGACAAAACTCTCTAAGGAATGTTTCCAGTATTTTGTTAGATCCATGCCACAAAGGATTTAGGCAGTTCTGAAGGTAAAAGGGGTCCAACCCAGTACTGTCAAAGTGTAACTAATATAGTGACTGGTGAGTTTAGGTAGAATTAGATTAAAAGCTTCAAAATGAGCTAAAAGTTCAGATTTTTACGGTGGTCTTTTATGGGGAACTGCAGTTTCAATGAATGATTACCTTTTCCATTTAACTTCACTTAAGTTTAATTCAGGCTCTGGGAGACATTCTAACCATTGCTTTACACAAATGTCTTTTTTGCTATGCAGAAATCTCCCAAAATGCATTTTACAGCCCAGATCTTCTCTAAAAAAAAGAAAAAAAAAGAATAACTAATCATTTTCCTTAGAAACTTGGCCTCCTTAACAAAAGTTTTGTCATAAGGAAAGATTATATATATATATACAAAGTAAACTTGTGTGTTTACTTTGTCTGTTACTTTTCTCCAAGCAGAAACTCTTTCTTTTGCTGATGCAGCCGTATTACTTTTTTGATGGCCGTATAATCTTCATACACCATCATTAAAATCTCAGACTCCGTCTCACTGGAGTATAGCACTCTCTCTTTTTCTCCACGCAAGTCCATGGTGACTCCAGAAATCAGCGATCCATTGAGAATGCCTTCATGTACTGTGCACGCGCATTAACCCAGGGTTTCTAAGTTGAGCATAATTACACTAACTGATATCCGGTCTTTTGGAACCGACATACCAAGAGAAGCAAGTTCAGGTGGACTTCAGCCAGAGTTCAGGGTTAAAGTCAGGGTAGTTTAATTCTTCTTTCTGGAATACCCCCCTGCTCTCATATATAGGCAATGACTTGTACAACAACAAAAAAATAAAAAAAATAACAATAGTTCGGCAGCAACAATATGGTTCACCAAATGAAGACTGCCCCTTGCTGAAAGTGCACCTGCTGAATTATGTGATGTGATGTAATATAATGCATCTTTTAAAATAAATACTGTTGTAACTTACTTGGCACTCTGTTAATTGCTTTGAGAGGTCGCAGTACTCTCACAGTTCGGATAGCGGTGAGGTTCATATTCTGCAGGTCCAAGGAATATTCAACCATCCTGGAAAATAAACAAAACGTACATGAAAACATACCTTTTTCAAAATCTCAGGAAAAAGTAAAAATATTTCAATCAATGGCAAAGAAAATATAAACCACAGACATGATTTACTGCATGTGATCATCATAGAACAATTAATTATAGTGATTGTCACCCTCCATCCCCACGTCAATAAATAAATAAAAAATTTAAAAAAATTGTTACGAACCCCTGGTAGTGTCTGCTTGTTTTGTGTGTGTGTGTGTGTATGCATGTGTGTTTGTGTTATAGCAGCTCTTGTAGAAGTCTGCTCCTGCACAGCTGCTGACTCCACCCACTCTGCAGAGCTGATTGAGGCTGCCACCAATCCCCTGGCTTGGAGGGAAGTTTAAAAGCTCCCAGAATCCTCTGCTCCAGTGGCGGCTGCATTCCTGAGTGAGAATTTGTTCCTTCAGCCTGCCCCTGCTGTCTGCCTGGCCTTAGCTCGTGAAAGCCTCTGGTTCCCCCCTTAGTTTGATTCTGGTTTTGTCCTTTTGTTGTCTTGTGGTCTTTTGTTTGCATTTTGAGTAATTTGGTGTCTTGCTATAAAGCCTGAGAAGTTATACCATTATTTATTGTACCTTTGGTGTTTTGTTGATTATTTTCCTTTAGTTCCCTCGGATTTTTATGGGTCACCGAATAAACGGCTGTGTGGCCAACCTTAACCCTGCCCGGTTATCATAATTTTCTTTATGTTACACATTTCTCCCTCCTCTCTGAAGAGGGACGTAACAAAAATAAAAAACATATGCCTGTTGAAAATGCGTGTGATTTCATTTCACAGCATGCACCCGCAGACTTCAGAACCAGTTCTAAGACACAGACCCTCTTGAACCACAATGCACATGGAACCTCCTCTGACCCAGGTCGTTCCACTTTGGCTTAATGAGAGAATTTTGGTCAGGCCCTACAAAAGCCTACCAACCCAAACTTTGTGTCCTTTGACCCAGGAAGTAAAACTGGAAAAAAAATAAGCAGACACAAGTCAGCAACACAGGCAGAAGACACGGCCATATTCATGAAGGGCAGTCATCAAATATTGGAGATCATTAAGACCGTAGATTTCTTTTCTAAAGCATCTGGTTTAAAACCAAATCTCAGCAAGTGTGAATTGTTGCCAATTCACCATACTGATCTGTTAGTTATCCATAACATACCTGTTAGGACTGTTGTGAAATATCTTTGTGTTCATATTAGCAAAGATAGGAAAACAATGGAGGAAATGAACTTATGAAAAACTTTAGAAAAATGTAAATTCAATTTAAACATGTGGTCACAGCGTGACATTTCTATTCTGGGCAGAGAGTTTCTCACTAAATTAGCATGTTTATCCAGATTTATTTATCCAGCATATTCACTCCCAAGTCCTAAATCTGCAAGGAAAGCAATAAACCAGGCCAATTTTACCTTCATCTGGAAAAACAAAACTCATTACATAAAAAAAGGAACAATAATTCAGTGAAGGTGGACTTGAAGACTTTGAAAGTTTGGATGGTATGGTTAAAAAAAATGGCTTAGATCTTTTCTGCAAAATGAAAGAAATATTTGGTTTCATATACCTTCAAAAATTTTCTCTCATCTAGGGGGGATTGAATTCCTTCTAAAATGTCATTTTGATTACAGAAAACTTCCTATTAAACTTTCTACTTATCATCAGCAGGTGTTACTGCACTGGAAACCTCTATTCAGACACAACTGTGGTCCACACAACATTCCCATATGGAACTGTCGTTATATTTTATGTAGGAACAAATCAATATTTTACAAAAATTGGATTGATAACGGTATTTGGTCATTATGCCATATATGAATGATAATAGAAACATTATCTCATTTGAAACTTTTTCCAGTAAGTTTAAAATGAATAATAGAAAACAAAACAGCAATGTGATCAAAGCAATCCCTCAGACTTTGATCCAAATGTCCTCCAGTCTGGTTCAAACTGTTCAAGTTCAGCTTCCATCTCTGTTGTTTGGTAGTCGACCGGTTAATTAAAAACTTCCAAACTCATTTATACAATCTTTGTTTGTTAGAGAACTGTTTCCAACATCTTGCAAAAATCATTCTATGTCACAGCATTACACAAAAGAAGAAATAAACAAGTTAAGGTCTCAGTTTATTAAATATCCCATTTTTCCAAAATACAAAGAAATCCATTTTAAAAGAATGAATGCAGTCTATCCATGCAAGGAACTATTACACATATGTTTTGGTTTTCCAGAAAACAACTGTTCTTTCTGTGACATAAATATAGAAACACTTGATCATCTGTTTTTTTTATGTATTTATGTTAACAGTTTTTGGAAGTTTCCCTTTCCTATTTCTATTTAATCACAAAAGCACCTCATATTATTTGGAGCAGTTTCTGGTAATAATCTATTTGATTTGACATTTAGTACTTTATCAATATTTGTGAAATTTTACATTCATGAGAGCAGATTTTCAAAAACCAAACCATTATTCAATACATTTACATAAAGATATCAGTTTAAATTTTAAATCTCTGAACTTAATAAAAAACAAAAATGCAATAAAACTGACTTGAAGATCACATGTTGTATGACAATCCCTGGTATTGTAAACTGCAATTTTAATGGTATTTTTTTTATTTCTTTCTGTTGTAGCTATGTGTATAAGTTTGTTTGAAGTTCAATAAAAAAAGTAAGCAACACATACTAACAAAACACACTGCAAATTTTGTCAATCTACCTAAGATTATTAATGTTAAAACTAGCTGTAAAATCTTATTGATCTTGATTTTAGATAAAAACAGCAGCACGTGTAGGATTATTATACTTGTTTTAAGAAAAATATGCATTACCTGTCTTGATCAGTTTGTAAATCTAGAAACTAGTCATTTTCATGCAAAACAAGAAAAAAACACTGCAAGCCTGATTTAAGGACAGGAAAATGTCCTAATTTAAGTTTATTAAACTTGTTTTAAGAAAAAAAAATATGCATTGACTTTCTTGAACCGGTTTTAAATTTAGAAATTAATAATTTTACCTGCAAAACAAGAAAAAATACTGCAGGCCTGATTTAAGCACAGGTTAAGGTCTTAAGTTTATTTTAGATGTAACCACATATTATCTGATATCCAAAATGTTATTTGAATACTGATGTTCAATAGCTCATCCAATATTAATAGGATAAACAATAGATACATATTTTTGTTTTTTAACTGCAATATCATCATCAACATTATATTTGATCAAAACACTGATTTTGAAACAATGATAATCAAGCATGTTTTCAGCATTTATAAACGTAAGCAAGATTAGGTATAGCTATTTCATAAGCAAGACAGTCTCTGTTAAAACAGTATTTCATATACCTGGCTTCAATACAATGTTGTCTGTCTTGTCAACAATACATTGTTTGCCATAAAATCTTTTGTGTAGGTCCAAAAGTAAATGTTGTTTTATTTGCAGAAATGATAATTAGAGACCTTTCACATATATATTTGTTAATATTGAGAACAAGCCACTTTACTCTAACAGCATGGTTATCTGATTTAAATTTAAATTATAAACAGTACTTTGCAATCCACAGATGACGCAATCATAATTCTACCGTGCTTGGTTTGGGCAATACCTACTCAATATTTTGTGCAAAGATCTATTTTGAATCGAAAGATTGTACAAATTAGACAGTGATTATTTTCCTTAATCAAATAAGTTATTTGTTGTATCAACCAAGGTTTACGTAGAATAGTTGATCTTTTAAAATGTGTATTTTTCATGTATTGTCGTAAATTTTCAATGGAACATTCCGGCGGACACAAGCAAAAATGGAAAAGTCAATTGTGACCAGATGAAGGGGGATTAATATTTTCAGAAGACTTTCTTAAGATAAACTGGTAGAGCAAATACGTTATATGCTTTTTTTTTATTATTACATATGTATTTTCATAATGATGGCATAAGGAAGTGTAACAAAAAAAAATAATTCTATTTATTGCATTTTTGGGATACCCTTTGAGTATTTTCATATTGTGACCGACCCAGCGCCATCTTGTTACATTTGCAACGTACATCTGATGATCCAGAACATGACGAGGACGAACAGGAAAAACAAATTAGGAATATAATATTCGGCGGACAAGATAAAAGGAGGTAAGCTATATTAAATTATATGACATAGAATAAATCACCAATACGCCCTACGCAGCTGGTAAAGATTATAAAGTGGGTTTAAACATCTTTAGAAGGAGGCTAGCGGAGCAACTAGCTAGCTTGCGCTAGCACTATTTTAGCTACTTCACCACGTTTTGTAAGTATGCTGTATACGTCATAAATATACTTTAAAATACAATTATTGAGATTTTGGTTCTGTTTAAACGTGTTAAATTTAATTTTTGTTTCATAAAAATGTATTTCAGTGTTTAAAAAGTATGCTATTGTAGTAAGCTAACATGAGTTATTGCTAGCCCAATACTGCTCAACTGTAACTCAGTTTTATGCGAGGGTTGCCCCACCCAAATTGGCCAGTTTGAAAGACTGTTTGTCATGTATGCTTGATAATCTTAATGTTTGAATGAAAACTTGCTGTTCTTAAAAATTGTGACTTTGACATTTTTAAGTTTGTGAGTAACTATTGTTGGCAGAAATTAAAACACAATTTTTGATCACTTCTAGTGAATATGGATAGTATGCAAGTACAAGCCAGGCATTATAAAACTCTGCAGGAAATGTACAAAAAGTAAAAGCCCAACGTAGATGGTGTATAAAAGTTTTTTGATCTGGAGTTTCAGGCCAGATGAGCTTACATTTATTGTGGAGCCATAAGAGAAGATACCAGAGCTTCATCCATCGTGGATGTTTATCCAGAGAACTGCATCATGTAAGTATTATGTAAAAAGTATAAAGTGAAATTTTTCAATGTGTATATATATATTTTTCACCACTTGGTTTGTCATTGCAGGTGCTTGGAGAAATGCATAGAGTCCTTGCTCCCCACTTTGATGAATTCATTGAGGAAGTCAGAATGAGATGGGAGGATTGCTGCGCCAGGGCCATTTTACGGAGTATGAAAGAAGGCAATAAAGCCACCAATCAACAGGGATAAAAGTAAGTTTATGCTTTTTTGATACATGTATTTAGATGCGTGAATGCTTCTTCTCAGAAAACACTAGGTGTTTCTTCTTCAAGAAGTAAAATTTAATTTACTGTGTTTCAGTGGAAGCCAACTTTGCTCTGATGAAGGCCCTTCCCATTCTCTATCCCCCAGTGGCACCTCCATCAAAGAAACTGGGGTGTGCTAGTGAAGCTTTACTGCATGTTCTGGAGGTAAATTTTTATTTTTGCCCTAAGCAGATACACAAAGAAATAACTACATTTGGAGATACTAAAGCAAAAAAGGTTTTGTCTGCTTTATAGTCAACAGAAGATCCAAATGTCTTCATCCAGAAGAAAGGCCTGTCAAGTCCAGTCTTGGTGTTCGATGGCAGCAGATGCATCGTTGCTATTGGTTTGATGGCAGTTACGTTTGAAAAAGAAAAGCTTCACGAGGGTCTGATTTTCTAAATGGCATATTATTACACACTACATCTGACCTACACAAAATGCGTGGCCACCCTTCTATCATTCAGACCGAGATCCTTCATGATACAATTCACAAGTGGGACATCACCACCACATGAAAGAGCATTAAAGTAAAGCATTTGTTGGAACATAAACTGCTTTTGCAGTTTAATGTTTATGTCTGTTCTTAAGATGAGTATTCTAATTGTGTTGTTAAAGAAACAGTTGTATTCCTAGTGCCTTTGGGTAAATTTGTAACACAAATCTCAGTTTGTAAGTTGAATAAAAGAATCGAAAAGTGAATTTGTTTTCATTCTTTTTAGTATTGAAACAAGAAAAAATATCTTTTACAACAGCTTGTTTCAAGATTTATTTTCTGAATTTTAGTAGGCAATAAATTAGAATCAAGCTCCTATTCTAGTAACTAGTTTTTTTTGTCTTAAATTACTGCTTAAATAAGTGTTTTTGTCTAATTTCAAGATTTAACCGATTTACTATGGCTTAGATATTTTTACTTAAATCAAGACATCTTGTTAAGTAAAATTTACTAGCTGCATGGACAGATAATTTGACTTATTTCTAGTCAATTTCTACTAAAAACAAGTACTTTTTTTCTTGAATTAAGATGGTGGTTTTTTGCAGTGCATAATACACCCAAAACAAACCACCCAACATAAAAGGAGTTGACAGCCATGTGTATGTCGTTTGTTCAGAAAACTCACTTGGATGTTTTAGTACTTGAATATTACCCATCCAACCAACATTAGCTTGGTCCGTGAGCATATGATGTGTGTGTGTGTGTGTGAGTTCCTGTGTGGAGTTTCAGACAAGTAAAACTGCCACAGTGATCAGAGATAAACTTCAACTCCAACAGTCTTGAAGGAGTTACCAGAGATGCTTAGCACTTGTTGGCCCTTTTGCCTTCACCCCAAAACCATCTCGATTGGGTTCAGGACCAGTGGCTGTGGAGGCCAGATCATCTGGCGCAGCACCCCATTATTCTCCTTCTTGGTAGTCACCTGAAATGTTTTTCTATTCAAAGGTGTGCCCTGTCAGGTTTAAAAAGTGTGATTTCTTGCCTTATAAATGAGGTTGGGACCATCAGTTGTGTTGTGGATACACAGCTAATAGTCTTACTGAATAGACCGTTAGAATTTGTATTATGGCAAGAAAAAGCAGCTAAGTACAGAAAAAGGAGTGGCCATCATTACTTTAAGAAATGAAGGTCAGTCAGTCCGAAAAATTGGGAAAACTTTAAAAGTGTCCCCAAGTGCAGTCACAGCATCAAGCGCTACAAAGAAACTGGCTAGCATGCAGAATGCTCCAGGAAAGGAAGACCAAGGCTGTGTCCAAATTACCGCCCTAACCCCTATATAGTGCACTATATAGTGCGGTCGCCATTTTGTAGGGGTGTCCGAATCTACAGTTCAAAAATCATGTGCACTAGAAATTTCCCAGAAGTCTCTACAAAAAACCAGTGTGGATCGATGCTCACTCGATTGGCGAATATTGACCAGAATGCACTGCATTTGGACCAGAATGCAATGCGCATGACCCACAATGCATTGCGTTTGAATTATTCCAAAATGGCGGACGGTTGCGCAAGGAAGACAGCTGAAACCGAAAAAGTATTTTAAAAGTATCGAGTATCTGTTGTAAAATATATTTGTAAATATGTAAGATTATTTGTTTAATATGTTATATTCCTCAATCGACAACCTACATTGTTTTGAAGCTCATCAATTTCGGTAATGCTAAAGCTAACGGGGCGACAGTGGCTCAGGTGGTTGAGCGGGTCGTTCAATATTTGATGGATAGGCGGTTCGATTCCCCGCTCCCACCAGCCATAATCTTATTTTGTCCTTGGGCAAGACACTTCACCCTCCTTGCCTCCAGTGTGGCCTCCACTGGTGTATGAATGTGCATGAATGATCCGGTGATGGTCAGAGGGGCCGTAGGCGCGAACTGGTAGCCACGCCTCTGTCAGTCTGCCCCAGGGCAGCTGTGGCTACAAAAGTAGCTACCATCACCAAGTATGAATGAGGACTGAATGAATAATGGACACAATGTAAGCGCTTTGGGTGTCTTGAAAAGCGCAGATAAATCCAATCCATTATTATTATTATTATTATTATTAACGGTGACGCGAATTAGCGCCGAAGGCTAAAAACAAACGCTGTTGATATAACATCAAAAAGCAGTGACTTCTAAACGTAGTCATAAGTTATATATACATATGTTTATATACATAAACACATTTTTTAAATGTGTTTATGTATATAGGGACAGACGAGGATAAGGAAAATCTGATACGTCTTCGGATGGAAATGGATCATGGAAAAAGATAGCCTGTTTGTTCTCCGACAAGCTCGTGCCGGATGGGAGTAAGAGACACTCGATCATGATCAGATTTGTCTTCATTTGTTAATAAACGGTTAATCATTGTCATATTGGGGTAAAGGTTTTTGTTGAAAGAGCCAGATGAGAGGGGGGAAGACAAAGAGCAAGAAGGGAGGAAGACCGGCAGGAGAGTCTGTTCAGCTTACTTGAGTTGAAAATATTGTTCAAAAAATGCAATGTGGTCGTTGTTTTCCAATTAGTTTAATAAATGCATGAACAAAAATGAATTATTTACATGTATTGTTTAAATCTGAGCCATTTTTAACAATTTTAAAAGGAGTTTCATATAAAAATCAAATGTACATATTTACAATTTCGTTTTATATGTTAACATTTATTTTTATGTTAACAATAATTGTCCTCCAGAGTCATGTGTGTCACAGTTGGAGCTGAAAGGAAAGCAGAGATTTGTCCTCGCAGACGGACGCCACTCAGCTCGTCCTGCTGGTTCCTGGTGTCGTCCTGCTTTGGCTCCAAGCAGTCCCCTTCACTGATGCACAGATTGTGCAGAACTGAACTGCAGTCAATGATTTTCATTGCAAAGGTTGGTTTTACTTCCAATGCCCCCAGAAATATTGCTCTCCTCCCCATCGTCATAATGCCAAATACTCTCTCCACCACAGAGCGTGCCCTGGTTGTAACGGGGCTCAACCGCATTCCTCATGGGTTCCCTGTCGGGTGTCAGCAGAATGATGGGATGAGCAATGCAGGGATACCCACCATCACCCAAAAGGATCCTTCAGGTGGGTAATGTTTTATTCAAATAAATTGGGCTTTTACGCAGAACCCGTCAATCATGGACTGATCCTGGATTCTATAAATTTGGCATTAGAATCACACACAGCCTGCATTTGAATGGTATAAAAAAGCTTCCTGTTAAAATAACAAGCTGCATTAGAGAATGAGGGGGGGCAGTGTGGGCGCGCATTCATGTTGTGTGTTACGGAGGAAGGAGAACGGTAATAAAATGGTAATAAAAGAAGGTTCCCCCCAGAATAAATGCTATGGACTCTTTATTAAGCCGTTCTGGAGAATCCTGGAGAATCTAAGGATCAGAACAGGGAGGAGGAGGAGGATCGCTTTGGGTCCCCCGCGCTTCTGACCTTGGTCGGAAAGGGGAGAAAGAAAAAAAAGTCATTGCCGGAAAGTTTCAACACCATGCTCGGCCATTTGGAATTTTTTTCAAAAAACGCCCGGTTGCGATAAGAGTCCTGGAGTTTGGCCTGAATAGAGTGATCACCCCAAATATTAATCCAATCGGGACCTCGCTTCCCTTCCACTGACTGGTCTCAGTAACATCGTCCACCATGGTTGTTGTTTATGTTCTCGATTTCGCCTACTTCAATGCAAAATGATGACGTTTGTTGCGTGTCGATGACGTATGGTTCGGAATCAAGTCGCCTGGCCGGTCAGACGGCGGTCGCAACTAAAAAGATTGGATACGTATTGGAATCAGGCCGGCAAACCCAAGGGGCCTGGGTCGCAATTGAAAGGATCGGATCTGTGTCATTCAGACTGTCATGAAAAGATCAGAATTGGGTCGCATAGGGGCAAAAAAATCGGAATTGGGTCGTTTCAGCCTGCAGTGTGAACATAGCCTAATAATCCAATGCTGAAAAAGAATGTTAAAATCTTTCACAGCAGATTGTTTAACCTTGAGCACATTAGTGACAAATGCTCAAGTTTAACTAAAAAAAATAAATACTAAGTTTAACTCACAAGTTGTTCATGTCTGGCCAGGGCATCCAGAGAAAATCTTCTGAGATGTCTGCTTCTCCTTGCCGTCCTGTGATGTTGCATATCTGCACGTTTTCGTTTTGATCTCACAAAAAAACGGTTGAATTATTGCCAACAGGGACATGGACAGATTCATATTCAAAGCCATTTTCAGTAAGGTAGAAGAGAAAACTACTGAAAAAAAGGCATCCTCGCAATAGCCCGTAAATCGTTCAGTGGCACAAAACCAAAAAATAAATAATGCCATGGACTAATAACTTGGTTTATTTCTGAACAAATACATTAAATCAACACCAATGTCTTTGTAATTTTACTATTTATAAATCAGCCACGTTTTCCATGATCGGAACACAGCAGATTCATAAATAATCTTTGTAAAAATGTTCATATTTATTATGTTTTTACTTTGGAAAATAGGTGTCATTCTCCGCGTTAAATAGAAGTACTTCGCCTCCAGACCAGGTGGTGGCGGTAATGCGCCACTTTGTTTTCGTGTCAAGCACCGCATGAAAAACACCCGAAAGAGAAAAATAGTGAGCACGGGTTTCCGAATTGCTTTGAAAATTCAGAGAACTATATAGAGAACTATATAGTGCCGCACTATATAGGGTTTTAGTAGTTAGGTATTAGGGTAGGAATTCGGACACAGCCCAAGAATTACCTCTGCTGCGGAGGATAAGTTTATCCAAGTCACCAGCCTCAGAAATGGCAGATTAACAGCAGCTCAGATTAGAGAACAGGTCAATAGACAAGTGGAAATCTGTGCTTTGGTCTGATGAGTCCAAATTTGAGATTTTTGGTTCAAACCACCGTGTCTTTGTGCGACACAGAAAAGGTGAACAGATGGAATCTACATGCCTGATTCCCACTGTGAAGGTGTAATGGTGTGGAGGTGCTTTGCTGGTGACACTAACTGCGTTTACATGGACAAAAGTAATCAGAAAAAATGCCTGATCAGAAGAAAAATGCGTCATATAAACACGCCGTTCGGAATACTCTGCCCTGATCAGATTCGTTGGGATCAACAAATTTTTTACGAGGGAGATAAGTGGGTTATGCCGATTGTTGATCCTATCGTTGTGCATGTAAACAGTTTATTCCGATCATGGGTCACTACTGATCTGGTTTTATGTCATGCATAGACGGTGTGTTTCACTCCAGAGAAGGCTTTGGAGCACAAACAGGACCGACTGGCTGCCCCGCTGATATATATAAACAGAAATAATTAAGGAGTCCAGGGCATTGACTCCAGTAGCCTCTAGAAAATGTAGTGAAACAATCAAAGTTTATGCTGCTGGTCTGCAGAGTTGTATGAACACGAGTGGCTTGAGATGAAATGTGCATCCATCTGAGATTTAAGTAAAGTCTTGTAAAGGATCAAAGACTGAAGGGGAAAATTTCAGGAAAGAATCAAAAAATATAACTCAAACTCAGCTGTTGGTTGGAAATCTGAATTTGAATTATTCTGATCCAGATCTCAGCCAAACATTTATTATTTGTATTTATTTATTATTTTCAGGACTAAGTTAATAAACTCCAGGCTGGCTTTTTAGAAGTGAATAAATATAAAAAGAGCCAAATGAGCGACTTTTTTGAACAGCACCTTTGAAATGAACTGATCCAAAAAATGCGGTTCCCTAAAAAGTGGCAAAAATACCATTACTATTATCCCCACTTCTCCACACCAGAAATACTGCCAGTACGCAGTACTAGCACTTCTAAAATTAGCTCTTTAGAGCAGTGTTTTTCAACCTTTTTTGAGCCACGGCACACTTTACCCTTGACAAAAATCCCGCGGCACACCAGAAAAAAAAAAGCAGAAACTCATAGTCTGTTTTGATGTACAGCCCCCCCCCCCCCCCCCCCCCGCGGCTGCCGCCGCCGCAATCTGACGCGCATTTTTGTGATAATTGTGCCAGAAAAAGCTGGAAGTTGCAGCTGTTTTTTTTCTAAAAGATGTAATAAAGGTTACGTTAGGAAATTTACAAACTGTATGTTCGCTGTGGTTTAAGACGTTTAACAAGGACGACTCATTGTACGCCGAGGCGCTGTCACGTGACCTAATGCATCATGGGAGATGAAGTGTGAAACTGCCGCAAAAGGGCAGAAAGACTAGCGTCTCTGAGCTTCATTGTTTTGTTCACGTGTTCCACGGTCTGATCCCGGATTCTGTGGAAAGCTACACCGCTAAAGACGAGGTTTAGCTGGTAATTTTGTTAGAACTGAGCGACTTTTTGAGCTAAATTGGGACAAGGAAGTTAAGAGTTTAAGCACTTCTGATTGGTCAGACTGATGACATGTGATTAAACCTTCAAGAATGATTGGTGAAGACAGTTAAAGGGGCAGGACTTCAGGAAACAGGTATAGCTGCAGCTAAATCGCGGTGGTACCGTCATTCTTATCAAAATGTATTTAATAGAATCAAAATAACACAAAGAAAAAGTAATTTTCTGATCTTTTATATTCCTAACTACTCAGTGTTTTATCAGGGCCTGTTTGGATGAACACAGAGCTGATATCCTGGAGATGGGAAATGGTTTTAGATCAGTTAATGAGGGCAATTTGCCACGGCACACTTGACTATCTCCCACGGCACACTAGTGTGCCGCGGCACACTGGTTGAAAAACACTGCTTTAGAGTACAGCAAATAATAGCCTCAAAAACTATAATTATGATTACTATTTTTTTAAGAAAAGAATGGCATACTTATTATAATTCATTGTATTATTATACGACCACCTGCTGAATGCACTCTGGCTTTATTTTTGGAACTCACGTATTTCAACATGATGGTGTAATCATCCTCTCCCTCCCTCCTACTCATGATGCAGAAAGAAACATAACCATTTGTTATATTAATGCAAATGTCTATCTGATGTTTAGTTATTCCATTTCAGGAAAATGTCACATTTTTTGTTACACTGTTCTTAGTTTCCTGTTTGACAAATATTAAATAACATCAAGAACAATAGTGACAAATGAGAAGCAAAGAGTATGAATACCTCACACCTTCCAAGAATCAAATTCAAGGTGTCCTTGCTCACTCACCCATGCACCAGTGGAAATGGTCCACATAACCTTAAGAAACCTCTCACCCCTGCTCATTGTTCTTTATGCTCTACCGACTCCTGTTGCCTTTTTATTCCAAGAATAAAACTCTGGATGATAGTGTCTTCTGCTCCACTGCTCTCTGACAGTAGAGCTCCACACCTGAAAGGTCCATAGACAACCACTGCTTTAGAGAACACGTAGAAAACGTTATTAAACCTATTTTTTACATTGATTTAACTTAAAATGCTACTTATCTTTGGTTTTAAAATGACTCCTTTCCATTTATCTGACTTTTTTTAACTAATGTGTATAAAAACAAATACATTTAAATTGTATTGGTATGGTATTGTACGGTTTGGTATTGTATGATTTGTAAATCCATACATTTTTTTCTTTATACGGATTTATCAAAAACATACATAAAGAGCCCAGAACAACCTCCAAAAACATTATAGGTGAACTCCTAGATCAAGGTACATCAGTGTCAGATCGCACCATTCGTCGTTGTTTGAGCCAGAGTGGACTTCATGGGAGACGACCAATGAGGACACCACTGTTGAAAGGAAATCATAAAAAAGCCAGACTGGAATTCGCAAAAATGCATTTGACAAGCCACAAAGCTTCTGGGAAAATGTCCTTTGGACAGATGAGACAAAACTGGAACTTTTGGGTAAGGCACATCAGCTCTATGTTCGTAGACACAAAAATGAAGCATACAACGAAAAGAACACTGTCCCTACTGTGAAACATGGAGGAGGCATGAGCATGGCTCAGTTCTGTTTTGGGGCTGCTTTGCTGCATCTGACACAGGGTGTCTTGAAGTTGTGCAAGGTAAAATGAAATCTCAAGATTATCAAGGCATTCCGGATAGAAATGTGCTGCCTAGTGTCAGAAAGCTTGGTTTCAGTCGCAGGTTATGGGTCTTCCAACAGGACAATGATTCAAAACACACAGCCAAAAACACCCAAGAATGGCTAAGAGAAAAGTGTTGGACTATTCTGAAGTGGCCTTCTATGAGCCCAGATCTGAATCCCATTTAACATCTGAGGAAGGAGCTGAAAAACATGCCATTTAGAGAAGACACCTGAGACAACTGGAGCAGTTTGCTCATGAGGAGTGGGCCAAAATACCTGTCGACAGGTGCAGAAGGCTCATTGCACCCTCTTAGTACACACACCCTTTACTCCTCCAAATATACATTCCAACATAAACACACATACATGCACACACGCACACCCTCACAAACACGCACGCATTTCGCAAGGAAGGTGGGACCTTGGACCATCTGTCCCCTACCCCATCCCTGGTAGGGGGTACTGGGCCCCTGGCAACGGTGGCCGCGTCCCCTGGGTGCTGGTTTTCTGGGCCCACATCCCTGAGCTTTCTGGAAAGGCCAAATGCCGGAGATCACATCACACCTGAGCCGGGGGTGTCTGTGTCCCTGTGGTGTGGGTTCTGGTCCTTGTCCCTGAGTGCTGGGCCTCGCCAAATTTCCAACGGTGGCCGGGTCCGGTCGGGCCAAGTTTACAACACCCCTTGTGGGACCCCCTTTTCTCCTCGGTGCCCTCCTCCTGGGGCGGGGGCGGCAGGCCCCTGCCTTACTCCTTCCTGGACCCACCGTGGGCCGGGTGAGTGGCTGCCTGATGCGCGGAGCGGGTCTCCCTTGGGGGGTCCTGGCTCGTACCTGGGGTTGGAGCGGGGGGTGGCCAGAACTCCTGAGTGGTGATGAGGTGCTTGTCTGGGACTGTGGGCACTCTTCTTGGGTGGGGCCCGGCATTGGGCCCTTCCAGCGCGGCGGGTAGGCTGCTCTCCTGGTTGGGCCAGGGCTGCGCTCTCTGTCTCTCCATGCTTCCTTGCTCTCTGGCTCGTGGCAGTCCTGCTGGCCCTGGCCTGGGTGGCGGATGTGATAACCTGGTGGGCGGTTGTCCTCTATCTGCTGGCGAGTGGCATTGAGGGGTTCTGGCTGCCGCAGCTGCTGTGGCGGGGGTCTTGGTGTGGGGATGGCTGGGAACTCTCCCTCCTACTTCTCACATTCCACCATCCATTTTAAAAGAACATGAACACTCACCTGAGCACAGGTGTTGGCTCACCTTTGCACAAATAGTTTGCGTGATTGAATGAAATATTTCACACTAGTTGGTTTGAAGGCATACGTATGCGTGTGTGAACACAATCTGTATTGTGTACATGTTGACATGGACATTTTTGCAAACAACAGGTGTGTTTATAACAGCTGAGTGTGTGTGTGTGGACAGACCCCGCCCCTTCTAGATTTGTATTACATCTGAACCTCACCGAAATGATAAACATCCAGTAACTTGTTGCTTTATGCTGCTTCATGGTTCAACCCCCCCTTATAATCACCCTTCTACCCCCCCCCCCCCCACCCTCTAACATCTCTCTGTCTTCCTCCCTCCTTTCCTTTTCCGTCCGGTCCAACACAAAAGAGTTTCAAATAAAATGAATAAAGTTTGGCCTCGATTACAAAAGGGGTTTATTTAGGCATACCTCTGGTTTGTCAGAAGATTCATAACCCCTGTTGTTAAAGTAAAATGGGTCCAACACAAGAGGTCTTCAGCTCTCATCTGTTTGCCCAGCTCTTGGACAGGAAAAATATAAAAAAATACCTGTCAACAGAAATCTCATTGACAAATACAGAAACCATTTAATTGCAGTGATTGTCTCAAAGGTTTGTGCAACAAAATATTAAGTTATGGGTACCACCATTTTTGTCCAGCCCTATTTCATTAGGTTTTTTTTTTTATAATTCTGTTAATCAACAACTCAAAAGTAATGGCTGATTTTGATTTTATATATATATATATATATATATATATATATATATATATATATATATATATATATATATATATATATATATATATATATATATAAATTAATCAACATAATCAAAATCAGCCATATATATACATATATATCACATCACACACGTGTGTGTGTGTGTGAGTGTGTGTGATATGTGTGTGTAAGCAGGCTACAAGGAAAGCTGCAACAGCTAAATACCTCCAACGAGTAAGGCAAGTCCTGAGAAGCCAGCTCAATGGTAAAAATAAGACGGGCAATAAACAGCTACGCACTGCTGGTTATAATAAGATGGCCAAAGGAAGAGATACAGACCACGGATGTTAAACACGAAAGCTCCTCACCATGGAGGGTTTCATCCAGAATCCAGCACCCTGAGACTGTATGCTAGCTGCAAGGAAGGAGGCCAAAGTCTAGGCCACTATCCAGGATGAAACATCCAAGATGCATGAATACATCAAGCTCAATGCCCCAACTGACAGTGTGCCCAGTGAATGTCTCAGGCAATGGAGAGCAGAGGATGCAGTGTTGGAGGACAGATCCTCATGGGAGGACAAACCCCTGCATGGGATGTAACACCGGACCATAACTGAAGTGGCTGATATGAAGAAGTCCTACCAATGGCTAGAAAGGGCTGGCCTACAGAACAGCACTGAAGCACTCATCCTGGCAGCTCAGGAACAAGCCATGGAACGCCACAATCAAGTGGCTGGAATAATATACAGGAACATGTGTGCAGAATATGGACTGGAAACCCCAATGTCAAAATGGGAAACACCGCCAAAGGTGGTAGAGAATGAAAGGGCAAAAATCATGTGGGACTTCCAGATCCAGACTGATAGGATGGTAATGGCAAACCAACCAGACATCGTAGTGGTGGACAAAGAACAGAGGAAAGCCGTTGTGGTGGATGTGGCAGTGCCAAGGGATGGAAACATCAGGAAGTAGGAACATGAGAAACTGGAAAAATACCAGGGACTCAGAGAAGAACTGGAGAAAACCTGGAAAGTGAAGGTGACAGTGGTGCCTGTGGTAATTGGAGCACTCGGGGCAGTAACCCCCAAGCTGGAGGAGTGGCTACTACAGATACCTGGAAAGATCTCAGACCTCTCAGTCTAGAAAAGCGCAGTGCTAGGAACAGCTAAGATACTGCGCAGAACCCCCAAGTTCCCAGGCCTCTAGTAGAGGACCCGAGCTTGGAGGAGAAACCACCCACGGAAGGGTGAAAGGGGCAAGTTCTTTTTCTTGGGACTTGCCTTACTCATTGGAGGTATTTAGCTGTTGCAGCTTTCCTTGTTGCCTGCACCAGGTTGCCATTTGCCTGGGGAATTCCAAGGTACTTGTAACTGTCCTCAATGTCTGCTATTGTTCCTTCTGGGAGTGAGACCCCTCCTGTGTGGACTACCTTGATCTATGATCACCATCCGGCTGCATTTCTCGAGCCCGAATGACATCCCAATATAAGTACTGTAGATCCTGGTGGTGATGTTAATTACTCACCATGATGCCATTCCTTCATCCCCCCCCCCCCCCCCCCCCCCCGGAATCGAACCCTGGATTCCTGCATGCCAGTTTTTTTTAACTTTTTTTATTTATCTAAAATGAAAATGAAGGTTCATGTAAAAGGCTTTCTTTAAAAAGAAAAAAAAACCCTGCTTCTTGGCCTGCAAAGGGTGAAGAAAATTGAGTATTAAAGACAAACTAACATGATTGACTTAAAAATCCATTCCAATGATTTATTGTAAAAGTCATTCCCAGTGGTTTTTAGTTAAGCTTATGTCGTATTTACAAAAAACACGTCTTTTTCTAGGACATAGTTTCTTCAGAGGGGTAGGAGTTCATTAGAAGTTCGCCTCCAAGTTGTGGGTGGTACTGTTGGGGCTGAGTAAGACCACCTACCTTTCTTGTCATCCATCTGTTTACACGCTCTCCTGCTCCTTTCACACTTCCAACCTAACATTACCAGTGCAACTAAAGTAACGAGCAATATCTGAGCTATCCAGCAGCTAGATGCCAGGTCAGATGAGGACGTTCATGGATCTACAAGTATTTGCAGAAAAATGAGGATCTACAAGTGGTTGCATCAGAATGGAGCAGAGCAGGGAGCTAGTGGTACAACTATAACCTTTTTCAAACTGCATTTTTATTGTCTGCTCCTGACTCGCAAAGATTTGAATAAAGAAAAAATGCAATTTGAAGCTTAATTTTCCTTTTCTATGTCCTCCATCATCAGAAGAACGTCACAAGACTCAGCTCTTTCTTCACCACAATGGACCAGCTATTGGATAATAGCAGATACCGCACCAATCTGCCTGCCAATCTCATGATTCTCCGCTTGGGGCAGGAGCACTTCACCCTCTCAGAGAGGACAAACTACATTTCTCCATTTGAGAACCATGGACTCAGACTTAACGGGGATGACCCCCATCCCAGCCACTTCACACTCTGCCGCAAACCACTCCAATGCACGCAGGAGGTCCTGGCTCAATGAAGCCAACAGGAAAACATCTGCAAAGAGCAGAGAGGAAATCCTGTGGTCCCCAAACCAGACCTCCCCCAGTCCCTGGTTGCTCCTAGATATTCTTTCCATAGAAATTATAAACCGAAGCGGTTGAAAACACTAAAATCATGATTTTCACTGTATTTAAGTCATCCTTTTATTGCTGACTCAGACCTGTGCAAATATGACCAGATATGTCACTATTGGTCTCCTTCTGACTGAGTCTGTTTTAAGATTACAGAAATTATAATAAAAAAAAATAAAAAGCCTGAACAAACTTTTAGAAAACGTCCTAAAGTTTAACTCCCTGTTTTGGGCAGTTAATTTTTTTTCCCCCTCAGATAAAAGATAATTCACACAATCAAAGAATATAGATTTTATAATAAAATAAATTGAAATAGAACCAAAAGAAAAACACATGCAGAGAGAAAACATACTTCAACCCAGTGTCCAAACCTTTGCTTTAAAATATGCAAAGTATGTGGGTATAACTCAGTAGACTATAAAATATTTAACATTCCTGTTGGCAGTAAGTTACTCTGTCTTTGGTGGTGGCAGGCGCTGGCTGGCCTTTCAGTCTGCTTCATTCTTATTACATGAATTTGTTCTGTAAGGACTCGGTGCAGTGTGCCGCTGTCCTCTAATTTAGAAAGTGTTTTTCCCAAGACCTAGAAGGGGCAGTGGGCACATCATGTGCTGGTAGAATAAGAAAGACATAATAACTTCCAATTAGGGGCCGGTGCCGTTAGTGAATATTCTAAAATATCAAAAATCTGAGTATAAAAAGAAATGTTTTCAGGCTGTTATATTGAAAAAATGTGGTGCATTTGTTCCTATTTTAATATTTGCTTTTAAATGAATAATTCAGGAAAAAACTGCAAAAAGGAAATACATAGAAAATTTAGAGACCTTAAAATGCTTTGTTTTTGGAAAAGATGAAAACTGAAATGACATCATTCTTCTCTCCAACCCACTAATGAAACTTTTTTTTATCCAAATGTATTCTGTTTTTCAGCAAACTACACATTGAGATTCATGCCAAGTGGTAGTTCCACCTGTTTTGATCTCCTCATCGTGACTAAACATGGCAAACAAGACAACTGGAGATGATTTAAACTGAGTCATGTCCTATTGAATATACCTATTATGGGTATTTTCTTATTATATTTCTTTACTTCTTGTAATAGATAAACTATAATGATAGTGATGCATAAAATACACATTTCTTTTCATATGTTTATTGATAATTTCAGCCAGAAACACAAAAACTGGTGGAAAATTGTTCATTGAGTGTAATTGACGTGACACATATTATCAAGTATGACATGTGAATTATGCTACACTTTTTGCGGGGGGATGTGAAAACAAAAATGTAATCCTGTCTTTGCATTATTGCTTTAATTATGTCACAGAATAAGCAATGTTAAAGTACAAAATGAAAAAGCATTTTGAAGGATTGATTTTTTTTTTGTGATTGATTTTTAATTCTATTTTTGAATCAATTGATGCAGTTACATTATGAAAACGAAAAAGCATTTCTGTTGATCCATTTCAGTTGTCAAATTAGACATGTCTAACTGTATTTTGCTACGCATTTACTAGAGAACTTTTTGAAAATGAAATGTCAAATACCATTTTCTTTATCATTTTAAGTATGTGACAGAATGAGCGATGTTGAATAAGAAAAAGAAAAAGCAGTTTAGCAGATTGCTTTTCTATTTTATTTTTGAGTCAACAAATGCAGCTTCATTTTGAAAATGAAAAAAACATATTTGGTATTGACTTTTATTTTTATTTATGCTACAGAAATGCTTTCATAGAATGAAAGTCAGGTGTGCGGCATCCAGTAAGTGTGTGCTGAGGTTGCTGGGAGCTGTAGTGTGGCTAGAGCTCTGGGGATGGCTACTGTCGGTGACCAGAAGGAGAAACAGAGCACTTCTGACAAGACCATACAAATCTTTCTTTTTTCAACCCCCCACAAATCCTGAGCATTATGCAAGGGGACCGTTAGTGCTGTTCGCTAAAGTGCAAGCTCCTTGCATGCAGAGAGACTGTTACCTTATGTTCACACTGGGCATGTGATGCGCATTCAAGAACACTCTAAAAAAGCCTTCTTGAATGCGCATTTTAGCCTATACTGTTTACACTGGACTGTCACTATCTTATATAACCTACATTCAGAAGAGGCATAGTGTGAAATGTCAAAACGGTGCAATTCTCATGAATCTTGCTCCAGGTTTTTTCTTTTACAGTTCTATTCAGATATATGAAAGACTTGGTATCATATAATACTGGCAACAAACCGCAATTACAAAGTTTTTCAAATTTTCCCCTACTTTAATTTTTTTTTATTTCCACAACTACACTGTAAACCCAAACAGTTGTATTGGCTCATAACCATCAAGGTTACACAACTTAAATGTCATTTTGCAGTTTATTCAACTATAAAGTATTCATCTAAATTAAGATTAATTCAAATTTAACTCAACTGTGCTTAATATTCTAAAGCTTATTTGTGTGGTGCAATCAAACATTTTAGGAGCCCTAAAGTAGCATCATGACGTCATCGATGAGAGAGTACTTCGTTTTCTCAACATTAGCTCAGTTGGTCTTGTTGGACAGGACGAATGCGACGTTTGAAATTGTAAGTTGAGCATTTTATTTTCTGCAATGCGTTCTGATTTTGCCCCCCTTCTAGACACCACCACCTCAGTTTTTTCCATCAGCCTCATCGCTGTTGTTTTCCTTAGTAACGTCTGGTCATCAGCACTGATTTGGTAAGTAACGTTAACAGTTTATTTTTAAATGAAATGCTTTAATAATGCTTATATTTACTAACGTAAATGTGGTTTTACTGTAGTTTAAACATACATGTTACGATAACTTTAGAGCTTAACTAATGTGACAAATGTGCATTAGTTCATCATAGCACCGGTTATTGGCGGGCTATTCACAAAACCCAATATGCCTGTTAGGTATGACAGTGATGGGTTTTCAGAGATATAAATTATCTATGTAATGCTGCAATCACACTAAACGTGATTCGCGTGTGAAGTTAGCATTTGAGCCCTCTCTTTCAATTCGGCTCAAATTGCTGCTGGACATTTGTTCAAAAATGTGTCTATGGACTCGATGCCTCTACCGGTAGAGCGAGGAGCTACCAGCAAAAGTTTTTAGCCTGATTGCTACATGGAAGCATTGACTGTGTACCTCATTTACAATTCACAGAAGGCACGATGATGTTCAGAGACCAGGTTTATTTATTGGGAAGAGGTCTACAAAAGCATCAGTAAAGACTTAACGTTAAAACTGGACGTCCCTGACGCGCATGAATTGCGTTGGGTTGTGAATGCAGCTTTAACATTTTTTGAAATCCCTGATTTGCATTTTAAAAAGTTTTTTTGTAAAAAAAAAACTTGCTCGTGTTGTGTTCAGGTACGGAACTACAAAGAGTAATCGGTGTTTCACAGCCAGGTAGACGTCAAGGCCAGTGAGGTCATTTGTCTCCTGATTTGTAATTTCTGTCTGGAGCTATTTTTTCTTTTCATTTTTTTTTTCTTCTAATTTTTGGTGTAGTGCAGCAAATGTTTAGATAGATATCAGAATGTAACTGACACATTTTTTTGAACACTGAAATATCTCATTTGGACTTTTTCAGATACTGAACTTCAAAGAGTACACCAGAAAGTCACCATTCCATCATAAAAGAGTTGTCAGTGGGTGAGTTTTATACCTATTAAATATATTTATCTTGAATTATTACCATTATTAGATTTAAATGGCAGTATGGAAACATTTACGCACATTTTAACTAGCCCAAGTTCTAAATTTAATTAAAACATTTTAATTGCAGGCTGAAGGTAGCACATTGGAATGGAGGTGCAAGCTGTTCTGCTACTTCACATACACTGGGACAATTATTTTGGCACTATGCTACAATATGCTACAATATGTACTAATAGCCAATATTAAAAAGTGTCTCCACTGTGACATGGTAGTGGAGACACTTTTGAATGGTTTCATGTCTATATGACAGTTGCATTTGTAATTTTCCATCATTTGAAGCCATGAAAGCTCATCTGTAAAGATCTCATATGGATTCACGTGGAGTAGATGCAGTCAGTCAATGTTAGGATCCTGGTGCCACATTTATAAAACCTTGCGTAGGATTTGCGTCAGAAGTGGCGTACGGATGAAACATAGGACGTGCGTACGCACAGAAATATTCGGGTTTATAAAACCGAGCGCACGCACATCCTACGCATCTTTCCCTTAATAAATCACAATCAATTCTAAATGTAGCACAGCTTTTGCGGCTTCATGACACGCCCATAGTTGCCCATAAATAGTCTGCAAAACGCCCACAAATGAATATTCATTGATTGCGAAACCATGGCAAACACAGAGAGGAAATCAGAAAAACGTAACTTTACTCAATGTGAAGTAGAAGTTATCGTTGGCGAGGTGGAAAAGAGGAGAAAAAGGTTGTTTGGAGGGCACAGTGTGGGCATTACTAATGCAGAAAAGGCACGTGAGTGGCAAACAGTGGCAGACTGCCACGGGTGGGGGACAGGGAACACCGGAGCTGATCCCTCTTGATGAGAGACTGGCGGCAATTATTGGGGAATCCCTTTTAAGTGGCGTGGTGAGGGGGGACACGACGCGCCAGATGCACCGGGTGACACCCCCCCAAAAGCCTGCAGAGGTCCAACAGGACGGCTGGAGGAAGTGGGAACCGGCTCATAAACCACTCGTCCTCATTTGCCAGCAAGTCTTCTTGCTGTCTAAAGATGTGTTCACTCCGAATTCTTCCATTTGCCATATCTTCTAAGAGCGCAAGGTCATACGCCATACATTGTACATACATCAAAAATAAAACAAACTAAAGGCACATACATGAATACCATGATTCCGTAGCTTATGAAGAAATGTTTTACTATGAAAACAACTTTCCCCAGTGGACAATTAATCTGTCTGTCTGTCTGTCTGATTCGCACGCATCTGGCGGCGCGTGCACACGCAGCGGCTCCTCTCTCCCCTACCTTCAGTGTTTTTTGGCTTTTCTTTTGGCTTTATCTTTTTGGGTTTCAAGGATTTATTGTTTTTAAAGGAATGTATTTTTTGAGCCGTTTATTTTTTATTTTATATGCTGCTTGCACTGTGGGGTGAGAGTAAAGCAATTTCATCTGTGCTGTATGTCTTACGGATGCAGCATAATAAAGCTAACTTTGACTATTTCTGCTCTGCCAGACGGACACATTGACGAGAATATCAGTTTTGTACATTACTTCGTTCTGTCAACTATATTATTTATGAGGATGAATTGCACAACATGCCAATATTGCAGAACATATTTCACTTTTCTTTGTGTTCTGTGTGTTCATTTGAATTTCTGTTGTAATTTTCATTTGATTTTTTTTTGTTTGTTTCACTGCTGATCGATCAAACGGGTGTTTGTGTAGGCCGTTAATTGTGAGACTTGTGAAGTCTTCATGTTATTTATGAGAGGCAGTATTGTCATTTTCACTTTCACGTTTCTTCCATCTGTCGACGTTGTCGCCGTTTCTCATTTCACCCGTTTTTGTGCGTACGCCTGGGTCAGAGCTTGCGTGAAGGACCGCACATTTTCCCGTCAAGTTTGCTTTTTATAAATCTCAACTATTGCGTAGGGAGTGGCGTACGCCTTCTTTTGTGTGTACGCAACGTTTATAAATGAGGCCCCTGGTCTTCCCCCACAACTACCAGAGAATCTTCATCACACCTGCCACCCGTCTTCTCATCAGCCTGCAGCCTTCTTATGGACTCCTCACGCATTAGCTGACGTCAGTCTATCTGCTCCATGCAGCAGAGTTCAGACCTATGTTAAGATCTAAGCCAAGTCAAAGTCTAGTTCTATGCCAAGTGCCTCATTCATGCTGCAAGCTTATCCACTCTATGTTTGCCTCTCCAGGAACCACCCCCAGCTACGCCTCCACCATTGGTCACCGTTTGCCACTCACTAAGCAAGGTTCCACAAATCTTTACGTCGTAACATAGGGTATTTACACTACGAATAGTCCAGCTGCGCTGCTATGGCTGAGATCAGCCAAAATAAACTTCAACATGTTTTGATATTTTATGATTGAGATTTTATTGAGTGACATAACTAATAGGGCAATTGTCTGTAGTTTGTAAACGGGAGTACATTTTTTTTATTATACATTAAAAAATAATATTATACATTAAAAAAATAAAAAAATAAGATGGAAAATGAAAGATGAACATCAGGGTCTTTGCAGGTTTTTCAAATGGAGGAAGAGAAACATGTACCGCTTCAGAGTTGTCATGTGAGGACTCTGACTGCAAACAGAAAGGCTAACTATAAATTTTTGGAGGGCGCAGAGGGACAAGGAGCAGGGACTTTTTCATTTAAGCAAAAGACCAGCAAAGACATGAAAACTCCAAAGTTTTGAGGCGTTTTAGCTGAAGGTGTGGGGATATGGAAGCGATTCTGTAGCATAATTAAATATAAAAGTCAAAAGCAGAAATGCTTTTTCATTTGCGAAATGAAGCTGCATTTTTTGACTCAAAATTAAAATGAAAAAGCAATCCGCCAAAATACTTTTTCCTTCTCTTTTTCAACACTGCTTATTCTGTCACTAAATTAAAATGATAATGAAAATGGTATTTGACATTTCATTTTCAAAAAGTTCTCTGGTAAATGTGTAGCAAAATTCAGTTAGAAATGTCTAATTTGACAATTAAAATGGATTAACAGAAATACTTTTTAATTTTCAAAAAGAAGCTGTATCAAATGACTCTAAATTAAAATGAAAAAGCAATCCTTCAAAATGTTTTTTCCTTTTCTACTTCAACACTGCTTTTTCTGTCACTTAATTAAAATTGAAATTAAAATGGTATTTGACATTTGATTTTCAAAAAGTTATCTGGTAAATGTGTAGCAAAATTCATTTAGAAATGTCTAATTTGCACCTTAGACATGTAGGGCCCTTGGTAGGGGGGGGTGCTTGGACATCACTGCCAGCAAGCAGCAGATGTCCTCCTAGCACCCTACCCGCCAATTTTAACCGCACCTTAGACATTTAGGGACCCTTGGTGGGGAGGGTGAGGGGACATTACTGTGAGTAATCAGGGAATGTCCTCTCTGTGCCCTACCCACCAATTTTAACTACACCCCCCTAGTTCACACACCTTTGTACTTCTCATAATATACATTCAAACACAAACACACACACATGCACACATACACCCTTACGAACACAAGCACACACATTATACAAGGAAGGTGGGTCCAAGGTCCATCTGTCCCCTACCCCATCCCTGGTGGGGGGTACTGGGCCCTTGGCAGCGGCGGCCGTGTCCCCTGGGTGCCGGTTTCCTGGGCCCGGCGGGGCCCTCTCCGCGCGGGGAGGGAGTTCACAATACACCTGAGCCGGGGGTGTCCGTTTCCTTGTGGGGTGGGTTCGGGTTTTTGCCCCTGGGCGCTGGCCCCCCGCCCGCATTCCAACTGTGGCCGAGCCTTTGTCGGGCCACGTTAACAACACCCCTTGTGGGCCCCTCTTCTCTCCGGGGTGCCCCCCTCCTGGGCGGGGCCGGCTGTCCCCTGCCTTGCTCCTTCCTGGACCAACCGTAGGCCGGGTGGGTGGCTGCCTGGAGTGCAGAGCGGGTCTCCCTTGGGGGGTCCTGGCTCGTACCTGGGGTTGGGGCGGGGGGATACCCAGAACTCCTGGGTGGTGACGAGGTGCTCGTCTGGGGCTGTGGGCGCTCTTCTCGGGTGGGGACCTGCGTTGGGCCCTCCCGGCGCGGCGGGGGGGCTGCTCCCCTGGTTGGGCTGGGGCGGCGCTCTCTTCCCCCCATGCCTCCCTGCTCTCTGGCTCTGGGGGCCTCGTGGTGATCCTGCTGGCCCTGGCCGGGGTGGCGGATGTGGTCGCCCGGGGGGTGGTTGTTCTCTGCCTGCTGCCGGGTGGCGTTGGGAGTTCCGGCTGCCGCTGCTGCTGCGGCGGGGGTCTTGGTGTGGGGATGGCTGGTCGCCCTCCCTCCTTCTTTTCACATTCCACCATTCATTTAGAAGAACTTAAACACTCACCTGAGCACAGGTGTTAGCTCACCTTTATACTAATAATTTGCAGGATTGAATGAATGAAATATTTCACACTAGTTGGTTTAAAGGCATAAGTATGCGTGTGTGAACAATATCTGTATTGTGTGCATGTTTTGTGTACATGTTGACATGTAGACATCTTTACAGTTAACAGGTGTGTTTATAACATCTGAATGTGTGTGTGGACAGGCCCCGCCCTTTGAGATTTGTATTACACTTGAACCTTACCGTAATGATAAACATCCAGTAAAGTTGTTGCTTTAGGCTGCTTCATGGTTCTACCCCCCCCCCCCTCCTATTATTACCCTCCTCTCCCCCCTCCTCTCTAACATCCCTCTCTCTTCTTCCCTCCTTTCCTTTTCTGTCCGGTCCAGCACCAAAGATTTTCTAATATGATGGAATTTAATAAAGTTTGGCCTCAACTACAAAAGGGGTTTATTCAAAGCAAAATATGTCCAACACAAGAGGCCTTCAGCTCTCATCTGTTTGCCCAGCTGTTGGACAGGACAAGTTAAAAAAAAAAAAAAAAAAAAAAGAAATGTCTAATTTGACAATTAAAATGGGTTAACAGAAAAGATTTTTAGTTTTCATAATGTAACTGCATCAAATGACTCAAAATTCAAATGAAAAATCAATACTTGAAAATGCTTTTTCATTTTATACTTAAAAACCGCTTATTCTCAGTCACTTAATTAAAACGAAAATGCAAAGAGGGGATTGCATTTGCATTTTAACATCCACGCTGCGAACACTGTCGCAATAATCAATTCGAAAAAGCATTTCCAGCGGGGAGGCAGGGCGATGACGTCAGTGCTTTCTCTGTGTGTCCGCCTGCTAAGAGACACAGTCACACCAGGAGCAGTGTAGCTTTGTGTTAGCGGCAGAGAAGATGACTTTGTGTTGGTTGTGAACTTCTGATGATTTTACACAACTTCTCAGGACTACGTAGCAGCATGTCCGCCTTCTGCGGTCCTCCTTTGGATGCACCGTGGACAAGCTTTTTTTTCTTCGGGCAGCTGCCTTCGCATAGCGGAGCGCGAAACCCATCGATCCGAAGCTCCCGATCGCCGGAGACGGAAATGCTGCTATGATCTGAGAAACCATCATATGAAATTGTGTTTCCAGTGGTGTCCAGAACAAAATAGAGGATAATGTAATTCCCACATATTTATTTGCAGCTTCGCGCTGATTTTGCTGTTCGATGACAGCTGGAGCCCCAGATCAACAGCTAGCAGATTTCACCATGCTAAACTTTTGCTGGTCGGACCAACACACAACGCGAAGCTGCAGGAGACTATCTTCTAAATGTGCTTTTATTACAGTTATGATGATTATTAAGGGCCTGCTCGATCTTTTTTTTTTTTATCCGTGCAGTCAGTGCTTTTTTCTTCGCTGCAAGGAGGACTGAAAGACAGGTTAGCATTAGGCTAATATGCGCTAAAAACATTAGCCGTGGAGGGACATAAAAATCTGAACAATAATCAAGCAATAATCCAAGTGGATCGAACACGGAGGCAACTGTGGATAAAAATCCTCCTTGAGTGAGTGGATTTTCCTTAAACTTCACTCTGAACTGGAACTGGTCTGATTCCACACACCATTGCACGTCTAGTGCTCTCTCCATGTGGATTTCACTCAACGCCATGTCCTTATTCTTGGCAGATACTGAACATTCTTTCCTTGGAAGTGAAGCCAAGACCTTGGTGCTGTTTGATATGAACTTGTGTAATCGAAGTTTGCCGGTGCTGCAGAGTTCACATGCCTCTATGACTAGCTGTACTGCTTGGCTTTCCGTATCGGCACTTGCTAAGCCATCCTCGACGTAGAAGTTCATATTTAGAAACTTAACCGTTTCCTCACTGAAGCAATCTTTACCTAAAGTTGTCAGATGCTTAAGGCCATAGATAACGGAACCTGGAGAAGATGCTGCACCAAACAGGTGAACTTTCATTCTGTAGATGCTAAATGGGGTGTTGGGCTCGCCATTCTCCCACCATAAGAACCGTAGGTAGTCAGCAGCACACACGTGAAAGTGGTGGAACACGCGTTCAATATTGCAAATTATAGCCACTGGGCCTCTGCGCAAACAACACAGGACTCCGAGCAGGGTATTTGTAAGCTCTGGGCCCATCAAAAGATGGTCATTAATGTATGTTCCTTGAAACTTAGCAGAGCCGTCAAACACAATGTGAATCTTTCCTGGTTTCTGTGGGTGGTACACCCCATGGTGCAGAATGTACCATGCTGATTTTGTTGATGTCTTGCTCAGGAACTTTTCAGCGTTGCCATGAGCGATGATTTCTTCCATGAACTTCTTGTGATCCATGTAGTATTGCTTGTTTCTTTTAAGCTTTCTTTCCAAGCATCTGAGCCTATGTATGGCACACAAATTTGTTGTCAGGTAAGATAGCTTTGTCACTCTTAAAGTAGTAACATCTCAAAATGTCCATCCTCTTTGAGCCTGACGCCTTCCTTCATTTTTTTCAGGAATCCGAGATCCTCTTGGGAGATCTTAACATCTTCTGCAGTTCTTTCCACAAAGTCAGACTCCAGCAGCTTGTTTACACTAGCAGGTATGACCATTTCTTTTATTTGAGTTCTGCACACGTAATGCACTCAATTGGTAAAACTTGATGATGGCTAAACACCTGGAACCACTTGCTTCACAATGACCTGGGGCCTCATTTATAAACGTTGCGTACGCACAAAAGAAGGCGTACGCCACTCCCTACGCAATAGTTGAGATTTATAAAAAGCAAACTTGATGGGAAAATGTGCGGTCCTTCATGCAAGCTCTGACCCAGGCGTACGCACAAAAACGGGGGAAATGATGGAAGAAACACGTGAAAGTGAAAATGACAATACTGCCTCTCATAAATAACATGAAGACTTCACAAAGCAAGTCTTACAATTAACAGCCTACACGAACACCCGTTTGATCGATTAGCAGTGAAACAAACAAAAAAAAATCAAACGGAAATTACAACAGAAATTGAAATGAACACATATTTGCAAAATAAAAGTGAAATATGTTCTGCAATATTGGCATGTAGTGCAATTCATCCTCATAAATAATTAGTTAACAGAACGAAATAATGTACAAAACCGATATTCTCGTCAATGTGTCCGTCTGGCGGAGCAGATATAGTCAAAGTCAAAGTCAAAGTCAGCTTTATTGTCAAATATGCTGCATCCGTAAGACATACAGCACAGATGAAATTGCTTTCCTCTCACCCCACAGTGCAAGCAGCATATAAAATAATACATAAATGACTTAAAAATACATTCTTTTAAAAACAATAAATCCTTGAAACCCAAAAAGATAAAGCCAAAAGAAAAGTCAAAAACACTGAAGGTAGGGGAGAGAGGAGCCGCTGCGTGTGCACGCGCCGCCAGATGCGTGCAAATCAGACAGACAGACAGACAGATTAATTGTCCACTGGGGAAAGTTGTTTTCATAGTAAAACATTTCTTCATAAGCTACAGAATTATGGTATTCATGCATATGCCTTTAGTTTGTTTTATTTTTGGTAAAACAATGAAAGCAACAAGAAATTACATTTGCGCTGAACAATTTCCCATTTCCACGTCGATTATTACCGACATCTGTAGCTTGTCAGATGCAATTAAATGGATGGAAATAAAATGCTCCATCACAATGCGTAATGACGCACAATGGGTGATCTTGCACTCTTAGAAGATGTGGCAAATGGAAGAATTCAGAGTGAACGCATCTTTAGACAGCAAGAAGACTTGCTGACACGAGGACGAGTGTCTTATGAGCCGGTTCCCACTTCCTCCAGCCGTCCTGTTGGAGCTTTTGGGGGTGTGTCACCCGGTGCATCTGGCGCGTCGTGTCCCCCACCCGTGGCAGACACACTCCAGCGATGTAGCGCCAGACGTTTTTTTGCCCCGACTTTGATGTCCGTCTGCCACCGTTTGCCACTCACGTGCCTTTTCGGCATTAGTAATGCCCACACTGTGCCCTCCAAACAACATTTTTCTCCTCTTTTCCACCTCGCCAACGATAACTTCTACTTCACATCGAGTGAAGTTACGTTTTTCTGATTTCCTCTCTGTGTTTGCCATGGTTTCACAATCAATGAATATTCATTTGTGGGCGTTTCACAGACTATTTATGGGCAACTATGGGCGTATCATGAAGCCGCAAAAGCTGCGCAGCATTTAGGATTGTGATTTATTGAGGGAAAGATGCGTAGGATGTGCGTGCGCTCGGTTTTATAAATCCGAATATTTCTGTGCGTACACACGTCCTATGTTTCATCCGTACGCCACTTCTGACGCAAATCCTACGCAAAGTTTTATAAATGAGGCCCCTGGTGGCTTCCTCCACAAGCATCTCCATAATCAAGACATGGATTGCCAAAGCCCACAATACTTCAGCCCAGATCAGTTCTTTTGTCCAAAGGGTGGATTTTCCTTGTCAGAAACCACTTGACGGGGAATGAGTGCTTGTTGGCAGTTATAACCGTTCAAAAGACCAACATCACAACTTTGGAGAGGAGCGATTTCATCTGCAAAGGGTTCAAGATGGGGCCATGCCTTGGCAGTTCCTGGTGTTGGAATGTGATCCCGATTCGCTGGAATGGAGTCTCTGACATACATTACAGGCAGAGGAATGATCTGATTGAGTAAAATCCTCTTAACACCCGGAGAGCTTGTGACAGTTAACAACAGTGTTTCTTGATGACATTGTAGTAAGCCTTAGCTGAACTAGCACATTTACAGTATGCGAAGCTCTTGAAGATTCCTGTAAGATGAAGGTTGTGTCACTCTGTGTATCAAGAAGTGCGTACACTAGAACTTCACGCTCTGGTTCACTTTCAGCTGAAACCCACACTGGAACTATAGATGATCTGTGTGAATCCTTGACATTCTGCATTACTCTCTTAGAAGTTGCTTCACTTGTTGTTTGTATGACATTGCTGTCTTGTGAAGTTGAATCTTGTTTTCTTTGTTGTTTCTTATCACTGCTCCTTGCTTCATTGTGCTTTGTCTGAGTTAGTTCTTCTTTTGTGCAAGTGTCGGGAAGACATGTTGGATGTTTTTTCCTGCATGTGTCACAGGTTTCTCTGTTGTGACAATCCATGGAGCGATGGCCCAACTTCAAACAGCCAAAGCATATCTTCTTCTCTTGAACAAACTTCAGTCTTTCTCCAATGTTCACTAATGAATTTAAAACATTTCTGCAGACTGTGGCCTGCTTTCTCACAATAGACACAGCTTAATTGACAGCCCTTTAATGGAGTTCAGTGACATGACCTTTGCTCCGTGAGTCCTGGTTCTTTGAAACTGTGTTCTTTTATTTTCATGTGGTTTCAGAGCATAAAGAGATCTTATGGGGTTACATGCAATTTTGGCTTCACATGAGTTGAACTCAACAAAATCACTGAAACTTGGAAATATGTGGCTCTGTTCTTGCACTTCTGTAACTTTTCTGTTCCATCTTGCATTTTTTGGTTTGGGTTTTTGCAGCCATTAACCCCTGTGCTATGACCCCACCCTTGCATTGACGTGTTCTCCCTATCATGACAAAGGTGGATAAAGGTGGAGAGGATTTCATATAATCCATGGACACCAGTGAAGATCACAAACCATTGAAGAAAAAAGGTTCAGCGCACTGTCTTGTGGGGTCTAGATGACCCAACTCTTACCATCTCTGTTGTGCTGACTTCTTCGTGCGGAGATCACATTAGAAAGGCAGTCTGAGGGGTAAGCTACGTGGCTATGTGTGGGTAACACTTTCTTTTACAGTGCAGTACTTACAGTGTACTTAAGTAGTATATGCATGGTACTTATTGTATAACTACTGGGTACTTACAGGGTTTTTTACATGGTACTTTTTATGGAATTTACTGGGTACTTAGAGGGTACTTTTTTTGTCTACTTGGTACTTACATGGTACTTGCTGTGTATTTATGTGGTACTATTTGGTTCATATAATGTGGTACCTACTGGGTATTTGTAATATACTTACTGGGTATTTACATGTTGTGTCTTTTGTGGTACTTACCACATGTAAGAAAAAAGTAAGTACAAATTAAAGCTACAAGTAGCATTTAGCGGGCCCGAGTACGGGCGACCGCCTGGCACGGGTGACCGCCCCGCGAGTTAAGCCCCGCTCGAACCGTTCTCGTCGTTCTATCTTGTCCATTCTGGAGCTCAAAGCTACTGTTAACATGACAGCAGCCTGTGGGGGGTGGGGGGGGGGACTGTAATCTGTTGCCTTTAGGGACAAAGACATTTGCATATAGCATGAAAGAAATTCTTAAACCTAAGCCTTGTTTAGACCTGCTCATTTTCTCGTCAAGGAGAAGGTTTTTATCAGATTGAGAAACAAGCAATGATGATAACTGCTATCACTGACCCTAAGGATGAAAACAATTGAACTCTTCTAATTTCCACTACAATGTCTAGATGAGTGTCAGCTATGTCTGATAACTTGGCCAATTAGCTGGACCGGGATCTTGCAAGGTGCAGGTGGTTTAACGTCCAGTGTGTTGAGTCTGTGGACGGCAACAGTAAAGCATAGCTTTTCGTTTCCACAAGAGAAGAACTCTTGACACATCTGCCCTAACAGACAACTACAAGAGGAGTTGAAATGTATAACATGGTGAAGGAGTTTTTGTGCAGAAAAAGGTACCATTAGTAAAGCTGGTAACAGTGACTGCAGACGGGGCTCCTGCTATGATCAATAGACAAACAGGTTTCATCACTCACTGTAAAGCTGACCAAAAGGTTGGAGAGTGAAAACAATATTAGATATTGGAAAAGTTACTTCTGAAGTTTTATAATACCAATTTGCATATACTCCAGACTGTTATAAAGACTTATTGTTAATGTTTTGAAAAACTTTCCTGTGTATTTCATTGCTGTCATTGAAGGACCTGCTGAGATCATTTAATTTGTTTACTGACAGAATTAAAAGCAGTAAGACAAAGTGGGGATATTGTTTACCAAAGGAATAACAAGTTGACCAACCACCCTTATACCAGGACACCAAAACCTTGATATATACAACTATGAGTGAGATATGGACTTTACATCACGGAATCAAATACTTTCCTTAGACAAGTTGAATGCGGCTATCTGTTAGACAAGATAGCACAGTATGATGAACTAGAACTGTCAGCATCTCACACCAATGATAAAGATCTGAAAGATGTTGATATTGATCCTGAAATAAATGTTTTTCTATAGTGATAATACTATAAAGAGAATCAATTTAATATTGTAAACATAAAGTTCTCCATAATCCATTTCAATAGAACCTTGTATGCCAATTTCTATACAATCAAGGGCTACGTAAAACAGTTTTCACAAAGGTTCAGTATAATTACAGTCTCAGACACATGGTTAAAATGAATGGTGATAGAAGAAAATTGCACTGTTTGCACAATTTATTTCTATTTATTGTTCTAACAATTTTCATTTTTTATTTCGCTTACTGTTGTTCCATTTTCATGACACTGCTCTGTTAGTCAAAAATGTGAAGAAAATACTCCTTGAATCCCTTGAATTGAAGGGGTCAGCATTGTTCTGCTAATTAACCTGACCCCTTAGCTGCGTGTGTGTGTGTGGGGGGGGTGACATTTGACACCCTTGTAACAGCTGTGCTGCTGTGAATGTCTGCTGCTTATTTTCCTCAAGACAGGCTGTTTAAAACAAGTGGAATGAAATAAATCCTTACACTTCAGCAGTTCATTGTATGATTGTGAAAATATTCGGGGAACATTTGGACATGTATGTCTGTGAAATTTGGTGTTGATAGTTAAAAAATAAGTTATGAAATACATATGTGCCCTATGAAATAACTAGGTGGCGCTATGGAGCTTGTCCAAGATTGTCATATCCATGGGTTCAGAATGGAAGCTTAATCAAATCTATTTAATTTCAGTGAGGTCGGACAAGAAATGTGCACTTGAGAGCAACTTTTGTGTGCATGGCGAGACGCTCAACTTCGCCGCTCTGTCACGACCACACCCCTGCATCGAAAGTTATAGTTTTTTATCAGAGTAAACTTCAATGGCTTTTCAACAGGTGGACATCATTCTCAGGTGTGTCGGCTCATCCTACTTCGAGCAGTGATGCTCCAAGTCCAACATGTCATTTACTGTTGCCAGCAGGTGGCGCTACACCTGTTCAAGATTCTTTCACTGTCGATGTGTTCAGAGTCAGACTACAACCATGCACATCAATTTTGAATCAGATTGGATTATGCATGACTGAGTAATGGCCATTTTCCTTTTCATGGCGTGTTTTCGAAACGTCCTCCAATTTTGACGCGCCGCCACGGTCATACACAAACGTAAAAATGTAAACGCTTCACAATTTAACATCGGACATGGGTCTAGTTTACAAAACCAAAATTTGGAGTCATTACTCCAAAATCTCTATGAGGAGTTCGTTCTAGAACGAGGCCTGCAAATGACCAAAATACAGCATAAATGACATATTGACATCAATATAGCAGACTTCCTGTACGAGTGACAGCTTGGTACCAAGAGACTTTTTTGTAGGTTTCCATCTGATGAACATGCCCTGTTAAAATCAAGCCTGTACATTAAAGAACATGGCGGGGCTCGCAAAAACAAACATTGTAGGTGGCGCTATCGAGCCGTTTTTGTGCACCCATGCGGGTGCTGTGTATCTAAGGTGGAGATATTTAAGAGGCACCTTATTCTGAAATCTTAGCTTCCAGAGTCAAACGGCTGATTTTTTATGAATTTTTAATTATCTGACTGCAATGCAATCAACCACTTCCTGTTTGGCGGTGGCTTGTGCAGGCACCGTCAGGTTTACACCCATGAAACTTTAGATCATGAGAGAAGACCCTTCTGAGTATCTCCAGTTTTAATTTCATGAGCGTTGGACAAAGCACAGAGAAAATACAGGGCGGAATGCGACAAAAAACATTTTTTTAAATAACTAGGTGGCGCTATGGAGCTCGTCCAAGATTGTCATATCCATGGGTTCAGAATGGAAGCTTCATCATATCCATTGAATTTCAGTGAGATTGGACAAGGAATGTGCACGTGAGAGCAACTTTTGTGTGCATGGCGAGACGCCCAACTTTGCCGCTCTGTCACGACCACACCCCTGCGTTGAAAGTTATGGTTTTTTATCGGAGTAAACTTCAATGGCTTTTCAACAGGTGGACGTCATTTTCAGGTGTGTCGGCTCATCCTACTTGGAGCAGTGATGCTCCAAGTCCAACATGTCATTTCCTGTTGCCAGCAGGTGGCGCTACACTTTTTTCAGATTCTTTCACTGCAGATGTGTTCAGAGTCAGACTACAATCATGCACATCAATTTTGAATCAGATTGGATTATGCATCGCTGAGTAATGGCCATTTTCCTTTTCATGGCGTGTTTTCGAAACGTCCTCCAATTTTGACGCGCCGCCACGGTCATACACAAACGTAAAAATGTAAACGCTTCACAATTTAACATCGGACATGGGTCTAGTTTACAAAACCAAAGTTTGGAGTCATTACTCATAAATCTCTAGGAGGAGTTCGTTCTAGAACGAGGCCTGCAAATGACCAAAATGGAGCAAAAATGACATATTGACATCAATATAGCAGACTTCCTGTGCGACTGACAGGTGGGGCCTAAGAGACTTTTTTGTAGGTTTCCATCAGATGAACATGCCCTGAAAAAATCAAACTTGTACGTTGAAGCATATGCGGGGCGTCGGGACAAAAGTCATTGTAGGTGGCGCTGTCGAGCCGTCTTTGTGCACCCATGCCAATCTCCTATAAAATACGAAATTTTTCGCGACTCCTGATATGTGTGCCAAATTTGGTGAGTTTTGGGGTATGTTAAAGGCCTCAAAATGGCCACTTTTCCGGTAGAATAATAATAATAATAATAATAATAATAATAATAATAATAAACATTCGAAAAACAATAGGGTCCTTGCACTCCGTGCTCGGGCCCTAATAAAGTACCTTGAATTTAAGTCTGCACTCGTATGTTTCATAGTATTTACCGTGTGTAACAATATAGCAGGTAAAAAGAAACTACATTGGAAGTACTGTGAAAAAAGGCCCAGAATTGACTTTCTATTTACTTAGCAAGCCTATGTGTTTCATGGTACTCACCATATGTAAGATGGGTAATTACATAGTACTTATATGGTACCTTATTGTGTTTTTCATGGTACTTATTATTAATGAGAACAGAGTATGTACACAGGAAGTACTATTTATTGGATGTGAATTTTACATGTTAAGTTATAGGGTGTTTTGTGGCACTAACCATTTAAAAGGAGATAGTAGTTACACAGAAACTGCCCCTTAAGTACAATGAAACTGGACTGTAAAAGAAAGTCAGCCCTATTTCCACTCTATTACATGGTACTTTCAGTACTAAATGCTGGGTATGTTCACTTGCATATTACTTACTAGACAAAATAAAAGCAAACCGACCTCGTGGGCTGACATCCACCTGGGGCTAACTGCTCATTTGGCTTGAGATTTCCTTTTTAATTACTAAAAAAACACAATAAACAATGTGTTAAATTCTATTATACATTTATCTGAATTGTACTGATCTTATCGAAGATCTTCACATGGCTTCAGCAGTGCGCTGAAAGCAGTGTGCCCAGTTAAACGAGTTTGGGTGGAACTTTTATTGAGCTTTGTGACCACTAGAAGACGCAAATTAAAATACAACATAGAACAACAGATTAAATACATAAATGTTTGGGACTGTTACAAAGTTTGAATGAGCATCTCAGTCCATAAAAGTATCCTTGTGTTTTTGGAAGAAAGTAAACCTTTGACAGCATTTTTTTTTTTACATGAAAATTGCTTCACCAGATAGAAAGACAGGAAGATTTAAATAGTTTTCCATTTTGGTTCAGAGGCCACACTAGATAATTTCATTAGTCAGAAGTTTTGTCAAGGTGTTTAATAAAATGCTACACCTGTAAGTTATGATACAGCATAAAGACGTAATGTACAGGAATAAGGTGATTTTAAGATAGCTGCTCAAGTGTTTTAGATTAACTTTTGGAAGACATGTAGTTTCATACAAATATTGTTAAAAGATTTTGTGATATAAGTACTTTAAGTTTCGGATCGCTTGAATCCAGTTTTGATGTTTTGAACTACAGAGTACTGTACTTTACATTAACCAGGATGATATTTTTTCTAGGGAGTTACCATTTAAAAAAAAGACAATTTTTAATTTGAATTCCTCTGTTTTCATCTAAATTTTTAATCTGTAATTTATTGTAGCTCTAACTGGTTTTAAACCTCTCCTCCACCCAGATAGTAAGCATTAGCGACCCACAGGGCTGTATTCTAAGTGCCCTGCTGTACTGCCTCTACACTCATGACTGCAGTCCAGCCCACAACAACAACTGCATCATCAAGTTTGCCGACAACACCACAGTAGTTGGACTCATCCTCAGAGGTGATGAGTCTGCCTACAGAGAGGAGGTCCTGAAGCTGACAACCTGTTCTTCAGAGAACAACCTCACTCTGAACACCAGCAAAACCAGGGAAATCATCATCAACTTCAGGGAGCACGGCACCTAACCAGCCCCCCTCCATATCAATGGGGAGCATGAAGAGAGTGTCTACACCTTCAGGTTCCTCTGCATCCCGAGCTCTCTTGAACAGCCAACAGCACAGCTATCTCCAAAAAGGCTCAGCAGCGTCTGTACTAGGGTCTTCAGGAAGAAAAACATCAGCCCCAACCTGCTGCTGACCTTCTACCAATCATTCATCGAAAGCCTGCTCACACACTGCATAACAGTTTGGTTCGGCAGCTGCACCATCGCAGATGGGCAGAGAGTAGAAGAGACAGCCCAGAAGATCATGGGATGCCCTTTCCCCACCCTGACTGACATCTACTCCGCACGCTGCATCACCAGGGCCCAGAACATCATCAAGGACAGCTCACACCCTGGCTCACACTTGTTTGACCTGCTGCCCTCTGGGCGGCACTACAGAGGCATCAGAACCAAAAAGAACAGACTCAAAAACAACCTGTTTCCTAAAACAATAACCATGCCAAACTCTAAAATGCACAGAAGAAAATCTGCAACAGCACATTCCAATGTATATGTTTATATTTATGTATTTGTATTCACTTACTGATACAGTAAATACACCTTTTGACTTTTTATACTTATTTAAATTTTGCATTTATTTTTTGCTGTTTTTATTGTTCTAATCCACTAAATGCAATATGGATGTTTCTTTTCTTTTATTTAATTTTTTTTAGCAATTATCCTTGCTAGTTGACTAAGCCTGCTATGCAGATACAGTATCAACACAAGCGAAACAAACACATTCATACTTGTGAATGAAGTAAAAGGTTGGTATGATGTTTGTAGTAGGATGAGTGTGCCACCTGAAACTCAAAATGAACACTTTCTGAATCAGAATGAAGTCTCTAAAGAAGACTTGCACCTCTAAATCAGCAGGAAGACTTGAACACCATGATCCGGATGAAGTTAGATCCTCTCTGAACCTGCGGTCAGAAACACTTGAACTCATCTGTCACACACCCACACACATAAAGCAAAATTTACTGTGCAGCTCAAGTTAGGACAACTCTCTAGCTGAACAGCCTAATAAATATTTAAAGATGGAAACCAGATTATTTTTTACAAGAAAAACTCCACCTTTTTTTAAGCAACATCTCAAACATGTCTCTTTGTATTTTTAGATTTCCTTCCCCCGTGGCTGTCTTAGGGGGAGTGAAGTGTATCAGCAGCTTGGCTCTGTCCCCACTTTGCTTTCATGGAAGCAATGTCACAACAGAAAAATCCTCAATGGATCCACTAACCTGAAACGGCAGTTTATTTTCTCCTCTATTCAGCGTTGCTCTGAGTTTTTTTTTTTCCTGACAGCAAAATTCTAAATGCATGGAATGTTTTTCTTTTCATAAACAACTTGTCTGAATATGCCTATAAAGTACATGAAGTCATTTAAATGTTCATTTTAAAGTTCAGAGTTCATTCCTCTATGAAGCAATTCCAATGGTGTCCACCTTGGATAGGAATCTAATAAAGGTGGTTCATGAGTACAAGTACCTTGGGGTCTGGATTGATGACTCCCTGACCTTTAAACCTCACATAGAAAGATTTATACAAAGAACTCAAACTTAAACCTGGCTTTTCTTCTGTAAGTAAAAAAGCGTTTTTCTTTTGAAGTAAAAAAGTGTTTTGTCGCTGGAACTTTTTTATCTGTGCTAGATTATGGTAATATTCTGTATATGAATGTCTCGTCTTCATGTCTCAAAACAGTTGACATCATGTATCATGCTTCTCTGAGGGTCATTGCCAACTGTAGATCTATGGCGCATCACTGGGACTCGACTCAAGAGTTCTGCTCCATTTGCCCGCACAAGAGCTGGGGAAAAAAGCATCTGTCCACTCTGCTCCTTTTGCTTGGAATATGCTGCAGAAAAATGTAGTCATCTTAAATAAGCTGTTTTTTTATAATAGGGTCGTACTGCGTTTCGTTAAATACATTTAAATATATACATTTTTTTCACTAGATAATATAATTCTGTCGCTGTTGATGCACCAGTGGTGCCTACCCTCCACCTTTTTTTCTTTCTTTTTTTTTTTTTTTTAGTAACTAGCCAGCTAGTTTTGAAACGACAGCTCCATAATACCTATTAATATATTGATTAAGTTATCAGGTCCATCGAATTCAATGCGTTGATGCTAATGTTTTCAAAGGTCAACTATTTTTTTTGCCGCGCAGTGAAAATATGGCGGCCCTTGAAAATTGTCAGCCTGTCTTAGCTGCTGTGGGGAGGCAGCCACCATTTCTCAAATGCAAAACAGAGAAGTTCGCACTGTGCAGTATCGATTCTGATAAATGTCCCTGAAGATTATTTTTTTAAATAGCGACCCGTCTTTCCAGATACTCTTCACGATTTCCCATGCCAAAAACTCGTCAATAAACCAGCAAAACATCCCAACCTTGGACTTGAAAGTGTTTGATGACTCAAAGACAGAATTTGATGAGGAGGTTTTTAAACTCCTGTTGAAAAACCCAAACTTTGGTGTGTTGAAGATCTGTCTGGCCGAAGATACAAATCCAGAAGGTGAAGTTTTTTCTTTAAATTTTAATGTATCTACTTTGTTTTGAATTGTTTTAGCTAAATTACCCTTCAATGCCTGAATTTATTTCCAAGGGAAAAAATCTGTAGTGTTTTTGCTTAAGTACATACTAAATTATGATAATGAGCCGAAGAGTTTTCATATATATTTGCATCAATAGGAGTCTAAGGGTTAATGATTTATTTGACAGGATAATGTTATAGGATAGGATTTTGCTATCATACTAATGAAAATATTACATTCACTGAAAGCTTTAATACTTTGACAGATCACCTGAGTTGTCCTGCAAAGAGCTGCAATACCAGTTCAAGTGGAGACACTGAAGTGGACTCAGATGACACAATAATATTACTACACAGTCCGACAACAAGACATAGAGTTGAAGGCACCTCTCTTGTGAAAGTAAGTTAAATAATCTATTCACAAAGTCATTTCAAGCATTCAAAGGCATGCTGTCTTTCCAATTCGGTTTAGTTGTCAAACAGTGCAGGAAGGCATATAATCCAAACTAGTTTAAAGTTTTCTAGGGAAACAGCAGATTGCACTGAGTAACTCACAACACATTTAAATACATTCTGGAAAACTGTCCTTGTCATAAAAACACATCATTCTACTGTATTTCCTTTTTTTGTGTGTGCTCGGTATAGACCTTTTAATTGAAGTACTGGTAATTATAATTGTCATTAAAATTGAAGCAAAACTGAGAAAGATTATGTTGAGTCTGAACATGTATTTTCATGATATTGATCATGTATTTTTTTTTACTGTCATAAATGATTGAAGATATTCTAAAAATAGGAGAGAGTATCATCAATGATTATGCTCGGACAAAAAGCCTAATGGACAGCAGACGGGGTGACATGGTTAAGATATTGGTTGCACATATGACAGCTGAACATGGGTATACTGAAGGTTTTTTGTGCTCTTCACTACATAATATTTTTCAAAATGTGTCATCTTCAACTGGGCTAATTGTCTCTTAAGGACAAGTCCTTCGAGGCGTGTAAAAGAGGATGATACCAAGGGTATCATCGCTTTGTTCCCTTACCTTGCTGATCCTAGGAGCAGATTTGGCTATGTAAGTACCATGGCAGAGATGGAGCGTCTGAAATTTGTCTTGTTTGTTTGTTCTGTCAAAAAATGTACCCATTTAATTAACATTCTATACACGAGAGTTTTCTGTAAAAACTCTGTATGTTATGTCTACTCTGTGTTTTCTTTTAACTGCTTTAAAAATCTTTTTTTTATTAATGTTTAGGAGCATTACTACAATGCAGAAGATGGGAGTGGTTATTTGGCTTGGAGATTGAAGTTTGTCCAAAAGGAAGCTTGTAATGGACAAAAGAAGGCTGCAAGACAGCCAAGGACACTAACTGGTATGCGCATTTGTACAAGTTAAAATTTAAATTTTGTTTATTGTTGCTATGGAAGTTCTTGAGCTTTACTCATTGTTATTTTGGGATTTATTTTATAGGGGGACCAACAGCTGACAGGTGTTTCAGAGAGGAAGACAGCCAAATGAGTGGTCAGAGGGGCCGTAGGCGCGAAATGGCAGCCACGCCTCTGTCAGTCTGCCCCAGGGCAGCTGTGGCTACATCAGTAGCTTACCATCACCAAGTATGAATGAGGAGTGAATGAATAATGGACACAATGTAAGCGCTTTGAGCGTCTGGAAAAGCGCAGAAAAATCCAATCCATTATTATTATTATTAAATGACTGACAGCTTGTGTTTTGAGGCCTTAGCACTGATGAAACATACAGCAGATGAAGGAACTGTAAAGAGGAAGATGAGGCAGACCTTCAACTACCGCCAAAAAATGATCCATGATCCAGTGAAACCATCTGACATCTTTTTAGACTTCCCAAAATTCCTGGACATAGAAAGATTAGTATGTTTATTTTTCCGTCAACCTCTGTAACTGTTGCATGCTAAGTGCATATGAGAATTAGTGGTTGGAAAATGTATGTGACAATGTGTTTATATTTATTGGGCAGATTGAGCATTGATGTTTGATGAAACCATCTCTGCAAAGTTCCTGGAGAAGTGGCCCACAATCTATAAACAGAAAGTCGTTGAGCAAAGCCGTCGTCTCACACAGGAGGCTATGATCAGGTTGTTGTTACCGATAAATTTGTTTATATTCCCATTTTAAAAACATTACAATTTCTTTACAGTCACCCTAAAATCAAGGACATGATGGCCAAGTCAAGTTCAACATACAATCTTCTTAAAGATTTTTCTGAGTGAGATATTTTCAAAAGCCATCCCCTATTTGCAAAGCAGAGTCACGCTCTTCAGATTCAACTTTTCTATGATGATTTAGAGACGGCTAATCCTTTGGGTTCAAAACGAGGAATACATAAATTGGGAGCTATATATTTCACCCTGCGAAACTTTCCTCCTCAGTACAATTCAGTCCTACATAATATTCATTTAGTTTCTTTGTTTTATGCCCAGGACATTAAAACATACGGCTTCTCCAAAATACTTACTCCCGTTGTGCAAGACATCAGAATCCTAGAGAGTGATGAAATTAAAGTTCCTGTCACGGTGCCTCTGACTAACCCCTCCTCCTCATCAGCTCCACCTGATGCCTCCAGCTGCGCCTCCTCATCCTCATCAGCCGGCAGACTCTTAAGGAGACCACAGACCTGTAACCGACGCTAGTTCGTTGTACTCCTACGGTGCATCTCCTGGCCTCTTATTGATTCTCGCTCATGCCTGTTTCATGCCCTCGACTAATTGCTTGTTTTCTGCATTCACTCCAGGACCTCGCCTTCCTGTGGAACTTACCTGGTTATGGTTCATCTCACGCCGTCCCACTCTGACGTTCTCTGGCTCCATCTCTGATCACGCGGTTGCTGCCGGCAAGACCCTCCAACCACACCTTGGATTACCTGGAAAGATTCTGGAACTCAGCTCTATCCTGATCACCTTATTAAAACTCATTATTACTCACCTCTCTGCCTGCCGAGTCTCCTTCTGGGTTCCAGCACCTGAGTCCACTACGCCTGCTAGCCATGACAGAACGAACTAGCCTATCAACAGACTCAGCTGACCCGGAGGGACTCCGCCTTATCATTGCCCAACAAGGTATGCTGCTTAATCGCCAGTCTGACGCCCTCTCACAGATGTCCGTTGCTCAACAGGAGTTATTCCGTTGGTTGGATAACATCACGCACACTCTAGCCGGAATTACGGGCCAAGCCTCTAGCTCCCCCGCCGCTGCTGTACCTCCTGCTGCACCTCCTGCTTCCGCTGACCTCACCACCGTCACTTCCGCCTCCCGGGAGGAAAGCATCCGGTTGCAGCCTGAACCATTTTACGGTGACGTAGAAGCATGCAGCGGTTTAATATTACAGTGCCAACTGCTCTTTCAACAAGCATCCCGGTATTATAATTCTGATCAGAGCAAGATCTCCTTGATTGTCAATTCACTCCGAAGTAAAGCTCTTCAGTGGGCCCAGGCCACCAATCCACTCTCTTGTCACCCTTTTGACCGCTTCATAGGTGAATTTCGACTTGTTTTTGACCAGCCTCATAAACAGGAAGCAGCAACCCGGCGGTTACTCAGCCTTAAGCAGCATAACCGACCGGTGAGCGATCACCTCATAGATTTCCGTATTTTGGCGGTTGAGGCAGGCTGGCCGGACATTGCTCTCAAGGGCATTTTTTATCAATCCCTGAACGATAAAATCAAGGATCACTTATGTACCCAACCCGAAGCTGATAATTTTGAGGAGCTCGTGACCGCCACACTCCGCTCTGACATACGGCTCCGCGAGCGCAGGGCAGAACGGAGCTTAACTCCCCGTCGACCCACCTCTGATGTTCCTCATCGTCCTTTTTTGGTTCATCAACCTACGACCGCTGGCACTGATGCCCCTAGCACCTTCACTGATGAACCCATGCAGATAGGGCACTCAAAACTGTCCTCCGAAGAAAGACTCAAACGCTGCAACGAGGGTTCATGTTTTTATTGCGGTGACGCCAGCCACATTGTCTCGCAATGTCCAAAGCGTTTAAACTCCCGAACCCCTCGCTAAGTGACAGGACGCGAGGGGACCTGTCAGAAAAGACCACAGAGCCTTTCTTGTTCATGCCTGTCAAATTTTCATGTCTTAACCAGGTCCATGAATGTAACGCCCTAATTGATTCTGGAGCTGAACATAGCCTTATAGATTCTAATCTCGTTCGTCAACTTAAATTGCCAGTTGAAGCCCTAGTCACTCCTGTTTAGGCCGCCGGTTTGGGGGGTAAATTACTTTCTAAGATCACACAACGTACTGAACCTATCCAGCTTATTTCATCCGGTAATCACCGGGAGTACCATCAGTTCTTTGTCACCAACTCTCCTCAAACCCCTGTTATCTTAGTGTTTTCCTGGTTACGTCAACATAACCCCCAAATAGACTGGTCTAAATCCTGGGTTGTTAACTGGAGTACCTTTTGCATGGCGACTTGTTTGCATTCTGCTCTTCCCTCCTCAGTCACAGTCAAACTCCCAGAACAGGAGGAAGTTGATTTGTCTAAAGTTCCGTCTTGTTATCATGATCTCAAAGCCGTGTTCAGTAAGTCTAAGGCCTGTGCTCTACCACCTCATAGGCCTTATGACTGCACCATTGAACTCCTCAGTGGGGCCCCCCTCCCCAATGGGAAGTTATGTAACCTGTCTGGACCTGAGAAACTCTCCATGGAGAGTTACATTCAGGAAGCTCTCTCTCTTGATCACATACGTCCATCTTCGTCACCTGTTGGAGCAGGTTTTGTCTTCGTTGAGAAAAAGGATAAAACCCTCAGACCCTGTATCGACTACTGAGAGCTAAACCAGATTACGGTAAAGGATAAATACTCCCTTCCCCTTATTAACTCTGTTTTTGACTCCGTCCTGGGAGCCAATATTTTCACTAAATTAGATCTACGCAACGCATACCATCTTGTTAGGGTTCGGGAGGGGGACGAGTGGAAGACCGCCTTTAATACCCCCCTCGGACATTATGAATACCTAGTCATGCCCTTCGGTCTCTCCAATGCTCCTGCCATTTTTCAGTGTCTTGTTAATGACGTCCGGCGGGACTTTCTTAATCGTTTCGTTTCATCTACTTGGATAATATCCTCATTTATTCCAATAACCCTGCAGACCATCGTCATCACGTCCGGCTAGTCCTCGAGCGTTTATTAGAGAACAAGCTTTTTGTTAAAGCTGAGAAATGCGAATTCCACGCGAGTCTGTAGGTTTTTTGGGGTATATTCTCGAGGCTGGCAAAATCTAACCAGACCCTTCTAAATTACAAGCTGTTTCTGAATGGGAAATTCCCCAATCTCGCAAAAAGCTACAACAGTTTCTGGGTTTCGCCAACTTCTATAGGAGATTCATAAGGAATTACAGTAGTATTGCAGCCCCACTCACCCAACTTACCTCTGTCAAGGTCCTCTATGTTTGGAACCCAGCCGCCGACTCTGCTTTCCATAACCTTAAAAAACTGTTTACTTCTGCTCCCATCCTCATACAACCTGATATTCACAAACAATTCATTGTAGAAGTTGATGCCTCGGACTCTGGGGTGGGAGCCGTGTTATCCCAGCGTGAATCACCATCTGGCAAACTTAAACCCTGTGCCTTCTTTTCTAAAAAGCTCAGTCCTGCAGAACGTAATTACGACGTCGGCAACAGAGAACTACTGGCCATCAAGCTTGCACTAGAAGAATGGAGACATTGGTTGGAGGGGGCAGAACAACCGTTTATCGTGTGGACTGACCATAAAAACCTGGCCTACCTCCGTTCAGCCAAGAGACTCAATTCCAGACAGGCCCGTTGGTGTCTATTCAGATTTTGTTTTACCATCACCTATCGTGTCTATTCAGATTTTGTTTTACCATCACCTATCATCCAGGCAGCAAAAATGACAAACCCAATGCTCTGTCTCGCAAATACAGCACCACTGACAGATCTGATACTTCACCCATCATTCCGGACTCCCTTTTTGTGGGCAACCTCACGTGGGACATTGAAGCGAGAGTTCAACAGGCCCAAGGTGAGAAACCTGATACTACTAACTGTCCACCTGGTACCCTGTTTGTTCCCGATAGACTCAGGTCGGACGTCATCACCTGGGGCCACTCATCTAAGATCGCTGCACCCTCATGCTTCTAAAGCGCCGTTTCTACTGGCCTTCCATGGAGGATGACGTACGCGAATACGTCGCTGCCTGTACCGTCTGTGCCAGGGCCAAGTCATCCAACTCACCTCCTGCGGGTCTTCTCCATCCTCTATCTACACCTAGCTGCCCCTGGTCCCACATCGCCGTTGATTTCATCACTGGACTGCCTCTTTCTCAGGGTTTTATTGTCATATTTACTATCATTGATCATTTTTCTGAAGCTGCTCGTTTCATTCCCCTCGCTCAACTGCCCACATCCACCGAAACTGCCAAGATCCTGATTAATCATGTTTTTCGTCATCATGGCATACCATCTGACATTGTATCTGACCGTGGTCCACAATTCACGTCTCAGGTCTGGAAGGCCTTTTGCTCCGCCCTCGGAGCCTCCGTCAGCCTCTCGTCGGGGTACCATCCTCAGTCTAACGGTCAGGCCGAACGGGCCAATCAGGAGCTTGAGGCTTCCCTACGCTGTCTCGTGGCCCAGAACCAGGGGGATTGGTCGGAGTATCTCGTATGGGTGGAGTACGCTCATAACAACCATCCTTCAGCAGCTACGGGTATGACACCTTTTGAGGCATCATTGGGTTACTCACCACCCTTGTTTCCCACCCAGGAGCTCGATCTGGCAGTTCCCTCTGTTCAGCTCCACCTCCAGCGCTGCCGGGATGTTTGGCGCCAGGCTCAGGCTGCTCTCCTTCGTATTAAAGAGAGCAACTGCCAGATCGCGAATCGCCACAGGGTGATGAGCCCCTTTTACCAGCCTGGGCAACAGGTGTGGCTCTTGACTAAGAACATTCCTCTCCAAGCTACGTCCCGTAAATTGGCTCCCCGCTACATTGGGCCATTTACCATCGACCATGTCGTCAACCCCAACTGTGACCCAACTCCCAACGGTAAAGTGCCTAGGATAGCACAAGGGTTAAAAGCACTTGAGTGGGGCTATGAGTTTGCAGAGTCTCTTCAGTTACCAATAAACACCAAGGTATTAAATGTTAGATGGGCCAAACACCATGGAAATGTGTATCGTGCTGGCTTAGTTGTTTGTTTGAAAGTTCATTTTGAAATGGCAGTTTTTCAAAAAATGTATGATGTTGTCATGAAAGATAACCGTTTACTATTGCTCACCTTTGCAACGCAAACACTGTGTCTGAAAGGGCATTTTAATGCTTTTCAAGATCTGTGTACAAATGACGGACCTCATGTTATTTTTGTTGAAGACCTTTTCTGTTGCAAAGCCTTTGATTTGCAGATGTCATACAGTGATAGTGATGTAAATTTTTATATCGTACCATATTGTTTCTTGTAAAAAGAATGAAATAATGGTGGCTGTTAAAATATTAATTTTTTTTAAATTATGTTTTATGTATTGTTATACCAAACTGCAAATGTATAATTTTTGTACTGTTGCATAGTGACTTCTAAGAAAAAATGATTTCTTATTTTAATTCCAACAAGAAGTAAAAATGACTAAAGTTAAGAATAAAATTAATTTCCACTATGAGCAAAATTTGACACAATATAAATTTAAAAAGTGATCTATAATGAGTAAAATTTTATCTGTTAGAGTAAAGAGAACACTTACATTTTGAATAATATATTGCTCCAGAGAGAACAAATTATATTCCAATTAGATTAAAATCACTGTACAGTAGTTTTTTTTTTCATCCCCACACAGAGTAATATTTAATCCATGTGAGTAAATAATTTGCACTAGATTGAGTACATTTGACTCTGTAATTTTACCTCTGTTAGGAGAGTAAATTTGACTCTATTTAGACTGGGACCAAATACTGTCTTTTTCAGAGTAAAATTGTATTCAATTTGACTAAAATTTACTCTGCAAATTTTACTGTGTACTACATAGCAAAACCGGCGCAGTAATTCCAGCATGCTGAACCGTAGCTGTTAAGCAGCATAATGCAGAGACTTTGCATATAGTGTAAATTAGGGATGGCCCGTTTGACACAGACGCTCCAGCGCTTGTTTCTCCTTTATGAAACAGAGTGGTTCGGCACAATGTTTCGGGGCATCTGTCAACTAGCGCAGATCACTGTTGTGTTCAGCTATTGTTATATTACTTGAAGCCACTAGGTGGAGCAGTGAGCAAGAGTATGAGTGAGGAGGGTAGAAGAAGAAGTGAGTCTGGAGATGAGCTGCTGCATGTTGTAATGTGTTGAAGCTGAAAATAAAGTCCAGAAACAAGATCCGTTTTGTGGATGATTTCTGCTGCCGGCCACTTAACAAATTGGGGATGAGGCGAACCTACAAGCACAGTCTGAGGTGAAAAACGATGGCTTCAAATGTGCCGTTTCCAGACGTTTTTCTGCTGTGCCCGGGAGGACCGATCATGCCGTTCAAGACATGGATTCGGATGTTTGAAAATTATCTTCTAGTCATCAACGTCAGTGGAGATGCATGGCCAGAGATAAGACTACGTGCCTTACTACTACACTGTCTGGGCTCCGAAGGACAGCGGATTTTCCACACATTACCAGACACAGGTACCACGCTAGCTACAGCCATTGCCGCGCTTCGCGCGCATTTTACGCCAACAGTAAACGTCGTTGTACGCCACACCTTCAGGAAAAGAGTACAGGGTGCTCAAGAACCCATACTGCATTATATTGCCGCCCTAAGAGAACTTGCTTCAACATGTGACTTTGCTAATGCGGATAATATGATTCGGGACCAGCTGGTGGAGCATGTTGCTGACCCCCGCATCAGAGAACGGCTCCTGCTTAAAACTAACTTGACACTAGCTGACGCTATTACATTAGCCACTCAAGCAGAGTCCGTTAATGAGCAAGCTAGGTCAATGGCGGGTATCCAGCAGGCACCTGTGCAAGTTGTGACTTCACAGAAATCAGCATGCAGGCGTAGACAGCCACGCCAGCGTTTTCCTGCAAAGCACGTACAGAAGTCAACTTCTACTCCTTCTACACGCACATGCTTCCGTTGCGGATCTGAGAAACACATGGCTAACTCAAGTGAATGCCAAGCAACCAAAGCAACCTGCAGAAACTGTAACAAAAGAGGCCATTTTGCACGAGTGTGCAGATCCTTGCAGACACATACAGTTAAAGATGTTGAATTACCAGAGTACACACTTCTGTTGGTGGACAGAGCAGTCACACCAGGTGGAATACAAGTTACAGTGAACATCAAAGTGGCTGAAAGCTCACAGTTGATGAAACTGACTGTGGATACGGGTGCTGCAGTCTCCAACCTGCCACTCTACATATATGAGGAAAAGTTCAAGGGTGCTCCGCTTTCTCAGCCCACTGTTGAACTAGTGACCTACTCCCGAACATCTATTCCAGTGATAGGCTGCATGGAGGCAATGGTGTGCGTACAGAACCATGAAAAACCTGCAACATTTCACATTGTGGACTCTGGAACTGCACTCATGGGGAGAGACCTAATAGCTGCTTTCAGTCATTGAGGGCAATGCTGCATACTTGCCATCCACACATTCTCTGTCTTTACCCTCTGCTGCTCTAATGGAATGTTCTGCCTCACAGCTAGCTGTTCCTGCAACCCTTGGATGTGCTGTTGGTTTCATACACAAGGTGAAGGTGTTGCAAACAGCTGTTCCTGTGCATCAAAAATTGAGACGCCTTCCCTTTTCTGTGCGGTCTGCTGTGTCAGAGGAGCTGAACCGTCTCCTCTTAGCTGGTGTGATTGAGCACATCGATGCTTCTCCCTGGGTCTCGTCAATAGTCGTCACACAAAGGATTGATGGAAAAATCAGAATGTGTGTGGACCTGCGAGAGCCTAACAAAGCCATTGTGGTGGACAGCTTTCCTCTTCCTCACATGGAGAAATTACTCTCAGCGCTAACAGGTGCAACACTATTCTCAACCATCAATTTGGAGAGCGCATACCACCAAGTTTTGCTGCACCTTGACAGCAGGGATTTAACGGCTTTCATCACCCATGAGGGACTGTTCGGGTTCTGCAGGGTTCCTTATGGTCTTGCCTCAGCCCCAGCAGCTTTTCAAAAGTTAATGGCGACAGTGCTGCACGGTGTGCCAAATGTACAGTTCTACCTGGATGACATAATCTGCTACGGGCGCACAGCACAGGAACATGACACTGCCCTTGAGACAGTCCAACAGAAACTCAAAACAGCAGGCTTGCAGCTTAATGACAAGAAATGCCACTTTCAACAGACAAGCCTGAAGTTCCTGGGACATCTAGTAACCGCTGAGGGAATAAAACCAGACACAGAGCACCTGCAGGCCATTACACAGGCCCCTGCTCCATCAGATGCTGTGAGTCTTCGCTCATTCCTGGGAATACTGTCCTGGTATGGAAAATTTATTCCCAACTATGCTACAGCGGTGGAGCCTCTTCGAGCCTGCCTACGTCAAGGCACACAGTTTGAATGGACTGAAGAGGCACAGCGGTGCTTTCTAACTGTAAAACTTCTACTTCTAGAAAGCCCAGCGCTAGCCTTATTTAACCCTGAGCTACCAACCATAATCTCTACTGATGCATCTGATTATTGTGTGGGTGCTGTATTCTCCCAGCTGCAACCGGACAACACTGAAAGAACTGTTGCATTTGCATCAAGAACATTGTCATCCACCGAAGGGAAATACTCCACAGTGGAAAAAGAGGCTCTTTTGTGTGTCTGGGCTGTGGAAATGGCGGACATACCTATGGGGCAGAAAATTCACACTGCGCACAGACCATCAGGCCCTCAAAACGCTTCTGACCACAAAGGGGGCTGTTCGAGCTGGGATGTGCATTACAAGATGGTCTGCATGCCTTCTCAGCTTCACATATGATGTCGTGTACAGAGCAGGGCCTCTGAACCAAACAGCTGACTGCCTTTCTGCCAGCCGCTTCTTTTCCTCCTGAGGACTCAGAACCTGAGTTGGTGGCTTTACTGGCTACAACTCCTGTATCCGTGACAGCCAAAGAGTTTGAAGATACTTCATCTTCTTGCCCCGAGCTTTCCTCCTTGCGTGTGCAAGTGCAACAGCGGTGGCCACAGTCTGCTAAATCAGTAAGTCCTGTTTTGCAACCTTATTTCAAACTACGGCATGAGTTAAGTGTGCAGGACAGCCTGGTGTTTCGGGGATCCCACTTAGTGGTGCCATTTTCCCTCCGCTCCACACTTGTGGCCCTTGCTCATGAAGGCCATCAGGGTGTGGTGCGAACAAAACAATGCCTGAGGGACCTGTATTGGTTCCCTGGCATGGATGCATTAGTGATTTCCCAAGTGACCGGATGCTCTTTGTGCCAACAAACTGACAAATCTGCCAAAGTTTTTCAGGCCCTACTACAACCGGTGCTCCTGCCAGAGGGCCCCTGGGCAAAACTAGCCCTGGATATCGCCGGACCCTTTGAATCTGCTTCATGGGACTGTAAGTTTGCCATCACTCTTCCCGACTATTATTCAAAATGGCCTGAAGTCACCTTTGCTCATTCTGTGAACTCGGAAACGGTGATTCAAATGCTTAGTGGACTTTTCAGTCGCTATGGCAACCCGGAGTGTTTGGTCACGGATAACGGACTGCAGTTCACATGTGCTTCATTCTCCTCTTTTCTACGCGACAGAGGAATTAAGCACACACGATCATCTGTGTACCACCCTTCTTCTAATGGTGCAGTAGAACGATTTAGCAGAGTACTTAAAGGTTGGATTCAAGCTCCGATCATCCAAAACAAACCTTGGAAAAGTGCAACATCTGCTTCTCTTCAAGCTTACCGTGTTACGCCACATGCCATGACTGGTGTGTCACCATTTGAACTAATGCATGGGCGCAAAGTGAGGACAAAACTAAACATTCTTCCTCCTCCACCATTGGAACAGCCTGCTGTGGATCTACGTCACAGAGTGTCGCTCCGCCAAAGCCACGTGAAGCAGTATCAACTTGGTTTCTCCTAATAAGACAATACACTATGAATGATATTTTTAAAGAAAATACTTCTAGAAACATATGATGGCAAGGTGCTACTCTAGTAGTAGAGATAACTCAGTGGAATAATCATGGCGGCCACACCCAGAGATCCTGGATTCAAGACCAGTGTTTTACAATTTTATTTTATTTTTTTTACTTTGCGTTTGTTTCTTCATGTGATGTGTGTTTTGCTGTGTCAAGCACTTCTCATACAAAATGTAACTCGTTGTTTGTTTGTGTTGTTTTATGTTGTTTTTTATCATCATAAACAACATTGTGTTGTTTTACAATTTTTTACTATCATTTCTACATTGAAGTGTTACATGGAGTTTAGTTGAAGCATATGATGTATATACGTCCAGTCCGCCACCAGATGCTGCAGTTCTGTGTGGTTTCAAAGGCCTGAATGGTTGGTGTATTTTTCCGGCACAATTACATGAACCCTTAGCACAGCTTCATGGGGCTTCTATTCCCATCACTAGTGTAGGTAATGAGGGGTTGAGTAATTCAGACGTAGCATTACTGAAGGCCCAGGTGTGTAATGCACGGTCCGCCACTGTGCACATGTAATCTTGTGGTCTAATTAGATTAGATTAGATTAGATTTGCTTTATTGTCATTGTGCATTGTAAAATGAGATTTAAGCATCAACCATCAGTGCAAGAACAGCAAGGAAAGGAAAAATAAAAAAACATTGTAATACAATAAAATCAGACAAACAAACAAACAGTATGTACAAGTGTGCAAATATAAACTGTAAACTGTACTGAAGAGTGCCGAAATAATTGTGCAAAATTGCGTACGAAAACTGTGTGTAAACATGTCAGAAGTACAAGAGGTGGTAATGAGGTAGAGAGTTGACACTGTGGACAGAGTAAGTAAACAGGAATATGGATTTTATCTGTGCATTTTAGAATCGAGGATGGTTATTGCCTTTAGAAAGAAGCTGTTTTTTAGTTTGTTCGTTTTGCTTCCGATGCCTCTGTAGCGCCTCCCAGAGAGCAACAGGTTGAACAGGTCTGAGCCGGGATGTGAACTGTCCTTGATAATGTTATGAGCCCTGGTGAGACAGCGCGCGGAGTAGATCTCCGTCAGGGTGGGGAGAGGGCACCTAATGATTTTCGGTGCCGTTTTTACGACTCTCTGCAGTATCATTTTATCCGCGGCCGTGCAGCTAGCGAAACCAAACAGTTATGCAGTAAGTAAGCAGGCTCTGGATGGATGACTGGGAGAAGGTCAGCAGCAGGTTGGTGCTGATGTTGTTCTTCCTGAGGACCCCCAGGAAGTGCAGACGGTATTGTTCATTTTGTAAGATCAGCACAGTGTTTATTTCAAGAACATTCTCCTACCTTGATTTGCCGAAACTGATTTGTTGCAGTTTTGGCAGATTACTTTTCTTGCAGGGCATTTCTAGCATTTTGTGGCCACAAAATACTAATTCCTAGCACTTTAGAATGTTATGTACAAAACAAATCTGATGCTACTGTAATAGTTATCTTGTAAAATTCGGTACAACGTTTTTTAAATTTCTTTTTCATATTATGCGGTTGATTGATCGAGGTATTTACAATCAATCATCATTGCAGTAGAAGGAATATAAATACATAATATTCAGACATATTACAAGCAACAGCTACTCTTGCAGTGTTAGAAATAAGGAAAAAAATGGCAAGTAAACTTGGTTGTCCTCCCCAATTTTTGGTTGTCCTTCGATACCAATTTTCAACAGCAACGAAACCAACTCAGTACTTACATCTTTATTTCTTTTATACATCTAATATCAACTGCCTCTTATGATGGACATTAAAAAAAAACTCTTTAAATATTAAAAACAAAAGTTTTACTAAATATTAAAGCATCTGGTTAGACAAAGTATTGCCAAAAACTTGAAACTAATATCTTTATAAATAGTATCTTTACACAGATTTCAATATATTGGTTCTTTTTTTTTCTTTGGTTTTGATAATTGTTGCTTAAAGAATATAAAATACAAAGACTGTAAAAATTTAGAATATCATATCAATCCCATGGAAAAAGCTTTCTTTCAGCTCATGTCAGTCTGTTCGGTCTGTTTTGTGTGTTTTTGAAGACCTCTAGCGGTCGCGCCAGGTACTGTTGTTCATTCGAAAAATCTTTATTGAAAAGTGCATGTACAAACAGAAAGTATCCGCTAGCATGCACGCACTTCGTTTGTCAGTGGAAAGAATTTGCTGCATACGTCTCAATTCAGAGGTTGCCAAAAACAAACCTTTGAAACTTGAAAAATAGTCGAAAAATAACAAAATGTTGAATAAAACACCTGGTTGTCACACAGACAACCATCGGGTTCATTTTGGTTGTCCTCCGTGAAATGTGATTGTCTCGGATGACCGGATAACCGCTTAGGTCGAACACTGTCTTGTATTTTGGTAATCATGTTAAAGGCTACACAGTTGGTAACACAAGTGGGTGGTTGGCTCTAAATTATAGTTAATTGTTGTCCTGTAATTGTAGTCATTTCGCCGGTTGTACATTGGCCAATTAAAAAAAAATAAAATTGTCAAGGCAAAAAAAACGCAGGGAACTAAATACCTCATTTTATCACTGCAATCCTGGCGAAACTCCATCCAGAGAAGAGATAAATTATTAAAAGTAAAGTAATGGGTGCAGGAGATTTTCCATCTCAGAATCAAGGGTACTGAGAGGCGTAGTGCTCTTCTTAGGGAACAGGCTCTCAATTACTACTATGGTGCATCCTAGTTGTGAGAGGCTCAGCCTTATGTATAAAAGTTACAATACAATAAAAAACATTAACTGCTTCTTTTGTTACTGTTGCCTTTCTTCACGGCTAGTGAAGATCACATGAAAAAGAATCTTTATGGGCAGATGCTCTGGAAAATAAGCTATTACCTTAAAGAAACATTCCACAAAAGATACAGCAGTCTTGGCACACTGAATGGCCGTTCAATGTTTTAATCAGGATTGTCACTTCTGAATATTTCAATTCACTTTTTAACATATTTCACTGCTGCTGCTCTCTCTCTGTTCTCCTGTCTGCCTCTTTGCTCTGTCAAATAAAGGCAACTATAAGTGAAACAAAGTTATATAGGACATAACTGCAGAGCAGCAGGACTTCATCGGAATTTTCTCTCCGATTTGTGGACAGAACTGTTGGTGTTGAATATGGGAGCCCACATTTTCATCATTCATCTTAATACAAGCTGCCCAGCTTGCAACAAAAAGGGCAATTAACGTTGAAGCTATCTAGTCATACTGTTTGCTGGGACAGGCTTTAATTAGTATCTTGTGCTCACCAGTGACTAACTTAGTGTTTTTCAACCTTTTTAAGCTGTTGTTAAGCACAAACCTTAAAGAAGAACTAAACTGTTGAACTCTGATTTTATCAAGAAGATTTAAAAACTGTTTGATGAGTGTTCATTGTGGTTTTGAGACGTTTAACAGGGAAGACTCATAGTAGCGCAAAGATGCTGTCACTTCAACACAATACATCATGTGAGATGTAGTGTGAAAACTGACACCGAAGGCAGACAGACTAGCGTCTCTGAGCTTTATTATTTTGTTAACTTTTTCCATGGTCTGCTACCGGATCTCGCGGAAAGATACCGCTAAAGACGAACTTTACCTGTTAGTTTTGTTGGAACTGAGAGACTTTACGAGCTAAATCGGAACAAGGAAGTAAAGAGTTTAACCACTTCTGATTGGTCAGACTGATGACGTATAATTAGGGGTCCAAGAATAATTGGCAGAGACAGTTGAAGGAGTGGGACTTTTACGAAAACAGAACTGAAGCTGCGGCTAAATCGCGGTACTGTCATTCTTATCAAAGTGTCTTTAATAGAATCAAATGAACACAAAGAAAAAAGTATCTTATGATCTTTCATATTCCTGTTTGGATAAAGACAGAGCTGATGTCCTGGGGGGTATTCCAGAAAGCATGTTTAAACTACCCTGACTTTAAACCTTAACTCTGGCTGAAATCTTTCTGAACTTGCTTACTCTTGATATGTCGGTTCCAAAAGACTGGATATGAGTTAGCATAATTACGCTCGACTTGGTAACCCTGGGTTAATGCACGTGCACGGCAAGTACATAAAGACATTCTCAATGGATCGCCGATTTCCGGAGTCACCATGGAAACGCGTGGTTAAAAAAAAAGAGAGTGCTATACTTAAGTGAGACGGAGTCGGAAATTTTGATGACGGCGAATGAAGATTATATGCCCATCAAAAAAGTAATATGACAGCATCAGCAAAAGAAAGAGTTTCTGCTTGGAGAAAAAGAACTGACATTATCCAACTTAAATGAATGAAAGATGTGTATGTGAGCAGTAGTGGCTCAGGCAGTTGAGCAGGTCGTCCAATGATCGAAGGGTCGCCAGTTTGATCCCCGCTCCCCCCACTCAAATGTTGTTTTGTTCAACCGTAGTGTCCGCCGATGCATCAGATAATGGTCTGGGGGCCGTCTTGAATACACAAGATGGAAGTGACCTTCATCCTCCCTGCCCACAGTGTGGCTCCACTGGTGTGTAAAATGCGTATGAATGTCTCTGTGATGGTCACAGGGGCTGTAGACGCGTACTGGCAGCCACACCTCAGTCTGCCCCAGGGCAGCTGTGGCTACATAGTTACTGTGAATGTGGAGTGAATGAATAATGGACACATTGTAAGCACTTTGAGCATCTGGAAAAGTGCCGATAAATCTAACCCATTATTACTACATTTCTCTGCAAGTGGAAGCATCAGAATGGAGGGAAGCAGGGAGCTTGTGGCCCACCCAGTGCATTGAAATTTCTTTAGATATGCCTTCCATTAGAAAAATGCCACAAGAACATATTAAAAACACCAAATTAACTTGCATTGGAAGTAGGGTCATCGGGACCCCACAAGACTTTTTTTCTTCAATGATTTGTGATCTTCACTGTTGTCCATGAGTTACATGAAATCTTCTTCACCTTTATCCACTTTTGTCATGGTAGGGATAACGCGTCAATGTAGGGGAGGGGTCATCTGGACCCCATGAGGTAGCACAAGTGTTAAAAAATGGATGGCACAACAATTAGTTCTACCTGCAAATATATGTCAGTTTTTTTCCATTTTTTTTTTTTTTTTTTTTTTTTTTTTTTTACTGTATTTGAATTCCCCTGGGCAATACTAGAAGAACCACATTTTTCTGGTAAACATGAGCCTTTCAACTAACAACCCTCAATCAAAACAGACATAATTAAACACAGGTACACACTAATCTGATTTCAGTATTCTTAGTGTGAGAAACTGTTTAGGTCCATCAAATTCCCTCATTTTCTTTCCTCCACTATGGGTAAATTGATGAAACAAAATGAGAGAATTTGATGTATTTGCACAGCAGCTGTATCTGCAATAGTTAAACAAAAAGCTATGCAATGGGGCCATAGTCAGATCTCTTTTTTGCAATAATTCTGCAATGAATTGAGTTTTGGGACTCTTCAAGAGTCAGTAAAACAGCAGAACAGACCCACAAGACTGGAAATGGAACAGCACTGTAAAGGTAAATGGGAGACAGCGACAGCACATAACAGCAATGCCCAATGGCTGGTCTCTCTGAGAAAAGAACACAGCAACCTCCCTGAACAAAATCCAGTATCCATCACACTGACAGACATCTCAGGTATGAAGAACTGGACAGTACCATGCCCTGACATGATACATGCATATCGGCTAAAGAAACTCACTGCACTCCATGAGTGCCTAGCAGCATAAGTCAACCAGCTGCTAAGAGATGAGACTCACCCCGAATGGCTAACGAAAAAATGAACAAACCTGATCCAGTAGTATCCCTCAAAGGGTGCAGTCCAATCCAAATACTGGCCAATAACCTGTCTCTCCACAACAAGTTCATGTCAGGCATCATTGCAACCAAGATAAATAAACACATGAATCAATACATGATCAACGCACAGAAGGGCATTGGTAGAGATCCCAGAGAAGCCAAATACCAACTCCTGGTTTGCAGAACATTTGCTTAAGACTGCAGGTCTTGACACACCAACCTGTGCACAGCCTGGATTGATTACAAGAAAGCCTATGACTCAATGCCGAACAAGTGGATCACCGAATGCTTGGAGCTGTACAACATCAACAGGACTCTAAGGGCCTTCATAGGAAACTCGATGAAGCTGTGGAAAACCACCCTTGAAGCCAATAGCAAGCCACTTGCACAAGTGTCCATCAAATATGGTATATACCAAGATTATGCACTGTCCCCACTGCTGTTCTCCACCGGTCTGAACCCCCGTACACAAGTAATAAACAAGAGTGGCTATGGATACCGACTCAGAAATGAGGCCTACATCAGTAGCCGCGGTTACATGGGCAAAATATCTTGATCGGATCATTGGTCGGGTTAAAATTCACCCGTGCACATGGGCCCAGAAAACATTTTTCCGATTAGAACAAACATTGGGTGAACAAACCATGGGTCACACCTTCGGTCGGAATAAATCATTTAGGCATGCGCAGTAGTGCTGAAAATACCAAAAAAAGGTGGGGTCCCACAATAAAAAAACCTTTGCTGTCATACACATTTATGCAGCAGCTCGGTAATATACGAGGCGATCTTTTAAACGTGTTGTTATTAATGTTATAAATATTATGAAGCGCCTGTTTGCTCATCATTTTATATTTAATCCGTGTATTTGGTGCTTTTTTGTGGAAGAACGGAGCTCCAAGGAGGGGCTAACACAGGCTAACATTAGCCTTGTTTGATAAACTCATGCGGGAAATGCCGCAATCTGCATCTTGGCTGCACGTAAATATGTGGGAATAACATCAGCCTTTATTTTGTCGGAACACGACTAGAAACACAAATCCATGTGATTGTTTGAACAGTTTCTAAGGACTGAGTGACATTCTGCTTTGAAAAGTTCGCACACCGCCCCAAAGCCGCTGTGTGTGAGCTGGAAGTCCAGCAGGACGGATCGCAGTCACACAAACAACGCACACGTAACAAAGCATCCTCCCCTCACAAAGTTATTAATCCAGCTGCTCTGCTCAGAGACACAGTTTGTTCGATCCACCGGCACACGAGCCAGGGCCGCGCAGGGTCCTGCTCCTCCCCGGTCCCCCCCTCGTGAGGGGTTTAAGAGAGGCGGAGAGCCAGTGGGGCGAAGCGGAGCGGCGCTTCGCCCTGGGCGTCCGCAGAGCAGCCGGTCAGTCCTGTTTGAGCTCCAAAGCTTTCTCTGGAGTGAAACACCGTATATGCGTGACGTAAAACCAGAGCAGAAGTGATATACGATCGGAATGGACCGTTTACATCACCAACGATCGGATAAACGATCGGTATAACCCACCTATCTCAATCTGAAAGAAATTTTGATCTGAACGAGTCTGATCGGGGCAGAGTATTTGGAACGGCGTGTTTACATGACGCATTTTCATTCCAATCAGGCATTCTTTCTGATTACTTTTGCCCATGTAAACGCAGCTAGTCACCTCCTCTACATGGATGACATCAAGCTATATGATAAAAGTGAGCGTGATATTGACTCCCTGATCCACACCATAAGGATCTACAGTACTGACATTGGGATGTCATTCGGGCTCGAGAAATGCAGTTGGATGGTGATTACGAGAGGCAAGGTAGTCCACACAGGAGGCGTCTCACTCCCAGAAGGAACAATAGCAGAAATTGAGGACAGTTTCAAATACCTTGGAATCTCATGGACAAATGGCACCTGGATTGGGCAACAAGGAAAGCTGCAAAAGCTAAATACCTCCAACGAATAAGGGAATTTCTGAAAAGCCAGCTCAATGGAATAAATAGTTATGCACTGCTAGTTATCAGATACCCTGCAGGAATAATACGATGGCCAAAGGAAGAGACAAATACCTGGATACTGAACAGTGCAGGTGAAGTTTTCCAGATACCTTGTATTTCTTGCAAAATAATTAAGTCCAAATTAAATATGTGTACAAACAAACAAGTAAACCAAAAATAGTGGCAAATCAATTAATATTTTTGCTTCATAATGTTTAGCCCACAGTTTTTTAACACATCAAAATAATCCAACAAACATTATTAGAACATTTTACCGCACTGGTCTTTTCTATATTCCGGTTCCGGGTTACAGCACGGATGCATGTGTGGCTCTCTACGGCTCTGCAACTATCTTCAAATTACTTAAAAAGTTGATTTTCTCCAAAAAAGAGAGCTGACCATGGCCCCCAAGAAAAACCCTGACTACGAAGACCTTAAAAAGTCTCTTGATGATATCCAAGCTGCGTTGTATCCTTTTATGGAACAAGTGAATGCTAAGCTAACTCTGCTCTTAGAGCTAATGGAAGAGTTCCAGAGGCTCCGGGCTCAAAACGAGCAACGAGAAAACCGGGTCGACATTCTGGAAAAAGACTGGACGATGTGGAGCAACAAGTAAGGATGAATAATGTCATTCTCACTGGAGTACCAATCAAACCTCGGGCAAAGCTAAATGCAGCTGGAGCTAACATTGCTAATGCTAATAGCGCCAGCAGTCCCTCTCAAACTGAGAGCGGTGGAGAGACTCTGGAACACCAAGTGGAATCATTTCTCACGTCTAAAGGGATTTTCCTGGATCTCAACACCATCGGGACCTGCCACCCACTCCCCAGGAGAAAGGAGACGGATAAACAGCGATCCTCATCAGGTTTGTGAATCAAAAACACAAGCTAGCTCTGATCAATCAAAGGAATAATCTGAAAGGAACTGCTGCTTATCTGAACGACCATCTGACCAGAAGGAATCGCCAAACATGCACGGCTTCTCAGGAAGCGTAAGCAGATTGAGAACACTTGGGTTAAAGGCTGCAGGATTTACGTCAAACCACTCGGTCCACCGGACCGGTCCAAGGTTCTAGTTGTGAACACCATGAAGGACTTTGAGAAGTGTTTGATCACGGACGTCTGAAACAACATGGAGTAAATCAAAGAGCCAAATGATTTCAAGAAATATGACGCCATAATAATCATTTTCTCCAAAAGTCTAAAGTAACCTGATTATCAGCAGAGAGTTCCCATCTGCAGAAAAGTTGACCTCAACTCTTAGGCGCCGCTGATATCAGCTGAAGAAGGATATGGACCTGAATCTAATGTCTGCAGACATAACATCGAAGAGAACTATAAACTGTTTAAACCCAGAAGAACGGCTGTTAATCAGCAGAAGAAGGAATACCAACCTTGGTCATTCGACAAAATATGGACCCTTCTTATTTTACTTTGCAGCATTACTTTATCATAAAAAAATACATTGAAAAACTTAATTTAAAAATATATATATATATATTCATCAATAATTGAAAATGGTTAAATTTATTGACTTTTAATTATATTACTTCACTTGTTTCAAAAAAATTGATAAGTTGATTCATGATTTTTCCTAATGTAGCATAATATTGCACATATTTTTTACTTTTGATACTTGATCAAATTTTGCTCTGAAAATTCCTGAAACATTGTTATGTCTATTTTACTGATATAGTATTATTTTTTAATCATATCAATGACTTTTATAAGTAACATAATCTGCATATATTTTGGATACTTCATTGCCATGTTGATTTCTAAAAGTTATTTTTTACAAAATCATTTAAGTAATTTATCTTTGTCATGTGCTTTATTTATATTTCAAGATTCTTAATTCTGTCTGATAATAGCTAGGAACCGAATAGTGATAAATCATGTAATAAAATGGTTACGGCAGAACAGGGGTGGAATTATATAAATTCGCTTCCTTCCACTCTCTTTCAAGCAATATTTATGTCTAATTGTCCAAAGTTTGATTAGTTATTGTACGAATGTATAACTGATGATTGTATTGTTTTTGTGTATTCTTATTTGATTGCTTGAAATAAACCATTTCAAATAAAAACAAATCAAATATTCAAAGTGTTTCCACACATTGCACTGTAATGATGGCCTGATAATGTTTTGCCATCATCACATGTGTGTTGTCTGCTATGATGGTCATTTTTACATTTTAGTAAAATAAAACTAGCAAGGCTCATATATTGATTATCATCAATTTATAGATAGTTGGTAGTTATGGATAGTTCGATTCAGTTCAACAAACAACTTGCCTCAGACAGATCTGGTTGGATGAATGAATTAATTACACCCCTAATCCACATTTACTGCTAGATATAAAAGGTTAACGTTGATGTAATTTTTTATAGCAGAGAATTCGCCCCGCGGCGAAGGAGGCGTCTGAAGCAAATTTGTTGCGCTCATTGCGTTTGGTGTGAACGCAGCTTTAATTTATACCAGCCGCAAACATTTTACAGAGAATGAAGATTCAATTTATTCATTCATTCATTCATTCATTCATTCATTCATTCATTCATTCATTCATTTATTCATCCATCTTCTAAACCCATTTTGTCCCTTTGGGGGTCACGGGGCTGCCGGAGCCTAACCCAGCCACTCAGGGGTAAAGGCAGGGGACATTCTGGATAGTTCACTAATCTGTTGCAGGGCAGAATATGATAAAGTTGTTTCTGATTTGTTTTAACTTGAAAAAGGGACGTTCATGAATTTTACTATGGCAAGGGAGAATTAGGCAGGCATCTGTTAAGAAACTTGAGCTCAGAAAATGTTCCTCTGTGTTAAAAAATACACAAAGAATCAGCATTAACCGGGTATTTAAAAACAATATATGATAAATCTTTTTACCGTGAAAGATGATCTGAGACTGGGTTAATTTTTTAGTGTTGTAATGGAATTGTATAATAAAATCTTTATTGTAGTTTTATTTAATTATTTACAAATCAACAACTTTGATTCATTGAATCTTCATCATCTGTTTAATAAATAAAAATCTATTAATGTCAATTTCTTGTAGTAGCATTTTAATGTGAAAAAAAATGGGGTTTTCAGAAACCGGAAGCGGTCTGTGAAAATATTGCCTGACATTAAACTGGTCTGTGGCCTGAAAAAGTTTGGAGACCACTGTTTTAGAGTACCCTAGCCTATGAAGCATCTTTTTGGACTGTGGGAATAAGCTGGAGTTTCCTGAGAAAATCTACACAAGCACAGGGAGAACATACAAGCTCCACACAGAAGGGTTCCAGCTGGGATTTAAACCAAGGACTTCTTGCTGTGAGGCGAGAGCGCCAATCACTGTAGCGCCATGCAACCATCCAACATAAAAATTGCTGATCTTGAACCCCATATGGTAAATGAATATTAAAGTTTGTATTTTAGTAATGTATTTTTTTAAAAAGCTGTTTAGAGGTGCATATTCATCTTTTAGGAATTTGTACTTTTTTTTGCCACTGCTTTACATGACACCCAAACTAAAGCAACTACTGTTTTAATATTATCAATAACAACGATAACAAAACTGTTTGAAATACAAAGGCTATTTTTTAAATTTTCACTTAAAAGCGCAGTTAACTCTGCGGTTCTTATCTCTCACCCTTCCAAAGTCCCCCCCCCAATAAAATATTGAAGCTCCACCACTGAGCTACATTCACGATTAGGATTCTGACACAGAATGCTCACACCCTTTTGAAGTTAAAAAAGAAGAAAAACTCCACCTCTGGCAGTGAGAGTAGTTGCATGTACCCTGGCATATAGATCAATGAAGTCCCTGATGTTCTTCAGGGCAAGGATGACAATAGGTTGACAACAATAAAAAAAAAAAAAATATTCCTTTTTTTTTTTTTAATACCTACATATTCTTTGGCTTATTGGCCATCCCTGCTTTAGAGAGTCTTTTAGTTGTGTCAACCTACCAGCAAAGTATTTCCCATCATTATAAAGCATTTTAACGTATCACAAATTGTTCTAGGGAACAGACATTGATAAATAAATAATTAGAGGAGAACAATTTTCTTTTTTTAATTGACTACAAATTTCTATTAGAGTTTAGTTTAAGCTGGGTATTTCTTCTTTTTTTAACATTGCTTTCTTTCTGTTTTTTAAGTTATTTGAATTGATTTCTATTACAGTGCATATTTGTAAGTACTGAGCAGAATATGAAAAAATAAACTCTTGTCCTCTGTGTCTTAGACAGATTAAACAATTTCATAAATTGAAGATAAATATAAGTACCACTGTGAACTTTGTATTGAGGTTTGACTCTGACAATATTTACCCTAACTTTAGAAACATGTACTTTTTTTTTTCAAAAAACTTCTATTAACCTTGGTTGGTTTGGTTTGGTTACAATAGTGCCTCTTGATGTTAGGTCAACATTTAACACTCAAAACTTTGCACATCCAACTTTATGAGCAGAAAGATAACTTATTTTAAATTAAAGACTGTGTGTTCATCAACAAGGCAAAAGATTGAATAGTACACACTGACACCATCCTAAACTTGTCAAAACACCTGCCACGTTTTCTTGTGGTTTCAAGAAAAAAGCTATATAACATTAGTTTGTTAAAATAGATAGAACTAATAGAAAACTGTGACAGTCAGATAAAGGTGGACTTTACTTATAAAAGCTATTTTTCTTGAAGACCATTAACACTTTCATTACTCATCTGAAAGAGAGTATAAATGCTTTGTCATAACAAAGGATCATTTTGAAATCCTAAACTTGGTACACACTGTACTGCAGACTGATCAGGTACACTCAGTGTTGTTGAAAGCTGCCATCTCTCAATGAAACCTTTATAAATTAAATACATTTCTCCCTGTTCTGCCAAATTAGAGCAGGATCAAATCAGTGAGGCTTCACATCTGTTCTCCTTGTCAGCAAAACCTTTCCCATCTGACAAAAAAAAAGAAAGAGATTCTTTACATGTAATCTGAAAGTATATACTTGATGGACAGTTATCCCAGACAGATGTGACAGAAGTGCATCCCTATCCTTGCAGGTAACAGAAAATATGTAAGAACAGATGGCAAGATAAATACAAGGAACACTGTTCAGAACCAAGATGCTTTCTATCATTACTAAACTACGATGGCCCTGAAGTGCAACTCACACTAACAGATCACTCAACGCAAAAGCATATCAAAGATCACTACAACAACAAGCAAAACAAATGGTAAAAAAACCTCTCAGTTTAGAAATCAAAACAAAATTCCAGAAACCAAAACATAATTCCAAAACACACAAACACAAAATAATAATAATAATAATAATAATAAAATGTTTCAGAAAACAAAAGTAATTTCCAGAAATGTCAAAATAACATGTTAAAAAAGAAATACAATAAGAAAACAGTAGAGGACAGTAAAATGGGACTTTGCTGATTGGATGATGATATCCCTACCGCTTAATGCCAGATTACTTTCAGTAGAAATCATGGACAAACGTCATCATCCAATCAGCGATTTTTATGGTATCTACCATATCCGGCTTCCATAAGAAAGAAAATGACTTCCCGGGGAACAAAAAGGCATTTCCAGAAATCAAAATAAAATTTAAAAAAAGGAAACAATCCGAAACAGGAAAGGGATGTACTTTTACTAGCTATTGGTGGTTGGACAATGCCATTATTCCATCCTTTCCACTGAAGGTTATTTGGTATGAAGTGATACTGGATATGTTCCGTATTGATCATACAACTTTAATTAGTTATGCAGACATCTGAAAAAACGTCATAATCCAATCAGTAATGTGCCATAATATCTCCCTTTTCTGGTTTCTTATTGTGTTTCGTTTTTGAACATTTCATTTTGATTTCTGGATATTTTCAAAAATGTTTCATTTTTATGTTTCCCTATTATGAAATTATGTTTTGGTTTTTAGAAATTTATTTTATTTCTTATTTTATTTCAGGCACTCTCTTGCCCCCCGTGCCTCCCTGCTCTCTTGCTCTGGGGGCCCCGCAGCGGTCCTGCTGGCCCTGGCCTGGGTGGCGGATGTGATCGCCCGGGGGGTGGTTGCTCTCTGCCTGCTGCCGTGTGGCGTTGGGGGGTTCTGGCTGCCGCGGCGGGGGTCTTGGTGTGGGGATGGCTGGGCACTCCCCTTCCTTCTTTTCACATTCTATCATCCATTTTAGAAGAACATAAACACTCACCTGAGCACAGGTGTTAGCTCACCTTTCCACTAATAGTTTGCATGATTGAATGAATGAAATATTTCACACCAGTTAGTTTGAAGGCATGGGTGTGTGTGTGTGTGAACACTATTTGTTTTGTGTACATGTTGACAGGTGGACATTTCAGCAGCTAGCAGGTGTGTTGATGGCATTTGAGTGTGTGTGTGGACAGGCCCCGCCCTTTGAGATTTGTACTGCACTTGAAGCTTACCGTAATGATAAACATCCAGTAAATTTGTTGCCTTATGCTGCTTCATGGTTCTGCCCCCCCCCTCCTGTTATCACCCTCCTACCCCCCCTCCCTCTAACATCCCTCTCTCTTCTTCCCTCCTTTCCTTTTCCATCCGGTCCAACACCAAATATTTTCAAATATGATTGAAATGAATAAAGTTTGGCCTCAATTACAAAAGGGGTTTATTCAGACATTCCTCTGGTTTGTCTGAAGATTAATAATCCCTGTTGTTAAAGTAAAATATATCCAACACAAGAGGCCCTCAGTTGTCATCTGTTCGCCCAGCTGTTGGACAGGACAAGTTTAAAAAAAAAAAAAGAAATATATTTTATTTCTAATGTAATGTTGTTGTTTTTTTTTTTTTTTTTTGCCTTTTTAATTGTCTTTGTGAACTTTAACATGTTAATGCATCAAGTGATTTGTTGGTGTGATTGGCACTTCTGGGGCCCCATATAAAAAGAGCCAAACATTGGCATATATATCCATAATATACTCTACAATACACTGTCTTTCCACTGCTTTGTCAAAATCCTCATTTCAGATTGTCTGATTGTTCCTGCACCATCCAACAGAAAACAGTTTCTCTGGCAGCTGTCTGCCATTGATACACATCACAGCTGCAAAGTCTCACCAGAGCATATCTGCAGATGGCAGACCTACACCATACTGCCTGAATGCAGAATGAAGGGGAACTCACTGAGATGGGAAATGCTTTCAACAACAGTAAAATAAATCAGCAGATAATCATCAACTGTCTAAATGTTCAGGTGTGAATGTTGACCTCAGTTTGGATTCATGTGTCTTTTCATCACTTTTTGAGGTGCAGTTATACTCCTTTAATTGTCATTTTACCTCAAAGCAGAATATAAACACCCTCCGTTCTATGCTTTGTTTCGCACAGATAGAGCTTATCAGGGAGGGTTAGGGAGCTCAGAGACTGCAGGGGTCTTGAAAGAGGGGGCGCTAAGCCAAGCCTGTGCTCACTGATAGCCCATCTAACATTATCCCATAAACCAGATTCATAAAAGGGTTCTCCCACGTTTAGATATTTAATATGCACATGCATTACTTTACCCAAAAAGAAGCATTGCATGTTGGTTCCTTAGGAAAATGTAAATTTTGAAAAAGTAAAATATCTTTATTGATGGGAGATAATATGACCGCAATTTAAAAACTTAATGTGAAACAGTAAAAGGTTGTCTTCTGTAACGCAGCAGGACAATGATCCTTCTTTTTGATAAACAGAAACAGACGTTTTTCCAAACTTTAAAGAAAAAAAAAGTTTAAACTCAATTTATTTCGTTACTTTTCTAAAATTGCAATATTGCAATGTGTCATTATTTTTAGCTCAACTTGTGTGCACCCAATTTTAAGACCTAGATAAAACTCCTAAAATTAGGACAGTGTTTCAGATTTGATACAATTAGGAATGCATTTAGCAAATCATTTTTTTTAAATGTACTTTGAGTGCAACATTTTGTCTTTAGGAATAAATTTTCCTAACGACCCACTCCATAAAAAAGTATTGTATTGATTTTAACATCTTGTGGCATTTTTCTCATGATGGAGCACATTTACAAAGAAATAAGCTTAAAACGGTATTTCTGAGTATTTCTTCGTTTAAATTAAAGCAAACAAAAAATGCTGTTAGAAAAAGCTTGTGGGTGTACCGTGGTGGACAAAATTGTTGGTACCCCTCAGTTAAAGACAGAAAGTCCACAATGCTCACTGAAATGACTTGAAACGTTCAAAAGTAAAATTTATTGAAAATAAAATAATGAGAATCAGCCATTCCTTTTGAGTTATTGATTAACAGAATTATTTAAAAAAAAAACTAATGAAATAGGACTGGACAAAAATGATGGTACCCATTACTTAATATTTTGTTGCACAACATTTTGAGGTAATCACTGCAATGAAACAGTTTCTGTATTTGTCAATGAGCCTTCTGCTCCTGTCAACAAGTATTTTGGCCCACTCCTCATGATCAAACTGCTCCAGTCGTCTCAGGTTTGACGGATGTCTTCTCCAAATGGCATATTTCAGCTCCTTCTACAGATGTTCAATGGGATTCAGATCTGGGCTCATAGAAGACCACTTCAGAATAGTCCAACGCTTTTCTCTAAGCCATTCTTTGGTGTTTTTAGCTGTGTGTTTTGGATCATTGTCCTGTTGGAAGACCCATGATCTGCGACTGAGACCAAGCTTTCTGACTCTATGCAGCACAGTTCTATCCAGAATGCTTTGATAATCTTGAGATTTCATTTGACCTTGCACAACTTCAAGACACCCTGTGCCAGATGCAGCAAAGCAGCCCCAAAACAGAACTGAGCCTCCTCCATGTTTCACAGTAGGGACAGTGTTCTTTTCGTTGTTTGCTTCATTTTTGAGTCTACGAACATAGAGCTTATGTGCCTTACCAAAAATCTCCAGTTTGGTCTCATCTGTCCGAAGGACATTTTCCCAGAAGCTTTGTGGCTTGTCAACATGCATTTTTGCACATTCCAGTCTGGCTTTTTATGATTTCCTTTCAACAGTGGTGTCCTCCTTGGTCGTCTCCCATGAAGTCCACTCTGGCTCAAACAATGACGAATGGTGCGATCCGACACTGATGTACCTTGATCTAGGAGTTCACCTTTAATGTCTCTGGAGGTTGTTCTGGGCTCTTTCGATACAGTTTGAGTTATCCGTCTCCTCAATTTGTCATCAATTTTCCTCTTCCGGCCACGTCCAGGGAGGTTGGCTACTGTCCCGTGGGTCTTAAACTTCTGAATAATATGTGCCACTGTCGTCACAGATACTTCAAGCTGCTTAGAGATTGTTTTATAGCCTTTACCTGTACGATGTTTGTCTATAATTTTGTTCCTAATGTCCTGGGACAAGTCTCTCCTTCGCTTTCTGTTGTCCATGTTCAGCGATGTACACACCTTTTCACCAAACAGCAACATGACTATTTGTCTCCCTTTATAGGCAGACTGACTTATTATGGGTTTGAGAAACGCTGTGATGTCAATTAAAGGACATACCTGAGTTCATCAGGCTCCTGAACCATTTAAAAATACTGGATACTTCTGCTTTTAAGATATGAACACTTGCAGCCCCTGTGGACCTCCAGTACTGGCCTCTCAGTTGTACCTAAGGTGAGGACCAAAACACCTGGTGAGGCCTTGTTCCCCAATTACAGTCCTCACCTGCTGGACAGCCCCAGGGCTGCAGAGACTGTAGATGTTTTTAAGAAGAGAATCAAGACCCACCTTTTTAATATGGCTTTTGTAAGTGTTTAATTATTTTAGTTTTTTATTCTTTATCTTTTTTTTAATTTAATTAATTTATTTTCCCTATTTAATACATTTTTCATTTATTTAGGAATTATAATTTTAATATACTACCTATTATTATTATTATATTCATGACATTTAAGATCATGCTTTATTCATTTATAATATTTTATTGTCATTAATATTTTAATATAATGGTGTTTTTTCTAACTACATCCCCTCCTCTTGGGGATCCATTGTTCTGGGACACTACTGGCTCCACCTGTAGGGGGTACTGTTGCTGCACTGTAGTGTCCTCATTGGAGTGGCTGGGGTCCTGCTCCATGGTCTAAGAGCCAGAGAGTGGGCCCTTAGCTGCTCTATGTTGCGCGGGTGCTGTGGCCACGACACCCAAGGTTGGGCTGGGCCATGGAATGAACAAATCCCCATTATACTGTTTCTGCACAACAGTAACAGGCCAGACAGTTTCTTTTGAGGTGCAGTTCTTAAGCTGTATTCAGTCTTGATTTAAGGGTTATATTGGGTTAACTGGGAGGGAGGAATCCAGTGAGGGAGGGGCGCCAACTGTGCATGATTGTAAAGCACTTTGTGTTTTCAACCTGAATGAAAGGTGCTATACAAAAAAATAGTTGGAGTGGGACATTAACATTTCTTTTTTAATATTATCATTTTTTATGTTTTATTTAAAAAAAAACACTGGAAAAAATGCCCTTGTATAGCTCCAAGGGCTTCTTATGTTTCAAAATCTTTTTCTCCCTTTAAAACACTTTGCTTGCGCCATGCAGTAAAGGCAAACACAATACAGAGCTGCTCCAACCCATTAGGATCACTGTCACTCAACAAAAGTAATGTTATTACTGGGACCAAAAGCCAAGAGCAGCATTATATATGCTTAGCACAACTTAGATTTCAATACAGGAAAACTGTTATGAAATAATAGGGGACTGGTTATATTAAGCACAGCCCTGTCATCGCTCTTTAATAAAAAAAAACTTTTAGATAAACAGAAAATTATATTTTGCTTTGGACTTATTGTCTTGTTTGTACATTTTGTTCTAAGTTTTGTTTGAGTGACTGACCTTGGGCCATTGGAGGAAAAAAATAAAGCATATTAGAAGATAGATCCACAGTTAGGAGTCTGAAACTGAATGCTAACACCTTACTGAGGATGAGGGGGAAGAAAAACCGCACATCAGGCGCTAAGTTCTATATTTCTTTTTGGCTTACTCATCAAAACAAGCATATGCTATTAGCAGGATCAACTAGGTATCCCCAGGAGCATGAGTGCATTGGAGTAAGCCTTTCCAATGTGTGGTGAGCGTTGATTGTAAATACTCTATATACGGTCAATAGTGACAGGCCTGGCTGGCCTCTGCGGTGGCGACAGAGCACATGCAGCGCAAACACTTGGTCTGTGGGAACGCGGGGCGGCGCAGACTTCAAGAAACCCTCTTGCGGGCCAGACTGGCCCTCCACTGGGGACCCAGAATGCAGTACGGCTGACATAGGATGGCAGAATGTCCGTACAGTGTTGTCAAACACGCATGTGCGGTGACGTACTGTATGTCTCTGAGGATATTTGATTGGCCATCCTGCATGCCAATCAAGTGACATACTTCACGGTGAGAATGATTATTCACTGACAGATTATTCACTGACAGCTACACTATATATATATAACGGAAAGCGGTGGAGAGTCTCTGGAACACCAAGTAGAATCATTTCTCACATCTAAAGGGATTTCCCTGGATCTAAACACTATCGAGACCTGCCACCCACTCCCCAGGAGAAAGGAGACGGATAAACAGCGATCCTCATCAGGTTTGTGAATCAAAAACACAAGCTAGCTCTGATCAATCAAAGGAATAATCTGAAAGGAACTGCTGCTTATCTGAACGACCATCTGACCAGAAGGAATCGCCAAACATGCCAGGCTTCTCAGGAAGCGTAAGCAGATTGAGAACACTTGGGTTAAAGGCTGCAGGATTTACGTCAAACCACTCGGTCCACCGGACCGGTCCAAGGTTCTAGTTGGGAACACCATGAAGGACTTTGAGAAGTGTTTGATCACGGACGTCTGAAACAACATGGAGTAAATCAAAGAGCCAAATAATTTCAAGAAATATGACGCCATAATAATCATTTTCTCCAAAAGTCTAAAGTAACCTGATTATCAGCAGAGAGTTCCCATCTGCAGACAAGTTGACCTCAACTCTTAGGCACCGCTGATATCAGCTGAAGAAGGATATGGACCTGAATCTAATGTCTGCAGACATAACATCGAAGAGAACTATAAACTGTTTAAACCCAGAAGAACGGCTGTTAATCAGCAGAAGAAGGAATACCAACCTTGGTCATTCGACAAAATATGGACCCTTCTTATTTTACTTTGCAGCATTACTTTATCATAAAAAAATACATTGAAAAACTTAATTAAAAAAAAAAAAATATATATATATATATATATATATATATATATATATATATTCATCAATAATTGAAAATGGTTAAATTTATTGACTTTTAATTATATTACTTCACTTGTTTCAAAAAAATTGATAAGTTGATTCATGATTTTTCCTAATGTAGCATAATTTTGCACATATTTTTTACTTTTGATACTTGATCAAATTTGACTATGAAAATTCCTGAAACAGTGTTATGTCTATTTTACTGATAAGTAAAATAGTACTATATATAGTACTATTTTTTAATCATATCAATAAATTTTATAAGTACCATAATCTGCATATATTTTGGATACTTCATTGCCATGTTGATTTCAAAAAGTTATTATTTACAAAATAATTTAAGTAATTAATCTTTGTCATGTGCTTTATTTATATTTCAAGATTCTTAATTCTGTCTGATAAAAGCTAGGAACCGAATAGTGATAAATCATGTAATAAAATGGTTATGGTAGAACAGGGGTGGGATTATATAAATTTGCTTCCTTCCACGCCCTTTCAAGCAATATTTATGTCTAATTATCCAAAGTTTGATTAGTTATTGTACGAATGTATAACTGATGATTGTATTGTTTTTGTGTATTCTTATTTGATTGCTTGAAATAAACCATTTCTAATCAAATAAAAAAAAATCTGCAGACAAATGGCAACCTGGAGCAGGTAACAAGGAAAGCTGCAACAGGGTCCGGTGCCTGGGCGGGGCGGGCGGGGCGCTGCGTGGTCTTCTGGGCTTGGCGGTGGGGGGTGCGTGGTGGGGGGTGGGGTGGTGGTCCGGCCTGGCTTGGGGGGGTGGTCTCTTTGTCCGTGCTGGGGGGGGTCGGCAGGGGGTCCTGCTCGGGGGGGGGTAGGTCCAGCGGCGCTGGATGGGCTGCCCGTCTACACCCGGGGCTGGGATCAACCCTTCCCTGGCTCTGGGGCGGGGCAGGTCGTCGCTGCTCCTGCCTTTCAGCCATGGTGCGGGGTGGGGGTCGGGGCCTCTGCTGCCCGGCGGGGGATCCCGTTCGTTGGGGGGTCAGGTCCGGTGCCTGGGCGGGGCAGTCGGGGCGCTACGTGGTCTTCTGGGCTTGGCGGTGGGGGGTGCGTGGTGGGGGGTGGGGTGGTGGTCCGGCCTGGCTTGGGGGGGTGGTCTCTTTGTCCGTGCTGGGGGGGGTCGGCGGGGGGTCCTGCTCGGGGGGGGTAGGTCCAGCGGTGCTGGATGGGCTGCCCGTCTACACCCGGGGCTGGGATCAACCCTTCCCTGGCTCTGGGCGGGGCAGGGCAACCCTCTTGGGGCCCCCGGTCGCTCTGGGCGTCACCCGCTGTGGCTGCGGGGTCTTGGGGGGGTGTGGGGGGGGTCTGTCGGCCCTGTCTTGTGGGGGGGCTTTCCGGGGGGGGGGGGCGCCATGGGTACGGGACCTTGGGGGTTTGACGGGTCGGGGTCTCCGCTGGTGGCAATCGGCGGTTGCCCCAGCCGGTTGGCTGCCTTGGTCCCGTCGAGGCCTGACCAGAGCTCCCTCGGGGCCGGCGCCTGGGGGTGGGGGCCTGGGCGTGCTCCGGGGGGGGCGGCGCTTTCTGGCTCCTCTCTCTCTGTGTGGGGTGGGTCGTGCTGGGCCTGGGGCGTTGGTGCCTCGGGGGATGGGGCCCCGGGGCTGGGGGACCTGGGCCCTATGCTGGGGGGGGCTGGGGGACGGTTGTTTGACCACCGGGAGACAGTTTACCAGCTGTCCCCAACTCACCCCCTTCCTCATATAATCTCATATTAGGGTGAGGGGGTGGGGGGTTTAGCCTGCGATGCGCTTTGGGGGGGGGGCTACTTGGCAATGGTCCCCCTCCCATGGTTGCCGTATGGAATGGGCCCCCCCTCTCTCGGTTTTACTTGCACCTTAGACATGTAGGGCCCTTGGTAGGGGGGGTGCTTGGACATCACTGCCAGCAAGCAGCAGATGTCCTCCTAGCACCCTACCCGCCAATTTTAACCACAACTTAGACATTTAGGGACCCTTGGTGGGGAGGGTGAGGGGACATTACTGTGAGTAATCAGGGAATGTCCTCTCTGTGCCCTACCCACCAATTTTAACTGCACCCCCCTAGTACACACACCTTTTACTCATAATATACATTCAAACACGCACACATGAACACATATACCCTTACGAACACACGCACATACATTATACAAGGAAGGTGGGTCCAAGGTCCATCTGTCCCCTACCCCATCCCTGGTGGGGGGTACTGGCCCCTTGGCAGCAGCGGCCGTGTCCCCTGGGTGCCGGTTTCCTGGGCCCGGCGGGGCTCTCTCCGCGCAGGGAGCGGGTTCACATTACACCTGAGCCGGGGGTGTCCATTTCCCCGTGGGGTGGGTTCGGGTTTTTGCCCCTGGGCGCTGGGCCCCTGCCCACATTCCAACTGTGGCCGAGCCTGGTGGGGCCATGTTAACAACACCCCTTGCGGGCCCCCCTTCTCTCCGGGGTGCCCCCCTCCTGGGCGGGGCCGGCTGTCCCCTGCCTTGCTCCTTCCTGGACCAACCGTAGGCCGGGTGGGTGGCTGCCTGGAGCGCAGAGCGGGTCTCCCTTGGGGGGTCCTGGCTCGTACCTGGGGTTGGGGCGGGGGGATACCCAGAACTCCTGGGTGGTGATGAGGTGCTCGTCTGGGGCTGTGGGCGCTCTTCTCAGGTGGGGCCCTGCGTTGGGCCCTCCCGGCGCGGCGGGGGGCTGCTCCCCTGCTTGGGCTGGTGCGGCGCTCTCTTCCCCCCGTGCCTCCCTGCTGCCTGGCTCTGGGGGCCTCGTGGTGGTCCTGCTGGCCCTGGCCTGGGTGGCGGATGTGATCGCCCGGGGGGTGGTGATTCTCTGCTTGCTGCCGTGTGGCGTTGGGGGTTCTGGCTGCCGCTGCTGCTGCGGCGGGGGTCTTGGTGTGGGGGTTGCTGGTTGCCCTCCCTCCTTCTTTTCACATTCCATCATCCATTTTAGAAAAACATAAACACTCACCTGAGCACAGGGGTTAGCTCACCTTTGCACTTATAGTTTGCATGATTGAATGAATAAAATATTTCACACTAGTTGGTTTAAAGGCATAAGTATGCATGTGTGAACAATATCTGTATTGTGTGCATGTTTTGTGTACATGTTGACATGTGGACACCTTTACAGTTAACAGATGTGTTTATAACATCTGAGTGTGTGTGTGTGGACAGGCCCCGCCCTTTGAAGCTTGTAGTACACTTGTACCTTACCGTAATGATAAACATCCAGTAAAGTTGTTGCTTTAGGCTGCTTCATGGTTCTACTCCCCCCCCCCCTCTCCCTTAATCACCCTCCTATCCCCCCTCCTCTCTAACATTCCTCTCTCTTCTTCCCTCCTTTCCTTTTCCGTCCGGTCCAGCACCAAAGATTCTCAAACATGATGGAATGTAATAAAGTTTGGCCTCAACTACAAAAGGGGTTTATTCAGACATTCCTCTGGTTTGTCTGAAGTTTAATGACCCCTGTTGTTAAAGTAAAATATGTCCAACACAAGAGGCCTTCAGCTCTCATCTGTTTGCCCAGCTGTTGGACAGGACAAGTTAAAAAAAAAAAAAAAAAAATGAATAGAAATGTTGATACTTTCAAGTAATTTCATTTCTTGAAGAAAGAACACAGAACTGCCCTGCAATGTTCTTCATGTTTTCTTGATGCTTCTGCTGTTTCACTGTACCATACTGTTTTTTATATGATTTGCCACCCTTTTTTGACATACCTCATATATATTTATCAGTATTGATTTGTCAGTATTTCACTTTTTTGCAACTCATCTGATGGACTTTCTTCCCTTCACATCATTGGCTGCTTTCTCTGTTTGTTTAAAGGGTGATGTGCCCTAGTTTGTTCTTGTCTTGCAAGTTCTCATCATAATTATTTACTTCATGCTTTACATAACACAACCACATGGAAATAGTAGTAAACCTATAGACTCAAGTTTTGGAGAAATTTCAGTTCCCTATAAGGGTTAGTTAAACCAATGGCTAAATTTTCCCTAATAATTTTTTGACATTGGTCAGTGGCTCAATGATTCTGCCAATGTCTCCCCACCGCACAGTGGTGGTTGTATTTGTGACCGTAGCATTAACAAACTGCACAGTTCCATTGAAATTATATGGTATAAATCTTATAGCCTCCTCTCAAAAAGATTCAAAGGATTAAAATTCAGTTCTGAGGCCCACTTCATATTTTCTGAGCCCTTCAAAAAGACTCGAAGCCCCAAAAGTTGATGGGAATGTAGAAGAGTTCTTCATTATTCCTCAACAACATAATCAGTTTTTATAATTCTATGCACAATGACAAGGTTATCTTTGTGCCAGAAATCCTGCTTAAGTCAGGGGTGCTCATCACGTCGATCCTCATCAAAAGATGTGACGGTTGATTGCGAGTATCAAAACTAAATTAGCAAAAAAATATACACTTATTTTTAAAAGACTCCAGCAGCAAAAAGTCACACTCACCATGAAGCATGGCACTTAATTGACATGCTGAATATCCTCTGAAATATACGTCACTGCACATGCGTGTTTAACTACACTGAGTGCACATTCTTTCTGCCATCCTTTGTTTGCCTCGTTGTACGCCAGGTCACCAGTGTTTATTGAAGCCCGGGCCACCCCGCTTATTTCCTCGATTTGGAAGCAAGACGGAGACTCCCTGTCTGACCCAGCTGTCCTGCCATTGTGCCTGCTGCCAGCTCCGTGGTTTCCGACCAAGGGATCCCAGTCCACTCATCAAGCAGCATTGTCCTAAAGCAAGCACTTCTGCAGCCCTGCCTGCGGGCCAGGGGCCTGTGCTACGTGCACCACACAGCCCAGCCACCATAGGTCGTGTATAGAGTATTTATAGTCAATGCTCGCCACCCATTGGAAAGGCTAACTTCCATGCACTCTATCTCCTGGGAATCCCTGGTTGATCTTGCCAATAGCAAATGCTTATTTAAAAGATTTAGCCAAAAAAGGAAGCAAATGGGCACCAGATGTGGAGTTTTCTTTCACGCTTCTCATGAGTCTTAGTGTCTTTAGGCGGGGCTAACCCCCAGGTCACCACTGTATTAACTTTGCGCCAAGAGGGAAGTAATGTTAGCTGCGATTTTCCTCCAAGACACTATTAGGTGACGGACAGTAAGCATGTCAACATATGGCTGCGCTGGAGAAAGACTTCCTTGGTCTGTCCTGTTTTTACTGTACCAGTATAGCTACAAAGCAGCTGTCAGCTCATGTCTGCCCCCCTCTTCATAATAAGCCTGTATATTTCAGCACCTAAAAATGAGAATTTGACATTTTATACACACATAATATAATTATGTATATATGTAGATATTTTTAAGCTTGTTGTCTCAAAAGGAGCTCTCATGCTGTATAAGTGTGAACACCCCTGAGTTAGGCAATACTGTTGGAACAGTACTTTCTTTAATATTTCTGTCTTTTACAAAAGAAGAGTAACAATTGTTTGCTCAGACAGATCAACACTGGCCCCATCAGATCAAATAAAACATTTTTAGATACACTGTTTAAAATGTATACAGTCTGGATTTTACATCTTACTTCAACAGAGATGAAGAACCACATGTACCTTATATACACTCTAATGTCCACGTTTCACCCAGCTGCACCACATCCAACATTAAATGATAAATGACCTTCTTTACTTCTCATTTTACAGACAGAGAATCCTGTATAAAACCAAAATACTAGTTTGTTTTTAAATGTTAGACAAAATAGTTTAATTCAAAGTAGAGAAATTTAGGCTGACTCTTTTCCCCCACTTTAAAATATGAATGCATATGTAGAAAGAGACAGAGGAATTAGGTGAAACAAGGAAATAAAGCCAGAAGCAGAAAATCCCCTTACTTTTGCTGATGATATCAAAAGAGGTATCGAACCAGGTGAGCAGTTATTTTGAGTGAAGACAAAAAAACAAAACAAGAAATGACAATGAAAAAATAATTTATCCAACCATTAATCCAAGGTTCTGTGTTTTGCAAAATTGGTAAGGCATGCTTGTCTTTAAATCAACATATTTTTCTTTTAGATTAATTCATTAAAAAAAAGTTATCAAATTACCTAAATGTACTCATTTTTGACATTTAGTGATTTTGTTTCATTTGATTTGAAATGTACTATCATGATTTTAGATGAATTTTTAAATACATCATACTGGCATGATGATCCATGTAGCCTATATTAAAAATGCACCAGAAAAAAATAAAAAATCTAAAACGACTTTAAAAAAGCAGCAGTTAAAGTAACGCATTGCGACAAGGTTATCTTTGTATATGTATGTATATATATATATATATATATATATATATATATATATATATATATGCTGTGTATTGATAAACAAGGAGGCTAAAAAAAAGAGAATAATTTTATGTTTTAACTAACTTGCACATTTCTAAAACCCAGTCGCCTGCTGAGCATACTTTGTATCAAGAGATTCACAGTGAGCAGAACTTTTTTTTTTTGTACATACATGAATTGGTAATAAAGCCCTTAACTGTGCACAGCGGTGGGAGTTTCTTTTATGATGATGAGGTGATGAGGATGAGTAGATTTAAAAGAAGACGGATCAAACAAAAAGGATTTTATGTCCTCACCCTGCCATGACGATGAAGAAATCCAGTCGGTTCCACGTGTCTCCAAGGTACGATCGTCGGCCAAAGATTCCAAGAGCTACCATCTTTATGATCATCTCCAGAGCAAAAAAGATGTAAATAAATGCATCAAATGCCTGAACGGAAGACAGAAGAACACAGGATTGGCAGATAAGGCAAAGGCAGGTAAGATAAAAGAAAAATTTCAAACAAGAATTGAATTACTGTAGTAAAGAGCAGAATTGCTTTATTGTGACCTTTTATTGTTTGAATAATGAAATTGAATATTGTTAGAATGTTTGAATGCTGCTGCGCAAACAGTGACATTAAAAACTTCTGATTCTGTCAAAAATATTCAACTTTGGCCCAAAGTCTTGTCGCTACTTGTTGGGGGGAGCGGGGGAGCGGGGATCGAGCGGCCGACCTTTCGGTCATTGGACGACCTGCTCTACCACCTGAGCCACTGCCGCCCCATAAGTCGCCGCGGCCAGTGTGGCTTTAGGGTTATTCAGGTAATGAAGTATTATGTATACCTAGAATGTAAATGACTTTAAATAAAACCTTAAAAAAGAACACTTTACAACCAGGTCATCCCATTTAATGAATTAAAGGATCAATAGGATTTTTTAATCATGTACATGATTTTGCTTATGAATATAATCTGCATAAATTTTAAATAACTGATCTCCATTTGTTATGTTGATTTCTAAAATAGTAATGTCTATTTTTACATAATAAATAAGTAATTAATCTTTGTCATGTGCTTTATTGATACATAAGGATTCTTAATTCTGTCTCATAAAAGTTATGAACAAGATAATGATAAATCCTGTAATGAAAATGGTTATGGTGCAACAGGGGTGGGATTATATACATTCGCTTCCCTCCACTCCTTTTCAAGCAATATTTAATTTTATGTCTAATTATCCTAAATTTGATACGTCGTTGTATGAATGTATAACTGCTCTTTGTATTGTTTTTGTGTATTATTCTTACTTAATTGCTCGAAATACACCATTTCAAATAAAAAAATCAAATTAAACCTCTAATAAAAAAAAAAAAAAAAGTAATTTTCAAGAAATAAAACAGATTTATTAAATCTGTGTACCAATACTCTGCTGCACTTGTGAGCAAAAGCCTTCATCGGCTAAAGTTATTCTGTATATTACTTGATGATTGAAGATGGAACAATATGCTTGATGTAGCGTATAAAAAAATCATTTGAGGGGAAAAAAAAGATTACATACTGCATGATCCGAATGAAAACTATTATTATTTTTGACAAGCCTGCTGCTGCAAAATAAACCTATCAGGAAGTCCCAGCAGAGTGTTACCGTGCAAAATGACCCTGCTGATGTTAAAAAAACAAACAGGTTTATTCTTCCTCCTTGCTATTGGTACAATTAAAGCAAAGGTTCCGGGCACTGGAGGGATCATAACTGCATTGTCTATTTTTGAACCTATGTCAAACAAGACACACTAAGCTATGTTGCTACTTTAACACCAGCCTCGGCAACACACGTTCAAGTGTCCACTTCTAATGAACAGTCTAATGCGTGTATATGCGCATTTCTGGCTTCCCCGTTCAATACTCCTACATTTACGTGTCGCTATAACCACGTTTTTAAGTCTGTTTCAGGCTCTAATTGGAAAAGGCATGGCCATTAATTGTGCGTTGAAAGTTAAACCACTTAAACTTTGACCATTTAGAGGACTTGGATTTGGTAGTGACGTATAGCTAACGTCCTTTTTAAGTTGTGGAAGTGCCAACCGTTTGAAAATTGACTATGATGGACAAATTAATAATTGCAGTTTGTGCCCGGCAGGAATTACAGTACAATACAAACATTTGGTTTGTACTGTATATGACACAAAGTCTATCATATATCTCAATAGAGCTGTGAAAGAAAAAGCCTGGAACAGGATTGGCAAGAGTAGCACCACTTGAAAATGTCGCACCAAGCCTCTTCCAAACTGTAGGTACATCTGCTAGTATCGGGTAGCGACAGTCAAACGTGAACACCATGTGCTTAAAGCGTGTTCAAGGACCCGTGTTCAGCCCAGTGTGTATGTAGCATTGAGATCATCAAGCCAGTGGCCTCCAACCTTTCCAGGCCTAGGACCGGTTTAATGTCAGACAATATTTTCACAGACTGATCTGAAAAGGCCGAAGTTTGCATTTATTATTTTTAAGCTTTCGGTTTCTGAAAAACATATTTTTCAAATTAAAATACTACTACAAGATATTTAGTTTAAAGAAATCTGAAAATATTAGTAGATTTTTTTCCCCACAACCACAATTAATCCATAAATAAGGCCTTCCAGGCTTTTAAGTTTGTCGTATAATGTGATAACTACGGTAATTACAGTTACGTTTTTCTTGATGTACCCAGTCGCAAAAAGTGGGTATGCAGCATATGCGTCACATAGGGGCGCCGGCCAATGGGGGCGCCAAACCGAAGATGTGAAAATTATTTATAGTCCGTATTTTTTTTATTTCACAGCTGTCTGTGCACATATATTTACATTATATGACCAGTAACAGAAACACATCGTAACTGATTGGGCGCCACAGCCACTCCTCCCTCCCTCGGGTCTTGTACAGAGAGCGCAATCCAGCACGTGTCCGCGAGAACGTGCTGGAGTGTGCTCTGTTGATTGTTTTTATTTGAATTGTGTGATCATCTGATGACATGATTAAATGGAAAGGCAAAAGAAAAAACAATTGGGGGATCAAAACAGAAAACCAAGAGGGACAAAGATGTAGTGAGAATGAAGAAAAGTTTCTCTAAATGGTTGAGAGACAGCAGGTACGTTATAGCAGTGTTAAAAACAGGCTTGAAAACATTCAGGTTAAAGCTACCAGTAAAGTACCCCAGCACCCAGCACCTTAAAGTCTGTTAACAGTAGAGGTTCATTAAATGTTACTAGTAATAGTGGATTGGATTAATCTGCGCTTGTCCAGACACTCAAAGTGCTTACAAAGTATCCATTAATCATTCACTCCTCATTCATACTTGGTGATGGTAAGCTACTGATGTAGCCTCTCCCTGGGGCAGACTGACAGAGACGTGTCTGCCAGTATGCGCCTATGGCCCATCACATCTAACCATCACAGGGACAACCGTACGCATTCACACGCCAGAGGCAGGGAGGGTGCAGTGTGTTGTTCAGGGACACTCTGTAGGATGGCAGACTTAACTTGACCAATCACTTAATTAGTAACAATGCGAACAAGCTTACAGATCTAGATGTAAACAGAGCAGATTTTTGATCTATTGTAAAATTGCCCCCAGTGGTCTTTTAATAATGATTATGCAGTTTTCCGCCAAACTAAAAAAGCGTATTTTTCTAGGACATAGTTTCTGCAGAGTGACAGTAGTTCATTAGGAATCTGAGTTGTGTGTTGGAACATTGGCCTGCAGAAATCCTGCCACTCTGCCTATTTCCATTGCTGAGAGTTCTCTGTTTACATGCTCTACCGCAAGCTTACAGACCCTCACATCCCCAGTCATTACCAGTGCAACAAAAATGGCCAGCAATATTGGAGCAATCCAGCTGTCCATTTTTTAGCTAGCTCAGACAAATAAAACAAAGACAAACATGGATCTGTTTGTTACAAGTGGACGTATCAGAATGTAGCAGAGCAGGGAACTGTGTCCCCCAAAAGTATTTTCTACGTAAGAAATACAACTGTTTTCAAACTGTATTTTTTGACTGCTTCCGATTCACAACAATTTGAATAAAGAGATACTCAGAAATGCAATTTTAGGCTAACTTGTTTTCATGTATGTCTTCCATCATGAGAAAAATGCCACAAGTACATGTTAAAAACACCAAAAACGCCATTTTCATCAGAGAAACCTTTGATTAATCTTCTCCTTCACTCCCTGCACTTTGGCTCTCACTCCCTCTTGCCGGTGCGTGCCTCTTAATGCCTCTATGATGCACGCGGCGCGCTCCCTCTACTCACACACACACACACACGCACGTGGTTTCAGAAGCACACACACATCCTCGTTCTACAACAGAAGTTTCCATCTTGCGAGGAAATACGACAAATTTACTGCATTCTAATTATTAATTTCCATTGTATTCATTTCCATTACAAGCTGCGTGCGTTCTCGAGTGCACGGCACGGCCACCCGCCAGAGGATTTTGTTTTGGGGGGGTTGATTACTGTTCTCCTTCACTCTGTAACACCAAACATGAATGCACATTGTTAGATTTTGATGAATATCACTACATGTTTTGTTTGGGAACTATTTAGTGCAGCGCAACTTTACGTGTCTGTATAAACAAAGGTGGAGCCTCCTGCCCCGCCTTCTTCATGGGTGTCAGGCTTCATGGCAACTGGAAAGGTGACAAGGTGTTTGCAGTCTTGTTTATTACTGGGCAATATATAATATTCTGAAAAGATGTCTGTATCAGAGAGCACAGGTGAAGCCTCGCTTGCAGCTCAACAGCGGTCCGCTGCAGAAGAATCAACACGCACCCCCAACACGTGTGCGCGCTCCTTCCTCCTACACACGCAGAGCGCTGACACACATACACATAGTCATTCTACAGCACCTATGTAGTTAGTTCATTAGTCAGATAGGTAGTAGTTAGGTGCTACTGCTGTTTGTTAATAAAGAATACTGTGTTGTCAGTAACCATACCAAAGCAGCAGTAATGAGTTCTGTCTGTTGTTGAAATAGGCTTTTAAAATTGCTCAGCAAACTATAAAGATTGAATAAACTACTCTGCAAACGACTGCAAAGCGTAGGATTTCCATTATTTTTGTCTCTATTTGCTTTGTTCCGCCCTTGTAATTTCTGACCAATGAGATTTTTATACACATGTTTTTTTTTTTTTACTAGTTTTGTGTCATGGTGCCTCTGTCAGTCACTCTCCCCCTCCCCTTTCTGCTCTGCTCCGGACGCGACCAGCAGGTTCCACTCACCTCATCATTATCACCGCCTACTTAAAGAGAAACCAAACTGAGTCCCAGCTTCCCAAGGATCAACCTGAGTATCGATACCAAAGTGAAGTATTGATACTAGTATGGTGAGATTGAGTCGCAGTTTTTCTTCAAAATGTGCAATAACAAGCTTGAATTTACTTACGGAGTTCATGCAAGTGCAGTATCTGTCTGCAGTGTTACCAGATTGGGCAAAGAAACACCCACTATGAGCTAAAACCCTTGCGATTTGAGAAGACAACTGCCCAATCTGGCAACAATATTGATACACACACCGCCCCTCTCTCGCTGCTGCTCACACCTTGCCCCTCCCCTCCCTGCTTCTGTGGATTGTGAACTTTGGTTTGGTTTTAGTCAGTTATGTTGTGGTTTTTGGTCATGTTCTGTTTTGAATTGTCCCTCAGTCACACCAGTTTCAGGTTTGTCATGAGTCATAGTTTTCTTTATTTCACGTTCAATAACCTTCAGTCTATTTAAGTGTCTGGTTTTTCAGTTCTTCCTTGTCAGGTTATCTGCTCTGTTCTGTTGCGTCACTTTTTTGTCTCACCGTGGGTTTTTATCCTCAAGTTTATTAAATGTTTCAGTTTCAACCTCTAAGCCTGGTCTTCTGTATGTTGGGTCCAACACCACCAGTCCCTGACAGCTTCATCAGAGGGTGGAGAGAATCCTTTAAAAAGCCTCATATTAGCACACAACGGTAGGATTGTTTGTTGTGTTGTTTATATTTTATATTTGTTTAAACCACCAAATGGTTACCAAGCATGGATGTGTGTGCAGCTCATTGCTCCCCAAGTGGTCAAATGTGGGGAAAACATTTCACTCACCTAGCTGTGTGACAACTAATGGGACTTTAACTTAACTTTACTGTAGTGTTGCTTTTGTTTACTTTTATTTATTTATTTTTACTAGTGAGACTTTTGACTTTTTAAAGACCCACTCTAATGATAATTGTGTCTTTAACATGATCTTGTGGCATTTTTCTGATGATGGAGAATATATATAAAGGCAATTAGACTTAACATTTCATTCTAAACAGTTTATTTTTCTAATTGCAAATCAGGAGCAAACGAAAAAATACTGTTTGTAGCTTTTATGTCATACCAACAAACTTTTTCAATCGGCAGGCCACCAGCTACATTGTGATGCATCCACTTGTAAACAATTAGATCCATGTACATCTTTGTTTTCCCCATCTGAGCTGGCATTTGGTTCAAAACTGGACAGCTGGATAGCTCCAGCATAGTTCACTCTTTTTGTTGCACCGGTAATGTTAGGTTTTGGCTGTGAAGGGCTGTTAGCTAGCGGGAGACCACGTTAACAAAGGGATGATGGGAAGTAGGGGAAGGCTTCCTCTACACCAATGGTCCAGCCCACAATTTAGAGGCAATTTTTCCCTGCCACTCAGCACAAAATATGGCCTAGAAAACGACACAGGTTTTACTGCATAATGATAATTAATAGACCACTGGGAATGCTTTCAAAATAGATCAAAACATGATTGGAGTTGTGCATCCTAACGTGAGACGGATGACGACTATTAAATCATCAGACTGTGCCTATTTTATTTAGTCTACAGAGTGTACATTGAATACAATAGGCAGTCTGTTACATTTGACTATTATTGATGGCATATCATTTGGTGAAATTAGACTTTTTTTTCAAATTACCTTTCTTAAATCAACCAAAGAAGCATGGGGATGGGATTTCACCAATCAACCCCTATATAAAAAGTGACAAGTATAGACCCCACCTAACCATGGGTTCTGTAATGTCCATCCATCCATCCATCCATCTTCCTCCCCTTATCTGTGACCGGGTCGCGGGGGCAGCAGTCTAAGCAGAGATGCCCAGACTTCCCTCGCCCCAGCCACTTCCTCCAGCCCCTCTGGGGGGAAACCGAGGCGTTCCCAGGCCAGCCGAGGGATGTAGTCTCTCAAGCGTGTCCTGGGTCTTCCCCGGGGCCTCCGCCTAGTGGGACATGCCCGGAACACCTCTCCAGGGAGGCGTCCAGGGGACATCCAGACTAGATGCCCGAGCCACCTCAACTGGCTCCTTTCGATGTGGAGGAGAAGCGGTTCTACTCCGAGCTTTCCGCGGGTGACCGAGCTTCTCCCCCTATCTCTAAGGGAGTGCCCAGCCACCCTGCGGAGGAAGCTCATTTCAGCCGCTTGTATTCGGGACCTCGTTCTTTCGGTCATGACCATAGCTCATGACCATAGGTGAGTATTGGAACAAAGATCGACCGGTAAATTGAGAGCTTTGCTTTTTGGCTCAGCTCACTCTTCACCACCACGGACCAATAGAGCAATCATAACTACGGACGCCGCTCCGATCCGCCTTTCAATCTCACGCTCCAGTCTTCCCTCACTCGTGAACAAGACCCCAAGGTATTTAAACTCCTCCATCTGGGGCAAGGACACTCTACCCACCGAGAGATGGCAAACTACCTTTCTCCGGTCGAGGACCATGGCCTCAGATTTAGCTGTGCTGACCCTCATCCCAGCTGCTTCACACTCGGCCGCAAACCGCCCCAATGCATGCTGGAGGTCCTGGCTCGATGAAGCCAACAGGACAACATCACCTGCAAAAAGCAGAGAGGAAATCCTGTGGTCCCCAAACCAGAACCCTTCCCCCTGGCTGCGCCTAGAAATTCTGTTCATAACAACTATGAACAGAACAGGTGATAAAGGGCAGCCCTGCCGGAGTCCAACTGGACCGGGAACAGGTCTGACCTACTGCCGGCTATGCGAACCAAGCTCCTACTCTGGTCATACAGAGACCGGACAGCCCTCAGTAAGGCTCCCCGGACCCCATACTCCCAGAGCACCCTTCACAGGATGTTACGAGGGACGTGGTCGAACGCCTTCTCCAAATCTACAAAACACATATGGACTGGATGAGCGTACTCCCACAATTCCTCCAGCACCCCAGATAGGGTGTAGAGCTTGTCCACTGTTCCACGACCAGGACGGAAACCGCACTGTTGTTCCTGAATCCGAGGTTCAACTATCGGACGGACTCTCCTCTCCAGTACCCTGACATTATGGTTATGTAATGTATGCATGTAAATAATATCAGGGTTGTTAGGCCTGGCACTGCCACCTTAAAGGAGTGAATATAATTCTAAATGTTGGTCCATCAATATAATAGTACAAAAGTGATTGCTATTGATGTGGTTGATTGAATTGTAACTCACCTGTAGTATTTGGCACCGTTCTGAAGAGCAGTCAATGTTTTCACACGGCTGGTACATTCCCAGGGTGACACAGTTCAGCAAGATCACCATCATGCTCACACGTTCAAACCATGTAGAAACACACAGGTTAAGGACAACATTTGATCATAGAGGGCTTTGGGCTGTCAATGTAACAACCCATAATTAAATTCAACATGAAAGTTGGGAAACAGGTCAATAAAAAGAGATACAATGATGAACTGCTCAAAGAGAAATGCATCTTCTCAATGATTAGCATAATCAGTTTATAATCATTTTCTAAGGGACGACATGCAGTTCTCCAGGTCACTTAGGAGGAGGTAACATCCTCCTGTCTCTGCTTCAACTGGTCCCAGATGTTCTTTGTAGGGTTCAGGTCAGGGGAGATTGGCCATACCATATAAAGCACTCCAACTTCCTGAAGTCCAGTTTTGACAATTCTGGCATCATGTGTTGCAGCATTATCATCCATGAACTGATAGTTGGGGGTGTGCTGGGTAAAATGGGGGATGATGATGGGTTCTATGATGTTTCTGAAGTAAGAAAGTGCAGTGATTGTGCCATCTACAAATAACCAATTTGGAGATAATGCCTGCTCAGACTTTTGCACCTCCTCCCCCAATGCATGCCTCTGGGGACCACGTTGACTTTGGCATATCACTTATGTTGCGTTCTCCAGCAACACTACCAACCATCATTTCTGTGTAAAGTGACCCGATACTCATCAGTGAACAAGACAGTAGATCATTACTGCATTGTCCAGGTCACATGGTCTTGTGCCCTCTGGGCGATGTCTTGGTGTCAGTGGAGTCACCTGCAACGGCCGTCTGGCATTCAAGTCCAAGCGGGGGAGTAGATTGCAAATGGTTTGTCTGGAAACCCTAGTGCTCCTCACATTTGATAAATATGTCTGCAGCCGTGTAGCATTTTGTTTTGCCAGTAGCCGCGGTTACTTGGGCAAAATATCTTGATCGGATCAATGGTCGGGTTAAAATTCACCCGTGCACATGGGCCCAGAAAACCTTTTTCCGATTAGAACAAACGTTCCCATGAGTCACACTTTCGGTCGGAATGAATCGTTTGGGCATGCGCAGTAGTGAAAAATCACGGAAGAGGAGATGCGTCCCGTTGTAAACAAACCGCTGCCACAGACATGTATGCAGCAGCTCGGTAATAAACGAGACGATCTTCCAAACGTGCTTTCTATTGATGTTATGAATATTATGAAGCGCCTGTTTGCTCATCATTTTATTTAATTTTTTATTTAATCCGTGTGGTCAGGGCTTTTTGCTGTGGAAGAACGGAGCTGGAAGAAGGGTTCGGATAGGTTAACACGGGCTAACAACATTAGCCTTGGACACAAAATCCAGGACCATGTGAGAAACGCTGCAATCTGCAACTTGGCTGCACGTAAATGTGTGGGAATAACATCAGCCTTTATTTTGTCAGGACACAACTGGAAACAAAAATCCATGTGATTGTTTGAACAGTTTCTAAGGACTGAGCGACATTTCTGCTTTGAAAAGTTCACACACCGCCCTAACGCCACTCTGTGAGCTAGCGGCCGAAGCTTTGCTCGAACACGGTTCCTCCTGAGTCCTGCAGCCGCTAACCCAGAGCGGCGGGACGGCTCGCAGTCTGAATTCTCCCACACATAACAAAACAACAAAACGCACACACACCTAACTAAGCATCCTTCCCTCCCCTCACACACAAAGTTATCCGGCTGCTCTGCTCACTCGGTCCAAAGTGCTCGTGCCCTGCATCCCCCTCGTGAAGAGGAGAGAGGCGGAGAGCCAGCAGGGCGAGAGCGGAGCGGCGCTTTTCACGGGGCCTTCGTAGAGCAGCTGATCGGTCCCGTATGCGCTCCAAAGCTTTCTCTCAGTAAAACAACATCTATGCATGACGTAAACCAGAGCAGTAGTGACACACGATCGGAATGAACTGTTTACATGCAACACGATCAGATCAACAATTGCCATAACCAACCTATCTCGATCGGAAAGAAATTTTGATCAGAACGAGTCTGATCGGGGCAGAGTATTCCGAATGGCGCGTTTACATGACGCATTTGCTTTCCGATCAGGCGTTCTTTCCGTTTACTTTTGCCCATGTAAATGCAGCTAGTGACACCTCTCTGTCTCCCAGCCAACTAGCAGCCTGGAGCTGGCAGAACTCGCTCGCTTGTTACGCTGGCAGACAGAGATCCAAAAATCTGTTCCTGAGCTGCATGTGGGAGGAGCTTTTAGCTAATGTTTTTAGCCTGATCGCTGCATAGAGTGGTGTCTGTCTTCATGTCATTTACAATGCATGGAAGATGCAGGTGGTGTTGAGGGATCAGGTTATTTTATTATGAAGAGTTCTACAAAAACATGGGCAATCACGTCTTCATTCAGGGTTCATGAGATCATTCAAAGATTCTCCAGGTACCGGCAGCTTGTGAGACAGCCGCTTCCGCAGTGGTTCTGTATCTCTGTGACCCACTTCGAAGGCTCACTATCCTGCATTAAACCCAGAGGTGAAAATAAAAACAAAATAAATTTATGGGACCTTTTTTATTATTATTATTGCTATAAAAATAAGAAAAATATCAGTTCGGTAAAGAAAGATATTCAAAGATTCGGACATTCGACCTCAATAACTCTTATGATAAAAGTTCAAACGTGACAATAAGTATCTCAATCATTTTGTATTAACACAGAGAGTGAACTACAAATGCATTTCAAATTTAATGAGAATTGTTCACTTTGATCTGTAAATGGAGACACGGCAGTGAGACGGCTGCCAAGAGACCGTCACCAAAGTGCAAGCTCAAACAAAAAGCCATTTTTTAAAAATCAATAATCTATCAAAATTAAAAAATAAATATCTACATTAATATGAACTGATAATGAAGACTTGTCAGCATATTCATGCTACGATAAATATTTTTTGAGAAAGTCCATCTTTATTTTATTTTATTGTATTTTTTTTTTCAAAATTTAATAGAGATATGGATTATAAATATGGTGCTCAATAGCTCTAAAGATACTGAATCTATCTTCACCAAACTTCTTATGCTGACTAATAGTGACCTTACTATTCAGCTATAACAAAGAATATGTCAGAAAATTCTTTTATTTGTAGGATTTTTTTATATTTAAATACGGATCATAATTTGTCAAAAATCCTCAATAGCTCTAATACTGAAGATACTGAAGCTACTGTCACCTAACTTTCTAGTAGGATAGTAGGGTCATGATTAGTCAGTATAGAAAGTTTAGTGACTTTAGCAAGCATGCTTGCTTGTAGCAGCTGTGGCAACAACCTGGCAGCCCATTTACACGGCTTGTTCTTGAACCTCAGATGGGATCAAGGCCTACTGATCTAGCTTTTTTTGTGGCTTGTTCAAAAACCATAAACTCTTCTGTTCAGCTAAGGGCCAGCCTCTGCAAAACCCATAAATGATTGTATATGCTGCTAAGTCTACATTTTACTGCTTTAATGCATCAGACGCAGTTGCCTTAAAGATTGGACCGGAAACTTCCAGACACAGGACCAAATCAAAACTGATGCTTTGAGAATGATCATTGCATCAGTTGCTGAAAAATCTAGCAGTGTAATTTCCTTACGAAATACGTAACAGCAGGGAGAACCTTCCCTAAAGTGTTAGAGGGGTTTCTTTTTTAGTTCGTTTTTTTTTTTTTTAACTTTGCACAGTCAACCAACAGCAGTTTATTAAGAGAATGTACCTGACAGTACACATACATGATATTTAGATTTCTTCTTCGGATTCCTGGCTTAGGTCTCTGAATGTCCCCTGATGTTATCTATCTTTAGGTCATTTTCTTTCAGAAGAGCCATCCTTGGCTCCTTTTAAAGAGCCTGTTCAGTTATTGACTTCCCAATCTACATCTGCCTTTATATTAATGTTATTTTATCAGTCATACTTGACAACACCAGTATTGTTATAATTGACTAAATCTAAACTAAAAACTAAAACTATATGTAACAAAACATTTTAGTTAAATAAAAGTTCTGGTTCTGGATCATCTGCCTAATTCAGCTAGGACATATAAGGAGGGGTTGTCATTTGTGTGTCATGGAAAGGCATGTTCATCATTGTTTCTGAAATTAGGGTTTTATTTTACCATATTAATAACACTATGTTCAGAATGTGTTTGCTCCATTTTAAAAGTGTACCTTTAAGTGTACCTGTAAATTATATTTGTGAAACAGCTCTGCTCAGCTAACAAGGCTGGAAAAGAAGGATCTGCTGTAATAACCTAAGAGGTCCAATCTCTCCCTTAGGCTATACAGCCTAAGTTGCTAAAATGCTCCCCCAGCTCCAGCCTACAGGAGACACAAAGTCTCAGAAGGAATTAAGGCAAAACAATTGGAAAGGTGTCTGTTTCTCTCTATTGCTCTCTAAAGATACCGCAGGCAAAACCATTATATTCTCAACATATTTCTCTTAACTCTGTCTCAAATGTGGAGAGAAAAAAAACATTATGGATACTATTGTATAGATAAATATAGGTTATGAGTGGGCAAAACCCATGCACACACAAACATCCACTTGTAAGAATAGAAAAGCATGCACGTGTAAAACAGCCAAAAGGGTAAAATACATAAATGCTAACATTCAGTCACCCACACTTGAGCACATTTTCTCCTTCCTTCTTTCACACACACATTCAGGCACTGAATTATCACGTCAGCTGAAGGGCATCATGTGAAATTACATCTCAAACACTGAGGGGTAAAATGTTCAATATTAATATCTTGTGGGATGAAGCAGACGTGAAGTTAAGAGGCTAAAATTCATCATATAATTTTCCTTCATCCAGGCTGACCCCACACATTACAGTGCCAAAACGACATTACTGTTGAATACCTTTTTTAATGTAATTGCATTGCTTAAATAATGCTGCCTGTAATGCTGCTGGAGAAGTTTGGCATACACATAGGTCTGCAAGCACTTTGAACAAAATGGACGTTTTGTCTGCCGCAAAGACTGAAAGAAAACTTTTAGATACAAGTAATAAAAACATAAAAAAATCAGACAAAAGGTCAAATACTTCCGATCTTCAAAATCTTCGAAGCAGGTCAGTTTATGTGTTATTACAGTTGACATTTCCTCAGCTACTCAGATCATTAGGACTATGCTGCAATAATAGTTGTAAATTTAAAAAATTTTATGAGGACAATTTGCAGATGTCAGCAGTCATTGAGAATTTGAGGCTGCCAGAGTGTTATGACAGTGTTGGAGGCCCTGTTTGGGGTTTGGGTCTCATGTCAAAATGAAGTTTCTCTAACTCCAGGCCACTGGCTGTGCCTTCTTGTAGAATGGGTGAAGAAAGGACACCAAAAAAAAAGGCTATAATAGATTTTAAAAAATTAAACATGTTTGAAAAGAAAAATTACAAGGAGAGTGGGATGAGGGCCTGGAAGGTGAATGGTTTATCAGAAAAGGTGTGAGTATGGGCGGAAAGAAGAAGTAAATAGATTGTGGAAGAGGTAGCGGATAAAAGATTTTAGAGAGTAGGGGCAATTTATGAGAGGAGGGTATGGGTAAGGAGGTATGAGAGAAATGGATGATAATGCTTCATTATTTAGACTGGCTAAAATAGACCAGTCAGGTGATTAAAGAGTGTTGTCAAGTGTCACTACTTGGTAGTTGGATGATAAGAAACTCTTTTCTAGTGGTAACCCTGGCCCTATAACTCCAAACTAACTACAAAAACGTTGTATGGCTGAAAATATTGGTTGAGTTTGACCAGTAACAGTTAATTTTGTCTTAGTAACAACTGTCATTATGGGTGGATGAGCATAAAATGGGCAAACCTGTACGGGGCACGGAAATTTAAGATCGTAGACAACTCGGTGAGCCTGTAGAGCAGTTTTTTTTTCTGTTCGCGGCGGTCATAATGAACACTTGTACAACATGCAAGGGTAAGGGCGAAGTCGGTCTTTATCTTCATTTCACATTCATGTTACTGACAGCTGGCATGGTGTTCCATGTTTATCCTCCAAACTCTACAACAAATCCTCCCATATCCTCCTGCTGTTGCCAAATTGTAAAAAAAAAAAGTGTATCACAATCATGATGCAATGCATTTACAGTTTTTCTCTGCAGCACACTGGAGAAGATGAGGTACTGTCTTGCACAGATTCTAGCTTCTTTAAAGGTGTTAAGAAACTTAAAAGGAAAACATTGTTTGAATAGTCTGATAAAGTGGAACTGTACATGGTAAAAACAAAATGTATTTTTGTATTTTTGTAAAATGTATTTTTTGGGGGATGGATGGGGGGCCCTGGGGGGGGTGGTGTGCAGTCCTTGGGGAAGTCAGGGCATGGATGGTGGGGCTGGACTCCCTGCCCTTCCGTTCTGGCACCGGGACCCGTCCTTGCCGGTCGTCTCTCGGCGCAGCGGGGCTCTCGCCTCATCGGCGGCGGGCTTGCCGCCTCTTGGCCGCCTGGCCGCCCTGGGAGGGGGGGCGCCTACTGCGGCCGGCTGGGGGGCCGGTCGCTCGGGGGAGCCTCTCCCCCGGTTGTGCCCATCCGCCTGCTCCTCCCCGCCCTCACCAAAACAAATGTTGCACACAGGCACATAGGGCTCCGGGAACTGGATGGGTGGGTTATGCTGGCGGGGCTCTCTGGGGGGTAACTCTCTGGGGCGCTCTGTTGGCGCCCGCCCTCCACCCCGCTTTTTACTTGCATATTAGACACCCTGATTCATCTAGGGCCTTGTGGGGAGGGTCTGGTGGAGGGGGGCACGGTGAAATATCCGTGCTCATCTTTCACTGACCCCCCCCACAATTTTAACTCCCACTTTAGACACACACACTGCATGTTAGCAGCACATACACAGCAAATACACTCCACCCACAGAGGATTCCCAGAGTGGGGTTTTCTGCGGTTTAGCAGCGGTAGGGACCCCACACTGGAGACCTCCTTTTTTTACCTGCAGCACACACACAGCACTGCCACACCTCCATACATGGGTGGGGTCGGGGAGGGGCGGCCGGTCTTCACCCGCCTGGTCCTCTCAGGGCGGCCGGGCTTGGGGGTATCATGTCGGCTGCGGTGATGGTCGGGCGTACGGCGCTGGGGGTCGGTCGGCGGGGGGGGTTACTGCGTGGCGGCGGGGGGTGGGGAGGTAACCAGATGATTGCGAGTATGTGTGCGTGAGTGCATGGGTGGACGGACCTGGGGGCTGGCTCACTGGAACCCTCTGGGGCTTTCCCTTCCCATCACAGAGGGGTAGGGCACTTTAAGGGTAAAGGAGGGGGGGGATTGTAGTGGGTAGGGTTATGGGGGGTGGCTGTGGGTGCGTGGCGATCTCTGGGTTGTTCGGGTCGCGTGCCGCGGCTGGCTCGCGGACACGGGGCACTGGTCGGGTGGTGGGCGGCTCTCGGGTTCTGGGGCCCTGGCTTCGTCCTTGGCCCTTGTCTCGGCGTCCGGCGCCCGGCGGCCCCCATGGCTGCCGCCTGGTACGGCTAAGCGCTCCTGTCCTGTGGCCTGGGGGCCGGACGCCGGGTTCGCTTATGCCTCTGGGCGTAGTGGGGGCCCCTGTAGGGGGGCCTTCTCTGCGCCTGGCTGGTCGGGTGGGCGGTCCCCGCCTCCCCCCCTCCCGGGCTGCTTGGGTCCGGTGTGGGGGGGGCGCTGACCTTGGGGGCCTCTCCTCCCCTTTCCTGGTCTGGCTGCTCTGGCTGGGTAGGATCTGGTTCCCCACAACACAAGGTTCACTTCGGCAGCATGCATGTATCTCCACCCCCACGTGCACGTGCACACTGCCACACTGCTCCCTGTCTGCTTCATCCCCCCTTCGGACCTACAGTGTATTGATGGACAGATATTTTCCACTCATCTTCGTGTCAGATTTTTACCCATGATGAAATATTTGTCTTTCCAGCAGATCTAGTATAATTGTTACAGCTTAAAAGAATAACTGATCCAAATCAGTGCTTGTATCCCCCCTTTTTTTCACCCTTCTTCCCTTTACTCTCTTCCACCCCCCCCCCCCCCCCCCCCGACACACATTTTCCCTCTTCCTCCCCACACACACTAAATATAACAAATAAAGAAATAAATAACTCAACAAAAAGGGGTTAATTTAGATCTACACTCTGGTTTCTAAAGTTCTACAACCTCTTTTTGTGATAGTAAAACCTGTCCAACACAAAAGGCCTGCAGCTCTAATCTGTTTGCTAAGTTGTTGGACAGAACAAGTGAAAAAAAAAAAAAAAAAAAAAACAAAATGTATTTGTTAAAAAAAGGAGTCTTCTTTACTTTCACACATTTACTCTTCTCACCTACCCTGATTCCTATCACCATCAGAGCCAGACAAAAAATTACAATATGCTTTGTTTATGTGAAAAAAAGGAATTACCCCGTTAACACCAGAGATGTCATTTGTAATACATCATCAACACAAGCTCTTTGACATACTGTAACTCTTCAGTCATTGATGCAATCTCCATGAATCAGCAGTTTGTGATGCAGAAAGTTTGTGATGAGAAAAGTGGCTTTTCATATTTGTGTGCACTTGTGCAAAGCCGCTTTTCTCCACAACACTTCACTAATAAAGTTTTTTTTTTGGCTTTAAATCTGCTGAAGTTAAATTAATTGGGTCAACAGTTGAAAAGTTAATTCATTCATTCATATTCTTCCGTTTATTCCCTTTCAGGGTCACGGGTGTCCGTAGCCTATCCCAGCCATTTGTGGGCCAAGGCAGGGGACACCCTGGAACAGACCCTCTCGCAGGGTCAGTTCAAGAATTATGGTAGTCAAAAGAATGTCAACACTGAAGCTAAAGCTCTGGTATTAAAGCGTTTACATGGTACACCACATTTGTCAATACCATTCACACATTTTACAATGTGCATTTACAAATTGCATAGTTAACCATTCTGATGAAAAATGAGAACCAAAGCCTATTACAGTGTCTTACAATGTAAGAATGAGCTTTGGATAAATATACATTTTTAGTGCCTTAAGCAGCAAGGGAGCCCTGGACGTAGCATAAAAAATTATTCACTTGAATAATTATTTTGCACCGACAATTTAGAGCATTTTGTGGGCAAAAATTAGCATTTTGACTGCAAAAAAGGCTATTTAGTGCACACAAATAAGCATTTTGAGACAAAATATGCAAAACTACCATACAAAAATTAGTAAAAATAAGCAACAAATTAGCACTTTATTGGTATTTGCGAGGGCACAAATTAGCATTTTTTGCTAACAAATTAGTACTTTGTGGCCACAAATTTGTTGTAGGAATTGAAGATAATAAAATACCAATTAGTACACACAAAATGCTAATTTGTGGCCACAGTTTGAGGAAAAATTTCTATTTTTTAGTTGTCTAATACTCCGTATCAATGAAATTAGAAGATTTTAAATCTAAGTTTTAAAGTCTCTGTGATTGTTAAGGTAGTTACCACACATGTACTCTTTTTAATGGATGAAACTTTTTTTCCTATTCACTAGCACAAACAAATCAGTTATAAAATATCCCTAACACATACAGTAGATTCCAATGCCACCCAAGACCATGACAGAGTCAACAACAAGCTGGCAGACGTGCACACTTTTGTACTTTTACTTTTCAAATAATTGCATCATTTTTGCTTAGCCTCTGTTAACGAGGGCACACAGAAAATTTTCAATGTGTTACTGAGCTTGTGTGAGATGCTGCAGGCTTTGCCTCAGAAAATTATAGAAGCAAAGCTTTCCAGACACATTCACACTTTTAATGTGGATCGCGTGGCGAGGGAAACTGTAGGTCAGCACTTCTGCATTTTCCTGCTCCAAGTAATGATGACAGCTTTCGGGCTGTTCCGATTATCTAGGGGTTATTTCCACTGACAAATGCTGTCTTCATAAACAGCTTCACTGAATTACTACTGTTGCCAAAACTTCAGGAAGCCTCTTGCGCACACTGTCTATGCATGAGCAGTCTTAAACAGAGTACAAGTCTATGTCTTGCTGCTCCTGAAAAACGAGTCAATTAGTATAGATGCCTTGGAGGGATGGGTTTTTTTTTTTTATTTGAAAAATAGATAGTCTGCATATGAACAAGGCCAGAAGGAGCTGGATTGTGTCTTTGTAGATTTTGAGAAAGTCTATGAGGCAATTTGGAGTGGCAGAGAAATAGATTAGAGTTGTGCAAGGCATGTATGAGAGCTGTAAGACAGAGGTGAGATGTTCTCTAGTTTTATATGTGACTGATGAGTGCCAGGTGGAGGCGGAACTGCATCAAAGATCAGCTTTAAACTCCTTCTTGTTTTCTGTGAAGATGGACAGACTGATAGAACAAGCAATAAATGAGTTGCAGACGAATAAAAAGCAATAATTGTAGTTTTATCAAAGAGGAAAAAGCGTCCAACTCCTTACTTGTTAGCACGTTTAATCTAACATTGCTGAAAACACTTTTTACATGCTTTTCTGTGTCTCTGCTGGGACGTCACCTTAAAAGCTACCTTTTGTTGTTTCCTAAACAGAATTCATAAGCCAAAACACTAAAAAGATGAAACATAGCAATTCATTGAAATGTGATCGGATGAATGCAGGCTCATAAAATAACTTTTAACATGACACACAATGGATCACACTGTTTTCCGACAATCTATTTATTATAAAGACTTAGAAGCCTACCTTCATACCCAACATCTCCATGCACTGTAGTTGCTAGCACACATGGCACATATCCTTGCAGGGCTCGACATAGCCATTTGTCCGCTGGCCCGGTCCTGTTTTTCGAGCAGTGCGGACCACAAGACTTTATTTTTCACTTGTCCGCTCGGGCCACTAAAATATCTAACGGTTAATATATTTTTCACCTTTTTCAATAAAGTATGTTTTGCGAAAACGTGTAGATTTACCTCGTCTTCATAATTTCCTTTTTCTGCTAGTCCTGTGTTCAGACTTCAAGGGTTTCTATGGGAAACCTTTGATCACTCTTCTCCCCCGCCTGCGCACACAACTGTCACTCGCGAGTACCACGCGGCACGCGCTCACTCTACTTTGTTTTTTTCTTCAAACTTTATTGAATGTAACAATTCAATACAAAACAATGTTAAACAACAACAACGAAGGAACAAGCCAGTGGGTTATTATTACATTTTACGCAGATAAATTGAAACTGACACACACATATACCCCCCCCCCCCGGTGGTTTTTCACCGCGATGATCAAAAATCTGACACCGTCACTGAAGAGAGACTGAAGCATGTCAGAGATGTGGAAGACATGGCAGGAGTAGATAGGAATATGTTAGATGGAGTAATTGGTGGAATTAGCAGTATGGACAGCAAGATATTTAATGAATGCATTGAAGATGAAACTGTATGCACTAAGCTTTAAGCTGAATGTAAAGAATCAAAGGCAACTCCAAATACCAGCATCTCAGACTCTAATGCAGTATAATGTCAAAGTACTTCATTTTGTTTTTCTTTACAACACTGTAAGCAGTAAGTATTTCTAGTCAAAAGCTGAATGATCTCAGTAATTTAATTTTTATTTAATTTTTCTATTATTTAATTTAATTAAGTAACTAAAGTAAATGTAACTTTGCAACAGTAACATAAAGCAGAACCTCAAGGCAGTCAGAGGAAAAAAGTAAATAAAACTTCTTAACTTTTGATTACGAACTAATGTGAAATAGCAGTGATTAGAATCAGCATGAAAACTTCTGAACTAGTGTTACCTACTACACTGCAGTGCTCCCTTCAAAACATCTGAAACAGACTAGAGCAGATTTAAGTTTGATATGCTCTATTTTCAGTCATTGAAAAGTGTATAAATAAGTGCTAGATGTCACCAGAATGCACCAAATTGCACCATATTAAAATTTTCCGGGGGGGCATGCCCCGGACCCCCCTAAAGTTGCAAGCACCCGCGGAGCGGCGGGTCGCGCTCTGCGCGGTGTCGGGCCAGTAACTTTCAAAAACTACTGGCCCTGTGGGCCAGTGCAAATTTCTGGGCTATGTCAACCCCTGCCTTGCCAATAATCGCTGTGCAGCATGCCTACGCATATAAAAGTAACAAGTAAAAAGTGTTTTTTCTGACACTCAAAATGTAATCGAAATACACATTTTGATGAGTTAACTATCCCACTAGGAATTGTACTGTAAAGCTCAGCACATCTTTCTCCTGTTGTTTTACCCCACCCTCATAGCTCCTGGCCAGTGAAGTGTTCTTTAGTCACACGGTTTTGTTTACAAATCTTGGTTGGTAACAGAATGGTCCGACCAAATACAGAATAGAGACCAAACGAAAGATTCGAGACTCGATCTGGAACAAATTAAGCGGACTTGATCCAGAACAAAGGATTTTTTCCAATCTAAATACACCCTAAAAGACACTAAGAAAATGTGTGGGGCTCTTAAAATAGCAGCAATTGCAGATGTGTCAGGAGTAGCAGTGAGACTAAGCTGGAAAAAACAGCAAGATTAAAAGTGTGACTGTGGGAGATTAATGAATTCTTAATACCTCACTACTAGGGGTGTGCCAAAATATCGATATGGTGATATATCGCGATATTTAGTCCCGCGATCGATTATCGATACGTCTTCATCAAGTATCGACCTTTTATTTACGTTTAAAAACCCTGTAAAACGTTATATTAACCATCCTTTGGTAAGACAATTCCTTGGAGGGTCGATAGGGGGCGCTCGTTGCGAGATTGGCTGTTGCGGGCGGACGAAGAAGAACACACATTCAAACAAAGATGGCGGAGCGGGAAAACAATGAGAGGCGACGGCAGTAAGTTAAAAGACGCAGCATTGAAGCTGCATCACCCGGAATTGTGTGAGAAAGCTGTGACTGCTGCTGCCTGAAGCCGACACAGACCGGCGCGGATACTTTTTTCCAGACGAAGCTACCGCCGTCTTCTGAGAGAGACAGAGCAGCGATAATAACAAACGGAAAACGGTCTCTGCAGCGCGGTGGAGAACGAGGGATTTGGGTTTTTATTGAATGCAGTAGAGCCACGCTTTGACATTCCCTCTCGGAAATACTGAAAAAAGGATCCCTGTACTGTACGGCCAGACCAGAGCTACGGCTGAGATGGAAACGGAACAAAAGAGAGGCATGCCTGCCCTGAGACCCCCCTTCTCCTCTGACACTAAAAAGCCTGTGGTTCTCCAGAAAGACATGAACATAAACATACATCACATGCAGCTTTACCCAAACGTGTTGTTCACAAAGACGTTAACTTTTAGATGCCCTTTACGTTTTTTATGTATTTTATCCCTGGTTATTTATTTTGAAAGCAGTTTATGTCTTAAATAACTTAAAGGAAAATTCCTAGCTACTTGATTTTTAAATCAAGTAGACAATATAATTTGTTCACAGAATTAATATCTGATTTACAGCTATTTTTTCAATTAAGCGATGGCTATGGTTTGTTTTTCAAAAGTTAATACCAATGTGCCCGGCAGCTACTTGACTCATTCATTTTTTATCCTTTTTACAGCAGTTTTGTACTAAATAATGGCACTGCTGTTCATGTTCACTATTGTTTAAACTGAATTTTACAGATATTTCCAAGTGAAAATTGTCATTGTTTGTCAAAGACAGAGTATCACTGATTTCAGCAATGTTACACAAAAGTCTGTTATTCATTACACCAAATAGGACACAAGTTGTTTATTATCATGGTGTTTAAAAAATAAATGGGGAAATATTTTCCAAAAAGCTGTTTTTAAGAGTTCTTCTTTCTTAAAGTTTGATATATCATGAGTTGTTAGAGACGAGATATATCGATTATCGCATTATCGCCATATCGTGATAGTATCGTTATCGTGAGCAAAGTATCGCGTATCGTATCGTATCGTGAGGTACCCAGTGATTCCCAGCCCTACTCACTACATGGTATCACTCTTTTAAACTCAGTGTCTCCCTCTCTTTGTTGCCTTCCCTTAATTATTTTCATTGTTTTCCTAAAATAAAGCATTCAGGAGGCAAACAACATCAGTTTACAAGTATGACTATTAGAGGAAATACATTTTCAGAGAGAAGGAGAATGGTGACATAAATGGAGAGCATTCTGGAGACGACGACCCATGGTTATACCAACAGTGTTGATCCCTGGAATTGAAATATGTTTTTCTGTTACCTGCAATGCTTCTGATAGTTATGGAACATTGGAAGGTTAAAATTGAGAATAAGCAGTCAAATTTAGTGGAGAAATGATAACCACAAAAGAAAGACTACACAGGATTTTTATTTTTATTTATAATGCCAGTTCTGTATCTATATACAGACCAGTGCTTTAGGTATGGGCATCTGGCTGTATCTCTTAGGCACTTGCTTTTTTTTATCCCAGAATTTACCACAAACACCTGACCAGCCTTGGTTTTGACCAGCATATTTCATTGTCTCTGATGTGTTATGAGGTAGGCAGTATCATGTTGGGTAATTGCCCCATTAATAGTCCATTTCGCCCCTGGGAATTAAACCCTGGTTTCCTGTATGCCAGTCCTGCAATTAACCAACTGAGCTACAGTTGATAAAGTTTAAGTTTATAATGTATATCTTCCAATAGTAGCCCGGGCATTATTTTTTAAAGAATTTTCAGCCGGCTTGATGTTTGTTAGGGACAGACGACTATTGAGACCAGCGTTTATTCCACTAGCACTGGCTGCGAACGTTTCTGTTCTCTTCTGTCATTAATCCCCATATCAAAAATCTTCTTTGCTTTCATGCAAATCATTTTCCTGGAGACATTGCACCTTTCTGCCTTTGCTCAATATTTCATGTTAAAACCAGTTCTGATTTGTTGCTCGCTTTTTTTTTTTTGCACCTCGACCAGGATAATGTTTGCTACTTTTTCTGCAGCCGGATTCTTAATGTACTTGTGTCATTCTCTGATACATTTAGGATCCACCCCAAATGTGAAAACGCTAAATCTAATCACTACACTGGCTCACAACACAGTAACCACACACTCCCGGCATTTGCACATGGATGGCGGGGAAGGGTTCTTAAAGGAGCCCGGCTACTATTACAGATCGGCGTCCAAAGTAACATTGAACCTGGCATTTATTGGAGACTCAATTAGAGACCAGCCACTATTGGAAAAAGTACTGTGTGCATCTTGAAACATGGTCCACAAAAAGATGCATAATAGATTAATATTAACTTGGCAATACAAAACAGTTCAATTCATTTAGCTAAATGACTGCACACTAGATATATAATATTAATTTGCCATTTAAAAATATAAATAAAAAAGTATGCCTTTCAACAGCAATTGTTTTTCTTTCTTTTGTTCGTTTCTTTTTATTTAAGCAACAACATGTCTTTAAAAGGTTTAAACATAAAAACCTGGCATTTCTGGTTAAATCATTTCTCATATTAATTTATTTTGGTTTTATTTGCAGTGCTGGGAAAAAAAAAGTTATATGTTTAGTGCACACACCACATACCCCTCACTGTGGTTAAGATAGGGGTAATTTAAATTGACCTGACTTGGTAGAAGCAAGCTTGTGATTGGACGTCTTTTTGTTTGTATCTTATGTAAAGACAAAAAAAAAAAAAAACAGTAAAAAACAAAACAGGAAAAGAAACTGAAAAAGTTTGACAGAAACCAAGTATTTACTTCTCGATGAATTGTGCACATCTTGCTATATTCAATGATTTTACAGTAAATGACTAAATGCATCAGCAGGTACAACTTACGACTTACTAAATTTACAATGACAGTGACAATGACAGCTCTTAGTTTTGTTATTTGTTCTTTTGTGTTTTGTTTTGAAAAATCAAACTTTACTCTTACAATATATTTATACATGCAATTGCATTTTTAAGGCATGCTGGTGTATGACCCTTTCACACATAAATTTATCTTTCTTTATTCTTGTGATATCTTTTGCATTTTTCTGCCTAAAGTCTATATATTTCTGCCCTCTTTGCCATATTTTTAAAGCCTTCTGAAATGGATTAAAGATGTTCTCTCTTTTTCCTGGAGCTTTCCTACAACAGCGAGGGATTCTTCTATTCAGTGCAGCTGAGTGTCTTTATGCACAATAGTGTGTGCCTAAGTGTGTACGTGTTAGACAGCAGTAAATGTCATGGGATATCATACAGCATTGCCTCACAGAATCTTATGTCAGTTCCTCTTCTCCCTGAGCTGTCAGGTCAGAGGAATGCTCACAAACACGCACACACAGGAGTTAAAGGTTGCCTGCATAATGTACAGAATTATAGCAACAACAGAAATATATAAATACTCTGTGATGCTAAAATTTGTCTGATACACCAAATGGACTTCAAACCCCCCTTTTTTTTATCTGATTGTATGTTGTTTTGCCATTAATTCACTTGTGATTTTATCAGATTAAAGACCAACTCCAAAGAAAATCAAGTTTTGGGTGTTTTCAATATGTTCTTGAGGTATTTTTCTCATGGTGGGGGAAAGAAATTTAGCTTAAAATTCAATTTCTGAATGTTTCTTTATTCAAACCATTGTGAATCAGGAACAGACCGAAAAATGCCATTTGAAAAAATAAATAGTATTTATGATGTAGAAAATATGATGGGCAGGCCGCAGGCTCCCTGCTCTGCTCCATTCTGACGCATCAACTTGTTAGGTTGGAGGTGTGAGAAGCTAATAAGCTAAGGAGGGTACCAGAGAGCTCTAAGTAGTGGATGATGGGAATGGGAGGCAGCTTACTCCACAAGTACAGTTCCACCTGCATAAAAACCGATTTTGATTTTGGATCAAAGCTGTTTAATTTTAACTAAATGACCACTCCCACTTGGCACAGGATGTTTATTAGATAGCTAATATACTTCTATTTAAGATGTCTACAGGACATCTCAGACAACTCTATGCTGTTACTCTATTAGATGTGTACTAATAGCTTTTTTTATATCTGCATATAGAGGTCTCTTACAGATCTACCTGTAGACAACTAATCTTTGGATATTTTGAGATGTCTATTAAAGGCCCTTTTAAAGCATTTACTAGACATAAAATAAATGCTGCAATTTTACATCCATCCATTTATCTTCAGACATTTACAATAGTTGTATATTAGTTATCAAATACATATATTGTGTTCAGTTGTTTACAACAAATGTGTTCTAAATGTTCAAGAGATGACAAAAAAAATGAACAAATATGTATTTTTTGGGGTTAGCAACTTTATTTGCAAAACTTAAAAAAAAAGGTTTTCATTCTATTCAGTCTATTTTAGCTAAAAAAAAACATGGAGTCATTTTCTGAATAGTTTCTGCAAAACCAATCATTCTATTGCCTCTGCTTCCTCCCTTTTTCCACATTTTTCAATCTCTTTGGCATCATTATAATTTGGCAACGTAACTAGAAGGTGACCCTTCAATATTTATTATCATAACATTAAAGAAAAAATGAAAAGTGTTTAATCTATTGATACAGATATTCCTTTCAACAACACTGATGATAGGATTTCTTTGCTGAGACACTTGTTCGTGTAAGAACAACACAAACATTAGCTTTCACACACAGAAACATAACACATTAATAAATGTCAGTTACCAGCTCCCGAGATAGCACCAGGCAAATAGCAGTCATTGGAGGGGGACTGTTAATGACAGACTAATGACTGTCATTTACCAAACTTGGTAAATGACAGTTCATTTGTGCCCATCTTAGTGTTGCACTTTTTGCCTATCTTCAAAATTGTTAATATGCCAACTAAAAATAAATATATATACTTTTTACCTAAGCTGTCTGATGATACTCTATTATGCTTTTTCTTAGTCATGATTGGCCAAAGACTGCATGTTCCTGTGTGCTTTTTTTATTGCAAGCTGTGGAGTCTTTTACTTCTGAAAAGAAGCATTTCTTCCCTGCAGCATAGTGAGACAAAGACAGCTGTAGACCAAATAATTTATGATCATAACCTTGTACTCATAACAATAGTGATATATTTTCAGGAGGTCACATAATACCACCAATTATTTTAACTACATAATGCCTAACTATTTGTTTCCTAATAATGTTTTTCACTTTCTTGTCTAAAATAAAAAAAGGAAAAAATAAAAGGGCGCAAAAAAGACATGTTGACTTCTTTGCTCAAAATCTTTCAGGTTTTTTTTTTTTACTTTTATTGTGAAAGTGGTTACTTAAAAAGACTTTTCAGCATTGCAATCCACTGATAAGGACTGTCCTATTTGATAAGAAGAGTAAAACAAATGGGGTTATTCATTTCCTATTTAGTTGTTTATATTATTTTGATAGTTTTTGGCAGTTAAACTGTTTAACCCCTTGATGCCTGAATTTATTTTAAACAATAAAAAAATATCTACTTAAGGTTTTGCTTTCAAGTAGATGCTAAATTAAGGTAAGTTTGGAGCAGAGTTTTTGTTTAAGCTGCAGTTCTTACATTCAGGGTTATGTTGGGGGAACTGGGTAGGTGGAGGGAGAAATTTGGTGTGAGGGGGTGCCAAATGTTTGTGATTGTCCAGTGTTTTCTGTTTTAGTTATTTTCATATTTGATTTGCTTTTATCTACAGTGCTTTGTGTTGTCTATAAACTTCAAATAAATAACTTTAAATAAATAAAGTTTGAGTTTGAGAAGTAGGATGATGCATATTTGCATCAATAGGCATCAATAGGTGTCAAAAAATTGAAAGACCCAGTCTTGTAAAAATTCTGTTTTTTGGTATATTTAACACGTTCTTGTTGCATTTTTCTGAATGGAAGACATATATATTTAAAGAAAATTAAGTTTAGTCTTGCATTTCTGAGGATTTCTGCATTTAAATCATTATGCAGATGAAAAAATGCAATTTAAGAAAGTTTTTACATGTTACATAGAAAATGACTTTGCTGAGCATGCTCTGCTTCATTCCGATGCATCCACTTGTAGATGACTAGATCCATGTGCGTCTTTATTTTCCTCATCAAAGCTGGCATCTGGCTTACCTGTACTCGATAGCTCTGATATTGGTTGCCAACTTTGTTCCACAGGTAATGTTAGGTTGGGGTGTAAGGGTGTAAGCTAGCGGAAGAGCATGTAAACAGAGAGCTTACAGTTATGAGGAGGGAAGAGAAGGCAGGGTTGCTACACCAACAGTCCCACCCACAAAACAGAAATACATTTCTAATGAACTACTGCCTGTCTGCACAAGCTATTCCCTAAAAAACAACACAGATTTTTTATCTATAGCCAAAAAACTATGGAGTGAGCTATGGAGTGCATTTTTTTATTTAAAATATTTTTTTGAGCTTTTAAGTTTTACGCTGAAGACAGTGGGTGTTGTGCTTGGAATAATAGCACAAAATTACTCCATAAAAATAGCATATTCATAATTAAAATACCTCTGGGAACTCTTTTACAATAGATCAAAGGATGATTGGAGTGGTACTTCAGGGATTATAGATCCTATTTATATAGATCATGTGTACCTGTTAATTTTTTATTCTCTTGTCCAGTTACGTAGATGCATTTAACTAATATTCTGCTTCAGCTGAACTATAAATATAAATGAACTCACTGCTAAAATGAATAGTCCTTATAAATCTTGCATGCACAGAAAATATATAAAATCTTTGTGCCTGACTTAAGTTTCCCTGTTTTGTTCTCCGAGGACACCCAGCAGGCTGTGCTCTAAATGAAACATATTAACACTGGACACATCGCCTTATTTGTATACATCACCATGGTGATGTGAACTGCTGTGAGGTGCAGGAAATCAAAAGCGACAGATGAAAGGAGGGATGAAGGAGGAAGCAGAGGAGAAAAACAGCAATGATCCCCGTAATGCTGACACATACACAAAGGTGTGCAGCTCTTTCAGAGGGGTCTGTGCTAATTACTGTGTTTGGACCTGTTTGAGGCTTCTGTTCTTTCTGGTTGACCCTTCACCCTTACACACACAGAGACCGTCTCTCCACGAATGCCAATGTGTTATTTCAGCACCTGCAGGCTCAGCGGGGGGATGCAACACTGATGGTTATGCATATTGAAAGCAAACAGCATGAAGGCAGAGGAACAATGCATGGGGCTGTCTGGAGAACGCAAGGTTAACACGAGTGAGAAAAAAAAATTCTCTGGGATCAATATCTCTGTGTGACATAACAGCCTAAATTTGATCTAAAAAGTTAACACAGCTTTGGGAAATAATAATAAATTCATGCTACTTGCAAAAAAAAGGATACAATTATTTATTTATTGTGTAACTTCTTTAAACACCTAAAAGTTGGGTATGTGCAAAAATCAGTGATGATGTGATTTTTGCCCTAAAAATGTTATTCTTTATTCCACCAACAGTCAATTTTAGATACAACAACAGGGCTGCACAATGAGTTTTAAATAGGGGTGTAACCATTGATCAACTTAATCTATTAATCCAGTGTTTTTCAACCAGTGTGCCGCGGCACACTAGTGTGCCGTGGGAGATGGTCAAGTGTGCCGTGAGAAATTGCCCTCATTAACTGATCTAACATTTCCCATCTCCAGGAAATCAGCTCTTTGATCATCCAAACAGGCCCCTGATAAAACACTGAGTAGTTAGGAATATAAAAGATCATAAAATTATTTTTTCTTTGTGTTTATTTGATTCTATTAAATACATTTTGATAAGAATGACAGCACCGCGATTTAGCTGCAGCTATACCTGTTTGCGGAAGAGTGCCGCCCCTTTAACTGTCTCCACCAATCATTCTTGAAGGCTGAATCACATGTCATCAGTCTGACCAATCAGAAGTGGTTAAAGTCTTCACTTCCTTGTTTAGATCTAGCTTAAAAAGTCGCTCAGTTCTAACAAAAAATACCAGCTAAAGCTCGTCTTTAGCGGTGTAGCTTTCCACAGAATCCGGTGTCAGACCGTGGAACAAGAGAACAAAACCATGAAGCTCAGAGAAGCTGGTCTTTCTGCGGTCGGCGGATTTACGGCACTACATCCCCCATGATGCATTGGGTTAGAATAACTGTCTTAGCGCACAATGAGCCTCTCCTCTTAATGTCTTTAAACAAGGAACACACATCAAACAGTTTTTTAATCTTTTAACGTAACTTTTAATACAACTTTTAGAAAAAACAGCTGCAGCCTCCAGCTTTTTCTGCCACAATTATCATGAAAATGCCCGTGAGATTCCGGGGGGCGGCTGTCGATCCAATACAGACTGAGTTTTTGCTTTTTTTTTTTTTTTTTTTTTTGGATGCTGGTGTGCCGCGGGATTTTTGTCAAGGCTAAAGTGTGCCGTGGCTCAAAAACGGTTGAAAAACACTGTATTAATCCATTTATATTCCTACAATGCAACCAGATTGATCTTCCAGTGATGAGTTATTATCATATGGACCTATACCATTATAGAAACATTTCAAAATAAAATACATTGAGTAAACTGATACTGGAAAATACTATTCGGATTGAGGCATGGTTGGTTTATTTTACCATAACGTTAAAAACGACAAAGTGCCATCACAACGGACAACACAGATGATGGCAGCAAAAGATTATCAAGCCATCATTACTGAACACTATGAATTTTACAAAGAGATGTGACCATACAGTGAGGTATGGTCACACTGTGACACCAAGTTATCGAAAGATAAACCTATGAGCAGGAAGACAGAACAAATCCAGATAATTCAAGAAATTGTAATATTAAAACCAGTAGCTCAAACACACCAAAGATGCTCAAAGATGCTCCAACTAAGAAAACAAAAAAGCGGCACCTTAAATAATGACAAAATGATATACTGTTACTCAAGGCACCTGTGGCCACCCACAGGGGGCAGGGCCTCCAGAGGAAGTCAAAGCTGACCCTCACAGAAGAAAACAAATAAAAAACCCAGAAACCAAACCACGAGAGGCAAATCATAACACAAAGAATTATTAAAAACGAGTTTATTTGTGATGGCCAGGCCTCAAGCTCCCTGCTCTGCTTCAACAGAGAGCTCTTAGTTAAGGGGGAAGTGGGAACGGGGTTGCTCCCTGCCAATAGTCCTGCCCACAACTCAGAGGCAAACTCCAACCATTCTGCAGAAACTATTTAGAAATGACTCCGTTTTTTTTCTTCCTAGTTTTGGCTAAAAACTGCATAATCATGAGTAACCCTTGTGCTGTCTTGGATGACCCCACCCTTACTTTGACGTGTTCTCCCTACCATAACAAGGGTGGATAAAGGTGGACAAATTTCATATAATCCATTGAACCAGTGAAGATCACAAATCGTTGAAAAAAAAGGTTCAAAGCACTGTCTAGTGGGTCTAGATCACATGTGTCAAACTCAAGGCCCGGGGGCCAAATGTGGCCCTCCATGTCATTTCATGTGGCCCGCGAGAGCATACAAGTTTTTGATTTCTTAGAATAAGGAATAAAATTGGTGTGTATTTATTCATATCTTGGGGGAATCAGACTTGAAATATCGGATTGGGCAACTATACATTAGGACTTAAACACTGTCCATATAACCTAACCTGATAGAATCACATTTAAAAGGATTTATGTTGGAGTAACAAGTGAACATATGTTTTCTATGCAACTGTAATTGTCACTTTAAGAAGTTATAGTAAATAAATAATGGGTTATTTGACATTAAGGAGTAGTTACATTTATTTTTCATTACATTTAGTTACATGTATTAGTTATATCTGGCCCTTCGAGGACAACCGCTATGCTGATGTGGCCCTCGGTGAAAATGAGTTTGACGCCCCTGGTCTAGATGACCCAACTCCCAACGGTAAAGTGCCTAGGATAGCACAAGGGTTAAAAGACCACTGGGAACGCTTTTAATGTACACTATATTATCATAAGTATTCGCTCACCCATCTAAATGATCAGAGTCAGGTGTCCGAATCACTTGGTCTGGCTATAGGTGTATAAAATCAAGCACTCAGGCACGCAGACTGTTTTCACAAACATTTGTGAAAGAATGGGAGCTCTCAGGAGCTCAGTGAATTCCAGCGTGGAACTGTCATAGGAAGCCGCCTGTGCAGCAAATGCAGTTGTGAAATTTCCTCGCTTCTAAATATTCCACAGTCAGCTATATCAAAACAACATGAAAGAGTTTGGGAACAACCGCAATTCAGTCACCGAGTGGTGGCCACGTAACCTGATGGAGAGGGTTCAGCGGATGCTGAAGCGCATAGTTCAAAAAGGTCACCAACTTTCTGCACAGTCAATTGCTACAGAGCTCCAAACTTCATGTGACCTTCAGATTAGTCCAAACACAGTACGCAGAGAGCTTCTTAGAATAGGTTTCTATGGCTGAGCCGCTGCATCCAAGCCACACATCACCAAGTGCAATGCAAAGCGTTGGATGCAGTTGAGTAAAGCACACCGCCACTGAACTTTAGTGACTGGAGACGCTTTTCCATCTGGCAATCTGATGGACAAGTCCGGGTTTGGAGGTTGGCAGGAGCACTGCACATTTTGGATTGCACTGTGTTGTGTGTGAAATTTGGTGGAGGATAAATTATGGTGTGGGGTTCAATGCTTCAGTATACCAAAACATTTTTGGACAATTTCATGCTCCCAACCTTGTGGGAACAGTTTGGAGTGGGCCCCTTCCTCTTCTAACATGACTGTGCTGGCCAGTCAAGTTCATCCACACCAGACTTGTCATCCATATCTTTATGTACCTTGCTGTCTGCACTGGTCCACAGAGTCCTGACCTGAACCCGATAGGTAACATTTGGGTTAAATTATCCTGGAGACTGAAAATCAGACCTTCTTGACCAACATCAGTGTGTGACCTCACCAATGTGCTTTTAAGAATGGTCAAAAATTCCTAAAAATACACTTCTCAACCTTGTGGCCAGCCTTCCCAGAAGACTTGAAGCTGTAATTGCTGCAAAATTATGAGTTCATCATAATGAACTCTATGGGTTAGGAATGGGATGGCACTTCAATTCATACGTGAGTCAAGGCAGGTGAGTTTGGTAATAAAGTATAGATCAAAAGATAACTGGACTGGATTGGGTCTTAAAATGCTTATGCAATGAGTATTTAATTTCATTATTCACAGGAAGAGATCCTCAGAATTTACATGTTTGAGCAGAACCAGTAATAATTTTAAACAATAGTGCCAGCCTGACACGTCAGATTTCTAGTGTTGTCTCTTTTTGTGAATGACAGCTTTACTTCGTTTGAATAAAGAAACTTCAACAGCAACTTGTTGCTTTGAAAGGCAGTGCACCTTTCCTTTTCACATTTATATTCTAGCTGATGATTTTATTTAAGTGCAAGCTTAGGCAAAAAAAGTTGACAAGTGGAGACCTTGCTGGACACCTGCAGCTGCTGGCTGACAGGAAACGAATACAAGAATCATGTTAATTTTTTGAACTGAACAAATTTGACTTTGAACAAAAAGTACATCCAAAATAACAGCATTAATCCAGATATCAATAAAATCCTCTAATCCAAATGACATTGTAGAACTGCTCCTCTTTCTTATCATTGCAACGAACTGGAAAAAAAAGCTGCCACCAGGAAAAATAAGACATGGCACAATCTGAACTAGAAAATATTACAACAGAAAAAGAACAATTAATTTAAATTTAATTATTTTCGTGTGTACATTGGTATGCTTAATTTTACTGGCAAGGTCTTGTCCAAATGGCCCATCATTACAGAGTAATTAACTTCTACTAATTGCTAAACCATTCAGGAGACAGACACACATTTATATCACAGTCAGACTCATAACACATAACACTCAAATAAAGGGTCTAACAAGTGATTATTATTACTTCTGAGAGGATTCCAGCTTTATGACATGGTGCTTTCACTGGATATTTTGGGTGTATGCAGACTGGACACATTTGGTTCCCCCCAAAGTAAACTAGACTTCATGTCCCTCATCCAGGACCAAGAACCGCTCTCCGATCCATCTTTCAAGGTGGTCTTAATTAGTTTCCAATCGAACTAATGTTCGGTATGCTCCGAGTCATTGCATGGTATAAACACAGTATAGCAACACAACAAAGATACACAGCCACTCATTGAAATTTGGTTGGATGAATGCAGGGTCATTAATGCAACTTGTAAAATGATATGCATCGCTTCTCACACTGTTTTCTAGACAATCTATGTAATAAAACTTATCAGTGTACCTTCTTAGTTATCGTCTCCTCAGTAACCACTTTGCAGGAAGCCTCTGCTGTACCAAAGTAGCAACTAAAAAGTGTTGTGTCCGACCTTAATACAGACGTTCAAAATTGTTCAGCTAAGTTGGACAGAACAAGTTAGAAAAAAAAATGCTCAGCCAAAAATAAAGTTGAATAAGTGACCTATCCCAATAATGACTGCAAATCTTAGGACCTCTATTATTCTTTTTCTTGTTGCTTTGCCCCGCCCTCGTAATTCCTGGCCAATGACTGAAGAGATCTTTGGTCACGTGGTTTTGTTTACAAGCCTTGGTTCGGAGTAGAATAGTCCAGTAGACACCAGTCTGGATACAAACCAAACGTAAGGCTCAGGAATGGATCTGGACAAAATGAAGCGGTCTCGGACAGTACTAACAGATTTTTCTAGTCTGAATACACCTTTTCTCTTTTCCAGATCAATGTCTGTAAGACCCTAAAGATAGTTGTGAGTAAAAACCCCAACAGATAAGCAGTTTCTGACATACTCAGACCAGCCCGTCTGTCACCGATAACCACACCACATTAAAGATCACTTAAATAGCCCCTCCCAGCTCGGTTTTAATTGCACCATATTATTTTAGGACCCTTGGAAGGGGGGGGGGGGTGCTTGGACATCACTACCAGCAAGCAGAAGATGTCCTCTCAGTGCCCTACCTGCCAATTTTAACTGCACCCTTTAGTATGCACACCCTTCACCCCACAAAAATATACACTCCAACACTCACACACACATGCATGCACAACCACGCTCACAAACACACACACATTACACAAGGAAGGAGGAACCTCTGATCCTCTGTCCCCTACCCCATCCCTGGGAGGGGGAACCAGGCCCTCAGCAACGGCAGTTGTGTCCTTAGGCGCTGGTTTCCAGGGCCTGGAGTTCTCTGGCAAGACCATGAGCTGGGTATCACATCACATCTGAGCCTCCCAGGAAACCCAGAGGAAAGCCGTTGTGGTGGATGTGGCAGTGCCATGCGATTAAAACATCAGGAAGAAGAAACATGAGAAACTGGAGCAATACCAGGAGCTCAGAGAAAGCATGGAGAGTGAAGGGGACAGTGGTGCCCGTGGTAATTTGGAAGCACTCGGGGCAGTAACCCCCAAGCTGGAGGAGTGGCTACAGTAGATCCGTAAAAAAAGGGAATTGGAAACTAATCATCTGACCTTCCTTTCCTATTAAAGCTGGCTCTGAAGTAAATTTATTTTTACTTAAAATGAGCTGCTTTGATTAGCCTGTCCTTTATTTTATGTCTCTGTCTTTATCTAATTTTCATACTTTCATTTTTATAATTCAAAGAGCAGGTTTAGATGTGGAGAGTAGCTTTTTACATTTCAACTAGAGATTACCTTCATTATCTCTCATTTGCATGCTGCTCTGATAAATCTGTCTCTAAGGGGATACAGTTGAATGTGCCTTTGCCTAAAAGCTGGTTAACATAAAATCTGAAGCTCTGCACTCACTCAACGCTACTTGCACTTTAGGTCCAGCAAGAACAGTGGTGCTTAAATCAAGTGATTCTGCTGAAAATGGTTTCAACAACATAGAGTCAGAGTGTATTTGTCTTAAAACAGTATTATTTTCATTTAATTAGATGGTACTTGCTTTGCAAAAGACCTGTGATGAATACTACAATTTGCACCAGCAGGGATATGCAATCCAAATTACTCAATTCTATCTCTGCAATTAAATTTATTAACAAATTTGAACAAATAGCACATGAAATAAAACAATCAGATTTTATTTTCATTTAAGCGCTATGGTCACAAATTGAATCTGTTGCACTCTAACAAGTCTCTTCAAAGCTTTGTAAAATTGATTTTACTGAACAAGTATCTTTTTGATCGTATAGTAAATAAAGCATTTATCTCACGCAGAGGCATTTAAATGCGGTATTAGCTGTTCCACTATGTTCAAAGATTTTCACAAGGCATTATACAAGGAATGTAAGAAAAACATCAAACAAAGAAAGAAGAAAAGTGTTACTTATTTGTATAACAAAAATAATTCCAAGTAATTTAAATTAATTATACAGCTAATGAATCCAGGCAGACCAAAGTATGAGTCAACAATTTTCCAGATTATATAGGTAAAACGTGAAACAGGAAAAAGCTGTACAATTTTCCACAACCATTGAAGACCGTCCATGAGCAGCCAAATGAGCAATGAGCAGCCAGTGAACACACCTTGGTAGTTAAACTAAGTCAAACTTTGACAAATCAGTTGGTAGAGACGTTTCATGCAAGTGCCAACCCTTGATCATGGTAATCTGATTATCCATCAAATTACCAGATGTAGAAATATGATTTATCACTTCACGTCATGTCTTCACTGTATCTGACACTAGGCATTGCACTTGGTGATGTATTGCCTGGATGCAGCTGTTTTGCCATAAGAACCCTTTCGTTCAAGCTCCCTTGGAAAACTCTCATTAGCTAATCTGATGACAACATGAAGTTTGAAGGTTTACACTGACCAATCCCCTGCAGTAAAATAGTGGCACATATGCACTACTGTGGAGGAAATCAGAAAGGAACAGTAATATGAACAGTGAAAGATAGGAAATCATAAAGAAAATCAATAAATGGACTTTAAAGATTGTATCTAAATTTGTTTCCATTTCATTGAGGCAAATAGGTATCTGAACCCTCTTGACGGAAAGACAGTACTTTGTGATAAAACCCTTCTAAGCATGACAACAATCCCAAACACACTGCCCGGGTAACCAAGGAGTGGCTTCGTAGTAAGCATTTTTAAGGTCATGGAGTGGCCTTTCCAGTCTCGGATTTCAATCCGATAGAAAATCTTTGGATGGAGTTGAAAGTCTGTGTTGCCGAGCGAAACCCCCAAAAACCACTGCTCTTGAGGAGATCTGCATGGAGGAATGGGAAAATACCAGCAACAGTTTGTGAAAACCTTGTAAAGACTTAGAGAAAATGTTTGACTGCTATCATTGCCAAAAAAGGGTATATAACAAAGTACTGAGTTGAACATTTGTTATTGACCAAATTCTTATTTTCCCCCTTAATTTATACACAAATTATTTATTTATTTTAAATCACAGAATGTGATTTTCTGGATTTTTTTTTCTCATTTTGTCTCTCAAAACTATGATGAAAATTACAGCCCTCTCATTGTTTTAGGTGGGAGAACTTGCACAGTTGGTGGTTAACTAAATACTTTTTTGCCCCACTGTAGCTCCTGTGGATACTTGTTTGATCATGGTTGAGCCAATATGCTTGTTTCAAACAGTAAGCCAAAAAAAAAAAGACACCAGATGGGGAGCTTTTCTTCCCCCTCAACATCACAAAGGCATAAGCGTTCAGTGCAGACTGTGGATCAACCTGCTAATGCACCACTTTTTCCTCCACTGGCCTCCACTAATAATTGACAATAAATACTCATTGAATCCTTGGAAAAAATCTGCACCACTGTTGGTTTCCTATTATCTGTTATATCACAGAGTTTGTAACAGCCTGAAACCTGTGAATTGCCGTCCCTGCAGCTGCGCACTCCTGTCTCCTGTCACACGCGTGTGTAACAAGGAAAGGGGAGGGGTAGGATCAGGCTGCGAGGTGCAACGGCACACCCGGAGCGCTACATCAGGATCATCGCATGCCTTTAGATTATTCAGCTCATGCTAATAATGTCATTCTTTATTAACTATTAAAGGCATTTTTATGACGCGTCTTTATTTTTCATATAAATGTATTCTTTGTCTCCCTGTCGTTAAGGTGGTGTCAGTATTTGACATAAAGACAGCAGGTAATGCAGTAAAACAGCTGCACTCTTTGAGATCATAAATAAACAATCCATAATTTAGAAAAAAAATCAGCAAGATGTTTTTTACATATTTCTTTAGACTAAAACCTTAAATATATTGGTGCTGCTGTTTTGATGTTTCAGATCAATTTACATTTAATATTATTTATAGATTGAATTATTTTTCTCAGAATTAAATGGGTTAGTTGGTCAAAATGTTTCTAGTTTAAATAAGGACTGACAGATTTTTTTTATTTCAGACACTTTAAGCTTCTTTTCCTTTTTAGACTATAACAGGGTTTCTGTGTGGCAAAATAAAGGTAATATTTGTTAAAAGTGGATGTATATTAAATGTTTTCTTTTGTTAATGTTAAAGGATGCAATTTTAGGTCTACTTACACAATTTTGTAGATACTAACCTAACATATTGTCACCACTGCAAGTGTGTGTATGTGTGTGTGTGTGGGGGGGGCATGAAAAATGTTCTTTCTCCTTTTGCCTTGCAAAAAATAATTGAGAAGCACTGACTTAAGGGCATTGAATTCTCAATTTCTAGCCTTATTTCTTCCGCTGTGCACCAGCTGTTCCATACCTCACTTATTAAACTCTTAGTAATGAGAGAGTGAAGGGAGATTTGGAATTCTAAAAATGCTCGGAAACAAGATAAACAGAAGAACATATTCTTCCAAAACAAGGTAAAAGGCTTATTCATATACATATAAATAAATAAATAAAAGACCAAAAAAAAAAAAAAAATATTTGTTAATGCAACCACAGTAATAGGAAAATGTTTTAGCTGGTAATTAGCTAAAGAGAATCTTTTATCCCAATGCTTAATTCTTATTTTTATTTTTTTATCATGAATTCCAACGTTTTTTGCTCATTAACACCTTTATTAGACGCAATCACTTCGTTCATTTGTAAAAGAATGCTCTAAAAGTGTAACAAAAAAAACCCACAAACATCTACAACTGAATACATATAATAGTATAATGCTTTTTTTTTCTTTTTCAATAAAACTGAAAGGGCTTGATTTTTTTTTTTTCAATATTGAATGTGTTAAAAACTTGCATGCAGCACGGTTCCTGGAATGGGCAACGTGTATTTTCAAACACAAAGGAAAATTCTTCTAGTAGATTGATCTACCACAGCATTCACTCTGATAACACAATGTGAGAAAGTGGAGCGGATCAATACCAGCCTTTTAAGTAAAATGGACACATAAACGTCCACAACTGCTTCAAAAACCTGCTCTCTTACCACTAAATTTGCTTGAATTTCCTCATACTGTATTTGGTTATTAGTGGTTAAATAAAATATTTCCAAACACAAACCTATGTGGACAAAAAGACAAATAATATTGGGACAACCAATCACAACCAGTGGTAATACAAGTCATCTGAATTAACCAATACAATATCTAAAAATTTAACTAAAAAAAGGGATTTGCTCACCACTGGGTTGGTGGTTTATCCTTTTTACACCGGAGCAATGTTGACATTCCCTTGTTTATTATATCTCTTCATCCATGTATGCAACTAATGTAATTCAAGCACATACTGAAGCAGAGGAAAGCAGCTTTGCGCTGATATGAAATACAGTGTTTGTGCAATCGAGTTAAAAAAACTGATTCTGTTGCATGAGAATCAGTTGAATAACCATAACAGCGAAGGAGATGAAGTATGTCAAAGAGCTTGTGCTATTTAGGTGTCACTGGCAACATCTCTAGTGTTAAAGGATTATTATGTTTAAAGAAACCACCTCTGAAGATGAGCACGCTATGAAGTTTATGATTTAGCCAGTAACAGGTATACTAGGGATGGGTATCGAGCCCCTGTAATGAACGAGCCCCGCCCCAGTATCATTAAGATCTGACCTCAACGGTTCTGCTATCGATACTGGAGAAGTTGCTTTTTTTTTGTCAAACCTACAAACGTTATCTGTCATCTTTAACTCCAAGTCAGTCAATTTTCCATTAATTAATGATTATTTTAATTTCGCTATTCTAGTTGAAGAGGACAGGTCTGCCTGGGTATTTGTGTGCACGGGGGGCGGGGCTGCTGTTCAGACAAGGACAAGACAAGGAAGCGCACACAGGAACGGTACTAAAGATGTACGCTAAACGGTCCAAAATGCTGAGGCTCTCTGTGGTTTAGTAAAATAACTATCATGTTCTCAGATTGTCGTGGTGCCTTTAGCCCAGTCAGAGCAGGCAGGAGGAAGACAGCAGCGTGAGCACACGGAGGGGGCGTGACTGTAGCTGTGAACGTGACCAGATTCTGTTATGGGATAGAAAGTTCTTCTAAAAGACAGCCAGTGGCGATCCCGTAGAGGACACTTGAGCGGCCAAAAAAAGACTTAAACTACCCATTTCCGCGTACAATTAATTAAATTTGCATCAGGGCACCCCTACTATCCTGTCACCTTGCTACTACGATGACCGTATGTTGAACATGCTGGGAGGGGGGCGCTTAGACTCACCGCTTATGATTCCAGACCTGCAACAAACTAACAGCTGCTTCCTAATAAAACATACTTGTCATCCCTAAAGTTAATATAATTTATTGGTTTTACTGGATTTAAAGAAAAATAAATAAATAGAAATGAGTCTGCATCAAAGTGAACTTGTTTCCATCATCTCACTTATCTTAACCCTTGTGTTTGACAGACAGAAAAGTCTATTCTAGGTTGTGGTAAATGGACAAAAGATCAAAGGAAACATTAGGCTCATAAAGAATAAAACTAATTAATATAAATAATTAAATAAATATCCTGAAAGCATTTTGAATCAATGCAAGTTTTGCCAAATGAACTATCACGATATATCTGCAAAATATTTTTTTAACACCCCTAGTGTTGCGGCTCCCTGTGCTTTCATCTCAGTGGGAAACTGATCCAAATGGCTCTTTGAGAGGTACAGATTAAGACCCCAGGGGCCTGTTTCAGAAAGGAGGTTAAGTGTTAACTCTGAGTATGTTAACCCTGAAATTAGGGAAACACTGGGTTTTCCGTTTCAGAATGGGAGGTTTGTTAAATCAGAGAAAGCAGAGTAAGTCAAACCCGTTTCTGAAAGAGAGGTAACTTGTACTCGGAGTCAGTGTCCATGGTTACTTATGCTGTGAACCTAACCTGGTCGGGAGCAGGTTTTATTCTCTAAACTCAAGGTGTCTGCCAGTCCCCTCCCCTTTTTAAAGACGAAGCGGTATTTTTCGCTTTAACCTTCTTTGCCCACATTTTCCGTCACACAGATACGATCCAAGTGACAAGAATGACTTGTCCTTTTTTGGAGGACCCAATAGACGAGGAGGCTGCATTAATTCGTAGAGAATTACCACAAGAAGAAAAAAAAGATAAATAAAAAAAGAATCCCACAATGAATAAATTCAAGTCACAATGTATTTGGTCTTCCTTATTTCCTACAAATTGAAAAGCAACAGTAAGAATTCAATATTCTTCCAAAACATTTATAGAATTCACCAATCACAATACACACCATACCTGTAGCTTGTGTTTTAGGATCTCAATTTCCAGATCTGACTTAAGGATCTGTCGAAGTAGGATATCTCTTTATCAGTTTTCTCAATTTGTTTAATAAGATGAAGTCTATATAACTCCTTAACTGGTATCTGAAAATACAGTAGTGTGGGGTTAAATCCTGTTCATTCAACATGAATTCCATAGAATAACACTCTGGCATTTACTGTACGTCACTGAACTGTGTTCATCCGTGCAGAGGAGTTTGATCCTCCTGCTCCTCCTCCTCATCCTGCATTGGTTGTTCCTCCACACTCTGGAGGATGGAGACGGGGGAGGCCAAGAATAGTTTAGTTGACACAATGTGAATCTGATTGTTAAGATTGTTTGACATGTACAAACATAAGATTACCTCTATAGGTCTGTTGGTATAAGCAGACAGTGTGTCATCCTCTACATCCTGAGAAGATGAGCATTTAGTTGAGCACACTTTATAATACTACTTGTGCTAATTTCTGGTGTGTTATGTTGGCTACTTACAACTGCCTGGGGTTCAGTTGTGACGGGAGGGTCTAAAAGGAAGATATTGCCATCAGAATCTGTTGAGACCAAAACCCAATTCAATGTTAAAATATTATATATATATATTTATCCAAGTACTGGTGCTTCTGAGTGGCTTGAGGCTGGCATTTTGCACATTTGAAGTGAAAATATATATAAAGTGTGCTTGTGTGGGGGGAGGCCTCTTACATTTTATGAAGGCACTTGTGTCCTGGGGAGTGACTGACTCTGATGAACTTCCTGCAGGAATTCCCTCAGCCACTGGCCTTCCACTGTTCAGACTCAGGGCCATCTCCTCAGCATTTGTCAGAGGTGGTGGTGCAGGGCCTCCTTCTGTTTTGCGAGCCTCTGCCTTCTTTCTGTTGGCTGAAGACAAATCAAATGACAGTGAACAATGAAAACAACATTAGATATGTATTGCTATGTAGATGTTTCATATGTCAAATATTGTCAACAAAGCCTACATCCATGACATGCTCAAATTTTACCCGATTGAATTATGTTTTTATACTTCATATTTAGCTGCTGCCATGTTCTTTTAATTCCTGCAGGATTGCATCTACATGAAAATGAAATCAGGGACATTGAATTAGATTAATGTAACAATTACTTTTTGGAAACACAATTTGCTAGTACTGCCTACTTTCTTAATACCATATAAACCTATACCACTTGATCAATACAAGGGTAGACATAAGTTCACTTTTATGAATTATAATTTAATAATAAATAATTTAATAATTAAATTGACCAACGTTTGCAAGAGGGGAAGGTTAACAAAAAAAGTCCTCTAAACATTACAGACGTTAAATGCATTTTTCCCCCCAATTGATTCTGTACATTATGCAGCATTTCATGCAATTACACCAGGAATAACAATTCAAAAGTACACCTAAATATCGCCATTTTTTATTTCACACCTTACGCTATTTAAAAAGTTATTACAGCCAATATTTTATAACAATGATTTAAATGTAAACTTACTCATTAACTTGAGCAGCTATGTTTTCCCACGCTAACTGTCTCTGTTTTGCAGATGCAGCAGTGTTGCTTTTCTTCTGGAATATGTTCTCATATTCACTGTAACTCTGCAGCAGCACGTCAAGTTCAGCTGGCGAAAAATATGCAGACCTCTTTTTTTCCACGGTTGCCATGGTGACTCGTAATATCTGCGCTCCATTGATAAGGGCTTCTTATAGTCGCGGTGCGCACGCTTAACTCTGAATCAGTCCACTCAGGGTTGATTAACCTAACTCTGATCAGCTGCTCTGAAACTGAGAACTCAGAGTTTTTAATCTCTCGGTAGACCAACTCAGAGTTCAAGTTTAACCTCAGAGTTGGTTGAACCCCCTTTCTGAAACAGGCCCCAGGTCTAGCACATCCACGTGCATTCCAGGTTTGTATTTCAACATTCTCATGTTAAAAGTAAAATGTTTTCTTAAAAAAACAATGTTGTTCCATAATGAGGAAATAAAACACTTTATGTTCAAAATGTGTTATTTATTTATTTTTCGTCCTCAAAAAGTATCAATAAGAGTATCGTTAAAGTACCGGATCGATAAGCAGTATCAATAAGAGTAGTAGTACCGTTAAAACCTTAACAATACCCATCAATAACCAATACACTTGAAAACATTTTAGATGCTCCGTTATCACCTTGTTTTATTGGCTCTTGTCTAATTAGCAAATGGCTTAAAAGCTTTGATGTATTATAAGTGTTAATCTGTGCTATTACTTGATATAATCAATGACCAGTAAGTTATGTAGATAATTAATGAATGCAAAAAACGTGGCCCTCACTTTTTCAAATTACTACTTTTAAAAAATACATCTCTACTGTGCTTCGCAATTTTTTTATCTATCTTTCCCTTGTTTAAGACAACCTTTTAAATGAAAAAAAAAAAGAACCATTATTACGGAGCCGGTGTCCTGACATGAATAAAATAAAAAATATCTCGTTCCCACAAATTAATATCTTGTTCCCACAAATTGATATTCTGTTCCCACAAAACAATATTTCGTCCCCTCGAAATAATTAATTTGTGCAAACAAAATAATTATTCACGTCATAAGTCATTCATTGCTAACAAGTATGTTAATAAAAGACAAGTCCTGAATATAAGTATTCCTATTCGACCCTAAACTACAATATCCCATACCGCAGCTGGCTGTCCGTATGCTGGAATGACAAGCAAAAGAGGTCCGCGGCAGGCCAGAGCTCGTAGCTTTAGCGAGCTATGTCCAGAGAATCGGGGACGCAGCAAGCTTGGTCATCCTAAATATTATGATATTTTTCTTATTTTCATCGAGACAATAATAAATCGATTATTCCTGTTTTTATTTTGTCCCCTCTTTAACGAATGCTGCACACAGAGACACAGAAGTAGCCACGGAAAGCGGCTTTTGAGGCCCATACCGGGATGTGAATGAACGCAGACATGATTACCAATGCTTTTGTAGAGCTTTTTTAAATAAATAAATCTGATCTCTAAATATCCTCAGTGTCTTCCATGCAATGTAATGAGACACACACAGACAGGTATCTGCTGTAAATCCAAGTATCGCTAATATCAGTGTTTATGAATGACTAATCAAGTGAATAATTATTTCGTTCGCACAAATTATTTATTTTGAGGGAATGAAATATTATTTCGAGGGAACAAAATATTGTTTTGTGGGAACAGAATATTAAATTGTGGGAACAAGATATTAATTTGTGGGAATGAGATATTATTTTGTGGGAACAAGGTATTAATTTGTCGGAACAAGATATTTTTTATTTTATCCATGTCAGGACACTGGCTCTGTAATAATGGTTCTTTTTTTTCATTTAAAAGGTTGTCTTAAACAAGGGAAAGATAGATAGATATATAAAGATATTTTTTATTTTATCCATGTCAGGTCATGGGCTCCATTATTAATAATTCTAGACAAGTAAAATAAAGTTTGGTGTTGGTATTAAGTATTATTTTGGGTAAATTCAGTGTTCAACTCCAAACCTTGAACTCTTCATGCAATGGTTACATATACACTAAAAGCTTGTTTTATTTTCTATTAACTATCTATGCTTGGCACAAAAGCTCTGTGTGGAGGAGAAACATTGTCTTAATGAAGTTGTGAGCATTTTCCAGAAACCAAAAAGACAGAACCCGGAATACATAATTGAGACAGAAAGAGGCCACAGAAGAGGAGTTAAAGAAAAAAAAATTAAAGATGAAGCATCAAAGAGGCCAACCAGAAAATGTCATTTCAAATCTTTCATGTTAAAATGAATGGGTTTTCAAATAAGGAAGACTCCGATTTTCTTTAAACAGATGCTGATGTGATGTCTGATTCATAGAAAGACAGAAAGCGGTTCTGGCTGCCGCTGCTGCTGCGGCGGGGGTCTTGGTGTGGGGATGGCTGGTAACTCTCCCTCGTTCTTTTTACATTCCATCATCCATTTTAGAAGAACATAAACACTCACTTGAACACAGGTGTTAGCTCATCTTTGCACTAATATTTTGCGTGATTGAATGAAATATTTTAACGTGTTGATTTATGCTGCTTCATGGTTTCCCCTCCCCCCATCCCCCCCTCTCTAACATCCCTCTCTCTTCTTCCCTCCTTTCCTTTTCTGTCCAGTCCAACACAAAAGATTAAAATGAATAAAGTTTGGCCTCGATTACAAAAGGGGTTTATTTAGGCATACCTCTGGTTTGTCAGAAGATTCATAACCCCTGTTGTTAAAGTAAAATATGTCCAACACAAGAGGCCCTCAGCTCTCATCTGTTTGCCCAGCTGTTGGACAGGACAAGTAAAAAAATATATGCATATATATTTAAACTGACCAATCAGATGCTGCAATAAAAGTATGTGGGCTCGCATCAAACGTTCAAAGCATTTGATTGACAGATTCTCCCAAGCCCACACAGTGGTAGGGGTGTGCCCTTCTAATGTGCTCACATTGTGATTGAAGAGAGTGGTTGCAATAGAAAGGTAGATGGGCCAATCACTGCTTACTGTGGACATTTGGTTCCAACATGGTGAAGGACAATGAGTTACATCCCTAGAGACGCTACGCTACCCTGTTACCACTGTCCAGGATACATAAAGTACGATGCTATATTAAAAAGGTCTGTAAACAATAAGACATGGCTTAGCAGATACAGTAAAATCACCATGAAATGCTTTATGGTATCATTTGTACGAGATGGAACAGAGGAACGACATTTCAAACTTTCCAAAAATACGTCAATATAGAAAACGCAATGCATACCTGATAAATGTTAGTGTGTTTAGATTTGAATACAACACAAAGATCCTGTGCAATCTTTGCTCGCCACTACCGAGGAGGTCCTGTTGTCTGTTTCCTCCACTTAGCAATATGCTTCAATTCAGCGGGTCATCCTCCAAAAAACAAAGAGATAGGTGGTCATGCCAGTAAACGTAGAAATAGTGCGAAGTCTAATGCTACCATTGACTTTGAATAGACTAAAAGATCAGCCTAAACGTTTGCTATTTCTGAGAGTAAAGTCAACCAGATCTTCCTAAAATGTTTTCTATAAGTTCTCCTCTAAGTTCTCCTTTTAGCAAGCAGTAATAATTTACTTATGGAAAGTCGCATCCTCTTTTCCAGCTTTGTTTGTGCAAATGTGGAACACCATCTCGACCTATACAATGTGGCAGTGTTTTTCAACCAGTGTGCCGCGGCACACTAGTGTACCGTGGGAGATGGTCAAGTGTGCCGTGGCAAATTGCCCTCATTAACTGATCCAAAAACATTTCCCATCTCCAGGATATCAACTCTGTGTTCATGCAAACAGGCCCTGATAAAACACTGAGTAGTTAGGAATATAAAAGATCGTAAAATACTTTTTCTTTGCGTCTATTTTATTTTATTAAAGACATTTTGATAAAAATGACGGTACCGTGATTTAGCTCCAGCGTCGCCTGTATTTTTGGAAAAGTCCCGCCCCTTTAACTGTCTCCACCAATCATTCTTGAAGGCTTATTCACATGTCATCAGTCTGACCAATCAGAAGTAGTTAAAGTCTTCACTTCCTTGTCCCGATTAAGTTCATAAAGTCTCTCAGTTTCCACAAAAATACCAGCTAAAGCTCGTCTTTAGCGATGTAGCTCTCCACAGAATCCGGTATCAGACCGTGGAACAAGGGAACAAAACAATGAAGCTCTGAAAAGCGATCTCCGGCAGTTTTATGCACTACATCTCCCATGATGCATTGGGTTAAAAAAAATAGCGCACAAGGAGATCTGTTGTTAAACGTCTTTAAACCAAAAAACACACCTCAAACAGTTTTCAAATCTTCTAACTTAACTTTTATTGCATCTTTTAGAAAAAACAGCTGAAACTTCCAGCTTTTTCTGCCACAATTATCTCAAAAATGCATGTGAGATTGTGGAGGGACTGTAGATCAATACAGACTATGAGATTCTCCTTTTTTGTTTTGTTTTTTAATTTTTGGATGCTGGTGTGCCGCGGGATTTTTTTTAAGGTTAAAGTGTGCCGTGGCTCAGAAAAGGTTGAAAAACACTGCAATATGGTGTCCAACTTTGCAGACGCAACAAGCTAACATAGTGACTCTAGCCTACAACACATTGGCAAAGGACATAGTGCGGAAAAATGGCGACTGAATTGACTTAATTTGGTTGAAACTGGAAACAAGGCATTTTCTATGGGTAACAACACGCACGATTCATCCAGTTAAATATTATAGTCAATGATGCACACACACACATCTGCTAGCTTCCAAAAGGCTTTTGAATTTGTGACAGAGCATGTATTAGCTTTTTCACCACTGTGTACTGCAAATACATTACAAATCCACTTAATTACACACAACTGATCTGAATTCAGTTTTTAGGAGTTGATTTAGGTGAATTAGCAATAAGCCTTTGTATTAGCATCATTCTAGCTTTTTGGGCTAAACTGGCTTCTTTAATAGTTTGTTTTAGTTTACTTGACATTTAGCTGTTATATGAGCAATATGCTATCTCATTTGGCTAATTTGGCATCTACTGTGCTTTTTTTGCTAATTTGACATTTAGCTACTATCTTAGAAGAAAGTGTCTGTTCACAGGTAATTTTCTAAATACATGCAGCCAGCACTGAACTTTTTTCTTGGCCGCATGGACCTAGAGGAAGGGATAAGGTTAGGATTACAGGTGCAATTAGGGTTAAATCACCGAATCGTTTCTCAGAGCGGCTGTTTCTGCAGCTCACCGTTTTTCCAGGGGATGGATCAAAAGCAGAGAAAACATTTCACACAACATCAACTTTTATCACTTCTCGTAACATGCCAGCTGTTTTGGCTAAATTGGTAATTTTTACAGTTTTTTAATTTAACATTAGGCTGATGTTTTATCATTCTGCTAGCTCATTTTGCCAATTTGGCACACACTGAGGTTATTTTTTTAAATTAATTTATTATTTATTAATTAATTTGGAGTTCAGCTAGTATTTCAGCAAAATGCTTATTTGGCTAATTTGACATCTACTGCAGTCTTCTAGACTTTGTACAAATTCCCACCCTAATCCCTAACTACTAAAAAACTATATAGTGCAGGACTATGCAGTGCCATGGATTATAAAAGCAATTCGGACACCATGTCACTGCTTTTTTTAGATTGTGAAATGGTGGACATCATATTCACTAAGTTAAAATCTAATTCATATGAGCATTTTGCGACGATCATTTTTGAATCCACTATCATCTGAAGATAAAAATGTATTTGATAGTTTAGTTAAAAAATACACTTAAATATATATATTTGGCAAAAATTGTTCAGACGCAATGCATTGTGGTCTATATTCGCCAATCTAGTGGGAATCGATGCACACTGGTTTTTTGCAGAGACTTCTGGGAAATTTCTAGGGCATTCGATGTTTGAATTGCAGATGCGCACAGTACTACAATATGGCGAACACTCTCGTAAGTGTGCTAGGTAGTAATTTGTCAAGGAATTCGGGCACAAGCCTAGTCTAATTAGGAGTTTAGCTGATATTTTAGCAAGCTTATAGCTTTAACCTTTATTTTAACTATCAACTTCAGCATATTTAAGCGTCAGTGTTTTCAGCTAACAGCTCCAGCAGTTTCAGCTATCAGCTTCATTATTTTCAGCTTTTCTTTTCAGCATATTCAGTGGCTGGATCAGTTTATAGCATTCACACTTGCAGTATTGCAGGTAATGATATACAGCTAGTTACTTTTGCCAGATTGAAGTTGTTTCTTTAACAATTCTGCCTCTAATTTTTTTCTTCCTACATCTTTTACATTTTTGCTTGTTTTAACTTTTAACAAATTTTCATCCACTAGTCTTGCTCTCTCTTTCTATTGCCTCTTCGTATGTTTTATGTCCATTTAAAAGTTTTACATTTTTCTTCTCTCTTTTTCAGTGAGCTTTAATCACTCAGTCAGTCCAGAGGTTCCACACTTTTTCACTATTTACTCTTCACTGCTCTGCTCTGCTCTTTATAGGCCATATTAACTTTGAGCATGAGTCATACATCATACTTTAAAGGCAGCTCTGAAGAAGCTTGATAAGTAGTGTCTGCCGATCTGTGGGAAATCTAAGTTTTTGTTGCACAAGTGTTGTGAAGTAGAGCCCTGTGCGGGACTATTTTCTTCATCCCGCTCCCGCCCGCACCCGCCGAATTTCTGACCAATCCCGCCCGCTCCCGCAACGTATGCGTTACACTCCCGCCCGCTCCCGCAATATGTATGTCCACTCCCGCCCGCACCCACAAAACTCATAGAATTTAGTCCCGCACAGTAATAGAGATGCATTGATTTTGTATCGTCTCCCGTCCCGCAGGAAAAAAAACACTTATTTGTGTTGATATTATTAAAGAGATTCATGTCCTCCTCCAGCCTCATCTTTTCATCCATTCCTCTTTGTGTAATGTGCAACTTAATTATTAAATATATTTTCACAAATCCTGTTCGGTTAAAATTGTGCGTGTTTGCGCGCGCAGACAGACGGCCTGAAGCGCGCTGAACCAGCTGGTAAAGATGCAGGTCAAAGTCATTTGAATTTATGGAGAAAGAAGAACATTAATAGTTCAACAGAGCTGAAAATCTATGAATTAATTTTTTCCTGACGGAAAAATACTTTTTTTTTAGCTTCAGCCTTTTCCCGTTTTTGCTGTTTTGCGCCTCAGTTGGCCTTCAGCACGCGGATCTGAACAGCATGCGTGTCTCACGATGAACCTCGTTTGTGGTTCTTTTCTGCTTTATCCATTGACATCATGTCCCTGCCAGGTAACCTGCTCCTTATCCCGCGCAGTGTTGCCAGATAGATTGACAGCTCTTTCATCCTTCTGCTGCGCTAGAGCGTCCCGACTAACGTGTTAACCTGCTATGACCGTATTTTGCGCTCTCTGTGTAGAATACTCTGGGAGCGCGGGGAAAAAACAACTCAGCTACAGAGGATGTGAACAGGTGAACAGGTAGAGAGGAAAAGCAGGTAAAGATGCGGGGGAGGGGCTTTGGGTTCAGACTCTGTCAGAGAGATGGAAACACGGGCGTCAGATTCAGACGCAGCTTTCACTGCAGGAGTTGAAGCAGAGACTTTCTATGGGATGATTTTATGAACTCAAACATGGAAACATGATTACCAAGTAGAACTCTTCAAAATAATAAACCTGATCTCTCCACATTCTTTGGGTCTACCATGCATTGATGCACACATTGCTCCATGCAGCGATCAGACCATAACTTTAGCTCGTAGCTCCGCCCATACGCGACCGCGGTGTCAGGCTTTAAAGAGCATAATTTCTAAGAGGCGGGGTGCACCCCCAACAACAGGTTAGATGACAGAGGCGATTGGGCGTTCACGGAGATTCAGTACATAAGACTCCAACAGCCGCACAGCCTAACGTAGTCCGCTATTATATATTCATGAGATATTCATGGCAGCACTGGTCCCGCTGAGTTTTTTTTTTGCCGCCCGCTCCCGCCCGCAGTACAATTCAAACCGCCCAATCCCGCGAGATTTGGGTTGGGTCCCGCGGGACCCGGCGGGACCCAATTCCAATGCAGCCCTCTATTGTGAAGCAACATCAATGCAATTTATGAACTGCGAATAAATAAATTAAAAAAAATAATAATAAATAATAAAAGGTGAACTGCGATATAGAAAGGAACACTGTACTTTGGGCTGAAGATAAACACAAAATATTTTACATTATATGTATCAGGAACAATTGTAGCAGTTACTGTCCCAGTGTGTCTATTTATGATTCCCCTCAAATGTATGTTTTTATACATGGAAAAATAAGTCATTAAAAAAAAAACAGCCAGTATTGTCTAAATGTGGGTGGGCCATCCCCTTTAACTGATTATGTAAGGGAATATGGAGATGGGAGAGCAGTAATGAACCCAGCGTAGAGGCCCAGCACTAGAGGACAGAAAATAAAAAGAGGCTTAAATGATCCCACAACTTCAACCATTAGTTTGATGAAAACCCTGTCATATCTGCTAAGAAAAATGCACCATTTTTCATACAGGAGCACAGTTGCAACATATATTGGTACTTCGAGAGTGTTCCAGCATCACATGTTTTGCTAATGCAGTTGCCTCTTCCTAGACGTTGATGTACCCTTCACAGACACAAACACCCCAAGCTGATAGGAATACAATAAACCAATTAAGAAACTCTCCCTGCAATCAAAAGGGTGTTGATTGAGTAAACAATGATTGACAGCAGAGATTCCTCTGGCTCATCAGTCACCCAACACGGTTTAAAGGATATGGACTGCAGACCATGTGGATGCACCAGCTGCGGGGGAAGGTTGTCTGCTTTAGACAGAAGAAAACCACTGGCACCAGTTCTGGATAAGGCACCATTAGCACACTGGTGTCACTGCTGCCATCCTCCTCGTCATCGTCCTGTACACACTCTGTCCCCACCTCCTGCTCTTTCTCTTCCTCCTCAAGCCTTTCTTTTTGAATAATCCTTTGTTCTTCTATTTTTTCCACCTCTGTTTCCTCTGAACTTGGGCGGCTGTGAGAGAAAAAACTGCAGGGCGACGAGGAAAAGATGGCAACATCACGGCTGACCCTGGCTGAGATTGTTGGTACCCTGGAGGTTGTTGCTGCTGGTTGTGTTGTAGTTGTTGATGTTGCAAGGCTGATGCCCTCCTCCTCCTGGCTTGTCATGGCCTTTCAACAGTCTAAAATGACAGCAACAAAGCAGACCAAAACACATTATTATTATTGTAATCTCACTAAAAAAGATCAGAGACAAGATAACCAACACACACACACAAAAAATAAATAAAACAGAGGTAAAAAAATTTTTTGACTTCAATAAAAATTTTAGGATGACTGTAAAAAGACATACAATAAACATAGACATACTGAGAATGTGATGCTCCTTAGAAATTATTGCACCACCACTGGAAATATTGTTACAGTATAATGCTATGTTCACACTGGGTTCGGAAGCATGGCAAGCAAAGCAAGGCAAGTTTATTTGCAAGTGAAAATTGATTTAAAAAGAAAGGAAGGAAAGAAAAGTGCAGATAGGACATTTCAGTCATATACACAGAAATGTTTTAAGTCTAGATTTGAACATGAACACAGAAGAGGCCTGTTTTACGACTTCATGGAGGCTGTTCCAGATTTTAGCTGCAGAATATTGAAACGCTGATTCCCCTTGTTTAGTTCTGACTCTGGGAATCAACAGTAGGCCGGACCCTGAGGTCCTCAGAGTACGAGATGGTTCATATGGCACTAACATGTCAGAGATGTACTTTGGTGCGCGGCCATGGAGAGACTTGTACACATGCAGAGCTGCTTTGAAGTCTATTCTTTGAGGTACAGGGAGCCAGTGCAGAGACCTGAGCACAGGACTAATGTGATCATACTTCCTGGTTTTGGTCAGGATTCGAGCAGCAGCATTCTGGATGTACTGAAGCTGTTTTACAGCTCGTTTGGAGAGGCCAGTGAGCAGGCCTTTACAGTAATCTAATCCAGTGTTTTTCAACCTTTTCTGAACCCCGGCACACTTTAACCTTGACAAAAATCCCGTGGCACACCCGCATGAAAAAAGAAAAAATAAAAGCAGAAACTCATAGTCAGGCGACATAGGCGACAGCCCCCCCCCCCCCCCCCCCCCCCCCATCTCACGTGCACTTTTGTGATAATTGTGGCAGAAAAATCTGGAAGTTGCCGCTGTTTTTTTCTAAGAGATGAAATAAAAGTTAAGTTAGAAAATGTAGAAACTGTTTGATGTTTGTTCGTTGTGGTTTCAAGACGTTTAACAAGGACGAAGCCGTGACTCTGTCTCTTTAAGCCAATGCATCATGGGAGATGTAGTGTGAAAACAGACGTAAAAGGGCAGAAAGACCAGCGTTTCTGAGCTTCATTGTTTTGTTCACTTGTTCTACGGTCTGAGACTGAATTCTGTGGAAAGCTATACCGCTAAAGACGAGCTTTAGCTGGTATTTTTGTTGGAACTGAGCGACTTTTTGAGCTAAATTGGAACAAGGAAGTTATGACTTTAACCACTTCTGATTGGTCAGACTGATGACATGTGATTAGGCCTTCAAGAATGATTGGTGGAGACAGTTAAAGGGACGGGACTTTTCCCCAAAACAGTTATAGCTGCAGCTAAATCGCGGAACCGTCATTCATATCAAAATGTCTTAAATAGAATCAAATAAACTCAAAGAAAAAATAATTCTATGATCTTTTATATTCCTAACTACTCAGTGTTTTATCAGGGCCTGTTTGGATGAACAAGGAGCTGATTTACTGGAGATGGGAAATGTTTTTAGATCAGTTTTTTTTTTTTTTAGATCAGTTATCAGGGCAAATTCCCACGGCACACTTGACCATCTCCCACGGCACACTAGTGTGCCGCAGCACACTGGTTGAAAAACACTGATCTAATCTACTGGAGACAAATGCATAAATAAGTATCTCCAGGTCTCGCTTTGACATTGTTTTTGATTTTGGCAATGTTTTTCAGATGGTAAAATGCTGCTGATGTTACTGACTTGATATGGCTGTTAAAGTTCAGGTCAGAGTCCATGATTACCCCTAGATTTCTGACTTGATTTGAAGGTTTAAGAGACAGAGAATGAAGGTAGCTGCTGACACTTTCTCTTTGTTTCTGTGGGCCAAAAGCAATAACTTCGGTCTTGTCTGAGTTTAGCTGGAGAAAGTTGTTCTGCATCCACGCACAGATCTAATGGAGGCAGTGGCTGAGTGAATCCACCGGCCCATATTCACCTGTTGTCAGTGACACATAGATCTGAGTATCATCTGCATAGTTGTGATAAGATATGTTATTATTGCGTATTAACTGTCTTAATGGCAGCATGTAGAGGTTGAACAGAAGGGGTCCCAGGATCGATCCCTGGGGCACACCACAATTCAAGCCCATGTAGTCTGAGACACAACTCCCAATTTCAACAAAGTATTGCCTGTCTTCTAGATAAGACTTGAACCAACTTAGGGCAGATCCAGAGATGCCAACCCAGTCTTGGAGTCTGTGCAAAAGGATCCCATGATCAACAGTATCAAAGGCAGCGCTCAGGTCTAGCAGGATTAAGACAGACTTTGCCAGCATCAGTGTTCAGGCGGATGTCATTGGTTATCTTGATAAGAGCAGTTTCTGTGCTATGATGGGGTCTAAAACCTGACTGGAAAACATCAAATGAATTGTTTAATAAGAGAAAGTCAGTGAGCTGTTGCTAGACAACTTTAAGGACTTTTCCTAAAAGTGGCAGATTAGAGATAGGTCCGTAATTATTCAGTACAGTGGGATCAAGACGCTCTTCTTCAGGAGGGGTTTAATGACTGCAGTTTTTAAGGCCTCTGGAAATATTCCATATTGAAGAGACATGTTAACTATTTGAGTAATTGGTGGCAGCACACTGTTCAGGACAGACTTTAGAAATCTAGTGGGTAACACATCAAGGCAGCATGTAGACGAGCTCAGACGGGTGATGGTCTCTTGGACAGTTTGGTCCGTGACAGGTACAACGTGAGTCATCTTAGAGGGAGTAGGTGGCCGTTGGATAGTTATATGTGTTGTGGAGTTGATGGCTTTTTTAATGCCCTGAACCTTGTCATTAAAAAATACAGCAAACTCATTACATTTAGGTGTACAAACCAGTTCTATTGGTAGCTGGGTTGGAGGGTTAGTTAATGTGTTAACTGTTGTGAACAGGATACGAGAGTTGCTGCTGCAACTTCCAATGATTTCAGAGAAGTATCTTTCCCTTGTTCTGCATAAGATCTGGTTGTAAGCGTACAACTCCACCTTATACATTCCATAATAAACCTGGAGTTTTTACTCACGCCACTTTCACTCAGCTCTGCGGCACTGTTGTTTCTGTGCCCTGACTAGATCATCAGTTCCTCCAGGGAGCTTTCTGTCTATGTTTTCTCAATTTAACCTTCATAGGGGCAATGGCATACAGAACATTCAACATGCTAGAAGTAACAGAATTCAGCATTTCAACAACATTGGCTCCAGAGGTGTTTTCAGGGTTTATCATTTCTACAAACTGGGCCCTAGTGCTCTCATTTATTTGTCTCCCTTGGACAACTGCAGGGCCAGGCAGTGGTTTGGGAGCAACAGACAGGTCAAAGAACACACAGAAATGATTAGAGAGGGTGACATCAACCACACTGACATTGTAAATAATAACCCCCTTTGTGATGAGCAGGTCCAGAATGTGCCCTCTGCTGTGGGTGGGGCAACTCACATGCTGAATTAGACCAAAGGTCTAATCTTAAATGACATACACTCAAATGATGAAAACACACCAAATGATAGTCTGTGGGTTGCAATATTATCTCTAAACAGTGCAGAATCGCCTCCACCCTTTTTATTTTCTCGTATTTCCGATTTATGTTTGTAGTTGGGGGGAGTTGATTCGACTAGAACTATGTTTCCTGTGTTTTTGTCAAGCCATGTTTCAGTTAATAACATAAAATCAAGATTAAAAGAAGAGATAAGATTATTGATTAAAAATGATTTGTTGCATAAAGATCTGACATTGAGTGCAGCAAGTTTGAGCTTAGTTTTCTTGGGACTGGTCAAAACCTTCTTGCAAGTGATATGAACTAGATTTCTTTGATTGGACAGTCTAACTGCCCTTTTTTGCATTCTACGTGATGCAACTACAGGTATAGCACCAGAAGGAAGCTGTTCATCACAGTACCCCAGTTTGACATTATCTTTCTTAGGACACTGGGGGCCCGTTTCATTCTAGGTGGGAAATAGCACCTCTAGAGGCGCGCAGGGGAGGTCGAGTTGAGGGTAGTTTGGGTGATGGACCGGGAGGAGCGGGAGCTGGACGGGATTTGGGTGAACGACGGAGGGGGCGTGTTGGAGGGGGTTTGGATGAAGGATGTGTTGGAGGGACTTTGGGTGAAGGATAAGGAGGGGGCGCTGGAGGGGTAGGAGAGCTCCTGTGTGGTGTGAGGCTCACAGGTGTTAGGGGAGCCATCTTAATTCCTGACTTAATGAGGCTATCAAAATGGCTAGGTAGGGCCTTGGGTGAAAGTGGGGGGGACGAAAAGGAAAGTGAGTCTTCACTGAGAGTAGATGTAGCAGGGGGCGCCCACAGCTGGTCAGATGGTGGTATTTCTGGGGCCAAATCTGGTGGTTGTTGTTGTGGTTCTGTGGCTGGGTCCTTAGCTAGCGGTAGTTGTTGTGGTGCTGGTGCAGTTGAGTCCTTAGATGGAGGTGGTTGCTGTGATGCTGGTGCAGCCAGATCCAAGTCTTTGACCAGTGGTGGTGGAGGTAGTTGTTGTTGCCGTTGTGCTGTGGTTCCTGGGACACTGGCTCGGTCCTTCCTGAGTGCCTTTTCAGGGCCTTGGCCTCTATGCCCCAGAGCGTGGAGGAGGTTCTTCACTAACTCTCTTGCTCCACCTCTGTTCAGGTGTGGGCCTCTTCCCATGAATAGGTCCTTTCGCTTCCAGAATATATTGAAGTTCTCAATGTAATGGAGTCCTCTGGAAGCACACTCTCTGGAAAGCCAATTGTTCAGCTGAAACAGACGGCTGAACTTGAGTGACACCCCATAGCTGTTAGGAAGAGGTCCACTGATGAATGCTTCAACCTCTACTTTGTCAATCTCTTCAAATAACTTCATGAAGTCTTTTTTCAAACGTTCAGATTGTTCTTTTCTGATATTGACAGCACCTACATGGATGATTATTCGTTTAACTCCTTGATACAAGACTTTAGATAAGAGTCCTGTAATCACTGGAACAGTAGAACTCGGGCAACATAAAGTTTGCATTCTTCTGTGGCTGACTCCACTGATAGCGCCATCTCCAAGCAGCAGCGTATCTCTGATCTTGACGTTTGGCACATATTTTCTTTCTGCCTGTGCTTTGTTGCCAACATTATGACTCCTATTCTTTGGTCCAATTTCACTTTGTTCTTTAACTTCACATTGTGTTAGGGGTAAAAATCTGTTTGTGAGCTTTATTTCGGATGTTCTGTCATCTTTACACTTTGGCTTAACACAGGGTTCTTCCTGCACAAAGTTTCTGAAAGGACACAACATCACTTAGGTCTATGTCACTGTTATTCTTCTCATTTGTAGTAAGAGCGGGCTTCTTACCACCCGATGTTACTGGAAGGGTCTTGTGAAGTCCATTTTCAGTTTCCAAAGTAAATATCCTTGTTTGTAGCTCTTTTATTTCTTGTTGGTAGATTCGACAGCGTTCACAGTGGGAGTTTGTTTTTCTTCCTCTTCCGGACATGTCGCTGATTTGTCAGATGTATAGAACTGTAAAAATATTGATTTGTATAGATGGAAGTCGCAAAAAAGGATGACCAGTCTGATATTCCAGGATGTGTGGATGAAGTAAAATGATTAATTAAATGATTAAAAAGCAAATAAAGCAGGAAGCGGCAGGAGCAGGGAAAAAAGCGTCTGCACTCTTTTGCAGGGGGAGGAGCAAAAACATTTGAGCAACCACCTCCAATGAAAAGTTTATGTAATCACGTGTATTTGTGCGTTTTGGGCTAAATTTACATAGATTTTTAGGCTCCATGTAAAAGACCTGTGGCAATTGAAAGTACACTAAAAGTTTAACAAGTTGAACTTTGAACAATCAGGGACTCAACTTTGGTAGTGATACATAGGTAGCATCCTTTCCAAATACAGAAATGCCAACACCTCAAAAATCAGTATTGAAGGATAAATTAATGATTGTGGTTTGTGCCCAACCGGAATTAAATGACACCAAGTCTTGAAAGACTTTTTTGTGAAAGAAAAAGCTTGGAACAGCATTTGCAAGATTTCACCGCCTCAACATTTTTCACCAAGCCTCTTCCAACTGTGAGTAGATGCGCTACAGAAAGAACGTCAAATAGGTTAACGAAATTAACTAAGGATTCTGCACCTCGCAATTCATATCTGACTGGTCGAGTTGTGGAGACCGTTCCTGACAGATGAGCACTTGTGCGACAAGTTTGCATTAAAACTAAGACTAGTTGTTTCCATAGACCTGTTACCAAAGTGTGCCTTCTACAGGAAGCAGAGGAGTCATGAAGGTCTGGAAGGTCTTATTGAAGAAAACTCTTTCTTTTTGATATTAACTCTAAAAAGGATAAATTAATGAGATTAACTCTGAGAGCTAAACTGAGTGATCCGTCCCTCTCGCGTTCCAGATAGAAAAAACCCGCTGGCTCCAAAAATCCAAAATTCCATAAACTTCTACTGGAAATTAACCAGCTATACCCAGTTACTAAACATGTCAGAATAACAAATCACTGCTCACTGACGATTTTTGTTTCCAACACGGTAATGGCTGTATGACGAAAAAAATGGTGACTTCATTTCGCTTGAACTGGAAGTAAGTACTTTCTAGGAGTGACGTCACACTCGCTTGGTCCAGTTCCATTATACAGTCAATGCTGACACAATTATAAGATCAGATAAAAGAATAGGATTATTTTTGGCACACAAAATTAGAGATTTTTCAGTAATCTCTTCCAATGAAAGAAATGAATTACTGAACTTAAACACCTCATTTTAGAATTACCAAATGTAGTAATTTCAAAAACCCAGATAACAACACATAAAAAAAAAGAAAACAAATCTGTTAACTGAAATGACAAGGTGTCAGCAGCAGTAATAGTATTTATGAGTTGTTATTTTTTTTGTAGTAGAGGTGAAGTTCATATACATTAGTGCTGAGAAAAGTTATATTTTATATTGGGCTCTGAGAATTGTCAAATTACTGAGATTTTATAGAAAAGTCTAAAATGTACATATTTTAATTTGACTGACTAAATTGAGATTTTTTTATTTATTTTATTTTTTTCTGTTTTAGAGCTTTTAGTTTTAAGGGTTGTTAGCCAGGACACACCAAGAATTTATAGAAAATTAAGGAAGTTGGCACAGGGGAATGTTCTGACAATAAATATGTCGATGTCTCTTGAACAATTTTGTCTTTGTACATCTCTGCATAGTTTTTAATTATGGCCCGCAGCAGCAGTCACTGATTGCAAGGACCATATTGTTGTCACAGTTGGGACGATGACTTTGACGCCTTTCAGCGAGAATGTGACCCCCGCCGCATGCTCGAAAAGTCACCAAAATGTTCACACACCTGGGATGAATTGCAAATGAATTTTCCACAAAGTCAATGTCACCCCCCCGAAGACGATGACATCACGGACAGCGATCCTGTCAAAAAAATGAATGGGCTGAAAATCACGTATGGGGCCGAACAAAATGTACTTCAAAATACAGTTGCGAAACCCAAACATACGTGTTGGGGATATCCCAAAGAAGTTTTGAAATCTTTATGGGACGGCCACACGATTTACGGCCTGGCGGCCATTTTGTGGCGAACTCTGAGAATTAGCGATTTTTGTGTTTTCCCACGATATGGGAAAACGACACTTTTGTTTGAGCGATTTTCACGCAATTGCAAACACTTGCTGCCAGTTCCAGTCTACAAACACCACAGAAGTGTCTTTTTGACCTTTGACCTTGGGAAAAGGCCGCCATCTTGCATTTTTTTTAAAAAGCCTCTTTACCGTTGCAAAAAATTGTGTCGACTCTGGATAAAAAAAAAAATCTGTCCGGTATATCCAAACAAAGTTTAGAAATCATTACGTGTAGGTGACACTACCTATGGTTTGGCGGCCATTTTGTGCCAAAATCTGCCATTTTGAGATTTTCGCGTTTTTACACAATATGGAAAAATGAACTTTTTTTCGAGCGATTTTCATGAAATTTCACTCAGATGTCCTTAGCGTAAGTCTACAAGTACCTTTGGAGTTTCGTTGACCTTTGACCTCGGGAAAAGGTGGCCATCTTGAATTTTCTATCAAAAAACACTTTTACCACCACATTCAAACGTAAACTTGTCGTTGGAATTTCTAACAATCATCTCGGAACTTTTTGGGCATCAATGGCAAGCTACTGTGAAAAAAATGTTGGAATTAGAAGTTGTAGATTTTGAGCGGCGTGCACGTGGCGAGCTAGCAAATTTGCGCACTGCTATAACTCCAGTGCCTTTCAATGCAATACAGGGAAATTTGAATGCATGCATCCATGTCAGGAACTGAATACATTGAAAAACACTGGATATGGACATATAAGGAATGTGGGCGTGGTTAGCATAAAACAACTGTTGCTAAGGACAGTAAAAAGTTTACTTTATCCGATTCGTCTCAAACTAACGTCGATTTGTTCGTCATCTCAAGGCGACTAAAACATAAAGTGGTTGCTATGGAGATAAAATCAACAGAATAGCTCGAAACATATATTTTGAAATGTTTCAAAATGTTTCAAAACATATAGCTCTCACCAATGGAGCAATGTGTTTTTCTGTATCAGTTGATGATGCTGATCGCTAAGCTAGCAATTTTAACTATATTAGCATAACTAGCATAGTTAGCATTATTAGCATCTTAAACAATGTGTTTTTCTGAGTCAGTTGATGATGCTAATCACAATGCTAGCACTTTTAGCCACATTAGCATAACTATCATAATTAGCATAATTAGCATTTTGGGTAATGTGTTTTTCTGAGAGAATTGATTATGCTGATCGCTATGCTAGCACTTTTAGCCACATTAGCATAGCTAGCATAGTTAGCATTTTAGGTAATGTTTTTTTCTGAGAGAGTTGATGATGCTGATTGCTATGCCTATGTCTGTGAAGACTCTGATTCATCCAGGTTGGTTCCATTGTAGTAGGTTTAGGGCAGGGGTCGGCAACCTTTTTTACTCAAAGAGCCATTTGGGACCGCCCCTAATGAAGAAAAAAGCACACAGCCACAACCCGATTTGACATCATTATATATATTATGCATGTATATATTATATCAAGGGTGCTCATTACGTCGATGGCATCAATCTTCAAGGACATGAGTGTAGAATGCGGGCCAGAAAAGATTAAAAAAAAGTACTTCTTTCTTTTCATCGTCATGTTTATTAGTTACATGTTTATTAGTAACATTGTTTATGTACTGATGATTAAAAACTACACAGTGAGTTTACATAAAGATACTTTTGTATTAACAGATGAGGCGTTTTATTACAAAGACAGAAAGCAGCAACCATCGTATTCATGCTCTGCTGTAAACGGTGCAATGCGAGGAGCGTGGCATATTATGAGGCATTTGGCGCTGCTGGCTCCGTATTTTTTAACCTTTCGCAGCGCGATGACTTCTCTTTTTCTCTCGTCTTTCCAACCGTGGTCAGAAGCGCAGGGGAGATTTCCTCCAGGGCCGAAGGCAATTCTCCTTCGGGGTTCACTTCCCTGTTCGAACCCTCAACCTTCAGAGCGGATTAAAAATGACTCCAAAACAGTTATTCTGGGAACGACGACTACTCTTTATTTAGTGCTCCGTCCTCCGAACACACAATATATTTCACGCACACACCTCCGCTTCGTGCTCACACCCCCATCTCCACGCGCCCCTCCCCTTCTCTCTCGTGGCACGCGCGGTGCTCACAGCTTCCGTGATGAGCTCGTATTTATCGGGCGAGAACTGCAGAGCTTATAGCAGGAGGAGACACGCGGGGCGGCTTTAATAAACTCCGGTTGCTGGACTTCTACCGGGGACGTGATGTGCTGCGGGGAGAAAAAGACGTTCTGAAGACAGAGTTTGCGCTGAGTGCATTTAAACTCGCGTCTGCAGTGACGTATGTGTCAGAGGATGTCCGATTGGCCATTCTGCATGTCAATCAAGTCCCGTACTTTTCGATGAGGATTTTGATTGGCTGGTGGATTTTCAAGAAGCACTCTCTTCCCCTTCAATCTCCCCCACGTCCCCGAAGATGACCGGTCGATCGCGACCGATGCGACAAGCTCCCCTGCACTGAAACACACATCACCGCACACGCTGTGGCGATCTAACAGTTTGCATATCGCCCTGATGAAAATCACCTGTGCAGGTCAGAGAGGAGAGGCGTGCTCTCTAATCAGAGTGCCATCAGCTGAGGAAAAAGGGGACATAAAAAGACAGACGCAACCTGAAGACTGACATCTTCTCAGATGAACCCTGATCCAATGCAGCAGACCTTCTTCCCGACAGTTTACTGCACAAGGCCTCATCCTGCACCATTATCCACAAGACATCTGTTTAAAACCTGGAATAAAGCTGCAACACAACAAACCATACCAAGAAACGCTAACTCTTCAAAGAAAACACGGAACGGCTCCTGTAAAATAAAGAGGGTTGGAAAACCTGGATCAGATCCCCTCCACAAAGGACTGGATACAAGAAACAACGTCCCAAGAACCTGGAACGGAGTTCTAAGGAGGACTGGACTGTAAATCAAAACTAAAGGTACTCAGAAGACCTAGACTGTGTGGCCTGCTTTCTAATTCCATTTCAGCAATACCCTCCTAAAGTAACAGAGACAATAAAAGGATTTAAACGAACTTTGGACTTTTGTGTGTGTACCGAGCAGAGGGGGTGGATAACATCCTTTGTGACAGTGGATTTTTTTTTTGTATCTTATATGTCAGGAGAGAGACCTGACTGGCACCTCAGAGAAAAGCCATCCACAAACTGTCACAACGTGAGTCCAAAACATCGGCGCAAACTCTCCGTCACCAGAAAGCCGCTCCCCGCTCCGCGCCACACCAAGCCCCTGGCAGAAAATCACTCCAGACCCGGAGTGTTTATTGAAGCCGCCCCGTGTGTCCTCCTGCTATCAGCTCCGCAGCGCTCGCCCGACAAACACAAGCCCACCAAGAAAGCTGTTTTTTACGTGGCACGTGCCTCGCACGGAGCCAGCAGCGCCTTTGAAATGCCATGAAAAATGAACAAACTAAAATAAATTAGAATTTTTATAAAATACTCATTATTTTCCAAAGTCACAGGGAGCCACAACAGAAGGATGAAAGAGCCACATGTGGCTCTGGAGCCATGGGTTGCTGACCCCTGGATGTCATCTGGGCTTGGTTTTCAAAGTTAGAAGACGTTTCGCCTCTTATCCAAGAGGCTTTGTCAATTCTGAATTAGCTGGTCTAAGAGCTGGTATATATGCGCTCATGGGGGAGGAGTCAGACCTGAAACTGGAGGAATTGTCCACTTAGCCTAACTGGTTTCGGGTCGTTAATAGTCCTTTGTCCTCAGCTGGGGGTTGGGGAGCCAGTGACTCCCTCTCAAAGTTGGTCATCTCTTTCAGCAGTTAACGACTCAGGTGGAACTGGTTTGGTTGTTTGGTTTCAAAACACTGCCGTAGATGGATGGAAGAATAAACCTGAGACCACCATTCTTATTAAGCGAAGGTTTATCCTTCTTGACAAAGATGGCTTCTTTCACTCCTCGCTCAAACCATCCTTTCTCTCTGACTAGAATTCAGACTTCACTGTCCTTGAAAGAGTGGTTTGTGGCCTTCAGGTGGAGATGTACTGCAGACTCAGGTCCACTTGAGTTAGCTCTGCGATGTTGGTAAAGCCGCTTGTGTAGAGGTTGTTTGGTTTCTCCTATATACTGTTCATTGCAGTTCTCTTTGCAGTGAGTATACAACATTACTCTGTTTGGAGCTGGGAATTTTGTCCTTTGGATTAACCAGTTTTTGTCTGAGGGTATTGACTGGTTTGAGATGAACTGGGATGTTATGTTGTTTGAAAATCCTTTTAAGTTTTTCAGACAGGCCTGAGATATACCGAATTGAAATACTGTTCCATTTCGGCTCTTGTTCCTGCTAGCACTTTTAGCCAAATTAGCATAGCTAGCATAATTAGCATAGTTGGCATTATTAGCATATGCAGCTTTGAGTGGTGGTGAGGGCGGCGGTGGTGCGTAGAGTTGGGCGTGGAAGGAGGGTTGCGCCTGCGGGCCACACAACGCCGCTTGAGGCTTTAATTAAGTTTTTTTTCTCTCTTGTTTCGGTTTTTCAGGTGCAGTTATTTGGGCCTTCCCTGAAGGACTATAGTTGTTAACTATTTTATATATATTCTACATCATGAGAAAAAGGCTACAAGAACCTTTTAAAAACACCAAAAAAGGGGGTCTTGAAAGACCCACTCCATTGGAAAATCATGTTCTTGCTGATTTGTGGTGCAGTTTACAAAAGCTCATCTGGGTGAGCCAACGTCTCCCTGCTCTGATCTGGCTCAAAACTGTATGAATGGATAGCCCCAATATTGTTTCCACTTTTTTTTTTGCTATGCTAATGTTAGCTTGGGGTTGTGAGGAGCTGTAAGCTAGCGAGAGACAGTTTAAACAAAGGAATGCTGGGATACACTATATCAAGTGTATTCCAACCCAAAAGTATTGCTAACCCACGCAGAATCCAGAATCAGGTGCCTGGATCACTTGGTCTGGCCACAGGTGTATTAAATCAAGCCTTGGGTTTTTAAAATTACATAAACCTAACCTTTTTTTCTACTCTTCCTCATTTTTAGGGCATTCATGTCTTTCTGCAAGAAAGTTCATGCTAAGTCCGGATCGAAACCTTGTGCAGGCCAACATTGCTTTCCACATTTCTCTGCTATGCATGATGTTCGCAAACTACTAGAGCTTCAACATCCACTATCCACCGGAGTTGCCATCAACTTCAGAGTTTTTACAGAGGTTTGTCTTTTTAACTTCAAGTTATAATCTTACAGATTTTGATCGCTCTAGAACAGGAGTGCTCACACTTTATCAGCATGCGAGCTACGTTTGACTCTACAAGCTTCAAAAGATCTATATATATAATTTGAAATTATCATTTATGTGCTTAAAGACACATACTAATTGTGAAAATCAGATTTAAAATTCAATGGATACGTTTAGATTAACATGTATGATAACAACATGATAAAAAGTTTCCAGCATTTTCCCTTCAACAACTTGTTGAATCGTATCGTCTCAGCGGCTCCGCTCGGCTTGGGTGTGCATTCTGTTCTAGTTTTTTGTTTTCCTTTTTTGAGTGACTGACCTCAGGCCTGTCGAGACGAAATAACAGTTACATCTACGGTTAGGAGTCTGACACTGAACCTTCACACCCTTCTGAAGACGAGGAAGAAAAACTCCACATCTGGCGCTCATTTTTTTACTTTTAAACTTTGAGACAAGCATATGCTATTGGTAGGATCAACCAGGCGTCCCCCAGGAGCTAGCCCGTATGGGAAGGCAGTGGAGGGGTCAGTGTCGCTCACTTAGGCTCTGTAATGGATGGCGGGGCTGGTGGTGAGAATTGGTGGCGACAGAGTGCACGCCGTGCAGCCCAGCCAGGGCCCCGGTCCTTGGGAAGGGCTTGAGAAGCACATGCTTCTGGACAACGCTGCTGCCTGAGCGGGCTCGGATCCCTTGGGCGGGAACTGCGGACTTCCCAGCAGTCGCCATGACAGGACGGCTTGATCAAACGGGGCATCTCTGTCTCGCTTCCACTTAAGGATAAATAAACACTCCTGCGGGTCGTACTTAGCCTTTGCTGGGACCTGTCACGCAGCTGGGCCAATAGAGGCTCTCTCCCATGTAAGCCACAACTTGTCAGTTAATCACACATCTAGCACTCAGTGTAGTTGAACACGCATGTGCAGTGACATGTATCAGAGGATGTTCGACTGGGCATAGTTCATGTCAATCAAGTGACATCATGGTGAGGAGGATGATTCCCTGACGGCAATGTTTTTAAATGTAATATATTTGTATTTTTTTGAGTATTTAGTTTTGATGTCCCACGGCTTGTTGGGTAACACGATTGACGTAATGAGCACAACCTCCTCTAGAATACTGGAACTGTTCACCCGCAAACTTAATATTTATTTATAGTGAGCCCTTTCATCGAGTGTGTATTAGTAATGACTTGCACATTACTTTGTAATTTTGACCCTTTTTTTCTCTCTTTCTGAAAATGCTTTTTCTCCATCAACCCAGAGAGAGGGACCAGAGTGGACAAGAAGGGCAAGTCTCATCTCATCTTGAACTCAAGAGTCCTAAACTTGATTCAGGAACGGTTAGATTTTGAATGGAGAGGTGTGAAAACACTGTAAGCAACATTGCAAACATAGTTTTAAGGTTTCTTTGTTCTTTGTTAATCTCTTGCAAAATAAGTGATTACATAGTTTTCTGTTTTAGGTGCAATGTTTTTAAATCATGTTTTACTATTTACAAATGATAAACATTTTCTGTGTTTAGAGACAAGAGGTTGAGTAAAATAAATGTATGTAAAGACGTCCTTGTATTTGAGTGATTCTTCAGTTTGAATTTTGCTACACAGTTAGCAGATATTTTGATACTGGGTTACATTTTCAGTACATTTAGTGTCTTTTTAGGTCTTAGCAAAGCTAATAAGCAAATGTAATAGACCTCAACTAAAAAGTAAACAGTGCAAATATTTTTTTTTATCAGGATTGTTGAGCAATGTTTTAAATTCATCAGTAAGATTAGGAAATACCTAAGTTCAAATTTCCAAATTACATTTTATATTCCCTATTTGTAAAAAGTATCTTGGTTTTAAAAAAAGGAATTAAACAAGAGTATATTACTGTGATTGCATTTTTAAGAAAAACATGGAAAAAAAGGTAAATTTTGTTATTTTTACGAAAATAAATTGGCAGCAGTGGTTGCCAGACTAAAAATGTAGAAAATACAGTAAAAATGTAAACAACTTTACAGAACATTGTATAAATTTAACGTCATAAACTTGTAAATACAACAACACATCCTAGACTGTAAAACATCAGTTTGTTGTAATTAAGCCATTATTTTATGTGAAACAAATGTTTATTGCTGTTATTTTTACCCATAATATTGGTCAAATTAACCTTAAAATTCAGTATTTTCTGTAAAATATGACTTTTAGAATTACAGTAATAGCCCAGCAAATTCACAACATTTATCTGTAGGTTTTATCAGAAAATAATTTTAAATGACAGCTTATTTACTTAAATTAAAACATTAAAATATGTAATATTTAAGGTGTGCCTGTAAAATTGTTTACATAGTTGATGTATTTTTTACATGTTTATTCTGGCAACCACAGCTGCCAGTTTTTTCTGTAAAAACTACGGAATTTCTTTTACAGTGTAGGGCAGTGTTTTTCAACCTTTTTTGAGTCAAGGCACACTTTAATCTTGACAAAAATCCTGCGGCACACCAGCATCCCCCCCCCAAAAAAGAAAGCGATGGAAAATGAGATGGGAAATGTTTTTAGATCAGTTAATGAGGGCAATTTCCCAAGGCACACTTGACCATCTCCCACGGCACACCAGTGTGCCGCGGCACACTGGTTGAAAAACACTGCTCTAGGGTAAGGTTGCAGTAACTGGAACATCGCCAAAAGAAATCTAATAACTGAAAGCCACCCACACAAGGATTTCAAAGGGTGCACAAGTTCTAAGAAAAGCTATAGATGCTTCAATTCAGTCACACAATGTTTAATGTGTTTTAAATAAACCATGTCGATCTAAATTATGGGTTTATGAATTTTTGAGAGTTCACTTTCAATATCAGTATGTGGAGCCCAGATATACCCAAAAAACTTTAAGAGTAAGAACTAATATAGATCAATCCTTTAACTATTAAAGGATTGAGGCTACACAACAAGAATTCAAACATAAGCTGACATAAATTTAACTAAAATCTAAATAAATTAGTTAGTAAAGTTGTGTAGCTCTGATGATAGAATGAACAATAGACACTCAGGTTTTATTTATTAAAAATTATAGATGAATGTCTTTGGAAGAGTTCCAGCAACAACCTTTTGAAAATCAGGGAGTCAAATTATTTATGCACGTCAGGACTTGTTTGCTAAACATGTTTTATTTGCACAGCGACTGGAAATAAAGCTTTCAGCACTTTTAATTTCACTATCTGGCTGAGTAATCAACAACTCAAGATGATTAAATTAGGATTACAAAGTGACACAAAAATGTATTGAATTCAGTTGGAAAATTACTGCAGGTGCTTAAATAATTGCAACCCTGTAATAGAGGAAGTTATGAACGCAATGGGGGGAACATAAGAGCAAATAAACAACACATAATATACACAAACACAAAAAATTATCCTGCATTGTTATATATGAGCATATTATAAATTCTCTTGAGACTTATAAAACTTAACAAATCTATGGTCAATGCGAAGTATAGTTTGTGCCATTCTGCCTCCATTACTGAGCGTTGTATTTGGAAAATGTTGCAATATTCTCAGCTTTATCGTGCTAATGTGTAGAAGACATGCTATGGTGCATTCAAAATTATTATGCAAACTGTTTTTATGTGTCAAAAAGACAAAATTCTTTGTTTTTCAAATAACTCATGGATGATAGTGTCTCAATCAATCAAGCGAGAACGCAGCTGTGAACGCCGACAAGAGTCTGTTGGAAAGTTTTTCTGGAAAGACAGTCAGTGGCGATCTTGTAGGGCAGGGGTGGGCAATTATTTTAACTGGCGGGCCACATTGGGTTCTAAAATACGATAGAAGGGCTGGACCAGGAGCCGATGCGTGGAGTGAAAATGATATAACATGGAATAGAGATGAAAACACTTGGAATGAAAATTATATTCTAAAACAGAATATTCTAGTTTTTAGTTTAAAACTTTTGTTCCCATTTTAGATCTCTTTTTTATTGTGAAGCCCTTTGGTACCTTCAAGGAGTTGTAAAGTGTTGTATGAATAAAGTTTCATTCATTCATAATCCTTTTAAGAAAATAAATAACATTATTTATGAAATAAAACAATGACCAAACAACACTCTCTATGATTTTCAAAGACAAAAATTCAGTAAAAATATACTGATACATTAAAAAAAAAAAAAAAAAAAACAATAAATAATGGATCCTCTCCCGACATAATTCCGCAGAGACTTTGAGCCCATCATACGTCTCACAGTTTGCACAGCTGTGCGTCTGTTTCTCATCCAGTAATACTGAAAAAGCAGATTTCTCTGTCTTATGCTGCAGCTACACATATATCTGTGTTACCTTTTCACCAGTACAGAGTTCCCTCGTTTATTGCAGGAGTTCCGTTCTAAAAATAACCCAGATCGGTGAAATCCACGGAGAATGATTACAGATGTTTTAAATTTATGACACTAAAACTCCTCATTGCATAAATACACTTTTCTCAGACAGACATGAACATTTTCACCCTTTTCTCTTGTTTAAATTCTTAAACCTTCATAGAAATTAGGTCCATGATCTTAGAATAAAAAACAAACATCTGATTGCGATCAAAGATTTCTGTAGATTACAAGAGCTGCGCGTTTCTGTACAGGAGTCACGGCACGGACTGGGGAGATTGATTGACACGGTCTCCAGCCAATCAAGACACAGAACAGGGTGTGCTGTTTAAAAAAGGCAGCATGATCGCTCAGAAATAATGAGCTAAACCGGGAAAGATGAAATGCGACGTAGAAAGGGAAGACTGTCTTCTGTTCTATTTGACAGAGATTTTTAGAGGTCTTCAGGTAGAACACAGACTGCAGAAGGTGGAATAAAAGTCACGTCTTGATCGTGTGGCCAGATAAAAAAAAAAAAAACATGGGTGTCTGATATTGTTCAGCGGGCCGGAACCCTGTTGTAGGGGATACATGGGCACCCTATAAGAAGCCTTTTTTCCCCCCTAGACTAAAACCACCATATATTTGTAATATATAAATTTGTCGCGTATATTTGTTAAATTTAAGGCGCCCTTATTATCCTGTCACCTTGCTGCTACAATGACTGACCGTATGTTGCTGTGTAGAACAAGCTCGAGGGGGGGTTGCACGCGGGAGAAAACAACAAGCAGGTAGAGAGGCGGGGCTTAGACTCACCGCTTATGATTCCAGACCCGCACCAAACTAACAGCTGCTTCCTAAGAAAAAAATAGTTGTCATCCATAAAACTAATATAATTTATTACGTTTACTGGATTTAAAGTAAAACAATAAATAGAAAGGAGTCTTCATCAAAGTGAATGTGTTTCCATCATCTCACTCATCTTAACTCTGGTGTTTGACAGAAGGAAAAGTCTATTCAAGGTTGTGGAAAATGGACAAAAGATCAAAGGAAACATCACGCTCATAAAGAATAAAAATCATAAAGATAAATGTTTAAATAAATATCCTTGCAGCATTTTGAATAAATAAAAATATTGCCAAATGAACTATCGCGATTAGGGATGGGTATCGTTAAGGTTTTAACGGTACTCTTATCGATACTGCTTATCGATCCGGTATTTATAACGATACTCTTATCGATACTTTTTGAGGACGAAAAATAAATAAATAAATAACAAATTAAGAACATAAAGTGTTTTATTTCCTCATTATGCAACAACATTATTTTTTTAACAAAACATTTTACTTTATACATGAGAATGATCCAGACAGGATATTTATTTAATTATTTAATCCAATTATTTTTATTATTTATGAGTGTGATGTTTCCTTTAAACTTTTGCCCATTTTCCACAACCTTGAATAGACTTTACTGTCTGTCAAACACCAGAGTTAAGATAAGTGAGATGATGTAAACAAATTCACTTTGATGCAGACTCCTTTCTATTTATTTATTTTTCTTTAAATCCAGTAAACCCAATAAATTCTATTAATTTTACGGATGACAACTATCATTAGTTATTAATTATTATTAAGTATTAGGAAGCAGCTGATAGTTTGTCGCAGGTCTGGAATCATAAGCGGTGAATCTAAGCCCCGCCTCTCTACCTGTTTGTTTGTTTGCTCCGCTTGCAAACACCCACCACACACCCCCCACTCCCGCCGTCGCTGCCCCAGCGTGTTCTACACAAACAGCGCAACATACGGTCATCGTACAGCAGTAAGGTGACAGGATGGTAGGGGCTCCTTGACCCAAACTTCATTATTTTTACACAGAAGCGGGTGTTCTTAGTCTAGGGCGCTCACGTGTCCCCTACCAGATCGCGACTGACTGTGTGTGCGCTGCCTTGTCTAGTGTGTGTGTGCGCGTGCGGCGCGAGCTGTCAGAACAACAGCCCCGCCCCCGTGCACACAAATAGACAGACAGAGCTCTCATTTTCAACGAGAATACCGAAATTATTATCATCATTAATTAACGGAAAATTGACTGACTTGGTGAGTTAAATATGGCAGATAACGTTTGTGGGACACACAAAAAAAAGGAAGAAAAAGTAACTTCTCCAGTACCGATAGCAGAACCGTTCAGGTCAGATCTTAACGATACTGCGGTCTTGAAGAATGTGGCCCCGGGGCTGGTTCAATACCGGGGCTCGGTACCCAACCCTAATCGCGACATATCGGAAAAAACATTTTTTTTAACTAGAGGTGTGATGATAACTGCATCACCACACTTTTATTTTTTTAAGTGTTTTTTTTTTCTTTTTTTAAAGTTCTGCATATGGTGAGTGATTGGAACTATAGTAAACACATTAAACGCATTCATCTTTGCTGATAATTTACTTTTTTTGCCAGCCCTGATAGCAGAGGTAAACTTTTTAGTTTTCCTTCAAAGTTTGTGGTGGAGCACAAAAGAACCATTGACAACCAGATATTATAGTGTTTGGCCCAAGTTATCTTTCTGACTGCTGGTTTCTAATGTCTGTGTTAAAGGACAAATTCTACTTCAGACTTTAAGTGCTTTTGAAAAATTTCAAGTTAAGTTTAAACATAACTAATAACAAAATAAAAGCACGATGAATAAATTGAAGTTGCCAACAGACAGATGTAAGTAACAAAAATGAAACTATTTAATCACGCCAAAAATAAAACATTTTTGTTGAAATATATATATATATATATATATGCTTGGAATGCTTGGAGCTGTACAACATCAACAGGACTCTAAGAGCCTTCATAAGAAACTCAATGAAGCTGTGGAAAACCACCCTTGAAGCCAATGGGAAACCACTTGCACAAGTGTCCATCAAATGTGGGATATACCAAGGTGATGCTCTGTCCCCACTGCTGTTCTGCATAGGTCTGAACCCCCTCAGCCAAATAATCAACAAGACTGGCTATGGATACCGACTCAGAAATGGGGCCAACATCAGTCACCTCCTCTACATGGATGACATCAAGCTATATGCTAAGAACGAGCGTGACATTGACTCCCTGATCCACACCACCAGGATCTACAGTAATGACATTGGGATGTCATTCGGGCTCGAGAAATGCAGCCGGATGGTGACAAAGAGAGGCAAGGTAGTCCACACAGGGGGGTCTCACTCCCAGAAGGAACAATAGCAGACATTGAGGACAGTTACAAGTACCTAGGAATTCCCCAGGCAAATGGCAACCTGGAGCAGGCAACAAGGAAAGCTGCAACAGCTAAGTACCTTCAACGAGTAAGGCAAGTCCTGAAAAGCCAGCTCAATGGCAAGAACAAGACCCGGGCAATAAACAGCTATGCACTGCCAGTTATCAGATACCCTGCAGGAATAATAAGATGGCCAAAGGAAGAGATACAGACCATGGATGTTAAAACACGGAAGCTCCTCACCATGCATGGAGGGTTCCATCCGAAATCCAGCACTCTGAGACTGTATGCTAGCCGCAAGGAAGGAGGCCGAGGACTAGTGAGCGTAGAAGCCACTATCCAGGATGAAACATCCAAGATGCATGAATACATCAAGCTCAAGGCCCCAACTGACAGTGTGCTCAGTGAATGTCTCAGGCAATGGAGAGCAGAGGATACAGTGCTGGAAGACAGATCCTCATGGGAGGACAAACCCCTCCATGGGATGTACCACCGGACCATAACTGAAGTGGCTGATATCAAGAAGCCCTACCAATGGCTAGAAAGGGCTGGCCTACAAGACAGCACTGAAGCGCTCATCCTGGCAGCTCAGGAACAAGCCCTGAGCACCAGAGCAATAGAGGCTCAGATCTACCACACCAGACAAGACCCAAGGTGTAGGCTGTGCAAAGAGGCGCCTGAAACAATCCAGCACATAACTGCAGGATGTAAGATGCTGGCAGGTAAAGCATACATGGAGCGGCACAATCAAGTGGCTGGAATAATATACAGGAACATGTGTGCAGAGTATGGACTGGAAACCCCAAGGTCAAAATGGGAAACACCTTCGAAGGTGGTAGAGAATGAGAGGGCAAAGATCCTGTGGGACTTCCAGATCCAGACTGATAGGATGGTAATGGCGAACCAACCAGACATCGTAGTGGTGGATAAAGAACAGAGGAAAGCCGTTGTGGTGGATGTGGCAGTGCCAAGCGATGGGAACATCAGGAAGAAGGAACATGAGAAACTGGAAAAATACCAGGGACTCAGAGAAGAACTGGAGAAAGCCTGGAAAGTGAAGGTGACGGTGGTGCCTGTGGTAATTGGAGCACTCGGGGCAGTAACCCCCAAGCTTGAGGAGTGGCTACAACAGATACCTGGAAAGACCTCAGACCTCTCAGTCCAGAAAAGTGCAGTGCTAGGAACAACTAAGATACTGCGCAGGACCCTCAAGCTCCCAGGCCTCTGGTAGAGGACCCGAGCTTGGAGGAGAAACCACCCGCGGAGGGTGAGAGAGGCGTTTTATATATATATATATATATATATATATATATATATGTAGCACCCTCGAGGAATTAGCATGAGCACGAGGTGTTTAAAACAGGGTTTATTGGTCTTCACAACCCGTGAGAACTGGCAGCAAAATAAAAAACACAAATATGCATCAAAAAATAATTCTACAGCTTACAAAATATGAAACTTAAATTAGACAAATAAAAGCACACAAACCTCGTGGGCTGACATCCACGAGGGGCTAATTGCTCATTTGGTTTCAGCTTTCCTTTAACCTTCTAAATAAACACAATCAACGAATTATTACATTGATAATTCTGTTACACATTGACGTGATTTCTGCTGATCTTACCAGAGATCTTCACGTGGCTGCAGCAATGCGCTAAAGGCTGTGTGCGTAGTTAAATGAGTCCGTGTGGAACTTTAATTAAACTTTGTTCCACATGCTCTCACCACTAGATGGCGCAAATTAAAATATAATGTAGAACAGAATAAACACATAAATGTTTGGGACTATTACACTCCCACCAATCACTTGTGATTTATAGAACTACATATTGCTTTTAAACTTATGAACTAGTTATTCTTAATATTCAATGAATTGTGAACTAACTATGGATTATGACTTGTTACTCGTTTATTTAGAGTATAAAGAGTTCAGTCTCCTTAATTTGCTTCCAACAGGACAACTGTCTTCTGAATGGGCCTTTCCAGGTAAACAGGTTTGGAGATACGCTTTCCTTTTTTATCTAGAGTGCGATCACTCATCAGTAGCTTGACCTTTCTCACTCTTTCATCCTTACTAGGGTACACATCAACGATTTTTGCCAACTTCCACTGGTTTCGTGGTGTTATTTCATCTTTCAAAAGTACAATATCATTTATTTTGGCATTTCGGTTTTGTTTAGTCCATTTTTGTCTACTTTGAAGATTCAGCAAGTACTCCTTTTTCCATCTTGTCCAAAAGGTATTGGCAAGGAGTTGAACACGACGCCACCTCTTCTGAAGATAAAGATCTTCCTTGACAAACTTGCCTGGTGGTGGAGAGATGATTGTGGACTTCATGGTCAATATGTGGTTTGGCGTCAAAGGTTCTGGGCTTGATGGGTCACATAGTTGATCTGTGGTAAGAGGTCGACTATTTATCACTGCCATGACTTCATAAAGGAAAGTTCTTAGAGAGGAGCTGTCAAGTTGTTTAGCTGATTGTTCAAGGATGGATGACAGAACACTTCTTATGGTGCGGATTTGTCGTTCCCAGACACCACCCATATGACTTGAAGCTGGGGTGTTCATGAGAAACTCGCATTCCAAATTTTCCAGCTTGATTTGGTCCATTTCCTTGAATGCTTCTGCAAACTCATTTCTTGCACCGACAAAGTTCGTTCCCTGATCGCATCTTATCTGACGAACTGAGCCTCTTATGGCGATGAATGCACGCAGAGCATTGATGAAGGCATCGGTGGTTAAATCATCAAGCATTTCTATGTGTACTGCTCTTGAGCACATGCAGGTGATTAACAAGCCGTAGCGCTTTAGCTCCTTCCTGCCTTCCTTGACATAAAAAGGACCAAAGCAGTCCATCCCACAGTAGGTGAATGGTGGTGTAGTCTCCATCCGATCTTCCGGGAGGTCTGCCATTTTCTGCTGTTCTGTGCATCTCCTGAACTTTCTGCATTTGACGCATCTGTGGATAAAAGAGGATACAACCTTGCTGCATCCCAGGATCCAATATCCACTTGCGCGGAGCTCGTTCATAGTGATCCCTCGTCCTTGATGGTATGTTTTCTCATGGTAATGCTTGATGAGTAACATTGACACATGGCTGTCTCTTGGTAAGATAACTGGATGCTTGATATTAGAATGTAAAGCAGCATGCTTGAGACGTCCTCCAACTCGAAGTGAGCCTTGATCATCCAGAAATGCACTCAATTTATGTAGCTTGTTGACAATGTCTTTGGTTTGGATTGATGTGTGATTTTGAAGGGACTTTATTTCCTGCGAGAAGGCAGCATCTTGAACCATTCTGATAACTGTCAGCTCTGCTTCCTTTCTTTCTTCCACATTACTGACTTCACGAGATCTACTCTTGCGTTCCTTCACTTCCTTGGCAAGGCGCTTGAGCCTAGCAATGGCTTTGATCATTCTTGACCAGTCTGAGAACTTGTGCATGCGATCCAGAAGAGATCTTTTTTCTTTGGTTTGTGTCTTGAGCACCTGAACCTTCTTAACTTCCGGATCACTGCTTGATATCTCTCCCACCTTGATCTCACCACTGGACATGACCTTCTGCCAGAGAAAATCTGGACCTTGAAACCAGTTTGAGGCCATAAGTTGTTCAGCTGTAAGACCTCTAGAGGCATGGTCTGCCGGGTTCTCTTCGGATGCCACATACCTCCACTGTGCAGGCTCTGTGCTTTGTTTGATACGTTCAACTCTGTTTGCAACAAAGACATGGAACCTCCTGGCTTCGTTCGCGATGTATCCTAGAACAACCTTTGAATCGGTCCAGTAGGTTTCTTGCAAAATTTCAACTTCAAGTTCCTTTTTCAACATATCGCCAGTGCGAACAGCAACTACAGCAGCTGACAACTCAAGTCGGGGAATGGTTGTAACTTTCGATGGTGGAACTCTTGATCTTCCCATCACCAAGGAACAGTGGACTTCACCAGATGTGCTTACTGCTCTGAGGTAGGTACACATGCCATATCCAGATGCACTGGCGTCAGAGAAATGGTGGAGTTCATAATGCTCTGCCTTGAAGTTATTTGGAGTGTAGCATCTTTGAATCTTTACCTTTGCCAAATTCCTTAGATCAAGCAGCCAAGATTCCCACTGAGGTCGAAGATTTTCAGGTAAGGTGTCATCCCAGCTGAGTTTATCTCGACACATCTGCTGCAGGATCTGCTTTCCTAGCAGGATAAAGGGTGACACAAAACCAAGTGGATCGAACACAGAGGCAACTGTGGATAAAACTCCTCTTCGAGTTAGAGGCTTTTCTTTAACAGTCACTCTGAACTGGAACTGGTCTGATTCCACACACCATTGCACGCCTAGTGCTCTCTCTATGTGGATTTCCCTCAATGCCATGTCCTTATTTTTGGCAGATATTAAACATTCTTCCTTTGGAAGTGAAGCCAAGACCTTTGTGCTGTTTGATATGAACTTGTGTAATCGAAGTTTGCCTGTGCTGCAGAGTTCACGTGCCTCTTTGACTAACTGTACTGCTTGGCTTTCCGTGTCAACACTTGCTAATCCATCGTCGACATAGAAGTTTGTTTTTATAAACTTCACTGTTTCCTCACTGAAGCGTCCTTCTCCTTCAGCTGCCAGATGTTTAAGGCCATAGTTAGCGCAGCCTGGAGAAGATGCCGCACCGAACAGATGAACTTTCATTCTGTAGATGGTAAATGGGGTGTCGAGGTCGCCGTTCTCCCACCATAAGAACCGTAGGTAGTCTTGGTCAGCAGCACACACGTGAAACTGGTGAAACATGCGTTCAATATCGCACATTATAGCCACTGGGCTTCTGTGGAAACGACACAAGACTCCGAGCAGGGTGTTTGTAAGCTCTGGGCCGGTCAAAAGATGGTCGTTAATGGATGTTCCTTGAAACTTAGCAGAGCCATCAAAGACAATGCGAATCTTTCCTGGTTTCTGTGGGTGGTACACCCCATGGTGCGGAATGTACCATACTGGGGTATTGTTGATATCTTGCTCAGGAACCTTTTCAGCATCGCCGTGAGCAATGATTTCTTCCATGAACTTCTTGTAATCCATGTAGTATTGCTTGTTTCGTCTCAACTTTCTTTCCAAACATCTGAGCCTATGTATGGCACATGATTTATTGTCAGGTAAGTTAGGTTTGTCACTCTTAAACGGAAGTGGCATCTCAAAATGTCCATCCTCCTTGAGCCTGATGCCTTCCTTCATCTTTGTCAGAAACCTGAGATCTTCTTGGGAGACCTTAACATCTTCTGCAGCTCTTTCCCCAAAGTCAGACTCCAGCAGCTTGATTACATTAGCAGGTGAGACCATTTCCTTTATTTGAGTTCTGCACACGTAATGCACTTCATTGGTGAACCTTGAAGATGGTTGAACACCTGGAACCACTTGCTTCACAATGACCTTGTGGCTTACTCCAAAGGCATCACCATAATCAAGACATGGATTGCCAAAACCCACGATACTCCAGCCCAGATCAGTTTTTTGTCCAAAGGGCTGATTTTCCTTGCCAGAAACCACTTGACGGGGTATGAGTGCTTGTGGGCAGTTATAACCAATCAGAAGACCAACATCACAACTTTGGAGTGGAGCGATTTCATCTGCAATGTGTTCAAGATGGGGCCATGACTTGGCAGTTGCTGGTGTTGGAATGTGATCCCGATTCGCTGGAATAAAGTCTCTGGTATACGTTACTGGCAGAGGGATGATCTGATTTGAGTAAAATCCTCTTACTTGTAAACCGGAGAGCTTGTGACAGGTAACAACAGTATTTCTTGATGACATTGTAGTAAGCCTTAGCTGAACTAGCTCATTTACAGTGTGCAAGGCTCTTGCAGTTTCCTGTAAGATGAAGGTCGTGTCGCTTTGTGTATCAAGAAGTGCATACACTAGAACTTCACGCTCTGGCTCACTTTCAGCTGAAACCCACACAGGAACAATAGAGGATGTGTGAGTATCCTTGACATTCTGCATTACTCTATTAGAAGTTGCTTCACTTGTTGTTTGTGTGAAATTGGTGTTTTGTAGAGTTGAATCTTGTTTCCTTTGTTTTGTTTTATCAGTGCTCCTTGCTTCATTGTTCTTTGTCTGAGTTCGCTCTTCTTTAGTGCGTGTATCGTGAAGACATGTTGGATGTTTTTTCTTACATGTGTCACAGATTTCTCTGTTGTGACAATCCTTGGAGCGATGGCCCAACTTCAAACAGCCAAAGCATAACTTCTTCTCTTGTGCAAACTTCAGTCTTTCTCCAATGTTCTCATTCATGAATTTGAAACATTTCTGCAAACTGTGACCTGCTTTCTCACAATAGACACAGCTTAAACTGACAGCCCTTTCATTGGAGTTAAGTGCCATGACCTTTGCTCCATGAGTCCTGGTTGTTTGTATCTTTGTTTTTTCATTCTCTCTTGGTTTCAGAGCATAGAGAGATGTTATGGGATTACATGCAATTTTGGCTTCACATGAGATGAATGCAACAAAATCGCTGAAACTAGGAAATATGTGGCTCTGGTCTTGCACTTCTGTAACCTTTCTGTTCCACCTTGATGTGAGCCAGTCAGGAAGTTTTGCAAGCATTTTTTGGTTTTCATTGCAGTCATTTAGTACTTCGAGACCTTTGATGTGTGGCATGGCTGCATTACAACTGCGAAGAAAGTCAGCGTATTCTTGAAGTTCCACACTGCCCTTGGAACTGATCTTTGGCCATGCGTCAAGTTTGTCTCTAAATGCCTTAGCAATGAGAAATGGATTGCCATACCTCTCTTCAAGAACTGTCCATGCTGCATTGTAGGCAGATTCTGTACCCAACAAAAAGTAACTTTCTATGGCTTTCCTTGCAGGTCCACTTACATACTTCCGCAAATAGTATGTCTTCTCTTCGGCTGGTAAAGCTTTCCTGTCAACGAGAGTCAGAAATGAAATCTTCCAATCACTGTATCTGAGTGGGTCACCATTGAATATAGTTGGCTCTGGGACTGGGAGACGACTTGCGTTGAGAGATTCTGCAAAGGCTCTTACCAGCTCTGTTGTGTTTACTTCTGGAGTGGAGATCACATTTTGAGGTGGGAAAGGCAGTCTGAGGGGTAAGCTACTGGTTTCTGACTTAACCCTTTTTTCCTTACCAGAGGTTTGCTGCAGGAGCACATCATATGTGTCTTCATCTGAACTTTCACTCTGCTCATATACTCTTTGTCTTGCTTTAGCAGCTTGAAGCATTTTGATTGTTTCCAGTCGATCCACTTCTCTGCGCTTTGCTTTCAGCTCTCTTTGTTTTTGTGCAATTTCTGCTTCTTGTTTTTCAATTTCCCTTATTCGATTTTCTTGTTCCAGTTGAACTTCTAAGGCAGCTTCGTTTGCAGCAACTTCAGCTGCTGCCTCTTGTCTCTTGCTGGAGTGTCTGCTTGAACACTTGGAAGAAGTCCTTGGACTGTGATGAGATTTAACACTTAACCTTGCAGAAGCAGCAGACTTGAACACTGACTCTACGTCCTTCCAAACTTCTTCATCCTTTCGACCTTCTCCGTTTCTTAATGTTTGGGATCTTTCAGCTGCTTCCATGATGCTCCTTGTTACTGCATCACAGGTATCCATCCTACGTCTTGTGTGATTGTCAGGAGAGTCAATGTGTCTTAAATCATCATATGCAGCACAAACATTGGTGGCAGCACTGTTTACTTTTGTGATGTGTTCATCCAGGAGATCCATTGAGCATTGTCCATCTATAGCTTTCTTAGCCTCTTTAATGACAGCCTTCCACTTCTCGTAGCACGTGCTGAAACGATGTGCGGCCTTCTTTACCTGCTCATCATGCAGCTCTTGCCCCTTTTCCGTTAGCGTACGGACTCTTTGGCTCTTTCGTGCATCTTGTGAGGTAGTGGGGATATCATCTCCAACGCACTCAGCTTCTGATTGTTGCTCATTTAACCTGAATGTCACATCATCTTCACCAACTTCAGATGAAACATCCAATCTTGACATTTTTAAGCTTGCGTTTGACTTCAAAGATTAAAGTACTGATTTGGTTTTATGTACTTTGTAGAGAAATAGAAAAATGTTGGTTTAAATTACTGCACCTTTAACTTAACAGTACTGCAAAATGTCTTAATATTTTTCTAATGCAGCATAAAATATTGAACTTAAACCACTGTGTGCAGTAAGCGACAATAACGTGTCTTGAATAGGAAAATATAACATCTAATTCCTGTTAACTCTGAATCACTAAATATAAACAATATACAGGTTACTTAGCGTAGATAAATTTCACTATTGAACAAATCACTTCAACTTGAACAGGAAAGGAAAATAAATTATCTCAGTCCCTTCGATTAAACGGAAACGAAAAATATCTTCTTTCTTATTGCAGTCTCTTCTTGACGGTTATACTTTCATATTAACTAATATTAATCAGAGTCCTTGATGCAACATTCATCTTTGGGAACCTGAGGTTGTTGCGTGTTGTGCATTTGGCCGTCGCCGGGTGGCGCTGTGGTCCCTCTCGGCGCTGGCACCGTCTCGTCTACCCATGCGGAGCAGAAGAGTTCTCACTGTAGCACCCTCGAGGAATTAGCATGAGCACGAGGTGTTTAAAACAGGGTTTATTGGTCTTCACAACCCGTGAGAACTGGCAGCAAAATAAAAAACACAAATATGCATCAAAAAATAATTCTACAGCTTACAAAATATGAAACTTAAATTAGACAAATAAAAGCACACAAACCTCGTGGGCTGACATCCACGAGGGGCTAATTGCTCATTTGGTTTCAGCTTTCCTTTAACCTTCTAAATAAACACAATCAACGAATTATTACATTGATAATTCTGTTACACATTGACGTGATTTCTGCTGATCTTACCAGAGATCTTCACTTGGCTGCAGCAATGCGCTAAAGGCTGTGTGCGTAGTTAAATGAGTCCGTGTGGAACTTTAATTAAACTTTGTTCCACATGCTCTCACCACTAGATGGCGCAAATTAAAATATAATGTAGAACAGAATAAACACATAAATGTTTAGGACTGTTACAATATATATATATATATATATACAGAGAAAGAGAGAGAGAGAGAGAGAGAGAGAGAGAGAGAGAGAGAGAGAGAGAGAGAGAGAGAGAGAGAGAGAGAGAGAGAGAGAGAGAGAGAGAGAGAGAGAGAGAGAGAGAGAGAGAGAGAGAGAGAGAGAGAGAGAGAGAGATAGATAGATAGATAGATAGATAGATAGATAGATAGATAGATAGATAGATAGATAGATAGATAGATAGATAGATAGATAGATAGATAGATAGATAGATAGATAGATATTTGCTCTTGCACAAGCATTAAAAAAACCTTTTAATTTTGCTTTTCGGAAAAGCAGCTTTAACCTCAAGCTTTATGTTCCTCAGCTATCGCAAAAATGCGTGCAAGGTCGTGGAGGGAAGATGCATCAATACAAACTCAAGTTTCTCTATAGAGTTTTCTCATTTTTGGTTGTTGGTGTGCCTTGTTATTTTTGTCAAGGAAAGTGTACCGTGGCTCAAAAAGGTTAAGAAACACTGGCCTAGAACTGAGTTAAAGAGAATAAATAAATAAATGCTTTCATGATCTGCATCTTGATGTTGCCCTCCTAAATTGTTGACAAAAGTGAGTGGGAGAGTGTGTGGTTCTGATGGACTGGAGCCCTGCCCAGAATCTATCCCTCTTTTTGCTCGGTGACAGCTGGGAAAGACTTAATTCAGCACCTCTGTGTCTGAGAATAGGATGAAGTGGGATTGATGGCTGGGTTTTAAGCACCAATCAAGCTAATGCATCTAGGTGGAAGACTATGTGCTGTTTCCTGTTTATGACAGTCACAGCTTATTGGAATTGCTCATAACAAACTCTATTTGTTTAGGATTTTTATAGCTTGTAAAGCAACTAATATTTGGTATTTATAAGTATGCATGTTGGTCAAAGTCATGTAGCATTCCCTACATTACTGTGTGCAGCAGTGAGCGTTTGTTTTCTCCAGTAAAGTTTATTGATTGCATTTCGTTGGCTTGAACTGTAAAATAGTGCACCTCAAGTAGAGCCCTGCGCGGGACTATTTTCTTCATCCCGCTTCCGCCCACGCTCAACGAATTTCTGACCAATCCCGCCCATTCCCGCACCGTATGCGTTACACTCCCGCCCGCACCGCAAAACTCTGAGAAATTAGTCCTGCACAATAATAGAGATGCATTGATTTTGTGTCTTCTCTCGTCCTGCAGGAATAAAAACACGTATTTGTATTGATATTATTAAAGAGCTCAGAGGGATGGGATTCTGCTTCTTGCTGTAAAATGTGACAGTCTTTAAAAATGACCCTCCCGTGTGTGTGCGTGTGCGCGCGCGTGTCTGCGTGCAGACAGACGGCCTGAAGTGCTGAACCAGCTGGTAAAGATGCAGGTCAAAGTCATTTAAATTTATGGAGGGAAAAAACATTGTAATGATTCAACAGAACTGAAAATCTATAAATAAATTCTTTCCTGAAAATACTTTTTTCAGCTTGAGCCTTTTCCAGTTTTTGCTGTTTTGCGCCTCAGTGGGGCATCAGCACGCAGATCTGAACACCATGCGTGTCTCACGATGAACCTCGTTTGTGGTTCTTTTTTACTGCTTCATCAATTGACATCATGTCCCTGCCACATGATGTGAAGATTAAAAACTTGGTTATTTATTTAACAGTTTTATTTCAATGAAACTTTTTCTACATGTGTTGTATATTTGTCGTCACCTCATTGTTGCACGGGACCAGCTGACAGGTGACAGCCAGGTGACAGGGGGACACACCTGTTTTTTTGTAAAGAGACGCGGGAGTGCGGGGGGAGAACTGCACAGCTGACAGAGACGTGGAAGCGCGGAGGAGCAAGCGATCTCTCACACAGATTAACTTTCCCAGCTCATATTATTTTCCTACGGAGTAAATTTACCCAAAGAGCTCGGCTCGTCCGGTACGAGGATCTGTGCCAGCTCCATTGACGGGTGGAATTCGTTCTAGCGAGTGGCGCAGCGGCCTCCCCCTTACGCGCGTGACTGTCGAACACTCATTTTTCCTCCAGAACATTTCTTTTTGCTAGCAAAACTGCGGGACTTGGGTTTGAACTGTGGATTTTTACACAGCTACACAAACAAACGATTATATGAGTTTTTTCCTGGTTTATATTAGAGGGCAGATTGTCTTGACATTTAATGCCCCAGCTGCAGAATGGCGTTGTGACGTTCCCCTCACTGAGTGGAGGGTGAATTACAATGGAGAGGAAAAGCAGGTGGAGAGGCGAGGGAGGGGCTTTGGCTTCAAACTCTGTCAGAGATGGAAACACGGGCGTCAGATTGAAATGCAGCTTTCACTGCGGGAGTTGAAGCAGAGACTTTCTCTGGGATGATTTTATAAACTCAAACATGGAAACATGATTACCATGCAGAACTCTCCAAAATAATAAACCTGATCTCTCCTCATTCTCCGTGTTCACCATGCACTGATAAACACATCGCTCCATGCAGCGATCAGACCATAACTTTCGCTGGTAGCTCCGCCCACACGCGGCCGCGGTATCAAGCTTTAAAGAATCCAATTTCCAAGAGGCGGGGCGATGCACACCCCCACCAACAGGTTAGATCAGTGTTTTTCAACCTTTTTTGAGCCACGGCACACTTTACCCTTGACAAAAATCCCGCGGCACACCAGCATAAAAAAAATTAAAAAAAGCAGAAACTCATAGTCTGTTTTGATGTACAGCCCCCCCCCCCCCCCTCGCGGCTGCCGCCGCCGCAATCTGACGCGCATTTTTGTGATAATTGTGCCAGAAAAAGCTGGAAGTTGCAGCTGTTTTTTTTTTCTAAAAGATGTAATAAAGGTTACGTTAGGAAATTAACAAACTGTATGTTCGTTGTGGTTTAAGACGTTTAACAAGGACGACTCATTGTACACCGAGGCGCTGTCACGTGACCTAATGCATCATGGGAGATGAAGTGTGAAACTGCCGCAAAAGGGCAGAAAGACTAGCGTCTCTGAGCTTCATTGTTTTCTTCACTTGTTCCACGGTCTGATCCCGGATTCTGTGGAAAGCTACACCACTAAAGACGAGCTTTAGCTGGTAATTTTGTTAGAACTGAGCGACTTTTTGAGCTAAATTGGGACAAGGAAGTTAAGACTTTAAGCACTTCTGATTGGTCAGACTGATGACATGTGATTAAACCTTCAAGAATGATTGGTGGAGACAGTTAAAGGGGCGGGACTTCAGGAAACAGGTATAGCTGCAGCTAAATCGCGGTGGTACCGTCATTCTTATCAAAATGTCTTTAATAGAATCAAAATAACACAAATAAAAAGTAATTTTCTGATCTTTTATATTCCTAACTACTCAGTGTTTTATCAGGGCCTGTTTGGATGAACACAGAGCTGATATCCTGGAGATGGGAAATGGTTTTAGATCAGTTAATGAGGGCAATTTGCCACGGCACACTTGACCATCTCCCACGGCACACTAGTGTGCCGCGGCACACTGGTTGAAAAACACTGGGTTAGATGACAGAGGCCAGTAGGCGTCTCTACCTGGTGCGTTCATGGACCTTCAGTAAATTGAACTCCAACAGCCACGCGGCCAAACGTGGTCCGCTATTATATATTCATGAGAAAACCTCCGAATATGGCAACACTGATCCCGCTGGGTTTTTTTTTTGCCGCCCGCTCCCGCCCACAGCTCAGTTCATACCGCCCGGTCCCGCGAGATTTGCGTTGGGTCCCGTGGGACCCGGCGGGACCCAATCCCAATGCAGCCCTCTAATCTCAAGCTTTAGAAAAACCCTTAAACTTTGAGAGATCATGAACATTTATAGAAGAATTGACAGAGATGTCTATGTTCCTTTAGGATCAAATGCTACAAATCAGTTTTTTTAAACTAGTGTGCCACATACAAATTGATGTGCCATAAGAGGTTGTCTATGGAAGCATTTCTGTAGCATAAGTATAAATAAAAGTCAATGCCAGAAATGCTTTTTTATTTTCAAAATGTAGCTGCATTCGTTGACTCAAAATTAAAATGAAAAATCAATCTGCCAAAACCTTTTTTCTTTTTCTTCTTCAACACCACTCATTCTGTCACTTTTTCAAAATGATAAAGAAAATCGTATTTGACATTTTAGTCTTAAAAAGTTCAAGTAAATGTGTAGCAAAATTCAATTAGTAATACCTAATTTGACATTTTAATAGGGATTAACAGAAATGGTTTTTTTTTATTATCACAATATAACCACATCAAATGACTCAAAAATATGTGTGTGGTGGGAAATGATTCAACTTCACCTAACAGGTCTAAAAAAAAGCACAACCATAATATCAGCTGAGTATCAGTCTTGCCAGATAGAGTGATGTTTTCTAGATCAAAAGTCACTTAAAATAACATGCCCAAAAAGGTTGTCAGTAATTTATCAGCCGTAATTAACTATCCTATGTTTACTTCCTCTTTGATTTAATGGAAAGTCTAACTTTGAGACATTTTTAATGATAGTTTGCAGTCCATCAGAGAAAAATATAAATGTAACAGACCCTCTATTGAATGAGCAACAACTAAAGAACAAACTCTCAACCAATAAAACATTAAAAGCTAAATCATATAAGTAGCACTTTCCCGATCATGTTGACCATTTCATGTGTTTTTTAAATTATACATACTGACTATATTTTTTTTTACAAACCATCAATTTTAGTTTTTAGCCTTCAAACTGTTTTTGTTCTATCGACTGACACAAATCTGGGAAAGCACAGAGCTGTATGGGTTTCATGTAAACAAAACAGACAAACAAACAAAACAAAACAAAACAAACAAATAAACAGACCAGAAATGGAACCATTAACCTTATAACTGACAGCTAATATTTCTACTTTCTGAACTAAAATAAAAATTTAATTTGTATTTGGAGGATATAATTTTATGTTATGCTTAGTACATTGTACATTAACTGAAAAACAGAAATAACAATTTTGATGGGTAAAAATGGCATGTTGTCAGCAACGCCTGTGCACTAATGCCTGATTTACACTGGTCTGTCGGTGTAGAGAATTCATCAGAATGTCAGTTTACATCGTCTCCGTTGCGTCTCCAGTCTATCCCCCTGGCTCTTGGAAGAGGGGTTATCCGGCGTTTTCTGTGGTGTTAATGTTCATTTTATCGTGACCATGTCACCTTAAGTTTGAAAATAAAGCCTCAAGGCTGGTGAGGTAATTGTATTTAAAAAATAAAATCTTATCGTTTTATTTTGAAACTACAATGAAAGTTTTTATTTTAAAACCAGAGCAATTTTGGTTTCTCCAACTTTTGGCCGCAAGATTAGTGTCAATGCAAATATAACTTCCTGTGGCAATAAAAATGTATAACTCTTCAATAAGAACCAGCCTATCTTAGATATGAACGTGATAGATCTAAATATATCATGCTACACACTGTTAGCTTGAACACTGCAAATTTGCACTAGACTGCATTGTAAATGGCTTTCCCTCTTTACTCTATATCTGACCGTGTAGAAATTTGCTGAGCGGTGCTCGGCTGTAAATGCAATTTCCCTCAGAGATAAATAAAATATTTTCAAATATTCATCAATATTTTCATAAATAAATTATTTTCAATCTGATTCTAATTCAAGCGACCACTCCCAATGAAAAGTCTATGTAAATGCACGTGTATGCATGTTTCTGGCTTCTGCGTTTCATTCTGTCGTATTCACATGTTACTACGCCAGTTTTTAGGTCTGTTTTCAGGCTCTGTTTTAAACATGTGTCCACTTAGTTAAAACAGCTGATCTTTGACCAATCAAGGACTTAGATTTGGTAGTGATGCTTAGGTAGTGTCCTTTTCAGGACATGGACGTGGAAGTGTCAATCGTTTGAAAAGTGATCATAAAGGAGTCATTAATAATTAATGCTCTTTCATACATCAGAATAGAGCTATGAAAGAAAAAGCCTGGAGCAAGATTCACTAGATTTGCACTGCTTCCACATTTTGCACCAAGCCTCCTCCAGACGTAGGTACATGCGCTAGTAGTTGGTAGCGATAGTCCAATGTGAACACTATATGTTAAAAGCACAATCAAGATAGCACTGAACATGGGTTCTTGATCACATGCCTGGTGTGTAAGTAGCATAAAAGACATTTCCATGCTACCAAACCAAAATGAGAATGCTTTTACCATTCAGATCTTATTTGAACCAAGTTCACCGGACTGTTTAGGTGCATCCACAGAGACACTACATTTTAGGTCTTATAATATCCACAGGTTAAGGATTGTTTCCATATGCTTGAAATGTTTTTTGAAAGCAGTACTTCAGCAATGTGATGTCCTGAGATTTGGACAATGTGTTTGTTACTGTGGTGGCCTGTTTGTCATGAGAATTTTCCAGTCACCCAACATCTGATGCTGACCTCGTTAATGTGGTTGACATCTGAGCTGGCATGGTTTATTAGAATGTCTCTTTCTGGTGTTTATTTAAGGAGGACAAATTGAAAAAAAAAATCACTTCTTTTAATATTTGTTACTTTAGTGTATGCTTGATTAAAGCTGTACTGAAATAAATGACGTTGTGTAAAGCTATTTTTCCATTTATTTGGCAACTATTTTCACAAATTCAAATGTTAGTTAAGCAAAGAGCACAGTCAGGTTGAAGAAGTAGTCATGTGGATTTACTGGTGCAGTAAAAAGGAGAACAGGAGAAAAGTGGAACATACCAAAGAGGGGAAACTTAGGAGAAAAATGCTGAATAGAGAGAGCTTGAGGTTTCATTGCTACTTCAACAAATAATTTATTTTGCTATGAAAGATTGGCAATTGTAGGTAAAGAGACACATTTGTATATAAATCTTTTTTGTTATGTAATTCTTGGTAAAAATGCTCAATGAGGACATTGTGGACAGTGCAAGGTAGAGTTGCATTCCTACAAACAACCATCTCTATCTTCCTGGTTACTGAAAAAAAAGAAAACATAATGAAGTGTAGGTTCTAAGGAAATGAATTGGTTTTGTCCAAAATTAATACACTTGCTTATGGAATGCTGCATACTAAAAGAAATATTCAAAAATCCTAGCTGAAAGGTTGAAAGAATAATTTTTGAAGCTCAGGCTTGGTTAGAAGTGCCAAAGAAAAGGGCAAGAATATAATTTCCCTCAATCAGTATTCCGAGGGCTGTGTGCATATATCAAAACTGAATAAGAGATTTTAATCAGAGGGACGTCAATGATTTGCATGGGTGATGAGTGACCAACTGATGCCAATGTTTTGAGTTTATCAGTTTGAAAATGTTGTTTCTACAAAGATCCCATGTCCTGTTCTTACCATAAAACACAGTAAATATTCTATTAGTGTATTACAACTGGATGACTTCCAATTATCCATGATGTTCTTTAAGATTTTTTGTTTATTCTTGCTGCAACACAGTTTGAAAAACGTCCTCAAAAGAACTATCATGGAAGTTGAATAAAAAAAATGACAATATACAATAACTAATAATAATAACTAATATTGGAGTAACAAATTCCTTCAATTCCTGAATATTCTGTGTATGGCTGTTCTTCTATATCTACTAAGTATGACATGAACACCTCTGCACATTGAAAATGCAGACCAACAGACTGACTGGGACCTAGTACATAGACACAAAGCACATTGTCTGAAAAATGAAATACTGTTTTGTTTTTTAATCTCTGATTGTCAACTTCACCACCTCCAACTCCTTATTTACTCAACTGCTTTGTACCTCAACCATTTCAAATAATGATCAATTGTCAAACCCTGACTGAATTCAACCTAGTTGCTGAGTAGGGCTGGGAATCACTGGGTACCTCACGATACGATACGATTTGAGATACATTGCTCACGATAATGATACTATCACGATATGGCGATAATGTGATAATCCATAGATCTCGTCTCTAACAACTCACGATATATCAAACTTTAAGAAAGAAGAAGAACTTGAAAAACTGTTTTTTGGAAAATATTTCCCCATTTATTTTTTAAAAACCATGATAATACACAACTTTTGTCCTATTTGGTGTAATGAATAACAGACTTTTGTGTAACATTGCTGAAATCAGTAATACTCTGTCTTTGACAAACAATGACAATTTTCATTTGGAAATATCTGTAAAATTTGGTTTAAACGATAGTGAAAATGAACAGCAGTGTCATTATTTAGTACAAAATTGCTGTAAACAGGATATGACAGAAAAATAAAAATCAAGTATCTAGGAACTTTCCTTTAAGTTATTTAAGACATAAACTGCTTTCAAAGTAATTGGCCAGGGATAAAATACACGAAGAACTTAAATTGCATTAAAAAGTAAAAATCTTTGTGAACAAAATGTTTGGGGAAAAGCTGCATGCGATGTATGTTTATATGTTCATGTTTTTCTGGAGAACCACAGGCTTTAGCGTCAAGACGCCGCTAGTCTACTGCTGCTTTGAGGAGAAGGGGGGTCTGAGGGCCGGGATGCCACTCTTTATTGCATTTCCATCTCAACCATAGCTCTGGTCTGGCTGTACAGTGCAGGGATCCTTTTTTCAGTATTTCCGAGAGGGAATGTCGAAGCGTGGCTCTACTGCATTCAATAAAAACCGAAATCCCTCGTTGTTCCGCTTTCCGTTTTTTATTCCCGCTGCTCTCTCAGAAGACGGTGGTAGCTTCGTCTGGAAAAAGGTATCCACGCCGGGCTGTGTCGGCTTCAGGCCAGCAGCAGCCACGGCCTTCTCACACAACTCTGGGTGATGCAGCTTCAATGCTGCCGGCGCGTCTTTTAAGCTGTTGCTCTCGCTTCTCATTGTTTCTCCCCTCCGCCTTCTTTGTTTGAATGTGTATTCTTCTTCGTCCGCCCGCAACAGCTAATCTCCCAACGAGCGCCCCCTATCGACCATCCAAAGAATTGTCTTACCAAAGGATGATTAATATAAGATTTTACAGGGGTTTTAAACGTAAATAAAAGTTCGATACTTGACGAAGACGTCTCGAGAATCAATTGCGGGACTAAATATCGCAATATATCACCATATCGATATTTTGGCACACCCCTATTGCTGAGCAGCAAAAAACTAGCTCTAAAAAAGTCTACTTTGGTTGCTTGCCCTAAAAAGCATTTTCCCATTGGTTTCTTTAACGAATTGAACTAAACTAAGAGTGTTGAATATAATTCAACTCACTTTATTTGAAACTAAACTGCCTTTTTTTGTGGTGATTTGGTTTTTATATAAGGTTTTGAGTTGGTTTGATTTGGGATAATACTTCCAAAACAACAGCAACAACAACAAAAATCAGATAGACTTGTAAAATTCAAATTTGTACATTGTTTTAACATAACACGCAAAGGTTGTGCTCACACACATATTTCTTCACTACACCCAATATACAAGATGCCACATTCACACTGGGTACGCCTTGCGCATTCAAGACTGCACTGAACATAAATTCTTAAACATACTCTCAGCATTAGGTGTTCACACTGGACTGTTGATACCTGATACTAGCGTATGTACTGTACCTAAAGTTGGAAGATCCTTGATGAAAATTGTCATAATGGTGCAAATCTTAGGAATTTTGCTCCAGGATTTTTCTTTTACAGCTTTATTCCCATATAACACTTGGTGTCAAATAATTTCGGTTGGGTCTGAACCGCAATGATTAATTTCTCTTAATTTTTGAGCATCACTTTCAACACAAGGTCAGTGGCCATGCGTTTTGTATGTAGAGCCCAGAAATTGACCTAAAAATGTGCATAGTGATGCGTGACAGTTTTGAAGACAAAATCCAAAAGGCAGATTTACATAGACTTTTCATCGGAAGTGGTCACTTAAATGCATTAGATGCCTAAATTTAGTTAAGCTAGTGAGATTGCTCCATTTATGGTTTGGCAGAGTTGTTTTTTGTGTTTTTCTATAATTTTCATATTTTTTGCTTGGGATGTGGCCTCATAAAGATAAGACAGAGCATACATAATTAGATGCACAATGGATGTAATTTGATAGCTAAATATGCAAAGATATGATTTTTGTCACATCAATTTTATCTTTCATTAAGCTCTCTCTCTCTCTCTCTCTCTCTATTTATTTTTATAAAAGCTTATCATATAGTGTTATTGCAAAGATTGATTACCACCAATGCATGGAAGGCACAAAACTGAAGTCCTGACTAATCTGACTAATTTAACTATAACATATTTTCCTGTTTTGGTGCACTAGACAATAAACATTAACTAGTTTTTGATCATTAGTCATTGTTAGTACAATCTCTGCTTCTTACTGTGCATGTGCATTACTCTCACTGCTGTAGTGTGCCCTCCATTAGTCTAAATGTGAGGATGTGACAGTATCAGACCACTATGATCTATTTCTGGTATAAAAAAATAGTCTGTGATACAGCTGTAAGCCTGCCCAGACTACCACTAATACATTCACACTGTAGTCACACTATCTGTCTGCAGAGCTGAGGGGCACAGGAAGATGTGACTATGAATCATAATTTTACTTTCTGGGTTAAAAACAATTAATGAATAAAGAAAACCATTTGGTAGACTGTAAATAACAATGTTAAGATATGAGTCAGCAGTGATTCACTGCCATTGAGTAATCGATGAGTTCATAGTTCATAGTACTACTTAGAATTTGTCAACATCCAGGCACCTGTCTGTGTTTACTAAATGTCATGTCAGTACAAAACCCTTATTTACACAAGAAGATAAGTTGGAATTTACCATGTTTTTCAAACAAGCCGCTCCGGAGTAACAGATGCCAAAAAATGCATAATAAATAAGAAGCAAATTAAGACAAATGGGTCGCAGTTTTGAGAGAAACTTTAGCAAAATACGAGACAAAAACCGGACATTTAATCTTGGAAGGCAAATCTCAATAACGGAAAAGATAACAATAGATTATATATATTCACACTTTACTAGCTCAACACATTGATGCTTAGCTTCGTGAAAAATAGGAGGGATCTAATATACTAGCGCTAGAGCTGCACGATATGAGGAAAACTCACGATATGTGATATTAGTGATCAATATTGCGATGACGATATAACTTGCAATATATAAACAAATAGCAAAACAACCAAATACATCATTTCCATTTCACTGCAGTTTAATTTAAACAAGAGTCAATATACCTTAATTACTGAAGCTTTCCAAATGAAACTAGTCTACATGGGAGGTGAACATCCAACATATAAAGGGCTCCATCCATTTGGTCAAATGCATAAAAGGTTTTTTTTTTATTCACTAAATACTCAAAGAAAACACAAGACTGTTTTAGCACGTTTTAAGTAACCATTTATTGCGATTTTCGTCGTCTTTTGCAATATTCTTATTGCACAGCTTGATATCACGATAACAATAAATTTGCGAGTTATTGTGCAGGCCTAATTAGAGCAACAAGTGAACAATTATGCTTATGCTTAATTATGCTATTATATTTCTGAGGAGGGCAGCAGAGATGAAGAGCATGCTGGCCTTTAAGCCTCCTTGCCGACTGCTAAAGATTATTTCCCACTGAGCAATAGCTATTTCCACCGGTTGTTGAATTGCTATAACTGATGTTGCTGCCCTTGCATGGAGAAATGGCATCAGCTTACTCAGAAGACAACATATCCTGATATGCTGATTAAAATAATCGTGGAGAAAAATTATCATCTGGATGAATGAATTGTGGATGAAATTGGCCTCCTTTGGAAGAAGTGAACTTCACCTAAATGCAACACCGTCAATCTTTTTTGTTACAGACAGTAAAAATCTCTACAATGCGTTATAGAATAAAAACAACACAGCTTGGAGTCATTCTCTTTGTTTGGTCTTTTTTTTTTCAGAGGTTGGTAACGGGAAAAGAGGAAAAGTGAGCGTGTTTTACTCTGAAGAGATGCAATGGGCTGCTACTGCTACTTTTGCCATTAATAACGCCTTTATAATGTCTACTTTATTAACAAAGTTAATAAAGTGTCAGTAAGTGTTGCTGTATCCTCATGCACTGGGGATTAAATTGCCATCAAAAGTGATCACACCAGACCAGCATTGGACAAGCAGGAAGGTGCTTCTTCTTCTTTTGCGTTTTCTACCGAAATGTCAAAGTGGTGCAAAACCCCCCCAAAAACCTTGCTCGAGGCCGTTTTTTCCTTTTTTACAGCTCTATTCCCATATATGAAAAACTTGATGTTATAGTAATTTCAGCCAGGCACAAACTGCAATTATTAATTCTCGTCCGAATGACAATCACGTTTACAACGGTTGGTGCTTCATGCTTTGAAAAGGATGCTCTTCACACGTCACTACTAAATCCAACCTCCTGATTGGTCGAAGTTCCACTGGTTGAACTTCAGGGTGTGTTTAATGAACTCAAGGAGGACTGTCACATCCTTCTTTTTCTGTTTTGTTTGATGGCAGTTTGTTCTCCAGCGTACGTTTTCATTCTGTCATGCATTGTTGGGATTTTCATGGTCAGTTATCACAACAATATACAATGTTGCATTTAGGTGACATTATTTTTCAGTGCTGTAATCCAATCAAGTGTAGCTCTTCATTGTTGAGTAAAACACAACATTTGTTATTAAGGTGTTATACACTATTTAAACAGCTCAGACAATTATAAAGGAGACAGAACTGTTGGAAAATGTTAACGGGAGCTGATCTTATTTATTTATTTTTTATATATATTAAATATTTGGGCAGAGCAGAGCGGTGAAATTCCGCATTCAAAAACCAGTAGGATACATTACCTTCAATTGTTTGCCATTTGGGGTGGCTTATTCAAAGATTTGAGCAGTTACTATTCCAAAATACAGCTTAAATTAAATATAAAGGTTGAATATGTGTCTATTTTGGCCACTTTGTTCACAACGCCCGCTTGAATAGTTAGTTTTAATATACTGGTAGCAATTATCTAAGTTTCCACTGTCAATGAATACACGAGCCTGAATCTCCCAGCTTCACCATTCTGATTGGTCCTTCATAAAAAGTGAACATATAGAGGCAAATAAACACTATTTAAAATATCTTTTTTGAACTGCTTTAATCTCTGCTTTTCTTGTTTAATATAATTTTTGTTTTATTTTGTTATTCTACACTTGTTTTCATTTGTCCAAAATAAAAAAGGTAACTTACTTACTTACTTAAAAATCTAATACATTGCTTTTTACATGTCATATTGTAGGTGTATCACGTTTTGGTATAACTAAAGCTTCACTAAAACTGATGCATAATTTTTTTTTTTTTCATGACTAAATTGCACTCATTTTAAATGAGATTAGAATAGATTTGCTTTTATTGTCATTGTCCATTGTACAATGACATTTTTAAAGTATAGTGTAACTAAAACAAAACTGGAAAAAAACAGCAGGTTGTTTGACATAAGCCAGGGTTGTGTGGCGGTGTAGTAAAAATGCTTGCCACATGATGACAGAGTCCTGGTTCAAATCCTAGCTGGGGGCTTTTAGTGTTGCGGGGGTTTTCTTTTCGGGTATTCAAGCTTCCTCCCACAGGGCGTACCCTGCCTTTTACCAATAGTAGCTGTGACAGACTACAGCAGCCCCATGAGATTCAATGGATTCAGAAAATGGGTGGATAGATTGTTGCCCTATATAAAAAAAATTACCTTTTTAAATTATTGAGAAAATTTGGATCAGATATCCGGTATCCACTCAATGCTATCCCTAACACCACATTTTCTCTCATAGAAAATAGTATGAAAGTAAAAATGTGTTTAAATGGACGAGCTTGTAGATTTGATGTGAGAACTTGTAAAATAGAATGTGAAAACTTGTGCATCACCGTCCCACTGAATGAGGGCGGTGCGCGGCTTTCGCGCAGACCCAGCTGTCGTCCAGCGCCCGGGGTCCGCTGAGAACGCGCTGATCTAATCTATTTTTTCAAATGTTAATACACATGATTTCTAATAAAGCTGCTCAATAGCCCTGGCCCTATTGTCCTGCCACAACAAAGATGATTTTCCTGCTGACGGTCCGGTGGCAGCCGTCTCACTGCATGTCTGCATTTAAAGCATGAAGAGATAATTTCTCATTAATGCAGGAAAAAACTGACTTTTTTCTTTAGAAATGCATTTATTGTTCACTCTCTGTGTTAAAACAAAATGACTGAGATACTTGCTGTCACATTTGAACATTTATCAGAAGAGATATTGAAGCAGGAAGTCCGAATCTGTGAAGATCTTTAACTTTACCAAGTTCTCTGAATCCTGCACTCTGATTGGCTGACCCCCCCTCCTCTAACCCTCCCTCCCCCGTAGTTCCATTTTCGGACACAGATCAGTTTTGACACAAGTTTCTCGCAAGGAATGTGTCAGAATTCAGAGCACAGTTGTAGCGCACTTGTGATTTGCACCACCAGATTCGAGCACAAGCACATTTGAGCAGTTGGAATCACAGATTTGAAGTTGTAACTCTAAATGAACACATGCAAATGGGAATTTGTCAGTTCACAGTAGAAGATTTTTACACACAGATGCAGATTTTTGATGCACAAGTTTTCACATTCTATTTTACAAGTTCTCACATCAAATCTACAAGCTCGTCCATTTAGACACATTTTTACTTTCATAAATAGTCCAAAAATCAAGTCGTTTAAGGTGTTTAATTAGTGAACCAAGTCCTTGAGAGATAGAATGTTTCTCAGTTGTAAGATTTCCTCTGCTATAAGAAATGACAACTCCTCACTTCACTAATGCCCCACCTCCACCAGTAGTCTGAATGATTTGGATTTTGCTGCTGCTCATACCCATGCTCGCAGAATTGATTTTAACATTGCTTGATTTTAAATTGTTGACAGAAAGGGAAAAAAGCAATCCTCTTCATGCTTTAAAGCCAGACTAATGAATCCACAGCAACTGAATCCCAGCAGACATTTTTGTACAAGTCGACAAAATTGTTTTTCTTCTCTTTTAGTGAAAAAAATCCCAATGGTAACTGAAATACTTTCTAGGTGACAGTAACAATAAGCAAAAAGTTAGCAAAAATCAACAAAAAATTGACATTTGTTAAAAATCATTTGTTAAAAACACAGCTTTGGCTGTGACATTGTGTGGAAAGTTTGGGATTGTGAAACAACAACAAAAATGCCACAGAAAAGGCAGCAGCATGGCTGTGATGAAATAAAATGAAACGATGAATGTGGGATTAGTATGCACGTTAGAGATGTGAGGAGATGAGAGGTGGGGGTGTGGAATGATAGATGGGAAAAAAGAGGATGGTGTGTGGGTATGATATGACAGATACCTTGTGAGTAAGAGGAAGCCCGAGGCGAAGAACGAAGTCATTGCTATTACATAGGGGCACCCTGAGTGCATGATTTGTGTGTGAGTGAGTCTGTGTGTATTAAGTTTGTACTGCCATGTGAAAGGTATGTGTCAGTGCAATGAGCCATGAAGATACGCAGGTGGAAACTAGATAAATGATTTCTATAAAAGATACAGGAAGAGAAAGATTAGAAAGATGATATGATAAAGCCGAAAAAAAAACTTCAAAGAGACAGGGAGATATGATGCTAAGCTCATACTCAAGAAATATAACAGCTACCCTGCAACTGAGATTCTAAGAGGTTAGAAGGTTTCCATCCTCCGGCCAGCATTGCGTCCTCAAACAAAAACAAGTATCATTTTCTGATAAGTGCTCAAAAGTTTAATGCCCAATTTATACTCTATAGCGATTTAAAATTCTTTGGGTTTGTGTTTATTTTTTTTCCTTTTAACATGGGACAAAAAAATCATTAAACTGGGTTGCAAATTATGGAAGTACCGCTGAATGCAGCTGTCATTCAGACACAGCTCATGCAGTAGATGGTGAACCTCACCAAAAAAAAAGTACTTTGATCTCATGAACATAAATAAACGTGATCTCTCAACATCATCCGTGTCTTCCAAAGATCCGAATATGAGATATACAGTCAATGCTTCCTCGTAGTGATGAGGCTGAAAACTTTTAACAGAAGCTTCTCCCACTCACATCTGGAGCATTAAGTTTATGAACACATTTTTGGATGAGCATTAACCATCAAATTCGACATGCATCAAAAAAAGAGCCAGGAGACACAAATTTGACACGTGAATTGCATTTGGTGTGATTGCATTGCACTTTTCTTCTAGAAGTGAGATTTATACTCCAGTGCAACTCATATATGATTTTTCTTCTTTATAATGCCTTTTTTTGGCTGCTGGGACTTGTAATTCAGGGCGATTTATATTCCAGAATAATTTATGGATCAAACTTATCTTGAGTGATAAGAATACACAATGTTGAAGCAAGCTTGATCCAGATTTCTTTTTAACATTACATATGATGAAAACTTAAGTAAGGAAGTTAGGAAATACCATAACATCTACAGAGACAATACCAGAGTGCCTCTGTATTGCCTGCTTCTGTTTCAGTCCCCCCTCTGCCTCATCATGTACCTGCGCTTTTGCCATACAGCAAGTGTATGAGCAAGATGTCGTCCATGTTGAAAATACCAAACCACTGAAATAATAGAGACAATCGCCTCAGGCTCGAAAAGTATAACTGCCAATCAGAAGTTTGTTGTATTCATCCAAGTGGCAAGGAAAAACGGCCAAATTTAGTATGAACTAGATGAGTGTTTTTCAACCTTTTCTGAGCCACGGCACACTTTAACCTTGACAAAAATCCCGCGGCACACCAGCATCCAAAAAAAAAAAGGAAAAGCTGATAGTCTGTATTGATCTACAGCCCCTCTGCAATCGTGCATTTTTGTGATAATTGTGGCAGAAAAAGCTGGAAGCTGCAGTTGTTTTTTTTTCTAAAAGATGGAATAAAAGTTAAGTTAAAAGATTCAAAAACTGTTTGATGTGAGTTCGTTGTTTAAAGACTTTAAGAGGAGAGGCTCATTGTGCGCTAAGACAGTCAGTTTAAACCAATGCATCATGGGAGATGTAGTGCCGAAAATCCGCCGACCGCAGAAAGACTAGCGTCTCTGAGCTTCATTGTTTTGTTCTCTTGTTCCACGGTCTGACACCGGATTCTGTGGAAAGCTACACCGCTAAAGACGAGCTTTAGCTGGTATTTTTGTTGGAATTGAGAGACTTTATGAGCTAAATCTAAGCATGGAAGTGAAGACTTTAACCACTTCTGATTGGTCAGACTGATGACATGTGATCAAGCCTTCAAGAATGATTGGTGGAGACAGTTAAAGGGGCGGGACTTTTCCCCATCAGTTATAGCTGCAGCTAAATCGTGGTACCGTCATTCTTATCAAAATGTCTTTAATAGAATCAAATAAACACAAAGAAAAAAGTATTTTATGATCTTTTATATTCCTAACTACTTAGTGTTTTATCAGGGCCTGTTTGGATGAACACAGAGCTGATTTCCTGGAGATGGAAATGTTTTTAGATCAGTGAATGAGGGCAATTTGCCACGGCACACTTGACCATCTCCCACGGCACACTAGTGTGCCGCGGCACACTGGTTGAAAAACACTGAACTAGACGATTAATTACGGTAGGGATGTGATATGATTAATGCGATGGCCGATCGCTATGAAGTATAAACCGGGCAAAAGAGTTTGAGATAAAATAGCTGCATGAGCTCAGATCAATCAAGTGAGAACCAAATGCAAATGGTCAAAGTTTAGATCAATTGCTCCCTTTGTTTTAGTTCTGTTCTTTGGTTAATTAGTCTCTGATGGTTTGTTCGTTTGCATTTACATCAGAAGTTGACTAAATCAGAGTTCACCATAGTTTTAAGGCTGAGCAAGGTATGCTTATCTATTCTGCACCAGAACTGTTGCATGGCCTCACACATCAAAAACACAGTAAATTGTACAACAACAAAAAAATGTTTGGACCAAATATGCCAACTAAGAAAAGAAATCGGGGAAGAGAATAAAACGGGAATAACAAACAAAAAGGTAACTATTTTAAATACATCCTAGGGTGTATTTCAAATGGAAAAGTTTCTTGGTCCAGAACAAGTCTGCTTAATTTGGTCCGGATAAAGTCCTGAACCTTGTGTGTGGTCTGTATTCAGACTGACTTCCACCCAGACATTTATGTTTTAAACCAAAGTTTGTAAACAAAAGCATGTGACTAAAGATATCTTAGGTCATTGGCCAGAAATTACGAGGGTGGGGCAAAGCAATGATAGAAAGAAAGAATAATGGAAGTCCTACGCTTTGCAATCCTAATGAAGATAGTTCACTTATTCAAACTTTATAGTTCATTGACCAAATTTTTAATGTATGTATCAATGTCAGGTACAACACTACTTATTGTGGTTACTGAAGAGGGGATGGCTACAAACGTACGCTGATAAGTCTTTATGACATAAGGATTGTTGGGAAAAAAGTGTGATAATCAATGTATGTCACGTTATAAATTCAACAATTTTTGTGAAAAAAATTGTTTAAATATTTTTTTAATAAACCTTCTGTTTTCATCATCAAAACACAGTGGATTCATAAATATTCATTGTAAAATGTTTAGTTTTTAATTCATGAAATCTGTGACATGACATTCGCAAAAAAAGCAGCGAGCATGGTGTGTTTTTTAGTAGTTAGGGAGTAGGGAGGGAATTTTAACGTAGCCTATGTTGTTTATGCTGAGAGCTGATGTGTTGACCGTGTTTCATGCTAATTATGTCAAGCCTTTGGTTAATCTCCTACAGACGCAATACCTGTTTGTATTCAATTGTGGTTTACAGTAGCTTTGGGATGTCATGCTTTTTTTTCAGTGATTTAAAACTGACTCAAAAAGTTTAAAGTTAAGATCTTTTAAATGCTGTGCATTTGGAAGTGCTTAGTTGGATGTAAAGCTCTTTGGGCCTCCGAGAAATGTAGAAAAGCGATATACAAGTATACCCCCATGTTAGTGAAATGAATATGGACAACAAACTTGGTCCATCCTTAGTAGACATAATCTGTTTGCAGTGAATTGATACTGAAATGTTCAAGGATGATTCAAACCACTGGGTGGCACCCCCTCCTTTCCAACCACAGCACCAGCTTCACTCCAAAAAACCCATCCTTTACATAAGCCCAGAGTCAAGAACTTCTGGAGGCTGCTCTTTGCTAAGGTTGAGACAATGAATCCATTGAGAAGTAAAAGGAGCAGACCAAGCATAAGGTCTGCGAAGGAGACACACGAAAACACAAGATCATTTTTGGCACACGCCTGCATGACCCAGGAGAGCAAACGGGCTTCAGCAAATGAGCTAAAACTGAAGCATGTGCAAGAAGAGCTCAAGTGCCGGCGGTAAAATGCAAAGAGCAGCCGACTGCACCACCAGCAACACATCAAGGAGCTGGAGAAACAACACCAAAGGAACTCGACTGAGTGAGAAGCTGAAATGAACAGAAGAGCTGCTGACGGACAGCCAGAAGGAAAAACAGATACAAGCCAAACTTTTGGAAGCTGTGCGAGAGGCCAAGGGTGTGGCAGTCAGTCTGGAGCAGAGCAGGAAGAGGAGGAGGAGAATATCTTCTTTAGCATATCAGGATTTTTTCGGCTGCCTCTGTAAATTGTAAATTTTATAAATTCTGTAAATTGTAAATCTTGAATTGTCGAGTTTTTGTGACGAACTGGAATAGTAATGTGACTGAAAAAAAAACTGTGAATACGTAAAACCATGAATAAAGAAATGCAAATAAGGGGAGGAACACTGTACAGTTTATTTTTGATAATCTAATTATTTCAAATATCTCTCAGAGGACAACTTCGCCTCTTATTTGGTTTCTTTGCCATTTTCTAAAGAGTCAGGATGTGGTGACATCATCTCCAACTACAAATCCCTTTTTTGACTGATTGTTTTCTGTTGTTTTTAACACTCTTTACATATGGCATAGTTCTTCAACCCAATTCTTTGGTTAGTAATGTAGGGATATATCTTTGGAGGTACTTTGTGAAGCAATATTCCTGAGTCCTCCAAAAATGTTAACTATTTAACCTTGGAGTGATTACTTTGGAGTTTTTAGTGTGAATAAATCTATATTTGAAGCTTATCTAGTAATTCTATACATGAAAACACACATTAGTTTGTCAATGTGAATTTTATTTTTTTATTTTTTTTATTTATCATCTTCAGGGGAATATTTCTTGTTGTTCTTTGTAACACTTGGAACCAAATAATATGAACACCACTTGAGCTGTTGTGCAAACATACTATAATTCACAGGCTCTTGTTGTGAACTATGTTTTTCGTAACAACTTTTATTTCTTTGATCTAGACTTACTCATTTTAAAAGTTAATTTTTTTTATTTTTACAGTCAAAAGTCACAAGAGTCGGTTGGTGTCCATCCCAGCCGCCATTGGATTTTCTCACAAAGGGGTAAACAGCAAAACAAACACTCAAAGCAATTTACATTTACATGGTTTGGAAACAAAAGAACATTTCTAAAATTGAGAAGCTATGTTAACTTTAATGAGGCAGTAAGGACTTGAACCAGAACCTCTTTCCTGTCAGGTTATAATGCCAACCTGAAAACAAAATTGTACTGAGTAAAGATGGTAAAGAGAAGACAAAGAGACATTTCCCATCAAGTTATCCCATGTCATGTTTCTGTTAATTAATGTTGTAATTTAAGCTTATTGCTTCCCATGTTTGTGTTGTAAAAGCTTATTCTTTTCCCCTTTTCTTTTACTATACATTTCCTTCCAGTTTTAATTTCACAATGTCTTGTTTTTTTCTAACATCTCCTGCACGTACAAGTTTCCTCTTGTCAGACCTGGGTTTTGTTGCTGATAGCCCGCTTCGCTCCTCCCTGTAAATCTGCTTTCAGTTTTCTGTCACTACCTGCCAGTTTCATCCAGTAGCATCTCAATGTCAGCCATCCCTTGTGTGTTCTGCTTCTGCCTGCTTGTTTAGTTTTCTCTGTTCTGGATTTCTCTGGATTTCCTTCAGTTGTCAAGTGTCTGCTACCGCCATGATCTTCCTGCGTGTGGGGCCTCCATAATTCATCCCTGACAAGTTCAAGCTCTTTGTAGAAATCTCTGTTTCTTTAGCTGCCTAATCCAAGCTCACTTTTCATATGTGACTCACTGCACATAGATAAAGATGAATATCTCAATACAGTGCGGCAAAAAAGTATTTAGTCAGCGACCAGTTGTGCAAGTTCTCCTACTTGAGAGAGGCCTGTAGGTTTTATCATAGGTATATCTCAACGATGAGAGACTACGATGGAGTTTTAGGGCCACCACAAAAAAATAAATAATCAAATACAATTATGAAAATTTAAGTCCTAAATTTACGAGATTTTTTTCTCGTAGATTTACAAGATTAAAGTCAAAGTGAGAATACAGAGCAGCAAGTGAACGCCACGCAACAGCAGAGCACACCGACGAAACTCAATTAGACAGGTGAGCTGAATGTTTATTGACAACGTTCCAAATGTTTGGAAGCTCATTTGTTTGATTTACGATTTATTAATGTTTTATTTATTGATGGGTAGTTTGCAGGATCTCTGCAGCCCGATGAAGCCATCGGTATCCCTGCAGCTTTCTACTTGAATCCTTTCATCCTCCATTAAAGACCAGATCTCTACGTTTGTGTGATGCTTCCATCTGAGGAGGAGCACTTTTTTTTTGCATTTTCAACGTTCTAATGCTAATATAATAGGCTATTTTCATTCCTCTTTATTGTTTGATGTTGAAACGGGACGTTTCATCTGGAGGAGGGGGCGTATGCAACACTGTTTAGTTCCGCATTGGTGTTCGGATGACAGGTTTATGATCTAAGGCAGGGGTCGGGAACCTATGGCTCGCGAGCCATATATGGCTCTTTTGATGGTCGCATGTGGCTCGCAGACAAATCTTTAATTATACTTTTTTTTTTTTTTTTTTCATTAGACCAGTCCTTCTCGTGCGCGATGCGATGCCAGAGGCGCGTAGTAGTAGCGGTGCTTGGAGAGAAAAATCTGCGCCAGCACTTTCAATTTACTATTATCTATTATTTAACAGAGTTTATTCCAGCAGGAAACCTATTAATTGCCGTGCCTAAAACTGCGCGCTCTCAGAGAAAGAGCGCGCAGATGCAGGGACGGGGGGTGAGGAAGAAAGCAGAGGGTGGGGGGGGGGGGGGGGGGCAGCAGGTGAATCGCGCAGGGATTGTAAAAACGTAAAACACGCTGCCCGTCACTCACTGCAGTGTGTGTTTGGCTCCAGGTCTGCATGTGAGTCTGTTTCACATCTACAGAACATTCAAACCTACGATCACGTTTAAAGTCTCAACTCCTGCATGAAGCAGAAACTCACCACGTATCAACCAGACTAGACCATCAGCAAAACCACCACGAGAAATACTCATCATTTATTAGCAACAGCATAACCATGTTATTAATAAGAATCCACAGACTTATTGTACTTTAAAAATGTTGAAATGACATCAAATGCACATATTAACTTGTATATTTAGTTTTAAACATATTCTAGCGGACTGAGTTGGGTGGCTGTTGGGCCGCGTTAAAACTTCTGGAGTTCCCTGAACGCATCAAGCAGAGATCTGATTGGCTCTCAGTTCTGTCGCTCAGCCTGTTGTTAGGTAGTTTGGACCAATGGGGTTCAGCTATGGGCCGAATAAGGGAAATGGGAGGGCTGGAGCGGGAGCAGGGAATATAAAAAGTTGGGAGAAGCTCTCTCGTCTCGGCGGGAGAGATTGAGGAGTTACTGAATGAATTGTTCGGCGTTTGTTGCGGTCTACAGTAACCAGAATAAAGAACCTTAAAAGAGGTTAAGTTTCCGTGCCTCAGTGTGGGAAAGGGACGCTACATTGTTGTATGGCTCTTTCGAAATTACATTTAAAAATAAGTGGCGTTTATGGCTCTCTCGGCCAAAAAGGTTCCCGACCCCTGATCTAAGGTGACAAATAAAGTTCAGGGTGTGTGAATGACAAGGAAAATAAAGGCTGCAGCGGTCCTCTACACCCAAATGTGTCTCTAAACTCCTTATTTTACATATGAAACTCCGCTTTACCGACACCAAAACCTGGAAAAGCCGGCTCCACTGACAATAGCCGCCAAAAGGTTCAGAATCTCTTTTTTTTTTAAACCTATCCGGAAATAAAGCTTCACAAAAGGTTCCAAAAGGTTTCATCTTCAAGCTATGCTCCGACAAACATAAAACTTTGGTGTTTTTTCCTTATTATTCTCATTAATAAAAACTCGTACATTTACAAGATTTTTTCTTGTAAATTTACGACTTAAAAGCTTGTAATTTAACAGTTATGACTTTCTTTCTCATAAATTTACGACTTAAAAGTCGTACTAATGATGACATAAACTACTACTACTAACTACTACTACTACTACTACTACTACTACTACTACTACTACTACATACTAATGACAAAATAAATAAATCCCATTGTCTGATTTTTAAAGAATTTATTTGCAATTTATGGTGGAAAATATGTATTTGGTCAAGCTAGATTTCTGCCTCTCACAGTGTCTGACAGAAATCAAATTGTTGACCAGCACCAGGCTGGGAAGACTGAATCTGCAATAGGTAAGCAGCCTAGTGTGAAGAAATCAACTGTGGGAGCAATTATTAGGAAATGGTAGACATATAAGACCACTGATAGACAATTTAAAATATCAGACAATTTTCTGGATTTTTTTTTTTCTCAATTTGTCTCTCGTAGTTGAAAATGATGAAAACTACAGGCCTTCTATCTTTTTAAGAAGTAGAACTGATGGCTAACTAAATACTTTTTTGCTCCACTTTATACACATAATAAAGGTGGACAGAGTATACTAGTGATCCATAATGATTTTTGTTTGTGAATAGCCTCAATCACATACCCACATGGGGGCTGAATTGAACAGGTTTTGTGTGTTGTTCCGGGCCATTGACGATTGTCAAGAGTAGTAGTTCCATCCTAAGGGGAGTGCAGGTGTTTCTCGCAGTACTCTTGAGACTCGTATGTCCACCTCAAGGGACATCATGAAAACGGAACGTACGATTGTCGTTTGTTGTAAGTGTAGCATGGAGTATTTGTAGGGCAAATGCAAGTTGCTTGCACTTATCCTGTATGTGTAATGTGTCCCCTTACGCCACATTCTAGTCATAAGGCAAGGCAAGGCAAGGCAAGTTTATTTGTATAGCACAATTCGTACACAAAGTAATTCAAGGTGCTTCACAAAACAGAAAAATGCATTCAAATCACAAGACATCATAGAAGTAATCAACATAAAATTTACTTTAAAAGAAAAAATAAAATTAGAAAATTGGTTTAAAAATAAAGGAAGAAAAGGACAGAAAAGTGCAGATAGGACCTTTCAGTCATATACTCGGCTAAACAGAAATGTTTTAAGTCTAGATTTGAACATGAACACAGCAGAGGCCTGTCCTACGACTTCAGGGAGGCTGTTCCAGATTTTAGCTGCAGAATATTGAAACGCTGATTCCCCTTGTTTAGTTCTGACTCTGGGAATCAACAGGAGGCCGGTCCCTGAAGTCCTCAGAGTGCGAGATGGTTCATATGGCACTAACATGTCAGAGATGTACTTTGGTGCGCGGCCATGGAGAGACTTGTACACATGTAGAGGTTGAACAGAAGGGGTCCCAGGATCGATCCCTGGGGCACACCACAATTCAAGCCCATGTAGTCTGAGACACAACTCCCAATTTCAACAAAGTATTGCCTGTCTTCTAGATAAGACTTGAACCAACTTAGGGCAGATCCAGAGATGCCAACCCAGTCTTGGAGTCTGTGCAAAAGGATCCCATGATCAACAGTATCAAAGGCAGCGCTCAGGTCTAGCAGGATTAAGACAGAGACTTTGCCATCATCAGTGTTCAGGCGGATGTCATTGGTTACCTTGATAAGAGCAGTTTCTGTGCTATGATGGGGTCTAAAACCTGACTGGAAAACATCAAATGAATTGTTTAAATAAGAGAAAGTCAGTGAGCTGTTGGTAGACAACTTTTTCAAGGACTTTTCCTAAAAATGGCAGATTAAAGATAGGTCTGTAAGTTTTCGGTACAGTGGGATCAAGACCGCTGTTCTTCAGGAGGGGTTTAATGACTGCAGTTTTTAAGGCCTCGGGAAATATTTCAGATTGAAGAGACAACTGACAGCATTTCAGTGAAATCATCAATGAAACTTTGGCTGTGCTGAGGAGGTTTGTACATAACTATGCAGAGTAAGGGAAGAGTTTGTTTTAACTCAATCTTAAAGGACATATACTCAAATGATGAAAACACACCAAATGATAGTCTGTGGGTTGCAATATTATCTCTAAACAGTGCAGAAACGCCTCCACCCTTTTTCTTTTCTCGTATTTCCGATTCAGATTTGTAGTTGGGGGGAGTTGATTCGACTAGAACTATGTTTCCTGTGTTTTTGTCAGGCCATGTTTCAGTTAATAACATAAAATCAAGATTAAAAGTAGAGATAAGATTATTGATTAAAAATGATTTGTTGCATAAAGATCTGACATTGAGTGCAGCAAGTTTGAGCTTAGTTTCCTTGGGACTGGTCAAAACCTTCTTGCAAGGGATATGAACTAGATTTCTTTGATTGGACAGTCTAACTACCCTTTTTTGCATTCTACGTGGTGCAACTACAGGTATAGCACCAGAAGGAAGCTGTTCATCACAGGGCCCCAGTTTAACATAACCTTTCCTAGGACACTGGGGGCCCGTTTCATCCTAGCTCCGGAGGATAGCACCTCTAGATGCACGCAGGGGAGGTCGAGTTGAGGGTAGTTAGGGTGATGGACCAGGAGGAGCGGGAGCTGGACGGGATTTGGGTGACCGACAGAGGGGGCGTGTTGGAGGGGGTTTGGATGAAGGACGTGTTGGAGGGACTTTGGGTGAAGGATAAGGAGGGGGCGCTGGAGGGGTAGGAGAGCTACTGTGTGGTGTGAGGATCACAGGTGTTAGGGGAGCCATCTTAATTCCTGACTTAATGAGGCTATCAAAATGGCTAGGTAGGGCCATGGGTGAAAGTGAGGGGGACGAAAAGGAAAGTGAGTCTTCACTGGGAGTAGATGTAGCAGGGGGCGCCCACAGCTGGTCAGGTGGTGGTATTTCTGGGGCCAAATCTGGTGGTTGTTGTTGTGGTTCTGCAGCTGGGTCCTTAGCTGGCGGTAGTTGTTGTGATGCTGGTGCAGCTGAGTCCTTTGATGGGGGTGGTTGTGGTGCTGCCGGATCCAAGTCTTTGACCGGTGGTGGTGGTGGTAGTGGTTGTTGCCGTTGTGCTGTGTAACTTGGGCAACATAAAGTTTGCATTCTTCTGTGGCTGACTCCACTGATAGCGCCATCTCCAAGCAGCAGCGTATCTCTGACCTTGACGTTTGGCACAGATTTTTTTTCTGCCTGTGCTTTGTTGCCAACATTATGACTCCTATTCTGTGGTCCAATTTCCCTTTGTTCTTCAACATCACATTGTGTTAGGGGTAAAAATCTGTTTGTGAGTTTTATTTTGGATGTTCTGTCATCTTTACAATTTGGCTTAACACAGAGTTCCTCCGCACAAAGTTTCTGAAAGGACACAACATCACTTAGGTCTATGTCACTGTTATTCTTCTCATTTGTAGTAAGAGCGGGCTTCTTACCACCCGATGTTACTGGAAGGGTCTTGTGAAGTCCATTTTCAGTTTCCAAAGTAAATATCCGTGTTTGTAGCTCTTTTATTTCTTGTTGGTAGATCCGACAGCGTTCACAGTGGGAGTTTGTTTTTCTTCCTCTTCCGGACATGTCGCTGGCTTGTCAGATGTAAAAATATAGATTTTGCATAGGTGGAAGTCACAAAAAAGGATGACCAGTCTGATATTCCAGGATGTGTGGATGAGGTAAAATAATAAAAAATGATTAATTAAATGATTAAAAAGCAAATAAAGCAGGAAGCGGCAGGAGCAGGGAAAAAAGCGTCTGCACTCTTTTGCAGGGGGAGGAGCAGATGTACTAGTAAGGGCATAAGTAAGGTCCAAGATGTACATATGATCATATGATACATAAATGCTTCTAGGGTGCCTGTAGTATGCTGAAGGAATTCATATTTTTGTGGTTGTATTTCTCTTAGGTTTTTCTGTCTTATCTTTTATTTCAGCGAAGATTGTTTTCAGAATTAAGTGTGTGTGGTGCCCGGACTTTGAATTTCAAAGGGACATCCTGTCTCTCTTCACTGTAAGCTCCAGAACTCACCCCCTGCAGAGACACCTGGAGTTTCTCAGGCCAGTTGGGAACTGGCTGCAGCCTGACAATGGATCATAAAATCTAGCATTTCATGGGACCCTCTAAGAATGCAGATTCACATGTGGAGACCAAAGGGTTGAGACTGGCTGCCTGTGGAGAAGGTTCCGGACAGGTGCTGAACTCCCATGGGGAAACAGTTGGGGGTCGGACACGTCCGTCTGTCATAGTAACTCCCCTGGAACTTTTCTGCGGGAAACGGATGCTGGGACCAAATATGGACTGAGGGAAGTGACCGGACCTTTCGGCCGGCCAATCTACGCGTACAGGAGGAGGAGTGTAGCGGCCATGTTCCTTCCTGGAGGAGGGGGCTGAATCCACGCATCAAAACCGCTGAACAGGGGGAGGCTCTGTGTCTCTCTCTCTCCCAGGGAACCCGGGCGCTCGTTATAATTCGTTATAATTTTGGTTTAACTATGTTTTAGAAATATTGTTAGGGAAATAAATTTTGTTTATCTTTTATCCGAATGAATTTGTGGTTTTCTTTTTTTCTACTTTTTGAACACGCAAAAGAAAATATCTACAAAGCGAACAGATATTTTCTCCTTCAATGCTAACAAACTATGGTCTGATTGTCTAACTTTCTAAATTTTAATAGTAACGCTTTGGGCAAGGATTTGGGAGAGCGGTTGGAAAAAATTAAAAACCCGTACGAGATGTCTTTTTTTTTTTTTACCTAATTCACCATTTTGTGTAAGAAAAGTATGGAAAATTCTTCGATGACATTTTTATCACAATAGTGCATAAAGCCAAAGCGTAATATGATTAACCATTTGTAATATAAAAATTTATTAGAGTAACCTAAGTCAACAAGACTGTCTATGTTCACAAAAAAGAAAAAACTTTGTTGCAGCAGGGAAAATTTTTTTTTATATCATTCATCATTTTATATCACATCATTACAAAAAAAAAGACAAATAGTCAAATAGACAAATAGGCACATTTCCTGATAAAAGCATGTTATCTGCAAATGGGGGCTCATTTAAAGGTCAGGCACACAAATATGTAAACTTTGTTATTATGTATGACTATAGTGCTTGTTATAGGAAACCATTTACAATGGTCCCAACCCCATTTATAAGGCAAGAAATCACACTTGTTAAACCTGACAGGGCACACCTGTGAAGTGAAAAACATTTCAGAAGACTACCTGTTGAAGCTCATCAAGAGAATGCTAAGAGTGTGCAAAGCAGTAATCAAATCAAAAGGTGGCTACAATGAAGAACCTAGAATAAGACATATTTTCAGTTGTTTCACACTTTTTTGTTATGTATATAATTCCACATGTGTTAATTCACAGTTTTGATGCCTTCGGTGTGAATCTACTATTTTCAGTCATGAAAATAAAGAAAACTCTTTAAATGAGAAGGTGTGTCCAAACTTTTGGTCTGTACTGTATATCCCAATATTTTCCCAAATTGTACCTGACATATAACTTTTTTTAAAGTACATTTTGTCTGAATAATAATACACTTTTCACATGAATAAAACTTGTAAAATACATGTTATTTATTGATCAGAGCATCAAGCACTGCAACGGTTTCTCTTTTACAAGTTGGTTTTACCTAAGGAATTTAATGGGGCTTTTTTTGCAAATTAAGAATTTTTTTTTTTTTTGACAGATCTTTGTCTGATTTTCACCAAATAATATTTTTTCAGAGAAGAGAAGAGAAAGGAAGAATTAATGTGTCTTAACCAAAAAGATTCTACAAGTATGGCTTAAGAAAATAAAGTGCTGTTTATTTCAACATTGGCCAATGTAGCTGAACCAGTATTTTTAAAATAGTTCAGGTGTTTAAACGCTGCTTGAACAAGTGTTTCAAAAATGAAACAAAAATAAATATATAAAAATAAATAAATCCCAAATTCTCTCCAAAACATCTAATTCTGAAAAAAGCAGCGTGACAGGGTGAAATAGAGCGCTCTAATGTGGCTTAAATGCTTTAATTCCTTTTTTTAATCTCCATTTTTACACTCGCTGAAGTGAATACATATTTCACTGTTCAGAATCCTACATTAGGTCACTGAAGTACATTCTTTTGACATCAAGTAAAGCAGTATTTTTGCTCGCTTGGGAAATTTGACCAAAGCTCCAAGCTCCTCATTTATTCTAACAGTATATGATGTTGCCACAATGCACCGAAATCCACATTTGCTGTAGTTCTATATACAGCAGTACTGGTACCAACTGGGCACATAGTTTTAATTTGGGATGGGTACTTAAACTAAGTTGTTGTATATGTCTCTTTATACCCTGTAACGACAACAATCTACCACGAGATGGTTCTTGAGAGATCTTGTAGTTGTTTTATTTCAGTGTAGAGCTGCTGTAAGAGGCTCGTTGTGGTGTGCTGTCAAATAGCTGTCAGGGGTTCAGCTGGAAAACAAAAGTATGATGCTAAACTACATGAACAAATGATTAATTAAATATTGTTTTGGCAGCATTGTATGTATCACCATATGTAATATCACTATATTTCATATAAATGATATTTTCCTACACCCCTAGAGGGTAGAAAGGTAAAGAAAAAATGAGTAAAAATGAAAAACTTAGAAGTCATTATTAATGAAGGAAAATATTTTTTCTGAATCAAGGATGACACAATAGATTCTTGTGTATTCTGTTTTTGTCTTTAACCGAATCTTTGTGATTCATTGTGAGAAAAACGTAAAAGATATAAATGTTTAACTCTTTAATTAGAGGCATGCATCCTGAAGAGGTATAAAGAAAAATACACTACAAGGTTTCTGTTTTTGTTGCCTAGCATGCATTGTAAAAAAACGCACAGATACAATAGCAATGCACGGGGTAGCAACACTCCAACACAAACCCCCACACTCACTTGCAGTGAAATCATTGGCTGTTTCTTTTTATATTAGGCTCAGTAAAGACTTTTAACATCCCAACCCACATATAAAGAACACGCATGAACACATACACTAAAACAGAGAGAATTTAAATTGTATAACAAGCTGGTTTTACATAAGAGTGAAGCACACCCACTCCATGGGAGTTGACAGTTTGCAGAGCACTGATGTGAAGAAAAGACAGACAGCGAGACTGAAGGAGAAGAAGCTGTGGGAAAACCATGACAGAGGAAAATGCAAAGAAAGGGAAGAAATACTCCACTTGATTTACTCCAATTGTTGATCCATTATGTTTATTTTTGTAAATCTATTAATATCGATCTCCTTCTCCATGTCCTTGAAAACTATTTTTTTCTCTTGAGGAAACCCCATGTCAAAACAAGAAAATTGACAATCAAAATTCACAATTTATTTTAAAACGTCTTTTCTTATCCAAATTCTCAACCATATATTGTGGGACTGCACATAGAGACAAGCGAAGTGTGCACAATCTATATTTAGTCTGCACAAACGTGTCCTGGAGTGTCAAATGAAAAAAAAAAAAGTCTCCTGCTGTTTTAAAGCCTACAATTGAAGCAACAGCTAAATGGAAAACTGGTAAATTTCATGCTTTATTTTATTGTCCCTTATGCTACAAAGGTCAATAAAGATTACATCTAACATTTGATGGCCCTGTTAGGTATAATGACAGTAACACTTAAACCCCCATGCTCTGAAACAAATTCAATGTTTTGAGGCTAAAGACAAGGGTAAGCTTAGCAATTACTTTGTTCAGTAATGTGTTGCAAAGCGTAGGCTAAAAGAGAAGCAGAAACAATCTGTTGAGACAACATGAAAATCAATATAATACATCTCAAGAGGAACAGATCTTTACAGATGTTAACATTATTGCAGGTTGCAGTCTTATTTATTTGAAAAGGGAGAACTTGAAACTTGAAGAAGTTCCAAGATATTCCAGATAGATGAATACATTAACCCTTGTGCTATCTTGGATGACCCCACCCTTACTTTGACATGTTCTCCCTACCATGACAAAGGTGGAAAAATTTCATGTAATCCATTGAACCAGTGAAGATCACAAAAAATTGAAAAAAAAAAAGGTTCAGAGCACTGTCTAGTGAATCTAGATGACCCAACTCCCAATGGTAAAGTGCCTAGGATAGCACAAGGGTTAATAATGTATTGGTGGTAATATTAATTAATAACTAATAGTTCATAAAAATGCAATTCTTTAGTGTGCCAAAGGTAATATATTATATATTATTATATGTATGGATATGGTTTACTCTGAAAAGCATTAGTTAGGCTCTTTAAATATATATATATACAATATAATGGAAAATGGGCCAATTACCATAACAATGGTGAGCATTTAACATCACCCAGTGAGGGTCCTTGGGCAAGACCCTTTACGCTACCTCCTACGTCACAACGTGAGAGACAATGTACCACATGTCATGCCGAAAAGTGGGCTACTGGAACAAGACAGAAATGGACTAGATGTGAGAATGCCACTACTCAAGTAATCCCACCCAGAGGGGTTACATGCAGAGAATGTGGAATGAATGGATGCTTCGAAACCCACAATCAAGGCTAACTGCCAAACAACTGGTAGCCCAATGCTCGAACATCCACAAGAGGCAACTCCTATCACAACTTGAGATTGAAGCGCTACAATACAATGGCAATACCACGGGAGAGCCAGAACAACAGGTCAGAGAGGAGGTTATACCACACTCACACCCTGAGATTGGGTACACAGCCCCAACAACCACAGATACGCTAAGCGAGGCAGCAACTGCCCTGAAAGACAAGATCATGTCTAGAATGAACACTAGGCAATCCCAACACCAGCTACAACAGTTTAGTGATGTACCGCCTGAAAGTCAACAGGAAACTGTGAATGAAGCATTGAGGGCAATTCCTACCACAACCATCACAGAAACCAATGAACTGGTTTACACTTCAGCAGCAGTGATCCTTGAGATGCTTGGCTATAAGAGTAACCATGGGAGAAAACAATACCCACCATGGAAGCAACGGTTGGAGGCCAAAATCAGCTGACAGAGGCTCAAAGAGGGACTATGAGAAAGCAAGTACCTAAGAGATACAGCCAGATGCCCATACTTGTAGCACTGGAAACTGCCAAACAAAGGCTCCTAGCCTTGAGCAGCCGCCTAAAAAGGTACACAAGAGGCAATGAAGCCAGACGGAAGCCACGGAAGGGTGAAAAGGGCAATATATATATATATATATATATATATATAAAATAAAAAACGCCCCTCTCACCCTCCATGGGTGGTTTCTCCTCCAAGCTCGGGTCCTCTACCAGAGGCCTGGGAGCTTGAGGGTCCTGCGCAGTATCTTAGCTGTTCCTAGCACTGCACTTTTCTGGAGGTCTGAGGTCTTTACAGGTATCTGTTGTAGCCACTCCTCCAGCTTGGGGGTTACTGCCCCGAGTGCTCCAATTACCACAGGCACCACAGTCACCTTCACTTTCCAGGCTTTCTCCAGTTCTTCTCTGAGTCCCTGGTATTTCTCCAGGTTCTCATGTTCCTTCTTCCTGATGTTCCCATCGCTTGGCACTGCCACATCCACCACAACAGCTTTCCTCTGTTCTTTATCCACCACTACAATGTCTGGTTGGTTCGCCATTGCCATCTTATCAGTCTGGATCTGGAAGTCCACTCATTGCCCTCTCATTCTCTACCACCTTCAGAGGTGTTTCCCATTTTGACCTTGGGGTTTCCAGTTCATATTCTGCTATTCTGCACACACGATATCTCTCTCTCTCTCTCCCTATATATATATATATATAAAATAACAAGAAACACTTCCGCAGGTGGTTTATAACCCAAGTTTGGGTCCTCTACCAGAGCCCTGGTAGCTTGAGGGTTCTTGAGGGTTAGTATCTTAGTTGTTCCTAGCAATGCGGTTTTCTGGACTGTTCCCCTCGCTGGCACTGCCACAACCACTACAATGGCTTTCCTCTGTTCTTTATCCACCACTAAAATGTCTGGTTGGTTTGCCATTACCATATATATATATATATATATGTAGTAGCATTCCAACAGACTGCTACTGTAACTCTTGTGCCATCCTAGGCATTTTAAGGTTGGGAGTTGGGTCATCCAGACCCCACTAGACAGTGCGCTGAACCCTTTTTCTTCATTGATTTCTGATTTTCACTGGTGTCCATGGATTACATGAAATCCTCTCCACCTTTATCCACCTTTGTCATGATAGGGGTAACACGTCAATGTAAGGGTGGGGTCATGAGATAGCACAATTACAGAATGAGGGAGAGTAAAGATCCAGTGGAATTTTAAGATCCAGACTAAAACTAGAATAAAAGGAGGATAACGAAACAAAAACAGCTAGGGTAACTCGGAACTAGAGAAGGCTACTGGCAGCCGACCATTGTAGTAAAAAAGATAATAACTAAATAAATAAACATCAGTGATTTTAGAATACCCTAATAGTTTTCATTTTTGAAACATTTCATTACTTTCTTTTTAATTGTTGGCCACCAGTTAGCCTACTTCAGCTCTGATTTAGTTTTCTGAATTTGTAATTTTCCATCCATTTTCTGATCCCACTATATCCCTTTCAGGGTCACGGTGTTGCCAAAGCCTGTCCCGGCTACTGTTGGTGGAAAGCAGGGTACACCTGCACTAAAAAAAGCCTTTAGCCTGTTTGTCAAACTAACATTTATTAATTTTACATATTCTACATGTTTTGCATATGTTGATGTTAAAAAAATATTAAGATTGTGTTTATTTTTCGTATTCCTTACAGATGTGAATGTGTTAAGAATTTATCATGTTGACCTAAAAAACTTCAGTTGTTTCCCACATGACTATAAATATATTAACAAAAAGTACTTGATAAATCTATGTTGGTTTAACTTTAAAAATAGATATATTCTTTATGTAAAACTTTTTTTTTTTTCAAAACATAACTTTACTATGTGCAACTGATGTACATATTTTTTAATGTAGATCCAAAATACTTTTTTTTTCAGTGTAGACAGGTCCAGGGGTTGGAGCAAGCACCCCTCACCCCCGCCCACATCCCAGTCGTTGGCCTGCAGGGCAGGCAGGGGAGCGGTGACAGAGATACCTCCTAGGGGTGTGTATTGGCAAGAGTTTGGCGATTTGATATGTATCCCGATACACGCCCCACGATATGATACGTATCCCAATATTGTACCAGAACACATTTTCTTTCTTTTTACATTGTAATAAAATAGTCAAATTCTGTTTATTTAATGATCACAATGTTAAGCAATTGTATCTCATATATAAGTTGCTTTTATCCAGGCAAATTCATAGTGCTTTTATTTTGGTAACTTAAAATATAGAAAGGTAAGCGTCAACATTGTCTGATTTCCACAACAAAATATATTTGAGTATAAGAAAAAGAAAAGGAATTAACGTGCCTTAACCAATAAGGTTCTAAGGTATGATTGAGGAAATAAAGTGCTGTTTATTTTCAATATTGCTAACTGTAGCTTCTCCAGTACTTTTAAACGGAGCATGAAACAGGAGCCTGAATGGTACTTCAAAAATAAAGGGGAAAAAAAAATATTTGCAGAAACAATAATGTGTGATGATGATGCAGGAGCATGACAGGATGAAGGAGACGCTTTAATGTGGCAAAGGTGCTTTGTTTACATATCAGTCTGCACTGCACCGCTGCAGCCACGCTTTCTCACACACAGTGGGTGTTCTACACTAACTTACTCCCAGAGTAACCCCACCAGCCCCCTCCGCACAGATTCAATTTGACAACATCCTTTGAGTTCCCTATTTGGCCATATTACACAAAAAATGCATGGATTGTCTAGACTCTTACTACAGGGGTGTCAAACTCAGCCGCACAGGGGGCCTAAATTAAAAACATGCTATAGGTTGCTGACCGTACAAGATAAACTTTTACTGAACACACTAAAGCTAAACTTTTAAACCTTTAAAACTGAACTTTTTTTTAACACAAATATGAATAAGAACAGACATGAATTTGTGACTAAGACTAAGTTTGCAGTTGAAGAACAATTTACTGTCCCCCTACTAAACAATGCAACAGACAAGCTTCTTTACTTCTTTTTTACAACTTAAACAACTTATCATAGCTATGACCCAGGTGCTTCCATGTAATTTCCCCACCTCAAGAAGAAAGAAGATAATTTTGTCTGTTAAGTGTAGCCAATTTATTTGACACTGCATCAGCATTGAAAACAGTAGGGAGTATGAAGTGAAGAAAACTGTGCAGAAACTGTGTGAATGGAGTACCTTTTCAGAAAAAGGAAACTGGAACAACAAAGACAATAAAAAGTAAATGACAGAAACTGGGGCACTCTGTGCCACACAATCACATGGACCCAATACCAAGGTTTGTTTCAAACTGTCAATATTTGCAACGATCAGCTCCCCATCCAGATCCAGACATAGGATGACATTTTGACATCTAACAGGTATTTTTTCCTTTGATGTGAAAGGCCCCGGAGAGGATTGCTGATGCTCAGCTGACCTGTGCTCATCTAAGCTCATTATTGCATGAAAACCTGCCACTGCTGGAAGTGGTCACACAGATTCAGAGAGGAGCTGATAATTCAGGGGCCAAATGTCTTCTTCTCAAAAAGAGCCATCTAGGCCATAAATTATGGTTTATACTCACCATCTACTACAAAGATTCTCATAAAATATTAAAATCCCACACACATACTACCACATTTAATAATCGCGCTCAGTGTATTTAAACACGCATGTGCAGTGACGCATGTATCAGAGGATGTTTGATTGGCCGTTCTGCATGTCAATCAAGTCATGTACTTCTCAATAAGGATTTTGATTTGCTGATGGATTTTTTAGAAATGTCTTTTGTTTTTCTTCTTTTTTTTTGGTTATTTATCTTTGATGGCCTGCGATTTACCCTCATGTCCTTGAAGATCGACCAGTTGATCACGATCAACATAATGAGCACCCCTGCCTAAGACAGTTTTTTGGTTTTGGCCATAGTGGAGTTTGGAGTGTGATTGTTTGCGGTTGTGGACAGGTGTCTTTTATATAGATAACCAGTTCAAACAGTTGCCATTAATACAGGTAACGAGAAGAAGAAGTTACGGGTCTGTGAAAACCAAAAATCTTACGTGTTTATAGGTGACCAAATACTTATTGTCCACCATAATTTGCAAATATGGTCTTCAAGAATCAGACAATGGGATTACTACAAAGGTATCATACTGCTTCTGCCTAAAGGCATTGGAATAGAAATCACTCTAGCAATTTATGGATTATAATCATTTTTATATAGGCCTGTGTTATTACCAGTGTTGTGAAAATGGTTACAGATTATTACGGTGTCTCAAAAGCAATGCCTTATTTTACAACATTACTGTCTGAGAATGGAAATGCATAACATGACTCCTGGAAAACATCTGGAGTAGAACATAAAAAAACCCCGCTAGACCAGGCGTTTATAGGAGACCGGCATCAGTTAGAGACTGGCCACAATAGAAAGATATTTGGTAGACAAAGTAGATGATCAAAACATTAAATAAAGGGAAAGATTTGGATTAAAAAAATGTAATCTACACCTTCTGGACTTATTGCACAGATACAATTGTGTCAAACCTGGTGGTGTAGGACCCAGTATGCTAGAGACCAGTCTTGGAGCCTTACTTTAAACATTTAATAAATATTCTTGAATGGGTTCATACAAATTTCTTCAGATTAAAATTAAAACTTTTTAAGACCTTGCAAAAAAACAAAAGAAAAATAAATAAATAAAATCTTTGAGTTTCAGAACCATAATTTCTTAAACAAATAAAACCACACTCCTTCTGAATGTGAAATACAAATAAACAATAGCTTAAAAAAAACATGTCAACTTCTTAGCTTTGCACTCAAGCAATCTCTTCCTCAACAAAAGCCACTTCTGCCAACTTCTACTTAGACCTTTCCTCAGAAGGCTGGACCTTGATATTGCCAGCCTGTCTGCAGCATGACCAGACCATCTCTTGCAGGCACCTTTATTTAAGCCTTGGCTCCTTAAGCTGGCCCTCCATCTTCTGTCTTGAATTCAGAAGTCTGAATTTGTGAGTATCTTGCTAACCTTAGTTAGATAAAGTTAGCAAGGTATTCCTAGTGAATATGTAGCTAACTTTATCTACATAAGGTAGTAGCAACGTCAGAGTTGTGAGCATCTACTTGAAAGGTTCTGAAATTCCCTTGTTTCCACTGAAGGACTAGTTTTTGGTATGAAGAGTCCACAACACCTCTGCCGTTAGCGTTGATGTGGACCACAGCCATATAGAGAACACATATGCCGATCAACTTTATCTGCAGTCATAGCAGGAGGGGCAGCACACAGTGCAGAGACACTAGCAGCATCTGGTGCTTTCAGCGCATTTGAAGCTGACTGAATAGCTGTTGGAACGCGATCGAAGGTTTTTTTTTTTAACTCTGATTTACATTTCCCCATAATCTAAACCAGGGTTGGCAAACAAATTTGACACAAAGAGCCAAAATTTTTAACTGTGATAGTCAAAGAGTCACACCACGCACCGACCTGCTAAGACATACACACACAAACATGCAATTAAAACCATATTATTTCCAATAAAACACTCCTATCCTCTCCTCAAGTATTGTTCTTGTGTTTATTTCAAGGAAAGTGTTCACTCTCAATACACACTCAAATGCAACTTAGCCAGAGTTAACACAGCGACTACCCTGGAGGTCAGATACCCCCTCCACACACACATGAATTAATTGTATTATTATTATTTATTACTTGGTTTTAATACCCGCCTTTTTAAGAGGCAGAAAAAAAAACTAAATATGAAATGAGGCAAAGACCTACAGTACGGTATTTTCACGACCATAAAGCGCACTGGACTATAGGGTCCAGTTTCAGCTATGGGTGCTTTTTCTGTATTTAACACATAAAAGGCACACTAGGTTTTAGGACGCACGTTAACAAATACCGGTAAAACATGCATGTCAGTGTGTGTTCTGAAAAAGGTAGTGGGAACAAAACTGATTTGGTTGGCTGATTTATTTGTATTTTTTCAGTCATTTATCAGTATCCAAACATCCATCAAAGTCCTCATCTTCTTTATCTGAAATGAACAGCTGGGCTAAATTTCTATCAAACACGCCAGGTTCCGTTTCGTCATTGTCAGAGTCCGTCTCGTTGCTCCTCAAGCAGTAAGATACCTTATGAATGATGCCGGCTTTTGTGAAAGCAGACTGGTTAGCCCAAGCATACAATCCATTCACAAACTGTGAAATAACTCGCCCGATGCTGCCTCTCAGTAAAAAGTGGGGAGGATGGACAGCTTTTCATTGTAATCTGCTGGAAGTTTGCTGCACCAGTGTAGTCCTTGCCCGGATGGAAAAATGGCACCATTTCATAAAATGAAAGCACCTAGCTGGCCTCCATGAAAATGTTCACTTTTCATTTCCTCTGCAATTGTTAATCCCTTCTGTGGAATGGTGACTAGAGACGCTTTTCCCAGCTGTTTTTAATCCATTGCTTGAGTCAGTCTTCCAACTTGGGCCACCTCACCTTGTTTCCGGAAACTCAACTCTGTCTTCTTGACTTCTCTGAGTTTTTCAGCTTCCTCCTCTTGTGAACCATAGAATAATTAATCTTGGATTCTCTCGCAGCTGGTCCATTCCTATGTTCCTCCTCGTAGCTGATTACTTGCAGTTTAAGCGGGTCTCTTTGCATATTCAGGGCTGCCAAAACGATGCTGTTATGCATAATACACATACGGGGGTGTTTGTGTACTGTGTGGCTGTAGCTACTTTTTCTTCTTAAGACACAGGTGTGCATCCAGTGTATTGGTGCATAACGATTGTTTCTGCTATTCTTTGTTCACAACATTTGATCAAAATAATTGTGGTTGAATATTTACATTTTTTGCAAGTGATAGGGAGAATTTTCGAAAAGCAAATTTTTTTAGGCTCGGATATCAAAATTCAACACTTTTTTAAGGTATTATTTCCAAACTCACAGATTCAATGCTTTTAAAACTTTTTAAGACCCCGAGGAAACCCTGCTTGAACATGACAAAACCAATGGAGAAACAAAAAGGTGAAAAGGCTAATTAAACATGTTTGAAGCCCTTAGCAAAATATGACCTGATCAGTTTCAGATCATGTTCAATTTCAGATTGAAGGGGGAGGGTAGAAAAGTAGGAAAACGCTTTTTGTGAAGTTCAGTTGATAGCATGCTGAACATTTATTGTTGGGCTGAAACCAAATTGATTCCCTACCTCTCTGTCTTCTCCCTATATTGTTCCAATAATTAGAGGATTTGAAGCTGTAGTAGTGTCCGAAAGCTTTTTTTAACCCTTGTGCTATCCTAGGCACTTCAACGTTGGGAGCTGGGTCATCTAGACCCACCAGACAGTGTGCTGAACCTTTTTTCTTCAATGATTTGAGATCTTCACTGGTGTCCATGGATTACATGAAATTCTCTCCACCTTTATCCACCTTTGTCATGGTAGGGATAACATGTCAATGCAAGGGTGGGGTCATAGCACAAGGGTTAAGAAGGGCAAGCTAACCCTGTGCCGGCAGTGTGATCTGCGCTGGACTTGTGGCATCATCAAGCAATGGGTGTAAAAGTAACATGAGGATAGAAAAATGGGTAAAAGTACAAGAATTGATGTGTAAATAATAGTTCCTCAGCTTCCATGAGTCCACATAAATGGAATAGAGACCCAATAACAAAAGGGGAAGATTAAAACGGGCTGCATGGTGGTGTAGTGGTTAGAAGGCCCTAATTCAAAACCTAGCTGGGATAGGTTTGAGCAACCCAAAAGGGTTTGAGCAGGCTTACAATATAGATGGGTGGTAGATAAGATGGATAAGAAAACAAAAACGTTTCCTGGTTACTTTATAGCACTTTGATTATATATACAGTACAGACCAAAAGTTTGGACACACTTTCTTAAATGAATGGGAAGGTGTGTCCAAACTTTTGGTCTGTACTGTATATTGAAACTTAAACGGACCTTATGAAAACATTTATGAAAACTCCTGAGTCTACTAGAGATATTTACAGATGCCTTTTTTTGCAATGGTGTTAGTCAGTCAGATTTGAAAAAAAAAAAATAAGAAACATTTACATCTAAATGAGAACTGAATTCGAGATGAAAATGTAAAAAAAAAAAACATTATTGAAAAACAGTAGCAAAGTCTTATGGCATAAGTGAAAGAAACTGCTTATGCTAAGAAAACAAGAGTGCTCCAAGACCGAAAGTTTTCATTTACTGCTAGTGCTGCAGTGGAAATTGTGGGAAAATAATTTTGGCAGTAAATAGCTCGCAGGCCGTACAGCTCTTGCAGGCCACAAAAGGCATTCATCCATGCATATTGTATTAGCAGAGTAAATGAGCAGTTATATGAAAATGTGGTATATTTCTGCAAAAATGTATTCAGCTCCAAGAAAACTGCAAAATTGGGTTGATTATTGCTATTGTCAATTGTTGTAATCATGTTTTTAAAAGGCAGCAAATTTTATTTTTACAGTAGCACACTTTGGAAAACTGTTGGGTTTTAATGTCACCTTCTTAAACATGGATTATGATCGTATATCTGAGGAGGATAGGCTAAGACACTATGCATTCTGTAATTTGTTCACAGCATAAATCTGGTGGAAGGTTGGCATCAGTGTTCGGCACATATCAGTATGTGAATGGGACTGTGACTGTAAAGCGCCTTGTGCCTGCAAGGAAAGTAGAAAAGTGCCATATGAGCGCTATATTCTTCATCACCAATTTACCGTTGTTTAAATTAATTTTTCTGAAGTTAAAGCAAAAGAGTATTTGGCTTAATAATCGCACCCCCCCATATACATGCACCTGTTATCTTTAATTATATTTATGCATACACTGTATAGAACAATGTTTTTCATGTTGCCCTTAATTTAAGGTGTAAATGGATTTGCCATTAATTCTTGTTTACTTGTTTGTTTGTACACATATTTACACTTACACATATTTATTTACACTTGATTATCTTGCAAGAAATACAAGGTATCTATAAAACTTCACCTGCACTGTTCAGTACCCTGGTATTTATCTCTTAGTCACACTGGTGGAATTTTTGGCTAAAGATGTTTTTTTTAGATCGATTTTAGGTCAGTGAATCAGATCTTATCGTTCAAAATGAACCAATATCAACTTTAAATCATATCTACAACAACAAATTATGATATAAATTAAATTTAGTTTAAACAAATCGTTACAACAAATCTCTCCTTCCTGCTCACCTGCTCTCCTATTCCAGGAGTACAATATTCCCTTGATCTCTATTTTTTCTTTAAGTTCTAAAAACATCTTTAGTGTTTAGGTTTTTGTTCATCAGCCTGTGCCTCAATCTCTTTTAGCCTTTGTCCTTTAGTCGACCATCTCTCCCGCTTGATTTTGTGTGGCCAATTTTTTTTTTTTGGACACAAAAGTAAACTTAAAGCCTGCAGCTCTTTAATGCCCAAATCTTTAAAGATTTGCTCATGCAAACCTGATTCAGCTCATCATCAGGGTCTGCAGAGGCCTGACAATGACAGTCATCAAAGGCAGGTCTGTTGGAGCAGGGCTGGATTGAAAAATGAAGGATAATGTGCTCTGAGGACCAGGGTTGGAAAACACTGGTATAGACAAAAGTATTGGTATTTATTTCTAACTATAAGTGTAATCTTGCATAACAAGTCAAATGAATGGTGACACAAAATTCATCTATTTCAAAAGTCCTCCTTTGTACCCATGATGGTGGTCTGTCTTATCCATGCATTTAAGGCCACTGAAGCCTTTCCAGGTTTAGCACAGTGTAACAAATATCAAATGAATAGATTTGAAAAGCTCCGAGTAATCTGTCACACAAACAGGCATATTTAAAGGCTTTCCTTTAGTGTGATGGAGCAGAAAATACGATGTGATTGCATCATCCATTTGCCAACAAGCAGGGTGTTGCGTTTCCTTCCATATGCTCCCAGCGCAATCTGTGATGTTCCACCATATATCATTACACTTTTTCATTTTGTCAGTAAGCCTTTGCTCAAGCTGTGAAATGATATGCTACTAAAAGATCTCTTAGGTATCAGAACATGTGTAAACAAACTGAAGACATGCTCATGGTCCATCATTCTGATGCGATTAAACCTTATGTGTACTTGTTTGTGGAACTGTCTGTCCTCATTCAAAGAGCATAGAAACCACAGCAGCAGGAATATTTATCAGTTTCATCGTCAGACACAAGATTTGCTGTTATGGTGCAGAGTCAATTTTTTGATTGTACAAATCCTGGCACAGGAGAATTGATTCAGCAAAATAAAAAAATAAACGAATAGGCAAGAAATCTAAAATGTACGTTAAAAGCTACACAAATGTCAGGCAAGAAATCAAAGATGTACATTAAAAGCTACACAAGTGTCAGATGTCTGTTTTTAGATCAATAAACTTCATCGATAAATCAATTTCCATTCCAACGATCCAACCAGATCGATTTCTCTGAGGTAAGTTGGTAATCAAATCAACCTTTACCATTAAAAATGGTTTCAAAATGAAATAACTCAAATGGTAATTTCCAATATTAACATAATATAGTTAAGGCATGGTAGGTTTATTTTACTTACAGCAGACAGCACACGTAATGCCAAAGAAAAACGTTCTAGCCATCATTACAGTCCAATGTGTGGAAACACGTTGAGTTTTGTAAAGATGCTGACCATGCAGTCTGGGATAATGTTCTACTAATGTTCTGTTTGTAATAGTTTTTATGTGGAACAAGGAGTGGGCTGGACTGTTTAAATTTAAGATGTAAATTGATTTGCCATTAATTCTTGTTTACTTCTTTGTTTGTACACATATTGTATTCACACTTGATTATCTTGCAAGAAATACAAGGTATCTGGAAAACCTCACCTGCGCTGTTCAGTACCCAGGTATTTATCGCTGAGTCACACTGGTTGAATTTTTGGCTAAAAATGTCCTGGATCGATTTTAGGTCAGTGAATCGTACAAAATGAACCAATATCAACTTTGAATCATATCTGCAACCACAAGTTATGATATAAATCAAATTTAGTTTAAACAAATCGTTACACTAAATCCCATATTTTTCTCTCCTTCCTGCTCACCTGGGGCCTCATTTATAAACGTTGCGTACGCACAAAAGAAGGCGTACGCCACTCTCTACGCAATAGTTGAGATTTATAAAAAGCAAACTTGACGGGAAAATGTGCGGTCCTTCACGCAAGCTCTGACCCAGGCGTACGCACAAAAACGGGTGAAATGAGAAACGGCGACACCGTCGGCAGATGGAAGAAACACGTGAAAGTGACAATGACAATACTGCCTCTCATAAATAACATGAAGACTTCACAAAGCAAGTCTTACAATTAACAGCCTACACGAACACCCGTTTGATCGATCAGCAGTGAAACAAACAAATAAAAATCAAACGAAAATTACAACAGAAATTCAAATGAACACATATTTGCAAAAATAAAAATGAAATATGTTCTGCAATATTGGCATGTTGTGCAATTCATCCTCATAAATAATATATTTAACAGAATGAAATAATGTACAAAACTGATATTCTCGTCAATGTGTCCGTCTGGCGGAGCAGATATAGTCAAAGTCAAAGTCAAAGTCAGCTTTATTGTCAAATTTGCTGCATCCGTAAGACATACAGCACAGATGAAATTGCTTTCCTCTCACCCCACAGTGCAAGCAGCATATTAAATAATAAATAAACGACTTAAAAATACATTCTTTTAAAAACAATAAATCCTTGAAACCCAGAAAGATAAAGCCAAAAAAACACTGAAGGTAGGGGAGAGAGGAGCCGCTGCGTGTGCACGCGCCGCCAGATGCGTGCGAATCAGACAGACAGACAGACAGATTAATTGTCCACTGGGGAAAGTTATTTTCATAGTAAAACATTTCATCATAAGCTACGGAATTATGGTATTCATGCATATGCCTTTAGTTTGTTTTATTTTTGATAAAACAATGTATGGCGTATGTCTCAACCATTCAGAAAGCAACAAGAAATTACATTTGCGCTGAACAATTTCCCATGGATGGATGGAAATAAAATGCCCCATCACAATGCGTAATGACGCACAATGGCTGACCCTGCACTCTTAGAAGATGTGGCAAATGGAAGAGTAGGAGTGAACGCGTCTTTAGACAGCAAAAAGACTTACTGGCAAACGAGGATGAGTAGCTTATGAGCCGGTTCCCACTTCCTCCAGCCGTCCTGTTGCAGCTTTTGGGGGGGTGTCACCCGGTGCATCTGGCGCGTCGTGCCCCCCGCCCATGGTTTCGCTATCAATGAATATTCATTTGTGGGCGTTTCACTGACTATTTATGGGCAATTATGGGCGTGTCATGAGGCCGCAAAAGCTGCGCAGCATTTAGAATTGATTGTGATTTATTAAGGGAAGGATGCGTAGGATGTGCGTGCGCACGGTTTTATAAATCCAAATATTTCTGTGCGTACGCACGTCCTATGTTTCATCCGTACGCCACTTCTGACGCAAATCCTACGCAAGGTTTTATAAATGAGGCCCCTGGTCTCCTTTTCCTGGAGTACAATATTCCCATGATCTCTATTTTGTCTTTAAGTTCTATAAACATCTTTTGTGTTTAGGTTTTTGTTCATCAGCCTGTGCCTCAATCTCTTTTAGCCTTTGTCCTTTAGTCGACCATCTCTCCCGCTTGATTCCGTGTGGCCACGTTTGTTTTTTTGGACACAAAAGTAAGCTTAAAGCCAGCAGCTCTTTAATGCCCAAATCTTCAAAGCAGCTTGTGTGACCACCCACAGTGTAATCAAAGGCTTTATTAGTCTGTTTCAAACATGCAGGTATTTGTAGACACAGTGAATAATAAAGGGAAAATGAAAGGTCTGTCATAGTCAACTGCTACATCAGTGTGGAGAGGGTCATGAGGCAATTTTACACCTGAACTTACGTCTCCCATCCTGGAATGATTCTTCACATTTTGACATAACACACAGGTAAAAGTTAAATGTTTTGAAAACCTAATGTGTGTTATTGGGTTAAAAGCCTTCTGCCAAAAAGTACCAAAAATTGTATAACTTACTACAGTATCACGTCAATTGAACAAGGTAAGGAGATTCAGCAGTTGGGTATTACACTTGATCAGAAAATGTTGTGGAACACACATAAAAGTAACATTCTAAATACGATGAGTAGGAATATAAATTTATTATTAGATGCAATTCTAATTATATCAACCGAGGCAAGATGATTGGTCTAGTGACTGGTTTAGTTTTGTGTTACTTGGACCATTGTCCTCTTGTTTGGTCAAGTGCAGCCGAAGACATACCTCAATAAATAAAGATGGTGCAGAAAAGGTCTGTAACACTGGCTCTAAATTGTCCTTTTAAACTAATACCAACTATGCATCTTGCATATAATCTGATTCTGTCTGTCCATAAAATGAAATGTTGCAATGACCCCTCAGCTTGTTCTCACAGTTACTGCCCACTTGTTTCAGACAAGGTTTTAACACAGGAAAGCCTCTGTTACTTTTAATCTTCCTTTGCCCCAAACCCATGCAAAAAAGGATTTCTTACTGGACTTCTTACGTATATGCTGCTTCTACAAATAATGGTAAAAAAAAAATAAAAGTTTACTTCAAGATTATCCAATCAACATTCCAGATTGTATTGTTATGTCAAAACTTTATAGCAGTCTTAAATAGTCCTTCGTTAGATACTTTTAGGTCTTAATGGCATGACAAGAATGCAAAAAACAATATTGTACAAAAATCTTAGAAAAAAATAAACCAAATAATAAAGGAATCTGGAAAGTATTTACAGTGTCATTAGAAAACATCAAGAGAAAACAAATTACCAAGACTGTTTAGCTAGTAAATATAGGATGTGCAACAATATTTAAAATATGACCAGGGAGTTTAATGAATATTTTGTAATTGCTCTTCAGATCTACAGAAATCTGTGATCGATCAGATCTCTGTTTTCATTCTAAGACCCTGGACCTAATGTTTATGAAGGTTTCAGAAGTTAAACAAGAGAGAAGGGTGAAAATGTTCATGTCTGTCTGAGAAAAGTGTAGAAAGTGTTCACTGAGGAGTTTTACTGCCATAAACATCTGTAATCAAACTCCGTGGATTTCACCGATCACGGTTATTTTTAGAACGTAACTCCCGCAATAAACGAGGGAACTCTGTACTGGTGGAAAGATAAAGCAGATATATGCGTAGCTGCAGCAGAAGACAGAGAAATGTGCTTTTTCATTATTACTGAATGAGAAACAGACGTACAGGACACAGCGCAGCTGCTCAAACTGTAAGACGTGTGATGACTGATGAGCTCAAAGGGTCTGCAGAATTATGATGGGAGAGGATCCACTATTAATTGTTTTCTTTTTTGTGTGTGCGTGTATGTTTTTCTTTAATATATCAGTATATTTTTCCTGAATTTTTGTATTTGAAATCATAGAGTTATCTGTTCATTGTTTTATTTAATAAATATTGTTATTTATGTGATTAAAAGGATCATGAATGAATGACACTTTATTCATATAGCACTTTACAACTCCTTGAAGGTACCAAAGGGCTTTACAATCAAAAAGAGATCTAAAAGGGAACAAAAGTTTTAAACTAAAAACTCCAGAATATTTTGTTTTAGAATATAATTTTCAATTCAAATGTTTTTATCTACATTCCATGTTATACCATTTTCACTCCACGCATCTGCTCCTGGTCCGGCCCTTATATCGAATTTTAGAACCCAATGTGGCCCGCGAGTTAAAATAATTGCCCACCCCTGCCATAGGGTGTTGTAAAAAGGGCCAGTAACTTACAAGATTTTTCTTTTACTCACTCCTATTTGACCATATTGTTTTGTTTTATTTGTCTATTTTTAACTCTTGTGTTTATTTTAAATTTTGTATTTCTGTTTGTAATAAAATAAAATAAAAGAAACTGGGGCCATAAAGAAGTAAATAAAACAGTGTTACAATGATTTAATTAAAAACAAACCTTTACTTATCAAAATAGTACAATGAGACCTTAGAGATCCTCAAAGGGCCTATACCAAGCAAAATCAACTTTTTGAGCGTTAAGTGTATTGTACAGAACCCCAAAGCAGTGGTTTGATCTGTTTACCCATTTCTGAGCATCCCTCTAAAAACCTGCGCCCTGTGCACCAGCTCCTCCCAACCCACGAAAAGAAGCGGGTCGTCACAAGCTGGCGCAGATCAGTGAAAACAGCCCCTTTCAGAAACAGGCCACCTGTGCTGGCAGTCTGTAATTGCCCTTAACAGTCGCCGGGTTCCTTAAAGATACCCCCCGTCCTCCCCCGGGTCGTGCACACTCGTGCAGATCCCGGGTGTCTGTGGTATTTGTTTTGTGAGGGTTAGGGTTTGTTTATTGTAATTAAATGTTAAAATTAATTTTATTTATCAGCAAAATATTGTTCAGCATAGGAAAAATAAGAATGAATGTGCCTTAACCAATTAGGTTCTAAAAGTATGATTAATATTACTAAATGTAGCTTCTCCAGTACAGCTTGGAGCTGCACAACATCAACAAGACTCTTAAGAGCCTTCATAGGAAACTCAATGAAGCTGTGGAAAACCACCCTTGAAGCCAATGGCAAGCCACTTGCACAAGTGTCCCTCAAATGTGGCATATACCAAGATGACACGCTGTCCCCACTGCTGTTCTGCATAGGTCTGACCCCCCTCAGCCAAATAATCAACAAGACTGGCTATTGACACCACAGAAATGGGGCCAGCATCAGTCACCTCCTCTACATGGATGACATCAAGCTATACGCTAAGAGCGAGCATGGCATTGACTCCCTGATCCACACCACCAAGATCTACAGAATTATCCACATGCTCTGACAGGTACACATTCAAACATGGTCCACACACCCAATAATTATCAGGAACAGTTACTTTTTCTAACCTCATATTAGTATTAAGCTGATGGTTTACCAGAACAAGCCTGAAGCTGACAGAGTGCTGTTTGGTTACAAGGCAACGAGTCACACTTGTGGTCAAAAAGGTACTTTTACTTATGAATATTTATGAAAAACACCTTGGCTTGTTTCCAGATGAGTTCTATCATCCAATACTAATAGGACCACTTTTATTATAGCTATTGTGACTTTTTGAAAAAACGTTTCTATTTATAAGTGACAGGGTGAGATATACTAATGATTTATTTACATTTTTCACTGAACAAAAATAATGAGTTTAACTGGGGCATTATCAGAGTAAGGATTGGATGTTCACTTATAAAATGGAGATTTAAAAAAAATACAATACCAACCAATTACTCACGAAAAAAAAGACTACTCCCTCTAATGTTCCCTTACTTTATTCAGCTCCCAATAGAGTTGTGTATCAGAAAACACTGGCAGACACTGACTGTCTTCAGACCAACTGTTTTAACAACTAAAAATAAAATGCTTGACAACCGCATCAACTGCATGACAACCAGCTGTTTAGTGATGCCATATGCCACATTTACCCCCCTTGTCTTTAGAATTTATATAAACACAAACACCAAAAACAATCCAAAACACTGAGCAAAACTGGCTAACTGGATGAAACTGTCAGTTCCAACCGCATGGCCAGTGGATTATTCTGCCACTCTTTGAAAAGCCAAGCTCTAACTGTTATTTTTTTTTTTTTTACATAGCCTTGTCGGTAGAGAAGCCTATGACAAACATGAACAGAGTGCAGGTGCAGGTATCGGTGGATCAGATGGTTTTACTGCAAAAGGTGGTTCAATTTTATAGGCAAATGGTCCCGATTAATTGTTAAAAAGACTTAAACCGTTAGAATTGAGTCTGAGGGTTGTGTGACTTTCTGCTGGAGATGGGATTTAGGGCTCTTTTTAGGGAGGCGAATCTTTTGGATCAGTTCATTTCAAAGAGTTGTTCCACAGGCTCATCTGTGTCCTTTTTATATCTATTTACTTCTAAGAAGCCATCCTGGAGTTTATTCATTTAATCCTGGAAATAATCACAGGGAGGATTGATGGGCTGATATCTGGATCAGAATAATTCAAATTCAGATTTCCCTACCAATAATTGAGTTTAAATTATTTTTTAAATGTCAATTATAGCTTCATTTGACATGTGTGGACAAGAAGTGAAAGTCTGACATGAATTCATTGTAAATAATCCACTGAGAGCGTACACAGTGTGTATATGTTTATAGAGGGTGTAGTGTATACCAAATAAGACCTCTTAATTCAATGTCATGTCTGGAGTAGTTGAAAAAAAGTTTATTTTACTGTTATAAGATCACCTCATTAAAAACAGGAAACTTAAATGACAATAAATAACTTATTTATACACCATAAGAAACTAGGCCAGAAACCAGGCTTCTTTTAACACTCCATGCAATAGTTTCTGGTGAAACATTTTAACACAAAACACTTTTAACAAGAAGAACAACTAAACTCATGACTACAACTCCAGAATAACGAATGAGCATGCCCCCTCCCCCCCCCCCTGCATTTGGCTGTTGCCGCTCACGCTGCGACTCTAAGGCTCTGCTTCTCCTCTCACCACAGATGTTCAACGGTATGTGGCTCCATGGGGTAGGCCATGATAGAGGCTGCAGTGGTGGAGGTGAAGGAAGACCTATCTTACCGCTAGCTAGACAGGCGGTGTCTTTAACCATAGTCTCTACATCTCTGTCAATACCTGGTCACCAGACAACACCTCTGCAATGTTGTTTCATTTTTACAGAACCTAAATCAGTGGTCCCCAACCCCCGGGCTGCGGACCGGTACCGGTCCGTGGGTCATTTGGTACCGGGCCGCACAAAGAGAATAAATAACTTGCATTACTTCTGTTTTATTTATTTCGGAATCTGAAAGAAGTTTTATTTTGAAAAATTGCCCAATTATCTGTTACATCAGTCTATTCAGGGGTGCTCATTACGTCGATCGCGATCGACGTAATCTTCAAGACATGAGGGTAGATCGCAGGCCAGCAAAGATAAATAAAAAAAAAATTACTTCTAAACAATCCACCAGCCAATCAAAATCCTTACTGAGAAGTACGGGACTTGATTGACATGCAGAACAGCCAATCGGACATCTTCTAATACATACGTCACTGCACATGCGTGTTTAAATTCACTAAGCAGAAATTCTGTCATCAGAAATCGCTTTCTGACCGCAGCACGTCAAGTCCCTGGCAGAAGACCATTTTGGACAACCGGAGTGTTTATTGAAGCAGCACCCGTGTCCTCCTGCTATCAGCTTTGTGGTTCTCGCCCGATAAATACGAGCTCATTAAGAAAGCAGTGTCTTTTCTATAGCACGCGCTTCGTACAGAGCCAGCAGTGCTTTGGAAATGCCATGCTACCCCCATTGCACGGTTTACTACAGAGCCTGACATACGATAGTCGCTGCTTTCCGTCTTTGTAATAAAACGCCTCATATGTTAATACAAAAGTATCTTTGCATCATCTTACTGTGTAGTTTTTAATCATCATATATATATGCACACAGATAGATCTTCAAGACAAGGTTCCGGTTACGGGTTACGGGCAGGGCGCGTGGCATGCCTCTCTGCGGATACAACTATCTTTAAATTACTTAAAAAATTGATTTTCTCCAAAAAGAGAGCTGACCATGCCCCCTAAGAAAACCCAGGAATATGAAGATCTCAAAAAGGCTCTTGATAGTATTCAAGAAACGCTGATAAGCTTTATGAATCAGGTGTCGGCTAAGCTAACGCCACTCATGGAGCTGATGGAAGAGTTCCGAAGATTTCGGGCTAAAATGAGCAACGAGAAAACCGGGTCGACATTCTGGAGAAAAGACTGGACGATGTGGAACAGCAATAAGGATGAATAATGTCATTCTCACTGGATTACCAATCAAACCTGGAGCGAAGCTAACACCAGGAGCAAGCACTGCTAATGCTAATGCTAGCGCTAGCGTAGCTAGCAGTGCTAATATGGAGCGCGGTGCAGAGTCTCTGAATCAGCAAATACATTCCTTTCTCACATCTAAAGGGATTTCCCTGGATCTCAATACCATCGAGACCTGTCACCTGCTCCCCAGGAGAAAGGAGACGGATAAACCAGCGATCCTCATCAGGTTTGTGAATCACAAACACAAACTAGCTCTGATGAATCAACGTAAAAACCTCAGAGGTTCCGCTGTTTATCTGAACGACCATCTGACCAGAAGGAATGCTGAAATCTCCAAACATGCACGGCTTCTCAGGAAGTGTAAGCAGATTAAGAACACTTGGGTTAAAGGCTGCAGGATTTACGTCAAACCACTCTGTCCACCGGACCGGTCCAAGGTTCTGGTTGTGAACACCATGAAGGACTTTGAGAAGTGCTTGTTTACGGTTGTCTGAAACAACATGGAGTAATAAACCAAAGAACCAAATAATTTCAAGAAATATGACACCTGGACTCATCACTTTCTCCATACGTCTGACGTCACCTGAATCAACAGCAGAGATTTCTGACCTGCAGACAACTTGACCTCCACTTTCACCGAGCTGATATCAGCTGAAGAAGGATATGGACCTCTATCTAATGTCTGCAGACATAACATGGAAGAGACTAGAAACTGTTTTGAACCCAGAAGGACAGCTGTTTTTTCAGCAGAAGAAGAAATACCAACCTTGGATAATCGACGGATTATGGACCCTTTTATTTTTTTTCCCTTACAGCATTACCTTATTAAATATAAAAAGAAAAATAAAATAAAAAAAAGAAGAAAAACAAAGTAAAACAAATGATTAATCACTTATTGAATATGGTTAAATTGATCGATGTTTAATGATATTACTTCATTTGCTCCAAAAATTGATAAATTGATTCAAAAATCTTTCCTAATGTAACATCATTTTGCACATGTTTTTAACTTTTGATACTTGATGAAAGTTTACTATGAAAATCTCTGAAACAGTGTTGTGTCTATTTTACTGATATAGTATTAAGCTCTAATCATATGAATGACTTTTATGAGTTACATATATTTTAGATAACTGATCTGCATTTGCCATGTTGATTTCTAAAAGAGTTATTTTTTATTTTTAACATAATAATTAAGTAATTCATCTTTGTCATGTGCCTTATTGATACCTTATGATTTTTAATTCTGTCTGATAAAAACTGGGAACTGTATATTGATAAATCATGTAATAAAATGTATATTGCTTTTGTGTATTGTTTCTACTTGATTGCTTAAAATAAACCTTTAAAAAAAAAAAAACATTGTAGACTCAAAAGTAGCTTACATGGCATAAAAGTGTGAGCACCCCTATATGTAATTTTTGACGCATTCCAAGGCGCTCTTCTTGGTCACGTGATATGATTCCGCTAAAATAAAACCCAGGAGCTAGCAAAATGAGTGAAAAACAAAAGGTCTTTGGAAAGTTTCTTTGCCGAGGGGAAAAGGCCCAGCCAGGAGACAGAAGAGGAGACTTATACTTCCAAAAAAAGAAGAAAGCTACATTTAATAGACAGTTCTTCTTTTTTGCACCATGAGTGAAGAAAGGGAGAGTATGATGACACCTATGCCATGTCAACTATTAAGCGTGTCAAAATAAAACCAGGGTTCGTCTTGCAATGTATTTGATCCTCCATCATCCTAGTATTGCTACAGCCCTTGCAAAAAAATAAGCAGAGTAGGGAGAATGTGGGATCACTGTCACAAGCACACCCTGGACCTCGTTTTAACCCATGGTATAGAGATCAGCCAGCTGAGTGTCCTTCCTCTTAACCCCATCATTTCTGATCACTTTCTGATTACCTTCCAGTTTAATTTAGAACTTGCTACTGCCCCAGTGAATAAGAAACATCTTAGAAGAACCTTAACTGACCGTTCTGTGTCTGAGTTTAAACTCACAGTTCAGCCAGTACTTAGTGACATTCTGAGCAAATACTCTGAGTCCAGCTCTCATAGCATCAGTCCTAGTATAAATGACCAATTTGTTAATGATGCCCTACAAGCCCTCAGGAGTACCCTCGATGTTGTTGCCCCCCTGAAACCTAAGTTCGTTAGACAAAACCGAGTAGCACCGTGGTTTAATGCTGAAACACGTTCTCCTAAACAAGAACCCGTAAGTTGGAAAGAGAATGGCGTCGCTCCGGTTCAGAGCAGTCTCTGAACATCTGGAAACATCTGGGCCAACTATAGACCGATATCAAACCTGCCCTTTATTTCTAAAATCCTAGAAAGAGTTGTGGTTAAGCAGCTTTACTGCCACCTACAGGACAACAGCCACTTTGAAGACTTTCAGTCGGGGTTTAGACCCCACCACAGTACGGAAACTGCACTAGTTAAGAATCTCTAATGACTTGTTATTGGCTTCAGAAAAGGGACTACTTTCTATTCTTGTCCTGTTAGACATCAGCGCAGCTTTTGACACTATCGACCACAGTATTTTACTCCATAGATTAGAGCATGACATAGGGATCAGAGGATCTGCTCTCCAGTGGTTTAAATCCTATCTGTCAGATAGGTATCAGTTTGTTAATGTAAATGGACATTCCTCTCAGTGCACTCGGGTTAACTACGGAGTCCCACAGGGCTCAGTCTTAGGACCCATCCTGTTTACGCTTTATATGCTACCCCTAGGAAACATAATCAGGAAACACAGCATTAATTTTCATTGTTATGCCGACGATACTCAGTTGTATTTATCAATGAAACCTGACCAGAATGACCAGATAGAGAAACTGAACGCCTGCATCAGAGACATCAAGACCTGGATGACAATTAATTACCTCCTCTTGAACCCAGAAAAAACTGAGGTTATTATACTAGGTCCTAAAAACCTGAGAGATGCTCTGTCTACTCAGATAGTCTCCCTGGATGGTGTAAGTATAGCCCCCACTTCCACAGTTAGAAACCTTGGGGTCTTATTTGACCAGGATTTATCATTTAAGGCTCACATATCTCAGGCGTGTAGAACTGCATTTTTTCACCTGCGGAACATTGTTAAGATCAGAAATATACTTTCTAAGAGTGATGCTGAAAAACTCATCCATGCATTTGTTACGTCGAGGCTGGATTACTGTAACTCCTTGTTAGCAGCGTGTCCTAAGAGTTCCTTAAGAAGTCTCCAGCTTGTTCAGAACGCAGCAGCTAGATTATTAGCAGGAACTAGCAGAAGAGATCATATCACTCCTGTGTTAGTTTCGCTCCATTGGCTCCCAGTTGATTCTAGAATCCAGTTCAAGATCCTCCTGTTAACCTATAAGGCCTTACATGGAATGGCCCCGTCCTACATTAATGACATCATAGTCCCTTACCATCCAATCAGAACACTTCGCTCGCAAAATGCAGGACTGCTTGTGATTCCTAGAATTAGTAAAAGTACAGTTGGAGGTAGAGCGTTTAGCCACCAAGCCCCTGTCTTATGGAATAAGCTCCCAGCTCACGTAAGAGAGGCAGATTCAGTTTCTATATTCAAAGTTAGACTGAAAACATTCCTCTTTGGACAGGCTTATTGTCAGACTAGTTAGTATTCAGAGATTATTTAACTTAATGTTAATTGTTTAAATTAAACTTAATAACAATAACTATTGTTTTAAAAGGCTGCTAGAAGTTGAAGGTGGGGTAACTATGGTGCACTGGGGCTCTGTCCTCTTTTCTGTCCTTTTCCAATACTTTTCTTTTCTCATCTACCTCTACACTTCCTCTCTTCTCTATCTGTGATCATCATTTATCATTTACTTATCCATGACTCTGTTTGGTGCAGTACGATTCATGTATTGTCCCTCTTTCCCTCTCCCCTCCTGGGGAGTGGGAGTGCTTCCAGACTCCAGTTGGCCATCCGCGCTCCTGTTCCTGACTGTGTACCTCCTCTCTGCTCCTGCTCCTACACCTGGCTGTGGTTCCTGTCTCCGGCTCGACTCGCGCCGCTGACTGTCCCCAACCCCGGCTGGATGAAGCTCGTCTGCTGGACTTTAAATGTAAATGTAGAGTTAGATAAGTTAATTCTTCTCTATGAGTTCTGGTAAATCGCCTGTCCGTCCTGGGGGAGGATCCCTCCTTCATGTGGGCACCCCTGAGGTTTCTTCATTTTTTTCCGGAATCCGGTTTTTTAGGAGTTTTTCCTTACCGTGAAGGGGGGTCTAAGGGCAGGGATGCCAGTATAGCTTAGTCAGTTTGTTACTTTATTTTAGTATTTTCCTATTGACTCTTTGTATTCATGATCCTTTTGAGTTCATGTTTTACTTCAAAGCCCATCGAGACAACTGTTGTTGTGATTTTGGGCTATACAAATAAAATTGAATTGAATTGAATTGAACTGATCCCTCCAAACAATTCATTGTGGAGGTGGACGCGTCTGAGTCTGGGGTAGGGGCTGTGTTGTCACAGAGAGAATCTGATAATAAAATTCATCCCTGCGCGTATTTCTCCCGCAAGCTCACTCCTGCAGAGAGAAACTACGATATGGGGAACAGAGAGCTGCTGGCAGTGAAGGTGGATTCGGAGGAGTGGCGCCACTGGTTGGAGGGAGCTGAGTAGGCATTTCTAGTTTGGACTGACCACAAAAACCTGGAGTACATTCGTTCAGCCAAGCGTCTCAATCCTCGCCAAGCGAGGTGGACTCTGTTTTTTGACCGGTTTAACTTCTCCCGTCCTATTGCCCAGGGAGCAAGAACATCAAACCCGATGCCCTTTCTCGCCAATTTCAACAGGAGGAGGTGGAGGAGAACCCCACAGAGGCCACGCCCTTCATCCCATCCCACATGGTGCTAGGAACCACCCGTTGGTCCCTGGAACGGAAGGTACAGGCTTCTACTCCTGATCCGGCCTCCATTCCCTCAGGCTGTCCTGAGGGCCATTTGTTTGTTTCTTCTACCCTACGCACCATGGTTTTGAAGTGGGGGCACTCCTCCCGGCTAGCCTGCCATACCGGAGTAACTAGGACGGGGTTTCTTATAGCCCAGCGCTTTTGGTGGCCCTCTATGTCCTCCGACATAAGGGCTTTTGTGTCTGCCTGTCCCATCTGTGCCAGTGTGAAGACCCCCAGGACCCTCCCTGTCGGTCTGCTTCACCCTCTATCTGTGCCGTCCAGACCTTGGTCCCACGTTGCTATGGACTTCATCACTGGACTGCCAAACTCAAGGGGTAAAACCGTCATTCTCACCATCATCGACCGTTTCTCCAAATTAGCCCATGCTATTCCCCTGCAGAAACTCCCTTCGGCCAAGGATCTAGCAGCATTGGTCTCGCAGCATCTGTTTTGCCTTCATGGACTCCCTCTCAATATTGTCTCGGATCGGGGCTCCGAATTCTTTGCGGCTTTCTGGAAGGAGTTCTGCAACCTCCTCGGGATCAAGGTCAGTCTGAGTTCTGGATTCCATCCTCAGACTAACGGCCAGGTAGAGAGGTACAATCAGGATCTGGAGACTTCCCTGCGGGCAATGTGCAGTAAGAACCCTAAGACCTGGGCTTCACAACTTCCCTGGGTAGAGTACTCCCACAATTCCATGGTTAACTCCACAGGATACTCACCCTTCCAGGCCGCGTACGGATTCCAGCCTCCCTTGTTTCCGCAGCAAGAACACTTGGCCTCCTCTTCAGGCCCGGCGGCTTTCGTGAGGAGGTGTTCCGACGAGAACTCCTGCGGAACCAGGAACGGCTCTACGTGGTGGCCCACCGTCGGAGGACCCCCGCCCCGGAGTACAAGGTGGGAGACAAGGTGTGGCTGTCTGCTACCGACGTTCCCTTGAAGGGTGGTTCCAGGAAGCTGCAGCCCCGGTACATCGGCCCATTCTCCATCACCCGAGTTATCAACCCAGTGGCTGTAAGACTGGAGCTGCCTCCCTCTCTGAAGATCCACCCGGTGTTCCACGTGTGCAAGTTGAAGCCTGCTAAGGTCTCTCTTCTACAGCCTGCTCCAGCTCCTCCTCCTGCTCCTTGGATGGTGGACAGAGGACCTGTTTACACCATTTGGGAGCTTCTCGCCTCTAGGAGAGTGGGACCAATACTTGGTGGACTGGGAGGGTTACAGCCCTGCGGATCGGCAGTGGGTCCCAGAGCGCCACATCTATGACCCCGGGCTGATCGCCCGGTTCAATTGCCTCCACCCGGATCAGCTCCGTCAGGGTCCGTCTGGTAGCCGGACTTCGAGGAGGGGGTTATGATACATTCACCCCCACTGCTGCTCAGCTGTACTTCCTCTGGAGGTCGCCCTTCCTTCTCTGTCCATTTTTTCCTCCCACAGCTGTTTCACATTATACTTTGATTTGGTTCCCTTTTAAGGTTTCTGTTCCTGTCTGTGTTTGTCGCAGTGTCTTTTTGGATGTTAACTTTGTGGCTTTGCACTTTGGCATTAAATAGCCTTCATAGTTCCTTCAGCCTCCTTGTCCTTCCTGCATCTGGGTTAACCCACCTTGGCTTCCCGTAATACACAGACCTATTACGATATACAGTGATCCCTTGCTATAACGCGGTTTACTTTTCACGGTTTTGCTACTTCACGGATTTGCATCGTGCATTGTGTTCTGCATTCTGATTGGCTAAAAAGTCATTCCGCTTCTTCTCTACCTGTGCGTCGTTAATGTTGCAGTTTAATGTGTACACGTATGTACACGTATTTACATTATGTGCGTGCAAATTCTCTTGCAATTTAGATTTCTCTAAAACCCGTAGAAAAAAGAGCGACAAAAACTGCCTATCACTATGTTCTTCCCCCGAACAAACACACCTGCACCGCGGGCCTCAAAAGGAGAAAACACTGCAAAGGGGAGTCAGGATGCAGCGGCTCAGTCTGAAGAGCAGTGAAATAGACCTGAGTCACTATTTGTTTGACTGTACTTTGTATTTTTTTCATAATCATTTTACATTTTCTCTCGTTTAATCCAATCACGCAGGTTGCAGTGGGCGGGGCTAATCTCCGCAATTTGAAACCTTCTGTACACATTGATGATCAAAATTATTATTTGACTGTAGTACAGAAGTTATTTGTTGAAAAAAATGTTTCTAAAGTACTTTGATTTGTGAAACAAATGCTTAAGCCTGTAAAATGGTTTGTTCTTTCTTTTCAATGTATAATAGAGTATTTAGTTGTATAATAATTGTTTAAAAAAAAAAGGTTTCGACTTCACGGATTTTGCCTATCACGGGTTCTTTTTGGAATGTAACCCCTGCGAAAAGCGAGGGTTTACTGAACAAAAGACATGGTGTCATACAGGGCTCCAGACTAACTTTTTTCACTAGGAGCACTGTGGCCCCCAACTGAAAATTTTAGGGGCACAATCAGAAAATTTAGGGGCGCATGCCGTAAATCAACATGCTAACCAAATCTACTAATTTCCACTGTGTTACTAAGAAGTACTTTATTAATAGATGCAGAAATTACAATGTGCTGTTTCAAATTCAGTGTCATGTTTTATTCTGCACTCTTGAAGATGCAACAACAAGGTAAACTGACAGCAGCATCGCTGTCCTGACAGTACAAATGGTAAACAAAATACCATACATTCAGAATAAAAAAATAGTGCTTAGTAACAAAGTGATTACCGTAGTAACCTCTCGGTCATTTCACAATTACAAACAATACTTAAATGTATGTAAACATTAGGGGCACTGGCCAATAACATTCCACTAGAACATGTAGGTCTACACAACTTGAGCCTTTACTCACTCCCCCTTAGAGCAGATCCTCCTGTGTTCCAGGAGGTTCAGAAGACCAGCCCTTGTAATTTGGCCTCCTAGACCTTTTATCCTGACTGAACCATGTTTGCACAGCTTCCTTGGCATCAACTCTTGTTTTATTTCAGTCTTCTATTTCTGCTGTTTTCTCATTTAAACATCCTTATTAACAAGGTTCAGTTAACACTGTTGAATTATAACTATTAAACACAAAAGAAGACTCCAATTCTACAGTTCTGTAACCTCCATCAATGGTTTTGATCACGGCTTCTCTTGTCTTCTTCTTACTGCTGGACACTTGGCAGCACTTCCTGCCACACAGCTGAGACCCTCAGTGTGGATGAAGATGATTGACAGTAAATCTGGACTGAACTTGGATTTATTGAGATTGAAGGTGGAGAAGTCAGAGAGGGTGTGCTCACAATTTTGAGCCTGTGTTGAATGTTTTTTTTTTAAAGTTCACTCTTTAAAACACAAATCAGTAAAGGAGAAACAAAATTCAGAAACCACTTTTGGATTTTCTATCTTATGACTTTTTGCACATTTAAACCCTGGTCACAAATTATGGCAGAGCAGCCGGTCATCCACTCCTATATTTTTATACTGAATTCAAACTGTGGTTCGTTAGAGAACAGCCACTGTTCACTGGAGATCAGAACAATTGTTACTGATACCTGAGATCAGAGAAAAGCTAAAAAAAAAAAAAAAAAAAAAAAAGAGGATGGAAATGTATGTTGGTGACACCAAATATGTGCAGCCCAGATGCACAATAAGCATGTTTGAGATCACCCAGGTGGACGAAAACACACCTGGTGTGTGACGTATGTTTTTGCTCCAACATCACCTGTCAATCATCACAAAAATATCACCAGAAAGGGGTGGGAGCAAGGCACCAACCTGAGCGAACGCAGCTGGAAATGTAGTACTGCACTGACTGAAAGCTGCACTGATGACTACAAAACAATGCATTATGGGACATGTGTCGCTGATGGGTTTTGGAGTTGAGTGAGCGCTGCAGATTCGCCTTCATTCCCACCCGGCCTGGTCTTGCTAACAATCCAGGCGTGGCGCTGGTTGATCTCAAACACGTCTATCGTTGCATTTTCCCCACGTGTTTTAAGTGTGTCTAAAACTAAATCGTGCTGTCGCTCGCACATGTTTAAAGTTCAAGCCCCGTTAGCTGTCACGCATGTTGGTGCGGGCCAAATATTCTCCTCAGCTGACCCGACTCCAGCGGGAGCGATGTGCTGCCGTAACAGCCGTGCATGAGAATCGTTTGGTCGGGGTTGAACGCTGTAACCGTCACCATAACCTTAACCCTCCTCCGGGTCTGTGCGGCCCAGAGAAAAGTTCAGCACTGACTGCATGCATTTAGAAAATTACGAGCGAAAAGATACGTTCTAAAGAGGAAAGTAAGGAACACCTTAATGTGGACCCCTGCTGAAGACTCTTGCTCTGGAACACTAGCCGCAGGTCGGAAGAATGAATCAATAGTTCGCTTGCTAATAGCTCAGACGCACATATCAGGTTGTGATGAAATTTGTCTCCGTTTCCTTCGCAGTCCGCTATTATATATTCATGAGGGGGAAAAACCTGCCGAACCGAAACCGCCCAAATTATGCACTTTTGACCGCAAATTTAGACCTGCTGCTAGCTTCTCTTATAGAAAAAACGTGCTCCCTCCACAGCTCACTGTGACATTATTTTCTGTTACATAGTTAGCCTCCCAGCCCAGTGGAAATTTCAGAATAAAAGCACTTCCATTGCAGCTTTACTTCCGTTGTGAGTTAATGTGTTGTGTTGTGAGTTAATGTGTTGTGAGTTATTGTGTTGTGAGTTAATGTGTTGTTTTGTGAGTTATTGTGTTGTGTTGTGAGTTAATGTGTTCTGTTGTGAGTTAATGTTTTGCGTTGTGAGTTATTATGCTGTGAGGTAAGTTAATGTGTTGTGTTGTGAGTTAATGTGTTGTGTGGTAAGTTAATGTGTTGTGTTGTGAGTTAATGTGTTGTGTGGTAAGTTAATGTGTTGTGTTGTGACCCTTCTGGGCCACCGTAGTTTATAGTTAAAAAAAAACATATAGTAGGGTTCACTCAAGTAGCTTTGATTTAATTTCAGTTTGTTAGATTTATGAATTTCTCGCTGAGATGCACCACAAATGGTAAAATAAGTTGTTTATTTTATTGATAGTACTTGCACTATCTACTACCACATTTGCTGGATTGAAACGATCCTGTAGGGTGTCTTTTATTTTGAAAGATCATGTGAATATGTGTCAACAGTTATCAATTATTTCATAATTTGATAGAAGGCTATTTTCTTTTTTTCTCTTCATGTTTTGCTTAAAAAATACAATAGTAACTACTAAGTAATGGTCATTGAGAAATCAATCTTAATGGTTCTTTAAGTGTTGTAGGTTGTCACATAAAAAAAGAAAACATTTTCACACGAGCACAGGCGGATGTGGGAACTATATGTGGATCACATATATGTCAGCCTGTCAGGAATATTTGCCAAAAAACAAAAGCTGAACAAAGCTTAAGAAATCCAGTTTCCAACTAAGTGCTACGAGCTGTTTATGACACTCAGCATTTTTTTTTGAACAAAAATAGACTGCACGGTTAGATTGCCATGAACAGCCATCTGTTTTGCTTCTTTATTTCTATTTTTTATTTAACTAGTTTTTACTGCTGTGCAGTGCTTTAAGTTTCCATCTTATTCTCTTTGGAAAAAAATAAGAAAAAAAAACATGGATTTTGTCTTACAGTGAAAAATTCCAAAGAAATGCTAGGTACTTAATGTAAAGTAATGTAAAAACAACTCCAATGCTCCAGCCAAACACCTTGAGATCAGCGTGACTGCTGGCAGACTTACCTCCATAGAGCAACATCAGAGCAGCTACAGGAAATCATTTTAAATTAACAGGTTCTCTTCATTGTAAATGAGTGTATGATTTTTGGTTAATGCCAGTGATTCTGTCTAATCAGTGTTCTGTTGTCCAGTTTTCACAAAAGTTTTGTTTCCAATTATTTTAAAGCTCTCCCTTGTTTATTTTAGTAAATTATTTTAGTTTTTATCTTGAGACTCCTGCATTTGGGTCCACTACTGTTCCTTTTTTTTGGGGGGGGGGCAGAATTTTCCTTCTATAGGTCAAATATCATCATTCATCCTTCATCTTCTAAACCTGTTTTGTCCCTTTTGGGGTCACTGGGCTACGGGAGTCTATCCTGGCCACTTCTGGGTGAAGGCATAGGACATAGGCATAGGACCACAAATCACACACCCATGCACACTAACATTCACACCTAGAGACAATTTAGAGTAACCAATTAATCTATGAAGCATGCATGCAAACTCCACACAGAAAGATCCCCCATTGGTGTTCTGTTTCAGGTCCCCCAAGCCTTCTTGCTTGTGGGGGTCTTCTCGCTAACAACTGCCCCACCATGCACTCCCTGGGTCAAAGATATCCAAAAATAATAAAAAATAACTCCCATCTCAGGATGCAGCGAACGAGATGATTTATGTGTTTTAACTCTCTGTTTACATTGTAAATACATTGTAATTTCTGGTCAAAAGAATGCTATTATGTTTCTATTTCCAGTTTTCACTGTGGATTTGGAGAGAGCAGATTAACCTGTTAAGAGAACCATTTGTGTCTGTGAATGCCAGGTGTGGAGTCACAAAATTAGTTTAGTTTTTTTTTCTTTTTATTCTATATTTTTTGTGCTTAATTTCTTACTAGAGTAGGACCTCTGCTTTTTGTGGATCTTTTTGTGTCTGTCTGTCTCTGATTAGTTTCAGGTGTGGTGAAGGAAAGGTGTGGCTCCTATTGGACCAGAGCGGATGAAGGCAGCCTTTAAAAGCACTGGGTGGACCTCCAGCCCTTGATAAGGGAGCTCTGCTGCAGCATGTCTTCAGTTGATCTTGGCTCTCGTCTCCATCAGACTTTGACCTGTGTTGAGCAGACTTGTGCTTTGTAGTGTTTGTGGGCTGTCCTTGTGCAGAGGCCCACTCTGTATAGTAGTGATGGGAAGATGAGGCCTCGTGAATCGTTTCGGCACTTACTCCAAACTGCATTGATACTGTGCCACTTAATATTGACTCCTGCTGGAACAAACACGTCATTGCAGGCAACCAAGTTTTGAGAAACTCCTCTGATATTCTTATTCAATTTTAATCTAAACACAATATTTGTCATTGTAGTTCCTCATTCCATGTCTCGCTCTATAATGCCCCAGCATTGGGAAAGTGGTTTTAACTTTTACAGTTCTGCAGAACAAATGCCACATTTAACCTCCAAAACATAAAAGGATTCATTTCAAATAAGAGTCCATTTGAAATGGAATTACATTTTGCTACAACAAGCAGAAACCGAGAGGAACAGGAGAAGCAAAAAGCCAAAAACACTATTAAAACTATTGTAACCAACTTCTTGGGTCTTTTGTTTTGGGAGAGGTGTGTCCCTCCCGGGTTAACCTTGAGGCCAGAGGGGTGTGGCAAGTTAAGTGAGTATTGTGGATTTTGAGTTGAAGAAGAAGAATAAGAAGTGGTGAGCAGATTCACGAAATGGCGGACTTGCTGTCCCGTGTCGTTTTTGACTACAGAGTGACTGATAACTGAACGTCCCCCATCGCTCGGTTACACTATTCAATAATTCCAGGAACCTCGTTAAAACACCAAATTCAACACCTTAAGTAAAGATTCAAAAAAATAAAATGTCAAACACAGGTGGGGGGGAAAACGGGGGCACACGAGCGCACAAATCAATCAACAGCTGGAAGCTAGAAGCATCCAGAGCATCAAAAAAATTTTTTTTCAAGATAAAATATCTTTCAAAATAAAAGATAGCTTAGAGACTCGTAATAACACTAATTAAAACCAGCCCAACCGCCCAAATCAAATTTTCTCCACAAAATCAACATCAAACACACCCAGCTGGGTAGAAAACCGCATAATCTTGCAACACTGCTGGTAGACACACGTCCTTTTTTGGCTCATCTGTTACACACCAACATGGTAGCTGTATCACGTGACTTCTCCTGAAGCGCGATGCACACGGACACAGGGTTTCAATTTATGAGCTCGACACGTGAGCCAACGCGTCGGGTGTGCAAGACCCATCACTACTGTATAGTTTTTGCCTAGTGTGACTTATAGTTAAATGTGAAGCTGAGAGGGTGAGGTTCTGTTGTAAACAATTTGTCTTGTTTGTGTTGGTACTTGGAGGTTAGTATTTGTCTTTGTTTTCCCTTTTCTTTTAGTTCAGGGTAGGTTGGGATTTTGTTTGTTGTTTTGGCTTTGATTCACTTTGACGTAGGGATGGGAGTAGAAACCCCATGAAGCTGTCACGGGGTTCATGTTATTGTGCCGGAAAATTAACCAACCATTTGGGGTTTTGAAACCACACAGTACAGCAGCATCTGGTGGTGGACTGGACGTATACCATCTGCTTCAACTGAGGTCCTTGTTCTTGTAACACTTCAAGGTGGAAATGATTATAAAAAAATGTAAAACAATGCAACAATTTCTGTGAGAAAGGGCTTCCTTGACACTGCAAAACATACAGAAGAAAATAAACGCAAGGCAAAATTGTAAAATGCTGGATTTGAACTCATAAAATTTGGATGCAAACGCCACTAAGTTAATCATTGAGCCATCTGAAATGTTAATATGTTCCCTCGCCACTATTTATAATTACCGACATGAGGAGGATTGAAGGTCTGGTTTGCTGACTGTGGGGTTTCAACATGATGGATGGACTGGAGGGGTCGAAACATGGAGGTTGTATTGTCATGAAATGTCAATTTATGCGTGCAAATCAAACACTGCACCTAAAATAGAAAAAATACAAAGGATTCCTTTTTAAAATGACAGACATACTTATTACCACAGCAATTGCTACTAAATGTTAATAGTGTGTTACCTTATTAGGAGAAACCAAGTTGAAATGATCCAAAGCCAAAGAACGTTTTTTACCAAGAGCCATGGTAAAGTGCAATGAACTGACGTTGATTTCAAAACAGAGGAAACAACAGAACTGGTCGGGAAACGTTGTTTGGGATTCATTTGTAATTTTTAGAGGATAAATAATAAAAACCCTGGTTCGACTAAGCAATGCATTCGGCGCTACATACATCATCAACCACGTGATCTGCGCAAGTTGACACACGACCCGAAACGTTGAAACACTCTGCTTCACGAAGGTGAAACAAGCACCAAAGCGTCCGTGTCAAACGGGCCATCCCTACCCTGAAGTTTTTTGCTTCACATTTAAGTAAAGGTCTGTTATCATTTTTCTTGTAAATAAATTAGATACTTAAGTATATAAAGAGCCAGGCTTTCTGTGTTTTTGTTATTAATTGTTGTTGTTTGGATACAATCATTTTTTATGTTCATCTAGATCCCCTAGACATAAAAAGGGCATATTGCCAATTCTTTTAAAAGTTATATACACATACTGTATGTGACCCCCAGGCAACCATTACATTAAGTGGTTGTCATGGAGATAAAACTAACAGAAAAGATGGGGAGAGTGAGGAGCGTGTCATAGCTGTTCAGCTTGTGAAGGTGGGTCAGGAGCGGTGGAGAGTAGAAAGGGGGCAGGTAGTGCCTGCAACGCCCAGCTTTAATTTATTTTTAAAAATTATTTGAACCAATGCAAGGAGATGACAACAAGACACACCATTTTGGTTACAGATGCTAAATAAAATCAACTTTTTACTTTTGCAATTTCTTGATTCATCTTTCTCTGTCAAGGTACATTCAAGCATGTTGCAGTTGTTAATACTAAACATTTGAAAAATTATGACAGAAATGTGGATAATCTAAGGCAAAAATAACAGGCTAATGTTTGCCAGTGTGGCTTTGGCAGTAGAGGGGGCGAGAAATAACATTAATGGTTCTAAAGAATATAAATTAGACTTTTCCGGAGAAAGGAAATAAATAAAAACATTCAATCTATCAGACGGAAGTATACCTAATGTTCTTCTTTGGTTCCTTGCTCTTGTTCATCCCTGTTTTCTATCTTCCTCAGCTCTGCTTTAATTGTGAGCTGCCTGGCACAGATCTTGAGTAACCATGTCTGACAACCAGGTGTGGAATGACAGCGCTGCACATGAATGCACACACACACACACACACACACACAATGAATATAATCATATGCCTCTGTATAGATAAACAATGGGAGACACCAGGACATATGAATTTGGATCTCCCTATGCAAACAATGCTTCGTCAGAACAGAGCAGAGAAGGCAGCTAACACTGAAACCAATAATGCTGGCTAGCTGGTACCACAAGTGGGGGCGAAAAAGGATTAATTACAGGTGCAAAAGGAAGTACAAGTAGAAAAGGGACAAAGGCAGGAGAGGGAGAAAGTAGGAGACAGAGAATGTTGATGAAAGCAGAACTAGGCTGCAAGGAGACTAGTGGAGTGGAGAAAGATGAGCTGGAATGAAGTGTGTTAAAGCTGAACAGGCTGAGTAAAAGCACAGCTGGCTTTGTAAAACGTTCTCCAATGGAGAAGTGGGAAGCCTGGGGACTGTAAAAGAATAAAAGAGAATCGTCTCCATCCTGTGGTGATTTAAATATCAACTGTCTATCAGTTGGCAGAAGAAAGTCCACTAAAACTTACAAAAAGACAAAAATAATCTTACGTTAAATTGAGACAACATGCAGTCCTCTTTGCTCTCATGGCTGTGCGTTACTGTTAGCTCATTTGGGTTGCACTGTATTCTCATTGTATTGCATCAGAGGGAAGTGCCAAACTTCAAAGATAATTTGTGGTACACCGTGCAAGGCAGAGAAATAATGAGATCTAAAATTCATGTTCACTATTCTCTGGAGCATTGACACTTTTAAAGTTATTACCTGATTGACAGTCTGTGTTGCTACGATTCTTTCAATCGGAAATGTCTCATTTTTATTTCTTGTTTATATCAAAATATCACATAAGTACTGTCAGCGTGGGTTTATGTTATATGTAAATGATACATGTGTAACAATCAATTGTTGAATTGATTTATATTCCTATGATAAACCAGACTGATCTGTCTGAGGAAAGCTGTTTAAGTCCCACTCTAAATATCATTTGATCTATTATAAAGTGTTCTCTGTTATCTTATAATTATGGATATGCCTTTTTTAGGCAAATTCAAAAAACTTGTGTTGTTTTCTAAGACCTAGTTATATCAAAGCGGCTGTAGTATATTTGAAATTCCCCTCTGAGTTGGGGGCTTTGTCGGCACGAAGTTAGTCTGAACTAATTTCCTATCATCCCTTTGTTTACACTCTCTCCCATTGGCTTACAGCCCCTCACTGTCATGTTTCGTCAAGTTCCTGTCTGACATTTGTGTCCTCGTGTGTCGCTTCCTGTTTTCTTTTGAAAGTTCCTCCCTTTCCGGTTCTTGTCTGTTTTCCCCCACAGCTGTGGACCTAATCATCCCTGATCGTTTCCACCTGTGCTGTCCCTCCTCATATGTATTTATGGTCTGTGTCTCCCTCTGTCCTGCGCCTGATTGTCATGTGTAGATGTTTACCTTGACCTACGCCTATCTCAGGTTCTCAGGATTAAAAGTTCTTCCAAGTACTCTGCATCTGAGTCCTCGCCATTCTGTGGTCCTTGTCAGTACAATCAGGCCAGAATGGACTCAGCAGAGAGCAGCACTCTAGCTGCCGTTCTACAACGCCTGGAGGCTCGCCTTTCCCAGCAGGAGGACTTCCAGAAGTCCCTGGCCGCCCACATGGTTCAGGTCACCTCCCAAGTCCAGGAACTCCGTCCAAGGCAGCCCTTGACCAACCCACCCCCGGGAGCCTCTTCAGCCGTTCCGGCTTCTGCCCCGCCCGCGCCTGCCCGGTGTTCGGACATCAGGATCGCCCCTCCCGAGCGTTACTCAGGAGAGTCAGGATTATGCAGGCACTTCCTCACAGACTGTTCGATTCATTTTGAACATTCCCCCCATGCTTTTGGATCAGACCGAGCGAGGATTGCCTTCATGATCTCCCACCTATCGGGGAGAGCTCGTGCTTGGGCCATGGCCGAGTGGGCTCGCGACTCCCCTCTCTGCAGGTCTCTCCTCGCCTTCCAAGAGGCTCTTCAGTGTACGTTCGATCCCGTATCTACCAGCAGGGATAAGGCGCGGGAGCTTACCTGCATACATCAAGGAGGGGATTCGGTCTGTGAGTACGCCGTCCGTTTTCGCACCTTGGCGGCTGAGAGCGGATGGAACTCGGTGGCGCTGTACGACGTCTTTCTGAAGGGGTTGGCGCCACGCATCCAGGAGCAGCTCATACCCCTGGATTTGCCGTCAGATCTGGACTCCCTCATAGCTCTCGCCGTTCGCACGGACAATAGGATCCGTGAGCTGGCCTCCCGGCGTAGCCGCGGTCCCATAGCGGAAGCGACATCTGGAGGAACTGAGACGGCGGAGAGGCGGCTCTTCCGCCAGGTTCCGTCCGACCCGCCTCGCTTGCCCTCTAGGGGTGAGGAGGGGGAACCCATGCAGGTGAACAGAGCACGGCTCTCAGCGGCGGAACGACAGCGACGTCAGCGAGAGGGGCGGTGCTTCTTCTGTGGAGAGCTCGGTCATCTGGTTCCTTTCTGTCCTAGGAAGGACTCGGCAAGGGTGAGTCACGTCGCAACCGAGGCCAGACCCGCACGAAGCCTCACACCCCTAGAGGTAACACACCGTGGCGTCACCACATCCCTCACAGCTCTTATAGACTCAGGGGCCGATGTCAGCTTAATGGACTGGATGCTGGCAGAAGACCTAGGACTGGAGCCTCGTCCCCTGCACAGTCCCGTCCGGGTCAGTGGCCTTCATGGGAGGGGACTTTTTCAAATCACGCACGCCACAGAACCGCTTCAAGTGTCCATCCAAGACCATTCTGAAGTCATGCCATTCTACCTGTTTAAGGGGCTCTTCTAGGAACCTGGTCTTGGGGTACCCCTGGCTGTGTCAGCACGGACCCCAGGTCGACTGGTCATCAGGGAAAATCCTGGGATGGGGGTCGGACTGTGAAGAACACCGGAGTCCTGGGTCCGCAGGTAAACGAACTTCTGCGAACATTAACCCACTTCCCGTTCGTCCTGCTTTAGGGACCGGGACCCCGGAGCTGAGTACAGTTCCCGCCTGTTACCACCATCTGGGTGAGGTCTTCAGCAAATCCAGAGCTGCGAGTCTTCCTCCCCATCGCCCGTATGACTGCGCCATAGACCTGGTTCCAGGGTCCACCATTCCCAAGGGGCGTCTGTACCCCGTTTCAGCGGCAGAACGCCAGGCCCTGAATAACTACATCGACGACTCTCTGGCGGCAGGCCTAATCCGTCCTTCCTCCTCTGCAGCCGGGGCTGGGTTCTTCTTCGTTGGGAAAAAGGACGGGACCCTTAGGCCCTGCATTGACTACAGCGCTCTCAATGACATTACAATTAAAAATCGTTACCCGTTGCCGCTCATGTCCTCTGTTTTTGACCAGCTCCAGCAGGCCAAAGTCTTCACTAAACTCGACCTCCGAAACGCATACCATCTGGTCAGGATCAGGGAGGGGGACGAGTGGAAGACAGGGTTCAACACACCCAGGGGCCATTACGAGTATCTAGTAATGCCCTTTGGACTAACCAATGCTCCTGCCGTGTTCCAGGCCATGATCAACGACGTCCTCAGAGACTTCCTGGACCACTTTGTTTACGTTTATTTGGATGACATTCTAATTTACTCCCCTGATCCGGACACTCATGTCACCCATGTCTCTGCGGTTCTTAAGCGCCTTCTGGACAATCATCTGTATGTCAAGGCAGAAAAGAGCGAGTTCCATGTCTCAACCGTCGCCTTTCTGGGATTCATTGTGTCCGCAGGGACGGTTGAGATGGACCCGGCGAAGGTCAGCGCTGTGACGGACTGGCCGTCACCTGACAGCCGCAAGAAACTCCAGCAGTTTCTGGGGTTCGCGAACTTTTATAGACGCTTCATTCGGGGTTTCAGCTCCATTGCAGCGCCCCTCCATGCACTCACGTCTCCTCGTGTGCAGTTCCGGTGGACGCCTGCAGCCGAGGCCGCCTTCCGGAGCCTGAAACGCCGCTTCACGTCGGCTCCGCTGCTCACTCTGCCAGACCCGCGACGCCAGTTCGTTGTGGAGGTGGATGCCTCCAATGAGGGGATTGGGGCCGTCCTGTCCCAGCGGTCGGAGCAGGATGGAAAGCTGCATCCCTGTGCGTTCCTGTCCAGGCGTCTCTCCGCTTCCGAACGCAACTACGACATCGGAAACCGTGAGCTGCTGGCGGTCAAGGTGGCCTTGGAGGAGTGGAGGCACTGGTTGGAGGGGGCCGAACTCCCCTTTGTGGTCTGGACGGACCACAAAAACCTGGAGTACATCCGGAACGCCAAAAGACTTAATTCTCGCCAGGCCCGTTGGCGACTGTTTTTTGACCGTTTCTCTTTTGTTCTCTCCTACAGGCCGGGGTCCAAGAACATCAAGCCGGATGCTCTGTCCCGTCGATTTGACCCCGCGCCTGTTGCCAAAGCACCTGAGTCTATCCTTCCACTGTCATGTGTGGTTGGAGCGGTGTCCTGGCAAATAGAATCTGAGGTGAAGCAGGCTAACAGCGGGGTGCAGATGCCCAGTGGATGCCCGACGAACCGTCTGTTCGTTCCTCAGTCGCTACGCTCTAGGGTGATTCACTGGGCCCACGCCTCGCTGCTTTCCTGTCATCCGGGAGTTCGGCGGACGATGCACGCCATCTCTCGGAGGTTCTGGTGGCCAAGCATGGGGTCGGAGGTCCGGGAGTACGTTGCGGCGTGTTCAGTCTGTGCCCGGAATAAATCTTCCACCGGACGTCGCATGGGACTTCTTCAACCCCTTCCCATCCCTTCCAGACCATGGGCTGACATCTCTATGGACTTTGTCACTGGTCTTCCCCCCTCACGGGGTCACACCACCGTCTTAACAGTCGTGGACCGGTTCTCCAAGATGGTCCGGTTCATCGCCCTGCCAAGATTGCCATCGGCCAAGGCCACGGCTGAGATCGTCATGCACCAAATCGTGCGATACCATGGGTTCCCAAGGGATGTTGTGTCGGATCGGGGTCCGCAGTTCGTGTCCCGGTTCTGGAAGGAGTTCTGCCGGCTCATTGGCGCCACGGTCAGCCTATCCTCGGGACATCACCCTGAATCCAACGGTCAGACTGAGCGCCTCAATCAGCAGCTGGAAACTGGCCTCCGGTGCTTGGTCTCCCAGAACCCCTCGACATGGAGCAGACTCCTGGTGTGGGTGGAGTTCGCCCACAACACACTACCTACCTCGGCCACTGGCTACTCACCCTTCAAGTGCGTGCATGGCTACGATCCTCCTCTGTTCGCGGAGGCAGAAACCGAGGTCGCCGTCCCGTCTGCTCACGCCCTGGTTCGTCGCTGTCATCACATCTGGGCGGCCGCTCGACAGATCCTGGCTCGACAACAGGATCGGGTCAAGAGGGCTGCGGACCGCAGGAGGCGTCCCGCTCCCATCTACCAACCCGGACAGAAGGTTTGGCTCTCGACCAGGGATCTCAACCTACACGTTCCGTGTAGAAAACTGGCTCCCCGGTTTGTGGGACCGTTTCCCGTCGCCAAGGTCATCAATCCAGCTGCGGTTCGTCTTCGTCTGCCCCGGTCCCTCCGGGTTCATCCTACGTTCCATGTCAGCAAGGTGAAGCCGGTGGTGGACAGTCCTCTGGTGCCTCCCTCAGAGCCCCCGCCGCCACCCAGGATGGTGGGGGGTGGACCGGTGTACACGGTGCGGAAGATCCTGGCCGTCAGGAAACGGGGTCGTGGTCGGCAGTTTCTGGTGGACTGGCTGGGCTACGGTCCAGAGGACCGCCAGTGGATTCCGGAGCGTTTCATCGTGGACAGATCCCTCCTGACGGACTTCTTCAGGTCCGGGGCTCCTGGACCGTCTGGTGTCGGTCCTTAGGGAGGGGGTACTGTCATGTTTCGTCAAGTTCCTGTCTGACATTTGTGTCCTCGTGTGTCGCTTCCTGTTTTCTTTTGAAAGTTCCTCCCTTTCCGGTTCTTGTCTGTTTTCCCCCACAGCTGTGGACCTAATCATCCCTGATCGTTTCCACCTGTGCTGTCCCTCCTCATATGTATTTATGGTCTGTGTCTCCCTCTGTCCTGCGCCTGATTGTCATGTGTAGATGTTTACCTTGACCTACGCCTATCTCAGGTTCTCAGGATTAAAAGTTCTTCCAAGTACTCTGCATCTGAGTCCTCGCCATTCTGTGGTCCTTGTCACTCACAACCCAAAACCAACATTAACAATGCAACAAAAATAGCGAACATTAACCAGATGCCAGACAAAGACAAAGGAAAATGACGATGCTAATAGTTCTATTTGTCTGCCAGTGGATGCAGAAACGAGCAGAGCCAGAAGCTTGTGGACTGCTGAGTAGTTTGTATGTAACAACTACAAGCTTTTCCATTTGCACTTTTTTGTCTGCTCATGATTCACAAAGAATTGAAAGAAGAGATACTCAGAAACGCAGTTTTGATCTTAGTTTTCTCTCTATATTTCCTCCATCATGAAAAATCCAACAAGAACATGTTAAAAATACCAAAAATATCATTTTCATTGGAGTGGATCTTTAATCAAATTGGCCTGTACCATAAAAAATAGTTTCAAAATTAAACATATTGATTATGTCAATCTGGGAAAAAATATGATTTGGATTAAGGCACAGTAAAAACGGCCAAGTGTTATGACACACGTGATGGCAGCAAAAAATTATCAAGCCATCATTAATGATTTGAAACACTTTGAATGATAAAAAGTCGTGTAAACATATGTATTTGTATTATTTGGATATAGAAAAACAACAGTGTGCTGGACTTTGTGACACTAAACTGTGAATGGATTTAGCATTAATTCTTGTTTACTTGTTTGTTTGTACACATATTTACTTTACACTTGATTATCTTGCAAGACTTACAAAAGGATCAGGAAAACTTCACCTGCACTATTTAGTACCCAGGTATTTATCTCTGAAACACACTAATTAAATTTCTGACTAAAGATGTCCTAAATTGATTTAAGGTCAGTAAATCAGATCGAATCGGATCGTTCAAAATGAAACAATATCGACTATGAATCATATCGCTAACCACAAATTATGACATGACTTGAATCCTAGTTTGAACTAATAATTACCCTTCTAGCAAATGAGCAGAAAACTTTAAGTGTTTACCTTTTTATATTATTTGGACGCTACCACACCTTTTTTTTTGCACTGGTACCAGATAGTTACAGGTTTTCTGCCAAAAGTCTTCTAAAAACTGCCAAGTTCCACAAAAAACGCCCAAAAAGTTAACAGTGATTAATTATGTGTACTTAGCAGTAATTAATCATCCTTTATCTATGACTTGCCATTTTGATTAAAAACCCAACTTTGAGACATGTTTTAATGATGTTTGTCACAATTTTGCTGCTACTCAGAGCAAAACATAAAATAGTGGACTCCCTTTGAGCTTCAGTAACAAACACAGAAGCTCAAACGTGAGTTCATGTGAGCCCCCTACCCCACCCTCCTTTTTTCCCCCTTCAACATTAAGAACATCCAGAAAAAAAAAGTAAAGGGAAAAAAACTTGCAGGTAAACTATTGTAATAATCAAAAGTATAAAAAGTTATTTTATGTTACTTTTTGTGTAACATACCCACCCCCCACCCACCAACCCCTTTTAACAACCCCCAAGCGGCCAAGTCCAACACAGAGAAAAAAGAAAAGAAAAGAAATAAATGGAAATAAATAAATAAAATAAAAAAAAATTAAAAAAAAATAAATAAATAAACAAATGAAATAAAAAAAAAGGGTAACTAAATAAATATTCATAAGTGAGAAAACCAGAGTAACAGCTGTGACTGTTTGTTGCACTAGTGCTCACTCAGCCTCAAGATCACGATGAAATGTCAAGGAGTCCATATATTGTAGGAAAGGGCTCCAGGTCTCATGAAACGCCCTGAGCGAGCCTTGAAGTGAGTTCCTGAGTCTCTCAAGTTTGAGATTATAAAGCACCTCACGGAGCCAGCGAACATGCGAAGGGGGACGGGGGAGCTTCCAGTTCAGCAGGATCAGCCTGCGTGCTAATAAGGTAGTCAATGTAATGGCCCACTTCAGCGCACTCGGCGTGTCCGAAGTTGGGGGAAGACCAAATATTGCCATGGGATTTGGTGTGACAGTATGTCTGTAGGCTCTCGACAATGTATCAAATACATCTGTCAAAAGTGCTGCGAGCACTGGGCATGACCAAAACATATGGGCATGATTGGCAGGAGAGAGATGGCATCTGCTGCAGGCATCACTAATAGAAGGATGTATTTTGGCCAGTCTGGCATTGGTATAATGGACCCTGTAAACAATCTTGCACTGAATCAATCTATGGCGAGCGCAAATAGAGGACAAATGGACAAGAGACAATGCTGACCTCCATTGTTGTTCCGTCATGTTAAGGTTAAGACTTTCTTCCCATGCAGTTTTGACAGTATTGGATGGCTTTAAAGATGCTGTCCAAATTGACTTGTGAAGACTTGAAATGCAGCCATTAACAAAAGGGTCTTTGGAGAGAAGAACATCTAGTAGAGTTTCTGGGGGGCGATTTGGAAAATGAGGAAACAGTTTTTTAACATAGTCCCTGATCTGGAAGAAACGGAAAAGATGCTGTTTTGGGAGGTCGTATTTCTTTGACAATTGTTCAAATGAGGAAAAAACCTTGTTTGCGTACAAGTCAGAAATTGACTTAATCCCATTGCCTGTGCCATAGTTTGAATGACAGATCGGTTTTGGACGGTTCGAATCTACAGTTTTTGTAGACTGATGTGAGGACTGTAGGATTTATAAGGCCGAACTGTTTCCTGAATTGACTCCAGGTTTTCAAAGAAGTGGACACTACTGGGCAGATATGGACACTGGGAAGGGGAAGCTGTTTAGCAGTGTTAAAAAAACCAACAAGTAAAGAGTTGGACCCTTTTAATCCTCTTTGATAACTCTTCAACCGTCGCTTTATATTTGTCTGTGGCTTATCTATTGCTATATTCTGTTTGTTTAGATCACGTCACCTAACCTAAACTAAAACGGCTACGGAAGCCGTTTTGGTCCAGGAAACTGCCCAATCTTACAACATTGTTTTTTTTTTTTGGTCTAAATAAAACTGGAGGAAATAAACAGACTGTCTTATTACGTTTTTTTATATGAAACACACTTATAATAAATAATAATAATAAAGAATAATAAACTGAAGCTTCTCATTGAAGCTCCATTTTTATGAAAAAAACTATAAAACATGGAGTACCTACTGGTTTTCAAAATGGCAAATGAACAAATAAACCAAAACGTACATGACATGGAAAATATAGCTGGAGAATATAGGTGCAGTTTAAAACTCAAGCTCTCTGCTCATTATCCAATAATCTCATAGTTCTGCTCAGTTGTTTTCCATCAGGTACTCTGCAGAGGCTCCACATACACTTGCACACATTAACAGCTTTAATCAATCCAGCTGATTAGGGTGTAAACCAAAGACAACTAGTCAATTTTTGTGCGCATGATTACTCTTTTGTGGCTGGACTATAAATATCAGACCTTTTCTTCTGTCTTTAATCACATTTTCATTGTGACCTTTATTTGTCTCGTTCCCCACAGCACACAAAATTCCACTTTATTCAAACACCGATGTCTCCACACAAATGCCCTCCTGCTAAAACTAAAGATTTAAGTAACATAAAAGCATATTTTAGAGGTACTGACAAAAGTACAACTGACCTTCATATAGCAGAGTTTGCATTATTAGATATACCGCAAAGAAATGCTGTCACAGAAAAATATACTATTTCTTTTCTTGCATGGAATCTGGATAAAGGTTTGCCTATTTTCCCATGAGTAAAAAAAAAAGCTTAAGATGATTGCGAGAATGAAATGTCAAGACATCCATTAAATTCAATTTTTTTTATATAGCCCAATATTACAACACAGTTGTCTCAACGGGCTTTACACTAGAAATTGTACAAAAACATAGAATCAGTCATTATAATATGAACAATAGATAGTTGCTAAACTAAACTAGACAGACCGTGAACATCCCTGCCCTTAGACTAGAGGTCTGCATTGGGATTGGGTCCCGCGGGACGCAAATCTCGCGGGACCAGGCGGTATGAACTGTGCTGCGGGCGGCAAAAAAAAAACCCAGCGGGATCAGTGTTGCCATATTCGGAGGTTTTCTCATGTGTATATATAATAGCGGACCACGTTTGGCCGCGTGGCTGTTGGAGTTCAATTTACTGAAGGTCCGTGAATGCACCAGGTAGAGACGCCTACTGGCCTCTGTCATCTAACCTGTTGGTGGGGGTGTGCATCGCCCCGCCTCTTGGAAATTGGATTCTTTAAAGCTTGATACCGCGGCCGCGTGTGGGCGGAGCTACCGGCGAAAGTTATGGTCTGATCGCTGCATGGAGCGATGTGTTTATCAATGCATGGTGAACACGGAGAATGTGGAGAGATCAGGTTTATTATTTTGGAGAGTTCTGCATGGTAATCATGTTTCCATGTTTGAGTTTATAAAATCATCCCAGAGAAAGTCTCTGCTGCGTCTAAATCTGACGCCCGTGTTTCCATCTCTGACAGAGTTTGAAGCCAAAGCCCCTCCCTCGCCTCTTCACCTGCTTTTCCTCTCCATTGTAACAATTCACCCTCCACTCAGTGAGGGGAACGTCACAACGCCATTCTGCAGCTGGGGCATTAAATGTCAAGACAATCTGCCCTCTAATATAAACCAGGGAAAAACTCATATAATCGTTTGTTCGTGTAGCCGTGTAAAAACCCACAGTTCAAACCCAAGTTCCGCAGTCTTGCTAGCAAAAAGAAATGTTCTGGAGGAAAAATGAGTGTTCGACAGTCACGCGCGTAAGGGGGAGGCCGCTGCGCCACTCGCTAGAACGAATTCCACCCGTCAATGGAGCTGGCACAGATCCTCGTACCGGACGAGCCGAGCTCTTTGGGTAAATTTACTCCGTAGGAAAATAATATGAGCTGGGAAAGATAACCCGTGTGAGAGATCGCTTGCTCCTCCGCGTTTCCACGTCTCTGTCAGCTGTGCAGTTCTCCCCCCGCACTCCCGCGTCTCTTTACAAAAAAACAGGTGTGTCCCCCTGTCACCTGGCTGTCACCTGTCAGCTGGTCCCGTGCAACAATGAGGTGACGACAAATATACAACACATGTAGAAAAAGTTTCATTGAAATAAAACTGTTAAATAAATAACCAAGTTTTTAATCTTCACATCATGTGGCAGGGACATGATGTCAATTGATGAAGCAGTAAAAAAGAACCACAAACGAGGTTCATCGTGAGACACGCATGGTGTTCAGATCTGCGTGCTGATGCCCCACTGAGGCGCAAAACAGCAAAAACTGGAAAAGGCTGAAGCTGAAAAAAGTATTTTCAGGAAAGAATTTATTTATAGATTTTCAGTTCTGTTGAATCATTACAATGTTTTTTCCCTCCATAAATTTAAATGACTTTGACCTGCATCTTTACCAGCTGGTTCAGCGCTTCAAACCGCCTGTCTGCGCGCAGACACGAGTGCACACACGCACACACACGGGAGGATCATTTTTAAAGACTGTCACGTTTTACAGCAAGAAGCAGAATCCCATCCCTCTGAGCTCTTTAATAATATCAATACAAATACGTGTTTTTATTCCTGCGGGACGGAAGAAGACACAGAATCAATGCATCTCTATTATTGTGCGGGACTAATTTCTCAGTGTTTTGCGGTGCGGGTGGGAGTGGACATGGGTACTGCGGGATGCGGGCGGGAGTGTAACGCATACGGTGCGGGAGTGGGTGGGATTGGTCAGAAATTCGGTGAGCGCGGGCGGGAGCGGGATGAAGAAAACAGTCCCGCGCAGGGCTCTACCTTAGACCCTCCTTCTATGTGAGGAAAAACTCATGATCATCTACAGTGGTAAATGTAAAGTGTGTAAACTTATATAGCACTTTTATACCTTGCCTCACATACCCAAAGCGTTTAACATTCCCATTTACACATGCACACACATTCACAGTGATGGTTACAGGTTGCCTTACACTGGCGCCAACCTGTAACCACCAGGAACAATGTGGGGTTCAGTGTCTTGCCCAACCACTCTTGGACACATGTGCAGGCAAGGCGAAAGCCAAACCTGCAATCATGTGATTATCTGACCACTCTCCCTGTAGACCATGGCCGCCCCAATATTTTTTCTATCCAATTTCTCTTCAGAAGGAACTGTCATTAGTCTTAGCAGGCGTTAAGATGGGCAACCATTCAGGGGGGTTGTGCTTTAATGTAGCTGAGTGGGGGTTGACCCGCATCGGTTGTATGGGTCCTGCGGGGTTTTGGGTTGTACAGGCTCATGAAGAGTCGTAGACAGAAACAGCCGGTTCAAGGTGCATCTGTAGATGTGTTTTGCAATTCCCTTGAGGCTTGGTGAAAATCAAATGTAAGATTGTCGCGTGTGGTAAATTTCATTGAACGTTGCTCTCATGTGTTGTATAAGCTTTCACTACAACATGTTGCCCGCAGAATGCCTGTAGAAAAAATGGGCACAAACATTTTCACTTCACGAGCTCACTGAGCAGTCTACAGCCTTGATATCAAATTCCCCCTGGGTCGTTTACAGTTGTGCAGACGCCGGATATCTCTCACCTCCCCCAAATGGGAGGTGTTCCAGGCATGTCCCACTGGGCGGAGGCCATGGGGAAGACCCAGGGCCCGCTGGAGAGACTACGTCGCTTGGCTGTCCTGGGAACACCTTGGGGTACCCCCAGAGGAGCTGGAGGGAGTGGCCGAAGCGAGGGAAGTCTGGGCATCTTTGCTTAGACTGATGCCCCTGTGACCTGGTCCCGGATAAGCGGGAGAAGATGAATGGATGGATGGACTTCCCTGTGCGACTAGCCCATCAAAGAGGGCAGAGATTGGATATGGATAAATACAAATATGGATACCATTGACTTGTCTCATGTAATGCAATTTTGCCATGTATCACCATAAATTTTCTTTGTTAAATATTTCAAAAGTTGACATGAAAAATTGCTTTGATAACATACTTTTACAAAGAAACTATAACAATCATAAATGGTGCAACTTCTGCTTTGCCTTACTCTCCTAGTCCTTAGATTCCCTGAAGAAATCTCTTTTACTTTATATGTCAGACTCACTCGGCTCCCACATGGCTGCACATTATGTGTGTCTGTAAGGGTATTCTGAGCATTTTGGGATATTACCTGCACATAATCAAGCCTGTGCATGTGTGTGTGCATGGGTCACACCTCCTGTGGGTCATAATGATCTGTGGTCAGGGTCAGAACCCCTGACTTATAAGACCATATTGATCCAGGATGCCTCGCCATGATTGAAGGCTGCTCATGAGAAGAGTCGCTGTCTGTCACAGAGTTCAGAGTGCTGTGATGTCTTTGATGGTTTATTGTTGGACACACCATCCTGTTCAATTTCATCTACTCCAAAAAATGTTTGGTAACCCAAGACACCCATAAAGTCAGCACAAGACTTCACATGAAAAATGTGATCAAACTCTTAAATAAAAATTGTACTGATGGGTTGCCCTAAATTAATGCTTCAAGGCCAGGGGGTGATGGATTTAGGAGCCAATGACCAAATTAAAATCAAAGGCAACCTGGAAGAGGCTCACAGGGCAGTATAACACCAGGGGGAGCTGAGAGCTGGTCCCCAAACATCCCCGCCTCCAAAATGCTATTAAACAGTCATTTTTCTGGGCGTCATGGTCCAATTTTAGAATTTTATCACACGCTTGATACCACGATGAAACTGAGTCAAAGCCATATTGTTTTGATTCAGCTGTGGCATAATGACTGTTATTTTAGGGTCACATGTCAGAAACGAGCTTCACGCCTTCTCTGTAATCGACTGTAATTGCAGCTGATTATTTGGATAATTGTACTTATAAACTCAAAGGAATGTCCATTTCCTCAGTGCTACATTTTACATGCAATTATCATTAAGTGAAATGCTTTATTGATTTAGAGTTTTGTGTTGAAATTGTGATTTATGTCAGTCAGTTACCCTGATGGACCCTGTTTTCCTGACAGTTTCTATCATGACTTTAAAATTCAGACGGTTCTCAGAGTTCAGAAAACAGAACAAATTATTCTAGTCTCATTCATGTTATGGTTTCAGACAATAGTAAAGCACTAAATTACTGATTTTAGAATATTTTACTTTTTAACTGATATTTAAATAAACTTAGCACAAATTTCATCTTTAGGAAAAGTGTTTTTACAAATATAAATTAAAAAATATATATATATTGTGTAAATTAAGGGTCTGATATTTTCTATTGACTGAGGTTTTAAGTTACAATGTACATTTACAATTTGCCTTAAAGTATTATTATTGTTTTTATTTCTTTATTCATTTTGTTAAACGATTACTGTAACTTTATTGTTACAAGTTTCCAAATTATTTTTAACAGAGGGAGTACTCCGACATATTTGTATCACACACTTCTGAGCTTTGTGGAAAAGATTGTATTTGACAAATATAAATTTTTAGGTCATCATTGGACTTTTAAATGTAAATCTTCACAAAAGCAAAGTCTTCAAAAGTTTCACAATTTGCATTAACATGATTAACAGAGTATAAGCCTTTTTTTTTCCAACTGCCGCAAATATGGGGGGAATACTGCACTTGTACTTTTGGTGTGAAAAGCTTTTGCACAGCCTTTTTCTTATACAGCTCGATTCTGATATATGAAAGATTTGGTGTCATATAACTCTGGCCAGATAAACCACAATTACTGATTTCTTCTTCATAATCAATTTTCAAACCGTTGTCACTTCCGTGAATTAACAGGTAAATGGTAAATGGCGTATACTTGTATAGCCTTTTTCTACCTACAAGGACAACGCGCTTTTACAGTCACAGACCCATTCACCCGTGCACACCCACATTCACACACTGGTGGCCGCTCCCCTGCTAAACACAGGCCTGCCACCTCTGCCACCACCTTGCCTCTGGCCTGCCACCAGAGGCAAGGTGGGGTTCAGTGTCTTGCCCAAGGACACTTCGACTCATGGGCGTGCAAGGCGGGAGTCGAACCTGCAATCTTACGATCACCACGGCCGCCCATGGATGTACACAGGTACATCCATATGCAACTACCAAATCCGAGTCCCTGATTGGTCAAACTTAAAACTGGTTTGACTTTCAACCAGCGTTCAATGGACACACGTTTTGTACGTAGAGCATACATAAGCAGGAATGCGAGAGTATTGAATGCGGAAGCCCAAAACGTGCATTTACGCAAATTTGCGTAGACTTTTGATTTGAATTGTCCACTTGAACACGCGACACCAAGAGTGGTGTAAACATAGCTTCAGACAGGTAAATTAAGGCAAATTTAGGCAACTTGTGTTTGATTGAATAGATTATAGGGAACAGAAGAAAAATCATAATTTAATGTTTTTTTCAGATGATACATTTTAAAGTAAAACAACCACAAAAAAAAGGGCAGAGAACATTATCCTCTACTAGCAACCTTCAAAGATGTCAATAAATTTCACAATTTATTAACATCTCCTGGAGAAGGTTACCATACTTGTGTTAAGCTTCCCTATCACATCATTACTTATTTATGAATTTTGCTGAGGAACCCAGGTATTACTCAGGTTGGCTTTTTTAATGCTTAAATATAGATGCAGTTGTGTCCTATTCAGTAAATAGAATTGTCTTGTCTTATATGTTTGTATTACTTTTAAGCTAAACCTTTTAATGCTGCAACCACTGAAACTGTTAAGCCTGGTGCTGTAAGTTACATGCTTTTATAGAAATAATGAACTTCAGCAGTTCCTTCAACTCTTGCGTTCAAGACGGCTGCAATGGCAAATATACGCAAAACAAAAACCATTTTCTCTGTGAGTCTAAACTATTCTTTTCATATTTCTGAACATTTCTCTGGTTTGATATAGGAGAAAAATGATGAAAGAGAATAACATTCTTGTGTTGGTAAAGGCTCTCAGTGGATGTTGTTTTGCACTGGCCCTGTATTTTAAATGACAGCTATAGTGAGAATATGTCCTTTGGGAATGTTATAATGGAAAACATTGTTCATCACCTTCCCAGAGATCTGATTTAGTTTTTCAATTCAGTTGTTGAGCCAGTAAATTATACTTTCCTTTTTTTTTTTTTTTGAGGGTGTAAACCCCCTAGCTGTGTCTGTTTACATACTAACACATTTCAGGTTGCTTTTTCTGTTTTGTTTTAGCAATTTTGTGTCTTTACTATGTTAACAAACTTTGCAATTATGGCTACCATATTTTTTAAACTACAAGTCACTCCAAAGAAGGAGTAGCATCACCAAAAAAAATGCAAGATAAACAAAAATCATATATAAGTCACACTGGAGTTTAAGCTGCACTTTTGTAAGAAATGTATTTAACAAAACACAAGAACAAGAATGGACACTTCTTCTTGAATCTTAACATGATAATAAAATAGATAACAATAATCGGCTAAATACTGTATATGCACACTTCACTGCTGAAACACATTGATGCTCATTTAACTTCATAAAACATAGGAGGAATCTAGTACTTTAGCACAACATATGAACAATTAACCCTTGTGCTATCCTAGGCACTTTCACATTGGGAGTTGGGTCATCTAGACCCCACAAGACAGTGCACTGAACCCTTTTTCTTCAATGATTTGTGATCTTCACTGGTGTCCATGAATTACATAAAATCCTTTTCACCTTTATCCACCTTTGTCATGGTAGGGTTAATGCATCAATGTAGGGTGGGGTCATAGGATAGATATAAAGATAACAATAGCATGAAGAACATGATAACAAGTAAACTAAACTCTTTCTATCACTTGAAAGCCCTTAAATTCTTTATCCTCTGTGTTGCTTTGGAACAGTACCAACAAGCCTGGCATAAGGCTACGCTCACACCGCTCTTGGCAACATGCCTTCAAGCAGCTACTTCCAACAAAAAGTCTATTTAAATGCTTGTTTTGAGCTTCCGTTCAAAATCCTTGTGTTCACCCAAGTTTCTACAACTGTAATCTCCCTATGTCTAAAATGCGCAGCCATTGAGCGCCCGTGGCAAGTTAAAGGGCCTATATAATGCAAAATCGCCTCTTTGAGCTTTTAAGTGTATTGTCATGTTAATTACACACAAAAAACAACTCCAAAGCAGTATTTTGATTCATTCATGCATTCCTCTAAAAACCTGCGCTCTGAGCAACAGCCCTCTCAATCCATGAAAATAATGGTGGGTCCTCACATTGTGACATAAGATAAATTTGCATTACTTGTGAAATTGCGCAAATTAGATTTGCATTAAATATCTACTTGACCCACAGTGTGGGTGCTGTTTTTCTTGACCTGACCCATGCCTTTGACACAACCACTATGTCCTTCTTGCCAAATTTACTCACTTATGTTTGTTATGTTAAACATTGATTCATTTGCATCGTCTTAATTTAAATTAAGTAAAGAAATAATAAATTTGCTTAATGGAAACACCACAATTTAGGAAAAACTCGCAATTTTCCCCAAAACATTATTTGCTTTGTCGAGGTGGTTTGTGGGGCATATTAAAATGTACATATTTAGTAAAACTCCAATGGGAACACTTTTTTCAAATTAAATGCGCTTTTTGGTAGGGTCTGGCTGACCAGAGCCCCGCACAGCAGGCACCACAATAAGTTCCACAGCACCATTTAACACATTAAAAGCTGCGTGTCATGCAGACCTACAGCTCCTCTGTAAATCACTAACCATGAGTTTCCAAAATTGCTTCATATGTCTTATTCAGGCCATAAGGCCATACGTCATCCAAATGCTCCCTTTTTGTGAATCAACTTAAGACACTACTTGTTCTCATCTATTGCCATGGTTTTAAATGGGGGCCGCACAATCAGTTTATTTCCTTTTACATCCATTTCAGGATATTAATCTGGATCAACCCGTGTGTGCTCTAAATCAGCCACAAACTTCTTAATAGTACAATGAAGCTGCTAAAATTTTTGTGAAATATCCAAGGTTTTCATATCTTGTCCAAGGCATTTAACTATATCATGCTTTTCAGCACCAGAGGCAGTGGCTCAGCCGGTAGAGAAGGTCGTCCAATGATCGAAGGGTCGGCGGTTAGTGGTGTCCTTGGCCAAGACACTACCCTTCCTGCCTCCCAGCGGTTCCACTGGTGTGTGAATGTGTATGAATGTCCCGGTGATGGTCAGAGGGCCCGAAGACACAAACTGGCAGCTCTGTCAGTCTGTCTGACTGAACTATTTTGAGAATCTGCGTCATGTCCTTCCTGCACAGGTTACAGCTTGCCGTAACCTTACGCGTCTAACCCAGAAGGAGGATCACAAACTTAAGAATTATCACAGCCATCCACTAATGAGATGTCTGTCTATATGTGGCTGTATTTCTGGCATTCAACAGCTTCATGACTGGAGCACGCACCACCATCTCCATCTTCGTCTTTGTCTCGACAAATTCGACTGGTCTCACCAGAGCCATTTAACAACACTGTGGAGACCTACGTTTCTCGTTTTGTGTCTATCTTTGCCCATGTGTTTTCCACCAATGCCATCTAACTCTCAAGCTTCACATGTGGATTCCACTCCTGACATAGTTTCAGTGCAGCTGCAATCGCAAAGTCTTTCCCCCACTGAGCGACGGAAGCACATGGGGGCGGGGCTATGTTTGCACTGCGGACAACACTGGCATCTACTCCATGACTGTCAGGGGATCCCTAGATCCAGGAGTAACCTAGTGAGTCATGTCTCCTCCTTCATATCCCCCGCTCAGCCACCTACCATGGTCTTGGTGGCACATGCTGGGGTGCAGGAGGAGTTTGAGTGTTTGTCTCACGTTCGGAGGTGACTTGAATTTACAAGCTGTGGTGAGCCAACTAATGATTCCTGTTGAACCCCAGACTCCAGCCTTACTGATCCATGCCTTATACTGTATGGTTCAGGCATGCATAGAGTTACTGCACATACTTGTGTCTGGTAACTAGGGGTGTGCCAAAATATCGATATGGTGATATATCGCGATATTTAGTCCCGCGATCGATTATCGATACGTCTTCATCAAGTATCGACCTTTTATTTACGTTTAAAAACCCTGTAAAACGTTATATTAACCATCCTTTGGTAAGACAATTCCTTGGAGGGTCGATAGGGGGCGCTCGTTGCGAGATTGGCTGTTGCGGGCGGACGAAGAAGAACACACATTCAAACAAAGATGGCGGAGCGGGAAAACAATGAGAGGCGACGGCAGTAAGTTAAAAGACGCAGCATTGAAGCTGCATCACCCGGAATAGTGTGAGAAAGCTGTGACTGCTGCTGCCTGAAGCCGACACAGACCGGCGCGGATACTTTTTTCCAGACGAAGCTACCGCCGTCTTCTGAGAGAGACAGAGCAGCGGCAATAACAAACGGAAAACGGTCTCTGCAGCGCGGTGGAGAACGAGGAATTTGGGTTTTTATTGAATGCAGTAGAGCCACGCTTTGACATTCCCTCTCGGAAATACTGAAAAAAGGATCCCTGTACTGTACGGCCAGACCAGAGCTACGGCTGAGATGGAAACGGAACAAAAGAGAGGCATTCCTGCCCTTAGACCCCCCCCTTCTCCTCTGACGCTAAAAAGCCTGTGGTTCTCCAGAAAAACATGAACATAAACATACATCACATGCAGCTTTACCCAAACGTGTTGTTCACAAAGACGTTAACTTTTAGATGCCCTTTACGTTTTTTATGTATTTTATCCCTGGTAATTTATTTTGAAAGCAGTTTATGTCTTAAATAACTTAAAGGAAAATTCCTAGCTACTTGATTTTTAAATCAAGTAGACAATATAATTTGTTCACAGAATTAATATCTGATTTACAGCTATTTTTTCAATTAAGCGATGGCTATGGTTTTGTTTTTCAAAAGTTAATACCAATGTGCCTGGCAGCTACTTGACTCATTCATTTTTTATCCTGTTTACAGCAGTTTTGTACTAAATAATGACACTGCTGTTCATGTTCACTATTGTTTAAACTGAATTTTACAGATATTTCCAAATGAAAATTTTCATTGTTTGTCAAAGACAGAGTATCACTGATTTCAGCAATGTTACACAAAAGTCTGTTATTCATTACACCAAATAGGGCACAAGTTGTTTACTATCATGGTGTTTAAAAACTAAAAAATAAATGGGGAAATATTTTCCAAAAAGCTGTTTTTAAAAGTTCTTCTTTCTTAAAGTTTGATATATCGTGAGTTGTTAGAGACGAGATATTTCGATTATCGCATTATCGCCATATCGTGATAGTATCGTTATCGTGAGCAAAGTATCGCGTATCGTATCGTATCGTGAGGTACCCAGTGATTCCCAGCCCTACTGGTAACCACACCAAACACATAAGGTTTTGCATAGTAGAGTCTTTACAACCTCATGTTATTTTTGGGTTTCCCATGGTTATGCAGACATGCACCTCACATTGACTGGGTGTGTTGTCATGGAGTTATTTTTGTCTGCTAAACTGTCTCTCTGCTGCCGCTGTATGTTTTACAATTCAAACGTCAAACTACACCTAAACCTCCTGACCTATGTAATGTTCCTCCCGCATATCATGACCTGCATGCAGTGCTCAGGAAGGTTTGAGCTAAGTCGCTGCCTCCTCATTGTCCCTATGACTGTGTCATAGAGCTCCTACCAGGGACACAGCCCCCAAAGGAGCACATCCACCCTCTTTCTCGCCCTGAATTGGAGGTTTTGAAGAGTACATAGAGGAGGGTTTGCAGGCTGGGATCATCTGCCCCTCTCTATCACCGAATTCAACGAATTCTTCTTTGCTAACAAGCATGATTGGGGTCTACGGCACTGCATTGATTACATAGAATCCCTTCAACATCAGCAAACACAACCAGAATCCTCCATATATAAGGCACTCCAGATGAAAAGGCACATTGTCGATTTTAAAAAAAGGCGGCTTTTCTAGAGCCAAAAATATGTTATATAAAATAAACTGATTCGCTGGTATTTATGCATTTCCTTACATATGTTGTATTTTAGCAGTGATGCACAACTAAACTTGAGAAAAATAACTATCCCCCATTCAGTATGGTCCACAAACAGCAGGTGATGCTATCTTCTAACAGACTGTTAAAAAAACTACTCAAAAAGCAGCAATTATTGCAAACATTTTTACAGAAATAAAAAGCCCAACACTTTGGTGTGGATTGGAAATCTGGAGGCTTTATTGTGGCCACAAGAAAAAATAAAAAAATAAAAAAACGGGGCAAGATAAAACTGTCACTCTATAGTGACTTCCGCCTCCAACGTGCCTGTCCATCATCTACCCATGACAGAGGATCCAAGGTAGGAGACATGTATTGAAAGTCACATAACAAACTGCCATCTGATGCCAAAGTCATCTAGTCAGTCCTTAGGAAGCCTGTGGGGAAGGGCTGCAGGATGACAGGAGGATGATGGATCCTGGTACATATGGAAAGACAGCAGCTTCCCAGGTGGGGGTGTCCTTGGGCAGCAGGTAGTTTGACGTGCATCAACTTGTCAATGACATCTATCAATGTTAACTTGAGCATAAGGAGTGTCTCAATGTAATTATGGATCAAAACACTGCAGGTCATGCTGCAATGTGTAGAATAACACAAAGATGTTTTAAAAAATGTTATTACCAGTTGGAACCCTTTTATTGAGGCTTTATTATTACAAACTATGCTAGAATGAGTATTGACTCTCAGCAAAACGGGAGGAAACTAAAAAAAACAAAACTTCCAGTGTTACAAAATATGGGGATCAACCATTGACTGTTTATGAGAACTAGACTGACTTCTCCCTCCTAGTGCTCCAAACAGGACGTGCCTACTGGCTCCAAGATGCCAAAATTCTTCTATTGAGAAATAAACGGCTATTTTTCAATGTATTTGTCAGAATATACAATCTTGTTCTGCTTCCTTTTTAACCCTATGACGCCTAAATGTATTTGCAGCTATGAAAACAAAAGAAAATAATCACATTTTTTTTGCTTTCAAGTTAATGCTAAATTAAAGTAATTCTGGAGCAGAAATGGTTTGATGCATATTCCCATCTATAGACGTCAATGGTGATAACATGTTCTTTCTAATCTTACTTTTTACAGTTTTTTTTTCTGTAGCCCAAGTGATTCAAATTATAAACTAGCCAACCAGAGGCCTCAATAAAACTATGCGGTCTCAAGTTGAACGTTCAAAAGTTTTTGATTGACAGATTCTCTCGTGAATGTAGTTCTAAAACAATATTCTAACTTAAAAATACATGATATGCTTAGCATTGTAACAGTTTTCTGGAAATGTCTGACTAAACCAATTCAGCGAACAAGGTGTGTGGTGCAGAAATCGACTATGTATGTTATGTGTATGTGGTGACCTTTAGGAATTATTTATTCTTGCTATCAGTGTCTTTGCGCTTCTATCAATTTGTTATTCCACTGTATATTTGCACACTGATTTAAAGCATGGCACATTGTCCTCTGTGTTTTGCACAGCATGTGATGCATTCTTCCACCTGTAGGATTCTGCTTAAGAGTGCACAGACTTGGATTTGTTTGCAGAAGAACATTTGATTATGTTGTCCTTTAAGTTACCATGTCAGCCTTTTAAAAGGAAAGAGACAACAACAAAATTCCTATGAAATTGAAAAATTTAAAGTGTTTTTGTTAGTTATTGAAAAACTGTGTGCAGCACTATTCTTTCTTTAACAGCTATAGAAAACTGTTTTCTTTTTTTATGTTTAAATGCACTTTTGAAAATATTACCTTAAATAATGGTTTATGGCTACCAAATATTGGTAAAGAGTCTATATAAACACCCATAACTTCAGACTTCCGCATTCAAAACTCTCACGGTCACGTGTAGCTTTGCAAGTTTCTTCAACTGTTTTCAAGGTATAACACACATGGGTATTGAACTTGCATTGAAAGTTGAGAAAGGTTAAAAAAAATGAGTAAAAGCAGACATAGGTCTGCCCTGCTAGTCCAGTGTGAACACCGTAGGTTAAACCCGCCTTCAAGAAGAAGCTTTCTTGAAAATGCGTAACTTGCCCAATGTGCCCAAAGCTTAAAAATCAAAATGACAATACTCCTATTTAAAATGTTCTTTTTTATCTTAAAGAAATAACCAAGTTTTTCAAATTATTTTTCTTTATTTCTCTGGTGTCAAGGGAGGTTTAATTAAAACCTTGCCCCTACATTGACAACTGACAGATATCCAAGTGAGGCTATTTAGGATGGAAGACCAGCTCCTTTTTCAGCAACCACAGCAATGGTGAGATGAAAGCCCTTTGCTCTTTTTCACCACTTAAGGATGTCTCTGTAGGTTTACACTAGCAGTCCAGCTGGGTTTTATAAACTCTATTATACCAACAAAACCTCCCATTGGATTACAATGCATTTTGAAGAACTATGTATTCTCTAGAGGATAATGCTCTACATAACCATTTTACTTGCATCTATCTATCTATCTATCTATCTATCTATCTATCTATCTATCTATCTATCTATCTATCTATCTATCTATCTATCTATCTGAGAAAAATCAAATTTATATATGCATTCTTGGCGGTTGGCCTTTGTATCAAACATGCAGGAAAAACCTGAAATTTTTATTACAGGTAGTGCTTGAAACTGTCTGAAAGAGCGCTATGGTGTCAAATTCATGCCTAAACTATTTGGCATCAAAACTGTAAAACCAGGAATCAAAACCCGAATTCTGCAAACCAAAACCCAAAATCTGCAAACCAAAACCCATAATTTGCAACCAAAACTCAAATCTGCAAATCAAAATTCATAACTTGAGAACCAAAACCCATAATTTGCAACCAAAAGCTATAACCTAAAGCGCAATCATATTTCTCAGGTGCTGATTTGTTTTCTCGCTGTTCTGAAATCGTCTTTTTGAGTTGCGCTTTTATTTTGAAATCGTCTTTTTGAGTTGCGCTTTTATTTTTTGAGTTGAGCTTTTTTTTTGCGGTTGCGATTCTAAAACCTGTCACACACGTAAAAACAGCGCCACGTCAGTCAACGGGAGGGGAGGCGGGACATCCCCACATCCAGAAGCTCATTGGCTACCGAATAACACCGAGTCTTACGTCAACAGACCAGTTTAGAATGTGCCGGTAAGTTTTTCATGTTTTTCAAACCTTTTACTATATTAAACGATCAAACTTGTACTTTATTTAACCAGAGGACGCAAGCACAGTCAGATGAGGAGCTCCACCAGTAGCTGCTAGTGAAAAAAGATGTTAGAAAGTTAGACGTTGCATGACAAACTGTCACCATTTTTCTCCCGTGTTAGCATGCTAGCTAGCTCAATGCTAGCGGGGTTTACAGCTCTTTCCATGACTTTAATGGGTTAAACAAAGTCGATTTTTTTTTACCACAGTGTCAGTATCAGTCATGTAAACCTGGGAATAATTGCCCGTGAATTGTCACTAGGATTAATCAAAGATTTTTTTCAAGAAGTACATTCATGTATAATTTAAAAGGTTTCTCAATATATCTTTAGGGATTACAGATTGATTGAACAAAGCAACATATTGCTTTAAGAAAGTGACACCTTTCCTAGTTTGGGATCAAGTTCATCCCTATTTAAAATAATAAAAGTAAAATTATGATTCAGAAACACATTATTTATTTGAGGTACCAGAACAAATTTCCCAGGTGTGGGATCAATAAAGTTTTTCAGATTTTGAACTGTATTCCAAAACCATTTTATTCTCAACCTTAAAGATTGTAGGTTCACACGGGAAGCTAACTCTCACAATATGCAGCTGTGTGTGTGTGTATATATATCTATCTATATATCTATATATATCTATATATATATATATACAGTTTTTTTTTCTCATTTTAACTTTCTTAAATACATTTTTCTTTGTGTGCAGGATGCTGTGGACATTGGACGACAGTCTAACTTAAACCAGGCAGATCAGGAAACTGTTGGAGTTGTTGTTCCCTCTGTGGCGTGTCCTCTCTCCTCTCTCCTCTCAGACCTGTTCAACCCTTGTGGGACATCGGAAAACCATGGCCAAGACATTCACATTTATGTACTGATCTAAGCATGTCATCTCAGCAGGATGTAACAGAAACCAACAATGTGAACAGATCTCATCTGCCTTACAAAATACTGCCCCCTTAAGAAAATAAATGGCTAATAATCACCACTGGTATTTTGTAATGCTTCACTTTTTAATGTTTGACCATTATATGTGTTTTGTACAAAAGACTGATTGATGGTTTTGCAAATATCTTTGAAACACAGAGTCAAGTGTATTAGATTCTGTGAAATTCTGAACCACAATTCAGATAAATTAAAATAACTGGTTTTTAAACTCCTCAAAATACTTGAGGTGGAAAAGTCACTGTTTTTGTGCAGGCACTGAGAAATGGGAAGCAGACGGTTTGCATGGGCATGTTGTCAATGCAATCATGGTCAAAATGGACGACTATTTTAAATGCTTCTCTTTCAGTTAACAGGAGATGTCTGTGAGCCTGCCGGACAGCCTTTGCATCACACCAGGGACGTCTTTGGGGCCTGCATCTGGAAAGAAACAAAAACAGCAAAGATAATTAACCCAAAAAAGAAGAGAAAATTTGAGATTAAAATTGTTTTCTGCACCTTCAAGAAGTTGTAGACATCCACGTCGCAGCTGCCTCAGAATTCCTGCCTTTTTTGTTATGGCATGCATAACAACGGTCCTTATAGAAAACAACAGACATACAGGAATAGTCCATGATTTTAAAATCACCACCTAATTAAAAAGAAACTAATAATTCTATTGATGTCTAATACTGGAATAATTTTAAGGGGAATAAAGTACGTTTTTGCTGGTCTGCTACAATTTTCTCTGCTCTGATTCACTCATACCAGAATTCTGCCAGTCTGCATGGTGCAGACGCATACATTTTGTAAATATGGCACAGCAATATTGTTGCTCTGTTAATTCCCTCTGTCTGTAAACCCTGAAAAATATTGAGAAACCTCACAGGTTATGACATATTTAATTAATCCTAGTGACAATTCACGGGCAGTTATTCCCAGGTTTACATGACTGATACTGACACTGTGGTAAAAAAAAAAATCGACTTTGTTTAATCCATAAAAGTCATGGAAAGAGCTGTAAACCCCGCTAGCATTGAGCTAGCTAGCATGCTAACACGGGAGAACAATGGTGACAGTTTGTCATGCAACGTCTAACTTTCTAACATCTTTTTTCACTAGCAGCTACTGGTGGAGCTCCTCATCTGACTGTGCTTGCGTCCTCTGGTTAAATAAAGTACAAGTTTGATCGTTTAATATAGTAAAAGGTTTGAAAAACATGAAAAACTTACCGGCACATTCTAAACTGGTCTGTTGACGTAAGACTCGGTGTTATTCGGTAGCCAATGAGCTTCTGGATGTGGGGATGTCCCGCCTCCCCTCCCGTTGACTGACGTGGCGCTGTTTTTACGTGTGTGACAGGTTTTAGAATCGCAACCGCAAAAAAAAAGCTCAACCCAAAAAAAAAGCGCAACTCAAAAAGACGATTTCAAAATAAAAGCGCAACTCAAAAAGACGATTTCAGAACAGCGAGAAAACAAATCAGCACCTGAGAAATATGATTGCGCTTTAGGTTATAGCTTTTGGTTGCAAATTATGGGTTTTGGTTCTCAATTTATGAATTTTGATTTGCAGATTTGAGTTTTGGTTGCAAATTATGGGTTTTGGTTTGCAGATTTTGGGTTTTGGTTTGCAGAATTCGGGTTTTGATTCCTGGTTTTACAGTTTTGATGCCAAATAGTTTAGGCATGAATTTGACACCATAGAGCGCCCCCTGCTGCCCATTTCAACGTCCTCTCAAAAGTCCGTTCTGAATTTTCCCCACACTCCTCTAACGGTTTAACTAATCCACACATTATGTTTTTCTATCTCCATTTCTCGAAACAACCAACAAGTGAAAAATAGAGAAATGTGTCACAGTACCTGATCATTTAATGACAAACAATACTAATACATGTATAAACAAACACACATTTATTACACACTGTGCGTTTTGAGCCAGCTTCTTGATACATTCTTGGTACATTTTTTTCCTCCGTTTACCAATCTATGCGCCACAAACCTCAGATATTTAACCTTAAAGGATCAAAATATTTGGATCATTTGGCTGAGGCAAACACTTCAATGGGTAAAATAATGAACGGTTAATTTGTAGGGCAATGGCTTTCATTATCCTTCATTTATATAACAATTTAAGATACCTCATACTTCCTTTTCAAAATAATAAATAAAAGCAATCATCAGTAGGGAGAAAGTGGTGCGTCCTCTTACCTTTACAGACGTCAAAGAAGAGAAAACGCCAATAAATCCTTGATTGTAAGCTCTACTTTTTAAATTCTTCTCTCCTGATCCCTGGAACTTCGGAGCCTCTGCTGCGTATCCGCGGTAGAAGGCTAATATTACGACGACTCCCCCTCTAAACCCAAAGGAAACACCCGAACAGCATCTTCTCTGCGTTCGAGGAACTCCTGCTAAACCCTTTAATTTCCATGTTGGTAAGATTTTGACATGACAGCTGACACAAGCGGCTTGGATGCAGGAGCACGACGCTGCTGAGAGATGGAGACGAAAGAGCATCAACCTGCACGCTGGAACCTCGCGTGCGGTGCGGTGCGGTGCGCCGTGGAAACCACGTGTCCTTCCACTTTTATCTTCTATTTCGGGTTTTTTTTTTTTCCAACTCTCAACTTTAATTAAATCCTAAGGATAGTATCAATAAAAATATCAGAAAGGGGATCCTGTCTTTCAAGGAAAAGTATGTCCACGTTTCCCACGAGCGCTGAATAGCGCGGAAAGGATTGAAGAGGCTGTGCAGGTGGAAGGTGTCTTTATGCTTTAAAATGTATAGAAACCTTCAAATAAAAAAGATGGGGGTCCTAAAAAAAAACTCGTGAAAAACCGCGCTTTATGGTGTGCCGTCGTGCGCTTTCCCTCTCTCCATTTTACCTCGCGCTGTCCACTGGTGCTGCAGCTTGGTATCAGAAGACTTACATGAGTTCAACATGAAAAGTCAGGATTTCTCCCCTCGGAGGAAATTACGCTTTTTAACGCTTGTTAACAGGAAACCATCTCGATTAGTTACAAAAACAGCAAAAGAGTCGCAGCTTGTTGCAGCGTGGTGGGTTTCCCTGAAAAGCGGAATGTTTTGGAGCGTTCACGCTCACAGAAACATCAGTAGTATCCAGTTGTCATTTATTGTTAGACTCCCCATTTCTATTTCTTTTAAATCCATATATCTTGCTTAATTCAAGTGGTCTTTTTTGTGGTGGTATATATATATATATATATATATATATTAGTGTTCTAATAGATAGATAGATAGATAGATAGATAGATAGATAGATAGATAGATAGATAGATAGATAGATAGATAGATAGATAGATAGATAGATAGATAGAGTAGCGACCTGGGGGTTAGCCCTGCTTTCAGCCCCAAAGGCTCATGGGAAATGGGGAGGTTTAGGTGAAACCTTGAGTCAGAGGAAGCTGAACTGACGATCCATGCTGTTTGGGCTGTGTGTGCTTGGAATAAATGGGCTTGCTGCTCAAAAGGAGACATTGTTTCGTTTCCTTATTATTTCTGCCTGAGACTGTTCGAGCTGTGCGGTGTATGGAGCATGGACAGCACTCCAATGAAGCCATCTAGGTAGCAATCTGACTTTTGCTCCCCCGCTTAAGTGACGGTCTGGCTGGAATCGGTACATTGGAGTCAGAAGTGGGATGCTTGGTCGCTGCTACACCATGGAGAGCTTCATCATGGAGGGAGAGACGGAGCAGCTGATCCTGGTGGCAGTCTGGGACAAGGGAGGAATAAGGGTGATAACACCACCCTGATGAATCGAGCACCTGCCGCCATCCGCAGCCTGGCCCACCAGCAGTAGAACATCCGGATCAGACTGTGATAACGGTGCGCAGCCCAACTGAACCTTCACGATGCAATGGCTCAACACCGCTGGAACCACACCTGGCTCAGGTCAACCTGGCGACCGGCCAGGAGGGCTGGACGCCGAAGGAGACTCGTCACACACCCAGGCCTGGCGTTGGAGAGCGCCACACTCCAGGCACTGCTGGACCTCCCACCTGCGGAGCTGCAAGACCTGTCAGCGTGGACAGCAGAGCTTCGCTTTGGGGAGGAGGATTCGACGTAACGGACCCTTCAACAGCTGGAGTCTCGTCGCCGTAGCGACGACCACGAATGCCCATGATGCTTGGGGACCTACGCTGCTGGTGTGCAGCTCTTCGCTTGAAGAGAGTCTGCTCCCCCATGGTGACGTGCACCCTGATGGCGGTGCTTCCACCGAGGCGGGGACTGACTCTCCTGGCTGGACTCTCCTGGCTGGGCTAGCTCTGCTTTCAGCCCCCAAAGGCTCATGGGAAGTGGGGAGGTTTAGATGAAACCTTGAGTCAGAGGGCTGGAAGCTGAAGTGACCCTCCATGCTGTTGGGCTGGTGCGTGCTGGATATATATATATATATATATATATATATATATATATATAGATATATATATATATATAGATATATATATATATATATATATATATATATATAGATATATATATATATATATATATATATATATATATAGATATATATATATATATATATATATATATATATATATATATATATTAGGAAGCAAGAAAAACTAATTGCACTGTGAAAATCTTAACCTCCTTACTCTGTAAGTGAGAGTGAGAACGAAGCTGAGAAAATTGAGTAAAATGTACTCTAGATATGGATGTTTATTACTAGGAAAAATAAAAAACCCAAACACTAAATAAACCCTTGTGCTATCTTAGATGACCCCACCCTCACTTTGACATGTTCTCCCTACCATGACAAAGGTGGATAAAGGTAGAAAAATTTCATGTAATCCATTGAACCAGTGAAGATCACAAATCATTGAAAAAAAAAGGTTAGACCCCTGTCTAGAGGGTCTAGATGACCCAACTCCCAACGGTAAAGTGCCTAGGATAGCACAAGGGTTACAAAGGTGTTATCATTTTTATGTTTTAAAAATTGTACATAAACCATATAGAACAGATTTTGGTGCAATTATAACATATCTGAGAACATTTGGCCATAGATATTACTTAGTATCTAAAATGAATTATAAATGAAATTTGAGCCGCAGCCATTAAAAGGCCAGTTTATCACACATGTTTTAAAAGTGGCACGTAATTCACACCGCCTTGTGTTGTCCCAAGACTGGGAGTATAAAGCAACGTTTTATCTCATACAAACCTTGTGTCCAAAACACCGTTCTAGTGCGTTCAAATCCTCACATCCAAAACACCATCTTGCTGTGGGACATTTGGGCGTCAAAAACACAATTACTTTTCTGGGGGTTTTTTTGTGTGTTTTTTTAATTTATTTTTTAAACAGATGAGAGCTGAAGGCATGTTGTGTTGGGCAGATTTTACTGATTCTACTACACCCAAGAGTTCTGAGCATCCCAGCCCAGGCATGAGCCAGTGCCCCCCAAGGGAGACCTGCCACATGCTCCAGGCAATCACCCGCCTGCTCCACAGGAGCAGGAGAGAGCAAGGCAGGGGCTGAGCACCCCTGCACAGGAGAAGGATGCCCAAGAGAAGTAGCAGTCCCTGAAGAGCATTGTAAACATGGCACAAGCAGGCTCACTCACTGTTCAAGGGCAAGGACCAGAACCCACACCACAGGGCACGGACAACCACAGGCTCACGTATGATGTGATCACCGGCTGATGGTCTTGCCAGAAAACTCAGGGAACCCTCTTGCCGCATAGAAATAGGGCTGCCAGGAAACCAGCACCCGAGGCCCTGGTTCCCCCCGCCAGTGATGGGGTAGGGCAGTGATCCCCCACCCCAGGGCCACGGACTGATCCATGGATCACATGGTACAGAGTCGCAGACAGAAAAAAAAACCCTGCACACACCAACTTAGATAATTTCCATGTTGGTTATTTTTTTGAGACTGAAGGAAGTTTTGTTTTGGAAAACTACTGGATTCTGTTTACCACATCCGTCTGTCTGTCACGTGTCACGTGATTATAAGCAGCTACTTGAACTTTTAAATTCAAAGCTAAAAAGCTAATAATAAACACCAAAAAATGAGTTTCTTTGGGGAGAAAAGAGCCAGTGAGTAAGCTGAATAAGGGTCTTCGACTTTAAAGAAAAATAAAGCTGCTATTTATAAACTAGGAGTCTTCCTCGACATATGGATCATATACGTTAATAATAAAGATGAAGACAGAGTGGATTTGTTTATTATTCATTTTTATTTATTTATTACATCTTAAAAGTCGGTTGGATGCTAACTTGAGAAAAGTTAGCATCCGGTTGTTAGTATCCAATTTGACGTCTTCATCTGGAAAATTGTCCAAGTCACGTAAGCACCATTGGGTTCTATGCTAAGCGAAAGGTATCATAGATCACCAGGAAAAGCGGCGTAAAGAACAGCAGTTGAACCAATATAAGTGCCATTCTTTATGCTCATTCTAAAAAGTAGCATGTAATTTACGCCGTCTTGTGTTGTCCCAAGATGGACATAAAAAGCCACGTTTTGTCGCATACAAAACCGTGCAACAAAAACGCTGTTCCAGCGCGAACAAAGCATGGGCATCAAAAACACCATTATGTTTTAATAAATAATAAAACAGCTAAAATTTGAAATGGTTAATTGCTGTAGCCTTGTGGTTAATACAGAATCACTTTGTATTTTTCTCGCACAGAAATTTTGAGTTCAACTCCAGGGAATATGCAGCAGCTTCTTCATGTTTGTTAACTTTTTCTTTTCCTTTGACTAAATTTCTTTGTGTTAACTATGTATTGAATTTTAAATGGCGTATACTTGAATAGCACTTTTCTACCTTCCTTGAAGGCCCAAAGCGCTTTAAAGTCTCAGCCCCATTCACACACTGATGGCGGCTCCGCTGTCGAACACTAGTGCCAACCTTCCACCAAGTCAAGTGTTAGTAACACTGGTAAGCCATGGAGTGTTTATTAGTGAAGAAAGACAGCCACTCAGAAAGAGCTGGGTGCAGTTATCGGTTTATAATGAAAGATTCCTTTTTTTTTCCTTCCTTCCTTTTTTTTTTTTTTTTTTTTTTTTTTTTTTTACAAATTTTAAATAGGAATCAAGTTTTTCTGTTGTAACAACATGTTGATTTGGCAATTGGAGGACTAGATTGTTTGATATTTTTAATAGTTCATCAATGAAAACACATATTTTTAAGCATTCCAAAAACTTGCTTTAAGACTAAAGGAGATGTCCCATTTCAAGCCATTGCTCCTCGTCTTTGGAACTCCCTCCCATTGTCATTGCGTCAGATTGACTCTGTTGAGTGTTTTAAATCTCAGGTCAAGACGCTTTTATTCAGGAGAGCAGCGCTGAGACGCCTGACGGCTGAGCCCCCGAAGAACCAGGATGGCAAAGCTCTTCCAAAGGGGAGGTGGATGAGAAGGCGCTCCAACCAGGCTGGTGCAGATAAAAGAAATTGTGATGTCATCATGCTTCAGCAGACTGTTTAAAAAATCGGTGAAATAAAATTTGTTTTGGTATGTTCCCATATAGTGATGACATGCTGATATTTAAGTGATATGTCATTCAGAAAAAATCGACAGTGTAAAACAAACGGTCACTGTTGTACCCTTGATATCCCTCAAGGACATAAACATATAATGTTCATTTTAGGCACACTGAATTAAAAGAGAAACAGCATTGGAATGTTTATTATTTACCAGCTAAATTTGGATAAGCTTTCCTCAACTTTATTGTGTTTTAGTCAAATGTAATAACGAAGTAGACTTCATCTGTTCAAATATGTGTGTGATTCTAGTTATATTAGAAACAATAAACACTATTAAATGTTTAATATTTAGCTGCTAAATTTGGGTATGCATTACTCCTTTTGATTGTGTCTTTGTCTTGTAGGGAGAGACAGTATATTTAGTTGGTGGAAAGTAGATTCTCTGATCAGTACCAAGGACAGCGACATGCTAGGGCAGCAGGAAGTATCTTTGAGTTTTCAATACATGAGGCTGTTCAAACAAGATTTTGGCATCAACTCATCACTTTACCCTTATTTCTTGCACATCTGTGAGTAGTTTGTATTATTATTGGAATAATATTGATTTACATGTTAATGCATTGTATCTTAAATTACTACAAAACATGAAATCTGAACAAAAAAAGTCTTTAAAAATTGTGGTATAACTCCATAAAGACTGCACTTTCTTAACATGTTTAATAATGACATTGTCTCATAGAACCCACAAAAGCCAGCAAATAAAAGAATTCACAGAAAATTCCCCTCTTTTATATTAAAATGATTTTTTAGCCTTTTCATGAAATTCACAAATCCCATTTTTATGAAATATAGATAGTATCAATTATGATACATTGGGTGATTTGATAACATTTTGTTCACAAAAGATGTAAAAATATTGATATGAGTGTTTATTTAAAACATACCTTATTTAGCCACTGCCTAAGATTTGATCCACACATTTTTAACATAGTGTAACAGTATTATAAAGAATTAACTATCAACGAATTTCGCATCCTTTCAACACAGCAAGTAGTCATTAAAAAATTAATAGAAGAGTTAGTCTCACCAAAACATTTTAAAAATGTTGGTGGAAAAATATTTTTCCGCCAAAATTCTTTTTGAGGTTTACGACGGAGTATTAGGGCCACCAAAAAAAAAAAAAAAAGTTAAATTTAGGAGATAAAAACTCGTAAATTTATGAGAAAGAAACTCGTAAATTTACAAGATTTAAAGTCGTAAATTTATGATTGTGGACGTGAGCTTGCAAAGCAGCAGGTGAACGCTGCGCAGCAGCAGAGCAGACCGACTAAACTTTGTTAAACAGGCAAGATGAATGTTTATTGATAACGTTCCAAATGTCTGGAATCTCGTTTGTTTGATTTACAATTTATTAAAGTTTTATTTATTGATGGGTGGTGCGGGATCTCTGCAGCTCGATGAAAACATCGTCGGTATTCCGGCAGCTGTCCACGTCAATCCTTACTTCCTCCACCAAAGACAAATCTCTACATTTGTGTGTCGCTTCCGTCTGAGGAGGAGCACTTATTTGTCATTTTCAACGTTCTAATGATAATATAAAAGACTATTTTCATTCCTCTTTATTGTTTTATGCTGAAACGGGACGTTTCATCTGCAGGAGGGGGCGTATGAAACACTGTTTACTTCCGCATTGGTGTTCGGATGACAGGTTTATGACGTAATGAGACAAATGAACTTCAGGGTGTGAATAAAAAGGAGAATAAACGCAGCAGCGGTCCTCTCCACCCAAACGTGTCTCTGAGCTCCTAATTTTACGCATTAAACTCCGCTTTACTGACACTGAACCCCGGAAAAAAACTGAAAAAAAAATCTGATTTTGAGTCATCAAAAGGTTCAGAATCTGTTTTTTAAACCTGTAATCCGGAAATAAAACTTCACAAAAGGCTGCACGTATTTCATCTTCAAGATAGGCTCCGATAAACGGACAACTTCGGTGTTTTCTCCTTAATCTATGACTTTTTTCTGGTAAATCTATGAGATTTCAAGTCGTAAAACTATGAGATAAAACACGAGAAAAAAGGTTCAGCACACTGTCTTGTGGGGTCTAGATGACCCAACTCCCAATGTTAAAGTACCTAGGATTGCAAAAGGGTTACGAGAGGCCTACACAGTTTCCAATTTCAAAGTTAGACTTAAAACAGTCCTCTTTGGACAGGCTTATTGTCAGACTAGCTAGTGTTCAGAGAATATTTACCTTACTGTTAATTTTTTTAAATTAAACTCCTCTATTCTTGATGATTTATTCATCATTTAGTTCTCCATGCTTCTGTTTGGTGCAGTGCGATTCATGTACTGTCCCCCTTTCCCACTCCCCTCCTGGGGAGATTCCAGTTGGCTGATCTGTACTCCTGTACCTGACCGTGTACCTCGTCTCTGGCTTGCCTCTACTACTGCTCCTACACCTACACCTGGCTGTGGATCCTGTCTCCAGTTCGTCTTGCGCCCCCAGCCGTCCCCCAACTTCATCTGGATGAAGATCATTTGCTGGACTTGAATATGTAGTTGTAGAGTTAGATAAGTTCATTCTTCTCTATGAGTTCTGGTACATTGCCTGTCCGTCCTGGGGGAGGATACTCCTTTCCATTCATTTTTGAGGACTAAAGTCATCTTGTCACTAACTTGTGACAAGGAGCTAATCATCTTGATATATGCATGCGTTTTTACGTACGTGAATAAAAACAATTTCAAAATAAAAGCACTGCAGTTTTAGTCCATGCATGAGGTGAAATGAGAAAACATGTTTATTTTGAAATTTTCAATTAACCTTACGCGGGCTAGTCAGAGTAAACCACATGGCCACATGTGGCCCGGGGGCCATACAATGCCCACACCTGCATTAAAAGAACCATTTGGTCCAGTTTCTTACTGACATAACCGAGTGAGAATGTCTAGAACTCACAACATTTTATAAAAATACATGGTAACGCTTTATAATAACTACACACCAAGCATTTGTTATAAACATTAGCTGAGCCTGAATAAACACTCAATCATTTATGGAGCATCAATCCTACTTTATTAAGCATTAGAAAGAAGCTTATATGTGCTGTCATAAATGCTTTATTCTCTTAAAAGGATTACTATAATGTGTTTATTAGAGACATTTATTGCCAAAAACAATTGAGACTTCATTCATGAACTATTTACCATTTTTAAATGAAGTATTAAATGACTAAAAAAACAGTTATTTAGAGGTGGCTCTTTTAGTCATAAGCTCATTTATTAATTTTAAGTAAAACACCTAAAAATCCATTTAAATGTACATTTATACATCCACATTTTTAGACATGTCTTACTGTGTTAATAAATAAACAAAAAACCTGCATTCCTATTGCAAATCAAAATGAGGTTTCAAAACATTTACTACTTCTTACTTATCTGTTTCTTCTTCTTTCTCTTTCGGCTTATTCCAAACAGGGGTCGCCACACCAAATCATCCTTACTCCAGAGGACGAGTCGCATGGTAAACTTGGCAATGTTTTACACCGGATGCCCTTCCTGACGCAACCCTCTCAAACAATCCGGGCTTGGAACCGGCACACAGAGGTAGAGAAGGGAACAGGGCGCAGCCCAGATTAAAACCCTGGGTTCACAGACAGAAGGTGCCACAAACCAGCACAAGCTAAACCGGCTCCCTCTTAGTTATCTGTTTATGGGACCTAATCTATTTAGTAAAGCTTTAGCAAATGAGATGTAAAAGGCTCCATTACCTTCTCAACAAAAAAGAGCAAAACACAAGAACACAGAACACAGAAATATTTATCATAAAGATGAATTGTAACAAGCCACACTTAATTATAAAGTGTTACCAAATACACTTTTTTGTGGCTATTAGGCCATTTAGTTATAACATGTAGCTTTTAAATATTCACAACAATAACTATAACAGTGTTATATTTTTTTAAATAAGCTATGTAATAATTTTGATTTATTTCTATCTGACAGCAGCACAATCAAGTTCCTTTTAAAATAAACTTAAGTGTAAAAAAAAGTTCCTTGTCAAACAGTAACTGTACTTGTACTTATGCTACAATTCTCTCATTTAAGAACTTTGCTTGTGAACAGAAACTATGTAGGCCTACTGCTTTGCAGGAAAAGATCATAACATGTGCTCTAAACTTAGTCTATTAATAAACAGTTCTGTCAATAGTTTTAATCATCATTAGTCATCCGACGTGTGCATTTTGGAAAATTGATAATACACATAAGAATTATGGATTTTGTGTCATGTCAGGAGTAGTTAAACAAGTAGTAGTAAAAACAAGTTTTTTTTTTACCATTAAGAGATCACCTCATTAAAAGATAAACTTGAATACGGTAACAAAATGTAACCAACAAACTCATTATTGATATACAATAAGAAACAAATCAGGGTACTTTGAAGCTCCATGTAAAAACTTCTGGTGAAACATTTCAAAACAAGAACATTTTTAACAAACAGAACAAAATGAATTCATGACTACAGCTCCAGAGTGACAATTGAGAACCCCCCCCCCCCCATTTCCTTACCCCCCTAAGCGCGGCTGTTACTTGCAGGCGCAGCTGTAACTTGTGGTCAGCTGGGAACCTGACCGCAATTGATTCCCATCGTTCATGTTAATGAGCCATTCAAAAGATTCTATTCTTTTGTGAAAATTACATCAGTAGCCTTTTAATTAAGCATATGAAGTGACTGAGTTCATGATCAGGTTCATACTATTTTTTTCCTAAATGCATCATAGTAGCGTTCTTAAAAGGTTTTGATTGAATATACTGTGAAATTCAAGACAAAGTAAGATGAAAAAAAAAATAAAAAATATACTTTAAACTCTTCATACCTGTTGTAGGATTTGAAATAGTAAATAAAAAAAGCATACAGGCTTTTCGTAGCTTAACCCAATGCTATTGTAATAAGAAGAAAAAAACACAAACTAACAAAAAAAGATGGAAAAACAAAACTCTGAGACATAAAAGCAACACATGTGGAAAGAACGTTGGATCAGGTCATCTAGATTTCAGAAAATCCAATCTTACAGATGCATGTTCCATTCGTCCTTTAATATAATCTGATGTGTTGCTATAAGATGTGTTTACCTGTGAGCAGACGCCTCACATCTCTACAGAAAAGGGGGCATCAAACCCTGGATTTTAGCATCTTAAATGTGACAGCTTTAAGCCTTGTCAAGGCCTATGAAGTTGTTTAGGGTTGGGATGAAGGCAGGAGTCTTGTCTACTTTTAAGTATGTCATCAATTTTATGTTTAAATGTGAATTTTCAGCTATAAAAACTATATTGTGCACATTTATGTTTTTCAAAAATCTTTAGAGGAAAAAAGAACATACAAGTTCAAAATAATGTATTTCTACTTATTGATTATCACAAAAATAAATGTAAAGCATCTTCGAATATTGTTTGTTGATAAACAACTCAACAAAGAAGCAATGCTTACCAATTTCTTCCTTTTCTTTTATGTTCTTTTTTATAGCCTATTTTGTATTCTTGGATATTGTAGTATTTGACTGAATTTGGGTAGCCAAACTTTTCAAGAAAATTGCAGCGGGAAACATCAGATTTGGATTTTATGCTCTTTTTTTATGCAAATCAGCTTATTTTTGTTTACCAAGTTTACCATGAATTTAATTTCTCCTTAAACAATGATTTTTACTTTTAGCAATTATTTTGAATAGTAAGAACATTGTTTTTTTATTTTTTTATTTTTTGAAATAGTCATTTTCTTCACCTATTTTCACCAACTCAATTTAAAGACCCACTCCGAGGATGTTTTGATCAAAGCGTTTTTCATTTTCAAAGCTTTACCAGTGGTCTTTTATTTGTGATTATGTCGTTTTTAGCCAGAATCAGGAATCCTGTGTCATTTTCTAGGACTTAGTTTCTGCAAAGACACTCTAAGGTGCGGGCGGAACTGTTGACACCAGTTACGTCAAATAAAGCAAGTGAGGCTCAGCCTCACAGTATGATAAAATAGAAAAAAGTACTAATAGCAGTAAAAGTACACTGGTATGTGTTAAAGATACATTTTCAGTTGACTTGACACGTGTTCCACAGTTTCTGAGGTTAAAATCGACAAATTTGAGTTTTATGTGATCTCATAGGGAGCAGAAACTCCAGGTGAGGCTCCGGAGCGCTTCAGCTTATGCAGGACTCAATTTTAACAGGGATGTGCCATTTGGGCGCTGACAGCTGCTGAGGATAAGTTCATCCAAGTCACCAGCCTCAGAAATTGTAGGTTATCAGCAGCTCAGATTAGAGACCAGGGGCCTCATTTATAAAACCTTGCGTAGGATTTGCGTCAGAAGTGCCGTACGGATGAAACATAGGACGTGCGTACGCACAGAAATATTTGGATTTATAAAACCGTGCGCACGCACATCCTACGCATCTTTCCCTTAAGAAATCACAATCAATCCTAAATGCTGCGCAGCTTTTGCGGCTTCATGACACGCCCATAGTTGCCCATAAATAGTCCGTGAAACGCCCACAAATGAATATTCATTGATTGCGAAACCATGGCAAACACAGAGAGGAAATTAAAAAAACGTAACTTGACTGAATGTGAAGTAGAAGTTATCGTTGGCGAGGTGGAAAAGAGGAGAAAAATGTTGTTTGGAGGGCACAGTGTGGGCATTACTAATGCCGAAAAGGCACGTGAGTGGCAAACGGTGGCAGACTGCTACGGGTGGGGGGTGGGGGACAGGGGACATCGGAGCTGACCCCTGTTGATGAGAGAGTGGCGGCAATTATTGGGGAATCCCTATTAAGTGGAGTGGAGTGACTGAGGGAGGGGGGGGGGGGACACCGACGCGCCAGATGCACCGGGTGACACACCCCCAAAAGCTCCAACAGGACGGCTGGAGGAAGTGGGAACCGTCTCATAAGCCACTCGTCCTCGTTTGCCAGCAAGTCTTCTTGCTGTCTAAAGATGCGTTCACTCTGAATTCTTCCATTTGCCACATCTTCTAAGAGTGCAAGATCACCCATTGTGCGTCATTACGCATTGTGATGGGGCATTTTATTTCCATCCATTTAATTGCATCTGACAAACTACAGATGTCGGTAATAATCCACGTGGAAATGGGAAATTGTTCAGCGCAAATGTAATTTCTTGTTGCTTTCTGAATGGTTGAGACATACGCCATACATTGTTTTATCAAAAATAAAACAAACTAAAGGCATATGCATGAATATCATAATTCCATAGCTTATGATGAAATGTTTTACTATGAAAACAACTTTCCCCAGTGGACAATTAATACGTCTGTCTGTCTGTCTGTCTGTCTGTCTGTCTGTCTGTCTGATTTGCACGCATCTGGCGGCGCGTGCACATGCAGCGGCTCCTCTCTCCCCTACCTTCAGTGTTTTTTTGGCTTTATCTTTTTGGGTTTCAAGGATTTATTGTTTTTAAAAAATATATTTTTTACGTTGTTTATTTATTATTTTATATGCTGCTTGCACTTTGGGGTGAGAGGAAAGCAATTTCATCTGTGCTGTATGTCTTACGGATGCAGCATATTCGACAATAAAGCTGACTTTGACTTTGACTTTAACTTTATCTGCTCCGCCAGACGGACACATTGACGAGAATATCAGTTTTGTACATTATTTCGTTCTGTTAACTATATTATTTATGAGGATAAATTGCACAACATGCCAATGTTGCAGAGCATATTTCACTTTTCTTTTTGAAAATAAGTTTTCATTTGAATTTCTGTTGTAATTTTCGTTTGATTTTCTTTTTTTTTTGTTTCACTGCTGATCGATCAAACAGGTGTTCGTGTAGGCTGTTCATTGTAAGACTTGCTTTGTGAAGTCTTCATCTTATTTATGAGAGGCAGTATTGTCATTTCACGTGTTTCTTCCATCTGCCGACGGTGTCGCCGTTTCTCATTTCACCCGTTTTGTGCGTACGCCTGGGTCAGAGCTTGCGTGAAGGACCGCACGTTTTCCCGTCAAGTTTGCTTTTTATAAATCTCAACTATTGCGTAGAGAGTGGCGTACGCCTTCTTTTGTGCGTACGCAACGTTTATAAATGAGGCCAAACACATCTCTACAACAACTGTTAAAAGGAGACTGTGTGAATCAGGCCTTCATGGTAGAATATCTGCTAGGAAACCACTGCTAAAGAAAGGCAACAAGCAGAAGAGACTTGTTTGGGCTAAAGAACACAAGGAATAGACATTAGACCAGTGGAAATCTGTGCTTTGGTCTGATAAGTCCACATTGGAGATTTTTGTTTCCAACCACAATTTCTTTGTGCGACGCAGAAAAGGTGAACGGATGGACTCTACATGCCTGGTTCCCACCGTGACGCTTAAAGGAGAAGGTGTGATGATGTGGGGGGCTTTGCTGGTGACACTGTTGGGGATTTATTCAAAATTGAAGGCATACTGCACCAGCATGGCTACCACAGCATCTTGCAGCAGCAGCTATTCCATCCGGTTTGCATTTAGTTGGACCATCATTTATTTTTCAATATGACAATGACCCCAAACACACCTCCAGGCTGTGTAAGGGCTATTTGACCATGAAGGAGAGTGATGGTCTGCTGCGCCAGATAACCTGGCCTCTACAGTCACCGGTCCTGAATCCAATTGAGATGGTTTGGAGTGAGCTGGAGCGCAGAGTGAAGGCAAAAGGGCAAAAAAATGCTAAGCCTCTCTGGGAACTCCTTCAAGACTGTTGGAAGACCATTTCAGGTGACTTCCTCTTGAAGCTCAGCAAAAGAATGTAAGAGTGTGCAAAGCAGTAATCAAAGCAAAAGGTGGCTACTTTGAAGAAACTAAAATATGACATATTTTCAGTTGTTTCACATTTTTTTGTGATGTATATAATTCCATATGTGTTAATTCATAGTTTTGATTCCTTCAGTGTGAATCTACACGTTTCATAGTCATGAAAATAAAGAAAACTCTTTGAATGAGATGGTGTGTCCAAAATTTTGGTCTGTACTGTATATGAATAATGGCCTCACCAGCCATCAACCTCACCACACGTCACTGGTTGACATGGAGCATCACCTTCTCCCCTTCCCGTCAACTATCTGTTTACATGCTCTCCCACTAGCTTACATCACCTCACATCGCCAAACTAACATTATCGATGCAACAAAAATGGTGAGCAATATTGGAGCTATCTAGCCACATAATTTGAAGCCAGCTCAGGCAAGAAAAATGTACGTGGATCTAGTAGTCTTTAAGGAGACTTATCAGAACAGTAATTACAAGCTTATTTAAAAATTGTTTCACAGCAATTTGAATAAATTGAATAAATTCTCAGAAATGCAATTTGAATCCTAATTTTATTTACACATGTCCTCCATCATGAGAAAAAATCCTCAAGAACATGTCAAAAACACTAAAAACACAATTTTCATGTTTGAAAAATTGATGTTGCTACATGTTCCCTGACTGCTTTTCTGGTTCTGCAAGGTCCCATCCTGTTTCTATTTAACCTTCCTCTGAGTTTAAGCTCTGCCCTCCTGTTCCCTGGTGTTCAGTCGCCCAAATGATGAAAGACACTCGACATGAAAGAGTCATGGTGATAGCTTTGATTGAGCTCAGGAAAGGTAGTTTTACATCAGACATTGAGGGAAGTTCAGAGACTAATATTGTTATGATCTAGCAACCAAAGATAGCCAGGGATAAAAGTCTAACATATGCTAGAAATGAATTTGTGACATTGTTAGAAATTTAGGATTATCGTCCTGCAAATGTGTCTTTTACTAAACTCAATGTCATCTTGAAAAAAAAAGGTATCCAGCAAAAATACAGCATGTAGTGGCACAATGATCAGGGGATCTCTAAGGCTGATTTCCCATGAGACCTATAGCTGTGTGAACAGCCCCAGTTCTGATGTTATCCTAAAATTTGAAGACAACAACTCTGTTCTGGTTTTCATGTCTTGAAACGATGAATCAGCTTACAGGGAGGGAATAGTAGTTATCTCATGTCCACCTCTCATGCTGTGACTGCCTCTGTTGGATTCTGAAAGCTAGTTAAAAGTTTATCTTTCAAAGGCTAAGGACTGCAGAGCCCATCATTGACTGTCACTTCTCTGTCTATGAAACTTCTTTTTGATGATTTAGAACAGCAAAGAATATCTGCAGTAACTCTTCCTACAATGGCAACCCCATTGCTACCATTTGAAAGAGTCCCTGAAGTTCATGTTGTGCAGACATCCTCAGTCACACAGTCTCTACCCACCACATCAGCTGCCGTGTTCCTGAGCTTGATGCTGCGGCCGCTTGTGAGAGGAGCTTTTAGCTAATGTTTTATTGTAATTCATAGAGATATGAGTTATGATAAAGGTACTCAATAGGTCTGAAGATACTGAAGCTACTGTCTGTCACCAAACTTCCTAATAGGACAATAGGGACATGATTAGTCAGTATAGAAAGTATGTCATGTGTGATAAAATCATTGTGACTGTGCTTACAGGCATACACCACATACAAACTCCTGCCAACAGCAAACTCTATTACATCATACTGTGGGCTACACAGTCAGCCTCACAAACACGATCCTACTAAACTGCACACAGTTGAACAATCTCTGCATTAAGGTTGAAGGGCCAAGTGGTAAGGTTGTTCTGCAATGAGCAGCACAAATTTGTATCATACCGCGGTCATTATCCTGGCACTTCAGTCCTCCCGCTAGGTGTTTGTTTGTTTGTCTTTTTAGAATGTGATGTCCCATCATTTTAGTGAGCTTCTCAGTCACATAAGATGTGTTATTACCATGTGCAAAAATGACAGTGTCATCAGCATACATCTGAAAGAAGATGTTGGAACAAACAGAAGAGAGGAAATTAATGTAGAGAGAGAAAAGTAAAGACCCTAGAATGGAACCTTGCAGAACACCTGTAGAGATAGGGAGAAGAGGGGAAATGACATTGATTTATCATAACTGACAGAGATCTATTAAATAAATATGGTTCTATTTATTTTATATCCCAGTAGTAGGTTTAAAAGTTTTTTCTAACTTTTAAGAGTCTTCTAGAACATATTCGTTTTATATTTATCAAGGAGAAATTGAATTTGATATGTTTGGTCAGTAGTACCACCCTTATCTAAGATATGCTTTATGTTTTCTATGAAAAAGCAGTTAGCTGTCTGTTGAGAGCTGAGCTCTAAAACCAAACTGCATTAGATGAAGAGACAAAAATGTATTGTTAAGGTGTGAAATAATTTGTTGGGCAATACATTTTTATGCGATCTTGGATTCAGAGATGGATTGATTGAGAATAACAGTTAAGGGAGATGTTAAGGCTGAGCATAGATCTTTGAACACAAAAGAATCCATACCAAATATGTCTTTTGTTCTGCTTGACTAAAGTGACCTGACTGTTTGTGGGGCTTCAGTTTCAGTGACAGTCATTATGCTAAATATAAACTCTGTCGTATTTATAGGACAAACATACAAATCATTAGATTTGAAACGACTACCAATTAAGGAAAATGATTCAATAAAAACTATTAAAGCCATCTGAAACTGCATCTGAGTCATTTGTAAATTGTCCATTTACCTTTATTTCTAAACTTCTATTACGTTTTGTGTCCTTTCCTTTTTTAAATTGGCTCCAATTGGAGCTGAAAGCAACTTTGAAGAAACAGGTTTGCCCGTTACTATGCCTTTGCAACATTTCAGATCAAAGATACCTTAACAGTAATATGTCACAGCAACATGATTCATGGTTGGTTCTTCACTTTTGAAATCAAATCTCAAATTGAATTTTTTTTGTTTTTTAACCTTAAAGTAGCCTTTAAAGTTCACACCACCCTCGGCACTGCACATTAAAGCCACATTAAGCCACTTCCAATGAAAAGTCTATGTAAACACGCATATATGTGTGTTTCAGCTCCTGTGTTCAAAACTCTCTTCTAACTCAAGTGCGCTAGTATCGGGTAGCAACAATCCGGTGTGAACACCATATGCTAACCTCGTGTACAAAATCACACTTTTAGATTGTTCTTGAATATGTGTCACTTGCCTGGTGGGAACTTAGCTTTAGACACATAGATTAAAAAAATATAGTTGTGGCTGTAACCTATCTATTTTACATTTATGGATGACTTTAAGTACATGAAGTTCAATTCCATAAACTTGAAAAATCATTTTTAATAGGGTAGCTTTTGCAAAAAAAATCCAGGGTTAGAAAAATTCCTGAGAAGGCTTCATTTCTCCTTAACATCCTTCTGCCCTTACCAACTCCAAAAATCTAAGCTGTAAAGGTTAGCTATCACACTCACTGTTCCCTCAAAACACAGTGTAGGGCGTCATTATGGACTGTTCCTGGCACCCAGCAGTCAGACAGAAATATAGTACAAAATACCTCATTCAAAGGGTGAGGCATAAAAGCCTTACAGAGGCTGGAGAGTGAAAGCTACCTGCAGCTTCATGGAATTATAGTGGTGGCTGGTTTAAGTCATTAAACTAGATGTGACCATTGGACCATATTACCTTTCAAGCATGCTGTAATTTTAAAGTTATACTCCTTTAAAAATATAGAAGAACTGTCAAAGTCATTGAAGAATACATGAATAATGTCATGCAAACCGTTTGATAAAACAAAAACAGAAGGCTGATCCTTTACTTTTTCAGTTGTCTCTGAAGCAGAAATACAAATAAAACATTTTTTTTCAGGTTTTCTGAAATTTTTAAATATGAAATGTTGTTTTTAGCAAGCCAAAGAGAATCACTTTTGCTTCCCCCTTGAGACTGGTGTAAAAACAAGTATAGCTGGAGCTGAATCAGTTCCCCTGGTTACCGCTAGGGAACTGCTTGTTACAGTCAAGCTTGTCCTCATTACTTAAATGTAAAATAAGTCAAATTTACTAGAGAGACAAACACTTAGTCTGGTTTCAAGAAGCTTTTATGTTTTATTTTATTGTTTTAGTTTAGTTAAACCTTAAATCATTGTGAATCAGGAAAAGACAAAAAAAAAGGCAGTTTAAAAAAAGATTATTTTTTTATAAAGTATATACAATGGACGGGCCAAAAGCTCCCTGCTCCGTTCATTGGGATTCATCCACTTGTAGATGATTAGATCCATGTATGGCTTTGTTTTCCTAACTGGAATCTTGCCCTTCAGAATCCACTGGAGTTCCATAAATTATGTAAATGGTCAAAGAGTAATAGTATTTGAAAGAACGTAATTACTAGAGCTAAAGCTCTACTGTTCAAGGGTTAATCAACATTCACCCTAACCCTTACAAAGCCCAGTTAGAAAGCTGCTCCCATAATATATACATAGATTAAACAGAAGCTATACAACTCGTGTGCCACAATAACATCACAAGAAAAATCTACAGTGCAGAATAACTTCAAGAACATGAGGGCACACAGCATTCCCGAGGTGCAATCTGATGAACTCATCATTAAAGGAAATCTAAGTATATCTTCAAGAAGAATTCCCCCATTTTGAGTGTTACATGTTTAAAAAGAAGAATAAAGCAGCTGTTCCTCTCTTGTTTTTTTCTTAAGATAGAAAGAAACTGTAAATGCGGCCAGTGCAGGTTGCTGCATTGCTTGAAAAATCACTTGGATAAAACTGTGCTTACGTGCATACACCACTCCTGCCAACAGCAAACTCTGTTACACCACACTGTGGGCTATACAGTCAGCCTCACAAACACATTCCCGCTAAACTGCACATAGTTGAACAATCTCTGCATTAAGGTTGAAGGGCCAAGTGGTGAGGTTGTTCTGCAATGGGCAGCACAAATTTTACCATACTCCACTCATTATCCTGGCACTTTAGTCCTCCTGCTATGTGTTTGTTTGTTTTTGTCTTTTGTCTTTTTTGAATGTGAAGTCAGAAAAAGTAGTGCATTGCCGAACATTTGCCAATATGCACATTGTACCCATAACAACTCCTGAACTGTTTGTTGGCATGTACGCTATTCATGATGCTGCTCCCTAAGGTACATAATAAAGAAAATCACTAAGTCATTGCTTCAGAATGCCATCTGCAGAGGAGCTGGACTCTCTCCAAGGCCTGTTCCCTGGCTGAGCTCAACATTCAGGAGCTCCAGGGAAGCCGAGAGTTTCTAAAATCTCCCAGGAAGCTTTGACTGGCAAAGTGTCCGTCTTTCCATCAGTAACAGGGGGACTTGGGTTTTTGAGTTTGTGATGATACTTTAATGACCAATTATAATGAGTGCACAGGGTTTTGGCTTGATTTGCAGCGGCATCTTGACAGCTGCGGAGTGAACAAAACAATACTGCAGAGACCTATGTTCACTTTGGTGGTATCTTCATGTCCTGCTCTGCAGCAACACTGTATTATGTACTGTTGACTGACACACCAATACTAATTATTGGCAGTTTTTTGGGTTTCCAAAGAAAGAAAAGCAGACAGTCTTCAATAGTTGTCAAGTCTTTTCTGGTTTCTGACATTATATTTTACATAATTCCAAACACATCATTTAAAATAATTTGCATGGTCGTTTATTTAATTTTTGTCCAAGGATTTACTGTTTGTACACAAAGCAATTCAGTCAAGAGTGAAGCTAAGACAAAAACACAAAACCTATAAAGAAACTTAGGTATCAGGAAATTTTGTTTTCTTTAACAGACACCTTAACAGACACTATTTTTATTTGACTTCTTGAGAAGAACAAATGCTTCCTTTAACAGCCTTTATTATTTATTTATTTATTTTTTTGCAGTTTAAGAATGTAACATGGTGTTAAGTACTCATGCCTTAATCTATACAATCGTTACAATTTATTTACATATTGTTCTTTTTTTTGTTTTTTCTTGTTTTGGTTATCCTTTCTTTTCTTAACACAGGAAACCTGAAGAAAGACAAATCGGGTCAAAACAAAAATAGATCAGCACTCATGTAAAACCTACAGACATTTATGTCAACTTTCTCCTTTCCCGTTCCACTTTATCAAAATGCAGTGGGGCAGAAAAGTATTTTTCAGTCTCAGATTCTGCAAGTTGTCACAGTATTGATCTGGAACCAATTAAGCAGATCCGATCCAGATCAAATGGGGTTTCCAGTCTGAATACACCCTTAAACCTGCTTAAAGCTTACTCTGGGGGTGTCAGAAATATATATTAGAATACAACAGTAGATATTTGTTGTGCTGCTCCTTAATACTACCATATATCACCTACTGCATAGAAATTTGGGGGAATCATTATAAGAGCTCACTACATCCTCTCTTTTTACTTCAAAAACGAGCCATCAGAATTGTACATAAAGCTGGATATCTTGATCATACAAACAATTTATTTTATCAATCTAGACTTTTAAAACTGTATGACCTTGTGGATTTTTACACTGCACATATTCTATGTCAACCAGGTTTACATTACAAAGTTTTAAGGTTAACTTTAGTTATTGATCAAAAAGTAATTTTTTGTACCACTATACAAATACATTATTTAAAAAAAATCATGCAATGGGATCCAATGGCTTTCTTTTCTACTTTCTGTCTCTCACAATTGATGCATATCTAGCATGATCATGACAGACCTCTGTCATCTTTGGAAGTGGGACATTTTGCAGAATGAGTGACTGCTAAATACTTTTTAGCATCTCTGTCAAGACCTTTACGCTCTTTTCTTCTTCCTTCTCTCACACTCACCTCTCTATCTCTCTTGACATTTAACAGGACGTACCCTTCTGATCTGTAATTTCTTGTCATCACCGGCAATCTAGCAATTGAAAAGGAGGTTAAACTTCTGAGTTAAAAACTGACAGAATGGGTTGAGATGAGTAATGGTAAAATTAGCTGCTGTCTTTACAGCTGCAGGCGTGTAAAATGAAGATATTACAGAGCGATGATTACAGACATCATACGACAACACTTTGGAGAAAAGACATAGGCAGTATAGGCCTTTGCACACTGTATTGTCGCTATCCGATACTTGCACATGTCAACCACCTACAGTTTGAAGAGGGTTGGTGAGATGTCAAAGCGATGCAAATCTTGTGAATCTTCCTCCAGGACTTTCCTTTTACGGCTCTATTCTAATAAATGGCTGCCTTGGTGTCATATAATTCCAGCCAAGCACAAAATGATATATCACCCATGATCAGTTTTCAAATGGTTGGTACTTTTGTGAATTAAAGGGAACTCCATCCATACATCACTTCCAAATCCAAGTCCCTGATTAGTCAAAGTTCGACCTGGTTAAACCTTGTTGGATTTTCGCAGCATCACTGTGCTGAACTCAAAGCAAAGAAGTTTATAGAGGCACTTAAGCTTAATCAACTTGAACAGGTTTATTAGAACTGACTACATGTCTGTACCAGAACTTGTCTTCGTGCTTAAAAAAAACAACCAAAATAACACCTCCTGGTAACAGGGGATCAAATGCTGCATAATTAAAGATAGATAAAATAAATTCACAACTTGAGTACATAAATAAATGATCCCTCAACACCCCCGCTTGTCCTCAGGTTGCACAAATTTAAACAAAAATAGTACTGTAAATATGGTACAGTTGTGTATCTCTCCACTCCTTTAAACACCAAACATACTGTTTGCGAACCTTTTCAGTTTTAGCTTGGAAGCAGGTTTGGTCATTATATCAGCAAACATCTCTTCAGTAGTGCAATGTAACAGACACATTTTCCCTTTATTTACAATCGACCTTACAAAGTGAAATTTAATATCTTATGTTTGCACCTCTGCCAGTTCACTGGATTTTTTGCCAAAGTGATTGTTCCTTGGTTGTCCTCATACACTACTGCCTGTGTGTATTTGTAATTGCCAATACCTTCTAATAACTGTTCTAAATATTTGCACTCTTGTGCCATAGAGGCTAGAGCAATATATTCTGCTTCACAGGTAGAATGCGCTACTGTACGTTGTTTTTTAGTTTTACATGAAACTAAAGAACTGCTTTTACTCAGACCCCTACAGTAACCTGTAGTCCTACACCTGTTAGCAGTGTCACCTGCCCTGTCAGCATCACTATAGGCCACTATGCCCAACCTTTCAGTGTTTTTTCTCCTGAAACACAGCTCCTTGTTTGTAGTTCCCTTGAGATGTCTGAAAACATGTTTTACTGTAGTCCATTGTTCCTCTCTTGGTTCACACAAATATTGGGATAACTTGCTTATCTTTCGTATTTTACTTTTTGTATTCTACCACTTGCTCCTGAACTTCCTTAACGTCTCTGTTGACTTTGTGTGTGTTACTGTCAGGAATAAATAGATTTACTTATTACACCTGCCCATCTCAAAAAAAGTATGCCAGTCTCTCTCGGCAGTCCCGTATTGATGTGATGAATATGGTGCTGATGTCTCATGCTTAATACAATTTTTCCCCAACAAAGTTTGAAAGCACATGTCAACTCTGTGCTGTTATCAGATCGGATGCATTTTACTTTCCCAAAAGAGGTAATATCGGCTAAAAATGTCTCTGTTGCTAGCAGTGCATCACTTTTGCTTTCAAAAAATATACAAATACCGTGCTGGAGTAGTCATCAGTAAATTACTGCACATATTTGTACCCATCAATAGACTAATTTGCTATTGGTCCTACTAAGTCTGTGTGTACCATCTGCAGGGGGCTGTTGCTCCCCTATCAGGATTCTGATTTGTGTTTGTGATAATTTTCCTCTGAATACACTCCTCACATTCATGGTCAGGCTCATGTGTTCTGCCCCTAATAGTCATCCCATCTACCATATTGTGTAACCTTGTAGTTGCAGGGACCTGATGTCTTGTGCTATGTCTGCATATCGTGACAGGTGTTACATTTATCATTATCCTCAACTTCAGTTTGCAAATAACATAACTTGCCATGCACATGAATATGTTAAGTTAGTACTGTCTTTGTGGGTTAACACATCCTATCCTTGTTTGAAAGTGACTGTAGCTCCTGATGCAGTAGCTGACTTCACTGAGAAAATGCCTGGGGATATGATGGAATAAACAACGCTCCTCTCAGGGTTGTCTTGTGCTAGCTGACCCTTACTGTCTATCAGGAACACTTCTGCATTCCTTCTTTGTTGAGCTACTCCCTTGCACATAGTTCCATCTGCAAGCTCCACAACATGCGTTTCTGGTTTGAAGCTCTTGAACTTGGCAACTTACTTAATGATGTGTGAGGTAGCTCCAGTGTCGACCATCAGGCCGACACTGGAATTAATTAATTAATGTGACATGCTGGTTGCTGCTGGCCTTTGACGTGTGCATTAGTAACCCGGAAGGTGTAATCTGCCGCTGTAGCCCCAGTCAGCCCCAGACCCATTCTGTTGCCGATCTCATCTGCGACTTTCCTTGCTCCATAGTGTTTGTCTTTGTGTCTACAGGTGCTATTATTGTGTGTGCTGCTCTTGCAATGGTTGCACCACATTTTCCTCCTGCATGCTTTTGCTCGGTGGACCTTTGTTCCGCACTTAAAGCATTTAATATCTGCATCACTGTAGTCTCTACTATGTGCGCTTGACTTGATGTGCTTTTACCCGGTAGTCCTTTTAGAACCATAGCAATCAGCAGGCCATTTGCTAATATCTCACCCACGTTGCATAGTGCCATAATGCCAATTTGAGATTAAGCATATTTTGAATTTGTACAAACTACTTTAGAATATTCTGGTGAAAGAATAATTTTTAAAAAAATCAATGCGTGTCCTCACTGAATGGGCAATTGTTGCTCTGTCTGCTTGTGAGATTATAAATTCTGTTTTCAGAGTTAGGCTTGTTTCAATTTCAATGACATTATGTAGCGTGGTGGGCATTGATGACGTATAACATTGTGATGGAAGCCCTGTGGGTAGATCAGCTCCTGTGGACACACCATCTGGTGTCTGGCAAGCAAGGGCATTAGTGTTGACCTGGACTAAGCAAACTGACATACTGTCAATAACAATTCAACCCATGTGGAGAAAGAAATTGCACACAAGGGCCTATTGTTCGTAATTTCATGTGAAACCTCTGAATCACACACAGCTGGCCAAATAACACCAAAACACAGCATATTAGATAGTAAAATGCCTTTAAACCTTCTTAATGGTTGTTCACTTAGCATCGATCAAGCTCCACATTGTTTGTGTGAGAATGTGAGGAATGTCTGTGCTGTCTCAGAGCACCAGAAAGAAAGGAAAACAGACAAAAATATTAAAGCTTGATCAGTGTGTATGTCTTTGTGAAAAATTGTTGACATCAGTTGCCTGTCAACCATGTTTTTGATGGATGCTTATGTGTATGAGTGTGTGTGCAAATTTTCAGTTCTTCAAGTTGCTGATTGAAAGTCTGAGGTGCTCCAGTACATTTCCCTGTAACTGCAGAAGTTCCTGAGAGTGCAGTGCTTCACTAACCCCTCTTGATCAGCATCAGTATAGTACTTAGCGTCATGGTGTTTGCTCATATGTCTGGTATTTAAATATTTTGTTTTTGCTTTTGAGAGAGAGAGATAGAGAGAGACTGCTTGTTTTTAGTTTGATCTCACGAAAAACAGTTGAAATTGTCACGGTTCGTCCGTCAGCTGCCTCCCCTCCCTGCTCCCTGATTGGAACCAGCTGCACCTCTTCACCTCATCACCCGCAGTCCTTCTTAAGGAGTTCCATCCCAGCAGTCTACGCCAGTCCGTTACACTCTCTCCGGTCTGTTCCTCCACGGGTGCCGCTGGTTCCTCCTCTTCTCCTGCTGCTCAAGCCACGCAGTCCTCCTTCGCTGCATTCGGGATCGCTCACCAGGAGCTCCATGAGGCTGTAGGTATGATGACGTAGTAGTGCCTCACAGGTGGGGATGTGAGCATCCACAAACAGCTGACGGGCTCTGTACCTGGGCACCTGTAGCAGGAGCCTAAAGGCATTGTTATAGGCCACTATGAATTTACGGAATGTCCCACGTCCATAATTACACCACATAGGAGCCGTATACAGCGGAGTGCAGTAAGTTATTAACAACGAACACTTCATTTGAAGAGAACGCATTTTCTCATTAGCATATTTGCTTGAGCATAGAGTTTACAGTGTTATCTCTGTGATCCCGCCAATCACCAGTAATAAAATGTTCTTTGTCCATAACCAATTATTTTTCGTTGCTATAAAATATGAGCTGCTATTTTTTTAAATATAATCTTATACATTTTACTTGTAACTTCTTTGTTTTTGTCAGCTGTCATAGCTTGTATCTCTCTTGTAACTTCCACTCGATTAATTCATCAATAATCGTCGGAAATACACAACAACATTGGATTTATAACTTTAAAAAGTTACGCTTAAACAGCACAAGACGGATTACCCTCGCTCTGTATCCCTCCAGAAGGGTTTCCCATTCAAAAAATTCAAATATAGGGGAAGAATTCGGATGGCCAAATCTGTGGTGCATTTTCCTCTGCACTTCATGTTGACTACTCCCACTTTGCCTTTTTAGCCAATCGTGCAACCAAAAGGTTTTCATCAAAGGTTTCCAACAACGTTCCTTTTAGGACTATTCTGAACAAGATGAAAGGATGAGCTCAAATCTTTTTGGCAGCCTGTAAAAAAAAAACTAAGTTTCTTTGTTTGCTGATTATGCAGAGGTTTTAAATATTTTATCATGACTCATATTTAGTCTCTCGCTTTTCTGCATTAATAAATAAAAGAAAATTATCGCATATATTAAGTCTTTTTACCTTATAGAAGTTAGGATGGTGTACATATGAATGAATGTAGTATCTTATTTTGGTGGGATTTTTACCAGAACTGCTTTCCACACTTGTGGGATCATTGACACTCTCACTGAATTATTGAACTTTAAATCGCCACATGTAGATTGCCTTATTGTATGTGCTAAGTCTTTTGTTCTTACTCTTGTGTATGTCAGTGCGCTGCCACTTCTCGGAATCAAGCCAAGTTTGTGTTTCTTCCATGTGAGATGAATACACATGGTATTGAAAAAAGATTTGATGTAACGCTGCTTGCATAACAGGTCACTCTTAAGATCTGTTGCCATGGTGATCCCAATTGGATTTGATTGTTGTCTCTTCAGTTAACTTGCAGATGGCAAAGTCTAATAAAAGATGTGGTAAGATTAACTTTTATTTTACAAATTAACAAAAGACAGAGTTTTTATGTAGCAACAGTGAAAAAAAGATGTACAATAAGGTAACATTATTAAAAATAAATTAACTTTACTGAAGTTGACCAAATTTCTAACCTAAAGGTCTCACCTTTTTCTTGACAGTCAAAGATAGATTGCTGTTATTCTTCTTATTATAATTGTTATTTTATTTTATTATTTTATAAGTTGCTTGCACTGTGGGGCGAGAGGAAAGTAATTTCATCAGTGCTGTACGCTATGTGTATGCAGCATATTTGACAATAAATCTGACTTTGAGATTTCTTAATGTTTTACAATTAAATTTTCTGTCATCAGTCTTCAGTTTATTGAGTCTGTTTCTATCATCCAAAGTAGAAGCACAGCTAAGGCAAGAGCTTGGAAGCAACTTTATATATTATCCAGAGGTACAGTACCATTTATGCTTATTTGCAGTGTGGATTTCCTCTTGGGATTCAATAAAGTATGTCAAGCACAAGACAGGTTTGCTTCTTTCTGACACAGAACAGAATTTTCAGTCTTTTGTGAAATTTTTTGATGTCACTATTTAACTGTACTTTTACTTGTTAAGTTTACTAGTTAGGCATTACTAGTGCTTGCCTGACATCAAGGACATCAATTTGATGTTAAAAAGGCTAGCCATACCTCCCTCCCAGCCTGGTGATTGGTAGAGCTGAAGCCTCAATCAGCTCTGCAGGAGTTGGAGTCAGCAGAATCAGAAGTACTTTATTGATCCCACATGTGGGACATTTGTGCGTTACTGTAGCAGTAAACATACGAGAAAATAGAATATAAAAACAATAATAGAAAAAAACAAAAATGTAGCAGAAATGTAAACTAATAAGGCTGTATAGTTTAAAGACTATTTACAAACAAGCAACAATGTGCAAAATGTGCAAAACATCTATTACACTGTGATTTATTGTGGAGTTGAACTGTGTTGGGTAAGAAAGATTTCCTGTATCGGACGTTTTGGAGCAGAGCTGTCTGAGCCTCCTAGAGAAGAAGCTCCGCTGTTTGTCCAGAACAGGGTGGAGAGGATGCTCTGGCTTGTCCATGATGGATAAGAGCTTGTTCAGTGACCTCCTCTCCATCACTGCTTCAAATGTTTCCTGTTTGCAGCCAAAGACAGAACCCGCCTTCCTGATCAGCTTGTTCACTCTGTTGGCATCACTAGCAGACCACAGAGGAGAACAAGGTGCTGGCCACCACAGACTGATAGAAGATCTCCAGCATCTTGCTGCACGCATTAAAGGACCATTAAAGGACCTCAGCTTCCAGCAGCCAAGAAGGGGCTAAACCTCTACAGGAGCTGAAACTCATACACAGCATAAATACACACACACACACACACACACACATACACACATACCACAAAAAAATGAAACCCACCAGATCAGGGCTCGTAAAAGCATTAATCACAATATAGTAGGAGGATGATGAGGAGGAGATGGCTGAAGAGCTTGATGAGAATGAATCATTTTGGCAGCAGAATAGGTTTGGAGGAGAGCTTGGTTTGACATTTGAGGGAGCATTTGAAGACATTTTAGGAGAGAACCTTGGTTAATTATTTATTCTTACTGGATTTCTTCTCTCCTGTCTGTGTTCTTAAAAGGATGGTGGTATTATTTTTAAGTTTCTAGAAGGTTCAGCGGTCATCCTCTCATTCTGGAGAACACTGCCCAGGTCAAGAGTTAGACTGACAATACCTGTAGGTGTCACGTTCAAGTCCTTTCAAGTGATTCCTGTTAAATATATTCAAAAGGTGAATATATTTGCTCTAATTGCAAAAAAAATACAATAATGTTTTATGATGATGATTATGTTTATCATTATTATTATTATTATTATGTAAATACTTAACACTGTCATGTTTAGAATAAACACATTTGTCAGTCTTGGTTTCCGTTATGTTGACTGACACAGATCCAATTTGGAAAAATACTTGGAAAAACTCTCCAGATATATTTTTTTAGCTTGTGTATAGGATGATTTAAATAACCAAATATGATGTTCTTCAGTATCATTTTCTGTTAAAAAGCAAATTATCTTTTTAGGATGTAAAGGAAAAAATAAAAACATGCGTTGGCTTTTGATCAAGAGCAGCTTTCAACTGTTATGTCTGAGAGGTCCTACTAAACACACTTTGTCACTTATCTTATGCTATGTTCACATTGGGAATGTGATGCGCATTAACACGTGTTTAGCACAGGGAGTTCACACTGGACTGTAACTACCTAGTACTAGTGCATATTCGTCACCTACATTTGGAAGAGGATTGCTGCAAAAATCTGGAAGCAGTGCAATTATCGCAAATCTTTCACCAGGCTTTTTCTTTCACATCCCTACACCAATATATGAAATACTTGTGTCTGATAATTCTGGCCAGGCAAAAACCGCAATTATTAATTTCTTCCCCATTATCAATTTTCTAAAAGTTGGCACGTTTGTGAATTGAAAGGGTCGCCATCCACACATCACTTTCAATGTGTGTTCAGTGGCAATGCACTTGGCAGGCAGAGGCCGAAAACTGACTTAAAAATGTGCATAACCCAAAATAGAAGGCAGAAACAAACATATAAACGCGCTTACATAGACTTTTCATTGTATGCGGTCACTGGAACGCACGTTTCTGAGGGCGGTGTGCACATACTGTAGCTTTCCACAAGAACTGTTACTATTAAGTCATTCACAAACACTGTTATACTTATGAGAGGTTGGTCTTCTAACTCACTTTTCTCTTTACCCCAGTGGACTGCTAAAGGATCTGTAATTAAGATAAACAATATAGATTGTTATATAAATCGGCTGTTCTGTAATTTTGTAGCAGAATTGGGCACTTGTTGGCTTTTTCAGTTTCAGTCACATCTACATTCGTAAACTGCTTAATATTGTTTGAAACACAATTACATACTTTAAGTGTTTGTTTTTGTGTGTGTGCTTTTTGGGAAAAAGGAATTGAAAGATGAGGATTGAAATCACTTTGTTTTCCAAAAGCTTGAAGTATTTTGACAAGTCATTGCAACTCCCATCTTGGCATGCATCCAGCAAGGTAATTTTATTTGTTTGTAAAGTGACTGGGTATTGTATTTTTATTGTTAAGATGTCTTTGTCTTTTGTATGTTTAGTTTTCATGGTTGCCTTTGACAAATCCAATTAAATCAGTTCAAGAAAACCATTTGTGCTTATATGTGCCTGGTGTGGAGAAAAAAAATTTCTGTTTTGTTCGTGCCTTTCACTTGTGGGTGTGTGTAAATATCTTGAAAGACATAGTGGTTCAATGCAAGCACCATGACAACAGTAGGCATTTTTACTGACTGGATAAAATTGCATGGGGGCACAAGAGTCAGAAGGATTTCAGCCATAACAGGGCAGAATCCAGTGCCTTCGTGTGCTGGTTCAAAGTCCAGGAAAATGCCAAGTGTTTTATAAAAAACAAACATCAAATATAAAACCAAAGCTAAATTAGTTCTGCAAATAACAAAAACAAAACTTTCATATTTGATCAGTCCTTCCTTGGGTCCACTGCCAGTGCTGTCAACCTATAGGGTGCTGAAAGAAATTGGACAACTGCTAGTTGAAGAAGAAGAAGAGGTGGAAGGCCTTTGAGTGGGAACTTTGAATGTAGGGACTTTAACAGGGAAACTTGGACGGTTGGCTAACAAATGGATATCTCTGGTGCTTGAGAGATCATTTGGAAAGGAAGCAGGGCTTATAGATTGGGAGAAGGTCCAAGCTTTTATCATGGTATGTATTGACAGCATAGAGACAGTTGACAAAATAGTCCTTTCAATTCGTCATGGTTGCTAATGTCATGTACTGTATCCAGGTAGAGAAATTATTTAGGTATTTTTTTATGAATTTCTAACAATAAAGTACAACTTTTGTGTGTGAGGGTGCATGTGTGTGTGTGTGTGCAAGGGGTGGTGGTGAATGAGTTGTGTGATAGTGCGGACTGTGCGGCTCAAACAAAACACAGTGACATAAACAGTTTAAGAAAAGGAATTTTGTCTTTTCTATATTTTTTCTATAGTAGAATGTCAGTGCATGTAAATAGGATGTAAATGGAAGAATAGTGTGCTTTGCTGCCATCTTGTGGTGAACATAAATAGAATAGTACCATTTTTTCATTTTATTTTCATAACTCTGACCTTTTTTTTACGTAACAGTGATTTATTTTATTTATGTCTAATTTTGTGTAATATAAAACAGATAATTTATACATACATATGTAAAATATGTTGCCATATATATCCAAAACATGGTTATGTTTATGTAATATCGGCATAATGCCAAAATGAGAGGTTAAAAAGTACATTATTACTGAAACATAAAATACAATACTTAATCTTACTAAGATTATTAGTGAGCAAATATTTCTAATCTCGTCAAGAATTGTTTACATTTTAGCTTAAAGTCATGTGTAACAGAGATAAATATACTTGGGGGTTTAAGACGAAAAAGAAACTCTCAAAAGTCACGTGACAGCACCATAGACGTGAATGATAGCATATCTCTCACGCTCCCATTAAAATGAATCATTTTCGCTCTGACTCCGCCCCTAATGCTCCACATTTCGACTAATACCTTACTTGTTCATAATAGAAAAAAATAAGTGGTGTTTAGCATTGTAGTGTTATAAAATATACACACTGTACACATACATAGTAATACATAAGCTTGATCATTAAATATTAGTAGCACATTGATAGATTTTTTAAATGTAACTTATAAATCCATATCTTTTCATTTCTTTTGTTTTGTTTTTTACCTAGTGTCACACAACAACTGCAAAGTCAAAATAGCACGATGCAGGCTGGATTTAAAACCTCATTTTCATTTTAGTTTTCGTTATTCCAACGTTCTTGAAGGCATCACGATTTCAACACTGGGCCCCACCTCTGCCGCTCCCGGCCAGGTGACATTTCACTTTAGATATGCCGTCATACAACTGATCACTGAATAGAAACTCTACAGAGGTAGTTTTAGAGGTCCAGAAAAAGCATAAAAAGATAAGCGTCAAACCAAACCATGGCTGAATCACAGCTAATGGTTCTGGAAGACGGTCACATCGGAACCAGGATCCCAGAATCCAGACCGGAGTTTTACTACAGTGAGGAGCAGCGCGTGGCCATCGAAGAGCTGCTAAAGAACGGCGATGGCGCCTTCAAAACGCGGCTTAAAGAGGACAAGATGACAGACTTTCTGTCAGCCAGAGAAATTAAGCTATTGTTGAGCTCCTTCAGACTGTATGACACGGAGAGTGACAGCAGTAAAACTCCAACAGAATCCCACGCAGATTCTGGAGTCAAGTCCACCTACTGGCCGGAGACATCCGACACGGAGGTGCCGTCGCTGGAAATCGGCTGGCCCAGCGGGGGGTTGTTCAAGGGGGTCACCCGGGTGGCCGTTCACACACATCCACCTAAAGACAATGGACCTCACCTCAAGGAAGTGGCGAGGCGGCTCATCCAAGAGGCTTCAAAGGTGAGCGCGTGGACTTAAAGGGTCGGAGAAAGGTTCGCTTGAATTCAAGTTACCTCTTTGATTACCCTTTTTACCTTTGTTTTGATTTCTTCCATCAAAACAAATTCATTTTTTATGTGGGGAGAAGAAGTCTTTAATTGTTTAACAGAGGAGTGGTTGCTGCAAATGTTATGAAGCCTGTTTCTATTTTTTTTTTATGGATTCCTGATATAAACTTTGGAGAGGTAAAACAATTCACAGTTTCTAAACTAGGCTTTACGTTGAAATAGTTATAGTATTATATAGTTATATAATAGTTTGAAATAGTTTCAACTACGTTATACCGTCCACTATTTGAAAGGGAACTTCAATTTTTTTAAAGACTTGTATATGTAATTTGCTTCTGATTTAACAACCCTCTGTTTTCTCTAAAATGCCATAATTAAATGTATAGATCTTTTTGACCTGCTGTAAAATCTAGGAATTCTTTAATTTGTTAGCTTTATTGGTTTAATCTTGTGTATCTGATTGAAGGTTAGGAGAAGGCTAGGACTAAGTGACTTCCTGCTTTTGAAAGAAAGACTAGTATCATTTTAAAGAACCTTCCTGTAGTAAAAGTGCTCGGAAAGGTTTGCTTACTTTTTGGTTTCCTTGTTGATTTTTTTTATTTTCATTTAGAGCATTATTGTATAAGAGGTGGAGTTTTTGGATATAAAGTGCTTAACTTAATGTTGATTACCATGTTTAAGTTGAATATTGTGCTGAGACTCTGTCTACTGTATTTTCCGAACTAGAAGTTGCTCCAGCGACTATAAGTCACAGCAGCCAAAGAATGTGTATTAAAGAAGAAAAAGACAACATCCTGGTCTCGCTATGCTCTCCATTTGGTGGGGTCAGTGCCCTGTGCTACTTTGCAGACTGGGCTGCCGCTTTCACAGGCAGACAGGGCATGAATGAACTAGTCCCTCGCCAGCTCGCCTTAGGACTGCATGTGCACTGCATGTGAGGGAAAGCTCTTCTTGTTGGTGCTTCAATGTCAGAGGCCAAAACCTGGAGCGGCTCATCTGTCAGTTTCTGGCAGACACATGCAGGGCGGCTCGGCCTCAAAAACCGTCCTGCAGGCCGGCGTGATCCTCCGCCGGGGACCCGGCATGCAGCGGCCAGCAGAAGCCCCACTGCACGCTGGGAATAGAAAGATAGAAAAAGAGAAGTGTGCTCAGTGCAGCTAAAAACATGTTTCAGAGGATGTTTTATTAGCCGTTTTGCATGTCAGCCAAGTGACATATTACATGGTGAGGGTAATGACGCTGATGGATATTTTAAAAGTATATTTAAATTTTTTTGTTATTTATCTTTGATGGTTCGCAGATCTACCGTCGCATCCTTCACAATAGATCGATGTCAGGAGCACCCCTGCTGTAATAAAATATGAAGAACTGTAGAAATGGCTTTACATGCCCTTTGTAAGCCCTATGTGTTATGCCCACAAAATAAGCATCAAATGTTATTTTTTTCTGTTTAATGCATCCATTTAGTAAGAATACTTGACTTGACTTGGTTGGGTTTCTTGCAGGTGATTGCAATAGTAATGGATCTGCTCACAGATGTCCAGATCCTACAAGATCTAATGGATGCAGCTTGCCGGCGCTCTGTACCTGTTTACATCTTGTTGGATCGACAAGGCGTGCCGCACTTCCTAGATATGTGCTCCAGACTTCAGATCGGCGCCCAGCATCTTCTAGTAAGAGCAGCCCTTTTCTTTGTAGGAAACAAATACAATCAGGACCAATCTTGCATGAATTACTGAGACTGACAACAGAACAGGTATGGCATCTGTTTAGGTGGATTCAAACTGGGTCGCACACACTCATGAATAGGTGAAGAATCTAGATAAATTGGACTGCGATTAATTTATTGAGGATGACTGCATGGTGGTGTGGGGGTTTGCACTGTCACTTCTTAGTGAGAAGCCCCTGGTTTAAATCCCATCTGTGAGTTTGTATGTTCTCCCTGTGCATGTGTGGGTTTTCTCTTTAGAAGTCATTATATTTACCAGAATACCTATTCTTGCTCTGATGCCTTTTTCTTAACATCTTTTTGCTAATCCTTGTTTTTGTTCATGAACCGTTTTTGTTGCAAGTTATTCAAGTTCTAAACTGACCAATCAGACGGCACAGTAAAAGCATGTGGTGCCCACTAGCTCTCATGTCGACAGATTCTCCTTTAGACGGGCCTGCGCATGTACCATCAGTGGTAGGGGTGTGGACTTTGAACAAGTGTACTCATGATTGCCGACAGTAGTTTCCCTAGAAATGTTGACTCAGATCAACTTGGACCAATCACTTGTGCCACTTGTATCACTTGTGACTTGTGCCAGTTGGCGGTTCCCGTATTTTAAAAAAATATTGTGACTAAATTTACTTCATTTTGCTGGAGCTGAAGGTAAGGCATTTTCTATGGGTGATATCACAGCCACTTTGTCAACCCCTATATCCAGTCAATGGCAGGGGTTGAAATAGCCAAGAAATTTGCACTGGCCCACAGGGCCAGTAGGTTTTGAAAGTTACTGGCCCTGCCTGAAAGTTACTGGCCCGACACCGCGCACAGCGCAACCCTCCGCTCTGCACGTGCTTGCAACTTTAGGGGGGTCCGGGGGCATCCCCCCCCCGGAAAATTTTAGTATGGTGCAATTTGGTGCATTCTGGTGACATCTAGCACTTATTTATACACTTTTCAATGACTGAAAATAGACCATATCAAACTTAAATCTGCTCTAGTCTGTTTCAGATTTTTTGAAGAGAGCACTGCAGTGTAGTAGGTAACACTAGTTAAGCAGTTTTCATGCTGCTTCTAATCACTGCTATTTCACATTTGTTCCTAATCAATAGTTAAGAAGTTTTATTTACTTTTTTGCTCTGACTGCCATGAGGTTCTGCTTTATGTTACTGTTGCAAAGTTACATTTGCTTTTTAGATCCTTAATTACTGTTATGTTGTTCAAATTTGCAGAGTGACTTGTTTAAAGTTGCAAAGTTACATTTACTTTTTATTTACTTTAGTTAATTAATTTAATAATTGAAAAATTAAATAAAATTAAATTACTGAAATCATTCAGCTTTTGACTAGAAATACTTACTGCTTACAGTGTTGTAAAGAAAAACAAAATGAAGTACTTTGACATTATACTGCATTTGAGTCTGAGATGCTGGTATTTGGAGTTGCCTTTGATTCTTTGACATTCAGCTTAAAGCTTAGTGCATACAGTTTCATCTTCAATGCATTCATTAAATATCTTGCTGTCCATACTACTAATTCCACCCATTACTCCATCTAACATATTCCTATCTGTTCCTGCCATGTCTTCCACATCTCTGACATGCTTCAGACTCTCTTCAGCGACGGTGTCGGATTTTTGATCATCCCGGTGAAAAACCACCAGGGGGCGCTGATGTGTGTCAGTTTCAATTTATCTGCGTAAAATGTAATAATAACCCACTGGCTTGTTCCTTCGTTGTTGCTGTTTAACGTTGTTTTGTATTGAATTGTTACATTCAATAAAGTTTGAAAAAAAAAAAAAGTAGAGTGAGCGCATGCCGCGTGGGGCTCTGCAGTGACAGCTGTGCGGGCAGGCGGGAGAGAAGGAGAAGAGTGATCAAAGGTTTCCCATAGAAACCCTTGAAGTCTGAACACAGGACTAGCAGAAAAAGTAAATTATGAAGACGAGGTAAATCTACACCTTTTCACAAAATATACTTTATTGAAAAAGGGGAAAAATATATTAACCGTTAGATATTTTAGTGGCCCGAGCGGACAAGTGAAAAATAAAGTCTTGTGGTCCGTACTGCTCGAAAAACAGGACCTGGCCAGCGGACAAATGGCTATGTCGAGCCCTGAATGGTATAACCAGTCCTTAGTAGTATAACTGATGGTCCATGGTATAACCTGCTTTTGCCCTGAAGTAGTTGGAATAATTTCCAGCAGCCACTGACTCTGCTCTAATTAAGTCTAAATAGAATTCTGATAGATGGTTTATTGATTTTAATTTTGATTTTTTTTCACACACTGTAGTCTCAGAAAAAAACCAAAGTGCCTGGAAAAAAACACACAGTTCCAACACTTGCTCACTTGGAGGCAGTACTGTCTAAAGGGAACTTTGACTGTAACAGCTTAAAAAAATTCAAAGACAATTGGTTCTTTCTGTTTGTTCTCAGACCATCATATTACTCATTACTGCATTGACAATGAGACTATCTCTCAACTTGCTTATGATTAGCATTTCTTGTCATGCCATGTACTCACTTAGGTTTGTTTCTGCTCTTAGACCTGCGGCACAGCAGACTGTGGATTCAAACTCAAGTGAACTGCGCCTGAGTTATTTTATGAGTGAATTAGACCTTTGCTCTGAGGCATAGTAAGTTCAGACTAGCTTTCACAACCACAAAATGAAGACAACTATCAGAGAAAAAAAATTCTGTTTATTTTAAATGGTTCATTTCAAGATGAAAATTATAAAATAATCATGAATTCAGCATCAGGAAATTGAATCATTCGGCTAAATTAAATGTGTATGGCATTATGTTGGTAACTTTTTTATGTTTAGTCACACCCTATATTAAATTCAAAAAGTGAAGGAGATTAATGATGGTGACATTTTTAAGTTACATTTGTCATATGTGTTTAATGAAAGTAGCACTTTAAAAAAAAAGTAGATCATTAATGTCAGTAAATGGATATTTAGGATTAGCTTGACTCAGGACAGGTTCTAAGATCCATTTTCCTGTAGAAAGCTTGGTGCTTCATTTACACCTGCAGTGGGGCAAAAAAGTATTTAGTCACCTGCCAGTTCACTAAAAATCTGACAATGCCATTCATTATTTCCTTTACACTGATTAGTCATCCTGGTCCCTTTGCTGTAAAACAACCCCAAAGCATGATGTTTCCACCCCCATGCTTTACAGTAGGTGTTATTTGGATGCAACTCTGCATTCTTTTTCCTCCAAATACAGTGAGTAGAGTTCTTACCAGAAAGTTCTACTTTGGTTTCATCTGACCATAGAACATTCTCCTAATCCTCTTCTGGATCATCCAAAGGCTCACTAGCCAACTCAAGACGGGCCTGGACATGTACTGGCTTTAGCAGAGGGACACATCTGGGACTGTAAGATTTGAGTCCCTCTAAAAGGCCCTAGTTTATATAGGAGGCGAACATCCAACATAAAAGGGCTTGATCCGCTTAGTCAGCAACATGAAGGGGTCCATTCAATTGGTCAAACGCATAAAGGGATTTTTTTTTTTGTTTAATAATTCAAGCTGCCATAAGATTGTTTTAGCACATTTAGGGTAATCATTTATTGTCTTTTGCGTTATGCATATTGCACGGCTTGATATCGCAATAAGTGTAAATTTGCGGTTTATTGTTCAAGCCTAGTCCCAGGTCTCTGCAGGTCATTCACTAGGTCCTCCTGTGTGGTTCTGGGATTTTTGCTCACCGTTCTTGTGTTCATTTTGACCCCTCTGGGTGAGACTTTGCAGGGAGCCCCAGATCAAGAGAGATTATCAGTGGTCCGTTATATCTTCCATTTCCTAATAATTGCTCCCACAGTTGATTTCTTCACACTAAGCTCCTTACTATTGCAGATTCAGTCTTCCCAGGTCAACAATTTTGTTGCTGGTGTCCTTAGCTCTTTGGTCTTGACTTTTGTCGAGTTTGGAGTGTGACTGTTTGAGGTTGTGGACAGGTTTGTGGAAAGATTTTGAAGACTTTTAAAATCCAAGTGTTTTGTTTGCTAAATGGCGCATACTTATATAACACTTTATACACCCTTTCGTAGGCCCAAAGCGCTTTACAGTCAGTCCCATTCACCCATGCACACACACACATTCACAGAATGATGGCGGCTCCGCCACCGAACACTGGTGCCAACCTCCCACCAGAGGCAAGGTGGGGTTCAATGTCTTGCCCAAGGACACTTTGACCCATGGGCGTGCAAGCCGGGAATCGAACCTGCAATCTTACGATCATGGGTCGACCGCCCTACCGCTGCACCATGGCCGCCCCTGTTTGTTGGATGTAATGAGAGTTTCTGTCACAGTATTTGTGGCTGCTAAAGCCTTAGTCACAGTTGTCCTTACGGGTGGACACAGGCTGTCTGCAGGCAAAGAAATTCAGCTAACCTGTACAAGGGGGACACAACTGGCCCTCATGAAATATCAACCTCTCTGTGAGCCCGTAGAGTCTTACAGAGACGTCATGATAGACTTACCACACATTTCTAATTATTCCAGTTACTTCAGGGCAAAAGCAGGTTATACCATGGACCATCAGTTATACCCTGATGGACTGGTTATACCACTGACTAGATGTAGAGATGGAAAAAGCAGTTGTGATGTCACCTATAGAATTTGCCTTACCTCCAGCAAAATTAAGCTAATTCAGTCACTATTCTTCTGCAATACAGGCACCGCCAACTGGTGCAAGTCAACAGTGATTGGTCCAAGTCGATCTGAGTCAACATTTCTAGGGAAACTAATGTCGGCAATCACGAGTAAGCTTGTTCGAAGTCCACACCCCTTCCACTTGGGAGAATCTGTCAATCAAATGTTTGCTTTTACTGAGGCATCTGATTTGTCAGTTTATAACTTGAATAACTAGCAATAAAGAAAGAATATCAAAAAATAAATTAGGATTAGCAAGAAGATCGGAGCAAGAATGGTTATTCTGACAAATGGAATGACTGAGTAATAGCAGTTTATTTCACAGTAAAAGTCTATAGGATTTTGGCTTCTTGGAGCCAGCAGGTACTTTCTATTTGGAATGTAGGGGTGGAGGGATAAATCTGTACAAGTTCTCTATACTCAGTCTGTGCCAATAACCTACTTTACTCTATAATTTTTGCATTAATCACCAAATGGAAATTAAAAAAAAAGCTTTATTAATACCGGTTACATTGTCTTTTGTGTTGTGAAACCAGATTTAAGATCTTTTTTTTGAAAAAGGGGGACGAAAGGGTTTGTTCCAGCTTCTATCAGATTGGCATGAGTGCACCTAAGTTAAATTCCTGTAGTGGATAGCTGTAGTTCTCCATAGTAGGATTCATCCTTAAAAATATAATCATCTTTTTATCATTCTTTAGGTTAAGAAGATGCTTGAATTTTTTAATTAAGTGCTTGAATGTTCAGTAACATTCTTCACTGTTTAGAAATAATCTGGGTGATTTTTGGATTAGAAGATAAATAGTTTGTAAATTTTAACATGAGTTAAGATTGTTGACCAAAGACCAAAATGGGTAGTTAACTAAATTTTCCGAAATTGTTCAAAAAGTCAGAGCAAATGTTAAATATAAATTTCTGTTTCACTTTGGCACTGTTTTGCTTACGGGATTCTTCATTTGTTATCACCTGACTTGGAGCTTTTGCGGTTGCAGAACATTCGGACCAGAATACTTCAAGGATTTGGCTTCAATTTGTCTTTTGGCAAATTCCCTGGGTCTCTTTGTAATAAATACATGCTGGTGGATGGGGACAAAGTAATGTTTGGCTCTTACAGGTAAGTGTTTGAGTGATTAAAAAACATCTTGTTCCTTAAAGGAAAATCCAGTTTTAGCTGCTCAGACAAGCACTGTCACATAATCACATTTAGAAAAAACATGCATAAATACATATATTAAAAGCTGTCTGCACCTTTGTCATCTTCGTCTTTTGAATCTGGCATTTTTGTAAAGGGTGGATGAAGTTGAATTAGCAGCATATCTTAGGTTGTATTCCAATTGGACACATTTGATTTGCTTTAAGTGAACCACAGTTTGTTTACCCCGATAATCTTGAAACAAATTTCAGTCTGAATATACCAAAGCGGACCCTGGTCCAGGACCAGGAACTGCTCTTGGACCCATCTTTCGAGGTGATCTTGGTTCATTTCCAATCGGACTAGCTTTCTTTAGTCTGAAAAGGCTCTTTGCTCAGAGCAGAACAACTGGACCAAAGCAGTTGTCACGAGATGTAAACAAAGTAGGAATGAAGCATTTAACATGACACACATTGCTTCTCACACTATTTTCCTGATAATCTACAGTGGTGGACAAAATTGTTGGTACCCCTTGGTTAAAGAAAGTCCACAATGCTCACTGAAATGTTCAAAAGAAACAATAAATTAAAATTTATTGAAAATTAAACAATCAAATTAAGCCATTACTTTTAAGTTGTTGATCAACAGAATTATTTAACAAAGCAAACTAATGAAATAGGGCTGGACAAAAGTGATGGTACCCATAACTTAATATTTTGTTACACAACCTTTTCAAGATTCAAGATCAACTTTATTAATCCCCGAAGGAAAATTTAGTTGTAGTAGCAGCACTGTGGAAATGGGGGGATTAAGACACAAACACAGCCACAAAATATACAGGGAAGAAAAGGGGAAAAAATTGAAAATCTGGAGGTGACAGAGCTCAGAGTGGTACTGGAAGTCAGCTGTGTATGTGGTGAATAGGAAGGGGGACAGCACGGTTCCCTGAGGGGCTCCTGTGTTGCTTATCAGGGTGTCAGACACACAGCTCTTCAGTCTCACAAACTGTGGTCGACTTGTCAGGTAGTCCTCAATCCATGGGACCTGGGGGCATCCACCTGCATCTTCCCTAACTTCTCCCTCATCAGTCTCAGCTGGATGGTGTTGAAGGCTGAAGAAATGTCAAAGAACATGATTCTCACTGTGGTGTTCGGCTTTTCCAGGGAGGAGTATGCCCTCTGCATCAGGTATATCAGTGCATCCTCCACTCCAGCCTTGGGTTGGTATGCAAACTGCAAAGGGTCTTGGAAGGGGCTCACCAGGGGTCCGAGATGTGACAGCACCAACCGCTCCATGACCTTCATAGTATGGGAGGTCAGTGCTATAGGCCTGTAGTCACTAGGGGCCTCAGGATGGTTTTTCTTTGGGATGTACTGGGATCCTCTGAAGGTTATGGCTCAGGTTGTACAGGTGCTGGAGGACACCAAATAGCTGGCTGGAACAGTTTTTGAGTACCCGGGGACTGATGCCATCAGGTCCAGCAGCTTTTTGCTGGTTGAGCCTCTCCAGCTCTCTCCTCACCTGAGTGTGTGTGATGAACAGTCCATTTTGGGAGGTGGGGGTGGTGGGGCCTGTTTTTGGGTCTGTGAAAGATATCAGCTGTGGGGAGGGGGTTGGGGATTTCAGAGGTGCTGATGATGGCCCTGGTAGGTGAGTGGAAGGAGTCCAGTGGTCGTTCAGAGGAGAAATGGGTGGACTGATGAGGGAGGGGGAGCTGGTATCGGACCTGTTTAAAAACTGGTTTGGATGCCATGCAGGGCAGCTGGGGGAGGGAGGTGGGGGAAGCTGAGGTGTTAATGGCCCTAGAAGGTGAGAGGAAGACCGTTGATCACTCAAAAGAGGAGAAGGGGGACAGCTGTAGGAGGGGGAGCTGGAATCAAACCTGTTAAAGAATTTGTTCAGCTCATTTGCTCGATCCACATTTCCTTCGGCTGCAAATTTTCCCTTCCTCTGAAGGCCAGTGATCGCTCTCATCCCACTCCACACATCCCTGGTCTGGTTTCTCTGTAGTCTCTCCTCAAGCTTCCTCCCGTAGGCGTCTTTACACTCCTTCAGGCTGCGTTTCAGCTCCTTCTGTACTCTAATGAGCTCCACGCGGTCCCCAGCCATCAAGGCCCTCTTCTTCTTATTTAGAAGTGCCTTCAGCTCACAAGTAATCCAGGGTTTGTTATTCGGGTAACAACGCACCCTCTTGGATGGGATGGAGTTGTCCGTGCAGAATTTGATGTAATTCGAGACAGTCTGTTAGTCCATCCAGATCGTCACCATGAGATTCATACAGAACAGACCAGTCTGTGGTTGACTGGTTTCTGTTTGACCACCGGTGTGTATGATGGGGAGAGCAGGATGAGGCAATTACTGCAATATAACGGTTTCTGTATTTGTCAATGAGCCTTCTGCACCTGTCCACAGGTATTTTTGCCCACTCCTGATGAGCAAACTGCTCCAGCTGTCTTAGGTTTGATGGGTGTCTTCTCCAAATGGCATGTTTCAGCTCCTTCCACAGATTTTCGATGGGATTCAGATCTGGGCTCATAGAAGGCCACTTCAGAATAGTCCAACTCTTTCTCTTAGCCATTCTTGGGTGTTTTTGGCTGTGTGTTTTGAATCATTGTCCTGTTGGAAGACCCATGACCTGCGACTGAGACCAAGCTTTCTGACACGAGGCAGCACATTTCTATCCAGAATGCCTTGATAATCTTGAGATTTCATTTTACCTTGTACAACTTCAAGACACCCTGGAGCAGATTAGCAAAGCAGCACCCAAAACAGAACTGAGCCTCCTCCATGTTTCACAGTAGGGACAGTGTTCTTTTCGTTGTATTCTTCATTTTTGTGTCTACAAACAGAGCTGATGTGCCTTACCAAAAAGCTCCAGTTTTGTCTCATCTATCCAAAGGACATTTTCCCAGAAGCTTTGTGGCTTTTCAACATGCATTTTTGCAAATTCTAGTCGAATGGTGCGATCTGACACTGATGTACCTTGATCTAGGAGTTCACCTTTATTTTCTTTGGAGGTTGTTCTGGGCTCTTTGGATACAATTTGAACTATCCTTCTCCTCAATTTGTCATCAATTTTTCTCTTCCGGCCACGTCCAGGGAGGTTGGCTACTGTCCCTTGGGTCTTCAACTTCTGAATATTTAGTGCCACTGTCGTCACAGGAACTTCAAACTGCTTAGAGATTGTTTTATAGCCTTTACCTTTATGATGTTTGTCTATAATTTTGTTTCTAGTGTCCTGTCTCTCCTTCGCTTTCTGTTGTCCATGTTCAGTGCGGTACACACCTTTTCACCAAACAGCAACGTAACTATTTGTCTCCTTTTAAGTAGGCAGACTGACTGATTATGGGTTTGAAAACAGCTGTGGTGTCAATTAAAGAACATACCTGAGTTCATCATGACCCCCTGGGGAATTAGTTCTCAGTCTTTTATGGAGGTACCATCATTTTTGTTCAACCCTATTTCATTAGTTTGTTTTTTTAAATAATTTTGTTAATCAACAACTCAAAAGTAATGGCTGATTTTGATTATTTACTTTTCAATACATTTTAATTTATTGTTACTTTTGAAGGTTTCACGTCATTTCAGTGAGCATTGTGGACTTTCTTTCTTTAACTGAGGGGTACCAGCAATTTTGTTCACCACTGTATATGTCAAAAACACTTACCAGAGTACCTTCATAGCTGTCTTCTTGCCAATAACCGCCTTGCACCATGGCTCAGCCGTGCCAAAGGAGCAAGTACAAAGTGATGTACCTGACTTTGATACAGGAATTCAAAATTGGTCAGCGGAATATAAAGTTTGAATCAGTGAGCTATCCCTACAATGACTGCAAAGCTTTAGACTTCCATAATTTCTGCCTCTAGTTGCTTTGCCTGACCCCGTAATTCCTGGCCAATGACTGACGAGATATTTATTCATGTTGTTTTGTTTACAAGCTTTGGTTTGAAGCAGGAATGTCTGCTCATGATAGTCTGAATACAGACAAAACACAAGATTCAGGACTCGATACTACCAGATTATCAAACTTGGTATGGACCAGTGGACTTTTTCAGTCTGAAAGCATCCTTATTCCCACCCTAAAGTGTTCTCCATGGCTGATCTGGTATGGTTAAAGTCAGGAAGCACAAACTTACTAAACTTTTAAACAATAAGTTCCTCATGCTTACCAATTATATAGTGGGGTAAATAAAAAAAATCTGTTTTTTTACATTCGGTCTCTTACAGTTGAAGTGTATCTATGTTGAATATTATAGACATCTTTCATCTTTTTTCCAACTTGCAGATCTGTGACAGTTAAAATTTTTTTTGCTGCATTGTGTTTTTTTGTATCATTGTGAAACATCTCTCATGTATGACATGTATGAGAAACTCACTGGTGCTGGCAGTGACAAGAAAGTTTACACACTCTCATCATTGATACAGTGCACAATGCACAAATAGGGTGTTCTACCATTTTATACGGTTGATAAGCTTCTCCATATTAGTGCTGCAGTGTGCAGCTTAGGGTGCAGTGAACTGAGGTAGCTTAGTCAGCTTGTTAGTCAATAAGTGAGCCATCCAGGAACAGAAAATAAAACTAAAGTGAATGCAAAGTTGTGTATTGCTGTAATTTTTTTAAGCTTGCATAACACACACATTTTCTCTGATTAACCCTGAATCAACAGAACACACTAAGGTCCATCTTTGCAGCTCGTGCAAAAAACAGACTGACATTTTGACAGAACCCTGTGTACCTTTCAGAATCCTTTCAACATCAGTAAACACAACCAGAATGAATCCAGATATAAGGCGCTCCAGATTATATGGCGGACTGTTGTTTTTGTAAAAAAATTAAGGCTTTTAATTGTGCTGTCATAGACAGCACAGTTAAAATATAGTAGTTAATAAGTTAAAGCTATAATAACTAGTTGTTTGGCCATGATGCACAAAGTGCACTGCTTCTACGATTTTAGGATGAAAAGCAAACACTTTCAAATCATTGTTGTATTTCTTATACCTGCCACTAGGTGGTGAAAGCACTTTGACCTGTTTTTCCATTGGTCAAGCTTTGTTTTTTTAGTGCATTACTATTTGACAATCTTGTGCAGTTCCTAACTGTTTATCAGAATGTATTTATTATTCTCACTGTATATTCCCTTTTTCTTCAGTTTCTCCTGGTGTACATCTCGTATGGATCGAAACATGATCACTGTGATGACAGGACAAGTTGTCGACTTCTTTGACAGAGACTTCCGTGAGCTGTATGCGATCTCTGAGAAATTGGACCTCTACAAAGAATTTCACATCAGTCAACCAAACAACACTAGGACTGCCACTGTGCGCTCCAAATTGGAGCCCAAACGGCCACCTCTACCAGCGACCACATCCCGATTCCAGGTCAGCTTAGGGGATTCCAGAAACGTCAACATCCAAGTTCCCGCACACAAATACTATAACCCAAAATATTCACTCCTTTTAGAGAGCCCTCTGCGGCCAACAATGTCTCTTCAAGAACTAGGACCTAAAATAAATTCACTTCATCCTGTGATTTCTGAAGACATAGATGAGGGCAGGCCGAGAGTGACCAGCAGTGTTCATGTGAAAACAACAAGCCCAGTATCTGCAGCTGAACTGAGTGAAAATGTAACCAGTGTTAAAGGAAATGCTCCTGAAAAAAACAGGAAAATGACATGGAAGAAAAAAATCAAGAATTCAATGAGAAGTCCTCCATCCACTGGATTTAGTCAAAAAGATGAGACCGAAGACAGTTTGGAGTCGAATGTGTCTAGATCTAAAGTGAGTAGGAAGCTTTCTAAGCTGGAGAAAAAAACCATGTCTCTACAAACCGTCAACACAGCACATGACAATTGCAGTACCAGTAAGTATCAAATATAAGAAAATTCAAACATTTACTCTCAGGTAACAGTATAAAGAAAATGAGAGTTGTTTTGTTATACAATCTTTCACAATGACAAAGAACTGTATTTTGACTTGATAGATACAAACGTTTGTCAGGAAAACGTGGTATATCAGAATAATTGGAACATTTTTTTTTCTTCTCTCACCCTTTTTTTTATTGTAAATACATTTACCATATTTTTTGGACTAAAGGTCGCAGCAACCAAAAAATGCCTAATGAGAATGAAAAATAATAAGTTGCACTTTTAGGATATATCTATTTAATAAAATATGAAAACAAGAACAGACTTTTCATCTTGAAAGGCAAATAATGATAACTGAATATATGCACTCTTCACTACCGTAACAAATTAACGCTTATTTAGAATGAATCTAGCATATCAAATGGAAAATATGAACAATTATTCAGATAATCATAGCAAAAAGAACATGCTAACAAGTCAAGTAAACTTCAAATCACTGAATTTGTTCGTAATCCTCTGGGTCACTTTGGAACAATTCAACCAAGCCCGGCGTAAGACTGAGCGGCACTTCTTTTCCATTACCATCAGTAGCAAATACTGACATGTCTATGATATTCAACATTGCTTTATGGGAAATGAGTATATTTTAACTAACTGTTGTTTTAGTTAAACTGACCCATCTATTTTCTTTTTGTTCGCAGGTGGTAAAAGTCGGCCTCAAGGAAAAGCACCTTGCAAAGTATCTTGAGCTTGACTTGTATATCCTAAAACGTGGGATTTTTGTTTGTCACTGTACTATAAAATTGGATCAATTTAAAGACTAGGCGGTGAGATTTGTTAACATTTTGTGTCAAATTCTAATCAATATCTGATATAATTAGGTTTATTGCTCCTACTAACTTATGAAGGAAAGTTCCCAATATTTTGATTCCTCTGAGAGGTGAACTGCACAGTAAGATGATGGATTTATTGAGGTAGGTTTAGCCTTAAACCCAATGTTTTCCTTGGAACTTTGCAACTGCTTGTCTGTTTCCCAGCCATGGAAGAAACGATGTTCCTTTGAACAAAATATATAACATTTAATTGTCCAAAAATACTAACCAATACATTCCCTAGACACTATTTGTTCTCTCAGTAAGTGAGATTGTTTTCAAACATCCAGAAGGGGTTAAAATGGAGCAATTGGTGAGGTTGGATCAATTTGAAACACTTGAAAACATTGATAACTCCATGCCAAATGAACATTAAAATGACTTTGTTAAAAAAGATTAAGTGCTTAGCATTGTTGTGGAATCTTAAATCAACATCTTGCTAGAAAAAATTGCAAGATTTGTCACACAAATAAAAAGTTGTGTGTGTTTTCCTTTTATATTGTGATTGAAGAGGCACAAATCCCCAAATGATGTTGGAACTTCAAGATGACGACAGGAGGCAGTTAATGGCCAACCAACCAACCAATGGCTAATATATATATTTTTTGATTCATCTTAATTATGCTAGATAGGAATGTTAAACTAGTATTTTTGGAACCAAGCTAACATTTAATATTCATGGCAATATTTTACATTTTTATTTTTTAAAGGGGCAATAACTTATTGAATGTGATGTAACAGAAGTTACATTACATACAAACAAGAAGTACATTCTAAAGAAATGCCTGAATAGCATTTTCTTAGGAATCCTTACAATCCGTTTATCAAGATTAGTAATTTTAAGGTGATTATTTTTTCTAAATCTATGATGATGTAGACTTATTGTTTTATATTATATCATTTAAAGTGTAAAGTTTAAAATTTAAAAGCATTTTAGTGAAGTCTTCTTGTGATTATAAAATAAAAAGTTGCATTATAATAATTAAAAGTATTGAACTCTGAATTCTACATTTCTTGATTACTCATTTGTCTTTCTTAATTTTACTTTTGAACAAATCATGTTAGTCATCAAGCCGCAAACTTTTATTTGATTACGGTTTTTCACCTTTTTTTTTTAGTTTGATTTTATTCTAAATTTTTTATGTTTGGATGTTAATCTCAAAAAGTAAAAGTTTGCTTGGACTTTGATGTGTTGTTACTTACAGAAAAACAAAATAGATGCTGTAGGTGTTTTTCTGAGGTTCATCATCTCTAGGCCCTGTGCTATCCTAGGCACTTTAACATTGGGAGTTGGGTCATCTAGACCCCACTAGACAGTGCGCTGAACCTTTTTTTTTTCAATGATTTGTGATCTTCACTGGTGTCCATGGATTACATGAAATCCTCTTCACCTTTATCCACCTTTGTCATGGTATGGAGAACACGTCAATGTAAGGATATGGTCATAGGATAGCACAAGGGTTATAGCACTGCACCCAGTGGCCACTATGTGCTACTTTATGTTTGGTAATAGTGCAGTTCTAATAGAGGAAGCACTGGTCTGACTGGAACTGAGGGTGAGGGTGGGGCAGGTTGTGGTGCAACGCTGAAACAGGAAGTCAGAGATGAAGCAGGGGGAGCAGCTGTGACAAAAAATACACATCCGTTGTTTTCAGATATGCAGAAGCATCAATGAGCATTTTCTTTAAGTGTTCATGAATTGTTACTAATGTCACAACAAGAGGCAGCTCAGTTTAATTTAAAATCATTTGAATTTACCATCAAATCATGCTACATATTTCCACTTTCAGCATGTCATTTATATGCAAGATGTGCAACACAAGGGGGGAAAAAAGTCATGTAACTTCTGCTTAAGCCTAATTTAGCAAAGGTTAGAATAAGATGTTAGTTTGGCCAAACAGAAGTTACCATGGAGTGAGTAATTTGGGTGAGGTTTCGCTACTTCACCCAAGTAGTGCAAGCAATTGTCGGAGAAGAGCATACACAGAAGCAGTAAATATGAGGAAGTGAAGCATGGTCGGATGAACTCGGAGTGCATTTGACTGAAAGCACAGCTACCACAAAGTTAATGCTAGAGTCTTAAAAAACATTTACTTCTCTTTATACAAACATATATTCATTTTTTGTATAATGATTACATAGTAACAAAGTAAGTGTGTAACAATTCATTTTAACAAAAAATCGATTCATAACATCATTTGTGGTTGACAATACAAATCATAGTCAATATTGTTTCATTTTAAACGAGCCGATTCAGTCTGATTCACTGACCTAAAATTGATCCAGGATGTATTTAGCCAAAAATTCAACCAGTGTGACTCAGAGATTACTACCTGGCTACTGAACAGTGCAGGTAAAGTTTTCCAGAATCCTTGTATTTCTTGCAAGATAATAAAGTATGAATTAAATATGTGTACAAATAAGTAAACAAGATATAATGCAAATGCATTCATATTTTAATTTCATTAAGTTCGACTGTTGTTTTTCCACATCAAAATAATATAAACAGAACATTATTAGAACATTATACCACACTGATTGGTCATGTCTTTGCAAAATTCAAATTGTTTCCACAAGTTGAACTATAATGTTGATTTAAACAGATATATCTGAATGGATTGTGGGAATATAAATCGATTCATCAATGAAATTGATTAACCATTACACCCCTATAACATTGTAGTCATTCCTGTAACAGATATTTAAATGATGAACAGATGAGAAAGTATACGCTTATTGCACTAGGCTTTCAAAGTAGACTACAGTAGAAAAACAAGACTTGCAAACATATATTTACATTAATGCAAATACTTTTGTAAACTTTACAACACTTTTAAACTGGCAAGTTCAGTATGTACATTTGCCACAAATCTCAGCAGGGCTCAACAAAAAGTTGGTTGTTTTTCTGAGCGTCAAAGATTGGGACGCGCCAAGACACAGTCTGTTTTTTTTTTTAATTCTTTATGGAACTGCTATGACACCACAGACCCTATTTGTCCGTCAGCATTGTTAGTCACTCAAACAACTTCTTATAGTTAAAGAAATAAGAAAGTGTTGTAAATGTACAGCCATTCTTAAAAATGCAAGTGAAATTTCATTCCTCAAAGAAAAATGAGATATCAGACTTATCGTGGAAACCCTATAAACTCCTGTCTCACTAATACCAAGCCACTGAGTCTTGTACCTTTGACACAGTTTTTTTCTCAGACTAAGGGAAAAGCTGAAGGAGAACCAAACCCCCTCCCCCATCTTTCCTTATTTAGCGTCAACATGCACATTCAGTATGTTCCTGTTAGGTCATATGCGCCGACTCCAAAATGCAAAGTTTTTCCAAACAGGTCAAAGTGGTATAGATACCCACATTTCCACCGTGCTGCAGTAGCATATTAACATATGGGGTGGAGTGCTTCCCGGTTCAGTCCTGGGGAGACTGTTTTATAACTTTCTTCTTCCTGACTGAGACCAAGTCATAGAAGGGATCCTTGGTGATGCTTGCTCTGTTGAAATAAAGACGACTCATTAGGTATAAAAATGTGTGTGCACATGCTACTAAGAAAAGCTACTACAAAGCTACTAAAATGTAAAAAAAATAAAATAAAATGCTGCAACATAATGTCGTGAAAAAAAATGTTGAGACTGATTGAATCAATTATGCAATCTGTCAAATTTGTTCAAGCAAAGGGTCAAAGGCCAAAAGAATATGTAGTGCTACATTTACTCTGAGCATTTCAACCACACAGTCTTGAAAGGACTAAACGTACCATATTTTCACGACCATAAGGTGCACTTAAAAGTCTAAAAGTCCCTCCAAAATGTAGTGGGCGCCCTATGAGTACGCCTAATGTGTTGTTGTTGGACGTAGAAGAAGACGGCATGAGAACGGAGAAGGAAATCGTGGGTGTGAACAACAGAACAACATTGTTTACAAAATCGCTTAAGCACAGTTCAAACTGCAAACTATCAGCTACATGGAGGAATATGGCAGCAGCTGCGAGAGAATTCAAGATGAATGAATCCATAGTTCACAAGTGGAGGAAACTGGAAAACAAACTCGGGACAAGTCAAGAAGACGCAGCTGAGTTTCCGCAGAAAAAAGGTGAATTGAGCGATGGATTAAATGATTACAACCAGCTAACAACTTGGAGAAGCTTCTCTGCAGTCACCATTCGACTGAGGGCAGTAATGCTTACAGAGGAAGCTTTCAACATCTTTTCATCCTGGCGAGGAATATGGTGCCGCAGCGACTTCCAGCGAATTACAATGAAAAGCTATTCATCTTCCGCTCCTACTGCAATAAAAAGATCACCGACAAACACCTCCAGCCCAGCCACAACACCAACATGGATGAGGTGCCGCTGACTTTCGACATCCCGGTGAGTCACAATGTCGAGAAGAACGGGAGCAGCACAGTATCGATCCGCACAACGGGGCACAACTTTTATTGTTGTCAGAGGAAGCGCTGGGCGAGTCACGCCACAATTTGTGAATAGATTGTAGATGCTTGGGCTAATGCGTCTGCTTGCACTGCTTTCGAAGAGCCGAAAAGCCGGCATCATTCATGAGGAGCTGCACGGCAACAAGGCAGACTCTGACAATGACGAAACGGAACCTGCTGTGTTTGACAGAAATTTAGCCCAGCTGTTCATTCCAGATACAGAAGATGAGGACTTTGATGGATTTTTGGATGCAGATTGATGACTGAAAAAATGAAAAATTAATCACAACCAACTCAGTTTTGCTCATTATGGATAATGCCTTTACATCCTAAACTACTATTTATAAAAAGCCATATAAATTTTTTAATGTTGAAGACAAAATGTTCTGATTAAGTATGACCAATGCGTAAATCCATTTAAATAAAAAAGTTGGCTCACCTGATAGCCTCAATCCAAGAGTCTCTTTCTTCAGCACTGGAGGCACAGATGGTGTATGACTGATGTTTTCCTTCCACCACTCTGCCATCCGTCTCTGTTTTACAAGCTTTGATCTTCTGCCCTCGACTGTTGGGGTTGTAGAGCTCCAGACAATACTAGAAGTTGTCAAACAACGGAACAAAGAAAAAAATCATCATCTGCTGACAGACAACCTTTGCATTTATTTTGTAGCAACTAAGCATTCACAATAATCTGATGACTGAGACTTACTGGTTTGCGAGACAATGGCACTTCTCGCACACAAAGATTTTCCAGAGGGATGATGCCTCTGGGCTCTTTGTCCTGTCACGAGATAAATAAAAAAGAAAGAGAAGCTGCTTTAGGCCTCTTTTTGTCTCTATATGACAAAAATGTCGTGTGTTACATCTTTTTAGGTTTACATTCAGTATTAAAAAAGAAAATAAAAAGTTTATGAATGTATAAAGTTCAGAAAACTCTTCCAATTCTTTCGAATTTCACTCAAGTTATTAACTAAGTTTTAAAAAATAGAGTGCTTTAGAGAAACGTTAGCAGAAAGTTGAAGTTCTTTCTGTCAGTTAAAGCTCATACAGTAACGGTGTGTGTATGATAGAAAGCCTTACTGTGGTAAACTCAAAGTAATACAGGCAGTTGTCAGTCAGAATGAACCATCGCCTCTTCCATGTCTTGACCCGACCTCCTAAAACACACAGATGAAGCAAATTGTGGTTTGGTTTATTTCAGAAAACTGACCATTTCCCAGCAACTGCTCTGCTTATTTTAATGAAACACAAATTTAAGCAATCTTTCATTTCTGTATAATTTTGCAAACACATTAAACAAACAAAACTAAATTTGAGATTGACAACATGATATATGGGGAAGGATGGGCTGTACATTATAGTAAAAGGACGAATGGGAGATGCAGTTTTAACAATATTAACAATAACAATATTTTTAACAATGTATATGCCCCACCCGAAAGTGATAAACATTTTTTTTGCAAAAATGACATGGTTAAGGACAAATAGAAATAAAAAGTATGAAGAATACTGTACAAAATTAAAAGAACTTGAAGAACAATTCATAAAAAGAAATACAACAGAACTTTATCAACAAATACAAAACATTAAAAAACAAATCAACCCCATGTTAGAGGAAGAAATAGAAAAAAAGCTGATTTTATTTAAACAAGGTTATCAGGAAGAAAGGCCTAAATCAACAAAATTACTAGCCAAAAGAATTAAAAAACAACAGGCGCTAAATACAATTTATGAAATTATTGATCCAGAAACTAACAAAATAACAAATAGCCCAGAGGAAATTGAAAAAATATTCACTAACTACTATAAAAACCTATAGTCCCAGCCTCTTACAGCAATTATTAAAAATTATTCTGTATTAAGTAAAGATTCAAAAAAGACACTAAAAATGGTTAACACTGCCACTAGATTTCAGCTCTAGAATTAAAATAGTAAAAGTTAATATTTTGCCCCGTTTTTATTTATATTTCAAACTCTACCAACACAGGTCCTTCACACTCCAGCTTCCAAAGAATAGAGGAGGTATGGCGCTACCAAAGCTGAGAGAATACTATATCGCTTTACAACTATGATACTTATACTGTTAGTGTAATGCCCAGTATACTGGAAAATAGAAAAATATAGAATGCGAAACTTTACAAGAACCCATTCAAAACATTATTGGAGATAAAGAATTATATGAAACAAAGAAAAGGCATTTAGATCCCATAACAAATCATACACTAACTATATGGTTAAAACTACTGCAAAAATACAAAATCTTAAATAGTGCAAACAAAATTAAAATGGGTAGCATATGATAGGCAATTTAAACCAGCAGAATACGATCCAATATTATAAATATATTATTAATATATTAAAAATATTGGACTACAAAAGGAATTACAGCATGGTACTTGTTAGAAAAGAAGGACGGACAGCTGGAGAGTTTTGAGAACTTGGCTAAGCAATTTCATCTTGAAAAACTGGATTTTTTTTAGATATTTACAAATGAGAAACTACTATAAGACTGCAATACACAGTGGCTCTTCTGAGGATGAGGGTAGGATCATTCAAACAATAATAAAGGTGTATAAGGACAGCAATACTAAATTGATTAGCTCACTATATAAATCTTTAACAGAGTATGACAAAAACACAACATTAAAAGTAAAAGATAATTGGGAAAAATAATGAAACATAAAGATAACTGAGCAGGATTGGTTAGACCTGTGGAGACACCACCATACCACCACTGGATCTCAAACATGGAAAGAGTTCACCTGGAAGAACCTTATAAGATTTTTCATAACACCGAAACTGAAGAACAAACAGTTAAAAACAAGTCAGAGCTGTTGGAGTGAATGTGGAGAAGTAAATGTAGACCATTCTCATGTATTTTGGAATTGTCCGAATGTAACAGGATACATGCAAAATGCTGGGATATACAGAGGAATTCTCTGGAACCAGAACCGTTTATTTTTACATGTTCTCAGGAAACTCAATTCACCAAAGTGACAAATACTTATTTAAAGTTATGTCACTAGCCGCAAAAAAAAACATTAACCAGGAACTGGGGCACTACATCGATCCTATCAAAGGATCAAGTGATATCAACAATTAACGACATTTATTCAACGGAAGCAATAACATACAGACGTAGACCACAAGAGGCACAAGTACACTGAAAGTGGAAAAAATTAACACTTTACAACAAATAGACAAAAGAAGCACCTAGGATTTACCTCTGTTTTGATTGTGGTTTGTAGTTTGTTTTTATGCAACAAAAACTAATAAAAATAAAGTTTAAAAAAAATAAAGAATTTTACCAAGCTTGAGAAGCCAGCCTTCTCTGTCAGGGTTGAAAAAGGTGTGAGTCAGATCGTTCCCATCATCTTCTGGTATTTTGAATGGTTCGTCACGTATGCTCGCATAAAGTTTCTGCGGGAAAGAGCATCAAACAATTACTGTTACTCTAACGATTATAGTAGTACATGTCCAAATCAACTCTGGACTGATACAATCAGAAAAGATAAATACTGTATTTTATGAGATACAGAACAGTAGGCCTGCACAATAAATCGCAAATTTATCATTCCCGCAATATCAAGCTGTGCAATATGCCCATTGCAAAAGATGGCAAAAATTGCAATAAATGGTGACCTAAAATAATCCCGTGGCAGAAGTGTTTGACGAATCAAATAAATCCATTTATGCATTTGACCAATCGGATGGACCCCTTCACATTGTTGACTAATCAGATGGAGCCATTTTATGTTAGATGTTCGCCTCCTATGTAGACTAGGGTCATTTGGAGTATAATTTAATTTATGTTGACTTATCTAAATTAAACTGTTGCAGTGAAATGAAAATAATGTTTTGCTATTTGTTCATGTACTGCAAGTTATATCATCATCGCAAGATTGTGTATGTATTGTATTGTTTATACAACGCATTGTGTTCTGCGTCCAGATTGGCTGGCAATCAATCTCCTCCATGCCGTGTCTCCTGTACAGAATGATTTGATTTTGGTTTCATTCTATATAACTGGACTTATTTTTATAGGAAGGTTTGAACTTTGAGAGTTTAAACAAGAGAGAAAAATGTGAAAATGTTAACATCTGTCTGAGAAATGTGCACAAAGTAAGTAGTGAGGGGTTTTACAGCCTTGACCCATAAGAACCCACAATGACATCGCTGTAACAGAAAACATCAGAAATGTGCTTTGTGGTCCACTTGGTCTTTTGTATATCACACATAATTTTCATATTAAGAAAAAAATCGGTCTGAATTCTGATGGGTTAAAACATCTCTTATCTTATTTTGCACATTTCACCTTTTATGGGTTATTTTTAGAATGTAACTTCCACAATAAATAAGGAAACACTGTACTGAATAATTGAATCACTAGACTATTGGCAGTGCAAGTCCATAGATATGTTTGGGTTCTTGGTCTTAAAAATATCAATATATCAATCTCCAGAAACGTTCAGATCAGTAATGTTATCATTTGATTTTGGTTTCTTTTTGTCATTTGAATAAACATCATGACTTTTTAGAGTCCCTAGATTGTGCTAAAGTCCTGCACATAGTTAATTTCTGAGCAGGTTTTAGATCCTGTTCTTAGTTTCAATCCCACACTAGGCTCATAAAGGTCTACAACCTGCTGCTAAATAATCAGTCCAATTACTTTTCCAACCTTAAAAAAACACAGAGCATCCCAAATAAAATAGACTCCCATTGTCCAGGGTGGGACCCGTTTTTGCCCAAGAACCACTGGGACAGGCTGTTAGGTACAAACTACCGGTAGCTTTGGTTTGAAAAAGGGTAACCTCCTTCAGGCTCTTACTGAAAGCAAATCCTCAGGAAGATCGTCTCCATTGTTGATGCCTCTGTTCATGGATATGAAGCGCTCTAGAGTCGTTTTGTCCTTCACGTTGGGGTTGTGGAGGCTGGTGTTCAACATGATGATTGCAAATGACAAGATGTAGCAGGTATCTAGGGTCAAAGAGTATTTTTTACAGTAGAAAAATAAACTCAAGTGATGATCAAGTAGCTTCATGAATTATTCAATTAACACAGCAGTTTGTTAATCAAGCAATAATAAAAATAAAACAAAAAATAAAAGTAGCAGCAAAAAAGAGAAACAACTCTGGGGTTATGTCATCATTCAAAAATATCCACTCTTGCTTAAGCAAGTAGACATTTTTGTTCTTGCAGTCAGGGGAGGAAATAGATTCAGTTAAGCTAACCGGTTGACTGAAAGACGTCAGTGTTGCATTCGCAGTAGCGTGTGGCAAAGGCCTCCATCATTCGGTCAATCTTCTGAGCTTCGCCTGGCAAACGAAAACTCCACAGGAACTGCCTGTCATATGAAAGAGGACATGGGACAAAAACAGTTTTGACAAGTTTGTGACAAACTCACCTGTTTAGTTTTTATTTTGTACATCTTTAGCATGTTCTTCTGTGCTTTCTTTTTGTATAGTTGGTCTTTTTTGTGACCCTTCTGCTTCCTTATAAGTTACTTCTGCAACATAATTCATTAATTTTTTCTGTCCCTAATGACTTAGGTGGTTGACCTGTATGGGTGCTGTGGGTTTTTGGTTTGACTGGGGCAGTTGAAGGTTGTAGGCAGGAGTGGTTGCATAAGTTCCCTTGAGGCTTTTGTGGCCACCTTAAGGGACGTCATGAAAATGGAACATATACGATTGTCATATGTGTGGTAAGTATATCTTGACGCATTTCTAAGGATACATTTGTAAGGGTGCCCCGTGTTCTTGAAAGCGCTTGAATCCACGTTGCAGAGGCCGGTGTGAACATAGCATTAGGCCTAATTTAGCCATATGTGTTGTTTAAATGCTCACCACAACCTGTCGCCCGTAGCAGGCCTGTGGAACAAATGTGCATGAGCAGTTGTGACTAAGGCATTACCTGACGTTTCTAAGGATTTTGTGTTTGTCCATCTGCTTTACTAAATCTATTACAGTTAACAATCTTATACCTCCTGCAACAGATGTTCCAGTGCTTTTCCTGTCCTCCATCTGGTATCAGTAAATGGTCTCTTTTATTAACTGTGATTCTATTGGAATCTTTTTTCTTATTTCTTCCATTTATAGTTTCTTCGCCATTGTCACCCTTTGCTTATTCAGCATGGGGACTATAAAATAAACCCTTTAGGGTTAAGGAATTGTAACTATAGAAGCTTAGTTTGATGTCTTTTTCTTTGCTTTTGTAGCATCTTTTGACAACCAGCATTATAAACTCTATGAATAAGCTAAATTGATTTAAACTACAACCATTACAAGTCGTTAAATTTGCCATTTTGGTCTTTTCCTTCAAGAATTATTGTGTCTGATGGCAAAGTCAGTTTGTGTTATAGACTCTCTGATATAAATCTAAAATAAGCCTGGTAATATAACTGTGGAAATAACCAGCAGTTATATCAGATGATGTAGTTCCATCACAGTGACAGAAAAAAGCATCTTAGTTTGTGAAACTGGAAAAAATATTTTTAGTTAAGAATCAAAAGAATCGATCGTCTTTTTGCACTGCAGTTTCTATCATAAGAAAAGTTCAAATCATAAAAACAAACTTTCAATGTTACTGAAAGCTATTTTCAGTCATGAAACCAGGGGGGAAGAAGTGACGGTGTCAATTAAAATCTAAGCACAACATATTACTTCTGTAACTTTGTAGTTGTTTTTATCAAGAGCAAAAAAAAGATAAATAAGATCTTAGAGATTTTTTAATTAAATTTCTCAGTGGGAGAGGCTTTCATTTTATCTGTCATCATATCTATAAAACCATGACATTTATGAAACTCACTGCTTCAGTCAAATAGAATGTGACATGCAGGTTGGTTAAAAAAAAAAAAAAAAGTAGCAATTCCTGATCCCAGACTTGCTTTGCCTTAATTTCTCCAATAATGTGTTAATGACAAGAATTACACACCGTTAAATAACATTTTTTGTGTATTATTTTAAAGATGTTTTTAATTGAATTTTATATTTTAGAGTGAAACATCCTGATATAATAAAAAACTGTTTTCAAAAGAAATTCCATAAACAGTTTATTTGTTGCAAAGTGAATTGGAATCAGGCCTAAGAAACAAGACTATTTGCCACAGCCTGTATGTCAAAGCATGGGCCACGCTTTCACACTGTATTTTCAAAATCTAAAATGCGATTTAGAAATGTAAAAGAAACATTGTCTGAAACTTTTTTCCCTGTGCACTCTATAATATACTGAAAGAATAAATAAATGAGACATCCAAAAGAAGAAAAAATGATATTATAAAGCAAAATTAACATCCCAGCAACAACAACTGATGGTTCAGCAGCTGAAATATTGCTTTTAATATTAAATCAAAACCTTTTTTTCCCTTTTTTTGCAAAGACATAAAATTTCTGTTCAATTGTCATTAAAACTGTTAAATGTGTTTAAATGAAACCAAAAAAGTTGTGAGGTGCTTTCTTAAAATAACTTTACTTTATTTTATTTTAAGAAATTGGTTTTGTGAGTGGAGGCAAGTCTTCATGTGCTGTACATTTTAACTCAGTCCCTCTAGATGTTGGAGTAACCCCACTTTTGGAATAGAATAACAGCCCCTCTTTTTATTCGGATGAAAACTTACATAGTTCTTCTTTGACCAATCAGGGACTTGATTTGACATGTGGGTAGCGTCTTTTTCAAAACATGGAAGTGCTAACCATTGTAAACATGATCTCAAAGAAAAAATTATAATTGTGGTTTGTCTGTGAATTAAAATGAACGCCATTAAACGGGGGACTTGTGTTTGGTAGTGCTGTTTTGATGGCGTCCATTTTAATTCACTGAAGTGCTAACCATTTGTAAATTGATGAAGGATAAATCAATAATTTGACACCAAGTCTTTCATATATCAGAAAAAAGCTCTGAACAAACAAGTCTGGAGCAAAATTTGCAAGATTAACACAACTTTTACATTTTGCACTAAGCCAAGAATGTGTTTAACTCTTTCTTGAACATGTGTTACATGCCAGGTATACAATTGCTCTTCATCAGCTCCTCATAAACAAAAAGGTCAATTTTAGATGTTTATAATATCCATGCACATCTAAAAAAAACTCATTTTCTTTTTCTTTTATTTCTGAGAAATGTTAATTTTTTCATCAACTGAAAAGTAAAGGGTGATGACCTGAGCGCCTGGACCAGGTTGAGATCCGAGAACTTGTGCAATTCCACAAACATCTTCAGGGTCTGGAGATGGAGTTCCTCCCTGTGTGATGGGAGAAAAAAACAACAAAGTTTCACCTTCCCAAGAAAAAAGCAGCTCTGAGGTCTCTTGGTAAAGCTCTTCCTTATGTGCAGCCATTTGGTATGTGGATAACAATAAATTAATCACGTTTTTTGTTTCTTGACCTGTCTACTTTTCATATACTTGTCCTCTTTTGATCCACTATAAAAGGGAAGTGGTCTTTTAATTACTGTGTGATTATGTTTTTTTTTGGCAAAATCAAAAACCTGTGCCTTTTCCAGGACATAGTTCCTGCAGAGCAGCAGGAGTTCAATAGAATGACCCCACCCCCCTTCCCCTCCCAGTTGATGAGAGCTCAGAGTAGGGAGCACAATTTCTATGTAACAAATAAGCTCTTTTTCAAACGGCATTTTTCAACTGCTCCTGATTCACAGCTATTTGAAAAAAGGAATATTAAGAAAGGCAGTTTTAACTCTAACTTTCTCCATCCTCCATCATCAGAAAAATGCCACACAAGCATGTTAAAAACACCCAAAACACCATATTCATTAAAATGAGTCTTTCAGACCTCTCACTCCTCTGACCTCTGTCTCCACACCTTCATATCTGCAGGTAAACTGTCTATTATGTCTCACCTCTCTCCAAGGAATTCTCCAATGGCAGTCTTGTTAAGCCCCTCGCCTTTGTAGAGAAACTCAGCAATGGATTGAGCACTTCCATCCAGCAGCTTGTTCTCCACTAAGTAACTGATGCCCTGCACAAAAAGTTCACTCAGTGATTACTGGTTACTGCACATGCACCTGAACAGGAACTGGTGACTCTGTTGAAAGAAGGCTTTCCTTTGGCTGCAAGCTGTTGGTGTCACAATGACCTCATCTCCAGCTGGTAATAGCATTGCAGCTTGCAACCTCTCAAAATCCCAATTCCTTGAAACTAATTTCTGTTCCTCTTTCAGCTACAAAAGAAGTACCTAAAAGTAAAGCCAGCCAAAATGTTTAATAGCCTATAAATATTCGTGTAAGTTTCCCACAGGTTCACCACCTTATCCATTTTCTGTCACCCCATCTGCATACATTTCCTCTTTCAATATGTTAGAACCAACAAGACAAACCACTGAAACTTCACTGTGGACCTTCTTAAGAGTCAGTGTATTTTCTATGTAACAAATACGCTCTTTTTTAAACTGTATATTTTTTATCTGCGCCTGTTCACACAAATTGAATAATGCTAAGAAATCCTCCATAACGAGAAAAAAGTCACAAGAGCATGTTAAAAGCACTAAAAACAGGATTTTCATTAGAGAGGGTCTTGAAGCAGTTTAAAACATTTTATAATGAAAAAGACATTTTTTCCTTATTTTGAAACATATTTACTTTATGGAGCTTTATGTGTCTCCACTCACCTTCTTAGGATCCATGTTGAATTTTTTCTTTCCATTTGAGAATTGTTTCGTCCTCTCCATATCTTTGCTGCCAATCACAATTGTAGAAAAATTAATAACTGAAAAGGTAAAACTTAAAAAAAAAGAAACTTTGATAGATTGTTTGTATCTTTTTCTTGTGTGGAGATCTGTTCGTGTTAGGGATTTTTATAATGGGTAACAAAGGACAATGAAATGTAATTGTTCAGAAAGCGGCGATGTCTTCAAGGAGAAACTCACTTTTCTTCTGCAGACTCAAAGCTGAGGATTTGTGCCATGACGCTATCTATCTCTGACTTTAGCTTCTGGACAAAGTGAAAGAAAAATTTGGTGTATTATTATTTTCATTATGAAATGTAACTAAAGCCTATTGTGGAGTCTAACTGAAATGTACAGACATTACCTGGATGTCATCCAGAAGGTCCTTCTTATACATTTTGATGCTCTCGATCTCCATCCTCTCATCTGCTGTAAAATCTGGGGAAACTGTACAGATGGAATTAACAGCCATGAGACTTATTTGAATGGGTTTAAATCCACAGTGGAGTTTGTCCATTAACTTTAAAAGCGTGAGTTCTACATAACCACTGCTAAAGCAGCTTACAACTTTCTCAGGTTATGGGTAAAATGCAGAAATCAAAATTTTATTTTGATTGATTTGAAATTGTTTATTTCAAGCAATCAAATAAGTACACAAAAAACATTACAATCATCAGTTATAAATTCATACAATGGCGTATCAAACTTGAGATAAAAATATAGCTAGAAAGGGAGTGGAAGGAAGCTAATTCATATAATTCCACCCGTGTTTTACCGTAACATTTTTATCACACGATTTATCATTATCCGTTTCCTAACTTTTATCAGACAGAATTAAGAATCTTTTGGTATTAATAAAGCACATGACAAAGATGAATTACTTAAAATATTATGTAAAAAGTAACTATTATAGAAATCAACATAGCAAATGAAGATTAGTTATCTAAAATATATGCAGATTATGTTTATTATAAAAATCATGTATTCCCACATTCAGATCTGTAAGAATGTATTTTTATTTTTTTACACCTTGTCTCTGCATCTCCATAGAGCTAAAGAGCAATAAAGAATTTCTTGCCTTAATCTGATGTTATTTCACTTTAAAACTACCTTTGTTCACCAAAAGTGAACAAAAATGGTGCAGCAATATTTTATATGGGGGAGGGGGTGGACTTTGGATGAATGGCAAATAAGAACAATGAAAGAGTGGAAGGCCATTACAAATAAAAGGATCAAAAACACGTGTCAAACTTTTACATTCTTAATGAGTTAATATTAATAAGTTTTCCAAAAATAAGACTTTCCTCTTGTCAAAGCTTAACTACAAGAACTGACATGACAGTCAGTTCCCACAACGCATTATATTGTAGTCTTTAAGTGGCTCGCATTCAGCGCAGTACCAAATTTCCAACTGTCCTTGTCTGGATAGGCGCCTTGCACCCTCCTCGCAATATTTTTATGATGATTGCAACATGTGACGTTGGAGGCAAAGCTAACCAGAATACACCGCGCACCAGTCAATTTGCGCAGTGCTGCGTACACCTGGGTCATGCCAAACACGCTTACTGACTGAACATTGCAACTGGCCTCCTCTGCCATGCGAATTAGGGATCAAGGGCAGGGCTACTCAAGAACAGTGTCAGAACTCAGAAATGTACACAATCTGTGTCCCAAATGCACACAAAATTTGGAAATGCACACATTGTGTTTCACAAATGCACACCCTGTGTTTCAGACTTTCTCTAAACTTTCACACTGATGGCGAACCTGAAGGTACACGGTACACAAGCTTGGTAGAAAAGTTATAAAGTTCAGGAGATACTAAGTCCACTAGTTAAGAGTAACAAAATTAAATCATCTACATTCTGATTAAAATCAGTATTGTATCAGTATTGTCTGTTCAGGTACTTAAGGGGAAACGCAACAGGACAGTTGGAGGCTGACTCCACTCTCAGCCCAGATTTGAAGAAGAAAAAAAAAAGGGGGGGGGGGGGGCTGAACTGGAGAGGTGTAGTCTGGATATGTGATTGTCAGTAAGGTTAGGTTGAGGTAACGTAGCCACGCTGACTCTTCAATATGGAGAGTGGTACAGAGCAAAGTGATGCCAGGGTCTCCACAGAGCTTTCTGTGGAAGTTGAGGATTTTTCTCCTCTCCCTTCTCATGATTCAGACCGAACGGAACCGATGTGTGAGTGTTAAAATTACGCCAGCATCATATCTAATAAGGATAACGTATTAGCAAACAATCCCGAGTGAAACCCATTGCATTCAACCACTGTTGCCTAGCTTCAAAGTCCACTGGAAATTTGCGCAAACCAGTAATTTTTGACGACCGAAGGCAATAAACCTACGAGCTAACCTATGAGCTAAAGCTAACACGCTAACAACCGACCGATTGTTATCAAAGATGGGCTTTTTTCTGTCACTAGTGTGAAGGTGTAGAAAAAGTCAAAGGGCCATTCGATTAGCTGAAAGCAAACATGCTTGCTTTGCTGATGAGTTTGATTGACAGACTCATTAGCCAATGATGACATTAGTTGACCAGCTGCATTAGAGTCTCAAAATTGACAGCAGGGAGTTCTCTCACAAATGTGGGGAGATTCACAAATGAGAGGGGGTTTGTGAATGCACATTCTGCAGTTCGCATGATCTTTGAATTGTGAGAAAAACTTATTGTGCATGTGTGAAACATTTAGTGTGCATGTGTGAAACACAACTTGTGTGTTTGTGAAACAAAGGATGCACAACTGTAACTTTTCAAACATCAACATGAATCAGCATAGTCTGTTGCAGAGAAAAGCAGCTTTGTGCTAGTTTCTAAAACTTTATATGCATATCGGGGAAAAGCCACCTTGAATTGTTGCCTACCCGCACAAAGCAGCTTTTCTCTGCTTATCTGGTTGATCGCAAAAGGAGTTACAGTCAGAGCACGCTTTGACAGAGACATTTCTGATCTAAAAGTTTTGACGTTTTAAAACTAAAAAGAAAATACCAAAAAAAGTAAAAAATTATATATATATGCATTTTATATATGCATTTTCCGACTGAAATTTGGGAGGGGGTGGGGCAGGCAGGACGTTAACCTCCGGTTCCGGACTTGCAGTCCCGGCCAATGATGTCATGCCACCATGTTGTCTGCAAACAGGTCCCCTTGGATTTTGGAAACAGTGGCTTCAGATAAACATGAAACATGGCTTTTTTAAAAAAGATATTTAGGCTGTTGGATTTTGGTTAAAAACGTCATAATCATAATTAAAACACCACTGGGAACTTTTTCTTGTATTATTTGTCATAGGAGGATATTTTCTTAGAAGTATGTTTACTGTTAATGATCTCACTTAAAGCACTTCCACTTACCCACCCTTCCTTAACCCATCTTGAGCAACAAAGTAAACTACCATAAGTCTTGACGTACATGTCAATAAGCATTAATATCATTTAAGAAAGTAAATTATGCTTATGTTTTTACATTAACTCTGGTTAACTGGAAAAACTTGATATGAAATAAACGGTAGGTTATGTTTCTAACCAGTACTAACTTCTGTTTTTATACTTGTAACAGTGATACAGAGTCCTGTGGGAGACTATGAATGTCTCTTCCCTATTTCGAGTTTGAAAGGACACTATTCGTTGGTCCATTGCTTCACTAAGCTGAGCACAAATATTCTACACTTGTATTGTCATTTTCTGACTTTCATGGAAGACTCAAACTTTCTTTGATGTCTTCTTAAACTACAGAGATTGGATAATGTCAACAACGATAGGTTCTTGAAATATCAAACCAATTTGACACTAAAACAAAGGTTTTGCTTCCTTTAGGCCTATACATTTAGTCGAAAATGTTTAATGCTAATGTTGAGAATCTTTAAAATTCTGAAAGAGTATAAAATATAGATTATTAAAAATTCCACATACTTTTATAAAGACATTAAATGTTGTGTGGAATATTAAATCTATGCAAGGTCCTGTGAACAAATGCTGTTCTGGTTTTCCTAAAGTATTTCTTGACAAATAGAAAAATAAACATTTTGTAAATGATCAAATCTTAAAACCTTTGTAATCATCTCATGTCAATTTGTTGTTCACCTTTTTGCATATCTCGCAACGCAGATCTTACCCATTTGTCATTCCGTTGTTTATCCAAAAGCAATAAAGAATAGAGTAAACCAAAATTGACAAGAATTGAAAAAAACACCCCCGAGTTTTAGACTCCTTCAGTCCACACAGCAGTGACAGCTGAATTAAGTTAACCTGAAACCCCACCTCTTCCTTTTTGCTGCCTAACCGCAAAACCAGAAAGGAGACAGTCTTTCAAAATAAAGTTCGATTGCCACTCAGCTTTGCAATTACGCATTGTGTTTCCTCAACATTTAGTCTCATAATTAAATTCACCATCTGCTTCAGTTTAGAGCTGACTGGAAAAGAAAAAGAATTGTGATATTTGTAAAAAGGTAAAAAAAAAAAAAAAAAAGTACCTCAAAAATGTTTTCTACAAAAAATATAAGAAGAAAAAACTAAAATGAATTAGACATAATGCTGATTTTTTTCTTTAAATAATGATGATCCAGGAAAGTAAATCTTAACATACAAATAACTCATTAACTCATATATATATATTGAAACTGAAAACTATCTGAATGTTTTACTTAAAGTCTGATCTTACAACCAAATGTGCATCAACTACACAAAGAAAATAAGTTCCGTTTTTGCTATAAAGACTCCACTTCCTGACTTTCTTTACTGGTGTTTCGCAATGATTTACCCATAGTGCTATGAGGAAGTGAACATTGATAAAGTAAGAAAAGGGTTTTTTAGCGTCTTGACAGGCAATACAGATGGGCCTTGTGTTTTAATAATAAATATGCAATTTATTTAGTTTGAAAAAGTTGGGGGAGGGTAAAATTTCACCGACCAACGAGCCAAGACACCACAAAATTACCATCCCTTTTGGTCGGTGCTTGCACAGTGTGTTTTTTTTCTGGTCCTAATTTGCATTTCGTGCTCTGGTTAAGTTTAGAAGTGTCAAGCACATGGCCATGTAACACATATTTACTTAACAGTAAATAAAACTTGCAGAGCCATGATTTACAAACATAATTTGCTTTACATGTAGATGAATCTGCCTTTTTAAACATTTGAAATTAATTGTTTTTATATGCAGCATTCTGTCTCTGGAAATTTTCCATGTTTTGACAAAGAATTATCAACAATATAATCTTCAAGATTTATTTAAAACTAGACCATTGAGAGTGTTTTTTTCTAGTAGATCGATATCTGATTTAAAAAAAGATCCAGTTTAACCCATCTATCAAAAAATCTCTAAGAAAAACTGGTTTGTGAATTTTGAGATCAAGAGTTTGTCCATGCCCTTTGATGACATTTATGAAGATGAGGAGCCACCTTCTGGTTCCAAATGAATACCACAGCTTCTATTTTTAAAGTGCAACATTGTGTGCAGGCATTGTCTGAGTTTCGATTTCTGCTGCGGCATTCATGAATCTAATGAGATTCATGATTTTATGTTGTTGATGCCAAATTCTGACCCTACCATCCTGCCTTGTATCAATGGTTCAGGCTTGTCCTGGTGGTGTGCTGGTGTGGGGGATATTTTCATGCCACACTATGGCACACTATCTAGTACTACTTGATCATGTTATCGCCACAGCCTACCTGAGTAGTGTTGCTGACCATCTCCACCCCTTTATGACTACAGTGTATCCATCTTTAAATGGCTACTTCCAGCAGGACAAGGCACCTGTCCTGAAATCAGCTGACAGATTGGTTTCTTGAACATGACACTAGCTGTGGTTACATGTGCAAAATTTCTTTGATCGGATCAAAGATCAGATTACATGGGCCCAGAAAAACTTTCTCAGATTATATCACACGTTTACACACACCACACTTTCGATCAGAATAAATCATTTTGACTTGCGCAGAACTATCTTAAATACCGGAAACAGCTGTAGAATAAATAGAGAGTTCCGTTGTAAACAAACAAAGTTGCAGCAGAGAGCAAGTTGATCTTCTAAACAGGCTTTTAATATTGTTATGATTATAATTTAGTGCCTGTTCGCTCATAATTTTCTAAATCCGTGTAGTCAGTGCTTTATTCTTGGATGAATGGGTTAGGATTAGACTAATACGTGCCAACAACATTAGCTTTGCATGCACTTAAAATCCATGTGTCAATGCCGTAATGCACCTTGGCTGCAGGTAGATATGTGGGGTTAACATCAGCCTTTATTTTCTCTGGTCACACAAATTCACATAATTGTTTACACGGTTTCTCAGGACAGTGTGGAGCAGCATTTCTGCATTCAAAAGCTGCCTCCGCTAGCTCACACACCGTCCCAAAGCCGCTGCTCTGCTTGGAGCCACAGTTCTCCCAGGAGACACGGTTCTCCTGAGTCCAGCTCACGCAGAGCAGCCAGACGGACTGCGGTCCAGCCTCCTCCGGAGTGCACACCGAAACAAAGCACCCTTTCTCTGCTCGCAAACAGGAAGCTCCAAATCCAGCTGCTCTGCTCAGAGATGTGATTTGCTCGTGCAGAGCAGCCGGCAGGTCCTGTTCATGCTCCAAAGCCTCCTCAGGAGCGCCACACCGTTTACTCATGATGTAAAAGCCAGAGCAGTTGTGACCCACATTCGAATAAATTGTTCACATGCACCAGATCAACAGTCGGCATAACCCACCTATCTAAATTGGATGGAAATTTGATCCGAATCAGTCTGATTGGGGCAGAGTATTCTGAATGGTGTGTTTACATGACGCATTTGTAGTCTGATCAGGCGTTTATTCCGATTACTTTTGTCCATGTGACCGCAACTGATGAGTTCACTTTACTGTACTCAAATAACCTCCACTGTCATCAGATCTCAACCCAACAGAGCACCTTTGGGATGTGGTGGAATGGGATGGATGTGCAGCTGACAAATCTGCAGCAACTGCGTGATGCTATCATGTCAATATGGACCAAACTTTCTGAGGAATGTTTCCAGTGCCTTGTTGAATCTATGCCACAAAGGATTAAGGCAGTTCTGAAGGCAAAGGTGTGTGCCTAATTAAGTGGCTAGTGAGTGTATATCTCATAGAAATTATATTAAAACATTTTCTTGTGGATTTAATCAAATGTTTTGAAAACATCTTACAAAAAAAAAAAGATTCTGCCAATTATTTGATTTAGTGGACTTTTGTTAAACTATGTTGATCAAAGGGGATTTCTGTAGTTCAGTGTTCCTATATGAATCAAAAAAAGTTATCAGACAAGCTTTCTTCATCAGAATTATTCCTGTACCTTCTTTTTCTTATTTATTTATTTATGCTAGATATTTAAATCAACATGTTTAGCCTTTATACATTTTTTCTTTTTTTTTCTGCTCCTGAAAGACAAATAATATTATACTATTTGTCTTTCCTAATAATATTAAGAAAGACAAATATTACAAAAACATCCAGCAAGGGATGTGTGCAAAAGTAAAGGAGGGGAGATGGAGGCAGAGAAAGAGGTGGCAATGGAAGGGGAAGGAGGGAGGTGTGCAACCGCTTCCTGTAGTTGCATGCTCATCTGAGCTTTTAACCTTCCTCTTCGTGTCTGTTTCTATCATAGTACAGAGCACAGGCGAAGCGTAACAAGATGCAAGCTATCAAATGCGTGGTCGTTGGAGATGGGTATGTCATTTTTTTTGGCAACTTTTCATGTCATAACATCAGCTTGCATACAGAGTTGAACCATTTGAGGTTGGTTTAGCTCAAATCTATTGTAAACTCAGAGTTTATAACTGAAGCCTGTCAGGCACAGACAGGGGTTAGATCAACTTCCGCTAAGATGAGGCAGTGTGATTTGGTGTTTCGTCAAAAATGTTTCTGTCACAGTATTTTACCATTAAAGGCTCACTGTATATCCAGTGTAACATGTCGATTTTTAGAGGTGTTTTTGACAGCACTGATATGCACAGAGTCCTGGATGAGCTGTGCAGGTCACAACATGCAGCAAAATCCTGTCAAGGCAAACTAGAGCACCCTTTTCTGAGTGCTCAAAAGTGCTCAAAACTCAAAAATAGAAAGAAAAAAAAGCTTGAATTACCTAAATTAGACTCTTAGTAATTACAATATAAAGTGAATTTACACAAAAGTTAAGATATTCTTATGTTTAAACATAATACTTCACTGGTATGGAATTAGACACTATTTTATCCCCTAAAGGCACAGTAATACGCATTACAACAGCAAATCAGTAAAATGTTAAACTATCTGAGGCAGCAGCACATTGATGCTGTAACGGCATTTCGCTCCGGGTTTAACTTCCTGTTGCATGTCTGATTTTGAAATGAGGCAGCTGGGCCACAGTTTGTTGGCACACACAAAATTCGATGTTTGGAATAAAAAATAGGCATAGCAGTTTTGTTTAAGCCATTACATTCCACTTAGGTGGTAGTAAACTATTTAGAAACAGCTTAAAATGTGTAGAAATGTGCCATTTGTGTGATGCGGGTTAAAGTATAGAAGAAGGAAGTTGTTCATAAGGAAGTTTTCTACCCAGCTCTCTATTGTTCTGTATTGTCTTTCTGAATGTATGTTTAACAGGCTAAAGCTGACATTTCAAGCCAAGGAAACCCTAACCACAGAAGAATCAGATATAATTCATGCACAAATTGATTAAATATAGTTTATCTGAAGTATGTGTTTAAAATAATCAAACATCACGTGGTGAAACGTATGGCAGCCCTGAAGTGTAAATCACATCAACAAATCACTCTATGCAAAAACGTTTTTAAAGATCACAAAAACAATTAAAAAAGCAAAACAAATTTTCAAAAAACAACATTGCATTTTAGAAAACAAAACAAAATTACAGAAACCAAAATGTAAAAAATATTTTCAGAAAACAAAATTCATTTCCAGAAAAACAAAATGAAGTGCTAAAAAATGAAACACAGAGATCAAAAAGCAATGAATTTCTATGCTATGATATTAGCAGATGTAGATCGACAATTTTCTTTCACTAGTTCACGGGGAATGTAGCTGCACAAGTTGTATGTATAACTATGACTAAAGGGAGCAAACAGTGGGCCAAAAGAAAAAACAAAACAAAGATATTTAACCAGCCTCCAAACATCACTCTTTCAGGGTTTATTTATTTATATGTATTTATTTTAACAAGATTACTATTTCTTAGTAAAAAGCAATGTATTTGAGTGTACTGCAAGTATACTTAGTCTATACTTAGACTTTTTTTTGGAAGTGACAACTTAAACACGCAATGCTAATGGCGGTGTGAATGTACAATTATACTCAAGCATATTTAACAAAATATAATGTAGCTGTACTTTTTTTGGCTAAGGGATGGTGTACATTGAAAACAGTCATTTTGTGTAGTTATGTGTAGTTTTAACTTTGTTGAAGTTGTGGATAACGCATAGGAGCTCAATTCCACAAAACTGCTGCAACAATTCAGATAAGGCTTTTTATCGATTTAGCCTGATTGGGGAGGGAATTTTAGAATGTATCACACAAGCGAAAAAGAAACTTTGTAAAATATCAAAAAGCAGAGATGCTTTTATAGGGTAGGACCAGGGAAACGTTGAGTACAAAAAGTGGCAAAGCTAAACAAAGCAAATTTAGAATCTTCTAACATGCTTGCCATACTAAAACCAGGGAATGTAGGAATGTGACATACAGCAGCAGCTGATGGAACAAAAGACTCAAAACAAAGGAACATTTTTGTCATTAAAGTCTTTCTTTAGGCTTAGTTTACCTGATTCCTCTTTTAACTGAGGCTTCTGAAAAATATCAGTTCCTTTATGACTCAAGGTATCACAAAACAAACGTGCACCTGCACTTCTATATTTCAGAGAGCATTTGCAGACATTATGAGATGTCTTATTTAAAGACTCAGCCTCAGTTTGTGCTTTGCATCTTGATACATGTACTCGCACCATGAATACAAAATCAAGCCATAACTTACCTTGTGATCAGAAGCAATCTGGCCTTTACAAAGATAAAAGACATTTTACTCGAACATACTGACAGTTCCTGGTTGGTATCTGAGTCACTGACAACACTACTAAGCCTTCTAACTGGATTGTTTAAATGATTACTTACTCAAAGAATTCTTTAAGTTCTTTGAAATAATTACTCAGGAAACTTGTCTTTTTAAATTATTTATTATTTTTTTCTCACAAGTTTATGTTTGGGAGTTCAATAAAAATACACTACATAAAAATAATATTATCATAACTGTTATGTTCCCTTTTTTTTCATGCTTTATGATTCATTTTAATTTGTTTATGTGTTTAATAATCATGAGCTGGTGTTATGAAGATTAGTTCGAATAAAAAAAAAAATCCAGAATGCTTTCTACATATTAAGATATATGCTTTAATAGAATGGAATGGAATATTGATGCAAAAAAGAGCTAGCAAAGTCTATGCTTTGTTTGTTTTGCTAGTTTTTTCTATATGCAAAAATATCAACTTGGACTCCACCATTGCATTATTCTTTGCTTTAAAAGGGTTTTCTAAACTTCTTGAGTCTTGTGAATTTTAATCAGGGACACATTTACTCTAATTAGTTTACTCTGACATCAATCAAAGGATTCTGACCTTTCATAACAAAACCTGAAGTAAAGCATTTATTCTTTATTTATGTTTTAATTCAGTCCTTTTTGAGTTGCCAGGTTTGTCACAGAAACTCTGATTGGAACAAAATTGGAATGAAAAGATAATTTTAAAAGTCAACCAACAGAGCAGTGCAGGTTTTTTAATGACAAAAACACACAGTCAGAATTTCTGTAAAAAGCAAAAAAAAAAAAAAGATTAAAAAAACAATTGAACAATAAAATCTTAAATAAGTGAAAAACTGTGGACATACACAGTAAAATCAACTTAAGCGTTAATTTGCTATCAACAATATTAACCAACATTTTAAGAACTACCCTGTCTGTGGGACTATAAGTTGCTCCAATTTAAAAGTCACAGCAGCGAAAAAACGCATTATTAAAAAGAAAAAATCATACATGAGTTACACTTGAGTATCAGTTGCACTTTCACAATTTTTATAACAAAATAAAAACAAGAACGCCCATTTCATCTTGAAAGGTAAATCATAATGACGGAATAAATAATAATAGACTAAATACATGCACGCTTTACAACAATAACACAATAATACTTATTTAGCTTCATGAATCATCAACAAAATTTATATCAGTGCAACATATAAACAATTATTACAATAACCATGCTGTAAAAAATATGCTAACAAGTCAACTACACTCTTTATATCACTTTAAATAACTAAATCCATTGAATTCCTCACAATTTGGCCAAGCCCGGCGTAAGGTTGAGGAGTGGCTCTTTTTTTGCATTGCTGTCAGTAGCAAACACACATACACAAATACAGAAACCTCTAGCGGTTATTGCTGTTCATTTTTTGAAAAATCCCAAATAAATCAGACCTGTGTATAAATCCCACCCCTGGCAAACTATGCAAAGAAAAAACATCATGACTTTTATGGTAGTAAGGTATGGTCCTGCGTCTTGCTGTTAACCAGAGAGGATCTTAAGCAATATAGTCAACAAGTTTAGGCAAACTTGACCTTTATAATCAAACTGGTTAACAAGTGACAGATTTCACTATAATATAGAAAAAAGTGTAATCTGACATAAAATTAATGTTCAGTATTGAGAACCTTCTGTTAGGATGTAAGGAGTTTTGTGGTTAAAATGGGAATCATTTCCACTCTTTCAGAGAGAAACTGCAGTGCAGATTTACCACACATTTTGATAAAAGTTTGCTGATGAGAAATGGCAGTAAATTTGTAGAACACTCCTAAACTCATCATAACCATTCATATCATCTTTGTTGAAAGCCTTTCTGAGACCCCCTATCTCATTATCATGACCCAAATTTACCCTACCATGCTTTCTACCATGTAGTGCATAATCATTCCACTAGGGGCAGTAGAAGGGATTTTTTTTCCGCCTCCATGAAATCTCAGAAACATTTATGGCAGGAAAAGGCTTATGGTGAGAGTTACTCATCTATTGTTACTCATTTTCTAAATGCTCACATGCTGCTTTGTCGATAATTAATTCTTAATAATTTAGCTCCACCGAGTTAAAAATGTGTGGATCAAAAATGAGACAGTGGCGTTAATACGGATATTTTTTTCATGAACACTCGTGTCAATATTTTTACATCTTAAACCAACATTGTTGTGAGCAAAAACTTACAAGATCCCCCAACATGTCATAACTGAACTGTCAGTCTGCCCCAGGGCAGCTGTGGCTATCAGTCGTTTACCATCACCAAGTATAAATGAGGAGTGAATGTAAAATGCACACACTTTATTTTGTGAATTAAAACAGAGTTACTATTCCGAAGTATATACATTTTCTGTAAAATCTTTTATGCAGTGGGTTTTACATGCTTGCCGACTGTTTGGAAACAGGTTTCCCCACATAAATGCAGCGTCATTGTGTATGTTGAAACTAACAGCTCATTTTGCAGTTACAGTGAGTCCGTTTTTTAGCCTACTCTCCATGCAGACATAAAGACTCAGCTCCATTTTTACCACGTTATTAAAGAAATTAGGGGCTGCACAGTGGCGCAGTGGTTAGCGCTCTTGCCTCACAGCAAGAAGTTCTGAATGTGAGTATGAGTAGATGTGTGATTTGTGGCCCTGCAACAGACTGGCGACCTGTCCAGGATGTCCCCTGCCTTCGCCCACGAGTGGCTGGGATAGGCTCCGGCAGCCCCGTGACAAAACAGAAGAAGATGAATGAATTAGGGCAATTAAAACTTGTTTTTGCGTCAGAGTCAGGGTTCTTGCATAAAATGGTTTACGAGTGTGAAGTAGGTCACCTAAAATGTCGTGCAATTGTCGATGCAGCGCGAATGACTGTTCAGCAGCAGCACAGAACTTTAGCAGGTTACAGTTTGACTGTGGCTCATGTAGGTCAGAGAACATGTTGAATCATTTCCTGTGAGGACTAAATTGGAAATTGTGAAGATCTTTTACAGAAGTTAGTGTGCTTCTTCATAGATTGACAAAACTTGGTAAAATTGAACAACTGTGGTGTAAACTGCAGACAACAATAATGTGATAATGCTGTTGTGTTCCTCTCTGATGTGTCTCTATGTGTGTTTTGGTTTGTGCATTTCAGAGCTGTGGGTAAAACATGTCTTCTCATCAGCTACACTACCAATGCTTTCCCTGGGGAGTACATTCCTACTGTGTGAGTATAACACACAAGTACACATCCATTTACATGTGCAAAGAAAAAAATGAAAGTTTAGTTGAAGCACAAGTGACTCAAGAACTTATTTTGTCATATGTGGATATACATGTAGGCTACATGTTTTAAGACCGTTATAGTCCTTGGTACACTGAGAAAAAAAGAAAAAAACACAGGCACATGCCACATTAGATGTCTGATAGTGTTGTTAGGGTCAAGTTTAGACTTGCTGCCACATGCAGGGGTAGGAAAACACAAAACGTCTTGAAGTCACGCCTGTTCAGAATTTAAATGATGGAAAACGAAAAGGCAGGATTCTTACTGAATTACAACCTACTAAACTTTTATTTTGATGCAACTGCAAATGTACTCTCCAAGCTTTGTTATAGTTTAAACATGGTTTGGAATTTTAATCCTTTGACGTAAGTTTAATTAAAACTTGAATCTCCATAAACATGGTTTTAAATCTTTGTAAGATATTTTATGACTTTTAAGTTGTTTTAACTTATCTTTGCTCTTTACCTTTCCAAGCTTTTTTCAAAATCATCACAGTCAAGAATTTTTGTCTCATCAAGAGCTAGGATCTAGATTTATGGAAAATCTAAAATGAGACAAAATCGGTTTGCTTTATACCTGTGACAATTGAAAACTTTGATTTAACACTCAAAAACTCTCAAATTACAGAATAAATGTTAAGGATGTTTTATTTAATTCAGTAAATGTTGACAAGTCAGACATTAGCATTCATTGTCATCAATTTGGAAACAGAAATTTTGATTTATGTTTTAAGAATAAGTGCTAGTTTTAGATTTTATGAAAACTTGTGCTAAGATCATTTTCTCATTTTGTTCACAATAGATCACAATTGTATTGAGTAATTTCTGCTTATTACACAAGTTATTGTTGTTTTTTTGTCTACTGTAATCAGTTAGGTACATAGAATTTTAAAAATTACAAATACATTTATTTAGAACTGGCAAAATATGCTTCATATTAGGCCGTATAAGTAATTACATGTAACTGTTTGCTTTTTTAACGTATATTTTCCCTTTTTAATGCCTGTGTGAAACTTCCTTTTTTCTATTGTGATATCTTATAAGATTTCTTACGTAAAAATAATTTGCTGCATGGACAGATAATTTTACTAATATCTAGTGATTTTTTTTTGTATGATTTGTGTTCTTTTTGCAGTGTAACAATTGAAAATTTTAAGAATCAAATATTAGATATTAACCTTAAGAAAAAGCGCAGAACCACAATAAGAATGTTTTATCTGCATAACTGGAATGTTTTTGACTTAGGTTGTGATTTTTGTTGTTATTTTCAGCAAATATAAATATTTTTAAGAATATATAATGTTCCTCTTAGGTTGCAATGGACTGCTTTAAGACGTTTTTGAAGACAGCATGGTTATGCAAACAGCTGTGAGATCAAATGCTAAACTTGAGTTTAGCACTGAATCTGCACAAGAGGGGATCAGCTATGGAATAACTGCAAGGAAGATATTTTAAATAGTCAATCTATTTAAAAATTCAAATCAATTAAAAGGTGATTAAATAAATAGATGTAAGGGACTTGACAAGATTATTTGATTTATATTTCTTGTTAAAGAAAAAAAACTTTTTTTGAACAAAATTGCTTGTTTTCCGTGTTTGTGTTTATTTCTTGCATTCCTGAACAAATACATTGCATACATTTAAGTTGGGACCTAAGTGAAAAAATGACTCAATAAGTTGTCAAAGTTCATCTAAAGCCCTTTTCAAACTTTGCATGAAGTTATTTATCATTATACTTCTGTTTTACTAAAAATAAAAATAAATAAATAAATAAAAACTTTAATTAGCTGTGGTAAAAGCTGTAAGGTGACACTGAAGTAGGTCTGAAATCTTAATAGGTCTACATAAATCTGAGAGTATATTTCCTAAATAGATGCTGTGATGCCTTCTTAAGACACCAAACAGTAAATTGTTTTTAACAAAAATAAGATTTTGGGCCTCAGTTTGATAGAAATTTTTTTTTTTTGTTTTCGCATTCATTTATAAATCAGCTTCAAAACTTTGGTTACCTATTTTGACCACAAAGGGGCAGTGTTAGTTAAATTGTAGATCGTAAAGATGTTCCTGTTTTCAATTCAAACATGCAGGAAGAAGCTGATAACTTGATATGGAACAACTTTATGGAACATTGTTCCATAAATTGTCAATTTTAACATGATTGAGTCTTTAAATGTTTATCAAGTTTTGTGATGAATGAGTAGTAAAATAATTGACTTTCTTATGCCCTTATACAATTTTAATTATCTTGTTTTCTGCAACATGAGGTGTCTTTTATCAAATCCCAAAGGACCAGTGACTCATAGTGGGGCTTTTTGGTGCAACGACAATCTGTTATCACTAATGAATAAAGCATTTAATTATTCAAACAACCACCTGAGTTATTGCTGATCTTCTGTGCTTCTGACAGGTTCGACAACTACTCAGCTAATGTGATGGTGGACAGCAAGCCTGTAAACCTGGGCCTGTGGGATACAGCAGGACAGGAAGATTATGACAGGCTCCGCCCACTGTCCTACCCACAGACGGTGCACTTTCATTCCACACATGCACATATGCACATTTTTCATATGGAAGCGCTGTTCTTTTTGTCCTTGGCTGTTGAATCTGAACAAAACTATAAAAGAGACATTTTGTTCCTAGTCTCCAGAGGACAGCTTAAAAAAAAAAGAAGCTCACAATTGTTTAAAAAAGAAAACTTTTTAAATATAGTTTTTCACAAGAAAATAACTTTTTAGGTTTACTGTTTTTACTCTTTTCCAAGTATTTTAGTTTAACCTAAAAATTAAAGATGTGAATTCAATTTTGTTTTTTGTTTTTTTGCCTGTCACAGCAAATTTGGCTAAACAATATTTGTAGCAGCTACTTAGATCTCTCTGTCTCTCCATGTAGGATGTTTTCCTGATCTGTTTCTCTCTGGTGAGCCCTGCTTCTTATGAAAACGTCAGAGCTAAGGTAAGTCTCAAGTAGCCCCCTTTTTTTTTGGCAAAACCTTGACTTCATCCTCCTGATTATGGATGAAACAAAATAAATAAAGACAGAAGTGCTTCAACCAGGAGGTTGTGTCCAAAATAAAAATAAAAAATTGTGTTGAAAAAGAAAAAGAATTCTTCATAAACAGAAATAACTAAGGACCCCTTAAACCTTGTGCTATCCTAGGCACTTTGACATTGTGAGTTGGTCCATCTAGACCCACTAAACAGTGCGCTGAACTTTTTTCTTCAATAATTTGTGATCTTCACTGGTTTCCATGGATTACATGAAATCCTCTTCACCTTTATCCACCTGTGTCATGGTAGTAATAACACGTCAATGGTCTTCTTGACCCCATAGGATAGCACAAGGGTTCCAACACTTTTTTTTCTATCTAATTCATAGTCAAATTAACTGAATGTTCACTATGTTACAACAAAATGTCTGTCATAATTCTTCATGAGAACATTTACTGACAAATTGCATATATTGCTAAAGATCAGCCAATCTATCGCACTAAAAAGTTATTACGTTAAATTGTGTTCTATATGAAGTGAAACAATGTATTACCTCACTACAAACTAGCCCTATTCAGGGCATACTTGAAGTAGTTGCATATTTAGTCTTTATTAAAATTGAGAAAGTATACTTGAAGTTTATTTTTATACACATCTAAGCTTAAACTGTTCCAGTTTAGTCTGAAGAAGTATTTAGATAGTAAACTACCCACACGTAGATGGTCTTTTGTATATTTGCCATTCTCAGTCTTAAGTTTACTGAATAAAATAAAGTACAAGTGTACTACTTTTCGCTAGTTCACCCCACCCTATGATGGGTTCCAGTAATCCCCATAATCCAGCACAGAAATCAGACTGAATCTCTGTAAATTACTTTGAACATTTCCTGAAATTGAGACACAAAGAGGTTGTGCACTGTTTATAGTAGTCGCATAACAAGAATTATTAAATAAAATCATTCAACCTCCATTTGTCTTTGACCTTTGTTTAAACTCTCCATTTAAATTAAATTTATGTCTCCCTTTTGATTCTTTTTTCATGGAGGTCAAGACAATTTTGTTTTTGCTTTTTCCCATTTTGTTCAGGATCATTACCTACATTTCATTGGAAAAGTAAAATCCACATATTGCTAGAAAGAAAAAGTCAAAAAGAGCAGGAATAGAAGTTCATGTGTAAGAAAAAATAGCTAGTCGTTAAAGGATGAAGCTTATCTCAGATTTTTTCAGTAGCTAAATCTACAGTTATTTAACCTTTTTTTTTCTCCCTTGACTTCTGATAAACTAAATAACACCCTACAATCTTTTCAAATTTGACTTTTGATATTTTGAATATACTGTAAAATACATTGAAACTTATTTATTTAGCTAAAAGAATCAAATGCAGAAAATCTACAAGCTGTCAGCCAGAAAACAACATCTGGAAAAGGAGAGGAAGTCCAAATAGTTAAAAAATTCAAACACAGTTATTTTCAGTCTTTAACGTTAATGAAGCACACCATTACCAGACTTACATTTAGTTGTAAATTTAAAAAAATGTAATAATTAGAAAACTGTTCCACATTTGTGTTTTTGATGTCCTTTATTTGCAGTGGTACCCAGAGGTTCGCCACCACTGCCCTTCCACACCCATCATCCTCGTGGGCACCAAGCTGGATCTGAGGGATGAGAAAGATACGATTGAGAAGCTAAAGGAAAAAAAACTGGCACCAATCACCTATCCACAAGGCTTAGCTCTGGCTAAGGAGATTGGTCAGTTATACTCAATATTACAGCTCTGCTTTTTTTTTAATAAATATTTGTGATCTGATCTGTGATTTAAAATGTTTACATGTATAACACTCAACCCTGTAACTAAAAATATGCTTTTTGGAGAAAAATATAAAGCTTTTAATTTATATGTATTTTCGCAAAGTTTGATGGCACAAATTCATGTTGATTTAGATTTGACTTTGGAGCTTAAAAAAATGAATTAAAGCCTGAGCGGTGTTGTATGCAAGCACTACCCAACCCCTCCTGACCTGCCCTCACTGGCTTTAGTGGCTGCTACCCCCCCCACTCTACCCCTCTGCCACTGCTACCTTAAACCCCACTTTTTTCCAAAATGGCAACCAGGCAGTGATAAACAGATCTACAAAAATTTTGGAAGAATTGCCAAAAATAAACTTTTGGATTACCTTGGCAATAGAGGGTTTTGTTAATCACGCCCACATTCCATTGTATGTCACATCATTTTGTTTCGTTTGAGCCAAGGATTCATGTATTCATTTTTCATGATAATGTTCCAGTAAAAAATGCGTGAGCACCAGGGGAACACCACTTTTGTGAGTTTGCCACACTTACACCGTCCAAAATCTACAACTTCTAAACCTTTTTTTCCACAAGTAGTTTCCTAGTAATACTCAAAAAGCTATAAGGCGATAGATTAAATCCCATTGGAGGAGTTTAAAATTGTAGGCTTGTTTGAAAATTCAAGATGGTAGCCGCTTCTCGTGGTCAAAGAAACTTTGGTGGTGGTCGTCGGTGTGTGTGATATTTCGTGAAGATCACCCGAACAAAACTTTTCTTTTCCCATATTGTGCAAAAATGTGAAAATCACCAAATTTCAAACTTTGGCATGAAGTGGCCATCAAGCCGTAGAACCTGTGGCCATCCCATGATAAAAACTTTGTTTGGATATGCCTGACATGTTGGTTTTTGTTTCATCACAGAATGTTCAAATAATTTTTTCTGGCCCCTTATGAGATTTTGGCCCAATTCTTTATTTTTATTTTTTTATTTTTTCCGAATTCACCTGCTGTGATGTCAGCATTTTTGAGGAGGGGCCATTCACTGTGTCAAAAATTAATTTTACCAGGTACTAGTGCAAATTGTAGTGAGTTTTTTAGTATGTGTGTGTGTGTGTGGGGGGGGGGGGGGTGACAGTTGTGATTAAAGGCACAGTAACAAAAAAAGAATTGCAAAAACAATCAAATTTACTTATTTTTGTTTTTCTATGTTTTACGTGTTTGTCTTGTTTAGTCTGACAGCATTTGTTACAGTTTTCTAAGGTTTTCTGTGTGTTTGCATATGGACACAGATGCAGTGAAGTACCTGGAGTGCTCAGCATTGACCCAGCGTGGCCTGAAGACTGTGTTTGATGAAGCCATCAGGGCTGTGCTTTGCCCTCAGCCGGCCAAAGTCAAGAAGGCAAATTGCTTAATGCTGTAAATGGTAAGTGCAACATTATCCCTGAGAGACAGGAGGAGAAATAAAAGGTGGAGAAATAAAACACATGCATTGAGTGGGGGAGATGACTAGCGATATTTTAATGCATTAGGTTGAGAGGTGCCGGCTAGAAATAGTTGGGGTCACCTCCATGTCTGGGCTCTGAAACTCAGTACCTTGACAGGGGTTGGACTCTCTACCATTCAGGAGTTGTTCATAGTGAGAGGCGGCGGACTCGTATAGGCTTATTCGTAAGCCCTCAGCTCAGCCACCAAGAGTTGGTGAGAGAGAGTCATGTCCTTTTGCCTTCGAGTGGGGGACAGGTCTCTGACTGTGGTTTCAGCCTACGGGTCGAAGATCAGTTTGGAGTACCAGGCCTTCCTGGTGTATCTCGAAGGGGTACAGAAAAGTGTACAAACTGGGGACACCATTGTCCTCCTGGGGGACTTCAATGCCCATGTGGGCAATGACAGCGATACCTGGAGGGGTATAATTGGTAGTAATGGCCTCCCTAATCTGAACCCAAGTGGTGTTTTGTTGGGCTTCTGTGCTCGCCAGTTTGTCCGTAACGAACACCAAGTTTGAGTTTGAGGGTGTCCATCAATACACGTGGCATCAGGACACTCTTGGCAGGAAATTGATGATCAACTTTGTAGTTGTTTCAGGCGACCTTTGGCCATGTGTCTTGGACACATGGATAAAGAAGGGGTAGAACTGTCCGCCGATCACTACCTGGTGGTGATTTGGATTCACTGGTGGCAAAGGAGGCCGGAAAGACTTGGCAGACCAAAACGTACTGTGCGGGTCTGCTGGTAACATCTGGCAGAGCTCTCTGTCAGGGGAGTCTTTAACTCCCACATGGGAGTGGCTGGGGACTGGGGACATTGAATCCGAGTGGACCATGTTTTCCACCTCCATTGTCTCTGCTGCTTTCGGAGCTGTGGTTGCAAGGTCTCTGGCGCCTGTCACGACGGTAATCCCCGAACCCAGTGGTGGACATCGGAAGTAAGGGATGTCATCAAGCTGAAGAAAGAGTCCTACCAAGCCTGGCTGGCTTGTGGGACCCCAGAGACAGCTGACCGGTACTTGCAGTCTAAGCAAGCTGCGGCCATAACTGTTGTGGAGAGTTCGTGGGAGTTCGCTCATCCAGTCCATATGTGTTTTGTGGATTTGGAGAAGGCGTTCTACCCCGTCCCCCGTGGTGTCCTGTGAAGGGTGCTCTGGCAGTATGGAGTCCTTCTGTGGACTGTCCGGTCTCTGTATGACCGGAGCAGGAGCTTGGTTTGCATAGCCAGCAGTAAGTTGGACCTGTTTCCGGTGCATGTTGGACTCCGGCAGTTCTGTTCATAGTTTTATGGACATAATTTATAGGCGCAGCCATGGGTCAGAGGGATCTGGTTTGGGAACCACAGGATTTCCCCTCTGCTCTTTGCTCTGCTCTTTGATGTTGTCCTGTTGGCTTCACAAAGCCGGGACCTCCAGCGGTGGTTTGTGGCTGGGATACTCACATATGGTCATGAGCTCTGGGCCATGACCAAAAGAACAAGGTTCCGAATACAAGCAGCGGAGATGAGCTTCCTTCCGTAGGGTGGCTGGGCGCTCCCTTAGAAATAGGGTGAGAAGTTTGTTCACCCGCAAAGAGTTCGGAGTAAAGCACTTCTCCGCATCGAGAGGAGCCAGTTGAGGTGACTTGGGCATCTAGTCCGAAAGCCTCTTGGACGCCTCCCCGGGGAGGTGTTCCGGCATGTCCCACTGGGTGTGGACCCCGGGGGAGACCCAGGACACCCTGGACTGGAGAGACTATGTCTCTTGGCTGACCTGGGAATGCCTGGGAATGCCTCTGTGACTGTGACCCAGTCCTGGATGAGTGGAAGAAGATGGATGAATGGACGTTAAACACACATTCTTAAACGCATGCTTATTCCATGGTATTCACACTAGACAAGCAAGGAGGAGTTTCTTCTTTTGCTATTGTTTTCTAGTGCATGTCGGCCACCTACAGTTGGAAAAGGCTTGATGCGAAATGTCAAAATGGTGCGAATCTTGTGAATCTTGCTCCAGGTTTTCTTTCACAGCTCTATTCCGGTATGTGAAAGACTCCTGCCCGGACATTTGTGCAATTAATAATTTTTCCTCCGTGATAAGTTTTCAAACAGTTGCCACTTTTATGAATCACTGCCAAATCCGAGTCCCTGATTGGTCAAAGTTGGACCTGGGTTAACCTTTAATGCGTGTCCAATAGCCGCACATTTGTATGAAGAGCCAGTGGGGGGAGTTAGAACCTTTAATATGGATGGTTGAGAGAGGAACAGAAGACTTTAAATTAAGTGGGGTTTTTTTTTTCATTTGTGATGTGCTGTTTATATTTGCCACTCTTCCAAACAGTTTTACAATTGTTATTGTTACCCTATTAAGTTAATACAGCAGTTTTTTTTTTTTAGCTGAGGTGCTGTTATTAGTGCTCTAAAAGGTTAAATTTAAGATTTTTTATTTTAATCTGATCAAAATGATATTAATATTGACACAAAAATTGTAGAGTTTTTGGGGGAGGCCTTTTTTTTTTTTGCTGGGGGGCAGCTGCCCCTCCTTGCCTCCCTGTAGCTCCGCCCCTGCATTGAGTCCAACAATGGTCATAGAAAATTGCATAGCCACGCATGAAAATAAAAGTTTTAAACGCTGGGGCCTTAAACACATATTTCATGGGTTTACATAGAGTTTTTATTAGAAGTGGTGGCTTGAATGTGCATTGCCGAGGGCAGTGTGAACATAGCTTAACATTAACACCTTGACGTCCATTGATGCAAAAATGCAGCAAACCACTTTAGCTGCAAAATAACTGTAACTTAGCATCTAATTGAAAGCAAAACATATAAGAGAAATTTATTTGCTCCCAGCTGAAAATAAATTCAGGATTTAAGGAGTTAGGGGGCCTTATGGATCTCTGTTCTAACCTGCTTTTATGGTCTTCTTTTTAGATTCTTTCGGTACCAAAGAGGATTGAGAAGAGGACTGTGGATGTTGCGCTTGAATGAGATGTAACTCTTTTATAACATCTCTACTAGAAGGTTTCAATAGAAGTCCACTTGTTAAAATATTATACCTTTGCTTTCTTATTTACTTTAAAACTTTATTAATTTGCTTTGAATGGTCTGCTATGAGTGACCATTGAAAAATGATGTGGAAAATTAGAACGTTTCTTTTATATATGTTGGTTTGCAAAAGAATGGGAGCAAAAGTGACAGACCAGAAAAAATTGATTTATAAAGAAAAGCATTGTGAAATACAATTTCTGGCACTTAAAATCAGTGTTTTGATTAATTTATGTTATGCTGAATTATGCTGAACAAGAAAAAGAAAATCAAAATTATTTGCTACATGAGAGAATGCAACAAGATCCTGCTTAAAATGCAAAGAATATTATTATATGTGGGAATGTTGAAATAAAATACAGTATACTATAACATATAATATCCATGCTCACTTGGTGCTCTTTCTTAAAGCAACCCTACCTTTTTCCTTTTGTTTTATGACTCCATCAGGAAAGAGTGAGCTCACTCCTGAGGTAATGCTAATATAACGTATTGCCGTTTTAACACCTTCTACTGGCATGATCAATCTTATTTGGCTTTTCTCAAAGGGCAAACCACTATGGCAATGATATCAGTCAGACTAATATGCACAGATTATTGGTGGTGGAACTGGAGGCATTGCTACGTTTCTGTTGGGAGTTTTAGTGTCCAGTTATTTTTTTTTTATTGCCAGTATAAATCAGTATTAGTGGTTTTAAAAACTTACAGTAATGTAAATTCTACTGAAAATTATCATTAAAGCTTGTACTCCTGTAGATGCACCCCTCAAGGATTAGACAAAATGAAACACTTTTGTAAGTCATTTTTAGGATTGCCTCATTAGAAGGCATCTCTGGAATTTAATAGGGAGTAACACTGCAGCAGGTAGTGTGTTTCATTGATATATTGCCACAGAGCAGCAGCCACCTTTTCACATCCGTACACACTGCCGGAGTATGAAATATTCATCTATTTGTTATAGCATTGGGAGAAATAGAATAAACTTATGGGAGGAAATTTATGTAGAAACATGCAACCTGGAAATAATTAGTAAAAACCTCGAAACAGGTCATTCCCCCAACTGTCAATCCTTTGCACCTTTAAAAAAGGGAATACAGTCAAGACCAATGTTGATGCAATCCACTGAAAGAAATTGTCATTCAGTGCAAGAAATCAATCAATTTCAAATTCTTTCCACCTGAAAACCTCTTTACAGGTTCCACAATTTGTCAAATTGAGTAGACTCTTGTTGAGATTATGTTTGGCTTGACAATTGCAGAAAGTTAGAGCCAACAGTTCAGATAAGATGCAGATAATGTTCACTATGATTGGTGAAAAAGTGTTCCATCATGGACGACTTTAAGCCAAAGGTGCAATTTAAAAGTAAATGGACCCTGAGTCAATCAGGATGAAGTTCAGAGCATGAATTCCTTTACAAACTGCTTTAAAAATCTGATTGCAGGGGGGGAGAATTTTCCCTTTTCAATTATTTCTATAAAACCCTCGCTTTTTTAAACTTATTCCTGCGGGGGAAAAAAAAAACCTGGAGTCACACGTTTTAACTCTGCTCTACCCCCATTATATAAGCAGTAAGGTAACTAACATAGCTCAATATTTTTGAAGGAGACATGTTAGTGTATGTAGTTAGGTTTGCTTATAGATATATTAATCTTAGCTGAGTTACAACTGAGTTTTAGGCCAGTTTACAAACAAAAACATTTTTTTAAATTATGACTTTAAAGTCCTACATTTATGACAAAAGAGTCATACCTGTAAAATACGAGAATAAAGTTGTAAATTTACGACTTTAAAACACGTAAAATCTACAAGAAAAAAAGTCATAAATTAACGAGAAAAAACCCCAAAGTTGTCTGTTAATGGGAGCCATGCTTGAAGATGAAAGATGTGGAGCTGCTTTATTAAAGCTTCACAAAGAAATTCGGAACCTTTTGGCGACTGACTTTCCGGGGTTCGGTATCAGTAATGGAGAGTTTCATAGGTGAAATAAAGAACTCGGAGACACATTTGGGTGCAGAGGACCACTACTTTATTCTGCCCTTATCATTCACATACCCAAAAATCAATTTGTCCCCTTGAGTCATGTAACTGTTATGGGCAAAAGAAACACCAAAGGGGAATGAAAATAGTGTGACATACGTGCCCTCCTCCAAATGAAATGTCTCATTTCAATACAAAACAACAGAGAAGGAATGAAAATAGTCTGTTACATTAGCACAAAAATTTTAAAATGCCAAAAACTGGCCTTTTTTTTTAGATGAAAGCATCACACAGATTTGGAGGATATCTTATCTTTCATGGAGGAAGAAAGGGTTGGAAGTGGACAGCTGCAGGGATACTGATGACTTAATCAACAGGCTGCAGAGATCCTGCAAGCCCCCCATCATAATATAAAACATTAATAAACCGTAAATGAGACAAATTAGCTTCCAAACATTTTTAATGTTATCAATAAACCTTCATCTTACCTGTTCAATTGAGTTTGGGCGGTTACATCTCGAGAAGTACAAGATGTTCAATTCTCAGAGACATGGCTAAAGTAAGAAAAGCTGAATCCCAACCACCTCAACAATATGCACAAGTTCAAATGTCACGAATGGGCCAAGATAAACTGTACCTCAAGACAGATTTTTCAAATGTTTTGTGGACTGATGAGATGAGAGTGACTCTGGACCAAATGGATGGTTTGATGAGTAATTGACACAGAACTCCACTTCGACTTAGTCGCCAGCTAGGAGGAGGTGGGGTGTTGGTTTGGGCAGGTATGATTAAAAATAAGCTGGACCTTTTTGAATTGAAAATTGACTCAAGATCATCTCTAAGACCTACTGCCAATTTTAAGAAGAAACTTTCTTCAAGCAGTGGTAGAGGAAACAGTCTGCATCTTTCAGGAAGACACTCATTTTATGTCATTAGTAAATTGCATGACTTAGTTCACATATCAACGAATAGTCTGCACACAACTATTTACAGGATGGAAGTATATTCATCCATTAATGATGTAAGATTAATGTCACAAGACTTTTGCACACAGACAAGATTCGCGTTACCAAAATTCTTGAAGAGGAGTGTAAAAATACCTAATGCCCATGCCCATATTTGTGCAAAAGTGAACAAGCAGGTGAGTTGAAATAATGTGATGTAATCACACTGAATGCTCCAGCAAAGGCAGGAGGCCCGGCACCCAAATCCCCAAAGCTAGGGGTTGGCAGCAAAGCAACCCGGCTGGTCCAGGCAACCAAAAGCCCCACTGTCAGACAAAGACCCGGGAAAAACCACCCTCTCACGCACTGGACCTCCACCACGGAGACTGAAACCAAGACTCGGCAGCCCACTGGCCGAGGAGTAGAAGGAACAGGCCGATCCCAGCCACTCCCTGGGGCGGGGGACCCCCCCACCCCTTCAAGCAGGGTCCCCCCGCTCGCACTATTGAAGCTGTTCTATTGAAGCTATTCTATTAACCCATTGCATTTGATTGTCCTGAATATTTTTAAGCAATGGCACATAATTTAATGCACTAAATTTGATAGATAGGAGGATTAAGTGACACTTAAGTATTTTATATTTCCTGATTTCAGTGTTATGTTCAAAGTTGTCTCAACATTACTATTGAGTGATAAAACACTGATTTATTCCAGTTAATGGAGTACTCAGAGGCAGGAGAAAATGTGTCAATAACTGCCACTACTCTGGAGACTGAAGATTCAGAATTTTGGAGAAAGAGTAATACATCGTCTGCATAAAGACTAATTTTATGGTTGATGTTTTTTGCTTTAATTCCTTCTATGCCAATATTTTGTCGTAGAGCTGCCGCTAAAGGTTCTACATATAAAGCAAAGAGAGAGAATGCACTTGGATTGTGATATAGGATTTCAATCCAATTAATAAACAATTTACCAAACCCAAATTTTTCTTAAGTAGCAAGCAGAAACTTCCAATTCAACCTGTCAAATGCTTTTTCAGCATCTAATGAGATTATGGTTGCTTCCTGTTTTTTAATAGAGGCAAAGTCTATTAGATTAATAATTCTTCAAGCATTGGAGCATGGAGTGTCTTCCTTCAATAAATCCAGTTTAATCAGGATGGGGAATGATCTTCTCTAGTCTCATAAGAGCTTTACATATAATTTTAAGATCTGCATTGATCAGAGAGATGGGACGGTAGCTGAAAGGCAGGGTGGGATCTTTTGCTGGCTTCAGGAGGAGAATGATGTTGGCAGAGTTAAGATTAGCAGGTAGTGATTGGTGATTGGTGGTCTTTAATAAATGTAACCATTCTATAAAAAAAACTGGAGCCAAGGGGTCCCAGAATACTTTGTAGGATTCTGCTGGGAAGCCATCCATCCCCTGGAGCTTTGTTATTGGGCATCTGCAGCAAAGACTCATGGTCCCTTTTGGACCCAACCCTTGTGCTATCTTAGATGACCCCACCCTTGGATTTACATGTTCTCCCTACCATGACGAATGTGGATAAAGGTGGAAAGATTTCATGTAATCCATGGACACCAGTGAGGATCACAAATCATTGAAGAAAAAAGGTTCAGCGCACTGTCTAGTGGGTCTAGATGACACAACTCCAAATGTTAAAGTGCCTAGGATAGCACAGGGGTTAAGCGGGAGATTTACAGTGAAGGTAAACAGTACACCTCTCTGAACAGTGTCTGGGAGGCTGTTGTCGCAGCTACATAAAAAGTTGATTCTTGTACTCCGGGGCAGGGGTCCTCCGACGGTTAGCCACCACAGTGAGCCGCTCCTGGTTCCGCAGGAGTTCCTGGCGGTACCTGCTCCAGGTACGAAGACACCTCCTCACGAAAGCCGCCGGACCCGAAGAGGAGGCCAATTGTTCTTGGTGCGGGAACAAGGGGGGCTGGAATCCGTACGCGGCCTGGAATGGCGAGTATCCTGAGGAGTTAACTAGAGAATTGTGGGAGTACTCTACCCAGGGAAGTTGTGCAGCCCAGGTCTTAGGATTCTTACTGCACATTGCCCGCAGGGAAGTCTCCAGATCTTGATTGTACCTCTCTACCTGGCCGTTGGTCTGAGGATGGAATCCAGAACTCAGACTGACCTTGATCCCGAGGAGGTTGCAGAACTCTTTCCAGAAAGCCGCGATGAATTGGGGGCCCCGATCCGAGACGATATTGAGGGGAAGTCCATGAAGACGAAACAGATGCTGGGAAATCAATGCTGCTAGTTCTTTGGCCGAAGGGAGTTTCTGCAGGGGAATAGCATGGGCTAACTTGGAGAAACGGTCGATGATAGTGAGAATGACGGTTTTACCCCTTGAGTTTGGCAGTCCAGTGATGAAGTCCATTGCAACGTGGGACCAAGGTCTGGACGGCACAGGTAGAGGGTGAAGCAGGCCGGCAGGAGGGGTCCTGGGGGTCTTCACACTGGCACAAACGGGACAGGCAGACACAAAGGCTCTTATGTCGGAGGACATAGTAGGCCACCAAAAGCGCTGGGCTATAAGAAACCCCGTCCTCGTTACTCCGGGATGGCAAGCTAGCCGGGAGGAGTGCCCCCACTTCAAAACCATTGTGCGTAGGTCAGATGGTACAAACAACTACAAACAACAACAGGCCGGACAGCCTGAGGGAATGGAGGCCGGATCAGGAGCAGAAGCCTGTACCCTCCGTTCCAGGAACCAACGGGTGGTTCCAAGCACCAGGTGGCCAGGGATGATGGGTGTGGCCTCTGTGGGGTTCTCCTCCACCTCCTCCTGTTGGAATTGGCGAGAAAGGGCGTCGGGCTTGATGTTCTTGCTCCCTGGCCGATAGCACAGGGAGAGGTTAAACCGGTCAAAAAACAGAGTCCACCTCGCCTGGCGAGGATTGAGGCGCTTGGCTGAACGAATGTACTCGAGATTTTTGTGATCGGTCCAAACTAGAAATGCCCGCTCAGCCCCCTCCAACCAGTGGCGCCACTCCTCCAAAGCCACCTTCACCGCCAGCAGCTCTCTGTTCCCTATATCGTAGTTCCTCTCCGCAGGAGTGAGCTTGCGGGAGAAATACGCGCAGGGATGGATTTTGTTATCAGACGCTCTCTGTGACAACACAGCCCCTACCCCAGACTCAGACGCGTCCACCTCCACAATGAATTGTTTGGAGGGATCAGGCTGAGTCAGAATAGGAGCTGTAGAGAAACGTCTCTTCAGCTCGCAAAATGCCCCCTCCGCCTCCTTATCCCAAACAAAACGCACCTTAGCTGAAGTGATCTTATGAAGGGGTGCAGCAACGCCACTGAAACCTCTGATGAAACGCCTGTAGAAATTGGCGAATCCCAGGAAGCGCTGTAGTTGCTTCCGACCAGAGGGAACCGGCCACTCCAACACAGCCTTAACCTTGGAGTTATCCATCTGGATCCTCCCAGGAGAAACCACATACCCCAAGAACCGAGTCTGCGTAGAGTGGAATTCACACTTCTCGGCCTTGCAGTAAAGGTGGTTCTCCAGGAGGCGCTGGAGTACGGCTCTGACGTGCTGCACGTGGGACTCTGGGTCAGGAGAGAAAATCAAAATGTCATCCAGATAGACAAACACAAATTGGTTAAGCATATCCTTCAGTACATCATTGATTAGTCTCTGGAACACTGCTGGGGCATTAGTTAGACCAAAAGGCATTACTAGGTACTCGAAGTGCCCGCTTGGTGTGTTAAATGCAGTCTTCCATTCGTCACCCTCTCTCACTCGAACCAGGTGATAAGCATTCCTGAGGTCCAACTTCGTAAAGATACGAGCCCCGCTTAGCAGGTCAAAAGCGGAGTGCAGCAGTGGCAAGGGGTAAGTATTACGGACAGTAATAGAGTTCAAACCCCTGTAATCAATGCAAGGACGCAGGTCCCCATCTTTTTTCCCCACAAAAAAGAAACCTGCTCCTGCTGGAGAGGAGGACGGACGAATGAGCCCCGCCTGTAAGCTCTCCTGCAGATATGAGTCCATAGCCTCTCGTTCAGGTGGCGACAGGGGGTAGATGTGACCCCTCGGTGGTTGAGTCCCTGGCAGGAGGTCGATGGCACAGTCATAAGGGCGATGGGGAGGAAGAGAACTAGCCCTTACTTTACAAAACACCGAGCCCAAATCATGATAGACAGACAGAACTTTACAAAGATCTGGAGGTTCCGGAGACTTTTGGACCTCCACAACCTTACGAACAGAGGCAGAGGCAAGGCAATTAAGCAGACAAAAAGGACTCCAAGACAGAAACCGCCCCGAAGCCCAGTCGATGTGAGGTTTGTGTCTGCTCAACCAGGGAAACCCTAAAATAACAGGAGGTTTAAGGGATTCAACAACATAAAACGACATGGTCTCAGAGTGGTTTCCAGAGATTAACACAGAAATTTTTACAGTACGAGTAGAAACCTTGTGTATGAGGGTCCCATTAATGGCATTAATGTCCAATGCTGGAGAGAGAGGTTCGGTGGGGATTTTCAGTCTGTCCACCACCTCCTGGGAGATGAGATCCCCATCGGACCCCGAATCAATAAGAGTGTCAAATTCCACCTGGGCTCCAGCATATGCCACCAAAACCTTGGTGGAGGGATGAGAAGGAGAGGAAAAAGAATGGTTGCGGCTCACCAGTTTCCTCACTGCTGGGGAGCCCTGGCGTTTCCCGGACAGTTGCGCACAACGTGTCCCGAACGTCCACAATAAAGGCAAAGTCCCTCCCGCATGCGGCGCTGCCGTTCAGCTGGAGAGAGACGGCCTGCTCCGAGCTGCATAGGCTCCGGGGAGGAGTTGGAAAGAGGCGGAGGAACCTCCGCGAGGCGCGGTGGGCGGTAACCTGGAAGGCTGCGTTGCTCGTTACCCCGCTCCCTCATCCTCCGGTCGATACGAACCGCCAGGTCGATAAGCTCCTCGAGGTCGTCTAGAAGTTCTCTTGCTGCTAGCTCGTCCTTGAGAGCTTCAGACAGGCCCCGCAGGAAGACGTCGAGCAGTGCTTCATCTGGCCAGCGGGTGCTGGCAGCCAAGGTCCGGAACTCCACCGCGTAGTCCGAGACACAGCGGGATCCCTGCTGAAGGCGAAGAAGCTCAGACGCAGCAGCACGATGAGGCGTGGTGGGATCGAATACCGTGAGAAGCCGAGCGGAGAAGACCCGAAAGGAGCGACACAGCTCCGATCCGCGCTCCCACTCCGCCAGTCCCCATCGTTTGGCTCTTCCGGTTAGGTAGCTCAGAGCAAACGCCACCTTGCTCTGCTCGGAGGGGAAATCGTCAGGATTAAAGTCAAACTGCAACCGGCAGGAGGTAAGAAACGCCCGGCAGTCTGCAGCAGTCCCATCAAATGGTTCCGGGTGGCCCAGTCTGGTCTGCCGAGGAGAAGACGAGAGCGCACGTTCCAGGTGGGAGAGGCGTTCATGGAGCTGCTGCATACCTGACATGAATCCTCGCATCTCCTGAGCCAGGTCTGCCCGTTCCGTACCGGTGACGGAACCATCACTGGCAGAGGAGCCGGGTAAGTCTCGTCGAGAAGAATCACCTGCTGGGTTGGGCAGGGTCGCAGCGTAATGTTACGTGAAACCAAGGGGGTTAACCCAGATGCAGGAAGAACAGGAGACCGAATGAACTCTGAAGGCTATTTAATGCCAAAGCGCTAAACCAAACAGAGCATATCCAAATAAGACGCTGCGACAAACATATGCAGGGACAGAGACCTTAAAAAGGAACCAAATCAAAGTGAAATGAGAAACAGCTGTGGGGGAGAAGCAACAGACAGAGAAGAGCGACCTCCAGAGGGAGTATGGCTGAGCAGCAGGAGGGTGAACGTATCAATTGGTCACTGAGATTCTTTTTACATTTTAGAAAGGTTTATTTGTAAATATTTAGATTTGTTTGTTATTCTCACTTTAACAGGTGAAAATAAACATTGTTTTTCATTGAGTTGCATAATATTACGATGCATAATATAATATGCATTATTAGTTGCTTAATAATGGAGCAAATGTAGTTATTTAGTAAATGTAGTGAATGTAGGAAATGTGCGTAAAGCTGCTTATGTAGTAAATGTAGTTATCTTTTTAAGAAAGCCAAAATTTTACTTTTACTACTTGAATTTTTAAGTTTTAGGGGTTTGTTAACATTTTGGATTGACTACGTGCACTGTCGTGGTACAACAATAAAATTAATCCTTAAAAATACAACTTGCCTAATAATTGTGCACACAATGTAATTTAACTGACCAGACACCTTTGATTTAAGAAATCTAGTGTTCTTCTGCTGTTACTTCTAACAGCTAAACTTAGTTTCAGTGCATAGACATTTTATACCTTTACGAGAAAAAAAAAAAGAAACAATTATAAGCCTGCCACTTTGGTTCATTCAATTTATACTGTGATCAGTTATCAGTATACATTTTCATATGAGAAAATGTGAAATTTTTCTTCTCTTTAGTTTTAAGGTGGCAAATCAACTATCAGTAAGGACATGGTCTTGCTAGAGGCTTTCTAGAACAACCAGTACCTTTTCTATAGGGACTAAATGAAAACAAATGCTAAAAATGTGTTATTAACTGCTCTGTTTTGGAACTTATCAGTGCATTCAAATCAAAAATATTCATCCTAAAAACTACAGTTATTTTCTCCTTTGACTCAGCAAAGTGGTAAAAAGAAAATTACTGCATTGACAGTTTGCCATGTCAAAAATACAACAAAATAGAAGCTTTCACTCTGGCTTGTAAGTTAATCATTTCCAAGTCTAAATGCTGATATTGACAGCCAAATAAAAAGGAAAGTGACCATGTACAACCGCTGAGTTAAAGGCAATGTGTTCTACAAGGTGGGGGCACCAAACTTTCGTGCTGGTGTACCTAAGAAAATAGTTAGGTACCGGTGCAACCAGTGCAAAAATGTGGTCTAGAGCCCTACATGTATTATTTAATTTAAAAATAAAACCTGGTGTTGTGAGGAGCAGGCTGGATGGAGCAAAAATGGCAGACATCAGTTTGGTGGATGACAATTTATTGAGTGCTATGAGCTGGGCAGAGAGGCAGACAGAGTCAACCAATGGTTTCTGGAGCAAAACCGACTCGTAGGCGAGCTGAAGTCAGTACAGGACAATCTGGGACAGAGTGGCTGGAGGAACTGGGCTTTATGCTGTTGTCCTGATAAGGAAAGTTGCTCCAGCTGAGAGGGTGGTGGTGCCATAGATACACAGGAACAGAGGCCGAGATCCCAACACCTGGTGAGGTCTGAGGTTGAAATAATTGATTCCTATGGTTGTTTAGAGCAGTGTTTTTCAACCTTTTTTGAGCCACGGCACACTTTAGCCTTGAAAAAAATCCCGCGGCACACCAGCCTCCAAAAAAAAAATAAAAATAACGTAAAAAACTCAGTCTGTATTGATCTACAGCCCCTCCACAATCTCACGTAAATTTTTGTGATAATTGTGGCAGAAAAAGCTGGAAGCTGCAGCTTTTCTTTCTAAAAGATGTAATAAAAGTTAAGTTAGAATATTCAAAAACTGTTTGATATGTGTTTGTCGTTGTTTTAAGACGTTAAGAGGAGAGACTCATTGTGCTGTCACTTTAAACCAATGCATCATGGGAGATGTAGTGCGAAAATCCGCCGACCGCAGACAGACAAGCGTCTCTGAGCTTCATTGTTTTGTTCACTTGTTCTACGGTCTGAGACCGGATTCTGTGGAAAGCTACACCGCTAAAGACGAGCTTTAGCTGGTATTTCTGTTGGAATTGAGAGACTTTATGAGTAGAATCTGATCAAGGAAGTGAAGACTTTAATCACTTCTGATTGGTCAGACTGATGACATGTAATTAAGCTTTCAAGAATGATTGACGGAGACAGTTAAAGGGGCGGGACTTTTCCCAAAACAGAGCTGAAGCTACGGCTAAATTGCAGTACCTTCATTCTTATCAAAATGTATTTAATAGAATCAAATAAACACAAAGAAAGTATTTTATGATCTTTCATATTCTTACTTCTCAGTGTTTTATCAGGGTTTGTTTGGATGAACACAGAGCTGAAATCCTGGAGATGGTAAATGTTTCTAGATCAGTTAATGAGGGCAATTTCCCACGGCACACTTGACCATCTCCCACGGTACATTAGTGTGCCGCGGCACACTGGTTGAAAAACGCTGGTTTAGAGCATCAGAATAATTTCAAACACTTAAATATAATGTTATGTTATCTTGTCACCTCTGTCAAAGAATCATGGGGTGGAACACCTTGGTAGAAATATCCAAGAGTGCTGAACTACAGTGAGCAGCAGGCTGAAGCTTAGTAAGTCAATTTTGAGGTCTAGTGAAGGGAGTACAGTAGTTGCTACCCAATGCCAGCATAAAGAGTGGACAAAAACCTAAAATGAGGATGGTTTAGCCAAAATGCTCCAGATTTTGAGCAGGTAGAATCACAATGGACAAACTAGCAGGGGCTGGGGACTCAACCATGGCTTCACAAGAAAAAAATTAAAGTTAAAGTCCCATTAGCTGTCACACAACAACTGTGTGAAATTTGTTCTCATTTGACCCATCCCCTGGGGAAGCTATGACCTGCAGATATGGATGAGCTCGGGAACCATTGGGTGGTTTAACCCCCCCAATCCAACCCCTTAATGCTGAGTGTCAAGGGAGGAACTATCGGTATTTACATATATACATACATACATACATACATACACACAGTGGTGGACAAAATTGTTGGTACCCCTCAGTTAAAGAAAGAAAGTCCACAATGTCCCAGTTGTCTCATGTTTGATGGGTGTCTTATCCAAATGGCATGTTTCAGCTCCTTCCACAGATGTTCAATGGGATTCAGATCTGGGCTCATAAAAGGCCACTTCAGAATAGTCCAACGCTTTCTCTTAGCCATTCTTGGGTGTTTTTGGCTGTGTGTTTGGATCGTTGTCCTGTTGGAAGACCCATGATCTGCGACTGAGACCAAGCTTTCTGACACTAGGCAGCACATTTCTATCCAGAATGCCTTGATAATCTTGAGATTTCATTTTACCTTGCACAGCGTTAAGACACCCTGTGCCAGATGCAGCAAAGCAGCCCCAAAACAGAACTGAGCCTCCTCCATGTTTCACAGTAGGGACAGTGTTCTTTTTGTTGTGTGCTTCATTTTTGCATCTACGAACATAGAGCTGATGTGCCTTACCAAAGAGCTCCAGTTTGGTCTTGTCTGTCCAAAGGACATTTTCCCAGAAGCTTTGTGGCTTGTCAACATGCATTTTTGCAAATTCCAGTCTCACTTATTTAGGATTTTCTTTCAACAGTGGTGTCCTACTTGGTCCTCTCCCATGAAGTCCACTCTGGCTCAAACAACGACGAACGGTGCGATCTGACACTGATGTACCTTGATCTAGGAGTTCACCTTTAATGTCTTTGGAGGTTGTTCTGGGCTCTTTGGATACAGTTTGAACTATCGATCTCCTCAATTTGTCATACATTTTCCTCTTCCGGCCACATCCAGGGAGGTTGGCTACTGTCCTGTGGGTCTTAAACTTCTGAATAATATGTGTAACTGTCGTCACAGGAACTTCAAGCTGCTTAGAGATTGTTTTATAGCCTTTACCTTTACGATGTTTGTCTATAATTTTATTTCTAAAGTCCTTGGACAATTTTCTCCTTCGCTTTCTGCTGTCCATGTTCAGTGTGGTACACACCTTTTCACCAAACAGCAATGTGACTATTTGTTCATTCATTTTCTTAACCGTTTTTCCCTTTCGGGGTCACGGGGCTGCCAGAGCCTATCCCGACCACTTTTGGGCGAAGGCAGGGGACAACCTGGACAGGTTGCCAGTCTGTCGCAGGGTAGAATATCCTCAATCACACACCCATTCACTCTCACAGTCATACCTATAGTCAATTTAGAGTTGCCAATCAACCTATGAAGCATGTTTTTGGACGGTGGGAGGAAGCCGGAGACCCCGGAGAGGACCCACGCAGACACGGCGAGAACATGCAAACTCCACACAGAAAGGTCCCCCGTTAATGTAGTGTTTTTCATGTCCCCCAGCCGGGACTTGAACCGGAGGCCTTCTTGCTGTGAGGCAAGAGCGCTAACCACTGCGGCACCGAGCAGCCTGTGTGACTATTTGTCTCCCTTTAAATAGGTAGAATGACTGATTATGGATTTAAAAAAAGCTGTGATGTCAATTAAAGGACATAGCTGAGCTCATCATGACCCCCTGGTCAATTAGTTCTGCTCTTTTAAAGGAGATACCATAATTTTTGTCCAGCCCTATTTCATTAGTTTTTTTTTTTTTTTTTTTTACATAATTCTGTTAATCAACAACTCAAAAGTAATGGCTGATTTTGATTATTTAATTTTTAATACATTTTAATTTATTGTTACTTTTGAACGTTTCAAGTCATTTCAGTGAGCATTGTGGACTTTCTTTCCTTAACTGAGGGGTACCAGCAATTTTGTCCACCACTGTACATACATGTACATCTCCACCTGAGATAGTGAGGTCCGTAGTCGTAGCTTAGCCACAGAGAAAGGGGGGTTTGAGCAAGTGTAAAAGATGGATTTGAAAAAGTCTCTAGAACAGGGATGGGCATTTACAGGCTTTGAAGGTGACATTTCTGCATGACTCCCAACATATCCTGTTCTGGCATGTTCTAATTGGCAGGACACACCTTAACCATGCAATCAGTCATGAGTAGGGCTTGGATTTCTGGAAATCATGTAGACAAACCAGCCCTCAAGGTCTGGAGTTGTCCATCCCTGCTCTAGAAGCAGTGGTGAAATGTCTTCATTTATAAATTCAGGTTCAGTTCATTGCTTTTTTACATAATATTTTGATGGAATCAAGCTGAATGGATGCAAATCTACACAGACATGATAAATGTAGGATTGTGCAGCATGACCTTAGTCACAACTGCCTTTACCTTTGCCTTTCCTTTAAACAGCACCTATGCAACAGGCATAGATGAAGGGAAAACACTTTTCAGAAGTGACAAAGCACACTCTGGCTCAGCACGGGTTGTTAAAAAAAAGAAGTTAGCAGTTCCTTTTTTTTTACTGAAAATAGCAGTAGGCGGAAATTGCCGAGAACTGCTCCGGGGCATGCCTCCATGTAACAACACCAATGTCACTAAAAGCAGATTCTTACAAAGTTCAGTTAAGCTTGGATGTTTTCAATTGGTTCTGACTTTTCCCCTCAGAGCTACAATCTGCAAGTCTGGATAAAGAGACTAAGCTCAATTAAGCGTAACAAGCTGTCTTCTCAGACAACTGCAAGGAGTAGGAATACTGAAGCAGGCCAAAAGTTGAAGAGGTGAAAACATTTGTGTGAATGCAGAAAACAATTTTTGTTAATATTTTCCCACTAGTTGTTTTCAAAAAGTCTTAATGCATTTGTAAAAACATTATTCTGTTTAACTTTACAACTTTAAAACTAGAAAAGTGCTAGCAGAATGGCTTTATTTTATTAGATACTTTAGTTGTTCAAAGTATTGATTATTTAGTGTTAGGTTTACCCAATCAATTTGCAGTTGATCTTTTTCTCTGTTCTCATCTAGTTTTCCTCTGTGAAAGCTAAAAGTAAAAAGCCTGCATGTGTACATGTCTGTTACTTTGTCTGTCAGTAGCATCAATATTTCTTACTGAAAGCAAAGATTTCAGCAGATTATTGCAATAATGGCTAGCTAGATACAAACAAAACATGACAAAGCATTTTTGATGTGTAACATGAAAAACAATACTTTTTTGTTTTTAAGAAATACATACACAACAATATTCAATTCAATTCAATTTTATTTATTTTGCTCAATATTACAACAATAGTTGTCTCAATGGGCTTTATACAGGTAATTGTATAAGAACATTAAAGTCATAAAATACAATAGGAAATAGCTAAACCAGGGGTCGGCAACCCATGGCTCCGGAGCCACATGTGGCTCTTTCATCCTTCATCCTTGTGGCTCCCTGTGACTTTGGAAAATAATGAGTATTTTATAAAAATTCTAATTTATTTTAGTTTGTTCATTTTTCATGGCATTTCAAAGGCGCTGCTGGCTCCGTGCGAGGCACGTGCCATGTAAAAACAAGCTTCCTTGGTGGGCTCGTTTGTCGGGCGAGGGCTGCGGAGCTGATAGCAGGAGGACACGCGGGGCGGCTTCAATAAACACTCCGGGTCTGGGGTGATTTTCTGCCGGGGGCTTGGCGTGGCGCGGAGCGGCTTTCTGGTGACGGAGAGTTTGCGCCGGTGTTTTGGACTCGCGTGTGCAGTGATGTGTGTTTCAGAGCAAGGGAGCTCGTTGCGTCGGTCGCGATCGACCAGTCATCTTCGGGGACGTGGGGGTGGGTCGCTGGAAGGGGGGAGATTGAAGGGGAAGAGAGTGCTTCTTGAAAATCCACCAGCCAATCAAAATCCTCACCGAAAAGTACGGGACTTGATTGACATGCAGAATGGCCAATCGGACATCCTCTGACACATATGTCACTGCAGACGCGGGTTTAAATTCACTCAGCGCAAACTCTCTGTCAGTGTTGCCAGATTGGGCGGTTTTCCGCCCAATTGGACGGTTTTGGTTCTAAATTTGCGGGTAAAAATGGCTTTGGGCGGGTATGCATAATTTGGGCGGTTTTAGGGTCTGTTCGGCGGGTTTTTTCCCCTTATGAACATATAATAGCGGATTAAGTTAGGCTGGGTAGTTGTTGAAGTCTTATGTTCTAAAGCTCCACGAACGCACCAGGTAGAGACGCTTAAGGGTTCTGTCATCTCAACCTGTTGTTGGGGGTTGCCGCCCCGCCCTCTTAGAAGTTGCGTTCATTAAAACTGACACCTGCGGTCGCGTGTGGGCGGAGCTACGAGCTAAAGTTATGGTCTGATCGCTACATGTCTGTGTGTATCGATGCATGGTAGACACGGAGAATGTGGAGAGATCAGGTTTATTTTTTTGGAGAGTTATACTTGGTAACCATGTTTCCATGTTTGAGTTCATGAGATCATCCCAGAGAAAGTCTCTGCTTCAACTCCTGCAGTGAAAGCTGCGTCTGAATCTGACGCCGTGTTTGCATCTCTCTGACAGAATTTGAAGGGAAAGCCCCTCCTCCGCCTCTCTATCTGCTTTCCGCTCCACCTGTTCACCTGTTCATATCCTCTTTAGCTCAGAGTTGTTTCCCCCGCGCTCCTCCAATGTGTCCTACACAGAGAGCGCTAAATACGGTCATCACAGCAGCAGGTTGACACGATAGTAGTTTTATTTTGAAAAATCACCGCATCGGGTACTAAATCAGTCCAGTAGGGGAAAAAATCTACAAAAGCTGTATATTGTTGTTTCTCCCAATCACATATAGATAGATAGATAGATAGATAGATAGATAGATAGATAGATAGATAGATAGATAGATAGATAGATAGATAGATAGATAGATAGATAGATAGATAGATAGATAGATAGATAGATAGATAGATAGATAGATAGATAGATAGATAGATAGATAGATAGATAGATAGATATGATTGTGCTTTTAGACTGGACAGGTAGCTGTGAAAAAGCCAGTCGAGTAATATTCCCTTTCTACATCTGTGATTTGTGAATGTCTAATGCATTTGACTTGATCTTATTTTTTGGAACACACTCCTCCCCCTCCCCTCCCCGAGCAAAAATTCATTAAGTTACTTTCCATCATTAAGTTACAATTGTAACTCATAGGGGTGCTATAAAAACTCATCATCCTCTCCTTCACTCTCACTCATGGTGCGGAGACGTAAGCATAGTAAGACAAAATAACTCAGCAAAACACAGTAAAACAGCTAAACAACTAAACACATTTGGTCAAAAACCTACACTTAAACCCAAATCCGTCCAGACAGGCAAATTTAATGATATCCCAGAATCCCTTGCGGTGCCGATCTAACAGCAGCACCAAAGTTACACCTTCTTATTGAATTAATTTCAATGAAAGGAAAATAATTGTCTGAAAACTCCATGTTATTTTTAAGGTGACCATAACAAAAAATGATGTATCTTAACTGAAGCAAATAATTAAGTTAGATCAAAGTAAAAAAGTTTCTCTTTCCAACATCCATGCGTGGTCTTATCACCCTCTCACGGTGGAATAAGTGTTATCTGAGCTTCTTCCTCCACTAAATCATCTATAAATGGACACGCCATGCTGCCTCACCTCTCTGAAAACAAACTAAGCTTCAACTAAACCTGACCCGGACCAGGTTATGTTCAGAGCATGAGTTGCCATGGCAACTTGACCTACCCTGAAACATACCTCTGTTTCTGGAACCGAAAGCTGAGGTTATCAACTTCCTTAGCCTCAAACTTATCGTGGGAGCTAGCATAACCTGCTTTCTGGAATACCCCCCAGGTCTTTGCTTTTCAGGAATGTTTTCACGTGTTCTAAACAGACGACAAAGTGACGCAAAACATCACCCCTGGACAGCCATTGGACCATTGGACTTTGATGTGTGCAGGAGATCAGAATATTCGCTTTCAACTTTATCAAGCAATGCACGGAACTGACGGCGGTTCCATTTACATCAGCCACCTGCCTAGCGGTCTGCTAAAAGTTAACAAAAAAAAGCCCTGCTGGTAGAAACGTGTGTCGTAAGCTATGACGCAAATCTCAATGGACAGAAATGTTTAAATGTAATATAGTAATGACACAGCCAGGCCGTAATCCAAGTGGGGTAGCAGCAGCCTCACTGCTCATCCATAAACTACTGTGGAGAGCTGTCCATGCTTCATGCACCGCACAGCCACACACAGCCTCAGTGACACATTACCAGTAAGAGGTACAGAATCTCCATTTAATTAACCAGCCTGTTTATCCCAACACACACACAGACCAAACAGCATGGAGTTGACTTCAGTTCACAACACTCTTACTCAAGGTTTTACCCCAAAATTTCCCACTTCCCATGAGCCTTAGGGGCTGAAGGCGGGGCTAAACCCCAGGTAGTGGCGGTCATGTGCATTTTAGCTCTGGTAGCAGCAGGGGATTGTGGGACGCGGTGTCCTGATCTAATTTGGGCTCAGCATGAGCGTTTCTGTTTGCCCACGTTTCTTTTCAAATGGCAGATTAGTTGTTCCACCTTATATTATTCTTTCTGTTATGTTTGTTTCTTTTTGTTGCCCCATGAGTGTGGAAGGGGGAGAGGTTGATGACTCCTGTGCAATGTTCAGTATGTTGTGTGTTCATAAAATATTGAGCTTATCATATCAGAAAGAAGGATGTGCTCTTAACTTCCCTTCTTTCCCCTTATTATCTGAAACTGGGTGGACTCATGTGCAGACAGGACACGGCCTGATCTCCAGTGCAGCCAGTTAATTGACAGTTAAACATATGGATAGCTTGGCTCCTGGTTCAGCTGCATGTGACGTACCTGCTGGGCGTTACAATTTACTTCTACACGATCATTCAGCATTGGAAAATGTTAAGAATATTCATGTCTTGTTTTTCCTCCGACAGAAACCATATTAAAACAAAAATGATTTCTCTGTCTCATCTTTGTACATTTTCAAAAATTTTTTAAAATGCTCCAGGGAGCCACTAGGGCAGCGCTAAAGAGCCGCATGCTGCTCCTGAGCCGCGGGTTGCCGACCCCCGAACTAGTGGAAGAGTTCCAAAGACTCAGAGCTCAAAACGAGCAACGAGATAAGTGGTTCAACATTCGAAAGAAAAGAGTGGACGACATGGAACAACAAGCAAGGATGAATAATGTCATTCTCACTGGATCAAACCTCATTGCTAGCGGTTCTTCTGAAACGGGGACTGATGAAGAGACTCTGGAACACCAAGTGGAATCATTTCTCACATCTAAAGGGATTTCCCTGGATCTAAACACTATCGAGACCTGCCACCCGCTCCCCAGGAGAAAGGAGACGGATAAACCAGCGATACTAATCAGGTTTGTGAATCAGAAGAACAAGCTAGCTCTGATGAATCAAAGGAGAAATCTGAAGGGATCTGCTGCTTATCTAAGGCTGCCTTTACACTGCATGGTTCAAGTGACCCAATTCCGATTTTTTCCTCTCATGTGGCACAGAGCGGATATAATCGGTGAGCGTGTAAGCAGGACAAAAGCGCATGGATTCCGTTTTTCTCAGAAAGCGTTACCTATGTCTAATTATCCTAAGTTTGATTAGTTACTGTATGAATGTATAACTGAAGATCATATTGCTTTTGTGTATTGTTTCTACTTGATTGCTTGAAATAAACCATTTCAAATCAAATCAAATGGTACTGGCAGCAACGTGGCACAGAGTTTCGGTTTGGTATCCATCCCAAGTAAAAACTAAGTAGTACATGTTTCATAACAACAAATACCGTGATGCTGATTGAACATTAAGCATTTAACACAAGCTGGTTCTTGTAAGATTTTGTGGTGCGGTGTAGAGCTGCTCAAAGAGGCTTAGTGGGCTGTGCTGCCAACTAGTGGTCAGTGGTTTTGGAGGAAAACAAGAGTCAGATGCTGAAGGACGCTGATGAATACTTAAATAAATATTGTCTTGATAGTATTTTAAATCGATACAAGTATCTCCAAATGAAATGTTGTGATATCGCTGAATTGATTTTTCCCTATACCCCTATCATTTAGCTTTCACATGATAGAAATATATCACTTTTGACATGTCTTTATCATCAAGGGTAGTGAAGATATAGGCATTCAATAAAAGGTGTTTTGTGAGCAATACTTTGGTTTGAAGCAGACACATTCAAATTTCTGCCACGGCAGTAGCACTCTACGTCATCTATCAAAAGAGACGTTGGAGTCTTATTCCGGAGTGGCAACCTCCTTACATGTGGGTGCGGTTATAGATGAAGCGATTTTGGGAAATCGTGATTGGTGATTTTACAGAGGAGCTGGAAACAATTTCGCTCAACATGCTCAACTTTAAATGAGCTGTGAGTAGCAGTGAGACCTCTTGTGGCACTCGTTGTGTAGCTACTCCTACCAAGAAACCCATTGCCATGCGGTTGTTGCTCAAGTGACTCATTTAATTCGAAAAAAGTGTTTGCAGTTCTTTAAAAAATTAGAAAAAAAAAAGGAAAAATGTGTATGAAAAATATCAGTTTTTTTAAACACAATATGCTTCCATTGCCTTTCTGAACTTAGCTATCAGAAACACAAGACAAAAGTTTATCTTGATGCACCGAGTTAGGATTCCACTGCTTTTTGAAGAAATGATACGCCTCTGATTCACTGTATTCAATTCAATTTGGCTTTATTCAATGAAACAACTGGAGTGCTTACACCACCAGCAATATTTGTAAAATAATCAACTTTTACTTGATGTTGAGCAATTTTACATAATGAAGATTATTATTTTCAAAAAGGAAAGCTATATTGTTCCACTAAAATAGATGGTTTGAAAATCACACAGAGAAGAAAACTATAAAGAAATACAAATTAGTTGGATGAATTTTCATTAAGTAATTCTCTAAAGAGAAACAAACTCCTTGAAGAATTTCTATTACAGCAGAGATAAGGAAGCTTCTAAAAGATCTGCTAGAGCTCCAGAATCATCATAGCAAAGAGTGAAACAGAAATGTTTTTTTTTTGTTCAGTTTCTTTAATTTTACTGCTGCTGAAGCTGCTTTCTTACAAATAAATGCAAATATTTGTATGAACTACAGACTAAAATCATGCCAGAACTGCTAAAAACAAAGCACCCAAACCTCTTCAAAAGATGTGGTCAACTTTGTTCCTTTAAAAATTTTTTAAAAAAGAATATGTTTTGTTTGGGAGCTCTGACATCTTAGCTGGCTCCAAGCCAAACATGGATTCTCTGTTTATCTCTGAGGCAGAATAAAGATCCAAGAAATATGACCAAAAGAGAGACTGAAACTTAAGATCCATGCCTTTCAATTAGAAAAAAAAATCAGATCATAGATTTTTGACTGTATCTCAAAAATATACAGAGTGACACCTCCCCACTCATGTCCCAAAAAGGAAGTACCCACTGGCTCCAAAAAGCCAACTCCAATAGACTTCTATTGAAAAATATACAGCTATTACTTAGTCATTACATTTCACAGAATAACCATTCTTGCTCTGTCACACTCATTTGGTCCAGTTCTCTTAATATACAGTCTGTGAGTTTTGCTCAAGTCAACACCCAAATTTTAAAATTTGATTTTGATTTGATTTGATTTATTGATTTATTTCAAGCATTGTAGTCAAAGCAATAAAGAAATTACACATATTTATCAAACTCATTACAGAAATGATGAAATGCATAGATTAAAAAGACAGAAAACAAAACAAAAATGTCACTTAAATCACATTTGCTTAATTAAATGCAGTGATCATTAACTGAATTATAAGTAGAGTTCGATTTATTGCTTGAAAAGGAGTGGGAAGAAGCACGCTTATATAATCCCACCCCTACTGAGTTAATTCATTGGATAGTTTTACAGTGTTTTAACTCCGTATCTGATCAAATAGATTCTCTTGAAGTAACAAAATCCAGTGCCTAGTAATGATTGATGATCTTCAGAAAACATTGATTCATGATTTCAGTAAACAGTAACGGTACCGATATGTAATAATAATTGATTATCTTTAGAACACATTATCACATTAAACCAGTTATTGTTACACATTGCAGATCAAGTAAACAAAATCATTATCTTATTGGTTGTAATTCAAACCTTTCAGTAATCATTATTGCACATTATAATGTAATACTCATTGGTTGTAATTAAAAGAGCTTTGATTATTTCAACACAATCAAGTTCACACATGTATTTGGAATTATTCAAACACCTGTCGATCCTTAAATCCTCTTATCTTCATATCCTGAAATAAGAGTTTCTTTATACATTTTCTTGAATATTTGAATATTTGAACATTTTTTGAGTTCATTACTTAAACCGTTCCAAAGTTTAGTGCCACACATCGACACACAGAAACTTTTCTTTGTGGTTCTTATCAATTTGATCTTGAAGTTCCTACATCCCCTCAGTCTGTAGCCTCCTTCATTTTCTAAGAACTGTTTTTGGATATTGAATGGTAATGATTTCCAACTGGCTCTGTATAAAAGTTGCGCAGTGTAAAAATCCGCAAGGTCATACAGTTTTAAAAGTCTAGATTGTTAAAATAAATTGTTTGTATGATCAAGATATCCGGCTTTATGTACAATTCTGACGGCTCGTTTTTGAAGTAAAAAGAGGATGTAGTGAGCTCTTAATTATTCCCCCAGATTTCTATACAGTAGGTGAAATATGGTAATATTAAGGAGCAGTACAATAAATATCTACTTTTGTATTCTAATATATGTTTAGATTTATTTACGATTGAAATACTTTTTGAGACTTTAGTTTGTATGTGTCTGATGTGTGGCTTCCAACTTAGTTTGTCATCGATAAAAACACCTAAGAATTTGATTTCTGTAACACTTTCGATTAAGACATTATTTATTTCAATTGAGAGCTCTTTATTTGCGTTGTAGTTTCCAAAATACATCACTTTGGTTTTATCTAGGTTCAAAGATAATTTGTTGTAATCCATCCATGATTTTATTTTGTTTAACTCTGTGTTCACCACCTTGATAAGTTCCCTACGATTGTCTGTAGAATAAAATATATTTGTGTCATCAGCAAATAATATGAGTTTCAGAAGCTTTGAAACATTGAATATATCATTTATGTAAATATTGAATAGCAGCGGGCCCAGAATTGATCCTTGTGGGACACCACAACTTATCTCTTTGGTTTCTGATGTATATTCATCAATCTTCACAAATTGTTTTCTTCCCGTTAAATAGCTTTTGACCCAAGTTAGCGCTAGTCCTCTTATCCCATACCCTTCCAGTTTGTCAAGTAGGATGTCATGATTGAGAGTGTCAAATGCTTTTTTTAAGTCAATGAAAATTCCAGCTGCATATTTCTTTTTGTCCAGAGCATTTGTGATTTCCTCCACAGCATCAATGATCGCCAATGAGGTAGATCTGTTTTCTCTAAAACTATATTGGTTTTTATTTATAATGTTATGTTTTTCAATAAATAAAGCTAATTTATCATTGAATATTTTTTCTAAAATTTTTGAGAATTGAGGAAGAAGAGAAACAGGTCTATAGTTTGAAAATTGGTGTTTGTCTCCACTCTTATAGATAGGAAACACTTTGGCTATTTTCATTTGGTTTGGGAATCTCCCAGTTCGTATTGATAAGTTACATATGTATGTAAGAGGCTTAGATACACTATAAATTACTTTTTTCACCACAATCTTTTGAGTTTTTACTCTTGAAATTATTCACAATTGATATCAGCTCATTTTCGTTCACATTAGAGAGAAAGATTGAGTGTGGGATCCTTTCGATAAGTGGATTATTGTCTTTGCTGGTTTTGCATTTTGGAATTTCTGCTGCCAAATCTGGACCCACGTTTACAAAGTAGTTATTGAGACAGTTTGCTGCTACATTGATGTCATAGGTTTGACCCTTCTCATCTGTAAAGTAATCTGGATAAGTTCGCTTTTTTGTCCCATTTTTAATGATGTTATTTAATATTTCCCAAACTCGCTTTACGTTGTATTTATTTTCATTCAGTAGATTATTGAAGTACACTTTTTTACTGTACCGTGTTATTTCAGTTAGTTTATTTTTATATGACTTATATCTTTGTTCAGTTTCTCTTGTCCTCTGTTTTAAGAATTTTTTATAGAGGTTATTTTTCTTTTTACAAGCATTTTGTAGACTGGTAGTTAACCAAGGGCATTTGGCAAATTTGTTTTTGAATTTATAAATTGGACAGTTCTTATTGTAAAGTGAGCTAAATATTTCTAAAAAACATTTATAAGCGATATCGACATCTTTCTCCCGGTACACAGAGTTCCAGTTTTGTCTGGATAAGTCATTATTTAGAGAATTCATGGTTTTTTCATTTCTTAACCTTTTGCAGACTGGTTCTTTTATAATTTTCTTTGTCTTCACCTTGATGTCAAATAGTGCAAAAACTGGTAAATGATCAGTCATGTCACATATCATTAGTCAACTCATATTGGTGTATTCTATATTATTTGTAAAAATATTATCAATAAGAGTAGCACTTTGAGTAGTGATCCTGCTGGGTCTTGTTATGGTTGGACTCATAGCATACATTCTGCTGATAAAATCGTCAGTGGCTTTATGTTTGCTGGGGTTTATCAGATCGATATTGAAGTCTCCACAGATGTATAATATTTTGCTATTTTGAGAGGTAAACATCTTTTCCATCCAGTCACTGAACACCTCTAAGCTTGACCCTGGCGACCTATAAACACAGCTTATAATGACATTTTTCCCTGAGTCGTTCCATATTTCAATTGTAAGACATTCCAGTATTCCATCCACTGCGACAGACAATTTATCAATTACCGTAAACGTCATATTTTTTTTCCACATATATTGCGACTCCTCCACCTTTTTTGTTTACTCTGTTCACATAGTTAAGTTCATAGTTTTCCAGTTCAAAGTCAGCGTCCTTGTCGCGGCTGAACCAAGTCTCAGATATGGTTAAAAATGTATTTGTCGAGTACTTCCTAGTTCTGTGTTCACCTCTGCTACACCCAAAAACAACACAGTTGTTTGAAAAGACACAAGACACAACACATGACCCAGACACGGTTTGCAACTTCCATAGGAGACTGTTGTCAGTAAGTTAGAAAAGCAATTGTAAGCTGCAGTTGTACATAAAGAGATTACTTTAGACTTCTCTTTTTTCCAAAATGCAGCACCTTAATACATCAATAAACATATGTTCAGTTTCAGATAAATTATTTGCTTATAGTTTAAGTTTCATTTTAATTCAAATTTTTTACAAAATATTTCAACTTGCTGAAGGAAAAAAAGTACATTAAAAAAAAGAAAAATAAATCAATCCTATCTAATTGTGTCCCTTTTTTTCTTTTTTTTTTAACAAAAAGACTTTTTTTAACACCTAAGTTCATTTGGTGGGGACCGATGACGCTCCACTGGCTGCCTTTGATGCAGTCACCCAAAACATCTCATTAGACAGACATAGCTGTTTGCGGTAGGTGTAGCATTTTTCATACTTGTCTAATAGGATGTTCCTCGTCTCTGTCATGAACACATGTCAGAGTCAGTCAGGGGACAGATGCTCTACCAATTATTTTTTGCTCTATTCATGCTTCTACAGGACAACGCCTGAGTGTGTTCTTTTACTGTCTACTGATCGTATCTGACTGGGAGTTAGACAAAGCATCATGTCTGCAGAGCTCTCAAAGTGTGTGTTAAATTTATAGAATAAGATGGTCATTACAAATACTGTAGCTTCTACAAAATAACACCTGTTAAATTCTGCCTTCAACCAAATTAAGCAACATGACATCAAATGCCTTGAAAGTTTACTTTACAAGAGATGGAATATGACTAGCCCAGTTATGTTCCATTTAAAATAATTGCAAGACTCAAGTTTATACCTAAGCTTTGAAAAATAACATAACAGACCGACCAAAGAATGCTAGGACAGGAGATTTCATACATGATGAATTTACCATTTCCAGATTTTAGTAACTATTTGTTACGTGTTATGTGACTTGCTTTCTGCCTTTTCCCTGTTTTGTCTTTCTTTTTTTTTTCTTTTTGCTTAGCCCTAGTTTTCCAACAGAGTGATATATTTGGGTTTTTGATTTCCACAGCTGCTTCTCATGTTTTTTCTGTGTACAACAGGTTTCAGTTGTTCTTTGTCAGTTTCTTGTCATTGTGTTTGTTTATTTTTCTTTTGTATTTGTTGTTCATAACATGTGATAAAGGGTCTGATAGCCTTCTTTATTTTATCAAAATAAAATAAAGAAATACGAATTCCTGCAAACAAAATACTATATTGTGAGTACAAAATACTAATTTGTGATAAAAAAAAGAATAATCTGTGCCTAAAATTTGTGACCATACTAAAGTGGGACTACAATATGCAAATGTGTGACTACAAAATACTAATTATGAATTTCTTCCCTACCCCTCTGTCTCCTCCCTATCGCTACATTTGTAGGGACATTTAGAGCTGTAGTGGTGTCCAAACGTGTTATTTTGAGGGGAAGTAGAATGAACTTAGAGTTTTCTGTCCCTCTGCCTGGAGGATGATCTGCGCTGTGCCAAGAAAAAGAGAAACGCATTAAACATCGCACATATTTCAACAGAGGCCTATGCATGTTTTTTCTACACATGACATTTTTAAAAGGAAAAAAATAAAGTAATTATTTTATTGTTTATCACTATTTTTAATTCTTACTCTTCTGCTGTTCACTAAAAAAACAATTGTGATTTGAACAGAGTTAATTTCTTAAAATAATTTTAGTTAGATAGTGGTAAACAAATGACCATGACTAAAAATAAACATTAGGGCTTTGATGAAAAGTCAATGCTTTAAAGAAAGCTGTGTGTTCATAAAAAGGTTTAGACATCAGAAGTATTTTTGTTCAAATAATATTGCATTTCTGAAATGTTATAAAACCTAACTAAAACGACACTTCCGATTATTACTAGTGTTTTGTTTTCGCAATAAAATAATCAGCGGAAACTTTTTGTTTTTGAGAAATAACTGTTTTGCTTTCAAATAGATACTTTTTTTTTTCAGAGAAATGTTTGGCTAGTAGAAATCTAATTTGGCTGGTAGACTTTGGATGTTACCATCTCCCCTGGCTAGTCATTAAATAAATTAATTTAGAGAGTAATTTGTAGCCACAAATTATTAATTTGAGGGAACCATTTAAAATTTTTTTGAATGTCATGTCCAGGGCTCTGTAGCAAATATAAAATAAACTAAAATGTGTCGCCTGCTGTACGTAAAATGAAAACCTTCTTTTTTCCCCAAGTTCAAATTAAGTATTTTTCTTTTATGGTTTATGAGTGTGGTGGGGTTCTTGCTGTGCATGTTGGCATTTATTCATTGTATATAATGATTAAAAATCAGATGCGATGTTTCCCTAGGGAATCGCTGTTTCCAGTCAGTTCGCTGTGGAAGTGGGTAGAGGGCGTGTCGCGGGTCGGGGGAGGGGGCTCGTCTTGTGGCGTCTCTGTCAGCTCAGAGACGAACCTCAGTAATGAGCTGCACACTTCACCCGTTCCGCCTGATTCCTTCCCCACCTCGAAGACAACTTTCAGCTTCCCCCTGATGAAACCCCCCAAAGAGGAGAATGGTATGTATGTTTTATAAATTTCTGTCTGTGGTTTCTCTTTTGATATTCATGCACAAACGCTGGATCCCGGGGGTTCTGTGTTGTGATGTGCATGTTAAACTAACATTTCAGGTAATACATGTGCGAAAAAGGCTTACACTGAAAAATACATTTTGCCCATTCACTTTTTGTGGTGAGTTATCAGGGCAGAAACCGGAAAGGAAAGTGAATGGACACCCTGGTTTTTTGTTTTGTTTTGTTTTGTTTTGTTTTTTTTAATCTTCCATCTTCCCCAGGGGATTTTTCCTAATAATAACAGCAAATGTCATTAAGTCATAAGCGTTCCCACAGCTACAAGCAGCTGTTGCTTTAAATCTTTAGTAGCAATTTTCCTGTTTTAATTGTACCAGCATCGATTTTGTTTGTCTTTTTTAGATCCACATATTACTTTAATATATTTTTGTGGTCTTCATTTAACGAAATCAAGACTGTAAGGACCATTATGTTCTCATCCTACAAGCAAAAGATATGTTCAATACAAATATTAAACCACAATCTCTGGGGGGAAAAACAAAACAAAAAAACATTTGTAATTATATTGGACTTGGTAAAATTGGACCAGCAAAAATACACCAATGATAAAATGTGAAAGTAAAAAGAAGTGCCCATCCGCTGAAATGAATAAGTGGATGGGAAATATGGGAAGATGATTGAGGAGATGAGTAGCATTTGCAATGGAAAATGGACTGAAGGTGAGGAGAGAGGTGGAAAAGATAAAAAAAAAAAAAAACGGAGGTTGTTGGAGGTAAAATAGAGGTAAGGAACACTATGGGTACATCAAATGTGCAAGAAAAAAGCAATTCCACTATTTCATGTAGTAATTTAGCAGCCTTTCCCGCATTCCTGCTACTGAAGTTTTATTAGAAAAAATAAAATGAATCCCTCTTTCCTTTCCATCTTTTCCTCTGTTGCTTTGAAGGGAGGGTGGCTTTTAATTTAATTGCTTTACATCCACTTTGTAGCTTTTAAAGCATTTTAGTCCCATTTTCGTTCTCTGATCAACTTGGCATGAACTGCGGGGTTTTGGATGGTTGTGTGGGTTGAGAAGCAGCTGGTAATGCTGTATTATGGAAGTAAAATTCAGCAGGTGTACTTGCTCTAAAAGGCTCTACTGCACTCCTTTCTAAATATATGCTACCTGTGAAGCTAGGACACACCGTGCATGTGACACATCTTCAATAATGTGCTAAACAACTATCTACCACCTACAGTTGGAAGATGTTTGGTGTGAAATGTCAAAGCGTCTTGCAAATCTTGCTTCAGGCTTTTTCTATTACAAATCTACATTTATTTGAATCTGCCCCCCACCCCCACCAAACACTCCATGATGTGGCTAAATTAGTACCAAGGAGTCTTTTGGAAATATAGGCAGAGTTGAATCATTTTTTCTTCTTCTGGATTTGCCTTCCCACACTTGGGCACGGATGACAAGCTGCTGCAGATATTGATCAGACTCAGGCCAATCTGTCAGCTTCTGTCAGTCTTTGCAGTGAAAAATGTGGAGCCAGCTATGCCGCTGTGATGAAGACAGGACCAGAAGAACAGAACTCTGGAAATCCATTAATTGAACAGCAGCAGAGGAAGTGGACTGCCTTGGGGAAATAAAGCAGGTGACAGCCAATTTGTAGATCATGTATCTATCTTACCCTTGTACTCTGTTGTTGTTCCTGAGAGTGGCTTTTAAAAATATCAAACCTGCCACCGATCAGACACATAATAACCATACGGTTCTCCCCCAAGGAAGATCAATATGACAAATGAACACACACACACTTAGAAGCAACATTAAATTGACTGATAACTAAAATGAATAACTTTGATTATCTCTTCTAAATGCACTGTTCTGCTACTATCTATTGAGTTGGCAGCAGGACAAAGTTTCTGCAGCTATAACACGTCCCTGTGAAAGTCTATTGGGACAATTTGACCTACAGCTCTCCTTTTGACTTGCTGCATACATTTTTTAAGAGGACTTATGGTCTCAGCTTTTGCTAGATGTTTATTTGATAAATAGGGACCCAAATATGAAAAAACCTACAGTAAATGTCCAGAGGATTCTGTGTGGGGGATGACATAATACTTGACCAAAGGCATGGACTTTCTACAGCTCCAAAAAGTCTCCTTTTTTGACCATTGAAATAAATGGTTTTTTAAAACCCTTAAAAGCGATAATAATAATAGCTGAACACATGAAATCATTCAACATGAACTGATACTGTAACAAGGGATGGTTGCATTTGAAGCTATGAACATTTCAGGCATGTGACGCATTCAGGAATGCGCTAAACACGTATTATTAAATACATATTTAAACGCATGTCAAATATCAAAGAGGTGCAAATCTCGTAACCTTTCCTCCAGGCTTTTTCTTTCACAGTTATATTCGGATATTATAAAGACTTGGTGTCATATAAATCCAGCCGGACACAAACTGCAATTATTAAAGGGCATGTTTCAGGGGTTTTCAACCAAAATTTAAAGAGGTGCAGTCAGAAAAAAATTCTTGAAGTTAAGGTCCAGAAAAAATATTATGTACTACTAACTATTATGTATTACTTGGCAGTGGTCCCTCTCCCATGGTTGCTGTATGGAGTGGGCCCCCCTCTTTCAGTTTTATTTGCACCTTAGAAATGTAGGGCCCTTGGTAGGGGGTGTGCTTGGACATCACTGCCAGCAAGCAGCAGATGTCCTCCTAGCACCCTACCCGCCAATTTTAACCGCACCTTAGACACTTAGGGGTCTCCCTTGGGGGGTCCTTGCTCATACCTGGGGTTGGGGCGGGGGGATGCCCAGAACTCCTGGGTGGTGATGAGGTGCTCGTCTGGGGCTGTGGGCGCCCTTCTCGGGTGGGGCCCTCCCGGCGCGGCGGGGGGGGCTGCTCTCCTGGTTGGGCTGGGGCGGCGCTCTCTTTCCCCCCATGCCTCCCTGCTCGCTGGCTCTGGGGGCTTTGCGGCGGTCCTGCTGCCCCTGGCCTGGGTGGCGGATGTGATCTCCCGGGGGGCGGTTGCTCTCTGCCTGCTGCCATGTGGCGTTGGGTGGTTCTGGCTGCCGCTGCTGCCGCGGCGGGGGTCTTGGTGTGGGGGTGGCTGGTCACCCTCCCTCCTTCTTTTCACATTCCACCATTCATTTAGAAGAACATAAACACTCACCTGAGCACAGGTGTTAGCTCACCTTTACACTAATAGTTTGCATGATTGAATGAATGAAATATTTCACACCAGTTGGTTAAAAGGCATAAGTATGTGTGAATATTATCCTTATTGTGTACATGCTGACATGTGGACATTTTTGCAGCTAACAGGTGTGTTTATAACATCTGAGTGTGTGTGTGGACAGGTTCTGCCCCTTGAGATTTGTATTACATTTGAACCTTACCGTGATGATAAACATCCAGTACACGTATTGCTTTGGGCTGCTTCATGGTTTTATCCCCCCCCTTTCCTATTATCACCCTCCTATCCCCCCCCCTCCTATTACCACCCTCCTACCCCCCCCCCTAGCATCCCTCTCTCTTCTTCCCTCCTTTCCTTTTCCGTCCGGTCCAACACCAAAGATTTTCAAATATGATTGAAATTAATAAAGTCTGGCCTCAATTACAAAAGGGGTTTATTCAGACATACCTTTGGTTTGTCTGAAGATTAATAACCCCTGTTGTTAAAGTAAAGTATGTCCAACACAAGAAGCCCTCAGCTCTCATCTGTTTGCCCAGCTGTTGGACAGGACAAGTTAAAAAAAAATAAAAAAAGAAAAGTGAATCCATCATGTCTACATCTTTTTTTATTGTGAGATTATGTGAAACATCTGAGTCAGTCGCCACTTGGTACGTGGAATCAACTTTCTCCATAAATCCATACTCCTGGTTTTGTCTGTAAATAGCAGCTTTATGTTTCTTTGAAGTTGAAGGCTCTTCTTCAGTTTCCTCACTGGCTCTTTTTTCCCAAAAGACACTTTCCAAACACTTCTTTTTGTTTGGCTTTAGTTGACGTTTAGCTTTGGGCTTATAACTTAGCTAGCGCTCCGAGCAAGTTTCTCCTTCTTTCATGCGAAGCAGCATGACAGGCGGATGTGGTGTATAGAATCCAGTACCTTTTAAAATAAAAATTCCTTCTGAATCAGAATATAAAAAAGCGGAAAAAAATCTAAATTAGAATATGCATTTTTTCCTGTCTGCGGCCCGGTACCAAGTGGCCCTCGGACCGGGACTGGTTCCCGGTCCGAGGGTTGGGGACTCCTGATTTAATGGCAGCACGTCGACAAACGAGTTGGAGACACCCAAAACGTTAAAGATTCACCTTCAGAACTTTTGCCAACATGCTTTGCTACGTAAGTTTTCATGTCCATTATCAGGCTCTACAAACAAAATGGGTTTTTATTTATCTCATTCTGGAAGTTTAGCCAGTTCAACTTCTGACTGTTAAACCATGAAACAGCTGAACATTGACAAATCAGGTACTCGGATTTGGCAGATATGCATGGGTGGCGTAATTTTTGAAACATGGAAGTGCCAGCTGGTTGTAAACATCAGCAACAAAAATAGTAACTGTGATCTGTGCCCTGCAGCATTGGAAGTATATGACACCATGTCTTTCATATATCAGAACAGAACTGGGAAGGAAAAGGCCTGGAGCAATGTTGATATATTTGCACAGCTTCAACATTTCACACCAAGCCTCCAACTGTAGGTGGCAGACATGAACTAGGAAACAGTAGAAAAACAAGAGGAGAAGAAGCCCCTCCCTGCTTCTGCCTGTTCCTCCAGTGCTGGCATGGTGTGAACACCATGGGCTGAATTTACGTTCATGAAACCACGTATAGCACATTCATGAACGTGCAACAGATGCCCAGTGTAAATGTAGCTTCAGTGGAGCCTTGTCATCTCTGGGGAGTCTTTACATAAGCTAAAATAATGAGATTGTGAGGACATAAACCTTTACTTTGTGTGAAAATAGGATCAAATATGAATTTTTAAGAGCAAGCACATGTAATAAGTGCACACCAGTGACGTGCGGAGAGGTTCACGGCTGGTGAGGCACTGTTGTCATCTGTCAGATTTACAAACATATGAACCCCACAGAGTAATTTATTAATCTATTGATTGGCAGCAGTCATAGTTTGTTGTTTAAAATGTAATTTTAACATTTTTCTTCTCATATTCAAACTAAAGTATAGGGAAAAAAAGCACCAAAATTGTTAATATAGACTTATATTTACTTATAAATGAAGTCCACTCCTTTTTAAGTGATGTCTTTGGTGGTGCCTTTTTATGACGGAGTTTTAGGGCCAGTTTGTAAACAATTTTTTTTTTATTTCAACTTTTAAGTCGTATATTTACGAGAAAAAAGTCATAGCGGTTAAACTATGAGATGTTTAGTTGTAAATCTATGGAAAAAATCTCGTAAATTTACAAGTGTTTTCTACACTTGTTTTCTACACTGCAACATCTGCCCTCAAAGCTGCAGCGCCATGATTTGGCAAACTTCCAGAACCTGGCGTCAGAGCTGGACATGCAAGGGAAGGCCTGTGTGCAACTTGACAGTGCAGGCTACACAGAGCAGATTGACAATTGTCTGTCAGAGTTTGACAAACACTTTCAAGGTTTTTCTTTGCTCGAGCCATACATTCATGTGTTTCTCTTTTCGGGAAGATGTGGAGGTTGCAACTCTATTTCACCTGAACTCTTCTTCAGTGGAAGATGAAATATTCATACTACAAGCCAACATTGAGCTGAAGTCCAGGGCTCATGGGCAATTCTGGAACTTGCTAGCAGATGAAAAGTACCTCAACATGAGGAAATGTGCTACCTCCTTGACTGTATTTTTCGGCTCCACATATTTATGTGAGTCAGCCTTTTCCCACATGAAGATAATTAAGTCCAAGTACTGCTCCACTATGACTGATGAGCATGTGGAAGCATGCTTCAGGCTGGCTGTCAGCAGCTACTGTCAGGACTATGCATCCCTGGCTGATTCAATTCAGTGCAAGTCATCAGACTTAACTCGGGTAATAGCAAAAAATGTACATAATTATGTTGTGTTGTGCAACATATGTGGTTATGCAACATACATTAACATAAGTTGTAAGAATCCTCAATATATTTCTCAATAAATAAAATGGGTATGGGTCACTTTGACTTGGTCATTTCATAAGTAGCTCCCATGTCGAAAAAGTCTTAGGCACCCCTGGTATAACGGAAACGGGACTGAGCCCGCCAACCCCCCCACCCCACCCTAGCACGGTCCAACCAGGAAGGACCTGCTGGTTCCAAGACAACAAAATCCCATTAAACTTGTAAAGACAAATAACAAGCAATTATTTTTTCTGTTTGTCAGAATAACTAATCTTGCTCTGCTACCTTTTTTTTAACATGTTCTAGCTGATCCTATCTTTTAAAGATATTATTTCATTATTGCAAGCTATTCAAGTTATTAACTGGCCAATCAGAACCCTTAATCAAAGCATGTTGTGCCCCCACTTTGAACATTCAAAAATTTTGATTCCCAGATACTATTGAGTCTACTCTCAGTGGAAGGGCTGTGGACTTCCAACACTGCTGTTTGGCAACAGTAGTTTCCATAAAAAACATTGATTTAGACCACTTGAACCAATCAGTGCTTACTAATATTGTTTGGCTTCAATTGGTGGAGTTTGCATAATGGAAGAATGGCGACTGAATTTACTTAATTTCATTGGAGCTAAAAGTAAGTTGTTTTCTTTGATATCATAGTTTTCTTGTACAGTCAATGGCACAGCTGTAATAAAGTCATCATATACAGAAATATTTCACAAATCAGCTGCAGTTTCAAACTAATTTTCTGTCAGTGAAGCTGACCTTTTCTGTAACACTCAATGGTCACACATTCATTTCCTCACAAAAAAGAACAATCATGTTGTGGGTTTGCACTTACTATAAATTTTGCACTTTCAGGCAGTGGCGGTTCTACACTAACTTACTCCCTGGGCGAGTAAACCCCCCCGCACACATACAAAATTTGACAACATCCTGTTGAGTTCCCTATCTTCTATTTAGCCATTTTACACGAAAAATGCATGAATTTAATAAACTCGTATTACAGGGGGGTCAAACTCAGTCACACATGGGGCCTAAATTAAAAACACGCTTTAGGTTTAAGGCAGAGCAGGATAAACACTAACTGAACACACTAAAGCTAAACTTTTAAACCTTTTAAACTGAACTTTTTGAACATAAATATGAATTAAAACAGGAACATTAATCCAGAGTAACTCAAGTTAAACCTTAAATAACTTAAATAACGCGTTTATCTAATCTAATATTTCTTTTCAAATGTTTATCCATATGATTTATAATAAAGCTGCCATGTTGTCCTGCTACAACAAAGATGATCATCTTCCTGATCCTGTCCGTTCACAGCCGTCTAGCTGCTTGTCTGCATTTAAAGCACGAAGAGATCACTTCTCATTAAAATGCAGGAGACAACTAAGTTTTTTCTGTAGAAATGCATTTTTAGTTCACTCTCTGTGTTCATACAAAATGATTGAGAGACTTGCTGTCACATTTGAACGTTTATCAGAAGAGTTATTGAAGCAGGAAGTGTGAATCTGTGAAGATCTTTCTAACTTTACCAAGTTCTCAGAATCCAGCACTCTGATTGGTTGACTCCGCCTCCTCTTACCCTCCCTCCCCCCCTAGTCCCATTATCGGACACAGATCACTTTTGACACAAGTTTCTCGCAAGGAATGTGTCAGAATTCAGAGCGCAGTTGTAGCGCACCTGTGATTTGCGGCAGCAGATTCGAGCACACGCAGATGCACACTTGAGCAGTTGGAATCACAGATTTGAAGTTGTAACTCTAAATGAACACATGCAATTGGAAATTCGTCAGTTCACACCCGAAGATTTTTACACACAGATGCAGATTTTTGATGCACAAGTATTCAGATTCTATATTACAAGTTCTCAAATCAAATCTACAAGTGCGTTCTTTTTGACACATTTTTACCTTCATAGATTCACCCAGCCACCGGTGATTTGCGCACCCCTCTCGAGTTTTTTTACTTGTTATGTTCCAAAGACTACCTCAAAGAGGTGGGGGCGCAAGCGTCTTGCAGCAGAGGGCGGTGGTCACGTGCACGTCGGGTCTGCTGTTTTGAAGTAGGGAATTGTGGGAAATAATCCCCAGTGCCTGCTTTTGTCGAAATTGGGTTGAGCACGGGTGTTTGTTCTGCCTAATTCCTTTTCATGTGCCTGTTTTACCATGTTTCACTCTGAGATATTTCATCCTTTTTTCTTTTTCTTTTTTTTTTTTTTTTGCACCATAAGTGTGAAGAGGGAATAGGATGAAGACATTGTTAAGAGTCTGATGTGTCAAAAGAAGAGTGTAACGTGTCGGCAGCTGCAGGCGTGTCAAAATGAAAGCTCATGGCTGTCTCTTTGAATTTAGTAGTACGTTATGCGCACGGAAAATGCTGCCCCCTATGAAGTGCCGCCCTGGTCCACCGCCCACCTCGCCCATATCAAAAACCACCACTGCTTTCAGGCAAAAATGACTGACCTGTTTGTTAACCTGGAGTTGTTTCTTGCTCAGTCCTGCTGCTGATGCGCTGGGAGCGCCCCTGCCACTGCGCTGTGCTGTAAATCCGGCTGCCATGTTTTTCTCCCAAATTCTGTCAGTTTTCCTCTCTCTTTTCTGCAGCTTAAAAATCCTGCTGCACTTTTCTGTCAAGAGTGTGCTCCGCTATAAACGTAAATTAAACTGTCAAGCAGCAGCAGCAACTACCATTGAACATTGATAAACAAAGGGCCTTTGATTGGCCAATTCACAGGTCAATCACATCCACCTAAAATCTTTTAGGCTGTTGGGCGATGTGAGGGATTGAGCGGCCAAAGAGGACAGCAGAGGTTTATCAAAAAATGAACGTTTAATTTTCCTCAAAAAACGTTAATAATTTACAAACTGGGCCCTTAAAAGAGGTCAACAGAAACATAATTAACTTGGGCAACAGAAACAAACGGACCTACCCAAAGACACTTTAGGGGGAACATATATATAATGGTTGATCAGACCAGCTGAGAAACAGTGGGTTAACTAACATCTAAAAAAGACTACAAAGACAAGACTAAACACAAAACTTGGTCTCCCTGTGATGGGTATGCTGCCATCACAGGCGATTTATACTATTTGTTGGAGCCTCTGTCTCTTCCCCTAACTGTAGACCTACACTGACTAACTTAACCTTTTTTTTTTTTTTTAATTAGCATAAATTCTTATTGATTATGCAGACCTGGTTGTAGCTTGTGGTGTCCTGTTTTTGTCCCATGGTTTTTATGATAAAAAGGTGTAATAAAGCTGAATCTCTGCATGTTGATATGTTATCACATGTAAAATAATGACTTTTGTTTCTGGTTATGGAAGAAGGAAAGGTAAAAAAAATGTATTAGCCTAATGTCTTTTTGAACTTTTTATTCAGTCAAACAAAATAATCATGAACAAACAGTACAGTCAAATGTTCATCAACATCACAAGAAGGGTTCATTTGGGCATTACAATTGTATTTTTCCACAGCTATAGTTGTTTACCAGGTCTGTGTGTCCAAGTCTGACATTAATCTCGTAATTCTGGTGTTTACTGTTGACCTATGTCCAAGAAGTCCTCAGTTTTTAAATTCAGTTTAGCGGTGATAAATTCCATTGTATAAATATTTTTAACTCTATGTTTCCATTGCCATTGAGGGTTCAGATTTGAGCCAAGATATTGTTATCATTTTGCTTTAGCAATCAAAAGAAGAATATTTGGAAGAAAAACTTCTTCTCTATTTTCACAATGTTCTGGTTGGATGCCAAGAATGAAAACAGATGGTTCTAGGGGCAGGTCTATGTTCAAGCATTTTTTTTTTAATTTCCTTTTGGATATTTTGCCAATATCCTACTAGCTTGGGGCAGTCCCAGAACACATGCTTATGATACCTCACCCCTCCACTACCTCTTAAACACAAATTTGCTGTATTGCCAACTTTTGAAGTGACAAGAGGGGGTTAAAAGAACCTCATTTTTGTTTTCCATTCAAATTCTTTCCACGTGGGGCTGTTCGTAATTCTGTGGCCGTTAATACAGGTCTTAGTCCAGTCTTCAGCAGATACAATGGTATTCGTTTCTCATTCCCATTTTGTTTTAATATCTAAGCTATTATCCATTTGTTCTTGTAGCATGTTATATATGTGTGAAATGAATATATTTTTTATATCTCCTTTAATATTGGCAAAATGAGAAATTGTTCTATTTTTGATGGTGTTTTGCATAATTTTTCCCATTCTTTGTGGTTGATCAGATAATTTTTCAGCCATAGATATCTGAAAAAGTCATGGAAGCTTGTATTTCTGCCTGAGCTGTTCAAAGGACATTAAATATTCCTGTCAAATAGCTCCCCAAGATTACTCAAACCTGCCTTCTCCCATTTTATAAACTCTGCATCTAGTTTACAAGGTGCAAAGTCATTGTTGCAGGAGATTCTTACTGCTCTGGATATTGAAAGTGGGAGCTTGAGATATTTTCTGACTTGCGACCATGTTTTTAAAGTCTTTTTAACCCATGGGTTGTTAATTTTATTCAGTACCCAAGTATCTTGACATAAAAATGGGGCTGTGTCTAGCTGTAGATTTTGGTATTCACTTTGTTCCATATCGACCCACAAGCAAGTTTTATTTAGAATTATCCAAGATATCATTGATCTGAGCTGAGCCGCCCAATAATATTTTTCAAATTTGGTGAATCCAAGCCCCCATTTTTTTTTTTGCTATTTAGTGGTTTATTGAATTTTATTGTGGGTTTTTTGTTTGCCCATATTTATGTTATTTAAAAGTGCTATTAAAGTGGATGTGGGGTCTTGTATTGGTAGGGAATGAGACAGAGGAGCCTCTGCAGTACATTCATTCTAATAGTCTCCACTCCACCTATCAGAGAGAGTGGAAGGACTTCCTATCTCGTCAGATCATTTTTAACTTCATGTAGTAGCTTTCCATAGTTTAGTTTGAATAACTGTGATGTGTCAACGCTGATGGTAGTTCTGAGATATATAAAGCCTTGTTTAAATAAATTAAATTTGAAGTGTTTTATTAAATTTTCAGGCCACTGTCCAACCAGCATCTGAGCCTCAGACTTCATTTAAATAATTTTATAGCCCCACCTTTCCCCATATTCCTTTATGGATTTTGTTAGGGCAGATATACTGTCGAACTAATTAGGCCATCACTAACAAAGGCTAAAAAGCCGTGGGCTTATAAAGGAACTTTATGTTCTACCTGGCTTTCATCTTTCATCCCCTTAATATTTGGATTCATGTGAATTACTGCGGCCAGAGGTTCTATATGTATAGCAAATAATAGGGGGCTCAGGCAGTCTCCTTGTAGTACTCCTCTTTCCAAAGTAAAAAAGTTCAATCAGCAACCGTTCACTCTTACCCGGGACTTTGGATCTGTGTACATAAGCTTGACCCACTCAACAAATGTGTGATAGAAACCCATAGAGGACAATGTTTATTGTAAAAACTGCCAATTTACTGTGTCAAAAGCTTTTTGTACATCAAAGCTAATAAGCATAGAATGTTGTGGTTGTCTTTTGGCACTAGTTATAATGTTCAATGTTTTCCTTTTGTTTTTTGTCTTCCTAAAATGAACCCTGTGTGATCAGGGTTAATTAATTTCGTGAACAGTTTGTATCCTTTTAGCCAAAAGGCTTGTCAATAGTTTTTGGTCGTTATTTTGCAGACTAATGGGTCTATAGTTTTCACAACAATTGGGGTCTTTATCCTCTCTCTGTATGACCGAAATTATAGCCTCTGACCATGAAGACGGCAGGTCCTTGCTAGAGAGAAGCTGATTAAAACATGAGTTAGTATTGGTGAAAGTTAATCTATTACACATTTGTAGAATTCACTGGGGAGTCCATCAGTTCCTGGGGATTTGTTGTTCTTCATTTTTTTAATGGTTTCCAACTTCCATTTCCAAGATATCTGTTATCCTTTCACGAGATTCATATTTGGATAAAAAGGGTAGGTGCAGGCTGGCAAGAAAAACCTGTTTCTATTTGAGTTTGAGATTCTTTATACAAATTTTTATAGAATAATGCGAAGGCCTCTGCTATTTCTTTTGGATTCTGAACCATTTTTGAATGCATGGGATGGACAACTTTAGAAACTAGACAATTTGCCTGAGCCTAATGCTAAGAGTCTGCTAGCTCTGTTGCCCATTTTGTAGTAGCGCTGTTTTGAGAATCTAAGTGCTCCTTCAGCTTTATATTGTAAGGCAGTTACTCCAACATAGGATAACTCCCTGTCAGCCTATTCTTATTGGTCATAGAGGTAACGCGATACTGGGAGTTCAGATTAAGTTGTGGGTAACGTGAAGAGATTTCAGTTGGTGCTCACGCTCATCGCATGGACAGGTCTCTCTGCTGTTCTGTGCCCGAGCAAGAGCCTGAGCAAATATGGCAAGCCTGTTGCTGTTAAAAGGCATTGTCTGTACTTACCTGCTCAAGACGAGTAAAAGTTTCCGAGCAAAGAGTGCTTGTCGTGTGCAGTGATTCCCCCCCCCACGCACGTCCAGAAGAGCTGCGCAATCGCCATCACCGGGAAACCACAGCACGACAATATGTTAGCATATTTTCTAGGGCTGCCCTTGTTTTTTTGTTTTTTTTTTAAGTTCCATCAGTGTTGTATGTCGCCCTGCATTTTTATAATCTAATTTAAGTTTTATTTTGATTTCAAGGTTATGTTGTTGTATCTGGCACATTCTTTTTTGATTTGATGCAATATGAACCATTTTTCCTCTAAGTTCTGCCTTCGCTCCATCCCACAGTTCCCCTGGTGAGACTTTGCTATTGTCATTTGTTTCAAAATATTCTCCAATGTAGTGTTTTAGGGTTTGTACAGTTTCAAAATTGGTCAGCAAGGAGGCATTTAATCTCAAGTATTTAAAATAGTTTTCATTTTCCAGGGTTATATTTAAGAAAACTGGAGCATGGTCACTCAGTGTTATTGGTTCAATGTGGCAGTCATTAACTCTATGCATGTATTGTTGGGGGAGGCAAAATAAGTCTATTCTTGAGTAGCTATTGTGTACATTAGAGTAAAAACTAAAGTCTTTATCAGTTAGGTGTTTATTTCTTCAGGGGTCCACCAATCCAAGTTCTGAAATCATATCATTAAGCTTTTTAGTTTTGTTAGTAGTTGGGCCCGTCTCAACAGGTGCTTTGTATAATCGACCATTTTGTAAAGTATTCAAATCTCCACCCACTATAAGCATACCTGCAGCCTTGTCATCAATTATATTGGCAATCTTTGTAAAAAAAAAAAAAAAAGCCTGGCTCATAGATGCTTGGAGCATAGACATTTAAGATTGATATTGGAGTTTCTCCTGTGTTACCCGTTATCATAAAATACCTCGCCAATTTGTCTTAAATAACTGTGTTGAGGGAGAAAGGGACTTATTAATATTGCTACTCCTCTTTTTTCCCCGAAAGAAGCCATGTAAACTTGACCCACCCATTACTGCTTTAGTTTTTTGTGTTCCAGTTCAGGTAAGTGGGTCTCCTGCAAAAGAGCAATTGCACATTGTAGCTACTTTAGCTGAGTGTACATCTTTTTCTTTTTAATAGGATGATTTAAACCCCGAACATTGTATGTTGTCATTAGCAAGTTGTTCATACTATTTGGCTGATGTTATCATTTCTTTTACTGCTGTGATCTTTTGAGTTTTAACTTGTGTTTTATTTTTCTACTGCCCTCATAGAACCTTTGAAACACGGTATAAGACTGTATATTATCACATAAGAACAAGACTCTGTAACTATAAAGAACTTAAACTTGACTTCCAAACAAGAGGAAAAACAAAAGGATAAGTCTATTATGACGTCTAATGTAAACAGTGGAGAGTGGCGACAAAAAAAAAAAAAAACTCTCCAGAAATGCATAATGTGCTGCAACTATCTAAAAGTGATTAGCTAAACTAGAGTCGCTTAAAAGGATAAAAATAAAGTAAAATGGAGTACAAAATGAGAGTTTGGGTAAAACGAAGGGGGAGAAAAAATTCCAGCCAGACGGGAAAGTCCCTCCTACTATCAACTTAATTCTATTTGCATCAGCCCAAAGAAAACTTCAAATCAGCCAGATACCCATTCACTTATTCCTATTGAGTAAATACAGTCTGTTTTAAACATGGTTTTCTAATATTCATCAGTTTATCCTTATTCCAAAATTTTATCTGTTAAATAAAGGATCCAGCCAGTAGGAATGACCAATCTGCTGACTTTTCTGATAGGTGTAGATTATTTTCCATTTCTAAGAAAAATGTCCAAGTCCGCATTGCTCATTGTGAGACCTGATGTCTTTGAAGTTTTGTCCCAGCTATTGCGCATCAGAGCTTTCTGGAAACCTTCCCGTTGCTCATCTTTCTCAACATCCCATCTCTCAGAGGGTCGGGACTGCATCTGCAAGGGTGGCAAAGGTTTTGACGCAGGATTGCAGGTGGATTTTAGCCATCAGTGTTGTCTTTTTTTGTCCTCTGTTTTCTGGATTTTGCCTTTCTTTTTGGCATTGCAAGCTTTTAAATGATTTTGCCCGGAGCAGAGGAGTTATGCTGTTACTCCTGCCATTTTGTCACTGGAAGTCGTAGCCTAATATCTTTAATGTCCTTTCTCTTGTAATATTTTAAAATGACTGTCAAGCTAGGAACACACTGGCTATTTAGACGTGCGTTCATGATCGTGCTAAATGCGAACGTCATTTAGCCCATGGTGTTCACACTATACAGGCAATGAGGACCTATTTCTTCTTGGTCTTTTGCTACTGTTTACTAGCTCATGTCCCTCACCTACAGCTGGAAGAGGCTTGGTAATAAATGGTAAAGTGGTGCAAATTTCACTTAACTTCCTCTAGACTTTTTCTTTCACAGCTCTATTCTGATATATGAAAGGCGTGACATATAATTCCAGCCACTTGGCAGAGTTTGTGCCAGGTGGCACTTGAGTGTTTTGAAAAGACACTACCCACACGTCACTACCAAATCCGAGTCCCTGATTGGTCAAAGTTCGACCTGGTTTGACTTTTAACGCATGTTCAAAGGCCTTTTGTTTGTAGAGCTCAATGGTTATAGAAACGTGTGTAGCTATGCGTGATCACACGTGCGTGAGCTAGAACGTTTCATTTTACGTGCATTTACATAAACCTTTAATTGGAAGTGGTTGCTTGAACACGCATTGGAGATAACAATATAACTAATGAGGTGTCTGCGGTCCACAAAACAGATTGTGCATGTGACACTCAGTAAATTACTGTATCAATGCCCAACTTCTCCAACTTTAATTTCACCATGTTCTGTGTCGACAAAATAAAGCCCCTCACTCCCTCTTGATGCGTTTCTGACTTTTGAAGGGGTAAAACCATTATTTAAACAGCAAACATCATTGTAGGAAGCTGGAGTCCCCGGAGAAAACGCCAAAACATGCACGCTGGTGCAGAAACAGAACACCAATTGGGGAACTTTCTGTGTGGAGTTTGCATGTTCTCCGTGTGCATGCGTGGGTATTCTCTGGGGACTCCGGCTTCCTCCCACTGTCCAAAAACATGCTTCATAGGTTAATTGCTTACTCTAAATTGTCCCTAGGTGTGAATGTGAGAGTGCATGGGTGTGTAATTTGTGGCCTTGAGAGAGATTGGCAACCTGTCCAGGGTGTACCCTGCCTTCACCCACGAGTGGTCGGGTTTAGAAGATGAATAAATGAATACTTAGTTTTTTTTAAATACATTTCTGGCACTACAAAAAAGTTTAATTAGGTTATTGTCATTACCGGAATTTTATAGTCACTACCAAAACAATGAAGTGACCACTGAAACACGGGTTATTTTGTGAAAAATAAAACATCTTTCAAAAGCAATCTTTGCATTTGGATAACAGTTGTTTAAATATAGGTTTAACTTAATCTAAATCTAAATGCAAAATGATCAAATGTAAACATTTTACAAAGAGAGATAATGCAGCGATTTGTGAATGCGAGAGTTTTGAACGTAGAAGCTGGAAACACATATTTACACATTTTTACGTAGACTTTTCATTGGAAGTAGCCAGTCATATCGAAGGCGATTCGAGCATCAGGGACGTCAATTTTTAATTTTAAGTCAATGTACAGACGCGATCTGAGGTCCTGCAGCGCGATTTAGGCATCGGGCGCGGTGTGATTTGGGCGGCCCAAAGCTGAGTCCTCAGGACCATGACGTTATCAGTGACTCGATCAATGGGTTAAAAAAATTTCAATATAGCTGCTGGATGTGCGGATTTTCGTCCTAAACTTCCATCCATTTTCCTTACCTGTTGAGGCCGCTGGGTTGCCGGAGACTTTCCTGGTTACTGTTAGAAGAAAACGGGATGCACCCTGGCCAGTTACAGAGCCAATGGAGCTGGGGCGATCAAGCCCAACTGTCCACAGGGCGGCTGGCTAGTTTAGTAAATAAATGATGCTGACCCGCGGATGGTTGGCTGCCTGGCAGACGGAGAACTGCCACGGGTACTGTCGTAGCAGGCGCGATCGCTCCAGCACCATGGGTTTATGATTTTTGTCTTATTTTCATTGAGACAATAATAAAACGATTCTCCAGTTTTTTTTTTCCTCTCCGGAATTAATGCAAGACAATAATTCTTTAACTCTTTTACTCTTTTACTTTATTCTTTAAACTGGCCCACAGACAGACGGAAATATCGTTTAAAGCGGTCGTCACATCCAGGTGGAGCTCCTGCAGTAAATGGTGAAATTCACTGCACTGCCTGGTAAACCGCCTCTGTAGAGCTCTCAAATAAACCAAAGCTACTCACTTGACATCATCCATGTTTTCCATGATGTGGCAGCAAACAAAGTTCAGAAAAAAATTGGCGGTTGCTCCGCGGCCAGAGCGTCAAGGCGTAAAGGCCAGGCGTCAAGCAGTAAATTGCGTCCAGTGTGAATGCAGCATGACAAGCCACCTAGTGGTTAGCTGGTTCCTAACTAGCACACCCAGAACACGAAGAACCCTTCTTTAAATCTGCAGGCAAAGTTTTGAATCAATGAATCAATGTTGCAGCGGTGTGCTACTGGCTCAAACAGACTAAATATTTTTGCTAATTTTTACCATTTTCTTGAAATTTTGTGTCTCCACCATCGCATTTAAAATCATTCAGTCTATCCATCCATCCATCTTCTTCCACTCATCTGGGATTGGGTTGCGGAGGCAGCCGGGTTGCGGAGGCAGCCGGGTTGCGAAGGCAGCGTTCCAAGCAAAGTTGCCCAGACGTCCCCTCCCTGGCCACTTCCTCCAGCTCCTTTGGGGGGACCCAAAGACGTTGCCAGGCCACCTGAGAGTCTCTCCAGCGTGTCCTGGATCTTCCCTGTACCCTCTGCCCAGTGGGACAGTACCGGAACACTTCCTCAGGGAGGCATCCTGAAGGCATCCAGACCAGATGCCAGAGCAACCTCAACTGTCTCTTCTCGATATGGAGGAGTAACAGCTCTACCCCGAGGTTTCTCCTGGTGACCGACCTTCTCGCCCTGTCTCTAATGGAGCGCCCAGCCACCCTACGGAGGAAGCTCATTTCGGCTGCTTGTATTTGGGACCTCGTTCTTTTGATCATTAAACAGAGCTCATGACCATTGGTGAGTATTGGAATAAAGATCAACCGGTGAATTACTTTCTGGCTCAGCTCTCTCTTCACCACAATGGACCAGCATAGCGACCGCATAACGGCAGACACGGCATCAATCCGCTTTCAATCTCGCGCCCCTTCGACTGAGTTTCAAAGCCCAGGCTTTGTGTGGATTAGTGCCCAACTATATCTAGCCGGCATCTCCCATACAAGTGCTGGCTACTTTCCTCCCAGAGAGGTGACGTTCCATGTACCAAAAGCCAAGTTCCGTGACTGAGTTACCCGCCTTCAACTGCCACCCAAACCACACTGCACCCGCACCTTCTGAGCTCTTCTACAGGTGGTGGGCCCATCCATTTGTTTGCTATTCATTTGTGATGGGCTCTTACTGTATATCTTTAAAGGGTAATCACCACCAGAAATCTGACAGGTCAAAGTTTAATTAAGGCTTCGTTTTCTGATTTGAAAAAGATGCAGTTTCTGTGGAAACACAGCTGTAGCCCTAATGGAAACTGAGCACACTAATAAAGCAAGGATTCTTTGAGCTTGTAGTGTCTTTTTTGTGGCAGCACAAAAGTAGTTTAAGACACTTCTAGTTTACCTATCATAAATCGCTTAGACACGATAGACACTTATGTCAAAAAGAGAAAAAGAGATAAATATAAAAATGCCTTTATTGTAGAAACTTTCCTGCCACAAACAAGTGGGAAATTTGTACATACAAAGTCAGACGAAACTTTAGAATAATATAACTGGTGAGACATCACTCTTGAAAAAGATCTAAAGAAATCATGCATCAAAATATATAAATTTGGAACAACTGCAGTCAAACCAAGTTTTAGTTAAAGTCTCATAGATAAAAGTAATGCAACTTCATTTATGCAGTTAATTCCATAGGTATTCCAGGCTGAGACTTCTGGGAGCTGCAGCTCTTCAAACACTGGTTTACATCGCCTCACAGAAGAATTATTAAAAAGCAGATCTGATTGATGTATTTCTTTAAATCCCATGAGAAAAATATTAAAATGTAAGTATTAGAAGCGAGCTATCATTTCTTTAATGCGTTTTAGGTAGCATTTGTGTCACACTAGCGGGAGATAGATGCACTCTGCATTTTAGTGTGCTTTTTGAGAGATAAACAGAGCATCCGTCAAGCAGGTTATTCCCGGACCTTAGTTCAGCTAGGTTGTAATGCTGAAAGAGTTTTGGGCATCATTGTCCCAAAACTTATGCGCTCAGGGGTTGTTGTTTTTCTACCATTCGGCCAATTGAGCATCTATTTCACTTGTTGAAGACTAAACATCATTTGTCCAATTACTTACGAGCCCATGAAATGAAGGGATTTTGTTTAAAAAATGCTTTAGTTTTTCACACTCTTATGCAATCTTTTTGGAATCTTCATGGAATAAAAGCTAAGAGTCTGCACTTCAATGGCATCTGAGTTGTTTTATTTAAAATTCACTGTGGTAATGTACAGAAACTAAGTTAGTCTCTGTCCAAATATTTATGATCCTGACTGTATAAAGAAAATTAAGCTTAAAATTACATTTCTGTGTATTTTTTTATCCAAATTGTTGCGAAGCAGCAGTAGACAAAAAAATTATTATTCGTAGCGTAGAAAAAACAATGGACAGCTTCAAGTTCACTGCTCTGCTCCATTCCAATCTAATGCATCCACTTCTAGACGATTAGATTCTCCTATGTCTCTGTTTTCCTTATCTGAGCTGGCATCTGGCTCAAAACTGTACAGCTGGATTGCTCCAATATTGCTTGTTATTTTTGTTGCACCAGTAATGTTAGCTAGCGGCCATAAGCTTGTGCTGGATCATGCAAACAGAGCTCTCAGCAACGGGAAGGGAAAGAGAGCAGGGTTGGTCCACGTCAGCTGTTTCATCAACACCTCAGAGGCCTATTTCTAATGAGCTACTGCCGATATGCAGAAACTGTATCTTAAATAAACAAATAAACTTAAATGCAGCGCTAGGCCCCACCCTTGGTTACTGTCCTTCTATTCCGGCACTTACTTGGCCTCTGTCTTTAGCGGGCTGACCGCCTCCTTGGTGCCCGGTTGCCCTGGAAGGTGAGGCGCCTACTGCAGCTGGTTGGGGAGCCAGTCGTCTGGGGGAGTCCTCTCCCACGGTTGTGCCCATCCGCCTGCCCCTTCTGCACGCACCCTAACAAATTATGCACACACGCACCTAGGGCTCCAGGAATTTGATGGGTGGGATATGCTGGCGGGGTTCACTGGGGACGACTCTCTTTGGGGCCTCGTCTGCAAAATTAAGCTGAAATTCATTTTAAATCGTTTTTATGCTAAAATCAAATGCATTCATTTTCTAAACCATTTGTTCCCTTTCAGGGTCACGGGGCAAAGGCTGTCCCTGGACAGTTCACCAGTCTGTCGCAGGGCCACAATCACACACTCATTCCTAGGGATGGTTAGAGTAACCAATTAACCTATAAAGCATGCTTTTGGACAGTGGGTGGATAACCCACGCATAAGGAAACATGCAGACTCCTCACAGAAAGGTCCCACGTTGATGGTCTGTTTCAAGTCCCCCAGCAGGGACTTGAACCGAGGGCCTAACCACTGCTCCATCGTGCAGCCCACAAAAATCATATAAAATATTAAATTCCTCATAAAATGATTGTGAAAAATTGCCAAACCTCAACTCCCTTTTCCAATGAATTCATTGTGTGTGTCACAGAACCAAAATATCAACAATTTAGTTATTTTTATATCAAACCTTGACAAACACAAGTATGACCATGTACATTTTTATTTCACATCTCTAAACCTTCATTATCTTCACTAAACAGATGTGTTTGGAGTGCACAGATGCATCATGCACCTATCTCCTGACACACAATGGTCAGTGTTAGAACCACAGACTCTTCAGTGGCATTCAGTCCTTTTCTCATTTGTCTCTTTGATGTGTTCCATATATTGTGCTTTAAGCCTTGTCTGGACCTCAAAGTACCATAGCAACATGTCAGGGGACACTTTTGGTGAAACTGATCATACAATGGGAGACAAAAGAGAGAATACATTTTGGGAAGAAAGATTGTCTGTCTGCTGCTATTGTGTTTGTCGGAGATTAGGAGAGAAGGCTGATGCCAGGAAGGGGGAAATCGGAAGGGTAAGGGAAAGAGTGTGTTTGTAATTGAGTAAGCCCACTGTGTGCACATGTGTTACAGGCTTTCTCTACTAATATTAGTGAGGTTAAAGAAATGTAAATTTGGATGAAATTATTTTGAAAATCAATACTTTTTCAAAACCCATTTTGTTCCTTTTGTGGTCACGGGGCTGCCGGAGCCCAACCCGGCCACTTGCAGGGAAGAAGGCAGGGTACACCCTGGATAGGTCCACACCCATACATATTTGCAGTCACACCTAGGGACAATTGAGATTTCCAATTAACCTATGAAGCATGTTTTTGGACAGTGGGAGGAAGCTGGAATCCTCTGAGAAAACCCACTCATGCACGGAGAGAACATGCAAACTTCACACAGAACGGTCCAGCGTTGGTGATTCTATTTCAGGTCCTCCAGGCGGGACTTGAACCAGGGCCTTCTTGTTGTGAGGCAACAGTGCTAACCACTGTTGAAAATATATTGCTCTGTAAAACCTCTAGATTTTTTGAAGCAGGAATATTTGGTTAAATCTTTTTTAATTAAATATTCTAACAAAACCCCTTTACAATATTTTAATATCATGGAAAAGTGTATTCTTTTCCATAATTATATTAAAAAAGAAACATTTCATCAGTTCTCACTTAAACCCCTGTTTTTGTGGATTTTATTAGCTAGAACCCCAGTTTATGTCGAAATAAATAAATGTTTGAAATCAATTAAACAGTAGGCTCTGAATCTATATCCTATGAGAGTGTTAATAAAATTATGAAAATGAATACACTTCTACGACACATTTAAACTTTTTTTTTGGGAAGGGGTTTGCACTTAAACTTAAATTGAACTAAAAATCGAATTTACCCTTTTGTTTTTGTTTTTTTACATATTTTATGAAAATATTCTATATGCATATGATGACTAAATGCATGTGTGACTTTTACAAATTTAATTCACCAGAGTTGAGCAGAAGTAATTTAAGGCTCTGCAGGAGATGAGAAAAGATATGTAGAATGATTACAGGTACTAATGGCAGTTTTACAAACTGTACAAACGGCAACTTTTTCTTTCCACTTTTTTAAATATATATTTCTAAAAATGTATATATGCAAAGTCAATGCTTTTTGGCATGGTTTTTGTAATATGAGATATGCAGCTTTGACATAAGGGATTTAGGATTTTTGGTCATTTAGAAAATGCACTGTTTTCCTGCTCACAGCATCCTACCACAGTCCAGAAAAAAATGTGTATTGTTGGACTGTTGAAGCACACTAAAGTAGAATCTAAATCATTTGTTGAAGCGAGCATGCAGTTGTTTTTCTTTCTGCTGCTCTTTCTCTAACAGCTGTGATTATCTCCATCTCCCCATGTCCCTAAACTAGATAAAGCAGGTGTTAGAAATGAGTACATGTAGATGGATAAGGTTTCTTTGAAAAAGTCTCTTCTGAGATTTTTATTTTCATTCTCCTAACTCATCACATTGACTGCTGATATTTATTTTTTTCCCACTGAAGCAATATGTTGCCCCTGCTGATCTGTATGTGTTTCATTTTACAGTTTCTCCTCTCTCTGTTGCAGTTATAGCCACTATACCATTACCAAATAAATGCAACTCCCTTCTGTCCTATTTAATTTTAATCAGGATCAGTGTCCATGAAGTCATCTTATTATCTCACCAGTAGCACTGCTCAACATTGCATTCATCCAGATCCTCATCACCACCTTCATCTTATCTTCATCACCACAAATGACTCATTAGGGGGTATTTCCTCTACACACAAGGCATTATTGCATGGTTTAAGGTGATGATCTCTTGAAGGCTCATTAGTGTTTGTTGAAAAGTCTCCTTATTGCAAATCTGGTTTTAAGACCCACTCCAATGAAAATGGTGCTCTTGGCATTTTAAACATGTTCTTGTGGCATTTTTTTATGATAGAAAACGTATATAAAATAAAATAAGCCCAAAATGCATTCTTGCGTATTTCTTTATTTAAATCATTGTGAATCAGGAGCAGAGGAAAAAAATGCAGTTGGCAAAAGCTTGTAGTTGTGACATAGAAGCTATAATCCACAAACTCCTCCATTCTGATGCATCCACTTGTAACTAGTTTTGGGGTCAGCAACGTGCCAAGTTCCAATTAAAAATTTTCTCCTTAACAACTGTTCCACTGCTAACTGTAATACAAACTCTAATACAAAGAAATACATAAAAACATTTTCAGTATATCTGAAATTGTATTAATTCACAAACAGCAGAGATAGCTTTTTAAAACATAAAACTCAAAAAGTGTTTTCATAAAAATATTTTACCAGGAGTTAGACCAAGGTTGAAATAGATTTGCAGCTATGCTTGTTTGAAACAAAAAGTACTGCATCTTTGGTATGTCATGCCTACAGCAATAAGAAATAAGAAGTGGCAATATTTATATAAGCGGGCAGGGTCACAGAAGCAGCGCTGTGTGAATAGACCATTTACTTATGATGTTTTAAGGGAAAAAAGCTCATTGTGAGAATAGATTGTCACTCAAACCCAATTACTTATTTTGTTTTTTAAATCTGAAAAAATACAAACAGACGACACCCCTTGTTTGACACCATCATACACCCCTGCCCCAGGTTGCGGACCCCTGGACTAGATTCTAGTACATCTTGGTTTTCCTCATCTTTAAAACTGTAAAGTTCCAATATTTCTCTTGATATTTGTTGCATTAGTAATTTTAAGTTGAGGATACAAAGGGCCGTAAGCTAGCAGGAGAGAGTGCAAACGGAGATGGATAATGCAGATGGATAATGGGAAGTGAGGACGAACTGACTCCGCACCAACAGTCCTGCACAGTCCTCCACAACTCAGGGGAATTTCTGATGAACTACTGTCTCTTTGATGTGTTCCATATATTGTGCTTTAAGTTTTTTTTTTTTTTTGGTTAAAAATGTCATAATCATGATTAAAAGACCACTGGGTACACTATTAAAATGAATCAAAAGATGATCGGAGTGGGACTTAAAGCTAGTTTTAAAGCAGGACAGGATTTCTGGTTTGAACGTAATCTTGTATCTTTGTTTTTGCCACCGTTTGAAAATAAATAATTTAGTTTGCTGCTGAAACCCAAGCCTATGTGGAATTTTTTGGCAAAAACTGGCCTCTCTTCTCAGCAGGAGAACAACATCTGTAGGTGGTGATCATTGATGATGTTTGCTGTCATGAATTTTGCACACAAAGCATAAATAACAGAAGAAGAAAAAAATTTCCTATGTGTATCATTCAACATCTGATCACACTACACAAGGTCAAATGTAAAAAAGTTCAGTTCAGTTCAGTTTTGTGTAGATGTTCCTTCCAAATCAATAGATATGAAAAAGCAGAGATACGGTTTGTAATAATGCTAAATTATAAAATAAAGCAATATTACAATCTTTACTACCACAGGATATTCTTTAAATGCCGGAGAAAGTACAATTAAAAAATAAAAAAAGTTCTGTTTTTTTAAAAACCTTATATTGTGTTCGGGTCAAAATTGACCTGTTTTCACACTTGAAAATTGGCCAATTTTGACCCAAACACAATCTAAGGGTTAAATTAGCATTGTGTAGGTTTTTGGTTAAATTGTTTTGTATCAATACAAACAATGTATACAAACACAAGATGGGAGGTTGATCATTTCTACATACACCACGACGTGTGGCAAAAACAAATTGAAATTTTGAAGAGAAATCACCCATTTTGGGTCTGGAATATATTTTTTTTCCCAAAAATAACAATTCGCTTTTTATTTAAATTGGTTTTACTTTAGTCCATTACCTCTAAGAAAACATCCCTTGGGCAGGAACAGCATACTTAATAATTTATTTGAGGTACAGTTATATCCTTATGCCATCCCTTATGGGTGAAATGCTTGTTTAATGCACATTTACTGCTAAGTAAATTTACAATTGTATTTCAACAGTCTGAAGACTGCATCAGATCATACTGTAAAACAGTCTTGAAGGGTTTCATCTAAATAGGATTTTCTCACCCGCTTTCCTATGTTATCATCCTAAAGGTCTTCCTGGAATGTAATTTTTCTCTCCCTCCTGTGCATGTCGGCAAGCTTTTGCCCCTGTTTCTTCTTCAGTGCATTTCGTTTCTAGCTGGGCACCAATTATTGGATAGTGCTCTAAGATACAAGGGTGTGCCTGCATGTTGCATGATGGTGATTAAGAAACCGGGATGGCTTCATAAACAAGTCATCTCTTAATAGGGCACAATGTGTTGTGTTTTTTTTAAGTTTGTTTTTGTTTTGACGGAAGGAGATGATAAGAAATTTAGTATTCATCTAGCCTTGTAGCAGAAATGGGGACTTTATTTCCTACCATTATTAGTGCTTTAAGTGAACAACAAGAAGTGGCGGTACCATCTTTCATGGAAGTAGGTCGAAACATAAAATGCAGAGAATCTTAAATGTAAATATTGATCAATAAAAAGAAGTCCTTTTTTCTATTTGTCATAATATGACATTAGAAAGGGAGAGTTCAGGTCAAATCTATAAATGAATGTAGTCATACATTGACTGTGCACATTCACTTTAGTATAACTTGTAACATACATAAAACATTTAAGACAAGTTGTGAGATCAATAACTGATGTTGGTCGAGGAGGCCTGGCTCTCAGTCACTGCTCTAATTCATTCCAAAGATTCAGGTTCAGGTCAGGACTCTGTGCAGACTAGTCAAGTTTATCCACAACAGACTCTGTCATCCATGTCTTTATGAACCTTGCTTTGTGCATTGGGGCACAGTCATGTTGGAAGAGGAAGCGGCTGGCTCCAAACTACCCACAAGGTTTTGAGCACGGAATTGTCTAAAACAATTTTGGTTCCTGAAGCATTCAAAGTTCCTTTCACTGGAACTAATGGGCCAAGCACAAGTCCTGAAAAACAACCCCACAGCATAATTCGTCCTCCGCCACATTTCACACTTGGTACAATGCAATCTGAAATGTACTGTTCTCCTGGCAAGAGCGCCAAAGCACGCATTTCCACTGCTTCAGAGTTCAGTGGCAACCTGCTTTATACCACTGTATCCTACGCTTTGCATTGCACTTGGTGATGTGTGGCTTGGATGCAGCTGCTCGGCCATGGAAACCCATTCCATGAAGCTGTCAACGTACTGTGTTTGGGATATTATGAAGGTCACATGAAGTTTGGAGCTCTGTAGCAATTGACTGTGCATTAAGTTGGCGAACTCTTTGCACAATCCGCTTCAGCATCCGCTGAACCTTCTCTGTCAGTTTACGTTGCCTACCACTTCATGGCTGAGTTGCTGTTGTTCCCAAACTCTTGCATTTTGTTATGATAGAGCTGACAGGTGACTGGAATATTACGAGCGAGGACATTTTACCACTGCATTTGTTGCACAGGTGGCATCCTATGACAGTTCCACGCTGGAATTCACTGAGCTATTGAGAGCGGCCCGTTCTCTCACAAATCTTGTGAAAACAGTCTGTGTGCCTGAGTGCTTGATTTTATACACCTATAGCCAGACCAAGTGATTCGGAAAACTGATTCTGATCATTTGGATGGGTGAGCAAATACTTTTATTAATATAGTGTATATTAAAAAAAAACACAAAAAACCAGATCATGCCTAATAAAAAACAGCAAATACAGTATCAAACATTGTTCTAGGTCGTTCTCTTTAGAAAAGGCTCAAACAGGTCTTAGGGCCCACTTTTCTTTCACTTGGGACCTCACAAATTAACTTTAAAGCCAACAATAAAACACATGACCTCAGATGATTTGTAATGTATGTACTAATGCGTTCCTTTTGTTGAATAAATGCAAATGTCTGTCTGATATTTAGCATCAAAAATAAAATGATCATCAGTAGAAAGAATTAAAAGACCTAAAGTTTCAAGTAGAATCATTTCTAATGATAAAGTAATCTGAGTGATGTTGATTTCAATTACCACAATTACCAATTATATTTGTAATCATATTGGTATAAATAAAAATCTTCTTTATTTTTTCATCAGTGATTCACTATTTGCAGAAAGAGTTACAATATACACAGATTTCCTTCATTGAGCACCAACCATTGCTGATCGGCATCACTTCAAACTACAAGAACTGCCAAGACACCGTTTCCCACAATGCATTGTTTCATAGTCATATAGGTGGCTTGTAGTTAGTGCAGTACCAAATTTCAAGCTGCGCTTGCCTAGACAGACACATTGCCCTTTCTTGGGATATTTTTATGATGATTGACATGTGACATTGGAGCAGAAAACGAACCAGCATACACCATGCACCAGTTGATCTACGCAGCGGTGCGTCCTCCTGGGCCATCTCAAACACGCTTAATTTATGTCTGTGGTTAACACCTGATGCTGGCAATGCGTGTGAGTAGGCACAAAATAATCCATCTTATTATTATTTCTTTTATTATTCTAGAAATAAATATTCTATTTATTATTTATTTTATTCTATTATTTCTATTATTTCTTTTCTTTAAAAAAGATATTTCCAAGTATTTGAGTGAGGCTCGAGTATTCTGAAAAGTTAAAACTAACGTGTAGGCATTCTGGCGTATAGAAGTGGTGGTGCTGTAAAGAGCTATTTTTGGAAGTGCTGGTACTGAGCACTGGTGAGTACCCGCCAACTTAAAGTGTTTTATTATTATTATTTATTTGTATTTTATTTTAAACTCTTGACAGTAGTATCAGCATGTCCCTCCGCAGTTTTGAAACTTGTACTTATTAGTAAAAGATCAAAACATGAAAGTTTCTTTATTCTCAACCTTTCTAAAGCCACGTTTCTTATAGGATCTAAAAGTCTTTTCTTTATAATTGCTAGTTATGCATTAGGACCAAAGACTGGTTAGGAATCTTAATGATAGCTATTAAGTGTCTGACCGTCTGTTTCTTGTGTAATAGTGCTCACTTTGTAGGAAAAAAACATATTGACTTAACTCACTTGTTCGAGATGTAAATTAGACTTAAAAAAAGACTAAAGACTGCAAAAAGGCTACTGCTATTCTTGGGGAAAAAACTATCTTCAAATGATGAATTGCTAATTACATGGTCTTATCAGCTTACTCTCAGACCGGGGTCACCAAGAAATGTTTTCATGCACTTTCTAACATGGTTTTTTTTTCATTACTGTTTGTAAATTCTATAATTTATTACATTAAAAAAAAGTGAAAACAATCAAAAATGCAACGTATATTGGGGGGGGGGGGGGGGGGGGGGGATACATCAAACAGAATGAGTTTCGCTTTTTTTTATTTTTTTATGTGTGGCCCGGGATTTTATCAAGGGTAAAGTGCGTGTCAAAAAGTGAAAAACACTGGTGTAAATCATGATTATATTGTGGAAAACATAATAAAATAATAATATATAAAAAAATATAAGATCAATATATTTGGATGTGTGGTGTTATTGGCCCTTCGGGGCCCCTGTCAAAACACAAAGATTTGACAGATACAGAATAGATAGGTGTTCTATCTAACAAATCAGAGTGACCTTATCCAAAGGTCAGTGGGACTTGAGTATAGATTATGTTCCACTTAGTTCTTTGCAATATCCATGCAGTGTTGCCTGGCAACTGTACTAGATCAAATTGATGTTGCACATTATTATTTTATACACCTGTGTTCTCTGTATGTTATTTTACAACTTGAGTGTAGTCGGATTTTTGCCGTGCTTCCTTCTAGGTAAAAGCAGTAATCAAGATGCAATCAATCAAAAGTACTTTATAAAGCTCCCTTGTGAGAAGTGTGCTCTTACTTTTGGTACCAAAAGCGAATATGTTATTTATATATTATTTATAGTGAAAATTTTCTTAAAATAATTTATAATAGGAAATAAATGAGACCAAGTGATTACCCATGATTCCTTTAAACATTGTATTAAGTGCCTGTTTCTTCTAAATGGAAACTACTTGAAGGCTTAAAAGCTGTTAAAGTAATTAAATCTTCTAAAGCTGGTAAAAGCTGGTAAAGGCCTTTTGGAACTTTTAAAGGCAACCAAGACAGCTATTAAAAGTTATAAGTATATTCCAAAAAAAAGGCATTCTAAAGGTTTTTAATAAACTTTCAAAAACTTTATAAAGTCATTTATAAATCAAAATGAATGAGAAGTTAGTAACCATGATTCCTCAAGACTGCTAGATTTGTGCCTGATTCTTCTAAAGGGCTGCTACTGGAAGCTAAAGGTGCATAAAAGCTACAAAATGTTATTTAAAAGCTACCTTAAAAGCTTTAAAGGTTTTTTTTAGTAGAGCTATAAAAAATATGCCTTAATGCTACCAAAACGCTTTGAGTTATTTTAGTTTTTTTTAATAACTAATACTATAAGAAATATGCCTTAAAAGCTATCAAAATAGTTTTAAAAGCTTACCAACCTATTTAAACAACTTCTAAAAGGCATGAAAAGCTATTTAAAAATGAATTAGATCAATCTATTACCCATGATTGCTCAAAACCATGAGTATTTCTTGACATCCTACTGGAAGTTTGATAAGTTTACCTGGTGTTTAATGATAATATTAGAGAAGTCTTGTCTTTACTGTTAAAATTGTTTTGTTTTAAGAATGGAAAAAAAAATGAATAAAATTCTTAACCCTTGAGCTATCTTGTGGGGTCAAAATGACCCCACCCTTAAACTTACGTGTTATCCCTACCATGACAAAGGTGGATAAAGGTGAAAAGGATTTCATGTAATCCATGGACACCAGTGAAGATCACAAATCATTGAAGAAGAAGTTTCAGTGCACTGTCTAGTGGGGTCCAGATGACCCCTCTCCCAATATTAAAGTGCCTTGGATAGCACAAGGTTTAAGATGGTATAATGAGCCCCGATCTCTAAAACTAATCTAGTTACAAGATTAAACTCTGCCATTTTGGTTTTATAAATGGTCCTGTATAATATACAATGTTTTAAATGTTTTTAGGCCTTTTAATTTGAACAGCTATGTCACTATATTCTTGAAATTAAAGGTGCATCCATATTTAAACTGGGTATTTTGGCCTTTGATAGCAACAGCTTTGAAATGCTTACAATCAATTACTTTAAAGGAATTGCAAATCTAGTTTTTGATGGTAATGTTTATAGGTGCGACAAGGTGCACTTTTTCAGTTTTTAAAAATCAGGCTTGGCCTTTTTTTTTTCTTTTGATCAAATTAAACTAAACCTAGCTAAGAAGCTCTAATGCAGTTTAAGTTGACAGGTGAATTTATTACTTTTTACAAGTTAAGTGAAATCAGACACACAGCGAGTAAATATAAAGCAGCTGGAGGAGTAAAAACACTAAAATAACAATTGCTTATGTCCAGGGTCTTCCCAAGTAAGCAGGCTCAGTGGCCTAACTGAAGTTGAATATTGTGAGTTAAAATCCCATCTAGATCTTTTTTTAATAAAGTATTTGTCTCATTGTCAGTTCCAATATTGGCTACCTTGGTGATAAGGTGGACTTTTCCGGTTTTAACAACCAGACTTGGTTTTCTGTTCTCCTAAAAAAAATTTCAAATCTCCTAAAAAAATTAAACCTAGCTAAGAGGCTTAAGGATGTTTGCCAAGAAAGATCTATTTAGTATTTTGCTATGTGAATGTTATCCAACAAGTTGAGTGAAATCAGACACACTGTAGATATAAAGCAGCTTGAGGAAATCCCCAAAAGTTAGGATTGTTTAAGTCCAAATCCTTTTTTTTTTTCAAACTATTTGTCAGCTTTTTCATCCACAGTATTCTGTTACAGTATTGTTGGGCTCATATTTATAGATATGGGCCAGAAACAAAAAAAAAAAGTTATCATACATAAACAAGTAACAGGTAGAAGGTAGAATATAACTAAGAAATAAGCCAGAACAGACAAAAAGAAAAACAAAAGAAACAAAAATAAAGAAATAAATAAAATACAATAAAAAATAAAAGATAGCCTCCCACCCAACCCACCCTAGGCTCTAAAAACAGATGAAGGAACACTAAGAAAAAAAAAGAAAAGAAATGATTGATAACAGTCTCAATTTCTCACATGCAAGTCCTCAAACATCAAAGGTAAATGTTTTTCACATATTCAATAAGAGGGTGCCACGTCGTGTTGATTTTACCCTGTATCTGAGCTTTTCTAAAGGCAGGAAGGAAAGTAACTCTTTTAACCATTGGGAGACCGACAGAGCTTTGTCAGATTTCCAGTAGAATAAAATCAATCTCCGTGCGAGTAGAGTGGCAAATGCAATGGCATTTTCCTGAGATTTGTTTGCTTTATGTTGAGATGTCATAATTCCAAAAATACCAATCTGAAAGTCAGGTGTCAATTCTTTTCCATAGATATGGGACAGGATCTGAAATATATTTCCCCAGTAATTGTGAAGATTGGGGCAGGACCAAATCATGTGGCCCTCAGTAGCTGGTACATGTCTGCATCTTGGGCAGGCAGGATCGGCACCTGGAAAAATCTTTGCTAGCCTCTCTCCTGTATAATGGAGACGGTGAAGTATTTTAAATTGAATTAGACCATGACGAATGCAGAGTGACGAACTGTGTATACGAGTCAGACAGGATTCCCACTCTTCTTCCGACAAATTGACTCCAATATCTTTTTCCCATCTGGTTTGGGTTTTTACATTTAATAGGTTTCATATCCAGCAAAAGTTTGTAAATATTTGAAATTCCTTTCTTGCCGAAAGGATCTCATTCTAAAAGGGTGTCCACTTAATTTTTAGGCCATAAATAGGGAAATGAAGAGCACAGGGTCTTTGCAAAACTACGTATTTGTAAAAATCTGAACATGTGTGAGATATGTTGTGTTGCGGATATGTTGTAATCCCTGATTAGACTATCAAATGCGCAGAAACCATTGTCCGAAAAAAGTTGATAGAAGAACTTTAGACCTTTGATATGCCAGCTTTTAAAGGCACTGTCTGTGACAGAGGGCAGGAAGAATGGGTTAGAGGAGATGGGGGGAAAATCTGCTGGCTTGTTGAAGTGCGAAATGTTTCCTGAACTGGAACCATATCTGTATAGAAGTTCTAACAATTGGGTTCATGTTTTGTTGTGGTCGATTTTGAGATGATGAAGAAGTTAGCAGTGGAATTGGATTGGACATCAGTTCCATTTGTGCCCAAACTTCCCATTTATTAGTCTCATATAGATGCTTCCAATGCAATAATTTAGTGATGTTGGCTGCCCAGTAATAGAGACTAAAATTTGGGAGTCCTAGCCCTCCTGCCCCCAAATAGGTCTCTTTCATTCTAGGATTTGACTTATTCCAAATAAATACTGCTACCATTCGATCTAGGTTTCTGAAGATGGATTTAGTTATGAAAATAGGAATCATTTGAAAATTATATAAGAACTTTGGTAGGACAGACATTTTAATAATATTTATCCTGCCTGAAAGTGAGGTTGGTAATGTGGACCAATTTTTTTAAGTCATGTGACGTTTGTTCTAACAAAGACTCAAAGTTTAGAGTTCGTGTTTATGTCCAAATTCTAAACATATTGTGACCATGTGTCCTGATGGGAAAAAGATCAGCTTCTGGAGTTGAAAATTGTAGTTTTAAGTCCAATCTGGGTCTCATTTGAGTGAAGCGACTTTATCATGGTCGATGAAAATGTTTGCTAATCATTGATAAAATACCAAATTCCTCCTCCATATTTAAATTTGCCTTTCTGACTTATATCCTGTTCTCCTTCACAGGGTTTTTGACATTTCCTTGATGGGACCATCTGATTCGCTAACGTGACTGGACTTTTGAGACCTCAATGGAGCTCATCCAGACCACCAAAGTTTCTCTGCAGCCCTTGGAAGCTCACACAACAAAATGGGGCAACAACTCTGTACTGCCCTACCCTCGCTATTTTGCATCTACTCCTTCTGAGCCTCCTTTCAGCGCCAACCTTACTGAGGGGTTTTTCTTGTTTAACAGCAGCTGTTACAACTGTACTACATCAGACACTCTCACCGGTTTGGCCGGAATCTTCATCCCCCTTATTTATGGGATTGTCTGCATCGTTGGATTGGTGGGAAACACTCTGGTCATCCATGTGATTGTCAACTACACTAAAAATGAGTCAGTCACAAATATTTACATCCTCAACCTGGCCATTGCAGATGAGCTCTTCATGTTGGGTCTGCCCTTCTTGGCTGTGCAGAATGCTCTCTTGTCTTGGCCCTTCGGTTCTCTGATGTGTCGAGTGGTCATGACCGTTGACGCTTTCAATCAGTTCACCAGCATCTTTTGCCTGACAGTGATGTCGGTGGATCGATACCTGGCTGTCGTCCACCCCATTCGGTCGTCCTGGTGGAGACGCCCCCGTGTGGCAAAGGCAATCAGTGCCACGGTTTGGGGAGGGTCTTTTGTCGTGGTGCTGCCAGTTGTGGTGTTTGCAGATGTGCTGAAGGATGATGGCAACTGTAGCATTGTGTGGCCTGAGCCAGCAGAAGTGTGGAAAACGTCTTTTATAGTGTACACCTGTACTGTCGGATTCTTCTGCCCCCTGCTGGTCATCTCTTTGTGCTACCTCCTGATCATCATCAAGGTATTGCTTTTAATCATATTTACTTTTTTCTTTAACAGAGTCAAAAAGTGTGATTATCTAATTAGATGTAGGCAATGCCTCATTCAAATGTCATCGATTTCAATGAACTCCAGGAGTTATTAGAAATTCACCACTGAGTTTTGGGCAAGACTGTTTGCCCGAAGTAAGCCAGCCCCCACTTCCCATCACCCGTCTGTTACAAGCTCTCACGCTAGCTTCTGACAACCCCATCCTAACATTAACAGGGCAATAAAAAAGGTGAGCATTATTGAAGCAATCCAACAGTACAGTTTTAAGGCAGATGCCAGCTCAGATGAGGAAAAGAAAGACGTTAATGGATCTATTTGTTTGCAAGTGAATACATCAGAATGGAGCAGAGAAAGGACCTCCGGCCTGCCGACTGTAGTTTCTATGCAACAACTGTTTGAAAACAAACTTTTTCAAACAGCATGTTTTTGTCCGCTCCTGATTCACAAAAATTTGAATTAAAAAATACTTTGAAATGCAATAATGTTCCCCTCCCTAGAAAAATGCCCCAAGAACATGTTGAAAACACCAAAAACATGATTTTTATCATAGTGACTCTTTAACCAAATCTACATTTATTAGTGTTGAAGTGGTTTTGCCATGATGCTCTTAAATCTATAAACTGAAATCTGGAGTTTCAGCTTATGAATCAAAGCAGTATTTAAGCTTTCTTTTTCCACTCAGTGCAAAAAATATGTTGTGACTAACACATCAACATGCAAAATTGTCTGTTTTCTCTTTCACAACTAATTTGATTTTCTTTCTAAAATTAATTGAAGCATGAACAGTTAAGATTGAACAGATGAGCAAAGTCCAAAAACTACAGCTAAGCTGGTTGTGTTGACAAAACATATGCTTGAGGTCAGATGTATGAGCTCAGAGGGCTACATGTGGCTCGCAGACTGCAAATTCTCCATGTGTGCTGTGAGCTTACTGATATAGATCAAGAAGATTAGGCTGATCATCTTAAAAACTCTTAAAAAAATACTAGTTTTACAACGGTTTTCTCATTTTACTTTTGCTTTAACTGTCACACCATAAAGTCGGACACGGCCGAAGTTAGGGTCCAGTTGTTAGCATTTTGAAGTCAAAGGGAAAAATCTCTAAGTCTAAATCTAAGTTTAAACCAGCCGCAAAATATTTTTACAGAGAATGTAGGTTTACTCAAATAAAGTTTCTGATTTGTGGAAACTTGATAAAGTGACATTTATCAATTTTCCTACTGCAAGGGTGTATTAGACAGGCACCTGAAAGTTTAGCACAGAAGATGTTTATGTGTTAAAAAAAAATACACAACTGATCAGGATTTATGTAAAAACAAAATATGATAAGTATTTATGCACTGAAAGATAATCTGGGACAGGATTGAGTTCTCAGTGTTGGAAAAAAGCTGTAATGTTGCTTTTACTGAATTGTCGACAACCCAGAAACAATTTCTACGAATCAACAACTTTGTTTTATTGAATATTCATCATTTGTAAAAAGATAAAAATAAAAAATAAAAATCTGCTGAAGTTTTCTGATTTTTTTAAACTCAAATTCTTGTAGTGGCATTTTATATTTAAAAAAATCGTTTTTTTTTATCAACTTAAAACCTAAAAATATTAAACCCGAACCTCTGCTCCACTGGGACCGGTCCGAGGAAATATTGTCTGACATTAAACCGGTCCTGGCCTGACAAAGGTTGGAGACCACTGCTTTAGAGGTCAATCGAGTGTTGTGTTTGATAAATTAATTATACTAAGTAAAGATTGATTCTGTTTTGATTTTTTTAATACATCCCTGTTGGTGATTTTTTTTAACTAGACAATAAATCTGTCAGTAATCGGCCATTTTTAAGTCTTTGGTGAGATTATGCTGTGGCTCAAAGGAACTAAAATTAAATGATGTATTTAAACCTATGTTTGAATGTGTGGTCTCAGAAACCCTTTTTTTAAAGTCCCACTCCGATTATCTTTTGATCTATAGTAAAAGTGTTCCCAGTGGTCTTTAAATTATTATGTGTAGCATCTATCTCTTCTCAGAAATGCAACCCTCTACAGCAGCGGTCCCCAGCCCCCGGGCCAGTATCGGTCCGTGGGTCATTTGGTACCGGGCCGCACAGAAAAAATAAAGAAATGACATTTCTTCCATTTTATTTATTTATCTGAAAGATGTTTATTTTGATAAAAAAAATTGCCTGATTCTCTGTTACATCCATCTATGTCACTCTTGACGCAAGCCAAGGAGCTCTTCTCGGTCACGTGATAGGCTACCGCTAAAATAAAACCCAGGAGCTAGCAAAATGAGTAAAAAACAAACGTCTTTGGAAAGTTTTTTTTGCCAAGGGGAAAACGCACAGCCAGGAGACAGAAGAGGAGCCTTCCACTTCCAAAAAAGAAAGCTACATTTAATAGACAGTACTTCTTTTATGCACCATGAGTGTGAGAAGGGGAGAGGATAATGACACCTGTGGGATGTACAATGTCATGCGTGTTAAAATGAAAGCTCAGAGCATGTCTTGTCACGTCTCTATTCCTCCTTCATCGTAGCGACAATAATCACCCACCTTCATGTTACAGACTGGTCCGTAAAAAACATTGTGTGACGTCGTACCAGTCCGTGGCACTCTACAACAACAGAGGTGTTGATTTTCCATCACCTCTCTTCTCTTCGTGCTGCAGTGTGATTTCTACGTCACAAAAATCTTCTTTTTTAAACAGCATATTTTGTCTGATCCTGATTTATGACGATTTGAATGCAGAAATTTGCAGAAATTGAATTTTAAGCTAGATTTTCTTTATATGTCCTCCATCATCAGAAAAGGCCACAAGAACATGTTAAAAACACTAAAAGACAGACAGATAGATCTTTATTTGTCATTGTCATAGGTACAATGAGATTAAAAGTGCTTCCTGGTCAGTGCAACACCCATGTACCTTAAAAACGTACTACTATAAATAATACATAAAAAAGTGCTTATCTGGTAACTAAAACAGGAACTTAATTCAATTTGTTGCTACTTTTGGACTAAAACTTAAAAAAAACCCCAGAATACTCAAGATGTGTTAAAATTGTTAAAACCAGAGGGGAAAAAATAAATAATAACAAATGAAGAAAACATCAACAGTATCACAATTTACTAAAAGAAGTCCAGATTTAATGCTTCATAGACATGTTTAAATGTTTATGGCAGTTGGATAAAAACTGTTCTGGAGTCGATTTGTTCTTACTCTGCTTGAACTGTAGCGTCTGCCTGAAGGCAACAGGTCACTGGTTAATCTCTCCTCCATGTGGAATCACAGGAAGCCTAAGTCTGTCACCCTCTCCACGCAGCCCCCATTGATGAATAGTGGCAGTATGCCCGTCTTTTTCTCCCTGTAGTCTGTTATCATTTCTTTGGTCTTTGATGTGTTGAGGAGGAGGTTGTTGGTTAAATACTATGTTGACACCATGTGGTGTCATCAGAGGTCTTTACGATGGTGTTGCTGTGGTGGGCAGGTGTGCAGTCGTATGTGTAAAGGGAGTAGAGCAGAGGAATCAACACACAACCCTGGGTGAGCCGGTACTGAGGCTTAGTGCAGAGGATATATGATGCCCCACTCTGACTCTCTGTCTGTGACCGGAGAGGAAGCTGCTGATTCACAGGCAGGTTGAACGGTGCAGTCCCAGGTCCTCAAACTTGGCCATCAGCTTATGTTGGAGGATGGTGTTGAAGGCCGAGCATCCTCACATACACTGTAGCTTCCTCACTGCTCCAGATGGGAAACAGCAGCATGCAGAGATATTGGTTTGATCATTTTGCCCTGTATGCAAACTGGTAGGGGTCCAGTCCCGGTTGGAGGGCTGCTGTTGTGTGACAATAGACCAGCTTTTCAAAGCACTTCACAGCTGTTGGAGGGAGAACCATTGGTCTTTAGTCATTGAAGCTGGAGATGTGAGGCTTCTTGGGCAATGTAACTATGGTGGAGAACTTCGGGCAGAGTGGGACCGTTGACTGTACCAAGGACTGGGTGAAGACTTTTGCGACGACTGCAGTAAGCTGGTCCGCACAATCCCATAGCAGTCGCCCCAGGACACCATCAGGACCGGCAGCCTTCCTCGGATTGACTGCACGCAGGGTCTCTCTCACCTCATGCTCATCCAGGACGAGGACAGTACAGCTGTGGGCTGTCTGGTGAAGCTGAAGTGCCTGTGGTGTGGTGACATCAGCGAGGGCAAAGAAGAGGTTTAAGCCAGTGCGATGTCACCTTCTGCATCTCTGAGGTTGGTTCTGTAGTTGGTGAGGTGTTGGACTCCCTGCCACACTTGTCAGCAGTAATTACTGTCTGGGTGGTTTTCAATCTTCCTCCTGTAGACTGTTTGACCTCCCGAGTCTTAATTTAGCACAGCACGTGTGAACAAGTCCAGGTCCTGGTGTTCAAACACCTCGGTCCTTTAACCCTTGTGCTATCCTATGGGGTCCAGATGACCCGATCCTTACATTGACATATTATCCCTACCATGACACAGGTGGATAAAGGTGAAGAGGATTTCATGTAATCCATGGACACCAGGGAAGATCACAAATCATTGAAGAAAAAGGGTTTAGTGCACTGTCTTGTGGGGTCTAGATGACCCCACTACCAATGTTAAAGTGCCTAGGATAGCACAAAGGTCAAAGCAGTCCTGCAGCCACTGGGAGGCATCATCTGGCCACGTGGAAAGAGTCTTTGAGATTGTGGGAGCCCATTTTGATTTTGGAATAGACCTTGTCGAGGGTATTGTTTCCTCTTGTGGTGCACTTAACATGCTGATGGAATTTAGGCAGAGCTGTCTTCAAGTCTGCATGGTTAAAATCCCCAGCAATGATATGCATCAGGATATTTGCTCTGCTGGTTGCCAATGCTAGCATGGAGACGTGCAATAGCTGAATTAGCTGTACTCTGCAGCCTGCTAGCTCAAAAGCGGAATCAAGCGGATAAACTCGCTTGTTATACATCCATCATAGCGTAACCCAATTTTAAGGAGCTTGTGTCGGCTGTAGGTGTGATCATCCCAACTGAATGTGTACAAAACAAACATGAAAAACATCCAAACATAACACTGACCGTTCAAGCACCAGGCGGCTGCAGCTATGTGTATGTGCCATCTTGACACTCCTATCATTTTCATTGGAGTGGGTCTTTACCTCCTTAACATTACAGCTGTCGCCGGCGACATTTAAATAACGCATTTTCTTTGATACATTGTTACACTGATCGTTCATGCAATCAACATGAATCAGCGGATCTGGACGCAGATCGGCTTCGTACCCTTAACCCTTGTGCTATCTTAGATGACCCCACCCTTACTTTGATGTGTTCTCCCTACCATGACAAAGGTGGATAAAGGTGGAAAAATTTCATGGAAGCCATTGAACCAGTAAGCCATTGAACCAGTGAAGATCACAAATCATTGAAAAAAAAAGGTTCAGCACACTGTCTAGTGCAGGGGTCGGGAACCTTTTTGGCCGAGAGAGCCATAAACGCCACATATTTTTAAATGTGATTTCGAAAGAGCCATACAATAATGTAGCGTCCCTGTCCCACACTGAGGCACGAAGACTTAACCTCTTTTAAGGTTCTTTATTCTGGTTACTGCAGACCGCAGCAAACGCCGTACAATTAATTCAGTAACTTCTGAATCTCTCCCTCTGAGACGAGAGCGCTTCTCCCAACTTTATATTCCTCAGCTCCCGCTCCAGTCCTCCCATTTCCCTTATTCGGCCCATAGCTGAACCCCATTGGTCCAAACTCCCTAACAACAGGCTGAGTGACAGAACTGAGAGCCAATCAGATCTCTGCTTGATGCGTTCATGCGTTCCAGAACTTTTAACGCGGTGCAACAGCGGACCCAACTCAGTCCACTACAATATGTTTAAAACTAAAAATACAAGTGAATGTGAGCATTTGATGTAATTTCAACACTTTTAAAGTCCAATAAGTCAGTGGATTCTTTTTAATAACATGGTTATGCTGTTGCTAATAAATGATGAGTATTTCTCGTGGTGGTTCTGCTGATGGTCTAGTCTGGTTGATACGTGGTGAGTTTCAGCTTCATGCAGGCGTTGAGACTTTAAACGTGATCGTAGGTCTGAATGTTCTGGAGATGTGAGGAAGACTCACATGCAGACGTGGAGACAAACACACACTGCAGTGAGTGACGGGCAGCGGGTTTTTCGTTTTTACAATCCCTGTGCGATTCACCTGCTGCCTGCCCCCCCACCCCCACCCCCACCCTCTGCTTTCTTCCTTACATCCCGTCCCCGCATCTGTGCGCTCTCTCTCAGAGACGGGAGCGCGCAAGTTTAGCCACAGCAATTAATAGGTTTCCGGCTAGTATAAACTCTGTGAATAATAGATAATAGTAACTGAAAGAGCTTGCGCAGATTTTGTTCTATCCAAGCACCGCTACTACTGCGCGCCTCTCTGGCATCGCATCGCGCATGAGAAGGACTGGTCTAATGAAAAAAAGGATAATTAAAGATTTGTCTGCGAGCCATATGTGACCATCAAAAGAGCCATATATGGCTCGCGAGCCATAGGTTCCCGACCCCTGGTCTAGTGGGTCTAGATGACCCAACTCCCAACGGTAAAGTGCCTAGGATAGCACAAGGGTTACCCAACACCTTACTAGCCTAAAGAGTGAAGGCAGCTTTTCTCCGTGCCTGAATCAGCTGGAAATACGTTAATTGCGTAAATGGTTGGACAGTTACGAAGTGGAAAGAATGTCAAGTGTTAAGTTGCATTGTAAAAGGGTTATAAGGTGTTGGCAAATCTTACAGCTTTATGCAAATATCAAAAGTAACCATTTAAGCTATAAGGTCTTTTGTAAAAAACTGAAATGTTTCTCTACTTTATGAAATAAATATACATTTGCTGATTTATCTTTTGACTTTGGCTTGTTTGTACTCAAACTATGTTTTGTTTTGTTTTTTAGGTGAGAAGTGTTGGGAAGCGAACACAGATGACTTCCACCAGACGCAGGAAGTCTGAGCGTAAAATCACTCGGATGGTGGTGGTCGTCGTGGCGGTGTTTGTCTTTTGCTGGCTTCCTTTTTATGCTCTGAACGTCATAAACCTTCTTGTAGTCCTTCCTGGAGATTTTAGGGGGCTCTATTATTTTGTTGTTGTGCTTTCATATGCCAACAGTTGTGCCAACCCCATCCTGTATGGATTTCTGTCCGACAACTTCAAGAGAGGCTTTAGGAAGGCTCTGTGCCGCACCTCACGCAGGGTGAAGAACAACGACCGGGTGGGCACTGAGGTCCAGCGACCCACAGAGGAGTGGGGAGGGATTTTGCTCCAACCGAAAAAGAGTGACGTGCATAGGAAAAACTGTGGTGAAGGGCGTGTGGAGGAAGAAATCCTGGGAGAAGTAGGGAACTCACAGGGCAGGGAAATTTATCAGCATTCACACAAAGGAAACCAAGGAGAGGCCCTAAAGACAGAGACTGTGCAGGGGGCTAATTCTGACCTGACCACAGGGTTTCGCCCTGAAACTGCCCCTCCCTCAACCAGCAGGCATAAAAACCATGATTCCCAGCCTGAGAAGGTTGTGTATATAAACTCTGTCCTTGACATCAGCTATCTCTAACAGATCCCGATGATGTTTACAAGGATGACTGAGGAGAGGATTCTGAATAGTTGATCCTATGAAAATCCTGGGATTTGACCATTCACACCAGTTTGAAGTATATATCAATTTACCATACGTCAGATTTGATATTAACAAACCATGAAAGACTTCATGTCTATTAATTGAAAAGTTAAGAATTTTAAAAATGTGGACATTTATAGAAATGCTGAACTTTTTTTTAATTCCTTGTTGATAACAATGAGAATATTTTTTCATTCCTGTGACAAAATAGTTTGGTTAAAACAGAAAATAATTTATAATAATAACTCCTTCCCTTTAAAGTTCCATCTTTTAAAGTGTTTCCAGTGGTCTTTCAGTCATGATGATGCAGGTTTAAGAGAAAATGAAAAAAAAATAAAGAAATCTGTTGTTTTCTAGGAACATACAGTAGTTCCGTGCAGAGCAGCAGCAGTGAGAGGAACCTGGCTGCAGACAAGATGGCTTCAGACTTTATCGTCCAGAAACGGAAATTACTCAACTTTAGGCTGAAGCAAAAATTATTCTTTTCATAGTTTGAATATTTTATTTATTATTCAGTCGTTATGAATAGGGCAGTCAAAAAATGATCAAGTCTTTCAAAAAATGCATGAAAGTGTTGATTGCACTGTCTTCTTTTATAAATTAGCGCATGCTTTATTTTATAAGTTTAAAACAGAAGTGGATTATATTTGCAGTTCTGTAAGGCAGGTCTGCTTTTTGCGGAGGAATGTTCTTTTTTTTATGAATTACAAGTCTAACAATCTTAAATAACAAATGTACAAGATGTATGAATCAAAGCAGAAGCATACAGGAAAAGCAGGGAATAATATAGCAACAAAAAGGAGAAAAGAAAACAGATGTTTCACACTTTTAGGCGGAGACGCGGATTTAATCTCTAGATTAAAATGCGTTGAGAGTTGATGTTGCTTTATCTCTGCCACGCCAGTACAAAATAAAGTTTTAGTGAGTAAAGCAAAGCTTAACCCTTGTGCTATCCTAGGCACTTTAACATCGGGAGTTGGGTCATCTAGACCCCACAAGACAGTGCACGGAACCTTTTTTCTTCAATGATTTGTGATCTTCACTGGTTTCCATGGATTACATGAAATCCTCTTCACCTTTATTTACCTTTGTCATGGTAGGGAGAACACGTCAATGTAAGGGTGGGGTCATAGGATAGCACAAGGGTTAAGAAAACTGTTCAGAGAGTAAAAAAAGTTAAATAAAAAAAAATAAGTAAAACAAAAACGGAAACTGTTGGGGTTGCCAGTTAAAAAAGTTTTTTCGAGCGATATGGGTGGACTTCCAGCTGACGCTATCTGCAGATAGATCCTATTGGGAGTTGTTCATTGGAAATTTGCCATCGAGTTGTGAGCGGGACCATCGGCGTGAAGCAACCCCGCCTACCCGTCCTTTCCATGTTGCTGGGAGCTCAGAGTAGGGAACATCACATATAAGCTCTTTTTCAAACCTATTTTTCCACAAAGATTTGAATAAACAGTACTTAGAAAGGCAATATTAAGCTTAATTTTCTTTATACATGTCCTCCATCAGAAAAATGATACAAGAACATGTTAAAAACACCAAAAACACTATTTTCATCAGAGTGCATACAAAAATGGACTTTTAATTGCTGTTAATTTGCTGGGGACATTGCTTTAAGATTAAAGAACATCTGGAGCTCCGGTAGCTTAGGGCAACACCAGTGAACACAGCATGAGACCACTAATGACAAGCTTTCAAACAAAAAGAATTGTGTTGCCATTTTGGTTGTATAAAGACATTCATGTTGTTTTCATTCACTAACTTTGCCTGTTGGCAGACTCTACCTCTCCACACAGGCATTTGACCATTAAACTGGACATAAATACAACCCATTTATGTTCCTCAAAAACATTGGAAACACGATTAAATATGTGAATATGAAATGGCTGCTTATGTATTTTTAAAAAATGTGACATAACACGTTTGCATCCATTTAATAAGGTGAATTACACTGATGTATTACTGGTGTATTTTGTCACGTTTTGTCAATTCTACATTTCAAAATTGATGTTTTTTATAGATATGAAGTATATCCAGGAAAGTATTCAATGGAATAAATTTTCCATCAAACACTTATTTGTTGTAAAATAAATCTTTTAACTCACTTTGTGTCAAATTGAGTAAAAAAACAAACAAAAACAAATTGTATGTGTTGACAGTGCACTAAATAAATGTCAAGTGAAACTTGCAAATGTTACAAAATTTCCCTTTCCATCACAGGACTTCACTGTTGCCACATGGTTTCATGACGGATGGGTCTCCAAAAAAATCACATTTATTTTTATTTGGTGACCGTAAAAAAGTACAAGTCCCTAAAGAGAAACACTGGGAGCTAATTTAAACATAAACAAATTGAAAACCCCAAAATGTACTTTTGCAAGGACAGCTATGTTGCCCTCTGGTGGTGAAAACTGGAAGGATCAATTAGAAACTTTTTCTTTGCATCTTCAGTTTAGCAGCCCAATTTAAATTAAAGCTCTGGATATGTTCTACAGTTTAAAACAAAAAATAATTCTATTCTTTCATATTTCTACCAATCACTTGTTTCTCAGTCCCACTCTATTCAGGCACAACTTCTCCAATCCATTTGAGATAAGGTGGGTTTCCCTGTTCAATAGGTAGACTGATGACTTCTGCCACTTCATAGGGATGGTTGGAGCTGAAAATAAAATTATAGGTCAACAAAATAAAAACATCTAATCGTACGGGTGATAGCAGCCCATGAAGGCTGGCCAGGCTTTCTTTAGGAAGACAGTAAACACTCACCGTACATATTCAGCCAGAGCAGACACCTTGGAACTTCTTGTTTTGATCATCTGGGATAAGAGAGACAGGGGTCACAATAAAATCACATTTAGGCTAAGATAAACTCACATCCAAAAGTTCATTGATAAATTGCTGGATGGGCCACTGATTCTTGTGTAGGCTCACTGGGGTAACTGGAGCCTATCCTAGATACTTAAAAGCAAAGGCCAGGTACACCAAGATAGTTGCCCGGGCCGTCAAAGAAAAAGATCAAGAGTAACGGTTTTCTAAAGTCATCAAACAGCACTATCCCCTTCCAAAGAAAAAAAAAATAAAACTTTTCCATTAGGAGTATATTCAGGATTTCTTTTGACATTAAATTAAGTTTTTAAACACTTTTTCTATCAAATAACAATTCAAACGGTAATATGAGCAAATTCTTTTCAATCAGACTAAATAAGATTTGTTATTTTCAGTGGCACAGTCACAGGTTCTGCAAGTCATCCCACCTAAAAAAAATAAGAGAGGTCTGGAATGTTCACCATAGAATAACTTTAACTGTAAGATCGAATTTAAGAAAGCAATCCAGTAAATCATATTGCCTGTGTTTGTGAATAATTTATCTGTATGATGGTGCAGAAAATAAGTATTTGGTCAATAACAAAAGTTCACCTCAATACTTTGTAATGTAATACTGGTTGGCAGTGACAGAGGTCAAAGGGTTCCTGTAGGTATTCCCCAGGTTTGCACTGGTGCTTCTACGTTGGTCCATTCTTCCATGCTGATTTTCTCAAGAGATGTGATGTTGCTGGGGAACACAAGTTTTCAACACAGATTCTTCACTAGATTAAGGTACTGAGACTGACTAAACTACTCCAGAACCTTTTTAAATAGCCACTCTTTCAATATGTTTGGGATTATTGCAATTCTGGGTGATCTCCAATGCTCGGACTGAGGTTTTTACACAAACCTCTCCATACATGGCCCCACTCATCATTTCCTTCATACAGATTAGTCCCCTTTGCACAATAGCAGCCCAAAACCATGATATTTCCACCCCCATGCTTCACAGTGAGTATAGTGTTCGTAGGCTGCAAGTCAACATTCTTTTTCCTCCAAACATGGTGAGTGGTGTTTCTACCAGAGTTCCATTTTGGTCTCATCTGACCACATGACATTCTCCCGATCCTCCTCTGGATTATCCAGATGGTTTATAGCCAACTCTTGTCGTGGGTGTCCTTTGACAGCTCTTTGGTTTTGGTGCAGAGGTTACCGGAGTCTTTTATACAGTTAAAGCAGTTCAAAGAACTTAATACGGGTAACAAGAGGAGAACAGAAGTATTTCTTAAAGAAGTAACAGGTATATGAGAGACAGAATTGTTTCTTTTTGTAGGAGAAAAACACTTTTTTGCACCATTACACAAAGCAGTTCTTTAAAAATCTGTCAATGTGATTATCTGACTTATTTTAGTTTAAGTGTATTTATGATGAGCATTTCAGACCTCTCTCATCTTTTTAACCAGCAGAATCAATGAATGCCAGACACATTTTTGCCTCCCCCACATTCTGAACAGCACACTGATAAAACAAGGTAATGTCCAAAATTCACAAATGATCAATGCTGTAACATTGTCTAGATTTGTATTTTTCAACCTTGTTTGAGCTGACATACAGTTTTTCCTTGATAAAAATCCCAAGCCACACCAACAACCAAAACTGTAAAAAAAGAGAAAGTCTCCTGAGTCTCTCCTCAATCTCACATGCATTTTATTGTAATAACTGAGGAACAAAAGATGGAAGTTCAGGCTGTTTTTCCTAGTTGTGATAGTATTCAAAAATAATTTTCAACTACATTTGTTATAAAGTTTATCTAGGTAGTTTTATACCCTCCAATTTATTAAAATGCAGGTTCAAGTAACAAAACAAAACAAATAAAAACATTTAAATATTTTTTCTTAAAAGTGATTTATTTATTGAAATGTTTTTGTTTATGCCAAAGCAACTGCACTTTTTGAACAATTATATGACACCATGCTTGATAAATTGTACACAAAAAAGATGAACATTATATTTATATTCATGCTCATTCACATTTTTCTTTTGTCTAAATAAAAAATGTAACACAAAACAAGTTTTTTGATTGAATGAATTCTTTTCAATTTTGCTTAAATGTGTCTGTTGGCCACTTAACCATAATCCTGTTTCTTATTACTTGCATTAAATGAACACAATGTTGCGCTGCTGTTTTTGTTGGAACTGAGAAACTTTGAGCCATGTCTGCACCAGGAAGTGAGGAAGTTAACCACGTCTGATTGGTCAGAATGATGACACATTGCTCAAATCTCCAAGAATGATGGGTGGAGATAGTTTAAGGGACTTTTTAAAAAACAGCTATTGACTAAATCGCTGTACCGTCATTCTTATCAAAATGTCTTTAATAGAATCAAATAAACACATAGAAAAGAGTATTTTATAATCTTTCATATCCTAACAACTCAGTGTTTTATCAGGACCTTTTTGGATGAACACAGAGCTGATACCCTGGGGATGGTAAATATTTTTAGATTAGTTCAAATTAACAATTTCCCACGGAACACCTGACCATCTTCAGCACACTGGTTGAAAAACAGTGGTCTAGATTGCAGTGTTTTCTTGCTAGTATCAGGAAACAAACTATAGTGTAATTAAAAGCTAAACATTTATAATTATCTATGACAGTGTATTAGGGCCACCATAAAAACAAAAAAATAAATATATTTACAAGAATAAAGTTGTAATGTCATGAGAAAAAATTTTAACTTAAAAAAAGTTTGTAATTCTACTAGAATAAAGTCATAAAATTGTGGAAAAAAGTTGTAATTTTACTAGAATAAAGATGTAATGTTTTGTGAAAAAAGCTGTAATTTCACCACAGTAAAAAGTGTTGTAATTTATAGTAGAAAATATAGTTGGTTGTGTATGTCTCTATCCAGAATCTATTGATGTTGGTTTCTTTTTGCCTCATCAATGTATGACTTTAATCTTGTAAATTCTTCATTCACCTAAAATACTGGATCCTTTCCTCATAATTTTAGGTGCTTATTCTTGTAAATCTTTGATATTTTTCCTATAATTTTACAACTTTATCCTCATAAAATTTTGACTTTTTCCTATTAACAACTTTATTATTGTAAAACAGTTACCTTTTTGTCAAAATTTTCCCACTTTATTCTCATATATTTTTTTTATTTTTATGGTGGCCCGCATACGCTGTCGTAGGTCTCTGTGCCATGGTGTATAATATTTTTTAATAAACCTCACAAAAATGATTAAATGTTAAAATTTGTAAATAAACCATGCCAGAACAAACGATCTTTGGAAAAGCATACAGTTTGTTTTGCACAATCAATAAAGAAGTATTTACAGCAGTTAGCTTTTATGTAATAAAATATTTAAAGAACTTGACATAAAACTAGCCTTTTTTTTAAGCAGGAGAAACAAAAAACTATTTTCAAAAAACTTACCAGAAGAACCTCATTGTCCTCCTCAATTTTTCCCTGCCACTCATATCTGGAGCAACAAAAAAAAAATATTATTTTTAATTGAAAGATACATTGTTTTTTTTCAGAACCACAACAAAGGACAGAAATACACATGACTTACATTGATTTGATCGCCGGCACAATATTGACACAAGCAGCTAGTTTCTTTTCCACAATACCTCTGTGACAGAAAAGCACATATGGATCACATGTAAAAATAAAATGATAATAATAAGCAAGACTGACAAAAGAGTTTTGTCAAAGTTGTGGTTCAATTTCTGGGTTGCACTAAAAGGGTAATATAAGTCATTGGCAGAAGTATTTTCCAGCTAATAGGCTTTACTTGACCAATTTGTTGGATATAAAAGTGTGCTTTATAATTGGGCCAATAACATTTGGATTACCTAGCCAGGTCTCTAGCAACAGTGTCATTAGGACAGGTGACGAAAGCTGCAGAGTGAGTGCCCGACAAGTAGGTCTCAGATGCCATGGAGAACGCCCTTAGTCCAACAGTCCTCAACAACTGGAACATAAACACGCTGAACAGCACCGTCTGTAATGGGGAGACAGCGAGAGCAACAACAGGTTCATCATGTGCCAGAGAAAATGCATTAAATTCTTTCTGTATGAGTGAAATCTGCATGCTCACCAAAACAAAAGCTTTCAAGAATCCACCTTGCAGCGTCTCTGAAGCTGGCAGTCCAATGCGCATGGCCTTTATGAGCAAAACACACAACAATGCATCTGTTTATAAACTGTAGAACTACATATGCTTATTGTGATATCTTGTGATTTGTTTTAAAAGCGTTCCCATTGGTTTTTTATATTATGCTTATTTTCCAACCAGAGAGTAAGACGACTTGATCTCTGAGGCACCGGCTTTTGCTCCTTTTGGGTGCCGCCAATGTCACGACGTCAACCTAGAGTGGGCTTTGGCAGCGTGTCTGAGTTTTGCCCAGGAAAAAAAAAACAATATCCGAACTGCTGAAAAGCCGAGACCTGCTGCATCCTCAGCCTCTTGCATAAGATATAATGTATATGTTACTCAGTGTGTTAGTTTTATGTGACAAAGGTGTTATTTTTAGACCACATAGTTGGATTTTATTCTGCAGAAAAGAAAAGAAAATAGGGACAGTAAAACAACACAACAACTCCATTTTTAATAAGTGCCTATTAATCAGCAATGTTGACACTCGTTAAGCATTTGATCATTTTTGGAAGACTTTATGGAAGCTTAAACATCCCCACATATTTCATACACATAACATTTAGATTTAAAAAATTATGGTCAATACATTTTCATGCAATAATTAAAATAACAATTGACTTTTTTGTAATATTTTTCTCATCTTTTAGATCAACACTGTACAGGGGGGTATTCCAGAAAGCAGGTTATGCTAGCTCCCACGATAAGTTTGAGGCTAAGGAAGTTGATAACCTCAGCTTTTGGTTCCAGAAATGGAGGTATGTTTCAGGGTAGGTCAAGTTGCCATGGCAACTCATGCTCTGAACATAACCTGGTCCAGAGCGGGTTTAGTTGAAGCTTAGTTTGTTTTGAGAGAGGTGAAGCAGCATGGCGTGTCCATTTGAAGATGATTTAGTGCAGTGATATTCAACCAGTGTGCCGCGGCACACTAGTGTGCCATGGGAAATTGCCCTCATTAACTGATCTAAAAACATTTCCCATCTCCAGGAAATCAGCTTTTTGTTCATCCAAACAGGCCCTTGATAAAACACTGAGTAGTTAGGAATATAAAAGATAACAAAATTATTTTTTTTGGTGTTAATTTGATTCTATTAAAGACATTTTGATAAGAATGATGGTACCGCGATTTAGCTGCAGCTATAACTCTTTTAGGAAAAGTCCCGCCCCTTTAACTGTCTCCACCAATCATGAATCATCATCGGCTTGATCATATGTCATCAGTCTGACCAATCAGAAGTGGTTAAAATCTTCACTTTCTTGTTTCGATTTAGTTAAAAAAGTCGCTCAGTTCTAACAAAAATACCAGCTAAAGCTCGTCTTTAGCGGTGTAGCTTTCCACAGAATCCAGTGTCAGACCGTGGAACAAGTGAACAAAACAATGAAGCTCAGAGACGCGGGTCTTTCTGCATTCGGCGGACATTCGGCACTACATCTCCCATGATGCATTGGATTAAAGCGACTGTCTTAGTGCACAATGAGTCTCTCCTCTTAACGTCTTAAAACAACAACGAACACACATCAAACAGTTTTTGAAGCTTTTAACTTAACTTTAATACATCTTTTAGAAAAAAACATCTGCAACTTCCAGCTTTTCCTGCAACAATTATCACAAAAATGCATGTGAGATTGCAGAGGGGCTGTAGATCAATACAGACTATGAGCTTTTCCTATACTTTATTTTTTTTGGATGCTGGTGTGCCGCAGGATTTTTGCCAAGGTTAAAGTGTGCCGTGGCTCAATGAGTGCATTTTTTTCTGTCATTTTTATTGTTATAAAAATGAGCATATCAAACTTAGACATATGAGAGTTCAATATATATATATATATGCGTCACAAGGAAAATGGAAACAAGATCAGAAACTTGTGCGTTTACTTTGTCTGTTGTTTTTCTCCAAGCAGAATTGCTTTTTTTATGATGCAGCCGTGTTACTTTTTTGATGGACGTATAATCTTCATACGCCGTCATTAAAATCTCAGACCCCGTCTCACTTCCGTCTCAAGTGTCGCGCTTTCTTTATTTTTTCCCCATGCGTTTCCATGGTGACTCCAGAAATCGGCGATCTATTGAGAATGTCTTTATGTACCTCCTGTGCACGTGGGTTAACCCAGGGTTACCAAGTCGAGCGTAAGTACACCAACTCATATCTGGTCTTTTGGAACCGACATACCCGAGTAAGCAAGTTCAGGCGGATTTCAGCCAGAGTTCAGGGTTAAAGTCGGGGTAGTTTAAACATGCTTCCTGGAATACCCCCCAGGGGTTACAGTGTTGGGTTACCTGTACCATCAACTTTTTAACCCGCACTACACAGGATTTAAGCAGGGCAGTCTTCCTTTCAGCAGGGGCGAGCGCTGCAAAACAGCTCCAACCTGCTTCCAGTTGCTCACCTGACTAAAGTCTCATGAGTAATTTTATGTAATGAAATGTAAGTTTATCTAATAAATTGAGCCTCTGAGCGCCTTTTCTTTCTTTCTTTCTTCTCTCATGGAATCTTAGGACACACAAAGTGTATATTTGAATAAACCTCTTATTTAATTCAAGCTAAACTTTATTTATATTCATTATATTTGAAACCATTTGTTGGACCAGACGGAAAAGAAGAGGTGTGAAAAAGAGAGAGGGATGTTAGGGATAGGAGGGTGTTTATAGGAGGGGGGGGGGGGGTTAAAATCAAAACAAATCAGAAGGCAACAAGCATCTACTTGCTGGATGTTTATAATCATTAGTGTCAGGTGTAGATGTATAATAAATAAATAAAAAAGGGTGGGGCCTGTCCACACATACACTCAAATGTTACAAACACACCTGTTGGCTCTAAAAATGTTCACATACAAACATTTGAACAATACAACTACCATTCACTTACACATATTTATGCATTCAGACTCACACACATGAAACGTTTCATTCAGTCACGCAAACTATTTGTGCAAAGGTGAGCCGATACCTGGGTCCTGCTCCAGAAAGCAGGTTATGTGAGTTTGAGGGTAAGGAAGCGGATAACCTCAGCTTTCGGTTCCAAAAGAGGAGGTATGTTTTAGGCCAGGGGTCGGGAACCTTTTTGGCCGAGAGAGCCATAAACGCCACATATTTTTAAATGTAATTTAGAAAGAGTCATACAATAATGTAGCGTCCCTTTCCCATAGAGGTAAGATCTTAGGCCCGAGCCCGAGTCAGAACCCGACCCGACCCGAATTTCGGGTCGGGTCGGGTTCTAAATGACATTCATTACGTTCGGGTCGGGTCGGGCCGGGCTTCTCTCTCGCTGACTTTTTTAGTAAATATATTGTAATGTCTGCAAAGAAGCTCCTTAGGTGGCGGTTGTCAAACAGCTCTTTATTAATCCTGGATGTCAGAACGGTTACCGCACGAACTGAAAGGCACAGCCAGCTTCTGACTCAGAGGGAGAACGTTCCCTTAGCGCACACACCCACACACACACACAGGTGGACCCCGCCCCCTCCCAACAGTCACCAGCCCACCGTTGATTGACATACACTGTGGTCCAGCAACTGGCAGAACGAGGGGGGCGCCGGCCACCCGCAGCTCTGCGAGCGTGTCATGAACGTAATCTCCCCTCCGTAAGCCCACATCTATTTTGTTTAGGGATCCCCGATATGGAGCAGCAGGAAGTCAAGGAGAAACTTCAGACAGGGAAAATGAAAAGGCAAACGCGCACCGCTGCAGCTGCAGCATTTCCCGCGTAATGAAGCGAGTGCTTATCATCCAGATCTCTCTGTCACTCTCTCTGTCTGGCCTCTTATTCTGTGTTCCAGCGTTATTTCGTTGATCAAATGCATTTGTCATGTAGGGAGGAACCTTTGCGCAGCGCTTCTAGCGGAACTCTATGCCACAACAGCAGCTTATACGCGCGCGGCTGCAGCGACCACTCTCTGTTTGAAAGACCATAACTTTCATGATCATAAAAATATATAGATTATTTTACCTTAAAGAAATCTGGCGATTTTTTTCTGCCAAAAATCCTATGGGTTAAAATTGAAATTTCGGGTTTGCTTCGGGCTTGGTCCTGCAAATCAAGTTAATTGGTCGGGTTCGGTCCGAGTTCGGCTTTAATGCCCGCGGGCCTGTGTCGGGTCGGGCCGGATTTTTTAGGCCCGATCTTACCTCTACTTTCCCACACTGAGGCACGGAGACTGAACCTCTTTTAAGGTTCTTTATTCTGGTCACTGTCGACCGCAACAAACACCGAACAATTAATTCATCAACTCCTGAATCTGTCCCGCTGAGACGAGAGCTCTTCTCCCAACTTTATATTCCCTGCTCCTGCTCCAGTCCTCCCATTTCCCTTATTCGGCCCATAGCTGAACCCCATTGGTCCAAACTACCCAACAACAGGCTGAGTGACAGAACTGAGAGCCAATCAGATCTCTGCTTGATGCGTTTGATGAACTCCAGAACTTTTAACGCGTCCCAACAGCGGACCCAACTCAGTCCGCGACAACATGTTTAAAACTAAATATACAAGTGAATGTGAGCATTTGATGTAATTTCAACATTTTTAAAGTACAATAAGTCTGTGGATTCTTTTTAATAACATTGTAATGCTGTTGCTAATAAATGATGAGTATTTCTCGTGGTGGTTCTGCTGATGGTCTAGTCTGGTTGTTACGTGATGAGTTTCAGCTTCATGCAGGCGTTGAGACTTTAAACGTGATCGCAGGTCTGAATGTTCTGGAGATGTGAGAAAGACTCACATGCACACCTGGAGCCAAACACACACTGCAGTGAGTGACGGGCAGCGGGTTTCACGTTATTACAATCCCTGCGCGATTCACCTGCTGCCTGTGAGGAAGAAAGCAGAGGGTGGGGGCACCCCCACCCTCTGCTTTCTTCCTCACATCCCGTCCCCGCATCTGTGCGCTCTTTCTCAGAGACGGGAGCGCGCAGGTTTAGGCACGGCAATTAATAGGTTTCCTGCTGGAATAAACTCTGTGAAATAATAGATAATAGTAAATTGATAATGCTGGCGCAGGTTTTTCTCTCCAAGCACCGCTACTACTGCGCGCCCCTCTGGCATCGCAGCGCACGAGAATGACTGGTCTAAGGAAAAAAAAAATGGTATAAATAAAGATTTGTCTGCGAGCCATACGTGACCATCAAAAGAGCCATATGTGGCTCGCGAGCCATAGGTTCCCGACCCCTGTTTTAGGCTATGTTAAGTTGCCATAGCAACTTATGCTTTGAGCATGGAGCAGGTTTAGTTGGAGGTTAGTTTGGTTTCAGAGAGGTGACGGAGCATGGCGTGCCAATTTGAAATCGATTTTGTTGGATGAAGAACCTACAATAATACTTTCTCTACCTTTAGAGGGTGATAAGACCATGTATCAATGTTGTAAAGATAAACTTATTTACATTGATCTAACCAAATTTTTTGCTTCAGTCAAGAAAAAGAATTTTTTTGAGTTCAATCAACTTAAAAATAACACGTCTTATCAGACATTTATTTTACTTTCATTCAAATTAATTTAACTAAGTATGTGTAACTTTGGTGCTGCTGTGAGATCCGGCAGCGCAAGGAACTGTGGGATACCATTCCCTTTGCCTGTCTGGACGGTTTGGGGTTTAAGTGTGGGTTTTCGTCTAAATGTGTTTTGTTGTCCAGCTGTTTTATTGTGTTTTGTTATTTTATCTTGTTATGTTTATTTCTTTCTGCACCATTAGTGAGAGGGAGGGAGAGGATGATGACAACACCCCTTGTGCTGAACTACGTTGTAAGATCTAATCTTAAAGTGTGGATGCCATGCTTTGAACAACTTTGTCAAATAAAAAAGCCCTTTAAACGCTGATTCTATTGATACCAATAGTTCGCGTCGAAAAAAATCCGAAGCATATGAATAATAGACATCTTTCGAAGGAATCAGAGATTTGAATTTGCCGCTAAGAGCGCAGGCTGGAAGTGACCCAGATATGACCTGTGACGTCACGAAAGGCATTGACTTCCGTAGTTCCGCTTCGGACAGCATGTAAACAAAGCAGGTAGTCTTCGTTTCTCTCGTTAATCATCGTTAATTCTCGTTAATTCTCTGTTAATCATCAACATGCCAAGTCGTTGTGTGGCAGCTGGATGTAGCAATACATCTAGTGAAAGTGTACCTGTGTATAAATTCCCAAACCAAGAAACGCTGCTGAAACAATGGACAAAACAAGTTCAGCGCACGTCCGAAAAACAGAAACGCCCAGTACCAGCACTGGCAGGAGCCAGTACAAAAAGAGAAAATCTGTGACCGAAAAGCTGGCACAAAACAGAGTGAGTTTAACGTTTATTACATAATGTATTTATTACAAAAGAGAGTGAGTTTAACGTTTATTACATAATGTATTTATTACAAAAGAGAGTGAGTTTAACGTTTATTACATAATGTATTTATTACAAAAGAGAGTGAGTTTAACGTTCAGTGATGAAAGTCTTCCGGGAATTCCCGGAAATCCGGGTTTTTGAGCAAACCGAACGTACTTTCCTGGAAATAAAGACCTGATCTCTATGGACAAATCGCTTTCCGGATGAAAAAATTGTCTGAAATCGGCGAATTTTAGCTTTATCTTCTATATTTCTCTGCGGATCACTTCCTCTATGGTCGCGGCTATCTCTCGTCTACCCGGCCTAATTGACCAATGACGGGACGTTTTAGTTGCTTTCGGATGCGTCGACGGCTCTGATTGGCTCTGTCTGTACCACGTGGTCAGCGTGACGGATCCCTAGAGACCAAAACTGGGGACACACGCTAAACTTTCACAAACAAATCTGAAGAGTTTGCGATCAATAATGCGGGCATCGTCATTATTGAGCGTGGTCACGACCTCAGTTGTGAGAAGACGATAAAAAAAACAAATTTAAGTGGTCTTGGCTGGAAGACGGTAGCATCACTCTGTGCTTCGCTATCGGTGCTAGCCATGTTGTCTGCCTTTCCTTACGTCACAAACAGGGCGGCGCGAATTCGGCGGAATGCGTGAAGCCGGCGGCCGTCCTCGTTGTTTATATCGTGGTTTTCGTTATTTATTCTTTTTCGAAAAATATTAAAAACAATCGCAACATGAAATAGAGACTATTTACTATATATTGGCTGATTAAAATAGGCCATGTCACCCACACTTTAAAGTACGTGAAAAATGGACACAGGCTCCATTGTAAAAAAAAATACACTCTGGGGCATTCATTGAAATTATACAAAAAATAAGACTATCAGTGGGCTGAAAAAAGAGAAATGAGAGTTCAAGAAATATATTAAATTAAATTGGAAAAAGTATGAAAATGTGAGTTTTATATACAACTATATCTATCTATCTATATATATATATATATATATATATATATATATATATATATGTATATATATATATATATATAGGCGAAACATTAGACGCCGTTGTTGTTGTACTTGCCGTGAACTCAGGGATACCGAGAGGAGGTTCATATTAAGCAAACCGTGTTCCGGAACCGACATACGCAGAGCAAACCAGTCTTTAGGCTGATACGCGAAGGTTCAGGGTAAAGTCGTGGTAGTTTTAAGTTAACTACCACGACTTTAATACCCCCTGGAATAACACTGTACTTAAGGTAGTGTTTATGTTTTTTCTAGGGTGGAATGCAAAAAGAATGGGAGAGCGCCCGGTCATCCCCACACCAACAAACCGTAGCAAAAACGATCGACCCTACAGATCAAGACGCTTATTTGCCCCACAGCAAACGGAAAGCACATGCGGTCTTACACACAAACAAAACTACCACACTATGAGAGTTTAAAAATGCATTAATAGTAGTGAAAAATCAGCAAATATCATAAAAGAAACTTACCTTCAACACATGCGAGTTGTATTATCTTCTTCTACGGATTTTTTAAGGCGTCTGCAACAACAATCCGCGGCGCGCTACTGCCATCTGCTGGAGGAGTTTGTTAGTGATTTTCTTTTAGTCGATATGTAACACTATTACCACTTTACTTCACAGCATTTGCGTTTTTCTAATTTTATTGCAAAGCACATTTTATTTAAGTATTGAACTTGATTTATTTAAGCGCTTTGTGTTTTTAACCAAAATGAAAGGCGCCATACAAATTAATAAAGTTTGAAGTTTGAAAATTCAAAGAAACATTAGAAGGGCCCTTTTACACAAAACATATTTTTTACGGTGGTCATCTATTCCAGTTACTTACGAGTACAGATGGTGAAAGTATAACAGAAACAACATATTTTGAGTCACAGTATCACTCAACAGAGAAACATACACACACCCACAGACAAACATCCAGATTCTTGTTTTTTACGCTGACTTAGAATATTTACCCCTTCCTCAAATGACAGTTCACAGGTCAAAGGTCAAAATATAAAACAAAATCCATACGTTTCAAATAGAAGATACATTTCAATCAATAGCAAGTATTCTTCAGATCAGTTTAAAAAGCTTTTCTAAATGTTGACGGAGTTGTAAGAGAACGTGGGGACTAAAGAAGGTTGTTCCAATCATTTGGTGCTGTGGAAAAAGACGGCATTTTTTCTTAGACTGTTTAAATATCTGAGGAGACAAAAGAATACACAATTTAGTGTTGAAAGTTGTAAGGTGAACTATAGGGCACTAAGTATTCTTTTAAAAAAAATGGATGTCAAAGCAGTAAAAATGAATTGTAAATGCTAAAAATGGGGCCCAATCCCTCCCTGCTTGACACACTATTTGGGTTGGGGGGTCTAAACCTCCAAGCTGTGTCTGCAGTTCATAGCTCCCCCAGGGGATGGGTCAAATGCAGAGAACAAATTTCACACACCAAGGTGCATTACAGAAAATGGGACTTAACTTTAACTTTAACATGCACAAACGTCCAGTCATTAAACATCTGAAATGCTTTAACTGGGTATATGTCACTGAATAATACAATCTTTATTTTTATAAGCATCCATGTACCATTCAATCAGCTTAAGGGTATTTCTTAAGGTTTAGTAATATTGTAAATTAAAGCCTCCAAACACAAAAATTTGTCATGGTCTTGGGTGCTTTTGTGTTGGCTGCTTTACTTTTGATCAGGTGCAGCTGTTTTCATTTGGTATTTAGAGAGCCCTCTCTACATCACTGGTGTTGGAATGATCAGTTGGTTTCTCATGGCGTGTGTTCAAGTTCCTGTGATTTAAACATCTTCTGGATTTAACTTCCTGCATCTGGGTCCTTGGTGTTTGCCGTATACAAAGTCAGCTTTCCTCAGGGGGGAAGAACTCTAAAGTCTGTCTGCTACAACAACACGAACACAACTTTTTACTCTAAGTTATTGATGATTAAAAGACTAGGTACTACACTGACTTTCTACCCCACAATGTACGCCTGTAGTAGAAGATTTAACAAAAAATTCTCCATTGAAAAAGTCAATATGTACTCTGTGCCAGGATAACGCAGGACTAAAACTGGTCAGAGCTTGATCTGGGTCCTTATCATAGCAAACTAATAAAAATAGGTAAAAGTAGTGATCCTTCAAAATATTATTACTCAAAAAGGAAAAAACTACTCTAATACTTAAGAGTAAACAAGTAATGGGTAAAAATAATACTCAGCGATTCCCAGTTTTCATGTTTCTGGTCTAAAACTAATCGAACTAGATTTTTAAAAACAGATGTTCCATTTATAAGATTTCAGAAATTAAAATGCAAGATTGTTTTAAGCTAAGTCTCTCCAATCTTCAAATTTAAGATCTTTCTCAGACTGCACAGTGGTGGTGTGTGTTTTTGTGTGTGGGTGCATGCGTGTGTGTGTCCCTGCTACAAACCTGTTCAGGGTGTACCCCACCTTTGCCCTAGCTGAGTTTGCTGCTGCAGTCCTGAGACCCTGAAAGGGATTCAGCAGGTTCTGAAGATGGATGGATGGATGGATGGATGGATGGATGGATGACTTTCTCTGAGATTTGAAAAGACAGCCTCATAACCAATGTCCTGAAGGTTAGTGTAAGTTTCATCATTTGTTTTATCATAGTTTAACTGTACTTAAACTAAAAGAAAGAAAGCCAGGAGGGTGGAGAATCAAGGTGAAAGCCAGAAAGTAGGTCCAATGACTTTGTAACGGCTGGACCACATAAGGAAAGGTGAAAAAACTGTTTAGTTGGTTTGGGTCATCGAACATCTTAGGTGGGGTGCACATTCAAACACTGAACTCCCAAAACTCCACAGGCATCTTATTTATTTGAGTTGAGCTGATGAGTTGTGGATGATTTTGCCTGTAATAAATGCAGAAACAAATGAATACAATAATATATACTCCATTGTTGGTTGAAGAGATAATAAAACATACGTCTATGATGCATCCACTTAGCTGGACATGGACTGATCTGTGTAGGCATTTGGCTGGGACTGCTTCTTCTCCTGGTAGAGGTTGGAGGGGAAAGGGAATGCAAGCTGGCTGAGTTAAGTAAATTCCTGGCTGAGTCTCACAGGTGCTATTGAGCTGATAGTGGGTGTGGCCTGTTGGTGGTGCTGGATGACAACTAGTATTTTTAACAAAAGGAGTGTTGGTGACGGGATCGCACTCCATCCATTATTTTTTTCTACACTCATAATGTGACCCAGTCACTCGCCCCAAGATTATTAAATGGGGTCGGTTTTCACTGTTCCTTGCCTGCTGGAATTATCCAACCAATCTCACTATTACATCCAGTTGAGTGACGTGTGCCCTCCCGGGAGTGGGCGAATCCCAAACTAACTGAAAGCCATGACCAGCTGGTGAGATCAAACTTTTTTTTTCTTCTTGGGTATACCAGTTTCTTTTTGGGCTGTTTTTGTTTGGATGAATGGACTAAGGCCGTTACGGACATATCAGCATGAGCGTTTATGTTAGACATTCACATGGACTTTCTTGAAAAGAAACTGGGAATGAAAGAAAATTAAATGTACATTTCCTGTAAAAAAAAAAAAAAAAGATCTTCGAGAGGTATGTGTTTTCTGTTATGGACTGTTATTGATTCTGTTAAAACATTGTTGGTTGAACTTAAAGTTCTTGATATCAAACATGATTTAAAGTAGTGTTTATTACAACATAATTAAATACATAAATAAATGAAAACTCACAAAAAAACTAAAAAAAAATTAAAACTACAATCATAACACAAAAAGTTCTTTAAAATAACTACACTGAAACCAGATTTTAAAACAGCTAGACAAAACACATCAACACTAAAGATGATAAAGCAGCTCCTTGAATACAGGAGGGGCGGGGAGGAGCCACTGCCAACCTACAAACCAAAAACAAAGATGTTCACCTTCCAGCATATCCCTTAACCCTTGTGCTATCCTAAGCACAAGGGAGTTGGGTCATCTAGACCCCACAACACAATGCACTGAACCTTTTTTCTTCAATGATTTGTGATCTTCACTGGTTGTGATGGCAGCATACCCTGCCACACCCACAAACAAAATGGTGGTAACCTCCCCTCAGCATTGCACACTTTCTTTTTAATTTTATTATTTCAGATTCATTATTCTTAAATAAATGCACACATTTCTTTGTGTTAAAAGATACATTTATTATCTATTTTCAATAATTTGTAGCACATGTACATTTGTTTAGTTTGCGTATTTTGTTTTGTTTAATTAATGTCACCTGTTTTTGAGTTGCCAGTCCTGAGGATGCTACTGGTCGCTACGGGTGTGGCTGAGGTTCTGCTCCTGGAGCTGGGCTGTGAGGACTGGCAAAGGAGGAGGTCAAGTCTTCAAAGCCTTTAAGTACTCCAGTCCAGTGACGTGCAGTCAGGAGAGGCAGGTGAGGCTGTGCCTCACCTGTCATTATGGGAAGAAAAGAGAAAAAGTAAATTCATTTATTATATTTAATCAGTAATTTGTGATTTGCAGTCATTTTCCATTTAAATGTACCATTTTTGGGTGTTTTTTCTTTTCAAAATCGCTGAATTTCCGCATTTGCCGTTCAGATACTAAGAAGTGACGTGCGATGAGGCACCAGCCCGCTGAGCCTCACCTTGGATTGCGCAATACCTGTGCAGACAGACGGTACTGCTGTCTCTCTGTATGTCGGTTCAATCACTTGTACTATATGAGCTGAGTTTACATAATTTAGCAGGTGTATATGATGTACAGTGTTTGTTTTTATAAATAACTGTATGTGAGGGACGTGTTTCTTGTGCTGAGCGCTAAACGCCGGCCAAAAAGCCGCTGGGTGAGGCCAGAAGTTCTCGTGCCTCATGTTAGGGGGCGCCGGTGAGCCCTGAGATTATGACGCTAAAAAATAATAGAATAAGAGATAGCAAGCGGCAAGTCATTTTCTTCAGAAGGAGCGGCGTATGGACTTTATTTACAAGTAAAGGTAAGACGATAATAACGTTTGTTGCTTTATAAACGTTTTTTAGACAAATAACTTCTGTACTGTACTGTCAAATAATAATTTTAATAATCAATGTGAGCAGAAGGCTTGAAATCGCGGAGATTAGCCCCGCCCACCGCGACCCGAGTGATTAGATGAAACGGGAGAAAATGTAAAATTATTATGAAAAAAATACAAAGTACAGTGGGACAAATAGTGACTGAGGTGTTGCAGCCGCTGCATCCTGACTCCCCTCTGCAGTGTTTTCTCATTTTGAAGCCCGCGGTGCAGGTGTGTTTGTTCGGGAGAAGAACACAGTGATAGGCAGTTGTCGCTCTTTTTTCTGCTTTGCAAAAAGATCCATATACACTGACATGCCACCATCAAGAGAATTTGCTGTTTTACGTACGTGCACATATTAAACTGCAACGTTATTGACGCACAGGTAGAGAAGAAGCGGAGTGATTTTTTAGCCAATCAGAATGCAGAACACAATGCACGATGCAAATCCGTGAAGTACCGAAACCGTGAAAAGTAAAGCGTGTTATAGCAAGGGATCACTGTATATGGAAAAAAAACATGTTGAAATGATATTTTAAACAAAACATGTTAACTGTTGTCAATCAAATGGTGAATAAGTTACTCAGTATGGTTCATATGTTTGTAAATATGACTGATGACGTCAGTGCCTCACCAGCCATTAACCTCAGCGCACGTCACTGCTCCAGTCAGGCAATTGGGCAGGCGCCATCAACAGAAGCCTCCAGGGGAGAAACCATGGACTTATTTAATGTTTATTTTCTTTGCTTCTGTTGGTTATTATTCATTTTGTTACACTTTTGATGATTTTTCTTTTCCACTAAGAGACCAAGTTTTGTGTTTAGTCTTGTCTTTATTGTCTTTGTTAAATGTCTGTGTAGTGATGTTAGTCTCCCCCCATGTTTCTCAAGTGGTCTGATCAGCCACTATATATGTTCCCCTGTTGCGTCTTTGGTTAGGTCAGTTTGTTTTTGTTACTTGGTCTTTTCCGTTGGTTAAGTTGAAGTTATTGCCTGAGTTACTTATGTTTCTGTTGACCTCTTTTAAGGGCCCAGTGTGTTCATTTTTACATTTTTTGAGAAAATTAAATCTTTCATTTTTTGATAAACTTCTGTTGTCCTCTTTGGCCGCTCGATCCCTCACACTGGTGTTCATGGATTACATGAAATCCTCTCCACCTTTATCCACCTTTGTCATGGTAGGGAGAACACGTCAATGTAAGGGTGGGGTCATAGGATAGCACAAAGGTTAAGGGCTTGTCACAGCAAATCAGCTTTCCCTGATTTGCAGAGCTGGTTTTCGCAGAGGTTTTTACACCAGATGCCCTTCCTGACACAACTCTGTATTTAATACAGGTTGGGGACCAGCACAGGGGGACCTAGACTTGGTCCCCTTGAGGCTACATAGTTAGACAGTAACATGAAGGGTCTTGCCCAATCGCCCAATCAAACCCTGGTTTTACATGTGCCAGTCTACTCAGCCATCCAGTCACTAAACCAAAAAAAAGATCCATGGCACAAACCATGACAACATTGGTGAAACTTACAGGTAGAAATCTTTTTGGCTGATGAAAGTCAGACAAATGATAAATGACTTAATGAAAGGTAATTCGTAAAGCCAACAAATATACCATCCAGTTAAAGGAAGATGATGTACAAAAGATCCCTCTAGTCTATAGAAGTGTACAAAAAGTATATTTGGCTTGTACTAAACGTGAGGCAGTGTACCAAAGTGTGTCAGGAATACCCTGTTTGTATGGAACGAACCTGTGCCCCCCTTGTGTCAATCTGAGACAAAAAACAAAAGTAGAACACAGAAACCCATTTCCTTCCCCATGGAGTCCAGGTAGTGGTAGAACCCTCTTGGAGAGCTTCTCAGTTTGGCACCATCTTTAAGCTACCTCAAGTAGGTACAGCTCCACATGAAAACTCAAAGCAACAAACAAGTCGTCTTTCTCTTTTGGCTTATTCCCCTCAGGGGTCGCCACAGCGAATCATCCTTACTCCTGAGGATGAGTTGCATGGTTAACTTGGCAATGTTTTACACCAGATGCCCTTCCTGACGCAAGCCTCTCAAACAATCCGGGCTTGGAAACGACACACAGAAGGGAACAGAGAGCAGGCCTGAATTCGAACCCTGGTTACATGGACGGAAGGTGCCACAAACTAGCACGAGCTAAACAGGCTCCCTCAAAGCAACAAACAAGTAATATACACAAATAACCACAGCCAAAGTACATATAAAATAAAGTGGAACTGTACACTACACTTTAATGCTAATCCGGTGTGACCGCAGTCATCACACTCCAACATAAAATGTATATTGCTGTACCACCTGAGAGAAAGATATTAATGATAGAATCATGTGTCAGAGTGATGAAGAAACTAGTCGATGTACTATTTTTGTTATAGGATTGGCCTTCATGTAGTGTTTTTTTTTAATCCCGATCCTTTACATCATCCCAGGGCTCCACCTTCCAGTCTTGAATTTGAAGCAAAAAAGAAAATGTCTGTTCCTCAAATGAACACTAGGGGACAGTGTCAGAAGACAGAAATTTCTCATTGATTCCCATAAGATGAACTTATGTAAAGCCTGCTGTCAAATCAAAGCCTTTATGAAGGATTGTTTTTTTATTCATGACATCTTTAATTTTCTGTGGAAATAAAGACCAGTTTAAGACAATTCTAGGAATAAAACGTATTTTATCAAATGTAAAAAATTATTGACATGAAAAACAAACTGTCATCAAAAAGGTATTTATCATTTTCATAAAAATATCAAGAAAAACAGAGCAGATTCAGACTTATAAAGATTTTTTGATGAAAATGATTTCTACAAACTGTGTCTACACTATGCACTGACTGTGGGAAACCACATGATGGCAGGTTTTGTTAATAAAAAAAGTCAAAAGCCTTTTTCATATTAAACATTGGTGACAAAACTTCAATTCACACAAATTCATTCACAGATTGTCGTAGACTGTGTACCCAAATATTGTGTCTGTACGTAGCCACTGTTCGTAATCAGGTTGTGTCTACTCTCAAGATAGATAACCACTCTGTTTGATAAAACCACCACCAGCCCTCCTTCACTGTCCTCTGTCCTTGTTCTTGTGATAGATTAAAGAAATAGACATCTACACCTACACCTACACACATTCACACAAGCACACACACACACACCAGACATGGGCACTACAAGACAAATTGAGATTTATCTGATGTGAGAGTCCTACCAGGAATGCACGGACACACATGATGTGCGAGTTAGTAGCATTAGACAAGCTTGTCTAATGCTACTGATGTGCAAGTTGGTAGCATTAGACAAGCTTGTCAGGCTTTTGCAGGAAATACTAGAAGAGATGGAGGGAAAAGGGATATGTTGGTGGTCTTGTTCCCATGGAAACTGTGCAGTCAGCACATCTGTACGTGCTATGTTTTGTCCATTGGCATCCTGTAGCTTCTTCCCTTTGCAGCTGGACCTCGCAGCATGTAGGCAAATGCATTGGTAGAGTGGAAACATGTAGAAAAGCTTCTGTGGATGCAGTTGTCATGGCATCATGCATATACCTAATGGGATGTCATTTTATGCTGTTGAACAGCATTCTAGAAACAAGAAGCAAGCACATGTAGTATCGGGAATGAGGCGAACTCTGGTGTGTTCTAAGACACCCCCCTCAGAAAATTCCTTCTCTCATGTCTACCCCTCTGTCCGTCTGTCTTTAGCTCTCCCTGAAAGCTTGAGGAGAATCAATATGTTTTCAATTTGCAGCAAAGCTATCATCCTCTGCATTCTAATGAGGCTCCACTGGCCCTTTAAATTACAAAGACAGAGGCAGGCAGAGGAATATCCAGAGAGAGCTAGGTTAAGGCAAATTTTGGTTGGAGGACATTTCAACACACACTTAATAAGTCAGCGTCATATTCTGTGCAACATGCCCTAATAAAGAATCCTGATCACACTGTACTCATCTTCTGATGGCTACTTCCAGCAAGGTAAGGCGCCATGTATAAAGCTGAGGTCGTCTCAGACAGGTTTCTTGAACATGACAATGAGTTCACTGGACTCAAATGGCCTTCACAGTCACCAGATCTCAACCCAATAGACCTTTGGGATGTGGTGAAACGGGAGATAAGCATTTTATAAGTGCAGTTTACAAATCTGCATGGTGCTGTCATGTAAATAGCCGCGGTTACATGTAAAATATATCTTGATCGGGTCAACGGTCGGATTAGAATTCAACTGTGTACATGGGCCCAGAAAAACTTTTTCCGATTAGAACAAACATTCACATGGTCACACTTTCGGTCAAAATAAATCATTAGGGCATGCGCAGTAGTGTTGAAAATGCTGGAAGAAGAAATGAGTTCTGCTGTAAACAAACTGAGCTGCCATATACGTTTATGAAGCAGCTCGGTAATATACGAGATGATCTTCTAAACGTGCTTTTATTAATTTTATGCATATTATGAAGCGCCTGTTCGCTCATCATTTTATTTTTAATGATGTGATTTTTTTTGTAGAAGAACGGAGCTGGAAGAAGCCAGGGTTAGGAGTAACACATGCTAACAACATTAGCCTTGTTTGATGAACACAAAATCCATGCAAAATCCATTTGTGTTATCCGTGCCGCAATCTGCATCTTGGCTGCACGTCAGTATGTGGGAATAACATCAGCCTTTATTTTGTCAGGACACGACTGGAAACACAAATCCACGTGATTGTTTGAACAGTTTCTACAGTGGCATTTCTGCTTTGAAAAGCCCACACCCTCCCAAAGCCAGTGTGTGAGCTGGCGGTCCGAGCTCGGCTCGGAGACATGGCTCTCCTGAGTCCAGCAGCCGCTAACCCAGAGGGACGGGTTGGAAGCTTCCCTCCCAGAGCGCACACGTAACAAAGCACCACCGCCCTGTCCGCAAACACAAAGCTAGAAGTCCGGCTGCTCTGCTCACAGACACGGTTCACTCGCACGAAGCAGCCAGTCGGTCCCGTATGTGCTCCAAAGCCTTCTCTGGAGCAACGCACATTCTATGTGTGACGTAAAACCGAGCAGTAGTGACGCACGACGATTGGAATGAACTGTTTACATGCAACACGATCGGATCAACAACTGGCAAAACCCACCTATTTCTCGTTCAAGAAATTTTCATCTGAACGAGTCCGATCGGGGCAGAGTATTCGAAACGGCGTGTTTACATGATGCATTTTTCTTCTGATCAGGCGTTTTTTCCAATTACTTTTGTCCATGTAAACACAGCTATTGTCTCTGAGTTTGGTCACTTCATAAGGTAAATTAATGTGATTGAGTGTATGCATACACTCACTCACATAAAAGAAGCAAGAAGTCAGCACAAACCTTATTTACATTTGAGATGTCAACGCCGACTCCTAAATGACAGTCTTTAACATAACATAACTCCTCAACTGTTTACACTATCAACATGAATTAGCTGATTCTGATGCAGAGAAAAGCGGCTTTTCATATCGGCTTTATGCAAGGCAGTGCAAGGCTGGTTTTATCCATTTCAGAATCCGCTGGAATCATGTTAATTGCGTAAACAGTTCAGTTGTTAGTTGAAATAATGTAAACACTGTAGCTAAAACTCTGCAGTTAACAAGTCTAAGTGATAAAATCTCTAAGTCTGACAGCAGTTACAGCAATGATAACAGCCAACATAAAATATTTAATAATGTTAAAGACCAACTCTAACCATCTTTTGATTCATTTTCAAAGTGTTCCCAGTTGTCTTTTAATTATGATTATGCTGTTCTCTACCAAAATCAAAAACCTGCGTTGTTTTCTAGGACATGGTTTCTGCAGAGCGACAGGAGTTTATTAGAGATTTGCCTCTTAGTTCTGGAAGAGACTGATGGTGCAGGACAGCACCGCCCCTTTCCTCTCCCTATTAATGAGAGCTCGTAGCAGGGAGCTTGTGGCCCTCCCAGCGTGTAATCTACGTTACAAAAAAGTACATTTTTCAGACGGTATTTTTTGGTTTGCTCCTGATTCACAACAAATAAAATAAAGAAATAATCAGAAATGCTATGTCCACCTTTTCCAAGCTAAACAGCTTCAACTTTTCTGGTGAGGTCACACACTGAAGTTAGTTGATGTTAAGCCCCATTTGTTGTCTAGGGGTACGTCGAGGGGCATAACATAAAAGTAAAGTGTTTTTGGCCACCAAGTTTAAATTAACAAAAGAACCAAACACATGTTTCCGATACAAATAACAAATTTACTACAAAAACTGCAAAACAAAGTGGAGCAGGAGGCCAAGCTGCACCGGAGGCCAAGCTGCACCGGAGGCCAAGCTGCACCGGAGGCCAAGCTGCACCGGAGGCCAAGCTGCACCGGAGGCCAAGCTGCACCGGAGGCCAAGCTGCACCGGAGGCCAAGCTGCACCGGAGGCCAAGCTGCACCGGAGGCCAAGCTGCACCGGAGGCCAAGCTGCACCGGAGGCCAAGCTGCACCGGAGGCCAAGCTGCACCGGAGGCCAAGCTGCACCGGAGGCCAAGCTGCACCGGAGGCCAAGCTGCACCGGAGGCCAAGCTGCACCGGAGGCCAAGCTGCACCGGAGGCCAAGCTGCACCGGAGGCCAAGCTGCACCGGAGGCCAAGCTGCACCGGAGGCCAAGCTGCACCGGAGGCCAAGCTGCACCGGAGGCCAAGCTGCACCGGAGGCCAAGCTGCACCGGAGGCCAAGCTGCACCGGAGGCCAAGCTGCACCGGAGGCCAAGCTGCCTTCTCACAGGCTGGAGGTCCACCAGGTGCTTTTGAAGGCTGTCTCCATCAGCTTGGGTCCAATGGGAGCCATGCCTTTATGCAGCACACCTGAAAATAATCAGACACACAAACACACACAAAGATCCACAAAAACAACGAAGTCCCACTCTGATACAAAAATACGATACACAATATGCAGAACAAAAAGAAATCCAAATCAAATACGGCCACAGCCATAATAGTTGAGAAGCCTGGCTCTCATTCTCCACTCTAAGTCATGCTAAAGGTGTTCTATCAGGTTCAGCTCAGGACTCTGTACAGGCCAGTCAAGTTTATCCACGTCATTCTGTTCTTTCACGTTAGCAGCTAACTCTCTCACTTTCATAAACAAACATGTTCAACATGCGCAAATTACAGGGTACCTTTTGTTTTCTTGCCCAGGATCATTCAATTCATTCACAGTCAAGGAGGCATATCCAAGCTGGAGGTTGGTTAGTTTGCAATGGAACATGTAAAACAATAAATGATTCCTACAGTTTTCTGAACAGTATTGGGATTGATAGTTCAAGATGAAACCTAATGCAATGGTAGAAATGAAACATGTAGCAAAAAAAATAATTTATTTTTGAAAAAGTTATTGAAATTATAACAATGCAGGGAAGGTTGTTCAAGAGGAAGATTGCAGAACTAGAAGGAGCTGCATTTCCAGAAGAAAATGCAGGGTTGAATGCTATTGCTAAATGAAAATGAAACTTAAAGGGTAATAATTAGCAAAAACATTAAATAGAGAAATTATCTAAGTTGACCATATGTAAAGTGAAAACAGCACAATAACAAAAAAGATATTTTTGTGAAAAAGACAAGTGCTAGGTATCGAACCAGCGAAAGTTGTGCACTGCAGCTCACGTGTCATGCCATGTTGGATCTTCGACTCTCTGGCACCCGGGATGATTTAAAAGAAAAGTTATACTAACATCTTGACACAAAATAAATTTTTGAAAAGCTGACAAAAATGCCTACGTTTAGATAGATCTTTTATTGGGATTGATTTGACATTCTAGATATAAGAAAGCTTTGTTTGTAAATGTTAAAGGCTTTTTTCCTCCGTCGACCGGCACAATATGACGTCACGGTAAAGCGGGGGAGATTGTTGAAAACTAATTAAAGTTTGAAGCCAACTTGTGTAAAAACTATAAATTGCATAATCACAAGACTAAAATATTTTGTAGTCCAAAGCCTTGTGAGCATTAATGGTGTCTCTAGCCGAAAGAATGCCAAAATAAGAAGCTCAGAAGCAGGGTGAACTCCCATTGAAACCTATTATAAAGCTGAAATTGACACAAAGTTTAAAGGTTTATATTTCAAAAACTAAAACATATTTAAAAACTCGGAAAGAATTGGAATCAGTTAAAAGCCTTATGAATAATTTGTGGCTTGAATGGTGTCTCTAGCTAAAAGTATGTTGAAGTTATAATAGTTAAAAGAAGCAAAGGTTTTCAAGGATTCCCTTTGTCTTGGGAGGCAAAAATTCTGGAAATCCAGGGATATCTTGAAAAGTTCAAAGATTTGAAGGACCAACAGTCATAGATGAATAAATAAATAAATAAATAAAGAGAAACTGGAAAACAATGGCTTGAATGCTTTATGGATTTAAAGAAAATGAAGATGTAAAAGTTAAAATTTGTAGAGAAGAAGAAAATGAGAAAGAAGAAAGTGCCCTTCCTGCATTCATTAAGTTCTTAGTACAATAATCCATTCAATTTTTTTTTCCATAAAGCCCTGTCAACAGTTGGATTTACCATCAAGATCATTTCTTGAATGCATTTCTCTGTAGCGCTGTAACGATTAATTTTATTGTATTTTTATTCATATCATAAACTGTGGTTGCCAAAACTTTAGCCAAGACTTAAACCAGTGTGACTCAGAGATAAATTTCTGGTACTGAACAGTGCAGGTTAAGTTTTCCAGATTCCTTACATTTCTTGCAAGATAATCAAGTGTTAATTAAATTTGTAAAAACAAACCAGTAAACAATTATTAATAGTGAATCCATTCACATTTTAGTTCCATAAAGTTCAGTCCACTGTTGTTTTTCCACATCAAAATAATTTGGAACGGAACATTATTAGAACATGTATTTGCTAAATTGTTTCCTAAATCTTTGCTAAAGTGTTTCCACACATTAGACTTTAATGGTGGGTTGATCTTTTTTTTTTTGCAGCCCTCACATGTGTGTTGTCCGCTGTGATGCACTTAGTTGTTTTCCCGTTACAGTAAAATAAACCTACCATGCCATCCTATATAGATTACAATCAATTTATTTCATTTTTAAATGATATTACAATGGGATAGTTTGATTTGACTCAAAAACTTGCTTTAGACAGATCAATATGGTTGGATAAATTCGTTCATCAATTAATAGTTACACCCCTAATATAAATTTACTGCCATTATTTACGTTGAAGTAATTTGTTCTACTACCAGCATAAACAAAAGTCAACTTTCAGCCCTGGGTGTTGTGAATACTCTAGCACAGCTACCGTGTAGCGGTTTAGGACTGTTTTTTTGTGTTACTAACTAAGTTGGGAGTTAAACAGTCACAGTAGCGTTTGTTTTAGCGGTCTCAGTCTGTTTTTGTACGTGCAAATTTTGTTGCAAATCAGGTTAGAAGTTAGATGTCTTGTAAATATGTCAACACAACTATTGCTTCTAACTTGGTTAACGTGTATCATGCTACAAACAAGTCAAGAATGACTGTGAACACAGTTAATAATGTCTGACTGACGTTGAATGATTATTATTTTGTCCACCTTAACACGTCTTAGTTCGGTGAACCTTATATATGCCATAGAAAAATAGACCATTCATTGATGGTGCACATTAAAATTTGGTGTGCCCTATGGTGAAGAAAATACTTTACCTTTTATTAGTTTGTAATTTCTTGTAGTTTATCAATCCAAACTCTTTCAGCTTTACTGGTGATACCGGGACAAAGTGAGGTGGAATTCTTAAAGTAGGCCAGGTTGCAGCAGGTAAGTCAGAGTCATTCAAGCAAACTGGAGGCTTGCGATGTGCGCAAGAGGAATAGGACACCCAGGCTCAACCTCAGGCTACACGGGCAGAGTGAGAGGACAAACAAGCAAGGAGCCAATAAGAAAAGCACAATATAAGGCAATTAATGTATAAAGATTAGACCAAAAAAAAGGTATGAAATGCTTATTTAAAAGGGAAATATGGTGAAAAACAAAAGAACAAGGAGAAACCTCAAATGGAGCTGCACTGACCTAAATAAAGCATGTCTAAGTAGGACTTGTGTGTGTGTGTGTGTGTGTGTTTGTGTGTGTGCACATTTGCTAGAGCTGTTAAAATTACTCAAAGATCTCCATAAATTACAATTTTAAATCTAAACTACAACACACATCATGCACAACTCACTGTGTACCCATGTTTCTTTACATCCCTTATATACTGTATGTTTACATTGTCATGTAAGAGTACGGCTGAAGCTGACAATATACTGGAGATGTAGCAATCCTTCACTTCACGAGAAATAAACACATGCACACTGAGGTCCACAGCTAATTAACATAATGGCAACCTGCTGCAGAAAACCAGCCATACTGTGAGATGATTTTTAGACTTTTTTTACATCTTTTCTGCACTTTGGGCTCATCCTGATTCAGCTAAACATTTATGAGAACGTGTTTTTATCCTAGTGGTTTAAAAATATTTTTGCTGGTATTTTGAGCGCTTTAAATCTATTCCAACATGTAATTATAACAGATCAAATTGTAAAGATCTGTCTTCATGGAAAACATATCCTCACTTTTTACTGAGCATTCTAACTAGGGGCTTTTTTAGCACCATAACTAGAGAAACTGTGTCTTTTCAAAGAATTACTGGACTAGACCATTTTTGAGTTGCACAGGAATTTCCACAGACCTGTAGAAAAACAAAACCTAAGAACATTTACATGCACACCTATTTTTTTTTTTTTGAGTTTTTGGATTTCTGTCAGTATTAACCTAATTGAAAAAAGTTATTTGATAGCAAGAAATTTGTCTGACATGTTTTTGTGTACGTAACACGTTGGATTTTTACCCAAAGAGCTATTTCCAGTTATTTCCAGGAATTTATCCATGTGTGAATCCCATAAAGTTACAAAGGTATTTGTGGATGAGCTTCTAGTGCTGGGGTGAAGTAGTGCTCAGTTTTAGTTCACTGAGAGGAGGAGTTAGAAAACCTTAACTTCTCTGTCATCTGAAATATTTAGCACCTTTCAGTCACAAGAGTTTAATCATTTCCATAATTATAGGGAAGGAGCAACACTCCTAAATTGGGATCTGCCATTAAACCTTCAGGGCCTTATCTCAACATCTCCAAGCCTGAATTCACCGACAACAGGGTAAGACTTAAAGTGGCAAAACAGACAGTTCTACAAAGTCCTAAACTTATGCTAATTATATTTATTTAGAAACAAAATGTCTGGAGGACAGCAATGTAGGATTCACAAAACAGGAATTTACCCAAAAAGGTTTTGATCAAAAACACACTTAAGGATCCCTCTTTTCAGGTCCGGTACCACCCGGGAATCAGGCCCCCCCTTGGACAGGTTGCTACTGTATCATTTCAGTTTCACATTTGGTATTGTTGTAACTTAAATTTTCTAAAAATGTACATTAGAACTTCTCCACAAACAAAAAAAGTGAGAACGGAGTGAAGAAGCATTAATGAAACTGCTGAAACTACTTCAGCATCAGCGAGGCAAGTGCAGCCAAGCACTGTGGTGTAAAGGCTATCAGATCTGCCCCTTTACTCTGCTGTGTCCACCACAGCACAGCAGCAGCAGCACAAGGGTTCACTTGTTGGGTCCAGGTGACCTTGGAGTTGATAAACCCGTGCAAGTGCAACTCAAAAATTATCCAGTAATTATCCAGCAATAATTCTCTGAAAAGACACAGTTTCTCTAGTTATGATACCAAAAACAGACCCTGGTTAGAATCTCAGTAAAAAGCCCCTTAGTAAGCTTTGTTTTTTTGTCAATAATTCTTATTTTTAAATCTTTTTTCTTACAACATTTTTTGAATCACTTGACATCGTTGCTTCTGATTTTTGTATCAGATTAATAACCTTTAAGATTACACACATAACTTGTGTTAGGCTTACACAGCAACTATCTCCTGTTTAGCTACATAAGCCCATGCTGACCGCCACAATCCAGCTGTTTCTGATCATCAAGTCCACACAAGACGTCAACCTCTCTTCTACACCTCTCAGCTAAAGAACTGCGTTAGATCCAGATGAGTTCAATTAAAGGAAAAATTAAAGAAGGATGTTCCACATTATGCAGCAGACCAACATTTTCAAGGAGTATGGGAAAGAAAAGAATCTTTCTGCAGCTGAAAATGGTGAAATAATTAAATGCCTTGGACAAGGTATGAAAACCTTGGATATTTTTACAGAAACTTCAGCGTAATCATTGTACTATTAAGGGGCCTATTCCATGCAAAATCAATCTTTTTTGAGCTATTAAGACTATTATAATGCTCATTTATCACAAAAAGAAGCCCACCGGCGGTATTTTGATCCATACACGCACTTCTGAGTATTCCTGTAAAAACCTGCACTCTGAGCACCAGCCCCTCCCAACCCAAGAAAACAAGCAGGTTTTCATGAGGTGACGTAGACCAATGAGAAAAGCCCCTTCCAGGAAGAGTCTGCGCTCCCAGCACCGCCCCCAAGGTAACACACACACGTCCACTTTTTCTACAGAGCCTAGCGGTAACCAACTAAAACCTGTCCTTTGATATGTATGCACATCCATCTTTGCACAAGTTTGGATGTTGTTTGTTTTGGGGAAACACTGATGAGGCCGACTCTAGGTTGACGTCATGAAATGGCCGGCACTCACACGGAACAAAAGCTTGTGCCTCAGAGATCCTTACTCTGTCTCCTAAACAGCATAAATTGATTCTTTTTTAGATTCAATGATAATTTGTTCCTATTAAACCAATATTTTAACTTGTAAAAATCATGAGTTATTTCACTTAGACGTTTCTCTAAGTTCTCCCCTGAACATTAAAGGTTGGTATCATATGCAAAAAGTTATAATTTCATAATTTGTGATAATTTGCAAATATTATTAACATAAAGTAAAAACAGTTGTTTGGTCCAGTTGGTCCAACGGGACTGAAATTTTTTCTTCTTTCATACCGTAATTTATTCAGACCAATCCTATCTTACACGTCATCGGACCAATGTACAGCCAATCAAATAGTGCGACGTCATCATTAGTCGCAGGCCCCCGAACACGGCCTGTGACTAATGACTGCAGTCCGAAGCCTCCTCCGTTGCGCACACTGTGACAGAGCACCTTCCCTTGCCTGCAAGCACGAAGCTAAGAGTCCAGCTGCTCTGCTCAGAGACATGCACATGCAATGTGTGTGCAGCTCCTGTATTTTGTGACTGTAGCATTGAATAGGACTGAATTTGAAGTGCAACTTTTCTGCAGTACATGTGATGAGTTTCCCATGTAGTTGAGGTGTGATATAGATTTTTGCTTATGATTTCCAGAGTTTTGTGTTACAACCTGTTTTAATAATGTACAGTGGTGGACAAAATTGTTGGTACCCCTCAGTAAAAGAAAGAAAGTCCACAATGCTCACTGAAATTACTTGAAACATTCAAACGTAACAATAAAATAAAATTTATTGAAAATTAAATAATCAAAATCAGCCATTACTTTTGAGTTGTTGATCAACAGAATTATTTAAAAAAACAAACTAATGAAATGGAGTTAGACAAAAATGATGGTACCTCCATAAAAAACTAATTGCCCAGGGGGTCATGATGATGAAGAGGAAAATTGATGACAAATTGAAGAGATTGATAATTCAAACTGTATCCAAAGACCTCCAAAGACATTAAAGGGGAATTCTCTGGCTCTGGGAAGCTCCTGGGTGCCCTCCTCCAGGGTGGGGGTGGCTGGCCCCTGTCTTGCTCCTTCCTGGACCAACTGTGGACCAGGTGGGTGGCTGCCTTGAGCGCCGGGCGGGTCTCCCTTGGGGGTCCTGGCTTGTACCTGGGGTTGAAGCGGGGGGATGCCCAGAACTCCTGGGTGGTGATGAGGTGCTTGTCTGGGGCTGTGGGCACACTTCTCGGGTGGGGCCCAGCGTTGGGCCCTCCCGGCACGGTGGGGGGGGGGCGCTCTCCTGGTTGGGCTGGAGCTGCACTCTCTGTCCCCCCATGCTTCCCTGCTCTCTTGCTCTGGGGGCCCCGCAGCGGTTCTGCTGGCCCTGGCTCGGGTGGCGGATGTGATCGCCCGGGGGGCAGTTCTCTATTTCCTGCAGCTGCGGGGGTCTTGGTGTCCATGGTGGCTGGGAACTCTCCCTCCTTCTTTTCACATTCCACCATCCATTTTAGAAGAACATAAACACTCACTTGAGCACAGGTGTTAGCAAACCGTTGCACTAATATTTTGCGTGATTGAATGAAATATTTCACACTAGTTGGTTTGAAGGCATAAGTATGTGTTTGTGAACAATATTTGTATTGTGTACATGTTGACGTGGACATTTTTGGAGCCATCAGGTATGTTTATAACATTTGAGTGTGTGTGGACAGGCCCCCGCCCCTTCTAGATTTGTATTACATCTGAACCTGATCATAATGATAAACATCCAGCAACTTGTTGCTTTATGCTGTTTCTTGGTTTTACCCCCCCCCCCCCCCTCAAATCACGTTCCTATCCCCCCCTCTCTTTAACATCCCTTCTTTCTTCCTCCCTCCTTTCCTTTTCCATCTGGTCCAACACAAAAGATCTTCAAATGATTAAGATGAATAAAGTTTGGTCTCAATTACAAAAGGGGTTTATTCAGACATACCTCTGGTTTGTCAGAAGATTCATAACCTCTGCTGTTAAAGTAAAATATGTCCAACACAAGAGGCCTTCAGCTCACATCTGTTTGCCCAGCTGTTGGACAGGACAAGTTAAAAAAAAATGAAAGGTGAGCTCCTAGATCAAGGTACATCAGTGTCAGATTGTACCATTCGTCATTGTTTGAGCCACAGTGGACTTCATGGGAGACGACCAAGTAGGACACCACTGTTGAAAGGGATCATAAAAAAGCCAGACTGGAATTTGTAAAAGTGCATGTTGAAAAGCCACAAAGCTTCTGGGAAAATGTCCTTTGGACAGATGAGACAAAACTGGAGATCTTTGGTAAGGCACATCAGCTCTATGTTCGTAGACTCAAAAATGAAGCATACAACGAAAAGAACACTGTCCCTACTGTGAAACATGGAGGAGGCTCAGTTCTGTTTTGGGGCTGCTTTGCTGCATCTGGCACAGGGTGTCTTGAAGTTGTACAAGGTAAAATGAAATCTCAAGATTATCAAAGCATTCTGGATAGAAATGTGCTGTCCTAGTGTCAGAAAGCTTGGTCTCAGTCACAGGTCATGGGTCTTCCAACAGGACAATGATCCAGAACACACAGCCAAAAACACCAAAGAATGGCTAAGAGAAAAGCGTTGGACTATTCTGAAGTGGCCTTCTATGAGCCCAGATCTGAATCCCATCGAACATCTGTAGGAAGGAGCTGAAACATGCCATTTGGAGAAGACACCCATCAAACCTAAGACAGCTGGAGCAGTTTGCTCATGAGGAGTGGGCCAAAATACCTGTGGACAGGTACAGAAGGCTCATTGACAAATACAGAAACCGTTTAATTGCAGTAATTGCCTCAAAAGGTTGTGCAACAAAATATTAAGCTATGGGTACCATCATTTTTGTCCAGCCCTATTTCATTAGTTTGTTTTTTTACATAATTCTTTTAATCAACAACTCAAAAGTAATGGCTGATTTTGAGTATTTAATTTTCAATACATTTTAATTTAGTGTTACTTTTGAACGTTTCAAGTCATTTCAGTGAGCATTGTGGAATTTCTTTCTTTAACTGAGGGGTACCAACAATTTTGTCCACCACTGTGATATCTCTTAATGTGCCTGCAATACGAATGCATGCCCCATCTTTGGTCTTTTCTTATCATTTGGTTTTCTGCACACTTCTTTTTTTTTTTTTTCCTTTTTTGTACCAATTGGATTACTACACAAAATTATTTTTCATCACAAGACTTCTTAGATAAAAATCTCAGAACAAAAGAAATTAGATTTTGCTGGTGGACATTGAAGGCAGCAACAACAATGCTGCAACAATGCCTTGCTTCTTATGATTAAGGGATTTACTGTGCCTCTCTTCTCATCTCTGGCCATCAGTAACAGAGAGCAGCAGGGACTTGAGGCTGTAGCTGGATGAGAGGAGAGAAAGAAGAATAGAGCAGAATGTTAAACATGTCCTCTAGACCTTAGGAGAGGAGGGCGGGCAGCCAACACAGCAGACTTCTCTCATTTTGCTTCTCTCCTCTTCTTTTTTGGCTCACTGTCCATTCTTCTGCATCTCGTTTATCTGATTTGATAAAAGTCCCGTTTGTCAAAATCTGTGTATCTCTGGAGCTCCAGTGTTTTATCAGTGACTTTGATTAATCAGCATATGAAATGTTAGAAGGCTTGAAGAAGAGACTCACTGCACCAAAGTTCAAGCAGTTTTTCCAGAAAAGCTAGAGAACAGTTTTAGTTTGAGGGATTTCAAAGACGAGGGTGTGTGCAGCTGTTTGATAAAGAAAAGGAGAATAAATAAATTACTTGAAACTTTTTATATTTTAAAAACTGCAAATAAAGGTAATTCTTTAGGGTCCAAAAACACCAGATTGTCAATAAAGAAAAAAGAAATTGAAATTTTGAAAAGCTTTTTAGACTCTTAAGCACACCATTCTAAACTTGATGGAAATAATTGTAAATTTGAAAAACAAATTACATGTAACAGCTGGAGTTTTCAATTTGTTTTTTAATTGCTCAAATCACTGTTTCATTCAGAATTTCTGTTTGTTGCAGTTGAGTCAAATTTTATGTGGGGGTGGGGCTTTGAGCTTATTGGCCACTGTGACATGATTGATATCGGGTGAAAGAGGTTATGGTGATGTTATCTTATATATATAACAAACATACATACATACACACACACATACATACATACATACATACATACATACATACATACATACATACATACATACATACATACATACATACATACATACACACACCCACACACACACGCACATACATACATATATACATACATGTATATATATACACATATACATACACACGCACACACACACACACACACACACATATATATATATATATATATATATATATATATATATATATATATATATATATATATATATACCTCTGAGTTTAAAACTGTTTTCACTTTTTTTTTTACTTCTACCCCCACCAACTCCCCACCTCTTTCTTAACAACCCTCTTATCCTGCCTAAGCTGAGAAATTTCAACTAATAAAGTTCAGCTCCATGTACAAAAGCGGTCTATATCAAAACACTCGAGGAAGTGTCACACAACCCCGACTGTAAAAGTAAAGCGTGTTCATCAGAAGAGGCACTCAACTGAAATCTGTGTGTTCACTTACAAGTGACAGGACAAGGGAAAATTTTACAATCTGGTTTTTCATTCCCTTTAATTGAATTTGTGTCAAATCCCTTTCTAATGTGACCCAAATTCTGCTTTTGCACCAGCAACAGCTGACCTCAAAAACCTTACAAGCAACATGTTTTTGGCAAATATGGTAAACAAGTGTCAAATATTAAACACAAGGCAGCTGTAGGAGCTCAAGAAGACAATCTTAGATAGGACACTCTCATTAAATCACAGAAACCAGTCAGACACAAAAAATTAAAAAACAATGTTACCCTAGATACTATGTACAAACAATGAATAAGACCAGTTGATCCAGTTCGTACTATTATGCACTCCACTCCATCTGAAACACTCGCTGAGGCCTGCACAGGCTGCAGTTTTGTAGTAAAAGTTATAGCGAGCAGCTTTACATATCAGAGGCAGCAAATGGCAGTGAGAGATAACTGTGAAAAAAAATTTGAACTTTAGTATCCAGAAATCATGAAACGCTGTGTAGGAAGGGCACCTCCTCTGTGAGATAGCCTTTGTACTGCAACAGCCTGCAGCTATGTTGCTCCTTTATGTGTAGGATGTGGGCTGCATACATCTGAAATGTCATAACTAATCATGTCGGAAAGAATTGTTGGGTGCCATTATGCAATATTTTATTTTATTTCAGCATTCCTCAGAATATGGGAAGTATGATTATGAAGTGCAGCAGTTCTGGACTGCAAGGAGCAGATGGGTTTTGCAGTTTTCTTAAATACTGCTTGTTTAGACGAACATTTTGCTACTGCTAAATGCTGAAAAGCTGACCAAAATGTTGCACACACTTATTAACTTAGTTAAAATGAATTTTGTACATAATGAACAAATCCCTCTAAAAAAAGATGTCATCGCATGGGGCACCCCCCCCCCCAATAAAAAAAAGAAAAAAAAAAGAGCCAAAATCTCTTATGGGGCCCAAAGAAAAAGTTTCAAACCACGTAACAAAACTGAAACACACATGTCGAGGATATCCAAAAGAAGTTTTAAAATTATTGTGAGAAGACAACCGGACTACGACTGGGGATTTTGATTCGTCGCCCCATGACTCATTGAGTATCGTTGGAGAGCTATTACAAAAAAAATGTTCATTTCAAAATTTTTTGAGTTTGAGCAACGTTAGCGTGGCAAGCTCACAAAACTGGTGTTTCCCTGTTTCTTGTATATTTTAATTTTGTTTATGATATTGTGAAAATGTTCATACTGGAATCCCTGGTTCAAGATGAACAGAACGATTTAACATACAATATAATGAGGAATGTGGGCATCGTTAACAAAGAACCTCAGTTGTCAAGGAATTCTGAAAATTTACATTTGATTATTCTTCTAAAACTTACATTGACCTGTTTGCCACTCGAGGGACCAAAAACTAAAAAAGGCTGCTATGAAGACAAAACAAAAAAATAGCCACCATTTCAAAGGGATGGTTTTTTATTTTTTCACGAGTTTGTCATGTGCAGCTCTGATCTATGGAAGCATTTCTGTTGCATAATAAAAAACAAAAGTCAATACCAGAAGTGCTTTTTAATTTTCAAAATGAAGCTGCATTTGTTGACTCAAACGACTTTTTCTTTTTCTTCTTTAACACCGCTTATTCTGTGACATAATTAAAGCAATAATGCAGAGAGTGGATTGCATTTTTCCTTTCACATAAAACACACACAAAGGTGTAGCAAAATTCAATTCCAGTCAGCATTTCCAGGGGGGAGGCGGGACTGATGACGTCAGTGCAAACTCGGTGCAAATGGCTGGATGCGCCGTGTGAGCAAAGCGTGTCTCTTATCAGTGCAGCCACACTCGTATTTTCATGTTTATGGGCAGGGGAGGGTGCTCTGTTACGGTGTAAGCTCCGGAGGAGGCTTCGGATGATCGAGCTTCTGGATTCAGGAGAACCATGTCTCCCGGGAGAACCAAGTGTCCAGTCAAAATTAATGCTGATGTTATCCCACATACTTACAGCCAAGATGCACATTGCAGCATTGCACGCACTGAGTTTAAATGCATCCAAAGATAAATGCTGTTGGCACGTATTAGCCTAATCCTAATCCTTCTCCTGAACCTTATGATATTTTTTTTATTTTCATTGAGACAATAATTGTAAATCAGGTTTTATTTTTCCCTCATGGGTTAATGCAGGACAGCAAGCTTTCAAACTCAGTCAGAGAGAGATGGAAACACAGCTGAGGCGGCCGTCATCATGGGAGCTGAACCTGAGACTCTCACTGGGATGATCTCATGAACTCAGACATGGAAACATGATTACCATGTAGAACTAAATAAATTAACCCAATCCCTTAACATTTTCTGTGTCTTGCATGCACAGACACCGCTCCATGTAATGATCAGGCTAAAAACATTAGCTGGAAGCTCCTCCCACACACCTCCTCCCTGGTGCGATCATGGAGCTCCAGTACATAGAAGTATAGCGGAACACCAACAGCCATCCAGCCTAACTTAGTCCGCTACTACATTTTCATGAGAAAATAAAAACCAAAGAACTGACCCTAAAACTGCCCAAATTATACCTCCCAGCCTAAAGCCATTTTTACCCACAAATTTAGAACCAAAACCGCCCAATCTGGCCCTACACTGCTGGTAGCTAACTACACAGTAGAAGAGTGAGCATTGACGACCTGGAATTGCTGACTGTACTTGAATTTTATTTTCCCGACCATAAGGCGCAGTTTCAGTGATGGGTTTTTCCGTATTTAACACATCCAAAATGCATGTGTTTTAAAAAAGGCTGCGGGGGCAAAACTAAGTTGGTTTTGAAGTACTTTTTTATTTCTTCAGTCATCAATTAGCAACCAAAAATCCAAAAATGAACAGCTGGGCTAAATTCCTGTCAAACACACCAGGTTCCCTTTCGTCATTGTCAGAGTCCGTCTCATGGCCGTGCGGCTCCTCATGAATGGTACTGGCTTTTGTGAAACTCAAAGAACAGTGCAAGTAGACACGTTAGTCCAAGCATCTACAATCCATTCACAAAGTGCAGCATAACTCGCCCGGCGCTGCCTCCCAGTCTTTGTAAAACTGTGTTCGCCATCTATCATCCACTGCTCCCACACCGTTCACAACCTTACATTGAATGCCCTGTTCGCACTGATGTCCAGCGGTTGGAGTTCCTTCATCAAGCCTCCTGGAATAACAGCAACAGCTTTTATTATGTCACAGAATGAGCGATGTTGAAGTAGAAAATGAAGAAGCATTTCGGAGGATTGATTTTTAATGTTATTTTTGAGTAAGTTGGTGCAGTTATATTGTGAAAATGAGAAAGCGTTTCTTCTATCCGTTGTAATTGTCAAATTAGATACTTCTAATTGGATTTTGCTACACATTTACTAAAGAACTTTTTGAAAAGGAAATGTCAATGTTGATTTTTCATATTAATTTTGAGTCAAAAAATCCAGTTTTATTGTGAAAATGAAAAGAACATTACTGGTATTGACTTTAATTTTTAATTATGCAACGGAAATGCTTCCATACTGACCAGGGTTGCAGGGGCAGAGGGAAAAACTGAGGATGTAGTTATCGCCTGAGGGGCATACAGCGCCACTTGCAGTTTTATATCCTGTTAATTTTGCCTTGTCCTCCATGATAGAGACTAACACCATTTGAAAAAGCAACTTTGATTGTAAATTTCATTTCTTCCACATTTTTGGCCAAAACTGTTTTAAAAACTAACGTTTTTATTTTTGGGTTGTAATTACAATGTTGATTAAAACATAAATATATCTATGTGGAGCTGCCTGGAACTATAAATCGGCTTCACAGGGCCTGGAAAATTCACTCTTCTGCTTTAAGTGTCTTTGGTGTTTCTGTGTGTGTATCCCTATGAAAACACCATGCGGCAACAGCGCAGCCTATCACAAGAGGGAGACAGCTGCCATGCATCTGGAGTTACTAAGAGCACTGTCCATTTCAGCAACACAAAGAGCAATCAAGAACCAACTTTTTTCCCCAAAAACCTTCCATTTTGGAAGAAAACTTATTAAACAGACAATAAACAAACATTTGTTTGTGCAAGCATTCCTCACTTAAGTTTGCTTTACCACTTTATACAAATTACAAAGACAAATTCACCCCAAGATCAAATTTCCCAGGTGTGGATCGATAACGTATCTTTATCCTCATGTAGTATTTCTATTCATCGTAACATCTTTATAAATGGCTTTGATAGTATCTTTGGTGTTTCTTACAAAGACGGGAGGAGGGGGGGTCGACAGAGTCAAACATACAGACCACAGATCAATGAGTTTAACAGCCTAATACTTCTGTTTTTATTGAAGTTATCTAAGCCCTTAACCAGACGGTCAAGTGTTTTACTCGCACTGCTTTCTTCTTTCGTCTATTGTGTCTCGCTCTCAGCAGGAAATTAAAATACACTGCCACCCTCTAGAAAATAACACTGTGTCTCTGATAACAAGGGGAAATCTTATTGGTTCCTGCCAGAAAAAAATATATATGTACCAGTAATTATTGTTACACATCGCAAATCAAGTAAAGACAATCAATAGCTTATTGATTGTAATTAAAACATTTCAGTAATTATTAGTTGCACATTGAACAATGTAATACTCATTGGTTGTAATTAAAAGAGCTTTAATTATTTCATCTTTTTTTACACGCCCTCACACTATCTTACAAACCCTTACACACCCAACCTTGCATTACCAGTGCAGCAACAATGAGAGCAATCTTGGAACTATCCAGTCGTTCCATTTTTCTCACAACAAAAACAAACAACGTACATGGATCTATTTGTCTAGAAGTGAATGCATCAGAATGGAGCGGAGCAGGGAGCTTCTGTCACATTTTTTCTGCAAAAATTCCACAAGATGGTAAAAAATATAAATTTGGTGTCTTTGATGTTTCTGAAGTCTGTAAAGCATAAGTAAGAGACTGGGTAGGAGACTGTTGATTCTGACTTGGATGTCTTGAAGGCAAAAATAAACAGCAGCAAAATTCCCAAAAAAAAAGTCAAGTTTTTTAATATTTAAATAACGATTCAAAATGTCTAGTCTATGGGGTACCGTTTGTAAAGTGACAGAGACAAATATTAACTGCAATATTTGTGGTTAATTAACCTTTTTATGAGAAAAAAACTGTTTTTTATATTTCAAATGCATATTTTCACCTTTTAATTCATGTAATTATGAATGTTATATTTACTGACTTAATATTTAACCCTAACCCTAAATATTTAATTTAAAGTTAAATATTTTTATAAAACTAAATGTTTAGTTTGTAAACTAAATATTTAAATCTGATGAGGTCATTACTATCAATAAAGGGACTGGTATTGAACCAGCATGCACTGTGGCGGGGTAATGATTTTTACCAGAGCAGGAGAAGCAGCAGGAAGTGATAGAAAATTAGAAGGAAACAAAAGACAGAAGGCTGTGGATCAAAACGGTACAGTTATGGATTCTACAAGGGTAAACAGATCACCAGTCCACCTCTGGTCAATCAAATACATTTAAAAAAGGAAAAGTTCAAGGTGAGAGCCACAGCTCTATGTGCCAGCAGAAGAGGCTGTACCGACAGGTCTCAAAAGGGTAGGGATGCCCTGAAAAGAAACCTATTTACAAAAACATAGTCGTTAAAACAGCTCATCAATGTTTTCAGCCAGCAGGTTGGACATGTCTTGAACCAGTATAGCACATAAACACAATGGGCGACAAGGCTTGTGAGAATTAATTCAGAATCCAGCTTTTATTTGGATAGCAGCTCCGACCTACTTCCGGTGGCTAACCTAACTCAAGTTTGTGGGTCGCGACTCACGAGACTTAAGTTGTGATTTACAGCCTTGAGCTGTGACCTACGAGTCTGACTGCCTTTTGGCATGGTGAGTTCATTTTGTCCTATTATATTATCTCATAGCTCTCAGTAGTGTGAGTTTTGTTGATAAAATGATATGTCGCAGGAGTAGCTCTGGGCGCTGACTTCTGCCGTGAGCCCTGCCTGACTCATGGACCTTGGGTTGCAGCCCAATGAGCTGTCACGCTGCAGGTGTTCTTTCCCCGGAGCGGAATCCATGACGAAGGCGAATCCGGGAAGTTTAAAGTCAGAGTCATAAGATTTTATGACGGTTGGAGTTTAATTACAGAAACAATATAAGTTTAGATTGTTTCTGATCGCGAGTTCCGGTCTTCCATTTCTCACTCGGTAAGTTTTTTGTCATGGATGTTTTTTATGCTTCAAGTGATGGAGGAAATTGGGCTGTTTTTCCCTGTTTTTGTTTCAACTTTTGTTAAAATATAGGCATATGCCTTGATCATCCTCTCTTAAAATTTTGAATAAGACAGAAAGTTTGCTGTGTTGTGTAACTCTGCCAGTGAAACTAAAGACTTGAATCGCGCTCACGCGACTTGACTCGTGGCTCACAAACATGAGTCAGGTGCGTCACCGGAAGTTGGTCGTTGCTGTTTACAGCCCCCACCGTCCGCTTATCATTTGCATGTTAGCTAAACAATTTGTTTTGAGTCAGACATTTTCCCCCAAATTAAATATTTAGGCTCCAAACTAAACATTAAGTTAAAAAGCTAAATGTTTCATTTGGACTGAAATATTTATTTACAAATAAATATTTTGTTACAAAGCTTAAATGTTTAGGTCAGATGTTTAATTTGCAAGCTAAAAAAAACCATTTGCAAACTACATGTTTAATTTTATAAAATAAAATATTTGTTTACAAACTATAAATTTAGTTTATAAGCTAAATACATGATTATGAAAAAAATATGTAACTTGAAATTAAATATTGAACTTGCAAAGTAAATATTTAGCTACTATATATAAGATTTGTAAATACATGAATTAAAAGGTAAAAATATGCATTTGCAAAATTATACCTTTTTCTCCTTAAACAGGTTGTGTGCTGTTAATATTTGACCGTCACTTTATAAACGGCACCCCATAGTACATTGATTCTTTGATTTCCTTTTCAAGTTTTGGGATGGAAGAACCAAAAACCTGAGGATTACCCAAACCAGTAGAGTCGTGTTTTTTTTAATCTAAAGTTTAGTTTTCTTGGTTAAGGAAACAGGAAAAACCTAATTAGGTAGCTAACTGATTTAACTGGAAAACGTTTCTTTGAGTGAGCTTGTTTTTGCGTAAAGCGCCGCTGCTGCGCACAGACCTCCCTCTCTCTCTCTATGCTTGTGTCGATTTTTTTATTCTACGCTTCTAACCATCATCCACCCCCCTCCTCCTCCTCCTTTTCCTCCACTTATCTCAGCTCTGCGAAGAAGAAGAACGAGGAAGCCAAGGATTGACTTGAAATGTTCTTTTTTTACGCGCAGGAGCCGCAGCCCAGTCGCGCGTGCAAACAAAGCAATCCGGCTGCTTTTTGAACATGCCTGACCGTTTTTATCTGATGTCAGTAAGTGGCCGCGCGCCTGTGTGTGCGCGCGCTCGTTTGCTCGTCTGTCGGCCGTGATATAACCGTCTTGGATCGGTTGGATGCAGAGGAAGAGGAGGGGGGTAAGAAGCTCTGACGCTCAGGGAAGCTTCGTCCGTCACACCGTGTCCTGCGCTCTTCAGCGGCCGGTTGCCTGACCGGTGATGCTCGGCCTCTCTGCCTGGATGCGCCCCTGTGTCCGCGGTGTGCCATCGCTGCCGCTGCCCCAATCCCCTTATAGTAGATTCCCACTGTTGCCGGAGGAAGGTCTTGGGACCACATATGGAAACTGGGAATCAGAATTTTAGGAAAAGGGGAAAGCAAGCATTTTTATTTTTTTTATTTTCACAACTTCAAGATGTTTTTCCCTTTCTTTTAATCACAAGTATTTTAATTATTCTAAAAGGGTTGATTTATTTCCCATAATCTCTTAAAGAATGGCTTGTTTAATGACAGTTGTGGTACTGGCTATTATCTGGCATAAGTTCTAATTTTGTCTTTGATTTGGAGCACAGCTGGATTCTGCTGGTTTGAACCTGTCGTCTCATCTCTTTCACCACTTCAGATTTTCTTTACATATTGTGGGCCCTGCCTGCTTGCCTCGCTCACTAGTCTGTCCGTCTTCCTATGTCTCCCATCTTCGTCTTCCTACATCTCAGTTCTACAGAATCTCCATAATTCAGTAGTTAGATTAAGAGACCATCACTGAATTGTGCCATCAACCCTTCGGAGAACACTGCTTTTTTTGTGCCTCTTTTGGGGCTTTTTTCAAAGAAATCAGGCCGCCAACTGTGTTACTCTAACCCCCCCAGCACCTTTTCAGCATGAATTAATTCACACTGCATGCGGCTGTTCATCCATGTACAGGTGCGTGCGGATAAAAGTTAGGTCTGTGAGGGTGTGTGGGCACGGCAATGACGTTGTTGGCTGCATGTGACAATCTTCATCTGCACATTATTCCATACAGTACCGCTGAAGCTGTGAGTTGCTTCAAAATACCCCCCTTTTTTTATTACCCTCCTCTTTTTCGGAGTTTTGACTTTTTGAGGCCTTCAAACTCAACTAAGTAGGCCCAGATCCCAGACCACATCTCTTGTGGGATCTGCTAGAAGCCTGTGTTTTTAGGTCAGTGTTCTTTTTTTTCGAAGCAGGGCAACCTCCTGCCAATTTGGGACAACATTTTTGAAAGCTTTGCCACTGAGGGTTCTGTTGTTCTGGCCAAAGTGTTCTTGACCCATTTGTTGGGTCAAGCTGCCAACAAGTCCACCTCACAACCCCTCACCTTTAACTACTTTTTCATCTCCTTGTTGCCCCCCCAAAAACCAACCATACGATTTCCCCCGAGCTCCCCTAATTCCCCTGCCCCCCCAGCTCTCCCCCGCTATCGTCGTCCACCCGACGCCGACCACCCCCAGTTTTCCGAGCTGGCGTGGCGACGAAAACTCACAAATATTTACTTTCTGTACATCAAGAGGAAAGGAGGCGCCCCCTTCGTGGAATGTGGCAACATGGGGGTGTTTGACCGCGGCGTTCAAATGCTGCTAACTACGGTGGGGGCCTTTGCTGCCTTCAGCCTCATGACCATCGCTGTAGGGACGGACTACTGGCTGTACTCTCGTGGCGTCTGCAAGATCAAGAGCACCAATGAGAATGAGACCAGCAAAAAGAATGAGGAGGTGATGACACACTCGGGCCTCTGGAGGACCTGCTGCCTGGAAGGTGAGCTGGAGACATGTAGCATGTCCGTGTACGGGTACCACGACACCACTCGGCCATTCTGCACCAGGAGCGCGACCCCGGTGTGGCCACGCATACATACACTCAGATCTATGATTCATTCAAATGAAAACTACACTTTCTTTTTGCTTTTCTGTGTATTTTTAGATTTCTTCAATCCAACAAATATTATAGCTTGGACTTTCTACATTCTAAAACACACCAAACAACTGCACTAAGGCTTTACCTTTAACAATGGAGCTGCGGGTTGTTAAAGGTGGTGATTTGTTTCACTAATCAAGATAATCAATTCACACATTGAACCACGATTCTTACAATTTAATCAAAAGTTGTCCTGATAGTTGGTCTATATATGTATATATATATGTATTTAAACACCTTCATTTATACCTTTATTTAGAACTTATTTGCCAGTAAACAAACCATAAATGTCACTGTTGCTGTGGATCATTTTACAACAAATCCTGAAAATGTTCTCCACAGTTTTTCATCATCAAAGTCTGGCTGACTACAGTTCCAGCAAAGAAATTACCAATGCTTTAATCTAAACTGACAACAGTGTTTCCAACAAACATGTCTGGTAAACTGACCTTTTTCATCTTTAGAGGAAATTGATCACAAGATGTTTGTAATGTTCTTGGCATAATATGAGCATAATCAACTTTTTTGAGCTTTTAAGTGTATCATAATGTTAATTCCTCACAAAAAACTCTAAGCAGTATTTTGCGCCATTCACATATATCTGACCATTCTTTAAAACCCCTGCTCTCTGAGCACTAGCCCCACCTAATCCATGAAAATGAGTTGGTTCTCACATTGTGACATAACAAAGTGAAGAATGGCCCCCTCCAGGAAGAGTCTGTGCTGCCAGCACCACCCCCAGACTAACACACACGCCTTCTCAGCAGAGCAAAATGTTTTCATTTTATATGCACATCCATCCTTGAAAAAGTTTTGGATGTTGTTTGTTTTCCTGGGCAAACACAGACACGCTGCCACGGCTGGCTCTAAGATGACATCATAAAATGGGCGGCACCCACATCGAGCGAAAGCTGGTGACTCCAAAATCGAATTGTCTTACTTCTAGGTAGGAGAAAGAGTTTGCAAAAATAACTAATATTTAATAAAAATAATTGAATTTTCAAGAACAGATCGCAAATATCGACACTTGTTAAAGCCCCATTCGACAGTAGCAGTTTAGAAAGAAATTTTGTTACTGTCTTTAAGATCTCTCACAGATACCGAAGTGTCTTCACAGATACATGTGGTCTGACTGAGTAGGTAAACAGTTGTTACCAGCCTCTGCTCCTATTACTGTTTGTGCATAACCAATGTTATTGACACATTGCTCAAAGCAAGAGAGAGAAACGGTTGTGTTCTTGCAGCCAACAAACTGACATGTATTTTTCAACTAACCTTTTCTAGGAGAAAAAAAAATCTGTCAAGGTTGAAGAAAATCCAGTGTGACACCCCAGTCCTTTTATTTAGCCAGTTCAAAGGCTTAGACATTATGTGGAGTGAAAATGATTCATAGGATTTGCATGTAAAAGGTCAAACCCTCTTTTGGAGTGCGTAGTCAGATTACAGTGTTTGTGAGAGTCATGTCAAAGAGGGGAAAAACAGCCAAATAACTGCTTTCATAGCGTGTCAATAAAACAAACGTTGTGGACAAACATTTGGGTGGCAGAGGGAAAGAGGAATGGAAGCATATGTGAGCTGCAGTGTGAGTTTATTGGCGATCATACAATAGGGGAACTGTAAAATGTCTCTTTTGTGTGTGAAAACAAACTTGTCAGGAGCCCAACTCAGGACACACTGCAGAGTGACACATCGCACACACATTGCCACATGAACAGTTATTCCAGCTCAATCAATTTTAATAATTCAGCAAACGTCTGGATTCACCTGATGCACGGACAAAGCCGTGCACTAATGACATCAATTCACTGCATTTAAAGGATTTCTCCTGTGATTCACATTCTGTCTGTGGGATATAGCCACTAGAATAGCTTCTGCCTTCACATTCTATGTGGGTTAAAGACCGATGCAGTGTGTATATGTAACTCTGTAATGTGATGTAGAAGTCTGCAAACCACCAAATAGCTCAATGTCTACCAAATTACTGCATTCTACTGTTTGCTTGAATGCATGTCATCAGCAGAACTTAGCTATTACTCACAGAGTAGCACGCACTTCTGCATATCAAGCTATTTTAACTAGCTGTTATGTGACATCCCCTGATTGCAACCTTCTATTATCACGTTGGTCAACTCACGCTGGCTTAACCTGGCACACACCTCAAAAATGGAAAACTATTCAACTGTGTTCAACTGTGGAATAAGATATATCAACATTGGAATTATAGTAATAATAGGAAGTTCGTGGTTAATATTCTTTGTGTTGCTCAGAAAAGTGTACTATTTTTTGATGTAGTAAATTAGAGCACTTTTTTTTAGAGCACCTTTTTTTTTGTTTGGCTTTCTTTTATTTTCTTAACTGTTCAAGATTGAAAAATTACCCATTGATGGTGCAAGTAAAAGTTGGAAGCCTGTTTTAATAGTAAAAAACTTAATGAACCCACTTTTTAGTTGTAGGTTGATCCACAATGTCACAAAATGGAAAACGTTTGAAAATTGACCATTTATTAAGTGTGCCTTATAATCTGGTGCACCCTATTGTGCAGAAAATATGATACCAATGTTTTAAGGCTGTAAAACTCTCCAATTTATACACTTTTCTTAGACAAATATAAACATTTTTTTTTACTTTTCTCTTTTGTCAACCTCTTGAAGTTCAAACCTTCCTTGAAAAATAAGTCTAGTTTTATATATTGAAAACAAAGATCAGATCACAATCACAGATTTACTGTATGTAGATTTGTCACACTGAGTGCGTTTAGCTTGACACCGCACAGAGTAGATTGATTGACAAGGTCAGCAGCCAATCAGGATGCAGAATAGGTAACTCTATTAAAAAAGGACGCAAAATTACAATAAAATCTGCAAAACAGCAAGACCGTGATATAGCAAGACACTGTGTGACGTCAACATCTTTAGCACCAGAGGAACTTAAACCTAGACAAATACTAAAGGATAATTTCAATTACTAACATGTTTGTTCATGAAAATGCAGCTTCACCAAACCACTACATATATCATCCCTTTTTTCCTTACTAAGTATCTTTACTTTTCTCTCATTCAACGCTTGCTGTGCATCTTTGGCACCAGATTTAAAATGGTTAAGAGCAGAGAAATATTGGAGACAGATCCAGTGTGCTCTATATGCTTGGCCTTCACAGCTACAGTTGCTTTATAGCTGTGTGGTGTAAAGAAATGAGAGGGAAGAGGGAAAAAGATTGGGAGGCTCTGAGAAAAGGAAGAAAGGGAAAAGAGAAAAAAGGGAGAAAAAGAGCAGGCAGCTCTGGTTTGCTGTCACACACCCTCAGGCATCTTGTGCTATCTTTAACACACAGGCCCACGTTCTATCTAACTTATATTACCCAGGCTTTTAACATAATACGTCACAGCTTGATTCAGATTTCTTTTTCATGCTTTGGACAAGATGTACATGATTTGCAGATACAGGGGAAGGCCTGCTTAAGTTTGCCATCACAATGACAGGTCAACAGAACAAAACCGGAAACATGATATAGGGTAACACCTTGTAACTCACGGCTTGTATTGTAAACAATCTGCTTTTACAATCGAGCACTTGTCTGTGTGCAGATGTTAAAATATCTCAGAATTAGCCTACATCATGACGTTGACATTAATCATCCTAATAAGCAACAGCTCAAGCAGTTTTTCTATGCTGATCATCGACGCAGCCTGCGCAGCCTGACTGCGCAGCATCTTTTATCTAAAGCCAAAGATAGTGAAAGACTGTGATAGGAAGTAACAAATTACATAGATTGTAAAAAAAATATACAATCAGATTGTAAAAAAAATATTCTATTGGTTAAAAAAAATGCCACTAAATAAAGCTGCAAATAGTTTTGCTGCTGGGGAACAGAAATGCCATGTAATCTGATTACTGAGATAATCTGATTAAGAAAAAAAAATGCTGTCATTTGTAATACTACAAGCAGTAATTATTGGTAATCATAACAACTAGTGTATGGGATAGATTATTGATGGAAAATATAATATCAGATGACTCATTTTCGGATATTTAGAACAGAAAGAGTCGATTTCAAGAAGATGAATTGAAAACTCTAGTTTTTCTCCAAGAGGCATATAGAGAGGATTGTTTTCTTTGAATTACAAATAACTCTTGCACTGTTGTAGCTCCTGCTTTTTCCTTAATGAGTGGTTTTATTTGGCTTTGCAGCTCATAAAAAACCAGGAGGTATTTCATTATTTTTGTTGTTGTTTTATTATTTTTTGGTCAAACTTAAAAGGACAAAGTGTGCTGATTGCATGGTGTTTTGCTTCAAAACAGCCAATCACTGAGCATCTGATCTGTTTTTTTACATTCAGTTTTTTTTGGTTTTTATCTTTGGTTGATCAAATATCTTTTAAATTAAAATTGTAAAACATATCACACAATCTAAGATGGCTTGCAAAGAATTGCTGGAGGGCTGGCAATAAAGAGTTATGTATTCTCCCTACACAAAGAAGCTTGCAGTCAGCATCCAGCTACTCTCTGTTGGCGGCCTGTTGTTGATACAGTTATAAGAGTGACTGACAAGGCAAAGCAGCTGTCAAACCTCAACCAACAGCTCCAGGAATCAAGGCAAGAAAGAGGAGGAAAGGAATGAAAAAAAATCATTTGGGATTTTTTTAAAACTTGTTTTTCCTCCTTAGAGACATCCATGCAGCCATTCCGTCATCATTCTAGCAGCAGGTTTTGAGAGTATGCCAGTGGAACTCTCAATGCCTGTCACAATGAAAGGATGGGCCTGTGCTGGTGGCCCAGGTGTGGGATCTGGCTCCAGAGACACAGTCTGTCACAGTCTTCTGTGATAGATCTTGCCCCGGGACAGTGGCTTGTTTTTTTGCCACAGAACGGAGCTGCCTCGGAGGCCCCAGTCATGACAGGTGGAGCTCAGCAGGCTCTAAATGCTGCTATTAATCTTCATCACAGAGACGAAGAGCGAGCAAGGTGTGTGTGTGACAGCAGATATGTTACTGCAAACATGGTGTAGGTGTCTATGAGTGTACTTTGTGCACATGTTTGTACAGCAGTGTCCAACACAGAATCATGTTTGCGAAAATATCTGCAGACTCTGATTCTTAAAAAAAAAAAAAAAAAATTTATGAATGATGATTTCCATCCAAGCAGGACAGACCAGATTTCCAAAACAAGAGTTTGTGCCAGAATAGGATTATGTTGACAATGCTGCATCTTTACAAGTCCAAATGCTTTTTGTGTGTATTTGTTTTCCTCATACTTCACTCATAATTGGCCTTTACTTTTAATTTAATTAGATTATGTTTAACTGCCCTCAAAGCTAAATGTTTATTTTATGATCCACATGATTTTGTTTATTATATAAACATATTAAAGGAAATCCATGTTATTACATGAATTTAGATGGTTAAAATTTCAAAATTGTAATGCTCTTTTATAGGACTAATTAGCAAAATATAGATTTTAAAAAGCCCTGATAATCTGAATGAAATATGATTTATGAAAGTAGATACACTTACATTTTTGATTGCTTGATTACAGACGTCATGTGTGTATGATGCACTCTCTCATAGTTGAGAGACAAAAAAGGCCTGTAGTTTTCACCTATGATGAAAATTACAGGCTTCTCTCACCTTTTTAAGTGGGAGAACTTGCACAATTGGTGGCTGACTAAATTATTTTTTGGCCCACTGTAGATTTAACTCTTGATGCCTGAATATATTTCCATATTTATTTATATATTAATAAAACAAAAAGCTGCTTGTGTTTTTGGTTTCTAGTAAGAGCTTAACTAAGTAAAGGTTTGATGCGTATTTGATATCTATTTGCATCAATACAAAGATTTGTTCCTTCTTTGCAACTGCTTGCTTGGACATGCATCCATGCATGAGATTTTGGTGTTTAGATTTCTTCTAAAAGATGCTGTTGGTGCAAAGCCAGAAAGTCATCATCTATTCCAATGTGAAAACTGCAACACAAAAATAGTTTTACAGATGTTTGGCTGTAGCTAAATATATAAATATAAAAATTCTGAATTTGTAGCCTTGAGATGCTCATTCCATCAAACAGTAATGTGGTCTTTGGATGTACAAGTAACTTCGAAAATCTTTTAAACACAAAAGCCTGACTGAAGACGTTCTAAGACGGCAAGTCGGCAACTTGGGCCACACGAGCCACAGATGGCACACAGAAGAACAGACAGGGGGTGTAACAACAGTTGGCACTTGATTATTCGTTTGTATTTTTCAGATTTAAAAAAATTTGTGTTTGAGTGACAATCTCTTCTCACAATGAACTTTTTTTCTCGATGAGTTCATAAGGAAAGGGTCCATTCACGCAGCGCTGTTACTGTGATCCCTCCCACCTATAATACTATAATACTAATACTGCCACTTTTCCAGGTCAGCCTTCATGAACGGGCAATTAAAAAATTGTGAAACTGTTGCCAGTAAGATGACAGGTGGGCCCATGTCTGTGGATAGAACGTAAGTGCGTGCTTGACTGGGAAAGCGTGACGCTGATCCTTGAGCTATTGCACACGTTTATGACAGCAATCATTTTTTTGGTCATGGCATTGCAGCAGCTGATATTTATGAAGTAATAAGTTCCATTTATCTTCTGCCGTTTTATCCCTTTCGGGGACACAGGGCTGCCAGAGCCTATCCCGGCCACTTGTGGGAAGCAGGGGACACCCTAGTTCGCCAGTCTGTCGCAGTTTTAAAAAGAATACTACAGCTGATCGCCACTCCTTTTACTGAGGGTAAATACAATGAATTATGATGCTGTCCAATTGTGGAAAATGTATATTACTAAAATGACCGAACTAATAAAAAAGTAAGAACATTTAATTTTACATACAGTAAAAGCAGCATCACGGTATTCACTTATATCAAGTAACTCAGGCCCTGTCTCATAATGTAACAAAAGATGAATAATCGAAAAGCATACACCTATTTTTTCAATGTTAATGGTTGTAAAGATCTTAAAATTATTGATGATATTTTGTTCTGGCGTATCCAATCTTATCGCTGTAGGGATAACATACCATAAATGCAGCACTTTTAGTTTCAAACAAGCATAGTTGAAATATATAGGGTGCCGTTTGTAAAGTGAGACAGCCAAATATTAACAGCAATATTTTAGCAATATTTATTTAGCCTTTTTTAGTAGAAAAACTGTTTTCAATTTTTAAAAGTATATTTTAATAAATACATGAATTTATAAATACATGAATTGAAAGTATATTTTCACCTTTCAATTCATGTATTTATAAATTTTACATTTACTAATTACATATTTAGTCAGCAAGCTAAATATTTAATTTAAAGTTAATTGTTTTTTTATAAACAAATACTTAGTTTACAAACTAAATGTTTAGTTTGTAAACTAAATACTTATCTTCATAAAATCTAAACATTTAGTTTGCAAAAGAAATATATAGATCAGACCTAAGTATTTACTTTCCAAAATAAGCATTTAAGCATGTTAATTAAGTATTTATTTGTTATATAAATATTTAGGCCAAATAAAAAATTTCAACTTTAAAAATTTTCAACTAAATATTTAGTTTCGGAATGTTTAACTCCAAGTTAAATATTTTGCTACCATGCAGGTGAACTTGCAGAAACATGGACTACCAAAATAAAAGCTGGATTTTGCTCAATCTCTAAACTGTGTGAAACCAGAGTTGTCACCCATGCATGTACTTCTGCTTTACTGATTCAAGACAGGTCCAACCTGCTGCCTAAAAAACATTGGACAAGCCGTTCTATCTGCTTTTTTTTAAAAATAGGCTTCTTCTCAGGTAATCGCTACACTTTTAAGACCTGTCGGCACACCCACCTCTACTAAATCACTCCCACCCCACTCTCACCTCAAACAGAACTTCTCCTTTTTTAAATGTATTTGTTTGATTTAAACCAGAGGTCTGTTTAGTTTTGTAAAGTGAAAAACTGTGCCATTTTGGCAAGCAGTCATCTGTCTCCTTCATTAATCACAGTAATTAAATACAAATTAAAAAGTGCTCATTTTCCACATGATAGCAGGGGGCGCTAATCGAATAATGCGAGATTATTTAAACAGAAGAGTCTATAAACAGCCCCCATGCACCTTCCCATCCTCTCCTTATCTACCTATCTTCAAAAGAAGTAAAGTTATTTTAATGCATGAGCTAGAAAGAACTGTTTCGGTCATTTCTATTAGTACAGGGACTGGTATTGAACCAGCATGCACTGAGGCAGGGTTATGGTTTTCACGAGCAGGAGAAGTTGCAGAAAGCGATAGAAAATTAGAAGAAAAAGATGGACAGAAGGCTGTGGACAAAAACGGCATGGTTGTAGACTCTACAAAAGTTAACAGATTGCCAGTTTAATTAAGCTAATACATTTAAAAAGCCTATTTACAAACTAATAACCGTTAAAACGGCTTATCCATTGTTATTTGCCAGCAGGTTGTACATGTCTTGAATCGAAAACTTTGGAAAGAATTAGTTCTGGTATAGGGAAAAATCCAGCCTTTATGTTTATAGTCCACTTCCACTTCTTAGCAAGTCCATTTGCATGTTAGCTAAATATTCTGTTAAAAAGCTATATGTTTAATTTGGACCTAGATATTTATTTAAGAAATAAATATATTTTTTTACAAAACTGAAATGTTTAGTTTGGAAATGTTTAGTTTGAACTATACAGTTTGTAAACTAAATCTATTATTATAAAAATATGTATTTTTTAAATAAAATATTTAGCTTGCTAACTAAATGTTTAGTCAGTAAATTTAACATTTATAAATACATGAAATAAAAGGTAAAAATAAGCATTTTAAAAATAAGCCTGTTTATTTTCTCCTAAAACCGGCTAATTAACCAAAAATATTGCTGTTAATATTTTACTGTCTCATTAATAAACTGCACCCAATAGCAATATCATTTCAGCTTTGACCTAGACATTATTGTTACAAGAGCACTTTTTTAAGTTAATGCCAAAATGTGTTGAAAAAAATTATTTGACCTGCTGTTTATTAATTTTAATGAAATTGCACATATATTAAAAATGTTTTTGTATTTATTTGTATTAGAATTCAGATTTAGTTGGCACAGTTGTTGCAGAGGAATTTTAGAGTTAGCACTTCATGTCATACACGTTGCTAACCCGTGTTCTAAGAAGTCATCAATGTTTCATTCATCCACTCTTCTATTTTAGAAATCAAAGAGATTGTGACATGCCAAGATGGTTTCACCCACAAACAGACTTAACTGTTTAGAAGTCATAAAATTGCATTCCACATGACCACATGGTCAATCTTTTTTTGTCATCGTTAAAACAAACTGCTGACCTTCTGAACAATAAAATGGCAAAGAGAGGATTTCTAACGCCAACTGACTCTTAAGACCCACTCCGATGAAAAATGTGTTTTTGGTGTTTTTAACATGATCATGTGGCATTTTTGATGGATATAAACAACAAAAAATAAGCTTTTCTATGTATTTATTCATTCGAATTGTTGGGCATCAAGAGCACACGAAAAATGCTTGTAGCTGTGACGTAAAAGCTACTATTGGCAGGCCAAAAGCTCCCTGCTTCGCTCCATTCTGATGCATTCACTTACAAACAAATAGAATTATGTAAATCTTCGTTTTCTTTGTCCAAGCTGGCATGTGGCTTAAAACTGTGTAGCTGGATAGATCTGAATATGCTCACTCTTTATGTTTGACTGGTAATGTTGGTTGAGGGTTTGAGGAGCTAAAAGCTAGCGGTAGACTGTAAACGAAGAGCTCTCAGTTATGGCTGACAGGAAGTGGGAGGTGAGCTTGCTCTGTGCCAAGGACGTGCAGAGACCTTTGGAGGGGCGGGTGCTGAAATTTGAAAAGGGGCATGTGGAAAACAAATTTAACACTTTATGATGACAACTTTCAGGATAGAAGACTATGTTATAGCAACCCATGTTATAACTTTGTAGTACCTCTCCAAGGTTGCCGAAAGCATAGTTGCTTGTAGCTGCTGTGGCAACAAGCTTCAACCTGACTGGCACTTCTCTTCTTCTGGAGGTCAAGGTCTACTGATCCAGCTTTCTTTGTGGCCTGTTCAGACACCAGAAACTCTTTTTCTGATCGGGTAAGGGGCAGTCTCTTCAAAATAATTGTATTAACTGCTGCCAAGTCTACATCTTACTGCCACCAGATGTGATTGCAGTGGCCCCATCTTTGGACAGGTCATCTCCAGACAAAGATAATGTTTTGAGAGTGATCATTGCATGAGCTGCTGAAGGACTGGAGGATCTTGCAGTGTAATTTCCTCAAGAAATGGACAACGTCATTTAAATGAGTGATGTGAAATTGCAGCACTTGGGCGGGGTCAGTTGGGTGTGTTAGTTCAAGTAGGTTTGGGTGTGGCCTCTGACTGGTTCCTGTCCCCATCTCCTGACCAGCTGTTTCCTCTATGTGGGCTTAAATTCCATCTCTGATGCTTTTTCTTCAGCCTATGTCTCCTTAGTTTCCATTATTCTCCCTTTTTTCTGTACAATGTAGTTACTGGCCTGTGCAGGCTTTCGGTTAATTGCAATTGCAAATGGGAGAGCTAATTTTTTGCCTTTTATGAAGAGTAGAAAAAACATTTTATTCAACATCTGGAAATTTTTAGATTAAATGAATGGAAGTATTTTTTTTTAATCAGAAGGCATTTTTAAACCAGTTGGTGCTGTGAGAATCAGTTCAATCGTTTAGAAGAAAAACATCCTCTTTTGATGGGATATTAAGAAGCAATGACACTCTAATTCACCAATAACACTCTCTTCATCGTCTAATTAATGCAGTCATTCCACCTTCTATTTGCGGCAGCTCTCCTTATCTTCTTGCATGGCATTGCTTGGTACTGTTGACCACATGACATGGTGTAACTATGGTGATACAGCACTCTGTTGGCAGCACAAGGCCACCTGTCAAATTAACATCACGGCCACTCAATCAACGAGAATGTTTACGGGTTTCTCACACACCACCTGGGACTGACACACACTCCACCACATCAGTCACACACAGCAAATTCGTATGCAAAGTCATATTTGATACAGACTTTTCTGAGACCCCTACCTCATAATGGACATATTTAAATACCTGGGTGTTCACCTTTACAATAATCTGGACTGGTCTAGCAACACAGATGCTCTGTACAGGAGGGGTCAGAGTTGCCTTCACCTGCGTAGGAGACTGAGGTGTTTTGGTGTGTGCAGACAGCTGGTCAGGCCTTTCTATGACACTGTGGTGGCCTCCGTAGTCTTTTATGGAGTTGTGTGCTGGGCAGGGGACAGTAAAGGCAGAGACAGGAGGAGACTTAAACTGGTTAAGAAGGCCGGCTCTGTCCTGGGCTGCAGACTGGAGTCAATCGAGGAGGTGGCGGAGAAGAGGATGCTGGTTAAGCTAACATCCATCATAGATAACCCCTCCCACCCCCTGCACCAAACTGTAGAGGCACTGACCAGCTCCTTCAGCTCCAGACTTTACACCCACAGTGCAAGAAGGAGCGCTACCGCAGGTCCTATCTCCCCACAGCCATTAGACTGTACAACACAGTGCTGCAGTGATACACTATGTGCCCACTCTGTGTTTTTTCATTTATTGTTGCAGTTGTTTCCGTCGTTTTTGTTTCTTATAACAGTTGTTTGGTGTGTATTTTTATTTATTTGGTTTAATTTATTTACCTTGTCATGCAGGATGCAGATGTTCTTTCTTGCTCATTTCAAAATGAGTGCTTCCATGCAATCCCAAAAACATTTAGTAGGAAAAAATTTGTGGTTAGAGTACTTACTCTGTTAATATTCTTTTTTAAAATTAAAAATCCTGTATCTGTTGATAATTGATTATTTATAAAACTGTTACACAATGTTAAAAATATATGTATTAAATTTGAGTTTTTTTTCCTGAACACTCATGTCAAATCTTTGTCTTATTGTGAACAAAAACTTATCAAGGTACCTAATATATCATATTTTATACTGTTCATCATTTTTGTGGATTTCATTCAAGGGTAAAAAAATCTTAATTCCAAAAAACTTGATTATTCTGTCATTTTTTTTTAAATAGTGGGCTTTACAGGGTTAACAAGGAGTGATAACTAGAAGTAAGATAGCTTAAAAAAATTTTTTTTTGGTAAAGCCTTTTTTTTTTATTTTATTTGTCAAGTTTTACTTTTAGACTTGAAACATTATTTTTTTTCCTGGGAGTTTCAAAGCTTTCGGTTTTCACAGAGTTCGACAGTAAAAGTAGCAACAATGTGGCATTACAGCTGTCCTGTCCTGTGTTTGCCTAAGCCCCATCTACACAGAATCATGTTTAATTTATTAAAATCCTGCCAATTCAATAGTGATCTCAGGGTAAACAGACAAAAAAGTCTAATCCACTTTAAGTTTTACATCGCAGGCCATTCCAATTCAGTACACATGTGTGAATCTTGTGGGTTTTATGTGTGGGCAGGGAACCAAAAATCTGTGGAATTAATCTTGAAATTGTCTTTGAGAGCTGCAGTCCTGTGTTCAGTGGTGTGTTCACACTGCTGTGGATGCTGAAGTGTTTCACTAACAGGATTATGTAACATGACAGAGCTGTTAGCTGTCTGTGGTGGGACAGGAGGCAAGTGTGCCAGAGTCATGTTGATCATATAGACCGTACAGCCAGTTATTGTGAAGGTATGTGGTTTATTGTTACAGACCCACTCAGATGACATGTTTTTTGATGTTTGTGAAATGTTCTCCTTACTAGCATTTTTTGATGATGAAAGACATAAATATAGAAAAATGAGTTCAAAATTCAAAGTATTCTATTTTAAAAAGCTTGGAGCTGTGAGGTAGAAGCTACATGTTCTTGTGGCATTTTTTTGATGATGGAGGACATAAAGTATATTAAGAAAGTTAAGCTTAAATTTGCATTTCTTTGTATGTCTTTATTAAAATAGTTGTAAATCAGGAGGAGATGGAAAACAGCTGTTTGAAAAAGACCATATTTGTTAAGTAGAAAATACAATGGGTGGGCCACAAGCTTCCTGCCCCGTTCCATTCTGATGCATCCACCTGGAAACAAATGGATCCATGTACATCTTTGTTTTCCTTTTTGGATCTGGCTCAATACAGTTCCCCTGGACAGTTCCAATATTGCTGGCAATCTTTGTTGCTCAATCTTTAATGTTAGCTTGAGGTTGTGAGGGGCTGTAAATGAGTAGAGAGCATAAGAACAGCTAGATGATGGGAAGTGAGGACAGGCTTACTCTGCTCCAATAGTCCCACCCACAACTCTGAGGGAAATTGCTAATGAACTCCTGCCAATCTGCAGAAACTATGTCCAGGTTTTTTTATTTTGGCTAAAATGGCATGATCAGAGTTGAAAGAACTCTGGGAACACTTTTAAAGAAGGTCGAAAGACAATTGGAGTGGGACGTTGAGGTATATTGGATCTGAACAGTAGCAACTGAAGTGTGTTTTGAAATGTTGTAATCTACATGGTAAAATGTGTTTTGCTTTTTTAAAATAAAAACTTAAAGGAGTTGTTTTTCTAAAGTTTTGTATTCTGATTTACATATTGACCCACAAATGAGCCATCTGAGAAACTGGAGCAGATGATCCTAAAATGGGTTTTGGGGCTATGTGATTAGTATGAGAGACTGCACCAGGATTATAGGACAACCAATCTAAATCTTTCTGTGTGGAATGGTAAACACAATAACAGTTTTAGGGAATGCACATTTAGTTTGTTATTTTACATATTATTTTTCCTTTTTGCTCATTTATAATGTCTAGTTATAAAACCAATAAACTCCACATCTGCTGTAGTTCCTTCCACTCATGCTGTTAGGCATTTTTGGTCACTTCTAAAAACATTTTTTTTAGGATACATTTATATATAATGCTCCTCCCTGGTATAATTTTCTCTAATTTATTAAGGTATTCTCAAAAAAAGCTTTTGTTTGTTTGGCTTTTTTTTGTTATAAAAAGTAGGTGTGTAACATTTCCTTTTTTACAACAATTTGATTCATGTCCTAATCTGTGGTTGATTTTTATTTTGTGTGTGGTTTATTTTTAACTATCTAATTCAATCTGATTCACTGACTTAAAATGGATACAGGACATCCTTTGGCAAAAAGTCAACCGCAAAAGTCAACCTCAGAGATGAATACCTAGGTACTGAACAGTGGAGGTGACGTTTTTCAGATTCCTTGTATTTCTTGCGAGATAATAAAGTGTCAATTAAATATGTCTACAAACAAACAAGTTAACAAGAATTATTGGTAAGTCCATTCACATTTTATTTTCATGAAGTTCAGCCCTCTATTTTTTTTTTCAGCATAAGAATAATCCAAAAAGGACATTATTAGAAAATTATGCCACGCTGTTCGGTCACATGGCTTGATCATTTTTTCTGGCATCACGTGTGTTATCCACTGTGATGGTACTTGTCATTTTTACATTATAGTAAAATTAACCTACTATGTCTCAACCCAACTTGTAAAAAACGTGAAAAAAAAAGATATTGACATTTTGACAGAGCGCTGTGTAGCTCCCAAAATTGCTTCAACATCAGTAATGCCAACAGAATGAGTCCGTATGCATAAGGTGCTCCGGATAATAAGGCTCTGTCATTTTGTTAAAAAATAAAAGGTTTTTAAGTGCACCTTATGGTGCCAAATAAAAACGGAAGTTTGACTGCTAATGACACCAAAATCTATAATTGTACTGTTGAATGTGTGACAAACACTATGTGAGCTTACAGTACTACTCAGCTCAAATGCAAACAAAACCTACCTGTAATAAAAACTGTCTACATTTTTGACATTATGTATTTTTTTAAGTAATGCAGTTCGTAATCAGACATATGAATAATATAGAAGTCATTATCGTACCATGGTTAAGGGATAGCAACGATGCAGTAATTCCATATTTCATTGTGGAGAACAGTTCTGTGTGCATGCCTCACTTCCATTCTGTAACACAACAACACTTTCCAACATAACAACAGTGTGTCATATGCTGTCTTTCACAGTGGGACTCCTGCATTTTACAGTAGTAACAGTACGTCACGCTCTTTGTTTTACAGTATAGTAGGTTTAGAGTGGTGCGGCAGAAAGCTGTTGGCACCTCCAGACAGGCTGTTTAACGCCTGGTGGGAGAGGTGCACACAGGCCGACTATAGCCTGATCCTGCAGACATCAGGAGCCAACTGCAATGACCACACACTCAGTGGGTCTTTATGTATGTGTATGTGTGCATAAGCAGCATGTGGAAGGGCCTTTTTGGATGTACACACATGGGCCATGTTTGTGCCATGGTTTTATGCCACACACCATCAGTCAGAGCGGGGCAACAGATAATCTGAGATCACTGTGAATGAAGGGTAAAGCCTCAATGGAGTTGGTGTTGGTGGTAACATATGGACATGGACTGATGACTGTGTCATTTGTAAGCTACAAGAGTCATGGTGTTGGTGTGCTTTTTAGCAGTTTTAAAGGCTGATTTCCACAGGTCCCTCTGTGGTGTATCTCCATTGCATTGACACAAGAAAATAGAAAGTTAATTCATCAATCAGAATGTTTACATCCCCTCTGTCATGTTAACGTTCTACGTCTGTCCCTCCATTCCGCAACGCAAGCTTTACACCGGAGTTCTATTTTCAGTCCGTTTACGCGTCAATTTTGCAGCAAAAAGCAGGGGAACTGCAAACAGGCCCGGTTTTCAAAACAAAAACTTGCATTGTACTTTAAATATAAAATTTTATAAGACCTAATTTCATATTTATGATGACATACTCATGCAATAATACATGTTAACACCTCCACAGATAGCACCACCGTGGATAACACCACCGAACACCAACGTCAGTTTAATTGCATAGTTTCAAAAGTTGTGTTGTGACACAAAACATGTATTTTACAAGGATTCAGTTAGCAAGGACAGGGCTTGTTGTTTTAGTGTTTTGGAAATCCACCTTATAAGAGACAGAAATAACATGGAATCTGGACAAAAAATGTAAATAAATTTCAAAACAGAACATATTTGTGTTTTTGTTTCAAAACTGTGGCTTTTGTTCTCATTTTAGAGCCATTTGCACCATTTGATGTACCTCGCGTAAAACGCAAATTTAGAGAAATGGTGCATTCATGTGTTGTTTGAATGATTGGAAAAATGAAAAATCCACAATCCAACACCGCATGAATGCACAGTAACTAGGGATGGGTATCGTTAAGGTTTTAACGGTACTACTACTCTTATCGATACTGCTTATCGATCCGGTATTTTAACGGTACTCTTATCGATAATTTTTGAGGACGAAAAATACATAAATAAATAACAAATTAAGAACATAAAGTGTTTTATTTCCTCATTATGCAACAACACTGTTTTTTTAACAAAACATTTTACTTTATACATGAGAATGTTCCAGACAGGATATTCATTTAATTATTTAATCTCATTATTTTCATTCTTTATGAGCGTGATGTTTCCTTTGATCTTTTGTCCATTTTCCACAACCTTGAATAGACTTTACTGTCTGTCAAACACCAGAGTAAGGATTGAGTGAGATGATGGAAACAAAGTAACTTTGATGCAGACTCCTTTCTATTTATTTATTTTTGTTTAAATCCAGTAAAGCCAAAAAATTATATTAATTTTACGGATGACAACTATCATTAGTCATTAATTATTATTAAGTATTAGGAAGCAGCTGATAGTTTGTCGCGGGTCTGGAATCATAAGCGGTGAATCTAAGCCCCGCCTCTCTACCTGTTTGTTTTGTGTAGAACACGCCGCCCCAGCGTGTTCTACACAAACAGCACAACATACGGTCATCATAGCAGCAAGGTGACAGCATAGCAGGGGCTCCTTGACGCAAACTTAATAAATTTTACGCAGAAACGGGTGTTCTTAGGGTGTTCGAGATCGCCACTGACTGTGTGTGCGCTGCCTTGTCTTGTGTGTGCCGTGCGCGGCCCGTGCTGTCTGAACAACAGCCCTGCCCTCCGTGCACACAAATAGACAGACAGAGCTCTCCGCTTCAATGAGAATACCGAAATTATTATCATCATTAATTAACGGAAATTGACTGACTTGGTGAGTTAAATATGGCAGATAACGTTTATATCTTGTGGGACACACAAAAAAAAGAAAAAGTAACTTCTCCAGTACCGATAGCAGAACCGTTCAGGTCAGATCTTAACGATACTGCGGTCTTGAAGAATGTGGCCCCGGGGCTGGTTCAATACCGGGGCACGGTACCCATCCCTAACAGTAACCCTCTGCACCTAATGGTCAATTTATTTGTAGTGCACCATCAATGGGGAGACTCCAGAATTACAGGGAAAATAAAAATTAACAAGGATTATCAATGCAATTTATTCCAGTTTGGCGGGCCAGATTAAGTAGTTTAACATATAAATAGTTTAGCATATGGCCCATCCCTACTCTAGAGCGGGGTCCCCAAACTGTTTCTTATAAAGGCCACTTAACATTTTTCTTCTCTGATGTGTCTAATTTTAAACTTTTGTTTTTCTTTTATTGTGAGGCGCTTTGGTACTCTAAAGAAGTTATAAAGTGCTATTTGAATAAAGTTACATTTTATTCATTCATTCATTCATTCATTCATTCATTCATTCATTCATTCATTCATTCATTCATTGTGAAGGAAATAGTTTTATTATTATCATTGTTTAAATGTATTTGGTTAAATGTATTTTTAAATGTTAACTCAGATTGACCTTTTTAGAAAACAGTTGTGTGTTTGTTCATCTGTTTCTCATCCCCAGCTAGGAGGAAGGGGTTTTACGACACACTGTCCTTAGCTGATAAGGAATACTGTTTGAACTTAGAATCCTCCCAAATGGGTCATTATACGACACCCCATAATGAACTTTTTTCTTTGTTTGGAAATTGTTACCGCCTACTTGTATTCTTAATAAAAGCAGCACGGGGAGAAGCAGACCCTTTGAGAAGAGAAGCGTGGTGGACGTTTCCTGCCACATTTGCTTTTCTCCCTCGTGCATGAGAAACTTGATTCTTGTTGTGGTTTGTTGTTTCTAATTGTGTTTTTCTTTAATGTTTAGATGCATTTATCTGACATTTTGTGACATTTATAGAATAAAGTCAGGAAAAATAATACTAAAAGACTTTTATTATAAAAAATGAAAATCAATATATAGTCTGTCTTCTTGTCAAAGAACTGTGCGTTTGCGTACAGGAGACACGGCATTTATTGACAAGGTCTCCTGCCAATCAGGACACAAAAGAGGGTTGCGCTGTTTTAAAAAAAAAAGCAGCAGCACAATTACGCTAAAAGAATCAGAGAGACTGCGAAAGGTGAACTGCGAGATAGAATGGGAAGACTGTCTTCTATTAAACGAGGATTTTTATAGGGGTTCAGATAGGGTCACCGACTGCAGAAGGGTGGTATAAAATGTCACATTCGCATGGCCAGATTGAAACAAAAAAAATCATCTCTGATATTGGTCAGGAGGCAGGTTTTGGCCCGTGGGCCATATTTTACCCATCCCTGGTTTACGTGTTGGCTGAGCGCAAAGAGCTCAACAAACTACTTGACACTGGGGTAAGAGGACAAACCACTGCTGCAGAATCAGGGGGGAGGGTGGAACGGACTGGAGTCGCAATGGAGTAAATGTAATTTAACTGACTGTCATGAGATTGACTCCTCACGCAACAGAGTTGCATCACAGACAGACTAGTGTAAATTCGGGGTAACAGTTTCATAGTATGTATGCACCATGTCTGTTGGTAAGTTTTATTGTATTTTAGACTCCACTGTTATCATGCCGTTTTGTTGTCTCTCTATCTCAAGCTACACTCACACCACCCTCAGAAAGGCAAGTTTACATTGTGTCCACTTTATTGGAATATCGCCATATTTTAATTGTCACAGTTAGAAAAAAACGTATTTGTTTTTTCCCTGCCATATCTATTTTTAGCATATAGTTTTGGATATTTAAAATGTTGTTCTGCAATTTTTGGGATATTTATTCAAATGAACTAAATTCAGAATTCTTTTCATCTGTATTTACCTCCACCTCAGTGGCTTTGTGGTAGAGTGTTCAGCCTAAGACTTACAGGCCGAGTCATACCAAAGACTATAAAAATGTTTGAAACTCAGCATTATGAGTTGGATTGGGGATTGAACCACTACATGGTTTCTGATTGCGGCTGTGTCTGCAGCTCACCGCTCCCCCAGAGGATGGGTCAAGTGTGGAGAACAAATTTTATTCACCTAGGTGCGTGACAACTAATGGGGCTGTAAGTTTAAAATGGTGATTCTATACATTCTACATATTTCTTTTAGTTTTCAAAAAACATTTGTACATACAGTTGGTACAGATTAATTCATTTAGTTTTAAATACACAATATAATAAAGAATAAAAACATTCAACAGAGTACATACAAGTACATTGGCGGTTAAAGAACCATTCAGTCAGGAGAAATGCCCAAGCAGTGTTTTTGACTGCAAAAGCTGACTTGCACAGAAGATTGCTGGTTCCACCAGCTGCAACCTCCACCATGGGAGATCCATGGGCCCAGATGGGGGTTGATGAAAGGACGAAGCAGCAGCAGACTTGTGCCTCTGGAGAACTGCAGTACAGCCACAGGGAGAGACCATCTGTGATCCAACGACTACTCAGAGAGTGCGTCGCTTAGATATCATTCATTATCCATTCGTGGTTTCGGCTCTAGAAATGTTGTTTTTAACCTCTAGAAGATAAATCATATTTAAATGTCTAAAGTTTAGGTTTCTCTTTTTACATCCTGTTTTTGTGTGAATTGATGATTTCTGAAGGAATATTGCATTCTGTCCGAAGCAATCAGTGCTGTTTTTTTTTATGCACAAAACATTTGAAAACATTCACAAAAGGGATCCTTACCCAATATCTATCCATTGAGGGTGACTTCATTCTGAAAATGACAATCCCAATTTAAAGTAAAATGTCAAATTTTTACATCTACAATACATTTTCAAAAGCTACCCAAATTCCAAAACTGGCCAAAATTGTTTTTTTTTTTAAATCTCAAAGCAAATAGTAAATGGCTTGAACTTTATAGCGCTTCTCTTTCATACTTTAAGACACAAAGCGCTTTACAGTCACAGTTCCATTCACCTATGCACGTGCACATTCACACACTATGAAGCTCACATTGAAAAGCTGGGAGGGGACTTATTTTTTCTACTGTTTACCAGCGTATGTCCACAACCTACCATTTGAAAAGACTTGGTGCCAAATGCAGAAGCAGTTCAAATCTCACAAATCTTGCTCCAGGCTTTTTCTTTCACAGCTCTATTTCAATGTATGAAAGACTTGGTGTAACGGAATTCCGGCCAGGCACAAACCGCAATTAATAATTTCTCCTTCATGATCAATTTGCAAACGGTTGGCACTTCCCCTAATTAAAACGCACACCACGTCACTACCAAATCGCTGTATGTCTGCATTTACAGCTGGAAGAGATCCTTTCTCATTAAAAGGCAGGAAAAACTATCATTTTTCTTTAGAATGCATTTGTAGTTCACTCTCTGTCTTAATACAAAAGGATTGAGACACTTGCTGTCATATTTGAACGTTTATCAGAAGAGTTTTTGAAGCAGGAAGTGTGAATCTGTGAAGACCTCTGATAACTTTACAAGTCCTCTGACTCCTGCACTCTGATTGGTTGACTCCCCCCTCCTCTAACCCCCCCACCCCACCCCCCCGTTTCATTATCGGACACAGATCAGTTTTGACACAAGTTTCTCACAAAGAATGTGTCAGAAGTCAGAGTGCAGTTGTAGTGCACTTGTGATTTGCGCCAGCAGATTCGAGCACAAGCACATTTGAGCAGTTGGAATCACAGATTTGAGGTTGTAACTCTTAATGAACACACGTAAATGGAATTTGTCAGTTCTGATTTTGTTTGTCAGTCTTTACAGCAGAAGATTTTTACACACGCATGCAGACTTTTGGTGCACAAGTTTTCACATTCTATTTTACAAGTTCTCTCATCAAATCTACAAGCTCGTTCATTTTGGAACATTATTACCTTCATATATTACCCTCTTCAACACTTAAGTGGGCAAGGTTGAACCTCTGATCTTCCAATCAAAACGGTTTCCTAAGCTTTTTTGGCACAATATTGATTTTTTACCACATTTTCAGGCACATAGTATTCATTCGTATATACCATCTTTTTTACAGGGTAAAGGACTATTTATAAGGTTATAGATGTGGTAACATCAAATGCAAACCACCACATTGTTTCAGCAAATAACACACCCAATGTGAGTGATAAAAAAAAGAGCTCTGGTGCCCTTTTTCTTAGCATCAGATAATGAGAAAGGATGACCATTCAAGTTTTTTAACTAAACTTTGTTGCAGTTCTCCGGGTAGAAACTAGTCAGCGATCTATTCTATATAGTACCCCCATGTGTCCTTGAGGACAAAGGGTGCATTGTTGTGAAAAGTAAACCCACTCAAACCCCAGTCAATGTCTCAGGAGAAAAATAAACTGCTTAATGATCCAGCTATTATCTGAAAAAGAGGCACAAATGTGGTGAGGCACCCATCTATACTGCCTAAAATGGAACAAAGCCAGGTGTCAGTCTGCGGTTCATCATATCTTTATGGCCAGTGGACAGCTTTAATGCTAAACAGCACATATGGCTAACTCACGTCAACAGGAATGATGCAGCAATGATGAACTCCATTCCTTGATTTTATGTTGTGTGATCCTCCATTAATCCCCTGATTGTGTTATGTATATGTCTTGTCTAATGGTTTGAGCTTTTATGAGCTTGGTGTGCAGTACTGCAGTTTGAAACTTTTTTAAGTTTAGACACAAGAACAGTCAGATTAGGAGCAATTATGAAGTCAAGAAGAAAGCAATTTTCTTTCGTTGATTTTCTAATCAATTTAATAATTAATATCTTAAATAGATTACCTAAAGCAGGGGTGCCCACACTTTTTTGATGTACAAGCTCTGTCTGCCTGTCTGTCTGTCTGTCCGTCCGTCCGTCCGTCTGTCTGTCTGTCTAGAGTGGTCTGCGATCTTAAAATTTCATACAGCCAGCTGTGTACCCCATACAAATTTGCCCAATTTTTGCCCACAGACAGCCCATATCCAGCCGTAGGGAAGTTGTGACTAAGACCTTAGCTATAAACTAGTAGGCCATAAAACTGAAATAATCAACTTTGCTACTGTCCTCCGCCTTAAGAGTAGCTCCAGCCCAGTGTGCAAAGAGATTCATGAAATGTGATTCAAGCCAAGCAGTTGGGTCTGAGTCACATATCACCAAGTGCAATGCAAAATGTCAGATGCAATACTGGCCTGACTTTGTCTCATGTGTGGCATTAATCTGTTTTTTATATACATATTTAGAAGCTGAGCTCCAGTGAAGTTGCAGTGAAGGGAACTCTGAATGCTTCTATTCCATGCTCCCACCTTTGAGGAAACACTGTTGGGAAGACTTCTTTTTGTTCTAACATTACTGCACATCCATAAAGATGAATGAGTGAGTTTGATGTGAAAAACTTGACTCGTCTGTGCAGAGTTCAGACTTCAACCTGACAGAACATCTTTAGGATGAATTAGAGTGAGGGCTGGGAGCCAGACCTTCTTGTTCAGCATCACTATGTGACCCAAGAAATGTTCCTTTGGAAGAATGATAAAATATTCACACAGAAAACACTTCAAAAACCTGCAAAAATCCTTCACAAAATAGTTGAAGCTGTTATATCTGCAAAGGTTGGGTCACTGTCACATTAAACCCCATGGATTATGAATGAGACATCTTCTCTATTTCTGTGCAAAAGGAGATGAATACCAAGCAAATACAGTGTGTACAGATATGTTCAGACAAGAAATAGATTGTTCTTCAAGAACTGAGATTTCCTTAAATATTGTATCTTCATTTCAAGTGTTAAGCAATGCAAATTAAAATTATAATAAAAAATGGAGTAGCTTATGAACTCAATATTATTTTACTTGTCAATTGCTTTAGCTCTGAGCATGGAGAAACAATGACTGCAGTCATGCAGAGGCAATAGGACAAGTAGGTTGGTGATTACTATAATTAGCAGATAAGTGTTTTACTGGGTTGAGTCTCCAGCTTTTGATTGCATTGGTACACTGTTAACATTTGTGCGCATGGAGAAAACGGTACAGATGAAACTGAGTCTAGACACACCTGATTCAGATTTAAATCAGAATAAAGATAAGATGAGTACAAGGGATCACTGAATAGTTATTTGCTTTTGTGTTAATTTATTTTATTTATTTTACCTTTATTTAACCAAGTAAGCTATTAAAAATATGTCCTTATGTACACTAATGACCTGACAAATTATTACAATTATTACATGTTGTTTTATACTGTGAAGTTAATAAGTTTTTAAACCCTTGCTGATTTAGTAATTTTGCCCACCTAAAAAATAAATTAACAGTCTGTCACCCTAATGATAGGTTCACTTATACAGTCATGGCCAAAAGTTTTGAAAATTATAAAAATATTGGAAATTAGAAAAAGTTGCTGCTTAGGTTTTTATAATAGCAATTTACGTATACTCCATAATGTTATGAAGAGTGATTAGATGAATTGCATTGCAGTCCTTCTATGCCATAAAAATGACATTGATCCCGAAAAAAACTTTTCATTGCTTTCATTAAAGGACCTGCTGTGATCATTTCAGTAATCGTCTTGTTAACTCAGGTGCGAAAAGTATATAATTAAAACAATTTGTTTTTCCTTTTAAACAAATTAAAAAAAAGAAACAACACAAAACACTACAACCAGAACCCATTCATCTTCGAATCCATTTCTGTCCCTTTCGGGGTCATGGGGCTGCCGGACCCTGGACAGGTTGCCTGTCTGTCACAGGGCCACAATCACAACCAGGGCCAGGTGGGAATGGGACAATTTAGAGATGCCAATTAAGCTGGAGTCCAGGGAGAACGCAAACTCCACACACAAAGATCCCCCAGCCAGGACTTGAACCGGGGGGCTTTGTTGCTGTGAAGCAAGAGCGCTAACCACTGCGCTACCATGCAGCCCTAGTAACCACAACCCAAAAAATAAATTGTGCAAAACAAGAAAAAATGAAGATTTTAATCAATCATTATAAAAGCAATTGTACCTCCTGTGTTTGGGTAACTCTGGGTTTTGGTTTGCCACCTATCTGTCCTGCAGAACTGAAGTGCAGAGTCAAAGAGAGACCCACCGTAATTGCCTATGGAGTGAGTCAGTTACTCAGATGTTTAACTACTCATTGATTAACTCCAGTGCCAAATGACCCAGTAAAAGACTGAGGTTTTAATGGGCAGGTCATGTTGTGTGATGGTGTGTAAATGTACAATGGAGTATCTACTGCTGCTGCATTCTTTGTGTATTCATCCATCCCTATCCATTACTAAAACTGCAATTTGCTCTGTTTCTGTGCCATTGTTCAGTTTTTCATATTATTGTAGTAAAACCACTAAAACCTGATGGTGACATGAAATGAATCATTTACGGTATTTTGTGTTGTTCACTGCTATGAATATTTTTAATTCATTATAACCTCTTTCTGTTTAATTTAAAGTCATAAACTTGAATTTTTCCCCCCTTTACATTAAAAACAAGTTCAGGATTTTTTTTACCATCTGGATGTGCTTCAACATCACAAACTGCTGTAGGATTGTTGTCTTCGCTTAATGTTCTGATTGGAGAAAATGGAGCGTCTTTCCCTGCAGCAGGTACTCCTGCACATGCTGAGTCAGTATAAGTGAAACGATTCAGCAGTTTCCTGAAGCCTCTGCAGGATTCAGGTCAGTGCAGTGACACAAGTATGTGGATATAAAATGGCTTCCAGCTACACTGCATGTCTTTTGATGTTTTATTTCTACGATTTTAGTTGGGTTTTTTTTTTGCTGAGATGTGCTTACTGACAAATAAAACACGCAGTCAAAATGTACAAAATTAAAACGTTTTTTCATTTCACATCACTTTTTTATCATGCTTTATTGTTATTATGGCACTTAGCTTAATTAGCCGTTTTGACTGCAAATACAGAAAGAATATTAGGTCTAAGTGAGTCAAGTCAAAACTCAACTTTTACAGAAAAAACATTAAAACATATTTGTATATATCTAAAGGCTAAAAAAGACTCTATACATCAAAGGTCAAAATTTAGAAGTATACACACCATGGCGCCCTGGAGTTACAGTAAAAGCTGTGTGCTGCAGTTGAAAATTATTACATTAATACGTCACATTTCTAACCTGCTTTTGGAAACCAATTCAGACCATTTTGTCTTCAGGAAAATCGTGTTTTTGGTGTTTTTAACATGTTCTTGTGCATTTTTCTAATGATGGAGGACAAATTTGAAGAAAATTAAGCTTAAAAACTGCATTTCTGAGTATTTCTTTAATTAAAATCAGGAATCAGGATCAAACAAAGACATGTTATTGGAAAAAGATCGAATTTGTGACATAGAAATTATACTGCAATTTTGCCTGCTATTTTTTTGACACAGATAATGGTAGGTTGGGGTGTGAGAGTTGCTGTAAGGTATAAAAAAACAGAGAGCTCCAGTGGCCCACAACTCAAAGGTGAATTTCTGATGAACTACTACAGCTCTGCAGAAATTATGTCCTTGAAAACAACACAGATTTTTTTGTTTTGACTAAAAACTGCATAATCATAATTAAAAGATGATCGGAGTGGGGCTTGAAGATGAAAAATATGCTTAACATGCAGGGTGCCTAAAGAACATGACTGGCAAGCGCAGGTGTACTTCATTTCATAATAAAATGAAAATATAAGTATCCTACCCTCCAATTTTAACTGCACCTCTTACTACACACACCCCTTACATCTCAACAATATACACACCAACACACACACAAACAACCAACACGTACCTTACACAAGGAAGGTGGGACTTCAGATCATCTGCCCCTACCATGCCTGGTGGGGGAAATCAGGCCCCTTGGCAACGGGGCCGTGTCCCTTGGGTGCTTGCGTCCCAGTCCGGACGGGCAATTCTCCACGCAGGGAGAGGGATCCCTGAGTTCTCTGGTGGTACCATGATCTTATCCCATCTGAGTCGGGGGTGCACGGGGGTGTCCGTGTTCCTGTGGTGGGGGTTTTGGTCCTTGCTATCGAGCATTCCAACTGTGGGTGAGCCTGGTTGGGTAGTGTTCACTAAGCTTGTCAGGGACCCCCCTACCTCTGTCCTACCTCTGGGTGTCCTTCTCATGGGCGGAGGTGGACAGCCCTTGTCTTGCTCTCTTCCCGACCTCCCGCGGGGGATGAGAGAGTGGTTGCCTGGCACATGGGCGGGTCTCCCATGGGGGGCCCTGGCTCCTACATGGCCACATCCATCTCACAGGAAAATGGTGACTGAATTGGCTTCATTTCGCTGGAGCTGGAGGTAAGGCATTTATTATAGGTGCCATCACACCCTCTCTGTCTCTCTATATAGTCAATGTGTTATGTGAAGGCGGGGTACAGTCTGGACAGGTCACCAATGCATCTCATGGTGGCAACAATAAAATACTTTTTTATTTTATTTTGCCAAAATTAGAATTTCGCTACGGATATTTAGGTGTTGTGATAAATAGTTGATGAACCCAGAGGGGCAAATATTTTTAATATTGCTTTCTAAGCACTTGGATGCTTATTTCCTCTCCTTGTTCTCCTTCTGCCTGCTGTTCCTTCCTGCTTGTTATATCACATTTAGGAATTTGTTGAATATTTATAGAAAGATTAGATTTTAGAGAAAACAAAAGCAGGGAAGTTGAAGGAAGAAAAAATGGAAAAGAAGGAAAAACCAAGGGATGAATGGATGAAGTTTAAGAGGAAGATGACGAAAGCATGAGAGATGGATGGAGGTTATTTTGCAAAGCCAAACTCTGCACTTGCTGGCTTTTTCTTAAATGAAAAACACTGGACGGGAAAGCTGCAACAAGGCGCTCCTCAGAATACTAGATGCTCCTTCCTTACTTCATTTGCTTCTTTTCAATAGTCTAGAATTAATCATTCTGCCCAGAGCACTTTCAGAAACAAGGGGACAGAGACATGGTTTGCATGGAGCAGAGAGAAGGCATTAGTCTGCATCACTAAACCGTCAGTGAGTATTTTCTGATTAAATCTTCCCTGTTGTTTCATTTATTTAGTGATGTGTAATCACTGTTGTCATGGCGACTGTTGTGGAATCCTTGGTAGATGCTCTTTTTAATTATCAACATATTATGGATGGATGGACGGATGGATGGACGGACGGATGGACGGATGGAGAAAATACTTCCTCAAGGCAATAAGCAGCAAAAATATGTCTTCATTGATATTTGTCTTGGTTTGGTAGTTAAATGGTTAAAATGATCCTACAGTACAAACATGGTGTCACAAAACACAGTTGTTTCAGGAGTTGAGAAAATTATCATACATGAATCTGTTAAAAGTAAAGGTCACACAACGATCTCCAATCAGCCTAATAAACCTCATCAGACATAAATGCAACAGGAAAATAGGGAAACAAGTTAAAGACACAAAATATTGTCTTTTAACATAAATCAAAAGCATGTGAAAATTTTGGGATAATTCTCTGTTCTATTTTGTCTGGTGTTTTGTTGTAGTTATGTAGAATATTTATTTAGAAACTTTGGGATATTATTGTGTGAATTCACCTATCAGTGGGTTTCGGCCTGTTGGTGAATATGTATAAATAAAAAAAGAATATGAATGGAAACCAGAGGACCCAGAACAACCTCAAAAGTAATGTGTGGTCTTTTTTGTAAAGATCATAAGCCAATGACACTTGGTCATTAAAGTTATTAAAAAGAACTTTTTCTGTTTATCCTTTTTTTTTTTTTTCACCAAAACTGGCCCCCAGTCTAATGTCGAGTTCCTAATTTGGCCCTCCGCTACAAAAACTTTGAGAACCCCCGGCCTAAAGTGACCATAGCACTGACCCAGAAACAAGGTTTGGTTGGACTTTAGTTTTCCTTTTTGTCCAAATGGAGGAGGACTTAAGACTGTAAAAAATATTTACAGTCTTAAGTCCTCCTTGATTGGAAGATTGGAAAAAAGAGCAGATGTAAAGACCTTAAAGCAGTGGTCCCCAAACCCAGGGCTCGAGGGCCAGTGTCCTACATGTTTTCCAACCAACCTACCATTGAAGCTCTATTATTGGCTAAACACACCTGATCCAGGTAATCAGCTGCAAATAAGGCAGGGTTTCTGGAAAACCAGCAGGAAGTTCATTTGTGTTTATTGTCTCATGTTTACAGAAACATGAGACAGAGATCAGAAACGTTTGAAATTTTTTTTTGATTTGCTGAAAAAGGAAAGATTGAAGCTGAGCTTATCAGGAAGCGTCATCCATAACAAGCCTAAATTTAAAGTCTTTTGCTACATTCTGCCTCAGAAACGTGCGTTCACGTGACCACTTTTAATGAGAAGTCTATGTAAATGCCCATAAACCTGCGTTTCAGGCTTCCGCATTCAAAATCCTTGTGTTCACGGGTCACTCTGCAAGTTTCTGGTCCGTTGTCAGGCTCTACTTACAAACTGGGCGTTCACTAAATGCACACAGAAAGTTCAACCAGCTAAACTTTTGACTACTTGAATGTTCAACCAGCTGGACCTAACGCCCTATTCAAAACACAAAAGTGCTAACTGTTGTAAACAAGTACTGTTGGTTTGTGTCCGGCTGAAATTATATGACACCAAGTATTTCACATATTGGAGTAGAGCTGTAAAATAAAAAGCCTGGAGTAAGATTCACAAGATTTGCACCACTTTCACATTTCACAACCTGCCTCTTCCAGCTTTGAGTACATGTGCTGGCATCGGTTAGCGACACTCCAATGTAAACACTGTATGCCTGAAAGCGCATTCCAAAACCCACGTCCAGCTGGTTCTTGAACGCGCCCCACAAGCCCGGTGTGTACGTAGCTTTACGCTGTTTAAAACCCACTCCAATAAAAATAGTCTTTTTGTTGTTTTTAACATGTTCTTGCAACATTTTTCTCATGATGGAGAAGTTATATAAAATAATTTAAGATTACACCCGAGTTTCTGAGTGTGTCTTTATTCAAATGGTGATGGATCAGAAGCAGATAAAAACCCGCAGTTTGAAGAAGCTCTCAATTGTGACGCAGCAACTGAAATGGGCCGGCCAAGGTCTCCCTGCTCTGGTCCATTCTGATGTATCCATCCATATTTCTTTGTTTTCCTTGTCCAAGCTGGTATCTGCTAAACACTGTACGGCTGGATAGCTCCAATATTGCTCCCAGTGAAACAAAGAAAAGGTTCTTCATTTATGTAATGATGGGTGACAGGACAGCAAGGAATAATAATTGATATCTCCAGAGATTACAAAGTTATTAGTTTTTTTACTCCTGTAGCATAGCAAGAGGTGAGTCTATAACATCACAAGCAGCACAACAACAGGTTATGCATAGAAAAGTCTCTCTAGTTTGCCTAAAGTTCATCAAGAGATGTTAGAGTTTGAAATATGATCTTTCTCTGTTAACATGCCTTTTTAGGACTGCTTCTGTGCTCCTATCAGCACTCTCTTCCTACCTTTTCTGTCTGCCATCCTTTCACACCTATTACGCTGTATGAAAGGTCTGCATTTACCCCTCCTCCCTCAAAAACTGTTCTTCGACCCTGTTTGGATTTAAGGTGTAATTACAGGCATTATGTGGGCTTTGGAAAGATCAGTTAGAAGTTTCCACATGTTAACATATCCTGTTAATATGGTTACTAGTGGTCACAGAAGCTATAAAAGGCCAGAATAACCAGCAGAAATCTTAGCAGCTCAGCTGTCAGTGGAGAAAAAAGCACATAGCCCTATATATCCATTTGTGTCATATTTAATGCACACATTTCTAAGACCCCTATCTCATTAGCATGATACAAACTCTCCATAAAAACCCATTTTATAGAACTTGGTTAATGTTTTCTGCCACGCAGTACGTCATCAGTCAACTAGGGGCAGTAGAAAGGCTTTTACTGCTAATGTCAAAATAGCTGTTTTCATGAAAATGTTTTGGCAGGAAAAGTTTAGCTACTTTTCAAAACTTTATGGAGATAATAACTCATTTTTTTTTATTCCTTTTTAAAAAAAAAAAGATTACTTGCTATATTGAAAGATTTGATAATTTTGTATTCTTTTTGATAATATTTCTATAATTCAGTTACACAATGCGGAAAATGTGTGGATCAAATCAGTGGCGGTTGTACACTAACTCACTCCACACAAAAAATGCATGAATTTAATAAACTCGTACTACAGGGGGGTCAAACTCAGTCACACAGGGGCCTAAGTTAAAAACACACTTTAGGTTTTGGGCCGAAGAAGATAAACATTAACTGAACACACTAAAGCTAAACGTTTAAACCTTTTAAACTGAACTTTTTGAACATAAATATGAATAAAAACAGGAACAGTAATCCAGAATAACTCAAGTTAAACCTTAAATAACTTATAATATTTTGCTCTCCATAGAAATATATTCTGTCAAAATTATACAAATATGAACATGCTGCAGAACAAAACAAAGATAGCCTGGAAATAATAATAATAAGAAATAGCAAATGAAATAATTCTGCGGTTTTTTTGCTGTTTTATCATTTTTCAGAGCTTTTTTTTAGAGCTGGACTCCTGCTTCATTTTCAGCAACAATTTCTTGGTGTGTGACGTCCTGTGTGTGTCTTTGTGAAACATATCAGAGGGATTAGATCTGAAAAAAAACTTATTGTGATTAATATGTTTAGGTCTTATAAAACATTAAAGACTAAATCATAGAACTCATCAGTGGGATTACTCAAAAAATATTTGGTCTAAATTTGTGCTACACCAACAGTAGAAATCCTCCAAAAAAAACCTTAATCCATAAAAAATGGTCTGTCTGAGCATGGTGTTTCTTCTGCCTAATTCCTTTTCATGTGCCTGTTTTATGTTGTTTCACTCTGAGTTATTTCATCTTTTTTTTTTTTTTTTTTCACCATAAGTGTGAAGAGGAAATAGGATGAAGACATTCTTAAAAGTCTGATGTGTCAAATCAAGAGCGTGAAGTGGCAGCTGCAGCTATTTCAAATTAAAAGCTCCAAGCTGCCTCTTTGAATATAGTAGAACAATATTTGTAACGTATCGAGCACAGCAAATCCGCCCCCCCATGAAGTGCAGCCCTGGTTGACTGCCCACATCGCCCATATCAGAAATCGCCACTGGATCAAATTTAAGACTGGGAGTTCCGGCTGCCGCTGCCGCTGCTGCTGCGGCGGGGGTCTTGGTGTGGGGATGGCTGGTCACCCCTCCCTCCTTCTTTTCACATTCCACCATTCATTTAGAAGAACTTAAACACTCACCTGAGCACAGGTGTTAGCTCACCTTTGTACTAATAATTTGCAGGATTGAATGAATGAAATGTTTCACACTGGTTGGTTTAGGGGCATAAGTATGCGTGTGTGAACAATATCTGTATTGTGTGCATGTTTTGTGTACATGTTGACATGTAGACATCTTTACAGTTAACAGGTGTGTTTATAACATCTGAATGTGTGTGTGGACAGGCCCCGCCCTTTGAGATTTGTATTACACTTGAACCTTACCGTAATGATAAACATCCAGTAAAGTTGTTGCTTTAGGCTGCTTCATGGTTCTACTCCCCCCCCCCCTCCTATTATCACCCTCCTCTCCCCCCTCCTCTCTAACATCCCTCTCTCTTCTTCCCTCCTTTCCTTTTCCGTCCGGTCCAGCACCAAAGATTTTCAAACATGATGGAATTTAATAAAGTTTGGCCTCAACTACAAAAAGGGTTTATTCAGACATTCCTCTGGTTTGTCTGAAGATTAATAACCCCTGTTGTTAAAGCAAAATATGTCCAACACAAGAGGCCTTCAGCTCTCATCTGTTTGCCCAGCTGTTGGACAGGACAAGTTAAAAAAAAAAAAAAAAAAAGAAATCGCCACTGGATCAAATTTAAGACAGCAGAAAAATAAGATGCATTTTACCTTACTAACATTGTTGTGGGCAAAAACTAACTCAATCACCCAATGTATCGTCATTAATACTATCTAGCCATTATCCTGTTTAAAAAGTGATATTGCAAAAAAATGCTTTTTTGGTTAATCAAGGCGTTGTAAAAAAATCTTAATTCCCCCAAATTTTTATTTTTATTTTCTGTCAGTTATTTAGTATGCTTAATAAAAGAGGGATTTACTGTACTGCAGTACTAACATAATTTACAAAGATACAACAAAAGCTAAACATTATCAAACTGAAAAGCATCCTTTCTTTCTAACTGCAAGTGCCACAATCTAGTGAGTTATTTAGGTACAGTTATTCTAAAAGTTATTTATATCTAGACAAATTTGAGTCATGTCACTTTATGTTGAAATCTGAATAAAAGCTGAAAATATTTTGTCTCTTGTACATACTTGTAATTTTATTACCTGCTGGGAATTCAGACATTATTTCCACTCGATGTTGTAATCAATAGTCGCCTGTCAGCTACATTAGCGCAGAGCTGCTAGCGCTTGGAAATCCAAAACGTCATTGGTTTTGTAACTTCAAAAAGGTCATTTTGGAACAAAAAGTGATGACTTACATTTTAAAGTAAACTTCTGTGCATCAGAGCACACTAGCGTGAGGGATAGGGAGACGCCATAGCGGTAGGGGAAGAAATTGGGTTCTGCCTTTGTCTTTCTGCTATGGACAACCTGTGATTTCCATTTCCATATATTACATTTTTCTGGTCACTAACTACCATCATAGCACTGCCTTAAGCTACGTTAACACATATATGAAAAGTCCAAACAAAAGTCTATGTTAACACACATATTTGCGCATTTTGGGCTTCCGAGATGCATGTTCACATGTTCATGCGTAGCTACACAACCTTTTACAACCTTTTGGGGGCTCTACATAAAAAACTTGTGATCACAGAATGTGCATTGCCAGTTAAACCAGGTCAGACTTTGACCATACCTAGGGACATATGTATGGTATCCTTTTTAATTAAAGGAAGTGGCAACCATTTGAAAATTGATCATGGAGGAGAAATTAATAAGTGTGGTTTGTGCATGGCTGGAATTATGTGACACCAAGTCTTCATTTAATCTGAATAGAGCTGTGGCAGATAAAAGGTCTTTTACTTGGCAGAAGGGAAAGGTGAGTCCAGATGAAAGATCTCAAAGCATACTGGTCAGGTTTGGTATTATAAAGCCACAGAATGTACAAGTTTAAGAGCTAAAGCATGGTCTAAGACATAAACGTGGTCAGTAATGTGTAGAAGAAGAATGCTGGAATGTGCTGGAATTCTACTACAAACTGGAACTGGAGTGGGGATCTGGAGGACAATATATATTTGAAAAGCTGAGGAATAGGAGCTTGACTGCAGCGGAAGAGAGCATGAAAACACAGGAGAGCCAAAAAGATAAGGAAAATCAGGGGGCGGAACAGGATTATGACACTGTGTGTATAAGTGGATGTGTGTGTGTATGTGCACAGATAAAAAATAATGTCTGCATAGGGGAAGGCAGTAATTTAGTATTTATTGCTCCAAAATGACTATGTGTTTGGGCCTAGAAGGTTGAACACCATTCAAAAGGTTCGATATTGAATCGTTAACAAGACTGTCATTAAAAGGATGGAGTTTTTAAGATTTGCCTTTAGTTTTTCATTAATGGTTAATAGAGCTCTGCAAAGAACTGGCAACTCATCCAGGATGTACCCCGCCTTCACTCAATAATGGCTGGGATAGGCTCCAGCAACCATGTGACCCAGATAGGAATTTGGCAGCTTTAGAAATTGGATGGATAGATGAATGGATGGCTGAAAGAGCTAGATACAGATGAAGGAATGAGAAACACATTATTTTTTTAAATTAAAATAAGAAGGCAGTATTTGATTTGCATACATAATCATCAACATTTGTCAAATAATACTATCTTCCGATTTTCATACATTATCTTTTTTTTGGCTTTCTTCTTTATAAAGCTGATGCATCTTACATCTAAAAATATTAGAAAATGTGTCCACTTGTACAATAAATAAAAACTTTAAAATGTGTATTTACCTTTACAGGGATTTTATTACTGTTTCTGTGACATTTTTTATATGTCAGTGTGGTATTTTCCGCACTATATTAAAAAAAAAAAAAAACAAGGGTGCCCCTTATAATCCACAGCATCTTACACTCTATCAAAATGTCAGGCTGTTTTTATAGGAACTTCAAACAAGGTTGGGTGTTTTGTGTATGCTTATGTGGTTAATATGTAGCGGTGTCAGCCTGTGTTTTTTTTAGATGGTATTTAAAAAAGATTGAGGTTAGCGTTGTCATGGTAATGTTTGTTTTAGCAGTTAAAATCCCCTTTTTATATATTGCAAACAAGGTTGGGTGTTTTGTAAATTTGCTAATGCGGCTAACAGTGTCAGACTGTGTTTCCTTTACGTATAACTAAAACGTTTGCATAATCACAGTAGCATTTTATCTTAGCAGCATTGATCTGTTTTTGTAAGTTGCAAACAATTTTGGGTGTTATTGCTTATATGGTAACATAGCTAATGGGTAATGGAGTTGGAACTTTTTTTTTACTTGTTACTAAGTAGGTTGGAAGTTAGCGTAATCGCAATAACATTTGTTTTAGCCAGTTTGATTTTTTTACATATTACAACCAAGGTTGGGAGTTACAGGTACTGTAAATACACTAACGTGGCTAACATGATGCATGATGCAAACAAGTTCTAGAATGACTAATTAGGTACTTAAGTCTGACTGACTAACTTATCTGACTCTTTTGTCTCAATCTAGTACATTTTGTCTCATAATGTAGTTCACAGCGTCTTGAATATGACTGCGGAAAAAATACCATCTAGCTTATTTAAATCTGTCTGTCTATCAATTTGTATTTTAAGGTTCTATCAATTTGTAGGTAGATGTGATGTTTGTAATCAGGGTCGGAGAAATAAGTCTTGGCTTTCACCTGACACCTTTTTCGGTTAATTTTTTCTATGTTTATGTTGATGTTTTAAGTTTTTCTGTTTAACCTACCTGAAATAAATGTCTCTCCCTAAAAAAAAAAAATCCAGCTAAGCCATTCACCACTGATTAGCTTTTTTATCCCCACTTCCAATTCCATCTTAAAGCATTTTCTTTACCTGTTCACTCCTCCCAGTTTATTTCTTCCTCCCCCAGTTTGTTTATCTCACCCATTCAACATTTACCATTACTATTACATTTTATTTTCTGTCCATTCTTCCTCCCATAATGCCCCAGTTTTTATTTTTACTTCTTTTGTGCCAGGTGCCCATCAGTTTATCCCTAAATCACGCTCCATCCCCTCTTCTTTGTATGCGATGCTCATCCATATATTTCTACCACACACCATTCTTATCCTTTCATCTATTCTTTCCTCTTGCTTGTAAGCTGTTGTTATTCATCTACCCGATTGTCTCTCCTAGAATAAGGCATTGTCTAGATCTGCAATCATGAGAAACACATAGGGGCATGAGATAAAAACTCTTACACTCAGTCTCCAACATTGCCACACAAGGCAGAGTACCCTAACACATCGCTCCCCAACCCCCAGGCCGTCATTTGGTACCGGGCTGCACAGAAAGAATAAATAACTTGCATTACTTCCGTTTTATGTATTTTAGAATCTGAAAGATGTTTTATTTTGAAAATTTGCCGATTCTCTGTTACATCTGTCTATGTCACTCTTGATGCGGACCAAGGCACTCTTCTCGGTCACGTGATAGGTTACCGCTAAAATAAATCCCAGGAGACAGAAGAGGAGCCTTCGACTTCCAAAAAAAAAAAAAAAGAAAGCTACGTTTAATAGATAGTACTACTTTTTTTAACCATGATTGTGGGAAGGGGAGAGGATGATGACACCTGTGCGATGTACAATGTCATGCGTGTCAAAACAAAAGCTCAATATCCGTCTTGACACGTCTCTGCTCCTCCTTCGTCGAATCATTGCTACATCAATCGTCCGCTACTTCTTAAAGACCGGTCCATGAATACTTTGTCTGACGTCATACCGGTCCGTGGCATTAAAAAGGTTGGGGACCACTGCCCTAACAGACAACTCCATCCATCATCTTCATCAGCAAACTGTCTACAATAAACACTGCAATTTTTTTCATGGCACGATTCTTGCTTATATGACATATGGGTCACTGCCATATCAGTTCTGGTAGTTTTGAACTTACAAAAGCTTTTGCACATCCACTTCTATGAAAGGATGTTAAACCACAGGCCCATGCAGTTGATGAGTCATAGCCCCCCAAGCCCCCTACCCCTTGCACTCATATCCCCTACTTTCCATGCACTGACTCAATGGTACCTCACACACGTAAACACATGCAGCTGCATTTGCATGCACAAACACACAGAGCTCCTGATGGTTTCTTACCAGCCCTCTCTGTGGTAGTCAAACCTGTTAACATGTCCTCCCTGTGGACAAGAGCTAATTGCTCAGATTCATGAGCATGCAGAGATTCGTTGTAAAGCAAACATAATTTGGGCTTTTCTGCAAGACAGCACAGCACACATGTATGCACGATTTGATTTCAATAATTCATGTCTGTACACACAAAGATACATTTTCAAAATGTAAATTTCTGGAATTGTTTTAAGATTTAGAACTGAAGTTTCTTCATAAACATTTACACTATATTACAAAAGTTTTCGCTCACCTGCCTTGACTCACATATGAACTGATGTGCCATCCCATTCCTAACCCATAGAGTTCATTATGATGTTGGTCCACCTTTTGCAGCCATTACAGGTTCAACTCTTCTGGGAAGGCTGTCCACAAGGTTGAGGAATGTGTTCATAGGAATTTCTGACCATTCTTCCAAAAGCACATTGGTGAGAAGGCCTGGCTCTCAATCTCCGCTCTAATTCATCCCAAAGGTATTGTATCAGGTTCAGGTCAGGTCTCAGGCCAGTCAAGTTCATTCACATCAGACTCTGTCATCCATGTCTTTATGGACCTTACTTTGTGCACTGGTGCACAGACATGTTGGAAGAGGATGGGGCCCGCCCCAAACTATTTCCACAAGTTTGGGAGCATGGAAATGTCAAAATGTTTTGATATCCTGAAGCATTCAGAATTAATTTATGATAGAGCTGACAGTTGACTGAGGAGTATTTAGGAGTGAGGACATTTCACGACTGGATTGGCTTCACAGGTGGCATCCTATGAAAGGTCCACGCTGGAATTCACTGAGCTTCTGAGAGCAGCCCGTTCTTTTACATATGTTTGTAAAACAGTCTGCCTTCCTGGATGCTTTATTTTATACACCTGTGGCCAGGCCAAGTGATTAGGACACCTGATTCTGATCATTTGGATGGGTGAGCCAATACTTTTGGTAATATAGTGTACCTCACTGGAATGATGCATAACAGCATAGCATTTGAGCTGATGGACAGCTGCATCAAAATAGTTTGGGTTTTTTTTAATAAATAAATTTGAAACTCTGCAGGCACTGAAGGCTTTATGAAAAATCTGAATTGCAGCCAACTACCTCAAACAGATGCTTCTAATTTAGGATAAGTGTAGTGGAGGTGGACTATTTGAAGACGGGCTAACATGACTTTGAGGGTCAGAATTCTAGCTGATAGGTGTTGAAATACATATTTGCACATTAAAATTTCCAAACATTTAAAACATCTTGAAAACATACTAAAAACCTAAAAAAGTTAAAATAAAATCTGGAAAATACAAATCATAAATCTAGAGTTTAGAGACTCTTTAATGCCAAATAATGTACTTTTTCTTATTTGTGTTGAATTTTTCAAGAGGGCTTCAGTTGTGTGGAAAAATTGTCAAAGCTGCTTTTCAAATTCTACCTAATTGGAGATAAAGATTTAAAGAAGAAAATAAAAGTGGTTAATTAAAGTTAATTAGAGGTCAGATAAACAGCAAAATGCCTTTAACTTATATTTTTTACAAAATATTTTATTTTTATTATTTATTTTTTTTAACCAAAATTAAATTGGCTACCATTTGGCAACTATATGTGAAATCGTCAAATTTTGACAAGAAAAAAACAAATGTTTAAAGGGAGATACAAAAAACAAGAAATGTAACTTGTCAGTGGGATTTGAGGTGTCAAAATTTAGAGCTACCATTTAAATAAAGTAATAATTTTGCTTTCCAGAACTTAGACAAAACTCCCCCCAAACCCAATTGAGTTTGCATGGATGGAGAATATAAACTCCCTTCTTATAAAACCTGGGGAAAAAAACAAAAAAAAAACAAATAACAAGCACAAAATAAGATGTCTAGTGACTGACATGTAAGTTGAGGAAAGACAAGAGGAAAGACAAGGCATCAATCTAAGACATCAGCCCAAACTCAGAATGGACAAAAGATGAGCCAAAACAGTGACTGAAGAAATAGATGTGTTTTCTAAAGCAATGCAAAATGTGTTGTAAAGGTTGTCAGGTAAACACACCTTGAATTAACCTGATATGGTTGACTGAATGAAAATAACAACCGTAGGTTGTAGGGATACCACAATTCTTGTTGGAAACCTAACCATGTTTTACCATTGAATCCAAATGTGGGGGAAGTGCATCGTTGCATCCCTAGTAGGTTGGTTTTGTGTTTATAATGTGCAGATCTTTTTTAGCACAACAAGGTACAGAATGTAGCTGTATTTCTATTTTTACTGTTGATTCAATCAGCTGTAGACATTTTTGAAAAAAACTTTATTTATAACACTTAGTTCTCAGTATCAATAGGACTAAAAAAAAACTGATATGTTAGAGTGCTGATTGTCTGGGCTTGTTTTGCAACTACAAAACTCCAGTATTTTAAATAACTGATTTATTTTTTGAAAGTGGGACCACCAGTCCAACAGGTAAGCAGGCTGGAAACTAGATCCTGCAATAGAACTACTGTCTTCAGGATGCCAGAAATCCTTTAATTTACCAGCTCAAAAAATGGTGTAGCAAAGAGACTGAAAGCATTTAAAAGTGTTAATGCTCCTTCTCTGAAATTTTTTAAGGAAATTAAAGATTTAATCTAATATAATTTTCACTGGGTTTATTAACTATTAATATTAATTTTAAAAGAACACAGAGTTATAGAGGGGAGTTACATTTTTTGTAAAAACACTCAACTCAGAACCTAATTGCTGCACTGAGAGAAAAGATACTGAATAGGTTATAAAAACACGGAACTCACCCTTGTTAGTAATGCGTAATAAAACAGTGTCGACACCGCTACACGTTAGCCGCATTAGCAACTTGTTTAAAAAAACAGACTGACTTTTTTTAGACAGAGCACTGTGTCAAAATTGCTTCAACTTCAGTAAACCCAACCAGAAACAATCCATATAGTTTATAAAGTGCTCCAGATTATAAAGCGCACTGTCATTTAAAAAAACAAAAACAAATTAAGGCTCTTAGGTGCAATTAATTCTGCAGAAAATACGGTGAATATTTGGTTATTTTGGGGAGCAAAAAAGATTTTGAAGAACAACTGTAAACCCTTTTTTAGACCACCTGAAGCTTATGAAAACCTAGAGATGTTTTGCACATTTGCCTTTTGACAGTTTTGTGACGGTCAGCGGCCCTTTTTAATTATTTAAGATCCTTTCAAAAGGTGATAAATTTAGATTCTAGGTTACTTTTTGTTTTCTATTGTGCTCTATGACCTGGAGAATCAAGCCTTACCGTGACAGTGCTTAGGAGATTCTTTAGTAATAATATCGTAGTTCAGTTCCTGTGAATTAGAAAATTTGTTTTTGTAATCTGAAACCATTTGTGGAGTTGAAGAAAAACTAAAACAAGTAAAACTATTTTGGGAAGAAAAGTTTCATCTTATATTGACGAGAGCTACTTCATAAAGTCTTCAATTAGCCAATTCTTTGCGGTTTTGCAAATGGAAAAAACTGTTTTGAGGTAGGCAGATGTGCAGCTGTTCTGTGTGCTTATATACTGATCCAAACATCTGCTGACTAAATTATCAATGAATATGCACTGATGCCATCATATCTGAGAAGCTAACCCGTCTTTTATTTATTCTACCTCTGTCTCTTACCCAAACCTTTCTCCCTCGTTTTTTAATTAGCTACTCTCATTTGTTGATGTCTTTGTCTCTGTGCCAAAGGGATTTATCAGGCTGGGAGACGAAGGAAAACACAGCAGAAGTTTTACAAAAACAAAACCAGGATAGAACAGTGCAGGGACCAGAGAAAGCACAGAGGGATTACTTAAAAGAGGTGCATTGTGCTCTTATACGCTGGCAGTTGATGTTACTTTCTATTAAGAGATCAACTGTTTATCAAGCGTAATCAAGCGTATTATTGTTTGACCTTTATGTGAACCACTCTTGTTTTTTAAGCATCAGCCAAACTGTATATATGTTTTATTTATTATTATATTGATTCAATTTAATGAAAAATAACATTAATCTAATGTTCTTGTTGTACACTATATTGTCAAAAGCAAAGGTATTCGTTCACCCGTCTTGACTCACACATTAACTGAAGTGCTATTCCATTCCTAACCCATAGAGTTTAAAATGATGTTGGTCTACCTTTTGCAGCTGGAGCTTCAACTCTTCTGGGAAGGCTGTCCACAAGGTTGAGGAGTGTGTTTATAGGAATTTTTGACCATTTTTCTATAAGCGTATTGCTAAGGTCACACACTGATGCCCTTAGCACACTCAAAAAGGCCTGGCTCTCAGTTTCCACTCTATTTTATACCAAAAGTGTTCTGTTGGGTTCAGGTCAGGACTCTGTGCAGCATTCAAAGTTCACTGGAACTAAGTGGCTAGGCCCAAGTCCCGAAAACAACCCCACACCATAATTCCACCTCCACCAAATATTATACTCAGCACAATGCAGTTAAAAAAAAGGATGATTCGCTGTGGCGACCCCTGATGGGAAAAGCCGAAAGAGAAAGAAGAAGACAATGCAGTTCAAAATGTACTGCTCTCACTTGGCACCCTCCAGACCCAGACTCGTCTATCAGATTGCCAGATGAAAAAGCGTGATTCCTCAATCTAGAGAATACATCTCCACCGCTCTAAAGTCCAGTGGTGACGTACTATACACCACTGCATCTGACGCTTTTGCTGCTCGGCCATGGAAAACCCATTCCATAAAGCTCTCTACTGTGCTTGGGTTACCGGTAATCTGAAGCTCACATGAAGTTTGGATCTCTGTAGCAATTTACCGTGCTGACATCTTGCCACTTTGCGCTTCAGTAGCTGCTGTCCCTTCTCCATCAGTTTACGTTGCCTACCACTTCATGGCTGAATTGCTGTTGTTCCCAAACTCTTCCATTTTGCTATGATAAAGCTGACAGTTGACTGTGGAATATTTAGGAGTGACGACATTTCCCCACTGGATTGTTGCACAGGTGGCATCCTATTACAGTTCCACACTGGAATTCACTGAGCTTCTGAGAGCTCCCATTCTTTCAAAAATGTTTGTGATAACAGTCTGCGTGCCTGAGTGCTTGATTTTATACACCTGCAGCCAAGCCAAGTGATAAGGACACCTGATTCTGATCATTTGGGATGGGTGAGCCAATAGCTTTGGTAAGCGTATTTCACTTTTAAAATTATATTCAAAGAAATCATCTTTATGGTCCGGTTTAAATATTTGTCAGGGAAACATGATAAGAGGTGGATTAAAAACAAAAGGATGCTCCACAGAATAAAAGTTTGACAGCTAAATTAAAGCTAGAAATTGACTTCAGAAAACAAACTGAAATGTTGAGGCACCAGAACCAGCTGCCTTTCCTGGACGCACGAAACAATACATCCTTGTTTGCAAGTGACAGTACTGATGTGTCCACATGCAGGTACAAACACTGGACAAAAAAATTGTTGCCGCAAATTAAAATTTTGTGGCCATGAATTTATATTTTTTTAACACTAATTAGCACTTTGTGGACACAAGTTAGTAATTTGTGCAGACAAATAAGCATTTTGTGGGCACAAATTAGCCTTTTATGCATACAATTTAGCATTGTGTGGAGCGATTTAGTACTTTGTGGGCACAATTTAGCATTTTATTATAATTTTGCGCACATAAATGAGCATTTTGTGTATACAAATTACCATTTTGTGCACATAAATTAGCAATTTGTGACCGAAAGTTGGTACTTTATACACACAAATAGGCATTTTGTGGCCACAAATTAGCATTTTGTTAGCATTTTGTAGGCACACATGAGATTCTTTGCAGACAAATTACCATTTTGTGCACACAAATTAGTATTTTAAGCAGATGAATTAACATTTTATTAGCATTTTGTGATTTGTTATGATCTATTTTTTCTTTCAAGCATTAATTGTAGTTAGTAAAATTTAGAAAATCACACAGTTTTATCAAACTCTTTACAAAAATGATGGAATGCATAGATAACAGAAAAAGATAAACAAAGACCCTCTAAGTCACATTAGCAGCCTGACTGCGCTCGGGAGGCAGTAGCACTAAGGGCCTTGCCTAAGGACCCTCACTGGGTGATTGCTCAGTTGACATGGTAATTGCCTCAGTACTCAGTACCATTGTTTATTCCCCTCCGGGAATCGAACCCTGGATCCCTGCGTGGTAGCCACTCACCTTACCAACTGAGCCACCCAGCCGCTTTTTTTTTTTTTTATAATAATTGGTACTTTATTGATCCCTCAATGGGGAAAAGAACAGTTGATTATTTACTTGATTAAAACAAATGATTAATCACTTATTGAAAATGGTAAAATTGATCGATGTTTAATGATATTACTTCACTTGCTCCATAAATTCATAAATTGATTCAAAAATCTTTCCTAATGTAGCATAATTTTGCACGTTTTTAACTTTTGATACTTGATGAAATTTTGATATGAAAATTCCTGAAACAGTGTTATGTCTATTTTACTGATATAGTGTTATGTTATAATCATATGAATGACTTTTATAAGCAACATAATCTGCATATATTTTAGATAGCTGGTCTGCATTTGTCATGTTGATTTCTAAAATAGTTATTTTTTACATAATAATTAAATAATTCATCTTTGTCATGTGCTTTATCGATACCTTATGATTCTTAATTCTGTCTGATAAAAACTGGGAACCGGATATTGATAAATCATGTAATAAAATGGTTATAGTATAACGGGGTGAGATTATATAAGTGTGCTTCCTTCCACTCCTTTTAAGCAATATTTATTAATATGTCTAATTGTCCTCAGTTTGATTAGTTACTGTATGAATGTACAACTGAAGATTGTATTGCTTTTGTGTATTATTTCTACTTAATTGCTTGAAATAAACCATTTCAAATCAAAAAATTAAAATCAAATTAAATATAGTGATCCTTAACTAAAGTCAAGTAGATTGATATATATTTAGTTGATTTAATGCTTGAAAAGGAGTATTAAGAAGCAACTTTTTCTAATCCCACCCCTACTGAGTTAATTCACTTTATAGTTTTGCTTGGTTTTCGTAATCCGTTGATCAGATAGAATTCGGAAGACAAATCAGTGCTTACTGATGATATCTTCAGAAACAGTCAGGGTATGTGATCTCCACCATGTGACAGACATTATATATTATTAAATCAGAATACAATTATAATATATATCTTTCCACATTGCAGTCAAGTATCAAGCAAAATTGCTATTAATCTAGATTCATTATTTTTATAAAGATATTTTAACCGTGATTATTGTACATCATTGGATCATAAAGAAATCAATAGCTATTGCGTGAATTAAAGTTCAGTAATCAGTAGCATACACAATGGAATACTCTTGTGTATTTCAAACGATCTTTGATTTTCACATCAAGTTCCAATGTATTAGATTATCAGACCTGTGATCCGTATTCCCTTTATCTTCATATGTAAATAAGTTTTTTATCATTTTGGAATATTGATATTTAATCATTGTTGAGACATTATTAACCCTTCTTTCACGCGTGTCGACGGATCCAGAGCAGGTCCAGCGATGTGTCGATAAGTGCTGTTTTAGCTCACTAAGCAACCGAACAGGCGGAGACTGGCGGAAGTGATGCTAGGCCAAGCAGATCCGGAACTAGGCCGAGGCCACTGAAGGACAGAACCTGGAGGTTGGAGGAGCCAGGGATGTTTTAAAGGCCCAGTGTAGATTGGGTCGAGGTGTCAGGGACACCAGTATAGAAGACCACGCCTCCTGCCCCAGGCCACCCTGCAGAAGCACAAAGCAGACAAAACATAAGTACAAAACCACAACAACACAAAACCAAATAAAAGAAAACACCAAACTATAACACTTCCTAAATTTAGCGCCTCTCACAGACACAAGAAACTTTGATTTTGCATGATATAGGCCCTTAAATAAATTTAAAGCCTAATAGACTTAAATGAAACAGACAAGCTCTAACTGCAGTTACTATAAAAGAAAAAGAAAATTGGCTTGACATTAAAAATGTTGAAGGAAACCCTCACTTTTATGGTTTTTGTCAAACATTAATGTACTTATCACGTGCATCATCCACCTTTTGCTTGCCTTGCCTTGTCCTACTCTAAAATATGAAAAAAATAGTTTGAAACCAAAACTAAATGCATTTAAAAGCAGGTTGATTTGGTACTACTTTGATCTAAGGATCTGAACTGTTTTTTGACAAGTGCAAAAAAGATTACTGTATAAAAGTAATTTATTGGATTCATTTCTACGTGTATTAATTTACCAAAAGGATTCCTACCAACATACTTCTAAATTATTGTCACATTTTGCTATTTTCAACTGTGCGTTGCATCAAGAAAGCCGCTCCACTCCTCAGTCTCTTTTCCCAAAGCAAGGTGTAATAATTCACTCTTTCTTTTTCTCTGGCACAACTACACATCAAATTCATTTATGTGTTCTGTTCACACACATGTATGGGTCTGCTGATATGAAAAGTAATTGCTTACTCTAAATTAGTTAGAGCAAATAGGGTGAGAACCTAATTCCACATTTATAACGATTATCTTTAATAGGTCTGTGTTGTTAAACGTGTGCTGAAATTGTGTAGAAATGAAAGAGCTCATTCGGGTTCAAAGACTGAAATGAAATGCAGCTCACAATAAAGTCACTTAATGAAGTGACGGTTTTTCTATTACTTTAGTTCTTCTTAAATCAAAGGGATTTTTTTCCGAAGTGCATTGGGAGTTTCTTATATTATCGGATTTTTGTGTCAATTTTAGAAAAATCTTCTTGAAACAAACCGTATAGTTTCATTGACTATTGAATTAAAATTGACCATTGAACATGACTATTATTCAAACAATAAACTCTGAAAATTGACTTTTTATTTTACTGGGAGTACATTTTAATTGCAGATGGAAGTATTCTATTATCCAACAATATTTCTTCATGTAAAATTGTTATTTTCTTGCTGAGTGTAGCTTTGCCTGAATGCAAGAGTTTTAAAAGCAGAAGCCTGAAACGTGCAGTTTACATAGACGTTTCATTGAAAGTGGTCGCTTGACTGCACATTATAGTATCCAAGTATTCGTTTTGCTTTTTTAACCAAGAGACAATGTCAGAGCCAACTGTTTACATGAATTAATTTGTTTTATCAGTCACCTATGGTTTCACTGCCCCAAAATGTGAGTACTGAAAACATGAGGGTTTCTGTTGTCTAGTAATTGTAATTTAAGTACTGAAATTTGAACTGTGATTCATTACGTTACTCCAGTACTGACAAAAGTAATCAAATTACGGTAATTAGTTACTTTGTGCGCCAAACACTGTTGGACACAAACATAGCATTTGACATTCCATGCTTAAGTGTTACATGACATGTGAAAAGTTTTCAAAGATTTTCCGTGCATTATTGGCATCATCATGATTCCAAACTTAAAAAAAAAAAACTGCACACCAGTTTATAATGTTGTCTACCACAACTGATTACATTTTCCAGCCCTGTAGGATATAACAATTGGTGGGCTTCCGGGACTGTTCTGTACTAGACAGAGATGACTTTTTATGTTTCTTTTTATTTAATCTCAGATAGCGTGATCCAGTAGCCCTGATTTATCAGCAGCCCTAACCAGGAAAACATTTAAACCTTTGTTTAAATGTTTCCTTTATGAGTCCGTGTCTTATGTAGATTTGAGAGTGTATGACTGAAATCTAGCTGAACATGTAACGTGTTAAGTTTCAAATTATTTTTTAAAATTTGCATTGTTGAATAGAACTAATGGAACAGTCAAAGAAATGTTAGATGTCAGAACTCTCTGCTGTTATTCAGGTGACATCAGACATATGGAGAAAGTGAGGAATCCGCTTGTCGGCCCTGTCTTGTGGGGGGGGGGCTTTCTGGGGGGGGGCACTATGGGTACGGGACCTTGGGGGTTTGATGGGTCGAAGTCTCCGCTGGTGGCAAACATTGGTTGTCCCGGCCGGTTGGCTGCCTTGGTCCCATCGAGGCCTGACCAAAGCTCTCCCAGGGCCGGCGCCTGGGGGTGGGGGCCTGGGTGGCGCTGTCTGGCTCCTCTCTCTGTGTGGGGTGGGTGGTGCTGGGCCTGGGGCGTCGGCGCCTCTGGGGATGGGACCCCGGGGCTGGGGGACCTGGGCCCCATGCTGGGGGGGGCTGGGGGGGGCTGTTTGACCACCAGGGGACAGTCTACCAGCTGTCCCTAATTTACCCCCTTCCTCATATAATCTCATATTAGGGTGAGGGGGTGGGGGATTTAGCCTGCGATGCACTTTGGGGAGGGGGCAACTTGACAGTGGTCCCCCTCCCATGGATGCCATATGGAATGGGCCCCCCCCTCTCTTGGTTTTATTTGCACCTTAGACATGTAGAGCCCTTGGTAGGGGGGGGTGCTTGGACATCACTGCCAGCAAGCAGCAGATGTCCTCCTAGCACCCTACCCGCCAATTTTAACTACACCTTAGACATTTAAGGCCCCTTGGTGGGGAGGGTGAGGGGACATTACTGTGAGTAATCAGGAAATGTCCCCTCAGTGCCCTACCCACCAATTTTAACTGCACCCCCTTAGTACACACACCTTTTTTACTCCTCAAAATATACATTCGAACACAAACACATACACATGCACACACACACCCTTACAAACACACAAACACACGCACACACACTTTGCAAGGTAGGTGGGACCTAGGTCCATCTGTCCCCTACCCCGTCCCTGGTGGAAGGTACTGGGCCCTTGGCAACAGCGGCCGTGTCCCCTGGGTGCCGGTTTCCTTTGCCAGGCGGGGCTCTCTCCACGCAGGGGGGGGGGGGGGGGGGGGTCACATCACACCTGAGCCGGGGGTGTCCGTATCCCTGTGGGGTGGGTTCTGGTCCTTGCCCCCGGGTGCTGGGCCTTGCCAAATCTCCAACTGTGGCCGAGGCTGGTCGGGCCATGTTTACAACAACCCTTGTGGGCCCCCCTTTTCCCCGAGGGGCCCCCATCCTGGGTGGGGTCAGCTGTCCCCTGCCTTGCTCCTTCCTGGACCAACCGTGGGCCGGGTGGGCGGCTGCCTGGAGCGCAGAGCGTGTCTCCCTTGGGGGGTCCTGGCTCGTACCTGGGGTTGGGGCGGGGGGATGCCCAGAACTCCTGGGTGGTGATGAGGTGCTCGTCTGGGGCTGTAGGCGACCTTCTCGGGTGGGGCCCTGCACTGGGCCCTCCCAGCGCGGCGGAGGGGCTGCTCTCCTGGCTGGGCGGGGGCGGCGCTCTCTTACCCCCCATGCCTCCCTGCTCTCTGGCTCTGGGGGCCTTCTGGTGGTCCTGCTGGCCCTGGCTTGGGTGGCGGATGTGATCACCCGGGGGGCGGTGGTTCTCTGCCTGCTGCTGTTTGGCGTTGGGGGGTTCTGGCTGCCGCTGCGGTGGGGGTCTTGGTGTGGGGATGGTTGGGCACTCCCCCTCCTTTTTTTCACATTCCACTATCCATTTTAGAAGAACATAAACACTCACCTGAACACAGGTGTTAGCTCACCTTTACACTAATAGTTTGCATGAAAAATGAATGAAATAATTTACACCACTTAGTTTGAAGGCATGGGTGTGTGTGTGTGAACACTATTTGTTTTGTGTACATGTTTTGTGTACATGTTGACAGGTGGACATTTCTGCAGCTAGCAGGTGTGTTGATGGCATGTGAGTATGTGTGTGGACAGGCCCCGCCCTTTGAGATTTGTACTGCACTTGAACATTACCGTAATGATAAACATTCAGTAAACTTGTTGCTTTATGCTGCTTCATGGTTCTACCCCCCCCCCTCCTATTATCACCCTCCTATCCCCCCCTCTCTAACATCCCTCTCTCTTATTCCCTCCTTTCCTATAAAAAAAAAAGAAAGTGAGGAATCCAGGTGTCATATTTCTTGAAATTATTTGGCTCTTTGATTTATTACTCCATGTTGTTTCAGACGACCGTGAAAAGACACTTCTCAAAATCCTTCATGGTGTTCCCCACCAGAACCTTGGACCGGTCCGGTGGACCGAGTGGTTTGACGTAAATCCTGCAGCCTTTAACCCAAGTGTTCTCAATCTGCTTCTGCTTCCTGAGAAGCTGTGCATGTTTTGAGATTTCAGCATTCCTTCTGGTCAGATGGTCATTCAGATAAGCAGCCGAACCTCTGAGATTTTTACGTTGATTCATCAGAGCTAGTTTGTGTTTTTGATTCACAAACCTGATGAGGATCACTGGTTTATCCGTCTCCTTTCTCCCGGGGAGCAGGTGGCAGGTCTCCATGGTGTTGAGATCCAGGGAAATCCCTTTAGATCTGAGAAATGAATCTATTTGCTGTACCAGAGATTCTGCACCGCTCTCGGTATCAGCTCTGCTAGCTACGCTAGCGCTAGCATTAGCAGTGCTTGCTCCTGCTGTCAGCTTCGTTCGAGATTTGATTTGTACTCCAGTGAGAATGACATTCTTCATCCTTACTTGCTGTTCCACATCGTCCAGTCTTTTCTCCAGAATGTCGACCCGGTTTTCTCGTTGCTCGTTTTGAGCCCGAAATCTTCAGAACTCTTCCATCATTTCCCAAAGTGGCATTAGCTTAGCCGACACCTGATCCATAAAGGATTTCAGCGTAGCTTGAATATCATCAAGAGTCTTTTTGAGGTCTTTGTATTCCTGGGTTTTCTTAGGGGCCATGGTCAGCTCTCTTTTTGGAGAAAATCAACTTTTTAAGTAATTTGAAGATAGTTGTATCCGCAGAGAGCCACGACCACGCGTCTTACCGTAACCCGGAACCGGAAGTCAATGATGTGAAGGGCAAGTCAATGATGTGACTATGATCATACCTTTTTATGGTAAAATCCAAAAACTTGGGTTTTTAGATGTGGTTTTCTTGGGCATAGTTTCTGTAGAGTGGCATCAGAAATTCCCCCCTGAGTTGTAGGTGGAGCTGTTGGTACGGAGCAAACCCACCCCCACTTCCTGTCACCCATCTGTTTACACGCTCCCTTTTAGTTTACAGACCCCACCCCACCTCCAACCTAACATTACCAGTACAACAAATTGGCGAGTGATACTGTAGCTAGGCAGCTGTACAGTTTTGTGCCAGATGCCAGCTCGGACAGGGAAAACAAAGACGTACATGGATATAGACGTCTACGGATGCAACAGAATGGAGAGCAGCAGGGAGCTTGTTGCCCACCCAGTGTATTTTCTGTGTAACAAATAAGTTATTTTTCAGACTGTGATATTTAATTTGTTTTGTCTACTCCTGATTCATGACAATTTTAATAAAGAAATACACATAAATGCAATTTTAAGCTTAATTTTCTTTTATATATATATATGTCCTCCATCAACAGAAAAATGCCATAAGAACATGTTGAAAACAGCAAAAACTAAATTTTCAATGGTATTGCGTCTTTAAGAAAAAAGAGAAACATTTTCTGTGGTTTACACTTTTAATTCACTACAGTGTGCTACTGTGCAACAAATCTACTCCAATGCTCATCCACCTTTGCAGCTGTGGCATTACTTCAATGGCAGATACACTGAGACAGAATTTACATAAGGAATAAAGACCTGCCATGTATTTGCATAAAACACCATGCCTGCCTGGAGAAGCCCAATGACACATCTTATTTCCTGGTCTTGCACACATTTTCTCTACCTCGTTGAGAGGGTTAAGATGTTAACATTTCATAAAAGGCTGTCTGTAAGTGTTTTATCACACTACATTAACTCATTCTTTACAGCTATGAGGTCAGTCAATAAGCATGTTTCTGAATGACCTGCGACTGTTCGCCAGGGTCTCTCTTATTGATATAGATAATCTTTTGAGAGACTGTGAGGGCCATTCCTTGCAGCTAAGAAAAGTGGGAGACCGGATGGTCTTAATCCCTGAGGCGCAGGTTGGTATCATAGTAATCATATCTGCTCCGAGGAGAATGCATAATTTTCAAGCGGCAATTTGGAAGGGCAACACTTCATTATGACAGCAATGAGGAGCGGTTGGAGAAGATGTGGAGGTGTTTCTCAGAGTGGGTTTTACAGCACGCACAAAGATGAGAGGCAGCACAAGAACTGTGAATTTCCAGATTACTTAATTTCTTGAGTTGTCAGATTTTTTGAGTGCACAGCAAAAACACAAAATATCACCTAGTATTTGGGTCTAGTTTTTAGTTTAATATCTGACTTAATGCAAAACCGCCTTCAGTAAGACCTAACGACAAGACAATAAATCTTGAGTCATTTGATCTTGAAAACATCTTTCTAAGATTAATTATTTCAAGCAATACTTAAAATGAAGCAAGATTTTTGTATTACTTTACCTTCTTTTTCTATGAGGTTTTATTTGAGAATGATAGGTGGTCTTATTTCAAGAAACAGACTTGCCTGATTTGAGGAAACTAGACTGTTGTGTTTATCTTATAATATATCATTAATTTTTCAGACATTGTTTTTCTCTTTTTTATTTCATTTCCACCAGAAAACATAAACATTAAAAAACTATGCATGACATCTTATGCGGAGGACATGAAAGGGAGCAGAATTAACAAAAACGTATCTTTCTGTCCCTGTTACATGCATACATTCAACAAAAGAACAAATTGTATATATACAACTATTTACACATTGTTACTCAAAATAGCTTGCAGTATAGAAACCTCAAAAACATAGTTGAGAATGACATCAAAAATTAGAGAATTCATAAGTATCTTCTTTGACTTTTATGAGGCAGTACAGAAATTAAATAACTTAAATAAATTAAAATGTATTTTAGACCACGCAATTTTAGTTCTATTTTTGAGATGTTATAGTCTAGAAATAAGTCTGTGCATGTACTGTAGCAGCTAAAATAGGATATATTTCCGGGGGGAAAGTGTATAAAAGTACAATTTTAAAAATCGGGGGGGAAAATTGAGCAATGCACCTTTATTTTAAGACTTAATATTACTAATTTCCAGAGCAAAATATCTAAATATGAGTGCTTTAAGGCCTAATTAAGTCTTAAAAGGGCAGGACATCACCATTTTTTAAAAGAAATCTTACCAAGACAAATTTGACTATTTGCATTGGCAGATTTTTTCACTTTAAACAAAGAAAAAACATCCTATATTGTGTATATTTTAACTTGTTTCGAGAAGGAAATCTTTTCCAGTGTTACCATGTAAAAAAGGTCTTTTTATAAATCGGGTGTCCTTCGACAATAAAGCATGAGATTGATTTGTAATGCAGAGGTTGTTAGGAGGAAGAGGAGCAGCAGAGGGCTGAGCTGCCAGCTCACTTCAAATGGGAATTTGGTCTTCAGGGTACAGGCTCATGTATGTATGTGAGAGCCAGATAGGAGAGTCAGTAAAAGAGATGGAGGGGGTTGTGCATGAGAGATATAGAAAAGAGAAGGAAGGGAAAATGCAATTCCAGATTACATGTGCTTGTGGTGCAGCGTGGGTGGGCATGTGTTGGAGCCTGGGAGAGACACAGGGAGCAGTGTTGGTGGAGAGGGACTAATATGATGGAATTCCTACCTAGTAGTGTTGGCGTGCATTTAACACATTATGGGATAATCACATGAACACTTTAGTGTATATCCATCCATCCATCCATCCATCCATCCATCCATCCATCCATCCATCCATCCATCCATTAAAAGTGAAACCCAGAAACAAAGACGACTGTAATTAAATCTGTGGGAGTTTTGGAAGCAGCGCATCTTTATCTTCTACTTTCTACATCACCTGGCAACCACCATAGGGAATGTGTTATGCCACCTATAATTGCATGCATGTTTCACGATAATGACAATGACAGGAACAGGCTGAATAATAATATGTTGTCCCAAAATAACTGCATTACAAGACAGCATCAACAGTTTATGCTAATAGGTGAGGTTTAAATCACAAATGAATCCCATTTGGCCCAATGAAGTGTTTACTTTGTTTGTAACTAGGGTATATATTCAAATTGGACATAAAAGCATCAGAAGCCATGATGTTTTTACCTCTTTTAGAGTGGCGGCATGCATCTAGTCAACATAACAACACACAAAAGAACCATTTTTTATTAAATGGTTATTTTCCTGAGTTCTTACCTGGAAGTAAGATGACTTGATCTCTGAGGCCCCGGCTTTCCGTCTTGTCAGTACTGCCCATTTCATGACGTCAACCTGTCAACCTTGGCATTGTGTCTGCGTCTCACCTACGAAAACAGACAACATCCAAACTTTTGCGAAGATAGATGTGCATTGTGCATATAAAAGGAAAGAGTTTTTGCCAAACACTGCTAGCTCCACAGAGGAAGTGGGTGTTAACCTGGGGGTGGTGCTGGCAGCGCAGAGTCTTACTGGAACGGACTGTTCTCACTTGTCTATGTCAGCTCGTGAGGAACTGCTCGTATTCATGGGTTGGGAGGGGCTGGTGGTCAGGGTGTAGGTTTTTAGAGGAATACTCAGAAATGCATGAACGGATCAAAATATCACTCTGGGGTTTCTTTTAGTGAAAATGAACATTATAATACACTTAAAAGCTAAAAATTTTGATTTTGCATGGTATATGCCCTTTAAACTGGCAGACTGTGTATTTCAGATCTACTGAAAACATTAACTAGTGAGCGTGTTCAATGTTTAATGACACACAATAATAACTTTAATCCAATACCCAAACCTATTTTGGGATTGCAGGTCTGCTGGAGCCTATCCCAGACATTGTTGGGTGAAGGTGGGATAAACTAAAACAGATTGCCAGGGTGTCACAGGGCCAGACAATCATACCCACACTCACAATCACACATTGGGGCAATTAAGAACAATCAGTTACCATTTAAAGCAGGGGTGTCAAACAGCAGGGGCTCCTGTTGGTTTTTACAGAAATCCTTCTCTATCTAAGGCTGTTAACCTGGATCAGGTTTGTTTAGCCAGGGAGCTTCGATAGCCGATTGGCTGGAAAACTTGTTGGGCACCGGCTCTCAAGGCCTGGATTCTGACACCCCTGCTTTAACGGTGTTTTTGGATTGTGGGAGGAAGCCGGAGTGCCTGGTGAAAACACACACACGCATGAGGGGAACATGCAAAGTCAACACAAAAATTCCATCTGGGATTTAAACCAGGACCTTCACATTGGGAGACAAGAGTGATAACCACCACACTTCTGTGCAGCCCATCCATCCATTCATTTTCCTAACCCGCGGTATTCCTTTCAGGGTCACTGGCTGCTAGGGCCTAACTTGGCTATTGTTGGGTGAAGGTGGGGTACATCCAGGACAGGTCGTCAGCCTGTCACAGGGCCACACAATCACACGCTCATACATGCAAACACACAGTCACACCTAAGGACAATTAATCTATAATGCATGGTTTTGGACTGTGAGAAGAAGCCAGAGACCACTGTGCAGCCCTTATTTTATTAACTTTTAGCAAGAATATTTATTACACAGTGTTATGTGGCTACTCGATAGTTTGTTGGTCTTATTTTCTGTAAAACCACTTTAATTTCCACTAGAGGTGAAATTTAATTACCACCAAAACTTCAGTTAAGAAAAAAAAAACACGTCTAGTTTAATACTACAAAAGCTTTTTATCTAGACTCCTAATAGCCATGGACCCTACTCAGTCTTTTTTCATTGTACAGAGTATATAATGAATTATGTTTTATATGTATTAATATCTAACTAATGACTGAAGTTACAACCATAGTATAGCTTTTGACCAGAGGTCTAGAGCAGTAGTGTGTTTGTGTGTGTGTGTGCGTGTTGTACAGTAGGGCAACAGTTCTTTTGTCCTTCAATTGCTGTTTATCAAAAGCTGTTTTAATTGGGAGGGCATGCAATTACCACTTGCAGACACCCAAGTTGAACACAGGCAATCACGCGTATTGCAGCAGTCTTCCTTGATGACTAGCACCTTCATCTCCATGTTTGTTCTCTCTTTTATTTACATGTGGCTCATTCTCTCCTCCCTCCTTCAATATCATCACCACTCCCACACACTCGCATTGTGAGGCATGCATCTTTTGAGGCTCTCACTGTCTTGTTTGTGCTGTTCTTTTTACATTTCCAGCAATATCTTCCTTTTTTTATGAAAAAATTGTCGTAAATCAACTTTAAAACATTAGTAACGCTTTCTTTTACAGTACAGTACTTACCGTGTACTTAAGTGGTATTTACATGGTACTTATTGTGTAACTACTGGGTACTTTCAGGGTACCTACATGGTACTTTCTATGGGACTTTACTGGGTACTTACATGGTACTCTTATGGGACTTTACTGGGTACTTACATGGTACTTTTTTGTGTCTAGTCTGTACTTACATTGTACTTACCATGTATATGTATATGGTGTTATTTGGTTCATACCTATGTGGTACATACTGGGTATTTATAATATTTATAATAAAATTTATAATATTTATATATATTATATTTATAATATTCTTACTGGGTACTTACATGTTGTGCAAAGGTGTCTTTTGTGGTACTTACCACATGTATGAACAAGGTAAGTACAAATAAAGTACCTTAAATTTAAGACTGCACTCACTGCATGTTTCATGGTATTTACCATGAATTTACCACAGAAACTACCCCTTAAGTACACTGGAACTGTACTGTAAAAGAAAGTCAGCCCTATTTCCACTCAACTACATGGTACTTTCATTACTAAATACTGGGTATGTTCACTTGAATATTCTTTGGTACTTACCCCTTAAGTATAATGGAACTGGACTGTAAAAGAAAGTCAGCCCTATTTCCACTCTATTACACGGTACTTTCAGTAGTAAATACTGGGTATGTTCATGTATTACCTTCCCATACAGTGTACATACACACTTGGTCTTCTGACCTCACCAAATGAGACAATGCTAACTTGTTGGCAAAGGTCAAATAACTGCATTGTAAAAACATATTCCTACTTCTTGTAACATGAGGCAAATGTAAAGAGAAACAATACAGCAGTGAAAACAACTATCTTTAATATGAAACACTTCTGCAGCATACAGTGTCATCACAATAAAATTTGTTTTAAGTAAAAAACAGTAAAAAGGAGCATTCCAAAAAACACATTATTGGCCTGAGGGTCGTGTTTTTTGTCCGTCAAAATTCCTTCAGCAGAGTTTGGTAACGGTGCAGGACTTCTTCAGGGTTTGTAACTGCAAGAAAATTCACAATAAAAGCTCAAATGAACATAAAAAGCATAATGACTTTTATAAAGTAAAAAATACATTTTACTTATTTAATCATTTCTGTAATGAGTTTGATAAATCTCTGTGAATTCTTTATTGCTTTGATTGCAATCCTTGAAATTAATCAATTATCCTCATTTATAAACATGATAGATAGACAAAAAAGAAATCAAAGAGAAAAAAAAATCAAAATTGCCATAAAAAATCTAATTTGTTTAGACAAAGAATGTCAAAGTAGTGTTTTAATTGGCAATTATTGCTGTGTGTATTTCTTCTTTATAAATATTATTCACACCTATAATTTGCATTAGCATCAAACACATGGCAGTGGAAAAGGAAAAAAAAAGAAATAAATAGGCAATTTCAAAGTCAACACAGTTACTCAAAATGTGTTTTATATTTTCAAACAGTTACCTTCACTGTTGGGTGGTATTGTTGTCTAGATCATATTTGATAAAAATAAATAAAAATAAAATAAAAACGGAGAAAGAAAAGAAAATGGGGAAAATGCAGTTAAACTCTTCATTCATGTAAATAATATGTCCACTTGGTGGATTTAGCTTACTTTAGCTTACACTCATGTGGCTTCACGGATTCTTCTGGGATGTCTTCTTCACCATTGCTGATCTAAAGCGGTAAAAAGACGGAAGTACGTCATCATTATTTTCAAAATAAACGCCTTTCTTTGATTTTCCCAGAAAGACATGCGCTCAAACGTGCACTGAACATCAGACTTCATCATTTAGGCTACGGGCTAGTTTTACAGGTGCTCCTCTCCTGGTAAGTAACAACAATGTTTGTAGATTTTCATTACAAACTTTGAAAAGTTATACATTTTGAAATAACTGAAATTATTGCAGTAAAGTAGCAGGCATGCTCTGACGTCATGTTTCAAACACAGAGAGCGGCTTGAAATCACGAGGTTAGCTTCTTTAAGTTTGATCAGTTTAAATATTTACATATAATTTATGTAATATTTACAAAAACAGTGGCTTACCTGCCAAATGAAGAGAAATTTAACCTGTTGCATGCGCCTCTAGGCTCTCCGGATTAATGCACGTTTACCCTGGGGGGTTGTCATGCTGCATTCAAGTGTGCTGGGAATTTGCACCTTCGCTCGCCCAGACCTACTTAACAAAAGCCCACACTCTGGGTGTTTTTAGTATTAAAAGTAAATATTTACCTTGTTGTTTTACATATTTTCCTGACATTATATATTAAAACAAGTCCATGTTTAGAACAATATTTAAAAAAGACAAGTTTTGAATAATCTATCATGTTCATAAATGAGGATAATTGATTAATTTCAAGCATTGCAGTCAAAGCAATAAGGAATTCACAGAGATTCATCAAACTCCTTACAGAAATGATTAAACAAGTAAAATATATTTTGTACTTCATCAAAGTTGTTTTGCTTTTTATGTTCATTTGAGCTATTATTGTGAATTTTCTTGCAGTTACAAACCCTGAAGAAGTCCTGCACCGTTACCAAACTCTGCTGATGGAATTTTGACGGACAAAAAGCACGACCCTCAGGCCAATAATGTGTTTTTTGGAATGCTCCTTTTTACTGTTTTGTACTTAAAACAAATTTCATTGTGATGACACTTTGTATGCTGCAGAAGTGTTTCGAATTAAAGATTGTTGTTTTCAGTGCTGTGTTGTTTCTCTTTACATTTGCCTCATGTTATAAGAAGTAGGAATATGTTTTTACAATGCAGTTATTTGACCTTTGCCAACAAGTTAGCATTGTCTCATTTGGTGAGGTCAGAAGACCAAGTGTGTATGTACACTGTATGGGAAGGTAATACATGAACATACCCAGTATTTACTACTGAAAGTGCCGTGTAATAGAGTGGAAATAGGGCTGACTTTCTTTTACAGTCCAGTTCCATTATACTTAAGGGGTAAGTACCAAAGAATATTCAAGTGAACATACCCAGTATTTAGTAATGAAAGTACCATGTAGTTGAGTGGAAATAGGGCTGACTTTCTTTTACAGTACAGTTCCAGTGTACTTAAGGGGTAGTTTCTGTGGTAAATTCATGGTAAATACCATGAAACATGCAGTGAGTGCAGTCTTAAATTTAAGGTACTTTATTTGTACTTACCTTGTTCATACATGTGGTAAGTACCACAAAAGACACCTTTGCACAACATGTAAGTACCCAGTAAGTATATTATAAATACCCAGTATGTACCACATAGGTATGAACCAAATAGTACCATATAAATACACAGTAAGTACCATGTAAGTACAGATAAGACACAAAAAACTACCATGTAAGTACCCAGTAAAGTCCCATAAGAGTACCATGTAAGTACCCAGTATAGTCCCATAGAAAGTACCATGTAGGTACCCTGAAAGTACCCAGTAGTTACACAATAAGTACCATGTAAATACCACTTAAGTACACGGTAAGTACTGTACTGTAAAAGAAAGCGTTACCAAAACATTTTTATGTGTATTTTTTTTCTTAATCTCCATAGAATTTCTCCCTCTCTCTGACTTTCTTTTTTCTATAGTATTGTCATCTCGTTTCATTAGTAATTAATATCGTAATTTCCCCACTGTAGAGCGCACCAGTTTTTAAGGTACACTGTTAATTGGTGGTCTATTTTCAAACTTATGTCAGATAAAGACGCACCAAACTATGAGAAGCCTTAAGTGAGACAAAAAAGTCAGAGATAAGTCCATCAGTCATTCAGACTTTATTAACTTATTTACAGTTAGCCTAAAATGTAACACACTAAATTAGAAAGATTAGCCACAGGATTATTCACAATACCGGTAACCTCCGGCCTAGTTTGAAACACATAAAAAAAAGACAGAGGATTACGTCAAAAACAAATGTTACTGTGACTATTCTTACTCCTAACGTTGATTACAACACGTAAAAGAAAGCACAGTCTGATACAGCTACATCTTAGCGTACTACCAACATTGTTTGCAACAAATAAAAAGATGACTGACGCTGCTAAAACAAAAGTTACTGTGATGGCACTAACTCCTAACCTTGTTGGTAACACCGAAAAAAAACACACAAAACACAGTCTGATACTGCTACATGTTAACCACTTAAAGTGTTTGAACAATAACACCTAACTTTGTTTGCAGCTTTAAAAAACAGACTAACGTTCTGACAGAGTGCAGTGTTCCTCTCAAAATTGTTTGAACATCAGTATGCATAGCCAGAATTAATTAAAATATAAGGCGCACTATTATATTTAGAAAAAAATTGAGGCTTTTAAGTGCACCTTACAGTGCAGAAAATACGGCATACTATTATATTGTTTAAAACAGTGTTTTTCAACCAGTGTGCCGCGGCACACTAGTGTGCCGTGGGAGATGGTCAAGTGTGCCGTGAGAAATTGCCCTCATTAACTGATCTAGAAACATTTACCATCTCCAGGAAATCAGCTCTTTGTTCATCCAAACAGGCCCTGATAAAACACTGAGTAGTTAAGAATATAAAAGATCATAAATTTATTTTTTCTTTGTGGTTATTTGATTCTATTAAAGACATTTTGATAAGAATGACTGTGGCACGATTTAGCTGCAGCTATAACTGTTACCGGAAAAATCCCGCACCTTTAACTGTCTCCACCAATCATTCTTCAAGGCTTGATCACATGTCATCAGTCTGACCAATCAGAAGTGGTTAAAGTCCTCACTTCCTTGTTCAAATTCTGCTCATAAGTCGCTCAGTTCCAACAAAAATACCATCTAAAGCTCGTCTTTAGCGGTGTAGCTTTCCACAGAATCCGGTATCAGACCGTGGAACAAGTGAACAAAACCATGAAGCTCAGAGACGCTGGTCTTTCTGCGGTCGGCGGATTTAGTACACTACATCTCCCATGATGCATTGGGTTAGAACGACTGTCTTAACGGACGATGAGCCTCTTCTCTTAACATCTTTAAACAACGAACACACATCAAACAGTTTTTGAATCTTTTAACTTAACTTTTAATACATCGTTTAGAAAAAAAACCACTGCAGCGTCCAGCTTTTTCTGCCACAATTATCACAAAAACGACAGAGGGGCTGTAGATCAATACAGACTATGAGCTTTTCCTTTTTTTGGATGCTGGTGTGCCGCAGGATTTTTGTCAAGGTTAAAGTGTGCCGTGGCTCAAAAAAGGTTGAAAAACACTGGTTTAAAATACAGTATTTCCGCCTTATTTGGGGGGGTTAGGGATCAGAGACACCTGTGAATAATACGCGAATACAGAGAACCACCCACAGCTGAAGAATGTCTGTCACCAATCCTTATCCTTACCAAAAACACTTCTGAAACATTTCTGATGCTTTGTAAAATATTTGTTAAAGAACACTGGAATATTGCTCAACATAAAGAGTTTTTGTAATCATTTTTAATCAGAGCAATAGACTGTGCAGTAGCGTACTTTATAACCCACATTAGGTGTGTCACTTAAAACCTAGGAGTCAATGCTTCCTCCATCAATTTCAAGAAGATGCACTTTCGCACTGGTTTTATCCAAATTAAACACCTGCTCTTGATGCTAATTATTCTCAGCGATTATCTTCCTCACCATATCAGGATTTTTTTCCGGCCGCTTCTGAGCTAGCTGATGCCATTTCTCCGTGCAGGGGCACAAACTTTGGTTTGTAGCGATTGAGGAACCAGTGAAAATAGCTGTGAAATATTCCTTAGCAGCCATCAAGGAAGTTGCTCTTCATCTCCGGTCCCTCCCTCCCCCGCAGCACCACCTTTGACTGCAAAAGTCTCATACCAGTGCCTTGAGCTGAGTTTTTGTGATGAACCGGAGGAGTCACGTGACTGAAAAAAATCTGCGAATAGTGAAATGCGAATACGCAGGGGAACACTGCAGTAAGCCATTTCACACATTTAGGGTCAAAAGACTGTACAAACAAAATAAAATACATCAAATCTTTATTTTGACGTAAGGATTTTCTCTTGCATAATGTTAATGACTGGATTTGTTTTTTCTCCTTCACAGGATCTTTTAAAGGCATGTGTAAGCAGATAGATCACTTTCCAGAAGATGCTGATTATGAGGCAGACGCTTCAGAATACTTTCTACGTGAGTACTTTCATTATAGTTTTGATACATGTTTTATAGTTGTGTGTCAATTTTTTTAGGGGTCAAAGGTGAATTTTAATGCGTCATTGTTACTTTACACTTTGCCACAAAACCTTTTTGTACAAGGGGAAAGAACAATTAGGGATGTTTCTATAATTCCTTTGTAAAATGCAACACTGTTCTTTTGTCTTTAAAAAATTAATAAATACAAAAATTGGTTCCAACAGGTTTTTTTTAATTCATAAGTAAGGGTTATTGGCCGACAAAGTGTGCATCATCACTTTTTAACGCACACCGTGGAAGCCTTCGCGTCGTGTGTTAAGTAAGGGTTAATGGCCGACGAAGTGTGCGGTTATTACTTTTTAACGCACGACGTGGAAGCCTGAACCGTCCGACGCGAAGAAAAGTAATAATCGCACACTTCAAAGGCCATTAACCCGCTTATAACATGGTCACTTACAAAAGCAATACATATTAACCAGATTTTAGTCCTTAATTCTTGTTTTTTCTTTTATTTGGATCGCTTTTCTCACAAAAAGCGGACTATATGTTATAACATATAGTCCGCGTCGCGCAGCACCACCGCTGCAGTCAAGATTCGGCAATATATATATGCTGATCGTCCCGATGGGTTGAATAAAGCATCAGTTCAAAGAGAAAGTTCACCTCTTATCGCTTGTTTTTGTCCAAATGATGAAGCAAAAGGTTGTTTTAAAGAAGCCAGCGCAGTGATACAAAACATTTAAGCTAGCTGACCGGAACCTCTTTTTTAACTGTGCGGTTATCAGGTTTTAATGCATACCCAGCAGCCAATCAGAATCGAGTATTCAACCAGACCATGGTATAAAAAGTAATAACCGCACACTTCGAAGGCCATTAACCCGCTTATACCATGGTCACTTACAAAAGCAATACATATTAACCAGGTTTTAGTCCTTAATTTCTGTGTTTTTTCTGATTTGGTTCGCTTTTCTCACAAAAAGCGGACTATATGTTATAACATATAGTCCGCGTCGCGCAGCACCACCGCTGCAGTCAAGATTCGGCGATATATATATATATATGCTGATCGTTCCGATGGGTTGAATAAAGCATCAGTTCAAAGAGAAAGTTCACCTCTTACTGCTTGTTTTTGTCCAAATGATGAAGCAAAAGGTTGTTTTAAAGAAGCCGGCGCAGTGATACAAAACATTTAAGCTAGCTGACCGGAACATCATTTTTCACCGTGCGGTTATCAGGTTTTAATGCATACCCAGCAGCCAATCAGAATCGAGTATTCAACCGGACCATGGTATAAAGTAGCAATAATGTATATTGCCTTTTCTAAATTCCACAATAAATTCATATAATTTTGGACTAACCATGTTTTAGGCAAGGCAAGACAAAGCAAGTTTATTTGTATAATACAATTCGTATAGAAAGTAATTGAAAGTGCTTCACAAAACAGGAAAATGCATTAAAATCTCAATACAGAACACTGCAAAGAATAAAAACATACATAATAATTATAAAATTTAATTTTAAAGAAAGGAAAGACAAAAGAAAATGAAAAGAGGTGTTAATAAGGACCCTTCAGTTATATACACGGCTAAACAGGAATGTTTTGAGTCTAGATTTGAACCTTAACACAGTAGAGGCCTGTCTCACAACTTCAGGGAGGCTGTTTCAGCATTTAGCTGCATAAGATTGAAACGGTGATTGCTCTTGTTTAGTCTTGACTCTGGGCATCCGGAGGAGGTCCTCAGAGTCAGAACATGTCAGAGATGTACTTTGGTGCAAAGCCATGGAGAAACTTGCAAACAAGCAGAGCTGCTTTAAAGTCTATTCTTGAGCTACAGGAAGCCAGTGCAGAGTCCTAAGCACAGGACCGATGTGATAGTGCTTCCTGGTTCCAATCAGGACTCGAGCAGCAGCGTTCTGGATGTACTGAAGCTGTTTTACAGCTCGTTTGGGGAGGCCGGTGAGCAGGCCGTTACAGTAATCTAATGTACTGGAGACAAATGCATGAATAAGTATCTCCAGGTCTGGCTTTGACACAATGTTTTCAACTTTGCCAATGTTTTTTAGATGGTAAAATGCTGCTGATGTTACTGACTTAATATGGCTGTTAAAGTACAGGTCAGAGTCCATGAATACCCCTAAGTTTCTGACTTTATTTGAAGCTTTTAGAGACAGAGAGTGAAGGTGACTGCTGACACTTTCTCCTTGTTTCTGTGGACCAAAGACAATAACTTCAGTCTTGTCTGAGTTTAGCTGGGGAAAGTTGTTTTGCATCCAAGCACTGATCTGTTGGATGCAACGACTGAGTGAATCCACTGCCCCATATTCACCTGCTGTCAGTGACACATAGATCTGAGTATTGTCTGCATAGTTGTGATAAGATATGTTATTACTGTGAATTAACCGACCTAGTGGCAGCATGTACAGGTTAAACAGAAGGGGTCCCAGGATTGATCCCTGGGGCACACCACAGTCAAGGCCATGCAGTCTGAGACACAATCCCCAATTTAAAAAAAAATACTTTCTGTCTTCAAGATAGGACTTGAACCAACTAAGGGCAGAGCCAGAAATTCCAAATAGGGTCTTGGAGCCTGTGTATAGGATCCCATGAACAACAATGTCAAAAGCACCGCTCAGGTATAGCAGGATTAAGACTGTGACTTTGCCAGCATCAGTGTTTAAGGCGGATGTCATTAGGTACCTTGATAAGAGCCGTTTCTCTGCTATGATGGGGTCTAAAACCTGACTGGAAAACATCAAATGAATTGTTTATTAAGAGAAAATCAGTGAGCTGTTGGTAAACAACTTTTTCAAGGATTTTTTTTTCTAAAAATGGCAAGTTTGAGATGGGTCTGTAATTATTAATTACTGTGACATCAAGATTGCTCTTCTTCAGGAGAGGCTTAATGAATGCAGTTTTTAAGGCCTCTGGAAATGTTCCAGATTGAAGCAACATGTTTACCATTTGAGTTATTAATTGGTACTGACAAAATGTTTAGTACAGACTTTAGAAATCTAGTGGGTAACACATCGAGCAAGCATGCAGATGAACTAAGACAGGTGATTATCTCTTGGACAGTTTTGTCAGTTACAGGTACAAAGTGAGTCAGCTTAGAGTGACTAGGTGGCTGTTGGGTAGTAATTTGTGTTGTGGAGTTTATGGCTTTTTTAATGCCCTGAACCTACATACAGCATACTCATTACATTTGGATGTGCAAACCAGTTCCAATGGCAGCTGAGCCGGAGGGTTTGTTAATTTGTTTACTGTGGCGAACAAGACACGAGAGTTGCTGCTACAACTTTCAATGATTTCAGAAAAGTATCTTTCCCTTGTTCTGCATAAGATTTGATTGTGGGTGTACAACTGCCCCTTATACATTTTGTGATGAACCTGGAGTTTTGACATGTGCCACGTCCACTCAGCTCTGCAACACAGCCTTTTCTGTGCCCTGACCAAATCATCGTTCATCCGGGGAGCTTTCTGTCTACCTTTTCTCATTTTCATCTTCATAGGGCAATGGCATCCAGAACATTCAACATGCTAGAAGTAACAGAATTCACTAATTCATTGACATTAGCACCAGAGGCGTTTTCAAAGTTTATCATTTCTCCAAATTGTGCCCTGGTGTTGCCATGTATTTCGGACAACTGCAGGACCTGGGAGCAACGGACAGGTCAAAGAACGCACAGAAATGATCAGACAGGGCAACATCAACCACACTGACATTGGAAATTGTAACCCCCTTTTGATGTATGTTTTTAATGCATGTTTAACTCACAGTGTCATTAAAATGCAACCTTTTTGCTCAATTATTTTAAATGTTATACCCATTATATCCATCCTCTGCCTTGCATGTCCAAAATATTGTTTACAAAGTTATTTGGTGTTACTTAGAAAATGTAGGGTTGCAGCAGTGGCTGTTATCGTTCCCCAGCCTTGCTACTCCCTGTCCTGTGGACAGGGACATGCCACTGTGCCTAAGTCCTGGTGCTGCTGCCTGCATTCTTTCAACCCCCACCCCAGCAACTCCTGGTAGCGGCTGATCTTGTGTCTTTTGGGTGCTATCTATGACTGTTGGGGTTGACCTTGCTTAAAGCTCCCTGTGATGCATAGAGGTATGATTTAGACAGCAGTGGCTTAGGTGGTTGAGCAGGTTGGTGAATGATCAGAAGATTGGCGGTTAGATCCCCAGCCAACTGTTGTTGTGTCCTTGGGCAAGACACTTCACATTCCTTAGCCTCCAGGGCTTCACTGGTGTTTGAATGTGTATGATTTGATGGTCAGAGGGGCCCCCAGGGCAGCTGTGGCTACATCAGTAGCTTACCATCACCAAGTATGAATGAGGAGTGAATGAATAGTGGACATACATTGTAAGCACTTTAGCGTCTGGAAAAGTACAGATAAATCCAATCCAGCATTATCATGATCCTGTATTCTGGTGGTGGCCTTGTTGCATGGCACTGATCCAGCCCACCAACAGCAGCTGTGTTTTTTTTTCCTTTTAGAAGTGGCTGAATCAAGTTGGAATTGGTTCAGGGTGTGAGGTCAAGACAGTTTTTGTGGTTTAGATTGATGGGCTGCTTAAGCCTGATGGCAGTTGGGGGAATCCACTGACTAAAAAAATATAACAACACAACCATTTTCCTAAATGTTTACTGCATTTCCTGCACTATAGGTTAAACCAAATCCTAAAACAGACCATTAACGGTTGGTCTATTTTTGAACTCATGTCACATAAAAGACGGTAAGTTTGAGGCTAAGGAAGTTGATAACCTCAGTTTTCGGTTCCAGAAATGGAGGTATGTTTCAGGGTATGTCAAGTTGCCATAGCAACTCATGCTCTGAACATAACCTGGTCTGGAGCAGGTTTAGTTGAAGGTTAGTTTGTTTACAGAGAGGTGCAGCAGCATGGCGTGTCCATTTGAAGATCAGCTCAGATAATACTTTTTCCACCGTGAGAGGGTGATAAGATCACATATGGATGTTGGAAAATTAAACTTTTTTACTTTGATCTAACTTAGTTATTTTCTTCAGTTAAGATAAATCATTTTTTTGTTAAGTCAGCTTAAAAATAACACGTAGTCTTCAGACAGTTATTTTACTTTCATTCAAATTAATTCAATCAAGTAGGTGTGACTTTAGTGCCTCTGTTAGAATCGGCACCGCAAGGGATTGTGGGATACCATTTCCGTTGCCTGTCTGGACGGATTTTGGTTTAAGTGTGGCTTTTTGACCAAATGTGTTTAGTTGTTTAGCTGTTTTACTATGTTTCACCGTGTTTTGATGAGTTATTTTGTCCTACTATGCTTACGTCTCTGCACCATAAGTGAGAGTGAAGGAGGGGATGATGAGTTTATATAGCACCCCTACCATTTTACGGAGTAAGGACAATGATGGAAAATTCTTTGATGAATTTATGCACTCCGTGTATTTTTACCGTCCTTTTTATTGTTATAAAAATGAGTATATCTGCAGGCTCTTACTTAGACATATGAGAGATCAAGAAATATAATTAATTAAGATGGATAAAATATTAATTGAATTGGAGTAATATGACATTTAGTTAAATAAATACATACATTTGAGTTGTATAAACAATTATTGAGTTTTATAGATGTAAGAAATTAGGTTGAATAAATGTAACTCAATTATTTGTTACCAATAGAAGTAATTCATGTAAGTTGGCAAAATTGGATAAGTTATATATATATGCGTCACAAGGAAAACAGAAATAAGATCAGAAACTCGTGCGTTTATTTGTCTGTTCTTCTACTACAAGCAGAAAGTCTTTCTTTTGTGGATAGAGCTGTGTTACTTTTCTGATGGTCTTCTAATCTTCATACGCTGTCATTCAAATCTCAGACTCCGTCTCACTGAAGTGTAGCGTCTCTTTTTTTCACCACGCGTTTCCATGGTGACTCCAGAAATCGGCAATCCATTGAGAATGTCTTTATGTACCTGGCGTGCACATGCATTAACCCAGGGTTACCAAGTCGAGCGTAATTACGCCAACTCATATCCGGTCTTTTGGAACCGACATACCCCGAGTAAGCAAGTTAAGGCGGATTTCAGCCAGAGTTCAGGGTTAAAGTCAGGCTAGTTTAAACATGCTTCCTGGAATACCCCCCTGCTTGTTTGTGTCTCACAGTGACCTTATTAGACCTTATTGACAAATCCTCTGTGGTGGCGCAGTGGTTAGCACTCTTGCCTCACAGCAAGAAGTCCCCTGGTTCAAGGGGGGACCTGAAACAGAACATCCATGGGGACCTTTCTGGGAGTTTGCATGGTCTCTCCATGCATGCGTGGGCTTTCTCCGGGGACTCCAGCTTCCTTCCACCATCCAAAAACATGCTTCATAGTTTATTTGGCTACCCTAAATTGTCCCTAGGTGTGAATGTAAAAGTGCATGGGTGTGTGATTGTGGCCCTGCGACAGACTTAACCTGTCCAGGATGTCCCCTGCCTTTGCCCGCAAGTGGCCGGGATAGGCTTCTGCAGCCCTGTGACCCCGAAAGGGAAGTAACGGATTAGAAGATGAACGAATGAAAAAAAAAAGAATGACAAATCTTAAAGTGCAGTCACAATAAAACTGCCAGAGCGGCAGAGCGATCTCCGGCAGTAGAGCGGAGTTCACTTTGCTCCTGCAGAGCCGGAGCACACTATGCAGCGGAGCGAGATCCCCTAGTTTGATTCTTGTCTATCATTTTTCCCCTCTTAAATTAATGTGGGTCACAGAGAGACGGATGTTGCAGCGAAAAGCAGCTTTTGCAGCAGGACAGAGTGCGTACCAGGAAAAACTGTGAATGAACAGTCTAAGATAAAAAATTACATTTTGGTAACTTAAAACATATAAAGTGAACAGTCAACATTGATTGAGTGAAAAGATCTGAGAAAAATGTAAAAAAAAAAAAAGGCTTGAGGTATACGAGGTAGCCAGTGCCAACTAAAAATGAGAGTAAATGCAAAAGTGAGAACGAGGCCAAAGGAAACTTATCCACTGAGGACAAAGGGAAGATTTATAAAGAGGACAAGATGATAAGAGAGGACAGAGACTATGTGAGAAACATACCTGATGAAGAAAAACCGTTAAAGAACAAGGTAAAGTCAAAGAACTGAGACTCAAAGATGGGAAAACTTTTTACAAGCAACACCTGATAAGAACTGACACAGGAACTGCACCAAAAAGGTGAAGACTTTTTTAAAAAGATGAGTAGATAGGATGGGTTAAAAAGGAAAGCAAAAAAAATGAAGAGATGAAAGGATTTAGGAGATGAAGGACAAGGAGAAGGGTATCAGTGCAGTGCTGTCGCCCTCCCAGCGGTTCACCAAATAGGACAGTTTCTTCCATAAATACTCCAGGCTCCTGCAAAGTGGGTCATACTTCTTCCTGTCCTCCTCCTTTCCCTGCATCCGTGCCTTTTCCTGTTGCTTTCCCCCCATCTGTCTGTCCATTTCCATTGAGGCTTTCATGCCTGTCTGACAGCTGGAGGATGGAGATTATGTGGTAGTTGAGAGATCACTGGGAAGAGAAGAGGAAAGTAATGTCAGATTTTTTTAACATTTGTTAAAGTTATTAAGGTTTTTTTTTTTTTTGGATCAAGACTGCAACAAATTCACACAACACTGTTTTGAGCAGCTCAGTCAAAGTGATTCTTATGAAGTAATATTTGTGCCAACACATAGAGAAGAAAAGTCAGTTTTGAGATCAAACTTTCCCAAATTGCAACCAAAATGTTCAGTTTTAAAAACAAAACGTTCTAGCTTTCAAAATCTTTTTCTTTGCTTTCAAAATACATTTTTGCGTTTGTGAAACAAATGTGTCAGATGTGTTGTCTTCCATCTCAAACCGTTGATTTTGCATTCACATCTGTGTGTGTTTGTGTCACCAAAAAGCCAATCACTAAAAAGAGAGTTCATGCAGATTGGTCTAGATTCTATCCAATCAAGTTGTCCAGTCATGGACAAAATTGTTGGTACCCCTCAGTTAAAGAAAGAAAGTCCACAATGCTCACTGAAATGACTTGAAACGTTCAAAAGTAACAATGAATTAAAATGTATTAAAATTTAAATAATCAAAATCAGCCATTACTTTTGAGTTGTTGATTAACAGAATTATGTAAAAAAACAAACTAATGAAATAGGGCTGGACAAAAATGATGGTACCCATAACTTAATATTTTGCTGCACAACCTTTTGAGGCAATTGCTGCAATTAAAGAGTTTCTGTATTTGTCAATGAGCCTTCTGCACCTGTCGACAGGTATTTTGGCCCACTCCTCCTTCTTTAACTGAGGGGTACCAACAATTTTCTCCACCACTGTATCTAGCTCGGTCTCTGATACCAAAGGTCAGAAACCAAACAGGTTCTTTTACTGTCAAGTTTACCTCTCTGGATTAAGAAAAATACATTTCTAATGTAAAAAATAGGTCATACTTTATTTAACCATAAAATAATTTCATTTAGTCAGTTTTGTAAATTTATGGCTGAAGAGCTCCTGATAGAGTAAATAAACTGTGTAAAGTTTATCTGTTGACATTACATAAATCAGCAGGTCTATAAATCTCCATAAGCAAAATATTGGTTAAAAAGTTTGATCTTCTGTAAGCTCTTTTTATTATTAAAATACATTTACAGATCATATTATTTTATGTTGCACAACAGTGTTTTTAGGATCTGTCCAGAGAGCAAAAGATACAAATATTTGTACATAAATTACATACTGGTACATATTTTGGATCAAACCAATGACATCCTGTGTATACATAGCAGTAGTAAGTAGAAAAGAGAATAAGTAGACTTAATGTTTATGCAGAAAAAATGGCGTTTTAGCTTTTACTGTTAATTTTTCCTTTGAATAAATTTGCTTTAGGAGATGATCCTGTTTGATGCAGTGTCTTATTTTTAAGAACTTGTTTGCTTTTGTTTACAGTAAAAAACATTTATTATGGTTTGAAGATGCTTTTCCTTTTATATTTCAATGTTTTATTCATGAATAAGCTATAGTATGGTATCCCAAACTGTTCATAATTAAATAGATAAATATGACCTTGTGCAATCACACAATCAACCAATAATCTCTCATAAATATATAAAAAGATCATGAAATTGTGAAAAACCTGCACACAGATTTTAAATTAGCCATTATATTATTGAATGTATTTCATTTTGCGTGTTTATTACTTTAAAACAGCATTTTAAATTATTCATTTTTAATCATGTTGACTATTATTATAATTCTATGGTTTTTTTCAGAACCTCAGATTTCAAAATCAATATTTTCCAAAGTAGCTTTTTTTTTTGTTTCACATTGCTGTTTTTCAGAATGACTTATTTATTTCATGATGAGCTTTTTCAGCAGAATGAGTCTGTCTGTCAATCAGTGAAAGTGGGTGGGATCTAAACCCACATTGGTTGATCCCTTGAAATCGACTCGTGTTCCTAGATACCCGCTCTGAGGTGTGCCACTTAGAAAGATGACATATTTCTGCAACATCTGCACGGCTTTGCTGACATTACCAGATCAAATAGAGACAAATAATTTGTCCGCTGCCGAAGAGGCAAACATCAACGACTCAGTTTTTGCTAGTTTGAGGGTTCGTGTGGACCACAGAGGAGCTCCCTTTAAGCACCAGTCGTCCACGTCTTGAAGTTCCAGTTTAAATACTCCAGACTCTCGTTCTCAGTGCTAGATAGTGTCCCAGTTTTCCAGCCCAAAAGTCATCTGAAAACCGTCCGACCCAGCAAAAAAAACGCCCGACCCTTCTATGACCACGGAAAATATTGAATATTGATATTGAAGAAGCCATACAATTATAATAATTTTCCACATGATTAAAATTAATATTTTAAAATGCTGTTTTAAAATAATGAAGCGATTTTTAAATGAAAATAAAATAAATTTATTAATATAATGGCTAATTTAAAATCTGCGTGCAGCTTTTTCACAATTTCATGATCTTTTGATATATTTATGAGAGATTTATTGGTTGATAATGTGATTGCACAAGGTAATATTTATTTATTCAATTATGAACAGTTTGGTACTCCATACTATAGTTCATCTATACAATTCATATGGTTGCATGAAGTGTCCTCCCACCGTTGAGACATTGCTTGTTTTGTTTTTTTGAAGTTTAATGCTTTTTTGTTTTCTATTTGTGATAACTGATTGGGTGTACTGTCAGTGGTACCACCAGGGACACATGGCCACCCCACTAGCCACTATAAACTGTGGTAGCATCAGTTATGCATTTTATCCCAAATGCACAGCCTGCAGGCGACGAGTCGCTCTGATCACCTAAACCGGCCCACACCCCTCCCCTCCCTGCTGCCTTTGCGTGCGCAGACATCTATAGATAAAGACGAGCCGCTGGATGCAGTTCACGAATAAGACTGATCTTCCTTCGAGGTTCACTTCCGCGTTGGAACCCTCGGAGCCTCCAGACTGGGTTGATAAAAGAACCAATTAGTTCTTCAAGAGAAACTTCATTATTTTCTCCTTAACTCCAAAACACTGACTGACCGCGCGTGTATGCGCTCCACACCCTCACACGCGCTCCCCCCTATCCCTTCCTGCAGTGCGCGAGCACCGGTTTTAGCACACACACACAGACACACACAGACACACACACACATCCCAAAACACTACATTTCTTTTCACACCGTTTAAATATTTTCCGTGGTGTCTTTTAGCAATCTGTTTTCTGTACTTTAGATCACCTGATCTGTATGGTGCGCAAATACAATTGCAAATCCACCACAGCATCAGCAGTGGTGGATGTGCAATGACATTTTATTAGTACATAAAAAAGGATGTCCCCGTCACACGCGCCTTGCATTTCATGGCACTATTTGAGGTGTTTTGTGTTACTGCAGCATTATGATCTGTTTTTTCACAGAGTTACCTAAAGTCATTAGTTGATGCTTGTATATGTTATGTCAATTTTCAGAGAATGAAGAGAAAGTCTACATATATTGTTATTTTAGGAAGAAAAGTAAAAGTACTATTATTGTTATTATTATTATTATTATTATTATTACTATTATTTCAGAACAACTGATTTAACTTTTTGTTTGGTATAGAAATCTCCCAGTGAAGCACTGAACGCCCCAAGCAGACACACCTAACCATTAAATATAAACACAAAAAATCAAAAGATATCAGTAGGTATTTAACTGTCTGTTAGTTGTCTAAAGGCTGTTTTACTGCGTTTAGTAGAATGAATTTTAAAAATATAGCTCATGGTTTTTGCATGCTACCCCAAGATTTAAAGTGGCCCCCTTCAGGCCACCCCAATGAAAAAATTTCTGGAGGTGCCACTGTGTACAGTCATGGCCAAAGGTTTTCAGAATGACACAAATATTAGTTTTCTCAGTTTGCTACTAAACTGCTTTTAGATCTTTGTTTCAATTGTATTTGTGATGTACTGAAATAAAATTGCAAGCACTTCATACATTTCAAAGGCTTTTATCCACAATGACATGACATTTATGCAAAGAGTCAGCATTTGCAGTGTTGGCCCCTCTTTTTCAGGACCTCTGCAATTCGACTAAGCATGCTCTCAATCAACTTCTGGGCAAAATCCTGACTGATAGCAACCAATTCTTTCATAATCAATTCTTGGAGTTTGGGTTTTTGGGGTTTTTTGTTTGTCCACTCGCCTCTTGAGAATTTACCACAATAATCCCATCGACCTCAATAGGATAAAGTTCTGGGTAGTTTTCAGGCCATGGCCCCAAAATGTTAACATTCTGGTCCCCAAGCCACTTAGTTATCATTTTTGCCTCATGGCATGGTGCTCCATCGTGCTGGAAAGTGCATTGATTGTCACCAAACTGTTGTTGTTTGAAGAAGTTGCTGTTGGTGGGTGTTTTGGTACAATTCTTTATTCATGGGTGTGTTTTGGGGCAAATTTGTGAGTGAGCCCACTCCCTTGGATGAGAAAGAACCCTACACATAAATGGTCTCAGGATGCTTTACTGTTTGCATCACACAGGACTGATGGTAGTGCTCACCTTTTCTTCTCCGGACAAGCCTTTTTCCAGATGCCCCAAACAATTGGCAAGAGGCTTCATCACGGAATATGACTTTGCCCCTGTCCTCAGCAGTCCATTCGCCATACTTTTTGCTGAAGATCAACCTGTCCCTCGTGTTTTTTTTGGGGAGAAAAGTGGCTTCTTTGCTACCCTTCTTGACACTGGGCTATCTTCCAAAAGTCTTCACTTCACTGTGTGTGCAGATGCGCTCACACCTGCCTGCTGCCATTCCTGACCAAGTTCTGCACTGGTGGTACTCCGATCCCGCAGCTTAATCCTCTTTAGGAGACAATCCTGGTGTATCACCCTCCCTTTAACATGTCAAGTCTGCCATTCTAACCCAATCAGCCCGACATAATGATCTCCAGCCTTGTGCCCATCAACATTCTCACCTGAGTTAACAAACCTGAGTTCCTTTTTTTTTTACCGTTTAGTAGCGCATGTCCACCACCGACAGCTGGAAGAGGCTTGATGTGTAATGTTCCACCAAGCCTATTTCACAGCTCTATTCTGATACAGGAAAGATGCTGTGTCATATAATTTTGGCTGGGCACAAACAATAGTTATTAATTTCTCCTCCATGACCAATTTTCAAACAGTTGGCACTAACGTGTTTTGAAAAGAACGCTACCCATATGTCAATGGGAGTCCCTGATTGGTCAAAGTTTTACACAGTTTAACTTGCAACACGCATTCAGTGGCCACACGTTTTGTACGCAGAGCCCAAAAACAGTCATAAATACTTGCAAGCTATGCTTGAACATGAGTTTTCAACACAGAAGCTTGAAATGCACGTTTACTTTCATTTGCATAGACTTTTCACTGGAAGTGGTTGCTTAAACGCGCATTGCAAAGGATGGTGTGAACCTAGCTTAATTGGTGACACCAGATTACCAGTGCAGTATATTCTAGGTTTTTGGAGGTGACTAAACCAGTTGGACATTGGCATGCAGTTCCAGAAACAATTTATTTGGGAGTAATATTACCAGATACAGTTTAATCATCCATCCATCCATTTTCCAACCCACCTTATCCTTTCTGGATCACATGTTTAGCACTGGGCACGTCGCCAGTCTATCACAGGGCAACATACACTCATACCTAAGAGGCAATTGAGAGTCACCAATTGACCTACAAAGCATGTTTTTGAACTGTAGGACGAAGCCGGAGTGCCCAGAGAAAACCCGAGGACAACATGCAAACCTCACACAGAAAGGTCCCAGCCAGAATTCAAAGCAGGGACTTCTCGCTGTGAGGCGAGGCAACCGTACAGCTTAACCAGAAGAGGAAATTAGCTTGGAAAAAATCAAACAAACAATTATTACATTTACTATTATATAGTCCACAAACAGTAAGCAAATATATTAGTGCAAATTAGATTTTTTTAGATGTTTTCTTAATGTACTTGGATTTGTGCTGTTAACCTTTTTTTATTTTCCTGTTTTTGCTACACTTACTTAAATGTTGTTCTTTCCATCCTTTCTTTTTTTTTTTTTTCTTTTGGAAGTTTTTCAAACTGTTTGCATGTGCCCTCTAAGTTAACCGTGGTAATGTCCTCAGTCCTCCAAAAACAAACTCAAACATTTTTTGGGTTTGGACCAAAGTTTGCTTGTGTGTTCCCTGCAGAAAAGTTATATGTCCAAACAACAGTATTCCACAAAAATGTTTATTAAGTCGATATTTGAGGAGGTATCTAAAAGAATTGAGGGCATAAATTAAACAATATTTATGATAATTACACATTTAAATGTCTGGCTTCTATACATAAATGTAGTATAGAACAGTGGTCCCCAACCTTTTTAGCGCCACGACATATGACATCACAAAAAGTTTTCACGGACCGGTCGGAGAATTATTGTACCGTCGCTACGCTGAAAGAGGAACAGATACGTAACTAGACGACTCCTGAGGTTTTGTTTTGACACTTATGAATTAGTACATCGCACAGGTGTCATCCTCTCCCCTTCCCACACTAGCTGCGTTTACATGGGCAAAAGTAATCGGAAAGAATGCCTGATCGGAAGGAAAATGCGTCATGTAAACACGCCGTTCCAAATACTCTGCCCCGATCAGACTCGTTCAGATCATATTTTCTTTCCGATCGAGATAGGTGGGTTATACCGATCGTTTATCCAATCGTTGGTCATGTAAACTGTTTATTTCGATCGTGTGTAACTTCTGCTCTGGTTTCACGTCACGCATATACGGTGTTTCGCTTCAGAGAAAGCTTTGGAGCTCAAACAGGACCGACCGGCTGCTCTGCGGACGCCGGGTGCGAAGCGCCACTCCGCTTTGCCCCTCTGGCTCTCCGCCTCTCTTAAACCCCTCACGAAGGGGGTGACGGGGAGGAGCGGGACCCTGTGCGGTCCTGGCTCGTGTGCCGGTGGATCGAACGAACTGTGTCTCTGAGCAGAGCAGCTGGATTAACAACTTTGTGAGGGGAGGATGCTTTGTTACGTGTGCGTTTGTGTGACTGCGATCCGTCCCGCTGGACTTCCAGCTCACACACAGCGGCTTTGGGGCGGTGTGCGAACTTTTCAAAGCAGAATGTCACTCAGTCCTTAGAAACAGTTCAAACAATCACATGGATTTGTGTTTCTAGTCGTGTCCCGACAAAATAAAGGCTGATGTTATTCCCACATATTTACGTGCAGCCAAGATGCAGATTGCGGCATTTCCTGCATGAGTTTATCAAACAAGGCTAATGTTAGCCCATGTTAGCCTCTCCTGGGAGCTCCATTCTTCCACAAAAAAGCACCAACCACAGGGATTAAATATAAAATGATGAGCAAACAGGCGCTTCTTAATATTCATAACATTAATAAAAACACGTTTGAAAGATCGCCTCGTATATTACCGAGCTGCTGCATAAATGTATATGACAGCAAAGGTTTGTTTACTGTGGGACTCTTCCTTTTTCTGGTATTTTCAGCACTACTGCGCATGCCCAAATGATTTATTCCGACCGAAAGTGTGACCCATGGGAACGTTTGTTCTAATCGGAAAAAGGTTTTCTGGGCCCATGTGCACGGGTGAATTTTAACCCGACCATTGATCCGATCAAGATATTTTGCCCATGTAACCGCGGCTACTATGGGGCAAAAAAGAAGTACTGTCTATTAAATGTATTTTTCTTTTTTGAATCGAAGGCTCCTCTTCTGTCTCCTGGCTGGGCCTTTTCCCCTTGGCAAAGATACTTTCCAAAAGACGTTTGTTTTTTACACTTTTTGCTAGCTCCTATAGGCAGGGGTCGGGTACCTTTTTGGCAGAGAGAGCCATAAACGCCACATATTTTTAAATGTAATTTCGAAAGAACCATACAATAATGTAGCGTCCCTTTCCCACACTGAGGCACTTAACCTCTTTTAAAGGTTCTTTATTCTGGTTACTGTAGACCGTAACCAACGCCATACAACTTATTCAGTAACTCCTCAATCTCTCCGGCTGAGAGCGCTTCTCCCGACTTCTTATTCACTCACTCCCGCACCAGTCCTCCTATTTCTCCTTATTCGGCTCATAGCTGAACCCCATTGGTCCAAACTACCTAACAACAGGCTGAGCGACACAACTGAGAGCCAATCAGACCTCTGCTTGATGCGTTCAATGAACTCCAGAATTTAGAACAAGACCCAACAACCGCCACCCAGTCCAACTCAGTCCGCAACACTATGTTTAGAACTGAAAATACAAGTGAATGTGTGTGCATTTTATGTAATTTCAACACTTTTAAAGTAAGATAAGTCTGTGGATTTTTTAAATAACATTGTTATGCTGTTGCTAATATTTTCATTTTTCTCTCATTTTCTTATCCGTTTTTTCCCTTTCGGGGCTGCCGGAGCCTATCCCGGCCACTCATGAGCGAAGGCAGGGGACACCCTGAACAGGTCGCTAGTCTGTTGCAGGGAAGAATTTCAACAATCATACAGCCATTCACTCTCACACTCACACCTAGGGACAATTTAGAATTGCCAATTAACCTATGAAGCATGTTTTTGGACAGTGGGAGGAAGCCGGAGACCCCGGAGAAAACCCACGCATGCACGGGGAGAACATGCAAACTACACACAGAAAGGTCCCCCATTGATGTTGATTTTCATGGCCCCCAGCCGGGACTTGAACCGGAGGCCTTCTTGCTCTTGCAAGAGCGCTAACCACTGCGCCACCGTGCACTGTTGCTAATAAACGATGAGTATTTCTTACCATTATTACGACTTCTGGTGCTGCATGGTTTTGCTGATGGTCTAGTCTGGTTGATACGTGGTAAGTTTCAGCTTCATGCAGGCATTGAGATCGTAGGTTGTTTTGAATGTTCTTTAGATGTGACAAAGACTGCTCACATGCAGACGTGGAGCCAAACATACACTCACACGCTGCAGTATGTGACGGGCAGCGTGTTTTAAGTTTTGACAATCCCTGCGCGATTCACCTTGCTGCCTGTGCCCACAACCCCCCACCCGCTTTCTTCCTCACACATCCCGTCCCTGCAACTGCATGCGCGCTCTTTCACAGACACGGGAACGCGCAGCTGCAGGGACGGCAATTCACAGGTTTCAGGCTGTTACAAACTCTGTGAAATAATAGATAATAGTAAATTGATAGTGGTGCAGATTTTTACGTGACCGAGAAGAGCGCCTTGGCCTGTGTCAAGAGTGACATTAACGGATGTAACAGAGGTTCAGGCAATTTTTCAAAATAAAACATCTTTTACATTCCGAAATAAAATAAAACGGAAGTAATGTAAGTTATTTATTCTTACTGTGCTGCCCGGTACCAAATGACCCACAGACCGGTACTGGTCCGTGGCCCGGGGGTTGGGGACCACTGGTATAGAATATATGTATTGCGTCAAATTAAACCCAGTGTTCCCATTTAAACAATGTCCAAGGCCTGAAGCAGAAGTAGATCAATATGACATATAGATTCAAGCTGTCATTTTAAATGCATTGCACGCTTCCACTCGTTCATTCTCTGTCTCCCCCTCTTTCCCCAGGAGCATTTTCAGTATATCTTCCTCAGTCTCTTGATCTCTGAGCCATCTCATGCTTAACACCCCAACCCCACATCCCTACCGCCCCACTGCTACCACCCCCCACCCCATCCTCCCGCTTTGTGGATGAATGTGCAGATGCTGTTATGTAAGAGCAAGCACCCAGCCTCATCTTGCAGCAGTTGTACAAAAACGCCACAGCAGTCGCCACCCCCATCCTTCATTGCAGCACAAAATAAAGGATAGCGATAAGACTTTACCGTGCTGGTGTACTCATTTTCTTCCCTTTTGAGATGCATCATTTTGAACCGTGACTCAATTGCAGTACAGTGACTATCTTCTGTAGCCACGTAGCGGAAAATTAACGGGGAAGAATGCCTAAATTTGCAAGACTTAATCATCAGATAAGATCAGGAACCTACAAAAGGAACAAGCTCTCCTGAGCAGCTAGACGAGCTAGAGAGCAGAACTTTCACTTTAGCCTGCTAAGACTCTTTCATGTCCTACATACAGTGAAATAATGTTTGAGGGGCATGCAGTCTATATTGTACCCTATCTACCATCTTACTCTTGAACTCCTGCTGTCCTTGAAATAAAACTTTCAGTTACCATATCATAGATTCAGGTAAAAGTGTCTGAATATCTATACTAGGGGTGTAACCATCCTTTTAACAATTTGATTCAATCTTATAAAATTGCCTAAAATCAATTCATGACATCCTTAACCAAAAATTCAGCCAGTATGACTCAGATAAATACCTGGGTACTGAACAGTACAAGTGATGTTTTCCAGATTCTATGTATCTCTTGCAAGATAATCAAGTTTAATTTAAATGTGTGTACTAAAAAACAAGTAAACAAGAACTAATTGCAAATCCATTTATATTTTAGCCTCACAAAGTTCAGCCCGCTGTTGTTTTTCCACATTGAAACAATACAAACAAAACATTATTAGAACATTCTACCACACTGAATGCTCACATCTTTGCAAAATTTAGTGTTTCCACACATTGGACTGGAATGACGAACTTATCATTATTTGGTGCCATCACATGTTTTGTTTACTGAGACAGCACTTGGTCGTTTTTGTGTTATAGTAAACCTACCACATCTCAATCCAAATATTTTCCAATATCGATTATTTCATTTATTCATCTTTTTATCCAGTTTTGTCCCTTATGGTGTCACGTTGCTGCTGGAGCCTTTCCTGCCCACTGGTGAGCAAAGGTACCGTACCAGTAACTAGACAGATCACACACCAATGCACAATTTAGTTAACAAAAATTAACCTATGACGCATGTTTTCGGAATGGGAGGAAGCCAGACTCCCCGGAGAAAGCCCACGCATCCACTGGGAGAACATGCAAACTCCACACAGAAAGGTCCTCCATTGGTGTTCTGTTTCAGGTCCCCCAGCCGGAACTTGAACCGGGGGCCTTCTTTCTGTGAGGCAAGAGCGGTAACCACAGCGCCACCGTGATTCAGTTTTTGATTTATCTACTCTTGAAACGATTTTTTTAATGGTACAGGTCGATTTAATTAGATTCTGCCTCAGAGAGAGAGAGAGAGAGAGATTATATATAAAACTTGGAATCTGCAAAATAATTATATGTACATTTGCAGTAATGGTTTGATCTAAAGAGGCATGATCATCACAGTTTCTGTAACCAGCGAGTAAACTGGTAAAACATAACCCAATCCATAAAACAATTATTGCAAGACCTTGATGGAACGTTTGTAATTTCATCATTTATTTATGCATTCTGTACATGCGTGAGGAGATTCTAGAACTAATCAGAAGTGACATCTGGCAAAAGGTGGGATAAGGTGATCAGTCCATCACAGGCCCACAGACACAAGACTAGCATTTATATGAGTGTTTGCTAAAGACAGTTTTTAATTTGTATTCATAATTTTAAACTGTAAAAATAAACTTGAGAAAACTCCACGTTCCTCACTATTAAACTTATTTGCAGCTTTCAAATAATAAAAGTAAACAGAACCCTAAACAGTGGTATAGTCTAAGTCCAGGTTCTAGTCCTTTTCCTGGTGAGGGTCTTTTTGGGAGCCCTCTTTGGAGTTTTATTTTACACCACAACTTTTCTGTTATTTAAGGCCTATTTAAACTATGCAATTTTTATTGTATTATAAAGTACTTTAGATCCTCAAGTATAGGCGATTTTCCAGGTGTAATTGCTCCATTTTGATATAGAATGTATTCTTGTAAGACTAAAGAAGGAATTTTGTATAAGTTTATCTAACTTTCTGTTGTGCAGGGATTGATGTTTTGACTCCTCCCTAATGGTTTTCATCGTCCACTGCAGCTCACATAACACATATAAACCTGATAAACCAATTAGAAACCGACCCTGTATTCAAACACAGCAAAAACTGATCCATAAAGGAGGCATCTCAATGGGGCATAGTTAGGGGAACAAAGACATCAGAACTACAAAAACTACATAGACCAAACCTTTTTGTCTATTTTCAACATTAATTTTTACCCAAGCTCTCTTTCTTTCCTTTCTTAAAGTGTGGATGCCATGCTTTGAACAACTTTGTCAAATAAAAAAGCCCTTTAAACGCTGATTCTATTGATACCAATAGTTAGCGTCAAAAAAAATCAGAAGCATATGAATAATAGACATCGTTCGAAGGAATCAGAGATTTGAATTTGCCGCTAAGAGCGCAGGCTGGAAGTGAACTCGATATGACCTGTGACGTCACGAAAGGCATTGACTTTCGTAGTTCCGCTTCGGACAGCATGTAAACAAAACAGGTAGTCTTCGTTTCTCTCGTGTTTAAATCTATTAATCATCAACATGCCAAGTCGTTGTGTGGCAGCTGGATGTAGCAATACTTCTAGTGAAAGTGTATCTGTGTATAAATTCCCAAAACAAGAAACGCTGCTGAAACAATGGACAAAACAAGTTCAGCGAACGAGGGTGAATTGGGTGCCAACTAGAGGTAAGATCTTAAGCCCGAGCCCGAATTCGGGTCCGGTCGGGCTCTAAATGACAGTCATTACGTTCGGGTCGGGCTTCTCTCTCGCTGACTTTTTTAATAAATATATTGTAATGGTTGCAAAGAAGCTCCTCAGGCGGCGGTTGTCAAACAGCTCTTTATTAATCCTGTTTGTCAGAACGGTTACCGCACGAACCGAAAGGCACAGCCAGCTTCTTACTCAGAGAGAGAACGTTCCCCTAGCGCACACACACACACACACAGGTGGACCCCGCCCCCTCCCACCAGTCACCAGCCCACCGTTGATTGACAGACACTGTGGTCCAGCAACTGGCAGAAAAGGGGGGGGGCGCCGGCCACCCGCAGCTCTGCACACGTGTCGTGAACGTAATCTTCCCCCCAAGTCCGCATCTATTTTGATTAGGGATCCCCGATATGGAGCAGCAGGAAGTCAAGGATAAACTTCAGACAGGGAAACTGAAAAGGCAAATGCGCACCGCCGCGGCTGCAGTATTTCTCTGCGTAATGAAGCGAGTGCTTATCATCCAGATCTCTCTGTCACTCTCTCTGTCTGGCCTCTTATTCTGTGTTCCAGCGTTATTTCATTGATCAAATGCATTTGTCATGGAGGGAGGAACCTATGCGCAGAGCTTCCAGCGGATACGGTTGCAAAAGTGACTCATCATCATGATAATCTCCGCAACTTTCCTCTTCATCTTTCTGTTCAGCTAGCCATGTTGTCTGCCTTTCGTTACGTCACAAACAGGGCGGCGCGAATTCGGCGGAATGCGTGAAGCCGGCGGCCGTCCTCGTTGTTTATATCGCATTTTTCGCTATTTATTCTTTTTCGAAAAATATTAAAAACAATCGCAACATGAAATAGAGACTATTTACTATATTTTGGCTTATTAAAATAGGCCATGTCACCCACACTTTAATGCATGGTAAACCAGCGAAAGGGGAGCACACCGCAACCTACTGTGTGGAGTATGTGAAACAGAGGAGTCTAAACTTAGGGTCAGATCTGCTCTGTTGAGCAATGCAGGTGCTGGTCTACAAAAGTATCACAAAGTGAACAGTCACCAAAGCAATAACAGAGGGTTCACTTGATGGATTCTTATCTTTGATAAGTATTGCTTCTAATACAATTCTTTATATAGCATGTATTATATTCCTTGATTTGAGTAATGAATAGGTTTTCTGAAAAAAACCTCCCAAAATGTTAGAGCTATTTTAGTGGCTCTCCTCTTTTTAAGCACCTAAAATGCACATGTAGGGCTTTAGTATAGAGCAGCTTACAAAATTTGTCAGGTTTACACAGTGGAGTTTAAGTGGAGTTAACTGGCTTACCCAGGGACATGTCTACTCTCAGGACTTGGAATCAAGCAGCTAATAACCTGACTGGCAGGCAACAGCTATAACACTCTGGCTACAATATTTGCTAAAACTTAGGCCGTCGGGCTAATGAGACCATTAAAAGACCCATTTTTTTAAGGATGTTTGTTGTGATGGTTTTGAATCCCCCGTTGTGCAGGCCGTGCCAGTTTTACTTTAGAACTTGTTCCTCCTTTATTGAAACCTTATGACAAATTTTGTTGCTTTTTCTTTGTGACGTGTCCATCTACGTGCACAACCCTTTATAATTCATATTGTATTTGATATGTGAATTTCTGAGACCGCTAATCTATTTCTATTCTATATCTAATTAGCTGATCCAAACTTTTCTTAAAAACCTATTTTGTAAAACTGCAATAAAGACACGTTGGAATTCACTGAGCTCCTGAGAGCTGTCCGTTCTTTAACAAATCTTTGTGAAATCAGTCTGCATACTTGAGTGCTTAATTGGGACACCTGATTCTTATCATTTGAATGAGTGAGCAAATACTTTTGGTAATATAGTGTATGTCACAGCTACAAGCTTTTTCAAAATGCTTCTGATTCACAATGATGTGTATAAAGAAATACTGAGAAACTCAAATGTAAGTTTAATTTTCATTTTACATGTCCTTCTTCAGCAGTAAAATTTTACAAGAACGTGTTACAAACCCCCAAAAACACCATTTTAATTGGAGTGGGCCTTAAAGAAATCGACTACCACCTTTGAACATTTTTTACTGTAAAAGCTGGTAACAGACAAAAATGTTTAGAGTTGCAGTTTTTTCTACATCCACAGAAAAAAATGTGGTGAGAGCACTCTATATTTGTATTTTTGTAAACAGAAAATTGAATATATAACAATCCTAATATTTCTGATTGGGATGCTAGGAGACAGGCTACATCACCCACTGTTGACATCATCTGATTCACTGATGTCACTGCTGCTATTTTTGGCTGGCCAGTAGTGACACAGGGGCATATCACGATTTACATGAGTAATACGGCATGATAATGACTGGCAGGCTGAGCAAGCCACATTGTGTGTGTGCTACCTAAACGCTCACACTGGCATGCTGAGTTTTGCGTGCGTTTACATGCCTTTTTTTTCTTATCATTTCCAAACGTCCAGCTTTGCATGACCATGTGACTGCAGATCCCCACAGATAGTTCTTCCCCTTAAGCTGATGTGCTGAGCTCCCAATACCACATGTTCTTTGCTGCTGGGTTCTCCCACGTGGGCGAATTTTGTTTGGGAGGGGTGGTGATTGTTCCTGCATGAATAGGCTACAGTGTGTATGGGAAACACCCCACTTTAGACAGAGAGCACTCCAGTGAGTAGGCAGTAGTCTGATCGATGAGTGTGCTCACTCAGTAGCTTGTTGAGATAGCATATGTGTGACCAAGTAATAGAGATATTCTGCACTGTAGGATGCGTACGCTCTACCCTGTATGTGTGTGTACAACCCCGGGAGCTCCCATGGTGGTGTCCACCCCCGCCTCTATAATTCAGCCACTATTACAAGCCTATCCACTGCTTCAACTAATGAAACCATAAGTCAGCCAGAGACACACTTTTAAACACACACCACTGCAGCAGAACCAAACTGGCAGTCAGAGGAATTTAACAAAAATGAAAGTTTAGGAAAAAATAAAAAGCTTTGAAAGTGTGGAATACAGTAGCTGTAAGACTACCAGCTTTGTGTGTTTGCCCACGCTGCTTCAACACAGCAATGTAGAACAGCGGAACATCACGGCCTGGCAGCTTGCCCATGCATTTAAATTGCAAGTGTTATTTGAAAGGATGCTGAAAGGTGTTGATATAATGCTGTTATTCTGAAACTGTCTTAAAAAAAGCAATCCCAACTAGAAATGCTTGTACATTTGGTTGTATAAAAATCTCATTTTAAGACCCACACACAGGAGCCTCAAGTCAAAACATATTCCTACTCATGTGAGTCCCCATTGGGGACAAGCACTAGTGGCGCTGGACATGCCGGCAGCCTGTTACAGTAGCTCCGAGAGTTTTCGCCGTGTTTTTGTGTTTTTTTCGTGCTGTCTCGCGTCTTTTTGCTACCAACCTCAGTCGGACTTTCACTACTATGGATGTTCATGTAGCGAGGTTTGGAATATGTGTACTTTTAATTCTTTGCCTGTTAAATACGGCATCCGGAGACCCGTTCAGCAAGGGCTCCATTGTTTACACACGGAATCAGCTGATAGCACTGTGCAACACAAAGGTGCTCCCAGGACAACGACCGGAGATCCCCGTAGAACTACGGAGAAGGAGACGGGGCTGCAGAGCTGGAGTGAAGCGTCGGGAAAAGAACAGACGGTACAAACCATGCGTGCCGTCTGTTATTATGGGGAACGTGAGATCTCTCCCCAATAAGATGGAAGAGCTGACAGCGTTAACCAGGCTGCAGAGGGAGTACCGGCAGTGTAGCATCATGTGCTTCACGGAGACGTGGCTGAACGAACTGACGCTGGATTCGCACGTCTCATTGGACAGTTTTCAGATCGTGAGAGCGGACAGGAAGGTAAAGGAGAGCGGTAAGAAGAAAGGAGGGGGCATCGCGATGTTTGTAAACAACAGATGGTGTAACCCAGGACACATCAGGGTAAAGGAGCAGCTCTGCAACAAGGACATTGAGCTGCTAGCTGTTAGCATGCGGCCGTACTACCTCCCGAGGGAGTTCTCGCAAGTCATCGCGATAACAACGTACATCCCGCCCTCTGCCGACGCTGCAGCAGCATGCGAGCTCCTACACAGTGTTGTATCAGAGCTTCAGACATCGCACCCCCAGGCCCTGCTTCTGATCTCCGGGGACTTTAACCACGCCTCCCTGTCTTCCACTCTCCCCACATTCACCCAGTATGTAAATTGCAAGACCAGAGACAATAGGACACTGGACCTGCTGTATGCAAACACCAAGGATGCATACACCTCCTCCCCCCTGCCCCCACTGGGTCGTTCTGACCACAACTTGGTTCATCTGATCCCTGCCTACATACCCATGGTAAACAGACAGCCACCCACCAGGAAGTATGTGAGGAGATGGACAGAGGAGGCCAGTGCGGCGCTGAGGGACTGTTTCGACACCACAGATTGGGATGTGCTATGCAGGCCACACGGGGAGGACATCGACAGCCTGACAACCTGCATCACAGACTATATAAATTTCTGCGTGGAGAACACCGTACCTATGAAGAAAGTACGGTGCTTCTCCAACAACAAACCCTGGGTGACCCCGGAATTAAAAACTCTGCTGAAAGAGAAGAAGAGGGTTTTCAAGACGGGGAACAAAGAGGAGCTGAGGAGGATCCAGAAAGAGCTGAAGAGAGAGATAAGGAGGGGTAAGGACAGCTACAGGAGGAAGCTGGAGGAGCGCCTCCAGGATAACAACACCAGAGAGGTCTGGAGAGGTCTGAAAACCATCTCTGGACACGGGAAGGACAGCAGAAGGGGCCCGGAAGCGGGAAACCGTGAATGGGCCAATGAACTTAACCTGTTCTTCAATAGATTTGACTGTGCTCCTGCCCCCTCCCCCACCTCCCTCAGCCCTGACCAAACGACACTCATTAACCACCCCCTATCCTCAACCCCCCACGACACCCCCACCCCCGAGAACATCTCCGAACTGTCACCAGAAACACACCTCCTTCCACCACACTCTGCTGGGGGGATCCATTCACCCCAACCCCCACCCAACATAACAGGGCTCCCTTCACATCACCCCTCCAACTTCTCCATAACCACGAATCAGGTGAGGAGGGAGCTGAGGAGGATCAAACCAAGGAAGGCTACTGGCCCAGATGGCATCAGCTCCAGACTCCTCAAGGACTGCGCAGATCAACTCTGTGGGGTTTTTCTGCACATCTTCAACATGAGCATCAGTCTGGAGAGAGTTCCGACCCTGTGGAAAACATCCGGCGTGGTCCCAGTTCCCAAGACCGCACGTCCCAGTGAGCCGAACCACTTCAGGCCAGTAGTCCTAACTTCTCATCTCATGAAGACCATGGAGAGGATCATCCTGGACCACCTCCGTCATCTGGTGAACGACAACATGGACCCGCTGCAGTTCGCCTATCGTCCAGGAATAGGTGTGGAAGACGCTGTCATCTACCTGCTGCACAGATGCTTTTCCCACCTAGACGACGCTGGCAGCACTGTGAGAGTCATGTTCTTTGACTTCTCCAGTGCTTTCAACACCATCAAACCATCACTGCTCAGGGGGAAGCTAGAGGGAGCTGGAGTCAACAGTAGCCTGGCTGCATGGACCATCGACTACCTCTCCAACAGGCCGCAGTATGTGAGGCTTCATGACTGTGTGTCTGAGGTGGTAGTCTGCAGCACTGGGGTGCCACAGGGTACTGTGCTCTCTCCTTTCCTCTTCACCCTGTATACATCAGACTTCACACACAACACTGACAGCTGCCACCTCCAGAAGTTCTCTGATGATACAGCCATTGTCGGGCGGGTATCTCAGGGAAACGATCTGGAGTACCTGGAGGTCATCACCAACTTTGTGGACTGGTGTGCTCTGAACCACCTGCACATCAACGCCAGCAAGACGAAGGAGGTGGTGATTGACTTTAGCAGGAAACCACATCTGACTGCACCGGTGAACATCCAGGGCTTGGACATCGAGGTCGTGGAGGACTATAAGTACCTGGGTGTTCACCTAAACAATAAACTGGACTGGACACACAACACAAGTGCCCTGTACAAGAAGGGACAAAGTCGTCTCCACCTGCTCAGACGACTGAGGTCCTTTGGGGTGTGCAGGTCACTGCTAAGAACTTTTTATGACTCCGTGGTGGCTTCAGCCATCCTCTATGCAGTGGTCTGCTGGGGCAGTGGAAGCTCAGAGAGAGACAGGAAGAGACTGAACAAGCTGGTCAGACGGGCCAGCTCTGTCCTGGACTGCTCCCTGGACACCATCGAGGAGGTGGGTGAGAAGAGGATGTTAGCCAAGCTGACTTCAATCATGGACAACCCCTCTCACCCACTGTATCAGACTGTTTCAGACCTCAGCAGCTCCTTCAGTGGCAGACTGCTGCACCCCCGATGCAAGAAGGAACGCTATCGCAGGTCCTTCATCCCAGCTGCTATCAGGCTGTTCAACACCAGCCTAAGTAAATCGTTTTTCATAGTTTGTGTTTTTTTATTCACTGTACAAAACTGTATATACAGATGACCTCTATATACCTGCACATCTCTTTTCCCTGTTTATTTATCAGAACATTCTTACTCTTGTATATATTCTTTCAAAATGTGTGTCTGTCTAACTTGTCATTAGTGTCTGTACATACCTGTGCCAAACTTTCATGCTACTGTGACAAGGAAATTTCCCATTCGTGGGATTAATAAACAATCTTGAATCTTGAATTTGTCAACTTTCTGAATCGAACGCTTTCCCTGTTTCATAATTCTTGATCAGGATACAACACTTGCATACAATTTAAAGGCCCACTCTGGTGAAAATTGTGTTATTGGTGTTTTTAACATGTTTAAGTCAATTTGCTAGATTTTTAGTCAATGTCAATTTCCATGCGGGAACCTCCCAAAGGGATAAATAAAGTTGTATATCTATCTATCTAGTGGCATTTCTCTCATGATAGGGGACATATATAAAGAAAATTAGAATTAAAATGCTATTTTTGAGTAATCATTAATCACTGTGAATCAGGAACAGATGAAAAAAATCTAGCTTGAAAAATTTGCAGCTGTGATTAACTTGTCAGCGGTCAACAAGCTCCATGCTCCACTCCATTTCGGTCCATTCCTGTGCAACTAGATCCACAAAAACATCTAAAAATCTAGCATACTAAAAAATAAGGCCTTTACCAAACCTTATCTTTCATTGATTAAATATATCAACAAATGAATACAACATAGTCTTCTAATGATGACCCAAGGTTTTCAAGGTTTTTCTAATGCAATTTCCTGCAAACGTTTTTGTTGCTTTTTTTTGCATAAATTTTTTTTGCTAAATTTTATTATTATTTTAACTTATAGAAAATTCATGATAATTTCAAAGTTTATATCCTGAATTGTTTGATAGACCTTTATTTTTGAACAAACAAATGATCTGCAGGCTTTAAGGACCTATATAATACTTTTGTTAAGCCTTTCAGAGTAAATTATATTCATATAGATGATAATATATTACCGGTACCTTTAGCACACTAAAGTGCAATGTTTTTAATGAAATATAAGTTATTTTCGCAGCCCATATTTCTACCCGGAAGCAGGGCTGAAAGTAAGCCGGTACAGTACTGCGTGTATATAGATAGATAGATAGATAGATAGATAGATAGATAGATAGATAGATAGATAGATAGATAGATAGATAGATAGATAGATAGATAGATAGATAGATAGATAGATAGATAGATAGATAGATAGATAGATAGATAGATAGATAGATAGATAGATAGATAGATAGATAGATAGATAGATAGATAGATAGATAGATAGATAGATAGATAGATAGATAGATAGATCTACAAGATCAGCTATGTGGCCGCTCTCTGCAGCTTTAGCACACATTCAAACGCAGCTGTGGGCTAAAACTGCTGCTAATGAACCACTAATAAAACTGTAGACCAGCCAGCACTTTATTTGATCATTTTAGTGTCTCTGTGGTTTTAAGCATCTTATCTTTGCTACAAAATGTGATCTACGTCCTTCTCTCCTTTCACGTTATCTGCTAACTCTCTCACTTCCCTAAACAAACATATTTAGCATGCGCAAATTACAGGGTACCTTTTGATTTGCTGTGCGGGATCACTCAATTCACAGTCAAGGAGGCATATGCAAGTTGGAGGTTGGTTAGTTTGCAATGGGACAAGTACATTAATAAATGATTCCTATAGTTTTCTGAACACTGTTGGAATTGATAGTTCAAAATGAAACCTAATCCAATGGTAGAAGTGAAACATGCAGAAAAGAAAATAATTTATTTTTGAAAAAGTTTTCGAAAATAGAACAATGCAAAGAAGGTTGTTCAAGACGAAGATTGCAAGGGAGGATGAAGATGTTAATGTTCAAATTTGTAGAGAAGAAGAAAATGAGAAAGAAGACGGTGCATTTCTGTATTTATCAAGTTCTTTTGTCAAATAATCAATTTAAATATATTTTCTACAAAGCCCTGTCAACAGTTTTATTTACAATCAAGATTTATTCTTAACTGCATTTATCTGTAATGCTGTAACGATTCATTTGAACAACGATTCATATCATGGTCTGTGCTGGCCGATCCGATTCATAGTCCATATCAGTTCATTTTGAACGATTCGATTCCCTGACCTAAAATCGATCCAGGACATCTTTAGCCAAAACGTCAACCAGAAGTTTCCCAGATTCTGTTTATTTGTTGCAAGATAATCAAGTGTAAATAAATATGTGTACAAACAAAATAGGTAACAATAATAAATGGTAAATCAAATCACAATTTAGTTCCATAAAGTTTTGATGTTTTTCTTCATATAAATAATTTGGACATTCCACTACACTGTATGGTCATGTGTCTTTGCTAAATTCAAAGTGTTTTCACACACTGGACTGGAATGATGGACTGGTCATTTTTTGCAGCCCTCACACGTGTTGTCTGCTGTGATGTCCTTGGTCGTTTTTGCATTATAGTAAACTAAACTTACATTGCTTCAATCCAAATGGTATTTTCCAATATTGATTATAATCGACTTATTTCATTTTTAAATGATTTGATAATGGTATGGTTTGATTTGCTTTTATCACATCAATAATAGATCACATTAATGCCCTCCTTTCTGATGTAAAGAAAACCCTCTTAATCGCATCCAGCTAGTCCAGAACTCGGCTTTTAACTGGAACAAGAGGGAGCACATTACACCAATCTTAAATTCTCTGCACTCGCTCCCTGTCAGCTTTAGGATTAATTTTAAAATTCTTTTAATAGTTAATAAGAGTGTTCATGGTCTTAGTCCTTTTTTTATATTAGATTTGCTTTTAGCTTATGAACCTCCCAGAACCCTTAGATCCTCAGGCGCAGGCCTGCTGAAGGTCCCTAAAGCCAGAACAAAAATCCACGGGGAGGCTTCGTTTACAGACTATGGGCATCGTCTGTGGAACAACCTGCCTGAGGATGTGACGGCCTCATCCACTGTTGAGGTTTATAAAAAGAAAGATGACTAAAGACACATCTGTTTAACTTAGCTTTTAATTAGATCTCCTGTGTGGGATCTAGAATTTTACTCTTGTATTTTATGACATTGCATGACATATTTATTTGTTCAATGCTTTTTAGTCAAGTTATACTTTTTTAGGTTAACTTATTCTAATTTATACTGTAGGTGTTTTAGACTTTTTAATGCACCTTTTATGCATTCACTTGTTTTAATTAATATTTTCATATTTTAGCTGGTTTTATATTTTAACTTTTCTTTATATTACTTCTGCATTTTAGACTGTTTGCGAGTGTCTTCTCACCTTTGGCTGGGGTGTTTTTGGCCCTGCTTGTGCTCTGGCATCTCTTGTTCGGGGTCCTCCGAGCTGCCTGGCTTGGTGTGCCCAAGTCGGGCCCATTTGACCCGGTGGTTGGGGGACTGTGGGGCGGGAGGTGCTGGGGATGAGTTGTGCTCGTGTTGCTTTGACGCTGACACCACAGTCAACAGGAGAACAAAGCGAATGGCACCTTCTGGGTTCTCTTTTCTTTAGCTTTTTGTAATAGATTCTCTTTTGTGTTTGTTTTTGTGTATTATTTTGAGAGGCTTTTTTTTATTAAAATATTGCATGGATTGGTGTTTTTGTATTCTTGTTTGTTTTTATGTATAGCACCGTGAGCTGTTCCTATTACACAAAAGGTGCTATAGAAATAAAATTAATTTGAATTATTTGACACACCTAGGTGCATGACAGCTAATGGGACTTTAACTTTAAAGTCTTTCCCAACATACAGAATTAGTCTGACTTATCAAAATAACCCTACATCCTTCTGTACAGTGGCCCTGAAGGGCACATAAAAAAATCACTCAGTGCAAACATAAGGTCACAACCACAAATAGAAAAGCAAAACAATTAATAAAAAACAGTACAATTTAAAAAATAAAACAAAAATCCAGAAACCAAAATGTAAACATATTAAAAAACAAAAGTGATGAACTGCTAAAAATTAAATAAAAGAAGAAAACATTTGTTTACCTTTTTTAACTGGAAGTTTTTTGGAGAGACAGCATCTTCCAACAGGGTATCTTTAATCTTCTGGGCACAGCTAATGCAAATGATTGGTGTTTGATCAATCATTTTTTACCCCAGTTCAGGCAAAACATGCCTGTTCTTAAAAAAAAAAAGGACATGAATTTTGCTTTGATTTGGGTTTTTTTCTTTCTGCATTTTAGTTTCTGGAATTTTGCTATGATTTTTAAAATATAAAGTTGTATTTTCATTTTCCCCTTCGTTTTGATCTTTAAAATTTTTTTCATTGAGTGATTTGTTGATGCGATATGGACTTCAGGGCCTCCGTAGATCCGTGTTGTTAGTCGCACAGAAACAAATTTGCCGTAAAATGAGAGGAATGTTTGGTCAAATGTTGGAGGTCAATGTAAAGTCTTCTGGGTTAGCTGTAATTATCAATGTGACAACTAATCCCAGCCTTTCTAGAAATGTTTTATCTATTGTTATAAGAGTTTAAAAAAAAACAGAATATGTGTGATGTGGCAAAGTGTACCATGTGGAGATACAGTATACAGCAGAATGGGAAAGTACAGCTTCACATAACCTGAGATCAATAGACAACCAAGAAGACAGAGTCTTAGCATCCACAGAGGCCTGCAGCATGCTCATAAAAAACTAAAACCATACTGTGCATATCGCTTTATGCTGCTGCCACTCCAGCACATTCACTCTCAGCTAAACTCTCTCCATCTCTCTGTCTCTATGCCATGATGTGCTTGGTAGCAGGGTTTGCCTGGAGGCCTGTGCATTTAAATTTTTCTCCTTTTAAACTCTCTGCCTTCAGCTTAAAGCAGGAGTGTAAAGAAAGAAGGGAGAGACAGTGAGACAAAGAGTGCTGTAGGCAAAAGCAGCTTCACAGAGAACTCTGAGCCTCAAGTCTTTGAGCCTGTCCTCTTGCCTCCTTTTTTTCCTCCTCTGCACTCATCTTTTTCGTTTTGTTTTCAATTTTCTAATCGTTTCCATATTTATCCTGACTGTAATCCTTGTGTTTTGTCTGAGTTTTCTTTCACAGTTTCTAGTTGTTGTTTTTTTTACTGTTTGTTTAGTTAAACTGTCAAATCCTGAAATATTTTCTGGTTTTTGTAGCCTTCTCTTTATTTTTCAGTGAGCTCTGGCATTTGTTTTCTATTACATATGTCTCTTTCCCATTTTGGCCCATTTTCTTGTTTTTATGTCATTTTTCTGTTCTTTAGGAATAACACATTTTTGGATTTCTTTTTTTAATTGTATTTATTCATGACACCTGAAGGAGTTACATGTGGTATTGTGACAATGCCATATAGTGCTACATTCACACCTGACATGCGTCGCCCGTTCAAGAATGCAGTAAACGCGCAATGCGTGAAAACTCATTTAACCCATGGTGTTCACATTGGACTGTCACTACCCAATACTTGTCCACCACTAACAGCTAAAAGAGGCTTGGTGCAAAATGTTAAAGTGGTGCAAATCTAGCAAATCTTGCTCCAGGATTTCTCTTTCCAGCTTTATTCCAAAATATAAAAGACTTGGTGTCATATAATTCCGGCCGGGCACAGAGCGCAATTATTTTTTTCTCCATTATCAATTTTCAAATGGTTTGCACTTCTGCAAATTAAACTGGTTTAACTGGTTCTAGTTTAACTTTAACATGCTTTCAAAACATAGGGTCCGAAAATGGACTAAAAACTACCGTAGCTATGTGAACGAGAGGGTTTTGACCACGAAAGCCCAAAACATGCCTATACGTGCGTTTACATGGTTTTTTCATTGGAAGTGACTGCTTAAACATGCGTTTAGTATAACAATTGCTAAAAATAGCAAAGCCACGTGGATATCCCCAATATTTCTAGTTAGATCCTAACTCCATCGTTCCTGAAGTGAAATGCTCTTGAGCAAGAAATTGAGCCCAGTTGCCTTCATTCGGTTTTGTCAACCAGTGTGTCCATTTTGAGTACCAGTAGATTATTTCTATATGAAGTACATCACATTATCTATCAGTACAATGTTTGCTGCAAAATTTATCATGTGCTTGTGATGCAATTATTTCAGCCACGGTTTCTTAAATTAACTATGTTCTTGCATATTTCTACTCTGTTTTCAGTCATATCTGGTATTTTTTTGTCTTAATTGCAGACATGTAAACCTTTACCACCAGACCTTTAGCTCCAGTGTGTACACTACACTAAACCTTCAACCGTAACTAGTGGATTCTGAAGCGGAGAAAAGCAGCTTTGCCTTGTTGCATTTCGGTGCATAGCTGATATGAAGCTGGTTTTCTTTACGTCAGAATCAGTGGATTCATGTTGATTGTGATAACAGTCAAAGAGTTGCTGAACATCCAAAAGCACTTGATAAATGACTGAGGAAAACAGAAAAGAATTCTCAGACAGTGCGTGATTATAATTTTACAGAATTTTGCTGTATGTTGCAATCCTAATTGAATTGAATTGAAATATAGGGGTAGAGATCCCATAACAACACATTTTTTTTAATGTTTTAAATGTGTACAAATTTGAGATTTCAAATGCGAATGCCTCTGGAATTCTCCGTGTTCAGAGGTGTGCAGTACATATGTGCAGTAGCAGACTTACCAAGTGTGCAGAATATGATTTAGAACTGGCTTGTTAAAAAATGCATGAATGTCCCTTAAGAAGATGTCATCCTGAAGGAAGTAAATGTGCTTTTTTGCATTAATGCTGCCATCGCAGCAGAATAAAATATTTTACCCAAGGGGGTTTGTAATCATCACAGAGCCTGAATTTTGAACTTGTTGCTGATAACCCTTTTTGTGGCCTTTTTTTCTCATCTTTTCTCATTTCATCTCATCTTGACCATGCAGAGTCTAATCTTTCAAAGGATTATCTCTGACTAATATAAAAATGTCCACCTTCAAAATGCTAATAGTCTATTCCAGATCACGTTTCTCCCTATAAAAAACAAGTGCAAAAATTAGTGCAGGTCTAAGTTGGATAATGTAATTTTTTTATGACTAATGGCATATTTATCATGGTTTGCTTTAGTTTTTCTCACAGTGATATCTGACAGACAGCAAATGAAGGCTGTGTTTTGTTAAGCATGTAATTGCTCTTTTTTTTTTTTTAAAGTTTTTCTTAAAGATCCAATCTGATTACAATTGTGTTAATATGTTCTTGTGAAAGTTTTCTCAGGATGGAGGCCCTAAATACAGAAAATTAGGTTTAAAATGACATTTCTGAATATTCATTTATTCAAGTTGTTGTGAATCAAGAGCAGATGAAAAACTGCCATTTAAAAAAGATTGTATTCATTATGTAGAAAATACTCTGCAGCTCCATGATCTGTACCATTCCAAAGCAGCCACTTGCAGACAGATAGATCCATGTACGTCTTTGTTTTCCTCGTCTTAGCTGGCATCTCCATTAATGTGACGTTTAGGGTGTGAGGGGCGTTAAGCAAAGTAAACAGAGAGCTCTCAGCAGTGGAAGGAGTGAGAGGGAGTGGGGTTGCTCTGCACCAACAGTCCACAACTGAGAGGCAAATTTCTAATGGACTCCTGTCGCTCTGCAGGAGACCTAAAAAATGTCATAAGTTTTGTCATTTTAGCTAAGAAATAAAAAAAGCATAATCATAATTAAAAGTAGATCAAAAATAGATCAAAAGATGATCAGAGTGGGACTTTAAATTCTTAAAATCCTGGAATAAAATGTTACACCTAAAATAGAAGCGACAATATTTTCCCATATTTTTAAAATGATGTGCTTAATCTCTTCTCTTTGAAAGAAACAGTAAATTCCTGATAACCTGTAGATTCTGTGTCTATATTTGCTTCTGAAAAACCAAAAAAAACAAAATACTTGTGAATATTGTGCCACAAGATTTGGTGTAAATAATATTGACATGTCTGCATGATATATGATCCAAAAGAATATAATTTCTTTGGTTTGGTTAAGGATACACAAAATTTAAAAACCATCCATTACCATCAGCAGTTGATGTGGTCATCTGATTTCCTCTAAAAACCCATTGAAGCTAGTTTGCCTGTTGACGATTCTGACAGCTGTTTTTCTTCATCCAGGAGCTGTGCGAGCCTCCAGTATCTTCCCCATACTGAGTGTGATCTTGCTCTTCATGGGGGGGCTTTGCATCGCCGCCAGCGAATTCTACAAGTCACGCCACAACATCATCCTCAGCGCTGGCATCCTCTTCGTCTCTGCAGGTATCATGGGAAGAGGGTAAAGAGGGAAACAACTGTTATTAATCAAGATCACTTTGTAAAGTTTAGTAAGATCTAGAGTGGCATGAGATTAAAGTCTGAGTTTTGGGGAAAAAAGGTTGTAAAGGATGTAAAGGTTCAATATTGATTAATGAAAGACACAGTAAAGGAAAAGAAATATACAAGAAAGTGAGAAATACAAAGACTTCCTATTTGGAACGTGAGGGTGGAGGGTTTAATCAGTTCTGTTCTCATTTACTCTCACTAGCTGTGGTTACATGTGCAAAATATCTTTGATCGGATCAAATATCAGATTAGAATTAAACTGTGTACATACGCCACATTTTTGGTCAGAATAAATCATTTGGACATGCGCAGAACTCTCTAAAATACAGACCGTAGAAAAAGAAATAATGAGTTCATACGTTTTTTTAACCGTGCTTTGTTTGGAAGAAGGGTTAGGGTTAGGCTAATACACGCCAACAACAACATTTAGTCGTGGATGCAGTTCCAATCCATGTGATAAATGTCGCAATTTCTGCATCTTGACTGAACGTAAATATGTGTGAATAACATCAGCCTTTATTTTGTCTGGACACGATTGGATAGACAAATTCACATGATTGTTTACACGGTTTCTCAGGACTGCGCAGCATTTCTCCATTCGAAAGCTGCCTCCATTAGTTCACAAACCGTCCCAGAGCCACCGCTCCTCTGATTGGAGACACGGTCCTCACGGGAGACACGGTTCTTCTGAGTTCGGCAGTTCCGAAGGAGGCTTCGGACCGCAGTCGGACCTCCTTTCTCTGAAGCGCCACACCGTCTACACAGCACGTAAAACCAGAGCAGTAGTGACCCACGATCATAATAAATTGTTTATATGCACCACGATCGGATCAACGATCTGCATAACCCACCTATCTCGATCAGAAAGAAATTTTTATCTGAATTAGTTGGATCAGAGCAGAGTATTCCAAACAGCGTGTTTACATGACTCATTTTTATTCGGATCAGGCATTCATTCCGATTACTTTTGTCCATGTAACCCCAGTGGATCTAATCCAAGGCCTTTTGTGCTAAGCCAAATAACTAATTAACCCAAGTCAGAAGTGAAGTAGACTTTTTTTTCTCCTCTTTTCTTTTTGGTTAAAGATATCTGTGTCCATCTCTCGCCTTGTTGCAGGGCTAAAAGAAAGCATGTGGATTACACTCTAAATATACAGTGATACTCTTTATCTTTGATCCACCTCCAATCAGATATGGATCAATTTAAACTCAAACTTGCATAATTAATAATTGACAAAATAAGACGAGATGAATCTGTCACACTTAAGAGACCGACTGTTGAAAATTGTGTTTTTGGTGTTTTGAACATGTTCTTGTGGCATTTGTCTATATGAAGAAACTTATATGACGAAAATTAGGCTAAAAATGGCATCTCTGACAAAAAAGCAAACGAAGAAATGCAGTTGGTAAAAGCTTGAAGCTGTAACATGGAAAATATGCTGGGCGGGCCACAAGCTCCCTGCTTTGCTCCATTCTGATGTTTCCACATGTAAACTGTGCAAAACAGAAAGTTCTCACTTATAGGTGATTGGAAGTGGGGGTGGGGTTGCTCCGCACCAACAGTCCCGCCCACAACTCTAAGGGGAATATTGATTGAACTGCTGCTGCTCTGCAGAAACTATGTTCAAGAAAAATTACAGGTTCTTTGATTTTTGCTAAAAAAAAATAAGTAAAAGACCGCTGGAAACGATTTTACATTAGTTCAAAAGATGACCAAAGTGGGACTTTAAGGACAGAATAAAGGTTAGGAGAGCAGGAGAAAGGCAAAGAGCTGTAATATTATTACATGTACTTTCAATCGAACAAGTTCAGTGGATTTAATCTAAATAATTAATGAACCTGTAACAGAGTTGTCTTGAATTGGGCATTCAATCATCCACACTTCATATGCAATAAAGAATCCCTCTTATCTGAGCAAAGGTAATAAATTCAAACATGACGTTATGACACTTCAGTACCAAGTACTAAAAATTAAAATATGATGAGGGAGGTTTTAAACAGCGTCTTACATATTCCCAGAAGATCTTAAAGTAAACCTTTGGTTGAAATTCAGTTTATTATTTAGTCCAGTTCAACGACCCATACCAATCATCTTTGGATCTATTTTTAAAGCATTTCCAGTAGTCTTTTAATAATAATTAAAATTCTTTTAGGCAAAATCAACTCAAATTGTTGTCCTGGCCCTACTTCCCACCATCCATCCATTTACACTCTTTCCTGCACGCTTACACCCCCTCACACCACCAACCTAACATTGCATGTGCAACAAAAATGGCCAGCAATATCAGAGCTATCCAGCCATACAGCTTTGAGCCGGATTCCATCTCAGATGAGGAAAATAAAGATGTACATGGATGTGGTCTACTACAAGTGGATGCATCAGAAGAGAGCGGAGCAGGGAACTTGTAGCTTGCCATTGTAGATTCTACATCAAAGCTGCAAGTTTTTTCCCAAAGCACTTTTGTGTCCCCTCCTGATTCACAAAGATTTGAATAAAGAAATACTCAGAAATGCAATTCTAAGCTTAATTTTCCACATATACATCCTCAGTCATCAGAAAAATGCCACAAGAACATGATAATAAAAACAAAAACACAATTTTTGTTGGTGTGGGTCTTTAAAAATGTCTCATTGTATGATAGAAAAGGGCTATTTATTAAAATAAGCCTATAATATGTATCTAAAACAAAATGTTAAGTTTTCTTGAAATTTTTACCCTATTGAATTAGCATTTTCAACTAGAATCTATTTGATCTTGTTGTGTTTTTCCTTTCTCTTCCAACCTCCAGGTCTGAGCAACATCATAGGAATTATTGTGTACATATCAGCCAATGCAGGTGACCCCTCTAAAAGCGACTCCAAGAAGAATAGTTACTCATACGGATGGTCCTTTTATTTTGGTGCCCTCTCTTTTATCATGGCTGAAATGGTGGGCGTTCTTGCCGTGCACATGTTCATCGACCGCCACAGAGAGCTGCGAGTGGGTGCAAGAGCCGCCGACTACCTCCAAGGTGCAGCCATCACGCGCATTCCCAGCTATCGCTACCGCTACCGACGCCGCTCACGCTCTTCATCCCGCTCAACGGATCCCTCACACTCCCGCGAGGCATCACCAGTTGGCCTGAAGGCCTTTGGGACTTTACCTTCCACTGAGCTGTCAATGTACACCTTACCTAAAGGCCAAACAGGCACCCCTACAGCTACCTATAACTCCACAGAGAGGGACCACAACTTCCTACAGGTCCACAACTGCATTCAAAAGGACCTGAAAGACTCAGGTGGCCACAGCAACACCGCCAACCGGCGCACTACACCTGTATGAAACAGAGATTGACCACAGACCCTTGCATAACATTACATGACACTGGAAAGTGGCAAAAGACAGATCGTTGCGTGCGGGGGTGGGGGAATTGTTCATATTTGGATAGAAAGAAGAGCGAAGAATTGGGTTTCTGTTAATAAAAAAAAGAGCAAATGGAAAACAAAATGCATAAAAAAAACGTGCATGATCTACCCATGAACCATTGTTTAACAAGTTATTTGTAAAGTGTTGAGCTGTCATGGTTGAAGGGGGTGGACATCTGGGATGCTTTGGTAAGATGGGCGATGGTTGTTTCTAGGATCTGTGGAGGGATGGGCTGGGCCAGGAAACCTGCTCAAAAGTGAACTTCATATTTTTTTTACTTTTCTTAGGTTTAGATTAAGGGACCACCGCCTGCCCCCCCCTCCCCCTGGCCCAGCTTAAAAACCTGCCCCCCTGCACTACCATCGCAACAAGCCCCCAGCACACATGCCCTCAACGCTCTTAAGCCTGATTTACACTGGTCCTTCTGTGGTGCGTCTCTGTTGCGTTCATTAATCAATCGGAATATTTACATCATCTCTGGCAAGTCTCAGTCTAACGGTCGTCCCTCCACAACGCAAGTTTGAGGAGTTCTATTTCCATTCGAGCCGATTTTGCGGCAAAAAGCCAGAGAAACAGGAACAAGGTATGAGTCTCAACATAAAAACTTCTGTAGTAATTTCAAAATAAAAATATATAAATATTTATCTTATATACTGGGTGACGTGGCCATGTCATAACGCAAGTAAACACACAGATAACACCAGCTTCCATTTTCACCATTGACAACAAAAGTTTAATTTAGAAGTACAAAAACATAATTTATGATACAAAACATGCATTTTACAAGGACTCAGTGAGGAGAGCTCTCTGAGTCCTTAAAAAATGCCAAAGTTTTGGATAAAGATGGTTAAGTAAAATTATTTTTTATTTCAATTTGTCCCGTTGTAAGAAGTCCTTCAGAAACTAGGCTAAGGGGGAGGGGGGACGGACAAGGGACGCATCGGAGACAATGTAAACTAACTGATGGTTGTAAGACAGACTCCACACACAAAGCAAAGAAGAATCACTGCAGACCAGTGTAAATCCGGTGTTACACCCCACTCCTTTGTTTAGTTGCTGTATCTTCTTGATTTCATTCTTTAAATCACATAATACTGTGAAAAAACTGCAGTGTGGTATTCAAGCAAAGAGCTATTAATGCTGCAAAAAAATCATAAAATTACTATATGTATTGATTCTATATAAATATATGAATATATATGTTAATATATCATAAAGAAATACTTCCCCTGCGCCAAAACTATCATCAAGAAATAAAGTTAAGTGACTCAGGAGTTGCTAACTGGTAAAACTAAATCAAGTTGTCATGGAAACCACATCACCATGAAGGAGTCTGTAATGGAAAAGGCTAAAGCCTACCTGAAAAACTGAAAGTACTAAACATTTGACATGTTCTTTTTCTGCAACAGCAAAATATTTTTTAAGGAAAAGCTGACCTGTTTTTTTTGTTTGTTTGCTTTCTTGTCGTTGCTTTTTTGTCCCATAAAAGGGGACAAACAGCAGAGAGAACTTTGGAAAGCTCTCTTTGCAAACTTGAAGAAGACTGTGGACAATGAGCCGTCACTACTGCCAAAGAAACAAAGTAGTGCGTGTGAGAGCATAGCTGCCACAAAGCTTGAGCTAAGTGACGACAAATAATGAATTTACATGCATGCTTGTCAAAAATCATCTGATCTACTTTTAATGAACCTCTGTTTTAAACAAATGAACAATTATACAATATAAGGGCAGTGGGAAAACATAAATTAATGTTACAGTACTGTGTCTCTTTGATTTATTTTTCTTTTGATCAGAGATTTTGGGATGGGGCTGATTAATTACATATTAAAAACAAAAACAAGGGAAAAGTATTGTGTATAGTCTTTGAATAATTTTTATTTTGGCTTTTCATTTCATGCTATTTTCACAGCTTATCAGATCTTTAAGACAGCTTCAGTCTGTTTCTTTATTTTATTTTATTTTATTATTTTTTTTTTTTGTTTCAATGTAAATCACATTTTTAGATTTAACTTCTTTCAAGTTGCCAAAAACAGAATGACTCTGAACTTGGATGCATCAAGTCCTGATGACAAATAAAAATGGACCCTTACCATTAGGGAAATGAATGATTGTTCCGTGAACTGCATTTTGCCAATGGGAACAAATTGAGGATGTACAAAAGATGTACAACACCCATGTAGATCAGAGTAACTCCCCAGTTTTACACTTTTCCGTGTAATTTATTAACCTTGTTTAATTGTTCTTATACTGTCTTAAGCTTAGCTTGTGGTTAATTAATAATTTACACAGTGCAACCAAGAAAATGTGAAAAAAGCACTGCAAGAGATAAAGTAATCTAAAGTGGACAACTGAATGAACCGATATGTTTGAGACTTTTCCATTTAAAAAACTGCAAGGTAGATCTCTGGTGTTGGCCTTATGAGCAAAAAGTAGCTGAAAACGTTGGCTTTTTTACTTTGGCCTTTTACTCCTCTTTGGAGCAGACAGCAGATTTCAACATGACCAGAGATAAATTTTGATTGAATTCTGTGTGTGAAGATATTTTAAAAAAATGGTCCAATAACATAGAATAAAGCACCAAAATTGTATTTATTGACCTACTTTTATATATAAATGAAGTTCATGCACCTCTCCTTCTGAAGAAACACATGAATAACCTGTTTGTAGATGTGTTTCTTTTCCTTTTTCAGTTCTAAAAGTCTTTCTGTCTCAATGGAGATCACTGCAGTGGGTCTTTACAAATTCCTCCATTTAGAAAATGATGCAAAACAATATTCAAGAATAATTGGACGGCTGCACTTGACTTGCTACAGCTAATTCTATTATTCTTTATCCGCGGTATCACATTCTCTGGGATCACTATTGCCCTCTGCCTTGAGGCACACATACTGCGTGCCTCACATAGTGTATGTCTAATGTGCATTTTTAACGGAAAAAAAATAGGTCACATACTGGCACCAATGTAATCAGACAGTTGGCGAGAAATACGCAAATGAGGTAATTACAAAATAAAGCATCTTTTATAAAAAGACCAAAGAAGAGAGAACACTTTTGGGACTTCAGCTTTAATTTTAAATATGTACGGTCAACAACAAAATCCAGCCTGGGACGCACTTAAAATGCATGCGGGGAATGCAGCAATGTGCCCTCTTCTACTGCACCTTAACCTGTGCAGGCTGGACGGGGCAGATCAGGGAGTTTGCGGAATGTGCAAACTTGTAGAAAGTCATGTGGTCAAATGTGACCTAAACAGAAATCTTTATAATAAATACTACTCATAGTGCCTACAGGGAGAAGAATGGAGAGTTGCATTCCAAGAACACACTGTGAAGCACAGGGTGGAAACATCATTATTTGGAGCTGCTTTTCTGTGAAAGAGAACTGATCAGTATGAAGGAAATGACAAATCAGGGCCATGTATGGAGAGATTCTGGGCTTAAATCTATTATGAGTGAAAGTATTGAGGACATAACATGACTGAATCTTCTAGGATAACACTGACAACTGTAAAACATCACAGCTCCTGAGAAAATCTGCAAGGAAGAATTGCTACAATGAATAGCAATTGTCATTATCCAACCAACAGACAGCCTAATCACAAATTTGAAAGAAAAAAAAATTCTGTGGCCTGATTGAAAATCAATTTTGTTCGAATGCTAAATAATAATGGCACAAAAAAATGTAAAAGAAATGTCCTGCCTTGCTAATGTTTTGGTCACAAATACAAGGGCCACCGTGTGATGGGGAGGCATCAGCAGAATCTTTCATGCCACCACCGGATTTTTTTGAAAATTGTTGGCATGATCGTGAATGTAGATGGCGTCAGTCAGTCAAGCGAGGACGACATCATTACAAAATCGGGCGACCACAGGGCAGTGGCAGCTCGATTGCCCGCTGGCAGCAGCTCTGACTGAACGATGTGTAAATGTCCGGAAGGCAGCGTCAATGTCAAGTGTCATCTGCTGCCAGCCGCCTGGGGGTATATAAACTTTCTATTTACTGTCCGAAAAACACTCTTGGCTGCAACAACGGTCTCATCTAACAACAACTTCTTCTTCACCTCGTCTTGCGCACATTACTGTTCATCTATGAGTAGTGCAGCAAGCACAATGATCTGTCTTCTCCGTATTCTTCTCAGCATCAACCGCAATTTCGTCAAGACGCAGGCCTTGGAGTCTTTGCGGTGCTATCAATGGCATGATACATTTTGTGCAGCAACAATGCTGCCTCCCCATTTATATGCAGGACCCACGGTGGTCGGGATCGCCAGATTGACGACTGGTCATCCCCAGTAGTTACTATTATTCTTCAGCTATCCTCCTCTTGTTCCCAACTTCCTATAGTTGTTACCTTCTCCAGTACAATTTTTCTAACAATGAGACAGTGGCAGTGGGACGGCAGCACCGGGACAAGGGGGTGGCTGGAGGGTGGCAGTCTGAAATCATCCAATCATCAGACGATTTTGGGGACCTTGGAGACCCTGCTATCAGTCAGTTATCACACTGCGGACTCCCTGCCACCCGCCTGTTACTGGACTGCCACCATACGACCTCGAAATGTGCTTGGGCAACCACTGACCGATGTTAAAAAATCGTCTGGTCGCTGTAAAATTTTAACTTTTTCTTACAAATGCTGTCGCGCAGCCACCCGCTGAATTTGCTGAAAAACTTTATTTTGGGACATGTGACTGTAGTCTATCAGTGTTTTTAATTCAATTCAATTCAATTCAATTTTATTTGTATAGCCCAAAATCACAACAACAGTCGTCTCGATGGGCTTTGAAGTAAAACAAGGAAAAAAAAGGATCATGAATAGAGAGTCAATAGGAAAATACTAAAAAAAAAACTAACAAACTGACTAAGCTATACTGGCATCCCTGCCCTTAGACCCCCCTTCGCGGGGTGTGCTTAAAACCGGTGTGCTGCGGCACACTAATGTGCTGTAAGATATGGTCAGTTGTGCCATAGAAAATTACCCATTTTCACTGATGTCAAAACATTTACCATCACCAGGACATCAACTCTGTGTTCATCCGAACAGGCCCTGACAAAATACTTTTTTCTTTGTGTTTACTTGATTCTATTAAAGACACTTTGATAAGAATGACGGTACCGGGCTTTAGCCAAAGCCTCAGCTCTGTTTTCGGAAAAGTCCCGCCCCTTAAACTGTTTCTGCCAATCATTCTTGGAGGCTTAATCAGACGTCATCAGTCTGACCAATCAGAAGTGGTTAAAGTCCTCACTTCCTTGTTCCGATTTAGCACGTAAATTCTCTCAGTTCCAACAAATATACCAGCTAAAGTTCGTCTTTAGCGGTGTAGCTACCCACAGAATCCGGGGTCAGACCATGGAAACAGTGATCCAAATAATAAAGCTCAGAGACGCGAGTCTTTCTGGCTTCAGCAACAGTTTTTGCACTACATCTCCCATGATGCATTGTTTTAAAGTGACAGCATCTCTGCGCTACAATAAGTCTTCCCTGTTAATTGTCTTGAAACCACAACAAACACATCAAACCGTTCTTAAATCTTCTTGATGAAATCAGAGGTCAACAGCTTAGCTCTCCTTCAAAGTTTGTGTTTAATAACAGCCAAACCTCCCAGAGTTTGGTCCAGGTCATCTTTCTAACTGAAACACTTTTCTAATAATGTCTGGATTGAAGGTCAAATTCGCTTACAGACTTCAGTCACTTTTGAAAAATGAAAAGTTAAGCTTAACCCTTGTGCTATCTTATGACCCCACCCTTATATTGACGTGTTCTCCCCACCATGACAAAGGTGGATAGGGGTGAAGACACCAGTGAAAATAACAAATCATTGAAGAAAAAAAAGGTTCAGCGCACTGTCTTGTGGGGTCTAGAGATGACCCAACTCCCAATGTTAAAGTACCTAGGATGGCACAAGGGTTACATAGAAGTAATAACAAAATTTTAGAAACAGGATTAAGCTAACAGACACAGTTAAACTAAATTGAAACAATTTAATCATCTAAAAAGAAATAAAACATTTTTGTTAAAGTTTTCAAAGACTTCATTTTTGATTAAGACAAAAGAAAAACTCTGCTCATGTTCACTTTTTGTGTAGCTGCAAAGAAAAGTATAAATATAGTGTTGATTTTTGTGTGTAAAATTTATCAAACATATTGTGATCATATAATTGTTCAAAAATTACAGTTGTTTTTGCAGCAACAATGAAAAAAAATATTTAAAAATTCAATCACTATTTAGAAAGAATATATTTTCTTTTTTTGTGAGGTTACATAAAATTGCATGTTAATAAACTGTTAAACTGTTAATAAACGGTAAAAAACGACCAGGTAAAATTTCAAATAATATAGTTGAAAATTATTACTAAAACTAACTTTATTACATCTTTTAGAAAAAGCAGCTGCAACTTCCAGCTTTTTCTGCCACAATTATCACAAAAATGTACGTGAGATTCCAGAGAGACTACATCAATACAGATTATAGAGTTTCTCCTTTTTTCAATTTTTGGATGTTGGTGATTCTTGTCAAAGGTTAAAGTGTGCCTTGGCTCAAAAAAGGTTGAAAAACACTGGTCAATCAGAATTTAGAAACCAGTGCATGTGGGCCAGAATAACTCGTTATTTTGTGATCTGATAAATTATTTCTACAAAACCCAACAAGAACAACTTTTAAAAGTATTTCTTTAATACTACTAAATATTGAGGGGAAAACTGTCTTAAAAAAAATGCTCTTGGCCTGGAAGATGCTGTTGCCTAAATACAGCAGTTTTATTGTGTTTTAGAGCACTAGCTCAACATCTGTCAGTCCACCACAAGTACTGACCCACCAAACCAGGTTTAATGATGACACAATGACAACCATAATGCAGTCTTTTTTGTTCTTACTTCATTGTTATGCTGTTTGCTAAGTTTTTTAGTTTTCCACTGTTCAAGCATTTGCTTTAAAACCTGCTGTTCCATCAGCTCCAAAGTAAATGTCAGATGCTTCCACATCACATTTAGTGTTCTGCGTGAGCCTGTGAAATGCTCTTTCCATCCATGTCTCTCCTCTGCTCTTTCCTCCCCTGGTGTGATGATCGCAGTGGCTGGCATGTCTCTCCACGACACCGCTGTGATCACTGAGAACAGGCGAGGGAGGGAGCAGAAGGGAGAGGAGGAGGAACGAGTCATGGGAGTTGAGCAGATGTTCAGTCTGACTGAAACAGTGTCACACTGCCTCCATCTGGCCTGGAGGTACATAACAAGTTTCTCATTTTAATGCACAAACTTTGTGACCTTGCCAAAATCCAGAGAACATCATTCTCCAGGCCCACAGAGGGATTTGGGGTGTGCTGTACTGGACTCATTACAGAATTTAACAGAATCAAATCTGTCTAATTATTATTACATTTATAATTTTAGCATTCATGTCATGGCTCAAAGGCACATTAGTCGTGCCAATCCCTTTGGCTCAACTGATGCTACCCTCCTAGTAGGTTGCTCATTTGTTCCATCTTTTTGTCTTGTTGGAGTTAATCTTTGCCTAAAAATCTGTGCTATGGAAGGACAAAACAAATCTGTCTGGAAAAATAAAGCAAAACATGTTTAAATAATTACAAATAGAGCCACATGAGCCAATGAATCAACTAATGGTAATTAGAAAATAAAACTTTTGATGGTGATTTGCATAATGATTTGCTGTCTTACATCCTGCCACAGCTATTTACAAAAGAAATGTCTTATTTAGAATTTGCATACATCAACCAGTCAGTATCTGTTTACAGTACTAAGGATGATAAGCAGTGGGCTGGACTAAATGAACTGATACAACAACAACAAATAGGAGGCGGTTGTGAGCCGGAGGGTCTCTCTTCAAGGTGCGCTATAAGAGGCCTTAGTAGACCCCAAGAAAGAGGTGACTCAAGCCCAAAGAAGTGACAGATGGAGGATAGAAAAGACAAAAAATACGAAGTTGTGTGTGGAAATATGTTTAATAACAGCTTAATAACTTAACTTAATAACTTAATAACAAGTTTAATAACTTGCTGCATGAAAACCTGCTGATTCAAGTCTAGTCTCATGCAACTGTGATCATCTTTCGATCTACTTTCAAAGCAGTCCCAGTGGTCTTTTAATTATGATTATGCCTTTTTTTTGGCCAAAATAAAAAACCTGTTTTGTTTTCAGGGACATAGTTGCAAAGCAGCAGTAGTTCATTTGAAATTTACCACAGAGTTTTGGGCGGGACTGGTGCTGAGAGCTCTCTGCTCACTGCATTTTTCACTTGCTTCTGATTCACAACTATTTGAATAAAGAACATTTTTTATTTGGGTATTTTATTGCTAAGTACATTTCTATTACTTATATTTCAGAACGCTAGATTTTTACATTTTTTCATGGATCTATTTGTCTGCACGTGGATGCATCGCAATGGAGCGGAGCAGGGAGCCTGTGGCTCCTGTGGTCACAAGCTTTTTCAAGTGGCATTTTTTCATCTGCTCCTGATTCACAACGATTTGAAGAAAAGTGTTCATTACATATATCCTTCATCATCAGAAAAACGCCACAAAAACGTGTTAAGAACACCAAAATATCAGTTTTTCTTTAACAGCGACTTTGAGGCTGTTGCACAAGATTTTAGCAATTTATCATGATAACACTTTATTTGTAGTTCTGTGGTAAAATGTTGGTATTTTTACTGAGTAAACCGTATCAGAAAAACGTTTTAGCTTCAAACTTCCACAATCCCTAATAACACCTACTCCACCCTTTGCATGTTGATAGAAGTTTCATGACGCATAAAAGTCAAAAGCTGATTTTGTGCTTTCACAGGTCTGACATCTGCAAGACAAAATTCTCCGACTCACTTCATGTCTTTGCTCCCACTGCGCTGTAGCTTGTACCAATAGCTTTTTGTCTTTCATCAATGCCCAATCATGGATATATGGGGTTTAGATTACTCTTCCTTAATAAAATACTGAGTGACTGTGCATCTCTAACAGTGCAAGTCAATAGATTTGAAAAGTACAACACATTTTAAAAATAATTTTAAGCTTTTGCCTTTTGTTTTAGTTCTAAGTCATGAATTTGACCCTTTTTTCTGTCTAATGGTCAGAGTTGGTAATAAATACTGGAACATTTTATTAGACAATCATTTTAGAGTAATGCCCCTTATATGTTTGTTTAAGCCTTCACCAATCTTTTGGTAAAAACAAAATCTAAAAATGTGTTGAGTTAATCAAAAAAAAGAGAAAATATAGAAAATGACTGAATTGAAAGCAGTGAAAGCATTTTTTGCTGTGATGAAATAGTTATGAAATAGTTTTTCTAAAGCAGCTTGAATTTGAGCTACAACTAGTACGTTTTAGCTCAGGCAGAAAGATGACAGAACGGGGGAACAGCTGTTGTGTCCTTCCTCACCTGCAATTAGCAGCTTTTCTAGGTCATGGACTGTTTGGGGCTACAGAGTACACCAAGCTGGACAAACCTAAATAGAGATACAAAACAGTAAAATAACAGCAGCTAAACTCAATTTCACCTAATCAAATTGACTGATTACCCTGTTTTTTTGTAAAGGGGCAGCCATGGTTGGAAGTTGCCAGCTCGTTGCTGGACGGGGAAAACTGAAGCACACTAGACCAAAAAAAAAATAATTGGAGTCTGAAAAAAAAAGATGTGTGTTACATAAAGAGTCTGTCTTTATACTGTGTCATGCATACTAAACTTTCTATTAGGGTTGTGTAAGGATTACAGCTAAATTGAACTGTGATGTGCACGTACGATTGGCTCCTCTAAACATCCCGATGCCCAAAATATTTCCATACGGTGTTAAAAAAGGTATGGAGGTTTTATATAATCTTTTTCAATCCAGTATCTGTGAAATTATGGACTCACTATGACCTGGCCTCACTTTATGAATGATGTGAGTCATAATGCTGCAAACATGAGTTTATTCAATAGTGGTCAATTTTCCTAATATTAAGACTCGTTTCTCGGTAACCAAACATGTAGGTGGCTGGAAAATCAGAGCTTAGCTGAATATCTTGCACTTCTGTTATTTTATTCTAAGACACAATGTTCCCTCTGCTAGAGGGCTGCTGTGAAAGCAATATTGCACACTGCAATCTTGGAGAGATGCTCACAGAGATCAACAAACCAATGTTTACTGCAAACATTATAGGAGTTGCTTGATTTTTAAAAGAAGATAAGAAAAGTGTCTCCAACGGGAAATTACAGATTCAACAATCTGTAAGAAACCAAATGTGCATTGTTCATAACCTGTATCAATGTAACATTTGGCTCAAAAGATTATTCAAGCTTAATTTTTCCCAAAAATCCTAAAACATTATGATTCAAAACATCTGAAATGTATTGGGAAAAGATAATAAACCAACTGTGTTGGAAGTAGATTGTTACAAAATTCAAAGATGTTTGTACCTCACATGACAGACCCCCAACAGAAGAAAAAAATCTGCATAACAAAAACTGCTCTGAACACAAAAAATATTTTGATCAAAAACCATAAATAAAATATTTAATTTTCAATTTAAAGGTAAAATCCAGCCATTTGTTTTTTTGTGTGGCTCCAAGACTGTTGCATTGCAATACATGGCTCTGAACTGTGATTGAAAGCTGCTGGTCTGACCCAATACCTAAGTTAGGCTGGCTCCTAACCTCTTCTTGTTGCTAAACCTCCTCTTGTAGCTAAGCTCCTTTTGTAGCTGAAAGAAGTTTTGTTAAAGTCAAAAGTCCCACACTTAAGTGTGACATTTTTTCTCTGCCTTTGACACATCCCATGGAGGGGCGGTGAGCTGCAGACACAGCCGTGCTCGGGGACCATTTTAGTTGGTTTAACTCCCCAACCCAACCCCTTAATAATGAATGTCAAGCAGGGACATTATGACTTGGCCTGGATTTAAACTCACGACCTTCCAGTCACAGGGCGGACACTCTACCATAAGGCCACTAAGCTACCCCCTCTTGTTGCCAACATCCTATAGTTGCTACCTCCTCCAATAGCTAACCTCATTTTGTATCTAACTTTGTCTTATAGCTAAACCCCTGGAAAAAGAGAAATAAGAGAAATAAAAAAGGATTGGTTTAAATAATACATATAAAACACCTATTGCTTTTAAACCAAATTTAAGATGATCTGCACACACCAGGGTACAACAGTGGCAGCTCACACGTTCCTTCTCCACCTGAACAAAAAGAGACTATGGTAGAAGACTAATGAGGACAATGCTGTTTACACACAGGCAACAAAAGTAAGGCTGGTGTTTGACAGTGAAGGACATCATGACACTTTGCAGTGAAAAAAACGAAAGGCCTTCAAAGAATAGCTCACACATTCAAACAGGTTCAAAGATTTTTCATGTTCTTACACTGGCCACCTTAACTGTGTGAACAGTTTCATTAAACTGTAATTTTAAAACACACTGCAAACCAACAACAGTTGTTTCAATTGTGTTACACATGACGTACTGCAGCGGCAAACCATGAAAACAGTTCAACGCTTCTGTTATCCCATTTCAATACCTATGAGGAAATCTCTCAAAGCACTAATTCCCGGCCCACACTCCATCTTACAAAATTATTGAGTTAGGGGCCTGGGATGTGATGCTCTTCCCAAATAGTGAACAGGGGGAAGGAAGACGTTTGTTTAAAAAAAAAAAAAAAAAGTGTCAATTTCAATTTGAACAATACATTTATATTCAAAAAGTGATTTTAATATTTTGTCTTTGTCTCCATTAATATCTTGTCAAAGCCATAAGGCAGTGAAGTAATATAACTGACATTTAAATTACGGTATAGTTAATAAACAGCCTAAATGCTTTAAATATTTTTGTAGTACAAAACTGATGTGCTGCAGTATAATTTCAAGATATGAAACGCAAATGGTAAGTCCGTCTCACACATTCCACAGTGACTCTTCTGGATATAACTAATAATGCAATTAAACAAAAAGCACATTATTGTGTCTGGTTCAAACAAACATTCTCTCATTTGAATGGAGACAGCTGGTCTGAAAGGCAGGGAAACAACAAGGGCAAAGCTGTGACCTGCTTGAATAGGAGGGTGCTAATTAGAGAAATGATTACTGGTTGTTAGCGCCACACTGGGGACTTGATTGAAATTAACAGGGTACAAATCACAGCAAGAAAGTAACTATGACAAGCATCAAGAACTGCAAAAAAAAGTGAGCAATAAAGGCCAGAGAAACAAGAGACATGGAAGAAAAAGAAATAACTTTTTTGTCATGATTTAAATTCAGATCACAGATTTGTCCAAGTCCCATAATATTTTACTATTATTAATATTATTTAATTGTCCCTCTCAGTCCAGTGCAAAGTCATAGAATTCAGGTTGTCAGGCCATCACTAAAGTGTTAGGATCATCCTTAAAGCTACAGACACACTGGAGATGTGATGCGCGTTCAAGAGCCCACGTTTTGGGTTTAGTACATGGTGTTCACATTAGACAAACGGGGAGGGGGCTTCTTCTTTTGTTTTCCTACTGTTTGCCAGCGTATGTCCACCACCTACAGTTGGAAGAGGCTTGGTGGCAAATGCTGAAGCAGTGCAAATCTTTCTCCAGGCTTTTACTTTCACTGCTCTAGTCCGATATATTAAAGACTTGGTTACATAAAATTCCAACCGGTCGTGCAAAAACCACAATTATTAATTTCTCTTCCATGATTAATTTTCAAACAGTCAGCACTTCCGTGAATTAAAAGAGACACCATCCTTACGTAACAACCAAATCTAAATTGCCGGATTGGTTTAAGTTCAAGCTGGTTTAACTTTGTACGTTAAAAATGGCGTAGCTACGTGTGAATGCGAGGGTTTTGAACACAGAAACCAGAAACGGACGTTTACGTGGTTGTTCATAAACTTGTCATTGGAAGTGGCCTCTTGAACATAGCCTAAGGGGTCTATATCATGCTTTTCTTAAGCCTTTTACATTAAACTATATCCATATATAATAATATATTTTATGTTTAGCACACTAAGGAACACATTTTTTTTCATGACGTCACCCTAAAGCCGCCTTCAGCTGCGTGCCATCTGAACTTTCGCAAAGAGGGACGTGTATATAAAAGGAAAGCGTTTACCCTATCACCGCTAGCGCCGCAGAGACAGCTGGTGTGTGCGTAAGCCTGGGGGCGCTACTTGCGGCGCAGACTCCTCCTGGAAGGGGGTGTTCCTCGCTTATCTACATCAGAATTTGAGAACCCACTAGCTTCTGTGGATTGGGAGGGGCTGGTGCTCAGAGAGCAGGGTTTTAGAGGATTACTCAGAGATGCATGAATGGATCAAAATAGTGCTTTATAACACACTCAAAATGTTGATTTTCCATGATACAGGCCCTTTAAGGGACAATTATGTTACCAGCCAACCTCAGTGTATGAAAACAACCCACACATGCACGGGGACAACAAGCAAACTCCACATTGAAAGACTTCCGCTGAGATTTATTTGAACCAGGGTTTTTTTCTCTGTGAGGCCTCAGTGCATAAACCCATTCATCTATTTATATAAAACAAATGAAGAGATACAAAAAAATGCATGTTCAGTGCTGATTATCAGAATGTGATCATTTTTGTTTTTCGTTCCATTGTAGGTTCTTATATTTAATTAATTATAGGTTCCATAACAAACATTAAAAAATCCTATGTTGTGTTTGTGTTTGACTGGAAAAAGGTCTATCCCAAAGTCAGGTTTTTGGCTGCCTCACAGTGCTCCTGGTAGAGGGAGTAGTAGGCTTGAGCTAAACTGAGGAGTGGTGCGTCAGAGCTGTCCATTTCCTTCTGCAAGAAACCAACACAACACAGTGCAGTGAAATGTCAAAGCTGCACAGCCGATGCTCAAAGGACAGACTTGAATAAAAATTCACATTTCCTCCAGAAAACATGGGATCTACATGAGCAGGACACTGAAAATGCTGTATTTTCAGCAACACTCACAGCTGATGTCTCATGGTACTCCAGGCCCTGGCTCTGGGCCCATTCCTTGGCAACAGATGCCTGTACTTCCCTCCTACCGAACAGATCTGACTTGTTGCCCAACAGGACACCTTGAAGCAAACAAACAAACAAAAAGCAACACTCAGGCAAACACAACAGCAACAAAAAACTAATTTAATTGGTAAAACAGAATATTTCTTAAATCCTCTTCAATTCAGGGGCTTTTTAAAGTTTGCTAGGTAGCCCTAATACTCGTCCTAGTATAATGCCTTAGGCACAACTGCGCTTACGGGTAGACACTGGCTGTCCACGGGCGAAAAACAGGCAAACTTCTACGGGACACGCAGAAAATGGTAAGGTTGTAGACTGCTTGGTGAGCCAGAAAAATGATATTTTTCACGCAATTATTTTTTACAGGCATCCTGTGCGAATCAAATCGTAGCTAAACACTTTAAAACAGTGTTTTTTAACTGTAGTCTGTTTTTATGTCAGTCCTTTCATGATCTTGCGTGCAAATTTTTTTAATAATAGAGGCACAAAAAGCTGGAAGCTGCATCTGTTTTTCCTAAAAGTTGTCATCAAACTTGAGATAGTTTTCAGAAATAATTTTCAACTAAATTAGTTGAAGGTTTGTCCATGTAGTTGTTTTTACCTCCAGTTTTTTTAAATGCAATTTACAAAATAGCAAATAAAAACAATCAATACGTTGTTTCTTAACAGAGATTTAAATAATATATTTATAAATGTTTGTTAAAAAGTAACTGTAATTTTTAGACAAATATATAATCACAGGATGCCTGATAACATTTAAACAAGAAATACCAACATTACATTCATGTAAGTAGTGAAACACTCTGAAAGTTTTAGTTTTTCAAAATCAAAATTGTCAATATCAAAAATGTAACTTTAAAAAATACTTTTTTCTTTTTTGGGTGAATAAGTTGGCCGCCCTACCGCTGCACCAGGGGCAGCTGTAACTTTGAGGAAGGTAAAAAGACAGAAAAGGTAGAAAAGTTCTATACAGGTATACGCCATTTCCCAAGTGTCTGTTGGTCTCTTAACCTTAATGTTGTTTCTTTTATTTTGTTATTACCTTTATTACTTATTTCTTATATTTAAACTTAACTTCAGAAGTGCTTGAAGTCTGAAACAGATTTTGTTCATCAAACAGACATTATTGAAAAGCAGATGTTTCAGTTAGAAAGATGACTGGAATCTTAGACTGATAATGATTCCTTTGTGCTCTAGAACAAACATTTAAGAACTAAACTGTTCTTTTAGACACTTTTAGAACAGACAGTTTGATGTTTGTGCTAGTTGTGCTTCATGACAGTTAACAGTAGCACAGAGATAGTATCACATTAACCTAAAAAAATGTAAGTAGAAAATGTGCATGAACATTTTCTCTCTACGGAATCACCAAGGGGTCGACAATCTTACATTTCATGCTGAATCTCTGTACAGATTTGCCAAGTTTTTACTTGCAGACAGCCCGTATTGACCTGTATGGGCAGTTGTGACTAAAGGCATCACAAACACCTAGATTGTTAGTAAAGACACCATATGACAGCGTCAATTGTACGTCATAAGTACGTGCAGCTTACATTATGTTTATGTTAAGATTTCATATAAAAATGAATCACCTGGAGGCAGAATTATTCAATCTGCCCCCCTCTAGAAAGTCAGTCCTTGTTTTCTCAGCATGTTTTAAGTTGAGTTTACTGTAAGATGACATTAAAGACATTAATACCATTTATGAATTACTGTTATGCTATTTATTTTCTTAAAAACGTTTTAAGACAAGATTTGTTATTCTCTTCAGCTGGTTCAGACTGACTGACACCCCTCTTCTGGGGTCTTTTTAGCACAGTGTTGTGCTGCTGTGCTAAAGAAAACAGAAACAAATTATTTGTGAAAAAAAAACTTCATAGAACATTTGAAAATGGCAAAAGCAGAGAGCAAAAACTGATTAGAAATAAATAAAGAAGTTGCTTAGAAAGAATTTAGTTGGAATAAAAAACAGTTATTTGTATATTATATTTATGATTGGACTTCCTCTCTTTTTGCCCTCAACGAAATATCTTTTTTTTTAATAAAACCTATGGATTTTCTTTATAATAAACAAATACAAAAATGAATAAATGAATAATTTGGTTGGTAGATATTTTTTTTTTCCTGTCAAAAATTTGATTTTGGTGACTGGGGTCATGACTTCAAACTTGGAGCATCAAACCAAATGCCGCAAAATCTGTTTCAAGGCTGTTGCTACCAAAAATGCTCTGCTTAGTGCGTGTAGTGTTTCTCTTTATGAGATGCTCAAGTTAGCAGTAGCTCACAAAACATCTTCAGTTGTTCTACAGACATTTTTACCTCTTGTATTTAGTTGAACTTTGTGTTTGAGCCAATTTCCAAACAAGATGCTAAAATAAAATAGTTTTTGGTAAATATTTTCTGTAGTTTCTAATATTCGTTAAAGAACATAAAGGGAAGGAGAAAAAAATCTATTAAAATCAAATTTGTTCTGCAAAAAATCAGAGATTTTATTTTTTGGCCATATCGCCCTAATTTAATTTATTATTCAATAAATGTGGTGTCTTACCTGGAACACGGAAACCTCTGCAGTGTCCGCGGATTCTTTCCAACCAACGGCCACAGTTGACAAATGACTGCTCACTGGTCAAATCAAAAACCAGGCAAAACAGCGAAGGTTCACCCCACTGTTGTAGGAAATTAATGTCCATTAGGGCTGCACGATATGAGGAAAAGCCGCATTTGCGATATTAGTAATCAATATTGCGATGACGATATAACTTGCGATACAAGAACAATGAGCAAAATAACTAAATACATCATTTCCATTTCACTGCAACAGTTTAATTTAGATAAGAGTCAACATAACTTAAATTATGCTCCAAATGACCCTTGTCTACATAGGAGCATCTGACATAAAAGGGCCCTATTTGATTGGTCAATGATGTAAAGGAATCCATCCGATTTGTCAAATGCATGAAGGGATTTATTTGATCCGTTAAATACTTCAAGCTGCCATAACATTGTTTTAGGAAGTTTAAGGTAACCATTTATCGCAATTTTCACTAACTTTTGCGATATGCACAGCTTGATTTCGCGATAACAATAAATTTGCGATTTATTGTGCATGCCTATGAGGATTGATAGTATCACATCGGTTTTCTCCTTTTATCGACCTCTGTGTCAGATTTCTGGCTCTACTTTTCATGTGGGTGCAGAGCTCTCCATGACAAATATCAACCGTTTTATAAAGACGGGACAAACCTCCAGAGAAGCAGCCTTACCAGTTTTTCACAGGCCTCCACGAGGGCCTCCTTCCCTGCAGAGTCAAAGATGTAGAACTCCTGTAGAGGAATGGAGCAAAGAAAAATGACGAGATGTGTGACTAAGAAACTTTTTGTTAAATTGTTTCCCATTTCCTTGTCTTTCTGGCAAAAGCATTTCTCTTCCTCCCTCCATGCTGGTACAAAAGAGAAACTGACTTTTAGATATCAACACCCCCTCCATCCCTAAGATAAATAAAACGGAGGTGAACCAGCTGAGTGCTAAACTCATCTTAGGCAAACCACCAGTATGTTATTTTGTGTTAGTCCTCTGAAGTATCATACAATCTATACAACTTTTTATATTGTTACAATGTCAAATGTTCAACTTAATGAAAAAAATAAAATGAGATAAATACATTTATGTACCGACTGCAACCACATGCTTCCGTTTTTTCTGTAGCTCAGTTCAGACGAGCTTTTCTGACAGATGCACTGACTGTCCGGCTGGAAAACCACAGACTGAGAGCTACTATGAAAGAAGAGGAGACCATGCTCACCACGCTGTGTGGAGTTTCTGGGATGTTGATACACTTCATCACCAGCTCCACTCCTGTTGTCTGAAAAACAGAAAAAGGCTTTTTTATATGCAGAGCTATTAGGGAAATATCTTTACTTCATCTAGAGTAATGTTTTTCTTAAGAATGACGGGCAGCATTTGGAAATGCCTGCATTAGGATATTATGAATGCAAGCTTTTGATTAAAATAAGGGCTTGATAATAATTACTAGAAAGCTGGTTGTGTTCCCTGACTGTTGCTTTCTTTGGCTAGTAGAAATATATATATATTTTGTTTTAAATCAAGTTGCTGCAATGCTGTGTGAGCTTTATGTGTGTTCAGTGGAGGTAAATGCATTACGTAAACAAACACCGGATGGCAAACTGTTAACATCCAAAAGTTTTAAAAGGATTTTGGCAGCGGCATAACATATATATATATATATATATATATATATATATATATATATATATATATATATATATATATATATATATATATATATATATATGCGCACAAGAGAAGCACACTGCAGCCCCACTCCACAGCAGTCTAATGAGCTGCTGTGATGCACAGGAGGCCTCTCTGTGGAATGTCAATGAGGTTCTGTTAGCGAAAAATATCGTACAATATTGCTAACAGGCTGTCTGGCATTTTCAAAGGAGGATGTGAGCAGAATGACTGCAGAATTGGCTACCCTTCAAAACCAAAAGTGAAAGAACAGAAGCAGTAAGAGGTCTTTCTTTTATCATAGTTTTACAACTGAAAAGTAAACCACTTCTAACTATTTTAATCAACAACAACATCATTGAAAAAAACAACAACATCTATATCACATAAACAGATGAAAATGTTATCAAAAGAAGTCATTTAACTTAAAGATCCACTCCAGTGAAAACTGTCTTTTTGGTGTTTTTAACATGTTCTTGTGGAATTTTTCTGATGATGGCGGACAAAAAAAAGAAAGTTAAGATTCAAATTGCATTTCTAAGTACTTCTTTATGAATCAGGAGAGGACGGAAAAATGCAGTTTGTATGTAGAAAACATGCGGGGCGGGACCGCGAGCTATCTGATCCGCTCTATTCTGATGCATCCACTTGTAGACAAATAGATCCTTGTACGTCTTAGATTTCCTCGTCTGAGCTGAAGCTGACACAGAACTGTACGGCTGGATAGCTCAAATATTGCCCATTTTTGTTGCACCGCTAATATTAGGCTGTCGATGTGAGGGACTGTAAACTAGCAGGGAGAGCGTAAAAAAACAGATGGAATGGGACACCAGTGGTTCCGCCCACAACCGGAGCAAATTTCTAATAAACTGCTGCCGTTCTGCGGAGACTATGTCCTAGAAAACGACAGCTTTTTAAATTTTGGCTGAAAACTACATCATCATTAAAAGACTACTGGAAACACATTTAAAATAGATCAAAAGATGATTGAAGCGGGACTTTGAAACATTTAAAGCATTTTCCAATTTTTAAAAGCTATAAAAAATGTTATGTATAGAAACATGAAAACATAAAACCAGCATCACAAAACGTGAAGGGATGAACATGCTATTCCAGTGACAGACTAACTGCACTTGTACTGCATTTCTCCATGTGGTTTATTTACTTATTAAGTACATGTTCTCAAGGCTTTGACAGATCCTGGTGTAGTCATTTTCCAGTGGCACCTTAGAACTCAAAAGATAAGGCCACGCCAGGCATGTGATCCACGTTCAAGAACATGCTAAACACGGGTTTCTGAACTTGCATTTAGCCCATGCTTCTGTTCACTAGCAAATCTCTGCCACAGAAGAGGCTTGGTGAGAAATGTCAAAGCGATGTAAATCTTGTGAATCTTGCTCCAGGCTTTTTCTTTCACAGCTCTATTCCAATAAATGTAAGATGTGGTGTCATAAAGTTCTAGTCGGGTACAAACAGCAGTTATTAATGTCTCCTACACGATCAATTTTCAAATGGTTGGCACTTCTGTGAATTAAAAGGAAATCCATATGCCACTACCAAATGTGAGTCCCTGGTTGGTCAAAGTTCATTTGGTTTAACTTTCAACACGCGTCCAGTGGCTAAGTGTTTTGTATGTAGAGCCCAAAAACGGTCTTAGAAACGTGTGTAGCACTTGTAGCAGTGTGTGTAGCAACGTGTGATCGCGAGAGTTTTTAACGCAGGAACCTGAAACGCACGTTTATATCAACTTCTCATTGTAAGCGTCCATGTGAATAATAAAATAATAATAATGGATTGGATTTATCTGCACTTTCCAGACAGCTCAAAGCGCTTACAATGTGTCCATTATTCATTCACTCCTCATTCATACTTGCTGATTGTAGAGGCGTGGCTGCCAGTTCGCGGCTACGGTTCCTTTGACCATCACCGGGATCATTCATGCACATTCATGCTGGTAGGAAGTAGCGTGAAGGGGTGGTGTTAACTGCTCACCAATTCAAATGCTTGCTTGTTCATTCCCCCCTGGTTTCCTGCATGTCAGTCCTTCACCTTACCAACCGAGCTACCCAGCCCCTTGAACGTGCATTTTCCCGGGTGTTGTGAACGTATCTTAAGGGGAACTTCCCTCTGGGCTGTTTGTTGCTTCAATAATCCACTTTGACTGGCCTGACTAAAGACAGAGGTTGCTTTAATGTTAGAAGTTTGAATGCAAGGGAATTATGAAGAGGATCACAAAACTTTATTTACATGCATAACATGAATACGTTTAGAATGTACTACATAACTTAGCACCAGCCGCTCTTGCCAAAGAAGCACATGTGAGCGTGTAACCAGATGATCTGTGTTGTTACCGTGTTAATCCCTCTGCGTAAAAGCACCTTTAGTCCGTCAGCCTGCACTGTGAGAGGTTTTAGAGAGAGCAACTTAATACCACACCAAATCAGTTAGCAACAAACAAAGCTTTCACCAAACTTAAAACAATGGCGTATCCACACACAAACACACACACACGTATGTATGATTATTTGTTGTATCTATTGTTCCTAAATGTATGTATAGTTGTACTGAGACAGAAGCTTGAATTTTGTCTTAATCCTATGTCTCCATTAACAGTGCATCTGTGCTGACATGTTACTGTATTTTACTGCTTTGTTAACATCAAGGCCAGAGGACTGAAGATGAAAAATAGCCTTCTGGTTAATTGTTTGGGCTGCACAGTGGAGCAGTAGTTAGCCCTAGTTCAAAACCCAGCTGGAACCTCTCTGTGTGGAGTTAGCATTTTTCCCTGTGCATGCGTGGGTTTTCTCTGGGAACTCCGGCTTCCTCCTACAGTCCAAAAACATGCTTCCTAAGTTAATTGGTGACTCTGAATTGCCCTTAGATGTACACGTGTGTATATGTTCTGCAACAGACTGGGGACCTGTTCTGGCTGGACCCCACCTTCTCTCAATAGTAGCTGGGACAGGCTCCAGCGGGCCCATGACACAAAAAGGGTAGCGCAGATTCAGGAGATAGATGGATGGATGGATGGATGGGTTAATTCTCACTATTTAGCTCGTACTTTAGTTTGTGTTTTAGAAAATTGCATTGCCCCTTTTATATAAGCTTTTTTTAATCCAATCCAGTCTAAAAGAATTCATAATTAATAATATATAATTAAATATTTTGGATTTAGAGTTTAAAAAAAAAAGATTAAAAATGTAGTAAAATAGTCAGTAATTGTAATGAAGTTTCATGCATTATATACAAAGGATTAGCTTGACAGAAAAGCAAATTAAAGCAAGTAAGGTGGAATATTGGTGTGTAAAGGCTCCCAGAGACTAACAAATAATTATGTATCTGTCTTTTTCTATTTTACAAAAAAGAAAAGAAAATACAGACACAATCTCATCAAATGTGATGGCAGCAAAAAATGATCATCAATCCATCATTCCAGTCCAATGTGTGAAAACACTTTGAAGTGTGGATGAATATTCTTATAATGTTCCCTTTGGATTATTTCAATATGGAAAAACAACAGTGGGCTGAACTTTATCAGGCTAAAATATAAATGGATTTTGGATTATGAAATTCTTGTTCACTTGTTTGTTTGTACAAATATTTAATTTACACTTGACTATCTTGAAAGATATATATTTATTAGTGACACTGGTTGAATTTTTGGCTAAAGGTGCCTTAAATCGATTTTAGGTCAGTGAATCAGATCAAAGCGGATCTTTAAAATGAACCAAAATTGAATATGAAGGGGGTCAGAAATATTATTATATGAATCGATTCTTTGTTAAAATGAATCGTTACACCCAACCAGATTTGTAAAACCCTCACTAAACCTGCTAAAAACCACTTCTATTGACTGAGACGTAATAATATAAATAGAGTTATTTGGGCCAAACAGCATGCTCCACTAAATACCCCACGTTGAACACAATATGAGAAGCACCGTGCATTTGCCTCAGGGTAACAAGAACATTAAACACTAGTTAAATAAACCCTCGTCATACCATACTATAGTTCTTCTGAGTTCCATCACTGCAGATGAGAGAGCTTTTTCCAACAGCGGCATCACCTTCATACACAGACAAAAACACAAGAAATGAGGACATTCGGGGAGGAAAGAGGCTGAATTATTATTGTAGAAGCTTCTTTAACTGAATGCGCATGCTAGCGAAACATCTATTCCACACTAAACACATTAAACTTAACAAGAAACTGTTTCCTTCCCGCACACAGAACCAAGCAAAGAGTCAGCAAGATTTAGCACAATATATCTGCTATTTCATAACACTGTTTAGCTGCCTTTTTTTACTCTAAAGCAGTGTCAAATGATCTTTTTTGTAATTAGCATTAGCCTATTCGTTACATCGCAGAAAAAGTTACAAACTTACCAACAAGCAGGCATTTGGCCCTCAATTTCACCATCGTAATGGATAAAAACTGTCAGTATTATCGTATTATCTTACTTATATGGTTACATTTAGCTAAATTTCTGAGGGGTTTTGACGCTAGTTTATACACATTTGTACCATTCGACTCAGCAACATGGATTCAATTCGTCTCCTAGCAACTAGCCACAGTGGCGCTTATTGGTTAGTTAGCCGCAACGTAACTGAAAAATCTGTGCACTCGTTGGCTAAGAAAAAATACTGTTGAAAGGGCATTATTTCCCCGGAGTAGGTCTGTCAGGCAAAGATCGCTTGAATCGGGAACAACCTACCCATACATCCTAATTACAGTTTGCAATAATTTCCGTCAAAAAATATTGTATAAAATGTGAAAGTAAAGGAATCTTTTTATTTAAACCAAAATAAATAGGAGTAAAAGTGAAGAATGACCACAAGGGGGCAGAAGTGTTGGAGTTTCAATATACCTTTATTGGCTTAAATTGCATGCATTTTTTTTTCTAAAACAGACATTTTTCTTCAGGTAAATATGACCAACAATAATTTTTGAGTAATGTATACTGTTCATTATGTGAGATGAATAGCGAAGCGCGTGACACAACGATCTCGTGAGCTCCAGCGCGTGTCCGTGTCGACTTTTTTGCGGTGTTTTGATCTGAGTGCGCGCTCCAGCGGAATTTAACAAGCACACTGTCTGTGAGGCGTGATGACCGATGCGCGTTCACGTGGGTGCCACTGGCTACAAGACTGACAGCATCATCAAAACACCGGCTTCCTCCGTCCACACTCGACCTAACAACAGCCAATTTAGAGGTTAATCTGAACGCAGCAACAGGAGTGGAGAGCAGAGCTTCCGCGACAGAAACTAATCCCTCCTTGCAGGCAGACGCAGGGCTTGTAGTAGTGGCTGCAGTAGCTGAGCGGTGGATCTATTTGTTTTTGTGGTTTCGCGTCGGTGCTCCACGCACACGCCGTGTCTTTGAAGTGGAAGTGGGGAGAGGAAGGGCATCTCAGTGGCGGCTGTCAAGAGAGGAGGAGGACAATGGAGGGGATGCAGGCATACGGAGCCGGGAAAGCCGGAGGAGCCTTCGACCCTGTCACCTTCCTCCAGCAGCCACAGACCATTCTCCGCATAGTGTCTTGGGTAAGAAAGAAAGCAGTCCTGCAGAGGCCACAACTTAAACAGTATAAGTACAACTTTACCCTATTTGTTGTTTTTATTTTATTAACGAAAACAAATATGCATAAACTGCTTAAAAAACTTTATTTATATTTTTGGAAATTATCATTTGAATTTAAATTAAATGTTTATCATTATTTAATGTAATCACTGAGTATCTTGTCTGCTCACAAATCAGCAGTTAATGTATCTTTTTAAAATAATAATTGGTTAAAAGAAAACTTTAAGGTGAAACAATTTAAAATGACTTCACAATAAAAGTCCTCTTCCTGTTTTGGCTGTTTTTATCCGCACAGGAAGCAACATTTAAAGAATTAGGCTATCAAGAGGCATATTCAACACGTCTCTACAGTCAAACGTTTAGTACTGTTGGGGAAGCTCTTACCTTTAATGGAAAACCAAGTTTTAATTGACCGTATTTGGTGTACTTAAAATATGATAAAAAATAAACCCAAACTCATTTAAATAACTATTGTGAAAAATCAGAATCGGCTTTTGTGTTCTAATGAACATCACAGATAGGAGTTTAATCTGGGTGCAAGAACGCCTTAAGTCTTTTATGTGTTTATAATAAAATGTTATCTGCAATGAAAAAGGTGTTTGATGAGACAAGAAAAGCAAAAATGACTGGTCAAATGAATTGACGATAGTGGCTAAAATGTGAGCATTCTATCCCAAATTCATGCTGAATTCCCAAATAAACTCAGATTTATTCATTAGTGCCCCATGTGTCTTTAAAATGCCTTTTTAAAACTTCTTTTTATATCCACAAAACAACAAATACACAAGATCTTATACTTGAGAAAAAAAGGGAACAGAAAGAGGAAAACTTATTTGTCTGCTCTTTTTACATACTTAGAAGAAAACACAAAAGAGTGGATAAAATAATACATAATAAATGGTACCGTATTTAAACATACACATATCTGCTATATAGCACATAGGTATTGTTGTGGTTTGACTTGAATTGAATTAGATGAATTGAATTGAACTTTATACATCTCACAGGGAGAAATTCACAAATCATGGCAGCACAAATCAAAAAGACAAGTGATAGTAAAATGACAGCTCAATAGAAATTGTATCAATCAAACAAATAAGTAAATAGATACATACACCAAAGCATTCAGCATAGGATAACATCAACACTGTAAAGTTTGTATCTTATTTCTAAGCAAAAAAGTTCTTTAATTATGATTTTGTATTTTTATATTTAAAAAAAAATATAAAGAAAAAATAACTTGTCAGATCAAGCTGACCCGCTTTCAAGAAAGTGTAAATGAGGGTTGCACTAGTCTATTAAAGATTTATTACAAACAACTGTAATTTTTTTAAATGTTCTTATCGACCGACAAATGGATCATGATGGATTTAAGTCTGTAGTTTGAAGCATAAAATGTGTTGCACAGCTCTACATTTTTTCAAGTTGTTTGAATCTTGGCTTTGAATGTGTTAACCCCTGTGTCCGAGGAACATGTGAGGGTCAGTCATGTGGTCCTTCAGTGATTTTCTCAGTCATGGGATGCAGCTTTTGGTCCTTGTTAACTACAGAGAGAAACACCCATTTCTTTTCTAAGATCTATCCTTTTTATTCATTTCTTTTTTCATCATGATGTAACAAGTGATCCAATTCAGTTTTCCATTTTCCATGAGCATTTTTTTCCACTTTGTTTTCATGAATCTGCATGAAAATGGATCAAGGAGAAAGTGTCTGAAAACAAAAAGTAATACTGCAGTTGCTTTTAGAATTTTGCTACATGTTAAATTAATTGTCTAGTTTTTGTTTTTGCTGATGACAAATGTGGTTAAAGCAATTCAAATGTTTTAAACTTTTTTACTGTTAAAGTCCCACTCCGATCATCTTTTGATTTATTGTAAAAGCATTCCCAGTGGTCCTTCAACTATGATTACACATTTTTAGCCAAAATAAATAGATTTTAAAAAGCTGTAATTTTCTGGACATAGTTTCTGCGTCATTCAAAACTTCATTTAGTCCATTTATCTAAACTAAGACCACATATGGTATCTTTAATGCCTATCAAGCTAACTGGACATCAGATAAATTACATAACTTAATATCTACAAACTACTATTTTTGAGCTGCAGCATGCTTTGGTTTTTATAACCTTTTAACATTGTCTTCTGTAATTTTTAAGCCAAACTACAGAGTCCTCTGGCTCCAAAATACTACTAATACAACAGCCAGTGAGTATAATACTATAAAAAAATGACAAAGATGATTACCAAGTGCTCTTGAATAAACTTGTTGGCATCATATGATCACTAATGATTACTTTAGTTCAGTTTTTGTTTTTTGTTTATTTTCTCTTTGCATCAGACATTCATACAGTTGTGTGTCTGTTTGATGACCCATCATCCATGGCCCCACCCTATAAGCATCACTGGAGCAACAAGGTGTCTCCATAGTAACAGGCACAGGCTGAGTTGTCATGTTTTGTGCGATGATACAGATTCTCTGTCTGCAACAGAGTGTGTGGCAGATGGGCCTCTCTGAACTTTGAACATTTGTGAGGCTGAGTCAACAAAAACCACCTTATGAATGGTGGCCCGGGTTTTCTCTGCCCTATCAGGGCTGACTGTGGAAGTGTGGATGGTGTGTGTGGGTGTGATGAGGAGAATGGCAGATAAAGGAAGAGCACCTTCTGTGTGCTCACGTACTGCGGCCAAGATAGGGCGAGAACTGAATCGATGGAAAGGATTCAGCTAAACAGAGTCAACCCACCCTGGAAAGCCGAGACGCACATCTATTGCCTGTAGTTCTACTTTGATCTTCATTTGAAAGAGATACACATGTAAGACTCAGATTCTTCCCTCTTTGCTTTGAGCAAAGTCCCATGAATCACATTTTACATGAAGGTTCCCGCTGTTACATAAATTGGATGTTTTAGTGGAGCTTTTTGTTTTCTTTTTAGAAGTTAGTGGGTTCAAATCAATTTCTGTCTGTAACCCAGAACTTTAAGGTTGGATGGCTCCAATATTGCTTGCAATTTTTGTTGCACTGCTAATGTTAGGTGGGGGTTGTGAGGAGCTGTAAGCTAGTGGGAGAGCGTTTAAATGGAGTTCTTAGTTCTTGGTTTTTAGGGCGGCAGTGGCTCAGGTGGTTGAACTAGTCCAGGGGTCGGCAACCTTTTTTACTCAAAGAGCCATTTGGGACCGCCCCTAATGAAAAAAAAGCACTCGGAGCCACAACCCGTTTTGACATCATTATATATATTATGCATGTATATATTATATCAAGGGTGCTCATTAAGTCGATCGCGATCGATTTTCAAGGACATGAGTGTAGATCACGGTCCAGAAAAGATTTTTTTAAAAAAGTACTTCTTTCTTTTCATCGTCATGTTTATTTGTTACATGTTTATTTCAACATTATTGTTTATGTACTGATGATTAAAAACTACACAGTGAGTTTACATAAAGATACTTTTGTATTAACAGATGAGGCGTTTTATTACAAAGACAGAAAGCAGCAACCATCGTATTCATGCTCTGCTGTAAACGGTCCAATGCGGGGAGCATCATGGCATATTATGAGGCTTTTGGTGCTGCTCGCTCCGTATTTTTGAACCTTTCGCTGCGATGACATCTCTTTTTCTCTCGTCTTTCCGATAATGGTCAGAAGCGCAGGGGAGATTTCCTCCAGAGCTGAAGGCGGTTCTCCTTCGGGGTTCACTTCCCTGTTCGAACCCTCAGCCTTCAGAGCGGATTAAAAATGACTCCAGAAAAGTTATTCTGGGAACGACGACTACTCTTTATTTAGTGCTCCGTCCTCCGAACACACAATATATTTCACGCACACACCTCCGCTCCGTGCTCACACCCCCATCTCCACCTGCACGCCCCCCCCCCCTTCTTTCTCGTGGCACGCGCGCCGCTCAGCACACACCCGCAACAGTATAAAGCGTGTGCCTCGCAGCTTCCTTGATGAGCTGTATTTATCGGACTGCAGAGCTTATAGCAGGAGGAGACACGCGGGGGGGCTTTAATAAACTCCGGTTGCTGGACTTCTACCGGGGACGTGATGTGCTGCGGGGAGAAAAAGCCGCTCTGATGACAAGAGTTTGCGCTGAGTGAATTTAAACTCGCGTCTGCAGTGACGTATGCGTCAGAGGATGTCCGATTGGCCATTCTGCATGTCAATCAAGTCCCGTACTTCTCGGTGAGGATTTTGATTGGCTGATGGATTTTCAAGAAGCACTCTCTTCCCCTTCAATCTCCCCCACGTGCCCGAAGATGACCGGTCGATCGCGAGCGACGCAACGAGCTCCCCTGCTCTGAAACACACATCACCGCACACGCGAGTCCAAAACACCAGCGCAAACTCTCCGTCACCAGAAAGCCGCTCCCCGCTCCGCGCCACGCCAAGCCCCCGGCAGAAAATCACTCCAGACCCGGAGTGTTTATTGAAGCCGCCCCGCGTGTTCTCCTGCAATCAGCTCAGCAGCCCTCGCCTGACAAACACGAGCCCACCAAGGAAGCTGTTCTTTACGTGGCACGAGGCACGGAGCCAGCAGCGCCTTTGAAATGCCATGAAAAATGAACTAACTAAAATAAATTTGAATTTTTATAAAATACTCATTATTTTCCAAAGTCACAGGGAGCCACAACAGAAGGATGAAAGAGCCACATGTGGCTCGGGAGCCATGGGTTGCCGACCCCTGAACTAGTCAGTTAATGATCAAAGGGTCGGCAGATCGATCCCCACTCCCCCTAGTCAACTGTTGTGTCCTTGGGCAAGACACTTCACCCTCCCTGCCTCCAGCGTTGCTGGTGTGTGAATGTGTTGGTCAGCGGCGTCGTTGGCACGTACTGGCAGCCACGCCTCTGTCAGTCTGCCCCAGCGCAGCTGCGACTACATCAGCAGTTACCATCACCAAGTATGAATGAGGAGTGGATTAATAGTGGACACATTGTAAGCGCTTTGAGTGTGTGGAAAAGCGCAGATAAATCAAATCCATCATTATTATTATTATTATTATTATTATTATTATTGGAGACAGAAAGATGCTCTGCATCAACAGGTCCGCCCACAACTTAGAGATGAATTTCTAATGAAACTATGTCCTAAAAAATGACAGTTTTTTTAAATTTGGTCTAAAAGTTGCATAATCATAATTAAAAGAAAGGCTTTTACAATAACTGAAAAGATGATCAGACTGGGACTTTAACGTCACTGATCTGTCCTACAGCGGTTTTCTCTGCTTATAGATTTCTTTTTATAAATTCCTTTGGCAGAGAGAAAGTAAACCAGCATTTTGTACACAGTGCATGGCTGCATGTTTTGTCAACTGCATGTTCTGCAAACGGACACACCCACAGTCTTTTCATACCTTCATGTCAGAAATCAGACACAGTGGAAGCCACACTGCATGTTTCATTTGAAAACAGTTCTTTACTATACTGCATGTCCATGCTCCTTTATTACAAGAAAAATAGTCTCTGATGTCAATTTCCAACATAACAGTGTTAAGGTTTCTTCAACTCTGATTGTTTTCAACTGTCAGGAACCAGCGGTGAAGGACCCAATAAGCAGATCAGGCTTGGTGTCATACAATTTTACATTTATTAAATTATATCAGTGGTGCTGAAGGATTAAAAAATATCTGAATCATGTGTTAATTATTTGTTGTCCATTCATACTCATTAAATCATTCCAAATGGTCTGTCCATTCTCTTTTATTATGTTTATGATGGCTTTGAGCTGTCAGCTTCAGCATCTCTAGTGGCCGCCGTCATCTTACAGCATTCACACTTGGATTATCATACGTAATGTATCTAGGGTTTTTTATGATGTACTGTTAAATGTCAGCAGTTAAATAGAGAATTACATTTAACTGACTATCTTTTTATAGTTTGTTTTAACATGCAGATTATTTATAAACCGATATATTTTAATACACTAATATTTTAACCCTTTATTTACCCAACCAAAACTAAGTCAATAAAACAAGTTTCTTTTCTGCTGCTTATCTCCTGGTTGGAGTAATACATCTAATCCATATTTTTAATGATGTGTTTTCTAAATGTTCTCTACTGTTTGGTTGAGCAGGCACCTAAACAGTTAAATTACTTGTCTTGATAGTATGTTGTAGGGAAGTCCCAATCCGATAACAAGGTCAGAAATCGGACCAAGTAGTGTCTGACTGGATCAAAATCGGATCTTGTCTCACGATCAGAAGCGGATATTTATTTTGTTATTATTTTGATCGGCACTGGCAACAAAAATACAACAGCAGTTTGAGCAGGAGGCTAACGGCTAACAAAAACAACTCAGTAAAGTTGGCAAGATATTCACAGACCTGGACTTCGGGGCCCAAAACCTTTTTAATAAAGGTTGACAGCAAGTGTCTCCTGCTTTAAGTTTTAACGCAAAAAACGTCCTAAAAAGGTATTTAAAAGAACAGATATAGGCTTTTTGAGTATTTTTAATAAGAACAGCGCTCTCCTGCTACCAACAGTGAGGCGGCTACAAAGTGCAGGCTCCAGGAGGTGATCAAAAAATAAATAAATAAATAAAATCATAATCTCCCAAAAGCAACCAAAACGAATACATTACTACATTGATATGAGCCAGTCATGATAAAACATCTTCATATTCATGCTTCAACAACGATAATAGGACAAAGTCCTTGCTTAATGGAGATGTGAATTACATCTGATCAAAAATGTTCCAAAGATACTAAAAGCTTCAGTCAGCTTACTATGTTTACATGACTAATTATTACTTCACTGTCGTACTGCAACAAGTATTTTTGAAGAAAATTACTTCTATTTTTCATGAATTTTTCATGTAAACATCGATCATAATTAATCAAAAAGACTTTTAGTTTCAAAGGAACTAGGCATACAGTTTCCAAACTTTCTCACATGACTAGTTATCATCTATTTTTTCTAGTTTATAGTTACCATTTTTTACTCTGTTTATGTGTTTAAAGATTAAAAAAAGGTAAATGGAAAAAAAGTAGCGCACAACCTGGATCAGTTTATAGCATTATTTTCATTTTTTAAAATGTTTTACAAAAGTATGGGATCAGGACTGTGTATCAAAATGGAATGACTTGGAATCAGTTAAGGGACACAAAATTCTGATTGAGCCTTCACTAGTACAGTGTGTGATGGGCATGATTGAAACTGCATCTCTAAGCTTTCATTTAAACGTAGTGGGCTCAACCAGCCTTTATGTTCGCTGCTAATCACAAACCACATCATTCTGATAAGGAATGACACATTTTTACACAGAATAGAAATGTCTTACAGCTGTGTCCCTTACAGATGTTTCGATTGGGAAATGCTGACAATCTTTCATAATAGACCACACTTATAATTGTTTGCAATGTTGCGCGAATTGTGTTTTTTTTTAGGGTCACATGAAATCAACCTGAAATTGTGTCAGTAATAATGAAATAATGCCTGTCTGACAGCAATCGAGTGAATTGCCTTCTGAAGCCAACAGGACAGGAAGGTTGAGGCCCAACAATACAAAGTGCTCTTGTAATCACAGGATTTAAACAGTTTTGCAAGCTCACTTCTCAACAAACAATGATACACTCTGAGTGATTAGGGATTGATGAAATCAGGGGGTTAAAAGAGGAAAATGTGGGATGTTTACCAGATAACATTTATCTCTTTAATAATGAAAATCATCCCCATAACTGTTAATTGTAACAATAAAGAACCAAGTGTAATATGTATATATGGCTGAGAGGTGACAGACAAATACAGATTTTATGTAACTGTCTGACTGACTGTTTACATAACTGCATCCCTAATGAAGACCGAACAGCTCAACAATCTGCAATTCATTAACAAGGACCAAGCCATAAGCCATTGATTGATGATTATGGTATGAAGAAGAATGAAGAATTAAATACAAAAAAGGGGTTAAGTGGAAAAGAAGGGGTTTGACAGATAAGGGGTAGAAAGGTAAGGGTCAAAAATTGAGACCACTGAAGATATATGACAACTGGACTGAGTGACCCCTCCCTCTTGGCGTTCCAAACAGGAAGTATCCATTGGTTCCAAGAGGCCAAAATCCAAGAGACTTCCATTAAGAAATAAACAGCTAAAACTCAGTCATTCTATTAGTCAGAATAACCATTGTTGCCCTAAAACATTTTAAATATGGGTTCTCGGTAATCCTAATAATATTTTTCATGATTTTTTTTCTGCAGTGCAAGTTCTTTCATTCATTCATCTTCTAATCCGTTTGATCCCTTTCGGGGTCACAGGGCTGCCAGAGCGTATCCCAGCCACACAGGGCAGTGGTGCAAGTTATTGAAGTTATAAACTGGCCAATCAGATGCCTTAATGAAAGTATGTGGAGCTCTCTTTCAGTGGTAGGGGTGTGACCTTCCAGCAAGCTCACTTGATTGGTGGGAGTAGCTGCCATAACAAAGATGACTCAGATTAATTTGGACCAATCACTGCTTACTGATGTTGTCTGGCTCCAACATGGCGACATCTGTATCGTGGAAAAATGGAAACTGATTTGACTTCATTTTCCTTAAGCAGAAGTAAGCCATTTTCTATGGCTGCTATGTTTCTGATTTGTTTAGTAAGTTATTGTGTGCTTTTGTCAGATGGAAAGATTAAATTTCCTCTCATTGGGAGCAATTGTTTAAAGAAATATTAGTACGTCTGGGGCAAATTCCTTTAAATTTACAGTCTATTTTATGTTTTGCAACCTGATCTCAATTGAATCTTATGTAACACACATAGATGCTAGTGAAAAGTGTCAGTAAACAACATTTTTGGCTAATCTTTGGTTGTTAAATTAGCATTATTTATTTAAAATATACAATTATGAATTAATAACAATTCCCATTGCTACTGCATAGCTGACTTCAATGAATGTTTAAATGAAGTTGTTGTTCACCTTTCCCCACCTCCCCTAAGGGGTCGCCACTCAGCTTTCACTGAGTTGCACAGGTGGTTTGGTATTACTAGGGTATTACGGCGGATGCCCGTCTGACACATTTTATCAGGGCTGGGTACCGGCACAAGTAGACCCAGACCCGGACCCCTTTATGTCTACATGGGTAGGCAGTAGGGTGGAGGGCCTTGCCTAAGGACCCACACTTGATGAAACCCATCGTGCACCCAAGGATTCAAACCCTGATTTCCTTTGTGCTAGTCTTAGTCGCAGCCAACTTGGCTGTCTAAACCACCACAAGCAGACAAGGATGTAACCTCAAAATGTGCTAGCACTTGTCTTTGAGTTGTGGAAAACATGAGACATGGTAAACAGGACATGAGAAAAACTTTAAACCCATTAAACAGACTTTTTTTGTTTTAAGCAGACTAATCTCACCAATAGCCTTATGAGAAATCATAAGAGTCTCTTCAAAATTCACAAGGAGCCATTTCTTTTTATAGATTTTTTAAAGAAAGAAACCTAAATGAATAGATTCTTTTATCTAGGTCCATTGTGATTTCTTAATTTAACAGCGAACAAGGATTTATAGTTTACTCTTGATTTAAAGGACATTGTTTTGATTAAAGTGTAAAGTACAGTGCTGTCATTGAGATAATCGGGTGTTAGACGCACAGATTGTGCCTCTTATGTGGATATCTGTAGCTCAGTTTGGGCCAGTAAAATTCACACAATCTCATGTATTACTCAGCTTCCTGCATTCATTTTTTGTTTATGAATTATTTTAGTGTTTAAATTGTGCATTCAAAAAAAGAACATGTAGAACTGATTAGGAGCTCTGAAAAGCAAATAAGAGAACTGTTTATGAAGTTTATGTAACTTTATCCTTAACGGAAACCTAAAACTTCCTAAAAATTGTCTTTAACCCCTTGACACCTATTGCTGTAAATATGCACCAAACAACTTTAGCTCCAAAATTACCTTAACCTAGCATTAAAATAGTAAAAAAGTAGAAATATAACTGATATTTTTTTTCTTTCATAGCTGGAAATAATCTCAGACATCATCTTGCAAAACTTTCACAAGTTAAAAGACTCAGAAGCGTCACCTTCTTCAACTTAAATACTTATAGGATACGTTCCCTGCATGTTCACTGCACTGCACTATGGAGGGAGACACTTCTTAAAGCTGACATGTAGCACTTGATCACTTTCATGTCACAGGTTGGATTTCGATATAATTTTTTAATCTGTAACTGGTTTGTAAAGCTTTTAATGCTCTTTTGCATTCAAAAAAACAAAAGATGATTTTCACTCAGTGCTCTGAGATGAACGGGCATTCCGAGTGTCGCTTCTTTTTATTAATTTTTATTTATAGTACAGTGTACTGTGCAGACAATCCTCCATTGATGGTGTTGCTGTATTTTTCCATCTTACTTGACTGGAATGTGTAACCAATGCAGCCTGGGGTTCTGGAAGTTCATCAGTCATATATAAATTCTGTAACAGACATTTTTTCTATCATGCCACAAACATGCAAATGCAATAGTCTCTTGCAAACATCTTTAAACTGATGTAAGCCAAAGCTTGATTTTGATTGATGGGATTTTGATTTATTGATTTATTTCAAGCATTGTAGTCAAAGCAATAAAGAATTTACACATATTTATCAAACTCAGCACAGAAATGATGAAATGCATAGATTAAAAATACAGAAAATAAAACAAAACAATAAAGTCACTTAAATCACATTTACTTAATTAAATACAGTGATCATTAACCAAAGTCAGGTAGAGCTTGATTTATTGCTTGAAAAGGAGTGGGAAGAAGCAGACTTATATAATGCCACCCCTACTGAGTTTATTCATTTTATAGTTTTACATAGTTTTTGTAATCCAGTTCTGATCCGATAGATTCTTTTCAAGTAACAAAATCCAGTCCCTAGTAATGATTGATTATCTTCAGAAAACATTCATTCATGATTTCAGTAAACAGTAACGGTAACCATTATGTAATAATCATTGATTATTATTAGAACACATTATCATATTAAACCAGTAATTATTACATATTGCAGATCAGACAAAGAAAATCAACAGCTTATTGATTGTAATTAAAACATTTCAGTAATCATTAATACACATTACAATGTAATACTCATTGGTTGTAATTAAAAGATCTTTGATTATTTCACCACAATCAAGTTCACACATGTATTTGGAATTATTGAAACATATGTTGATCCTGAACTCCTCTTATCTTCATATTGTGAAATCCAAGTGTCTTTATACCTTTTCTTGAATATTTGGACATTTGAACATTGTTTGAACTCATTACTTAACCCGTTCCAAAGTTTAGTGCCACACAGCGACACACAGAAACTTTTCTTTGTGGTTCTTATCAGTTTGATCTTGAAGTTCCTACATCCCCTCAGTTTGAAGCCTCCTTCATTTTCTAAGAACTGTTTTTTGGATATTGAATGGTCAATAAGCTTCATATTTCTCATCACATACCCTGTGTCACGTGTCTTGCAGCCTTTTCTGCAAACCCCTCTTCTGGATTTTTGGGATTTAAGACAATAAGTACTCAAATTGGGTTAAAAGGCTAAAACCTGTGGAATGTCAGGAAAATATATCCACTGCCAAAAAAGTCTGAATGTTTTTTGTAGATCTAATGCGTTAGATCATGTGAACATTTCTGTCTTTAAAGTCCCACTTCAATCATCTTTTAATCTATATTTAAAGCATTCTTAGTGGTCTTTTAAATGGCGTATACTTAAAATTTGCTTTTCTACCTTTTTTGAAGGCCCAAAGCACTTTACAGTCACAGGCCCATTCACACATGCACACATTGGTGGTAGCTCCGCTGCTTAACACTGGCCAGAGGCAAGGTGGGGTTCAGTATCTTGCCCAAGGACACTTCAACACATGGGCGTGCAAGGCAGGAATTGAACCTGCAATCTTACGATCATGGGTCGACTGCCCTACCATTGCACCACGGCCACCCATCATGAATACGCTCAAGCTAACATTACCGGTGCAACAAAAATGGCAGGCATTAGTGAAGCTATCCAGCCGTGTAGTTTTTAGCCAGATGCCAGCTCAGACGAGGAAAACATAGACGTACATTGATGTGGATCACAGATTTGTCTGCAACTGGATGCAAGATGTATAAAAATAAAGCAAAATATTACAACGTCACAGCTATTATCTTTTTCAAACAGCATTTCTTTTTCTTTATTTTAATAAAGAAAGACTCAGAAATGCAATTCTAAGCTTAATTTCCTTTATATATGTCTTCCATCATTAGGAAAATGACATAAGAACAGAACATGTTACTGTCGTTAACATTTTCATCAGAGTGAGTCTTTTATGTTGTTTTTTTTTTTTTTTTAGAAATTCAATTCCCTTTAAAAATTTAGAGCTTTTTTTTCAGTTCAGAGTTTTGGGTCTAATAACGTCCATCTATAAGCAGACAGAGGGCAATTTGTGGGCTCACTTCTTAGGTTCTGAACACTCTGACACAAAAAGGTCTTGAGATTAGCTTCTGGTGAGCTAAATACACTACCACCTATGAGCTCACATCCAGCTTTGCTTTTGCTTGATTCTGTTATAGGCTAATCTTTGCTAATCTTTTTATTTAAACTCAGACTGGTTTTTAAGATTCTTCAGGAACCAAGATTTTACTTCTAAGGAAGAGTGTTAAAAAATGAGAGGTTAAATAGGACTAAATTGTAGTACTGAGCGTTCATGTTTAATTGTGAAACTGGAATACTGCAGTGGCTCTCCTTGAATTGTACTTTGACAAGTCCTGCTCTCTCCCACTCTCACTCCTATTACACTAGCTGCTGCTGCCATGGTGACAGCAGGTATCCCCCAGCCCAGCATTTTGCAGCTCAAGACACACACTGACACACGCATACAGGGAATGTAATAGCTTTCACCAGGTAAATCTGATCATTACTGCAAGGCTCACTTTTTAGTGCCTTTTATAGGTTTTTTGCTTCTGCTCAAAGGAATGTTCTTGTCTAATTTCCTTTTAAAATATCGTTATAGTTTGCAGCTAACCATTAAGAAAGTAGATTAGTATTAAAATACATATCTTGACACAACAATTGTGTGAGAAGCAGCCAAACACCCCATTTGGAGAATTGACTTTCCAAAAGCCTGTGCACACACTCTCATGTGCTCACACCTCTGACAATCAGTGTCCATAACGTGCAGTTTGGAAATGATCACAAGATCAGAGGTCCACGTGGTATTCTTCACAGTGCCTGCTTTCATCTCCTCTGCAAGCCTTGTGATCTGTCTGCAGATCTAAGGGGCGGGGAAACCTCTCTGGTTGCAAAAATGCGGCATCACACTCCGATTTAATCCACAGTCAGTTGTCGCATGATTTGCTTTTTCTTGTGTACAGTTTTTACGTGTGATTACCTAGTGTGTTGCAGTACTTTTTTTGCATGATATGCAAATTATTTATTTTCAACTACAAAAGAAAAATGAAATTTTTGCTTTAAAGCAGATGCGAAATTAAGGTGATTTTGGAGCTGAAGTGGTTTGATGCATATTTGCATCAAAAGGCATCATGGGGTTAAATCCAAATGACTTCTGCGATAAAATCTCAATGTGATACTGAAGGGTTGAAGGGAGCTTCAGAAAACTAATTAAAAAAAAATGTGTCACCGCGTCACAAACTCGGACCCCCTGCAGATTGAGATGCCCTGTTATGAGAACAGTCAGGGATGTGTATGTTATTGATCAGGAGTTCTGTTCTCTGATGGATTGGCTACATGTTTTGGAATTATTCTTAACCCTTCTTATAATGGTAGAAATAGAAAGTTAAGCACAGCAGAGGTTTGTCCCTGAAATGTTGACCAGAGTTTATGTGCCTTTTCAGAATTATTTACCTAATTTAAAAATGTATTTTTTTCATTAACAGTTTTGTTGCTGCATGGTAGTGCAGTGGTTAGAGCTCTCGCTTCACAGTGAGAAGACCCTGGTTCTAATCCAGGCCGGGACTTTTCTTTTGTGGAGGTTGAGGTTTCTCCTTGTGCATGTTTACATTTTCTCCAACTTCCTCCCCCAGTCCATAAACATATATCATAGGTTAATTGTTGATTTTGATTGTGTGTGTGATTGTGTGGCCCTGCAACAGACAGGTGACCTGTCCAGGCTGTACCTCCACCTTCACCCAACAGTGCCTGGGATAGTCTTCAGCAACCCCGTACCCCAAAAGGGATTCAGTGGATCTACAAGACGGATGGATGGTTTTGTAGATTATTTTCCCACCATCTGATGATACATGCTAATTTGAGTAATTAGCATCCTGGGACACTCCAGAGTGTTATGACAAAGTGTGAACCAGTTTCATTAACTGATGCTGAAAGAGAAACTGTTCTAAGGGGAAATAGTTTTTTTGCTAATGTAATCCTTAAAGCTCGAAAAATGCCTTTATTCCCTGCAAGATCTGTCTTTATTCCAAAATAAGAACTACCCTCAGTGATAAACATAAACCAGAAAGTTATTGAAACACACGATAAATGGTCCACATGTTGCAAAAATAGTATTAGCATGATCAACTTTATGGTGAGTTCTTGTCTATTTAAAATATATATATATATGTTTATATTAAATTGTTCAAAACTGATTTATTTTATTAGTATCATACATTTTTTAAAAAGAAAACAAATTAGTGCTTAAGTCTGGACTTTAGGGTCTTTGGGTCGCTAGTTTATATCACTAGATCATGACAGTGAATACTTTTGTAGTAAAAGTTTTTTAATTTATTGCCATCTTGGTGTCAATAGTTGCTCCTTAAATTGCATTTTGCGGCAATGTTTGTTTTGTGTTTGCAGAGTAGCAAGATTGACAGTTTTATTAACCGTTTATTGCTTGATCTTTTACTTGGCAAAATTTAGTGTCATTGAGTTTGTTTTAGAGATTTAGTATTATCTTATTTCGATTTTAAAATTCTGATCGTCTTTTGAACTATTTTAAAACCGTTTTAAGTAGGCCTGGGCGATAAATCGATCAAATGAATTAATTCGAAATTTTTGTTACGGGCGATTTCAAAAATAACTAAATCGAGTTTTTATGTGGCGCATTTTTGGCTCCTCAGAGCTTCCGTAGCGTTAGTTTCACACGGCACGCGGCAAACAACACACGAAACAGCACGCGACAGCATGGCTACTGGTGAGAGTGGACAGTTTGTTCCCAAGAAAGAAATGAACTCATCTGTTGTGTGGAACTGCTGTGGCTTTACTGTCACAGACGTGGAGGAAGAGTCCCCACGCTGCTACATTTACCTAAAGGAGCTCATCGGAGTCGAAGGCTCTCACGCGCGGTCGCGTGGCACACGCTCAGTCTACTTACACATGCACGCGCCCTAACACACACGCGACCTGACACACATACTTATTCTACAACGCCTGTATAGTTAGTTCATTAGTTAGATAGTTATTTTTTACTGTTATTTGTTAATAAAGAATACCGCGCTGTAATTATTACTTGTATATTCATTTGCGACGCGGCCACTGTAGGATTTTGTTTCGGGAGAGGACGGAGGGGGGGGGGGGGGGGGGTAACCGCGACTCCTTCTGCTTCATCACCAAGACAGGGTTTATTAATTTATTTAAAACTTTAGACCCAGATATGAGCTGTATTGATAACTTTTTAGAAAATGCTGCTACTCTCAAGGTGAATGTTTGTCTCATTTTAGTCTAGACAATAAAGTGTGACTTAAAACACAGCTGGGACTTGAAGTAAGTAGCCTTTTCATTTTGGACAAGTGAAAACAAGAGTAGAATAACAAAATAAGAAAAAAGCAAGACAAAAATTATATAAAACCAAGAAAAAATTATATAAAACACAACAAAATTATATAAACACAAGTCCAAAAGTGAGTGAGAAGAAGAAAAATTTTATACTTAACTTTGATTCCAAGAGTGTGTTTATTTATTTATTATTCATCCCAGAAATGGGGGTTACATTTGTCTTGCATTTGATTAAATAAAAGCAATATTTGCTTTAAGTTGGCTGCAGTTTGTACTTATTGCTTTTCTTAAGTAGGGGGGGAAAATAAATCGGGAAAAAATCGGAAATCGAATTAAAAAAAATAAAATCGGAGATTTTATTTTTAGGCCATATCGCCCAGCCCTAGTTTTAAGTGGTCTTTTAATTATGGTTATGCTGATTTTAGCTAAGATAAAAAAATCTGTGTTGTTTTATTGGACATAGTTTCTGGAGAGAGTTGCCTCTGAGTTATTAGCAGGACCGTTGACATGGACCAAACCCGCACCCAGTTTCCCGTCATCCATAATTGAGAGCTCCCTGTTTACATACTCTCCCTCTAGCTTACAGCTCCTCAAAATCCCAACCTAACAGTACCAGTGCAACAAGAATGATGAGCAATATTGGATCTATCCGGCCGTTCAGCTTTGACCAAGATAACAGCTCAAACGAGGAAAACACAGACGTACATGTATCTTTTTGTCTGCTAGTGGATGCATCAGAATGGAGCAGAGCAGGGACCTTGTTTTTTTGTCCAGCGTATGCTCTATGTCACAAATAAGCTCTTTTTCAAACTGCATTTGTGCTGCTCCTGGTTCACAACAGTTTACAAAAAGAAAGATTCAAAAAGGCAATTGTGAGCTTAATTTGCTTTATATATGTGCTCCATTGTGAGAAAAATGCCACAAGAACATGTCAAAAATACCAAAAACACCATTTTCATCAGAGTGGGTCTTTAAAGCAAAACATTTTCTGTGAAGTTAAGTGTTTCATATGTGAAACAAAACAATTATTCACAAATCAATAGGGACTTTACTATTTTCCAAATCATATCAAACATCATCCTTTTTAAAAACAGGCAGCATGTCTGTGGATGGTAGTGTTGATAGATGTTTAAAAATATATATGTAGGACACAAAGACTTGTGGATTTATTTTTGAGTGTTCTTGGTACTCGTGCAGTCTTCTTAAAGGGGTGGAGTTAGAGGTTGTGGCTTTCACATGACTTTGTCCTTTCTGACCTGGATCTTAAGCCGACTATGTGAAGCAGTGGAAAGAGCATGCGTGCGTTTAAACGTATGTAGCTAAGAGAGTGGGTCGCTCTGCGCACTCAAGAGTGCTTGTGGGCAGAGGCGAGGCCAGCAACAAGGGGAGATGGGAGAAGATGAGGGGGAGGAAGGGAGCTATGATGCAGCCAATCTAAAAATAGCACCGCCTCCATGTTCTTTCTGCCCTGTTCACTTTCCACCACTATCCTTTTATGATTTCCTTTATCTTCTCCTCATCTCTCCCTGAATGGAAAAGACTGTAGTTGGACAAAAGGGACATTCCCCATTCCTCTTCTTGGTTTGGAGTAAGGTGTCCCAGAGTGATGTGACATCCCAAAACCTTCAAACATCATGTCATGTTTCTCTGCATCCTATCCCGACTATAATGTACTCCCTTTACTTTTGCCTGGGAGGAAATTATGCCACAAAATGTCTGATTATGATGCACTGAGACTGATGAATATAACTTCTTTTTCTCTTTTTTGTGTTTATCACATTCACTTGCCTATAACTATGTCAGCGGAGCTTTAGATAACCAAAGGAAAGGATAAAACAAGGCAGACAAAATTGGTATTTTAATTTGAAATTAATTTTCAGCAACACATTTTTTTTGTGATTTAGCTGATACATCACTACTGCTTATTTCCGCATTAAATCAAACAGAATTTATAAAGTCCTCTAAATTTCCTTTTAGTACACAAAGTGCTGTACTAAAGATACTTTTAAATTTACATTGAAAACAAAACAAAAATGTTTACATTTCAACCATTTTTTTTAAAGGAAATCAAAAACACATAATGCCCTCTTTCGCCTGACTGTGTAACATAAAATAAGGATAGTAAAGGAAATCTGGCTTGATGCTGAAGTAAGGAAACTATGGGGTTCTCTTCACACCAGCAACCACCCCACTCATGATCACAGTGGATGACCCCACAGGATCTCCCTTATCATAATAAGCAGCCAGACCTGGAGAATCCACTATAATGACCCTGTTCACCTTTAAGGCTCAGTCACCCAAACGCATCATGGACATGTCAAATCAACAAAAGTTTTTTGAAAAGGACCATAGGGCGCACTGGATTATATGGCCCTGTTTCAGTTATCAGTGCTTTTTCTGTATTTAACACATACAGAAGGTGCACCGGGTTTTAAGGCGCGGGCACATTAACACCCCCCTGCTCTTCTCTAATCATCCTCCTATTTTCTTCACCCCTCTATGTTTCTCCCTTTCTTTTGTGCCCTTACTCTCCCCTCCTCTCTAACATCTCTCTCTCTCTTCTTCCCCCACCTTCTTTTCCATCCAGCCTAACAAAAAAACTGATACAAATATAATCAATTTAAATGGATTTTAGCCTAAATTACAAAAGGGGTTTATACAAATACACACCTTGTGTGAAAGAAGAGTCATAACCCCATGTTGTAACAGTAAAATAAGTCCAACACAAGAGGCCTTCAGCTCTCATCTGTTGTCTCAGCTGTTGGACAGGGCAAAAATAAATAAATTGAAAATTAAAATTAGGTGGTGGACCAGTGTAAGACGACCAGTGTGTTTCACTGTGCCACTCTCCACCAGTCCACCCCACTTGCTTGATTATTTTAATAACAGGCTCCACTACTATACTCACCTTTCTTTGGACGTTCCTTACCATCTTATCTTGGAGTTTCTCTAAGTTTTCTGTTTTTGTTTTTGTTTTTTTTACATCTGTCTATTCTTCTCCTAATCACCTTCTTGTTAATGTTTCAATCATGACTCTTTTGTAAAAAACTTCACTGAATATAAACCTAAAGCAATCTAGAGTTGTGATCATCTTTTCCCATTGCAGAATTATGGATTAAACCTATAACAATCTGTATGTTTTTTAAAGAAAGCTACACAAAGGGGAGAACATTCTGGAAGAAACCTTAATATGTTAAGGATGGAGTGGTTTTGCTCTCTCCTTTCCCAGTTTGTTGTGTAAGAGAGCTCCAGGCACAATTATAATCCTCTTCTCAAAGGGAGCCCATTTCTGTGATCCAGTTATGACTGCAGAACTCATATACTCTCTGGAAAATCTCATTGAACATGGAACCTGGACAGCTTTGAGCTACTTGGGTTTAGGTAACATCTACCTATCTATCTATCTATCTATCTATCTATCTATCTATCTATCTATCTATCTATCTATCTATCTATCTATCTATCTATCTATCTCTCTATCTCTCTATCTCTCTATCTCTCTATCTCTCTATCTCTCTATCTCTATCTATCTATCTATCTATCTATCTATCTATCTATCTATCTATCTATCTATCTCTCTATCTCTCTATCTATCTATCTATCTATCTATCTATCTATCTATCTGTCTATCTGTCTGTCTGTCTGTCTGTCTGTCTGTCTGTCTGTCTGTCTGTCTGTCTGTCTGTCTGTCTGTCTATCTATCTCTCTATCTCTCTATCTATCTATCTATCTATCTATCTATCTATCTATCTATCTATCTATCTATCTATCTATCTATATCAACAAATGAGAAAAAAAAGAATTTTAAAGAATTTATTTGTAAATTATGGTGGAAAATAAGTATTCAGTCAAACAAGCAAGATTTCTGGCTTTCGCAGCCCTGTAACATCTTCTATATACAAAAATTGCATGTAGTCCATTTTAGAAGAAATTGGTACCATCCAGTGGCGCCTCCAGAAATTTTTAATGGGGGTGGCCGGTAGGGGGCCACATTAAATCTTGGGCATGGCACACAAAAACCATGAGCTATATTTTTTAAATTAATTCTACTAAATGTAGTAAAACAACCTTTAGAAAACCAACATAAAGTTAAATGCCTACTGATATTTTGTAGAACATTAACTTATATTAGATACTACTATAGATTATAGTAGATATCTTTAGTACAGTGATGATCTTTTATATTCCTAACTACTCAGTGTTTTATCAGGGTTTGTTTGGATGAACACAGAGCTGATATCCTGGAGATGGTAAATGTTTTGAGATCAGTTAATAAGGGTAATTTTCCACGACACAACGTCACGACATCTTCCATGGCACACTTGCTGCCGTGGCACACTGGTTAAAAAACACTGCATTAGTAGATACTACTACTGATATATTTTTATTTTTTTTGTTTCTATTTTATGCTTAGGTGTGTCTGCTTGGGGTGTTCGGCTCTTGACTGGGAGATATCTATAATAAACAAAAAGTGAAATCAGTTGTTCTGATATAAAAATAATAATACCCTTCAATGGTAATTATTAATTATATCCGTAGACATTTCTATTCAGGCTAATAAACATGAAACAGTTTTATTATTAGGGTAACATAATTCTAACTTCACCTGTTGGTCCACGAACAGGTCCAGCCCCTGCCTTGTTTCTCTGACCAATGATGCTGACTGTCCCTTGTCTGATGCTGTCTCATCTTCCTCCTCCTCACTACTCCTCTGTTGCTCTCCTACCATCTCTTTCCCTCCTTCTGCTGTACTTTTCTTCTTAAAATAAGAATATATGTTGAACTTCTCTTCATTCTCTGAAAATTGACAGACACAAGCATCAACTAATGACTTTAGGTAACTCTGTGGAAACAGGACAACAACACATCAAAATGTTGCGGTAACACAACAACTAGTGCTTAAATAGTAACATAAAAATGAGTGGCGCATCTGACAGGAAAAATCCTTTTTACGTATTAATAAAAAGTAATGGCACATCCACCACCGCTGATGATGTGGCGTATTTGCACCAAGTATTTGCGCACAATACAGATCAGGTGATCTAAAGCAGTGTTTTTCAACCAGTGTGCCGCGGCACACTAGTGTGCCGTGGGAGATGGTCAAGTGTGCCGTGGGGAATTGCCCTCATTAACTGATATAAAAACATTTTCCATCTCTAGGAAATCAGCTCTCTGTTCATCCAAACAGGACTTGATAAAACACTGAGGAGTTAGGAATATAAAAGATCGTAAAATACTTTTTCCTTGCGTTTATTTTATTTTATTAAAGACATTTTGATAAGAATGACGTACCGCGATTCAGCTGCAGCTCCGGCTGTATTTTGTAAAAGTCCCGCCCCTTTAATTGTCTCCACCAATCATTCTTGAAGGCTTAATCACATGTCATCAGTCTGACCAATCAGAAGTGGTTAAAGTCTTCACTTCCTTGTCCCGATTTAGCTCGTAAAATCGCTCAGTTCTAACAAAAATACCAGCTAAAGCTCGTCTTTAGTGGTGTAGCTTTCCACAGAATCCGGTATCAGACCGTGGAACAAGAGAACAAAACCATTAAGCTCAGAGACGCGATCTCCACCGGCCGTTTTATGCACTACATCTCCCATGATGCATTGGGTTGTGAGACTGACCGCGCACAAGATCTGTTGTTAAACGTCTTGAAACCAACGAACACACATCAAACTGTTTTCAAATCTTCTAATTTAACTTTTATTGCATCTTTTAGAAAAAAAAAAACAGCTGCAGTTTCCAGCTTTTTCTGCAACAATTATCTCAAAAATGCATGTGAGATTGTGGAGGGACTGTAGATCAATACAGACTATGAGTTTCTCCGTTTTTTTTGTGTTTTTTTTTTATTTTTGGATCCTGGTGTGCCGCGGGATTTTTTTTAAGGTTAAAGTGTGCCGTGGCTCAGAAAAGGTTGAAAAACACTGATCTAAAGTACAGTAAAGAGATTGTTAAAAGACCCACAGAAAATAGTTAACAGGCATGAAAACGTAGAGTTTTGGGTTGTGTGCGTGCGTGCGTGCATGCGCGCGCTCATGTGTGTGTGCGTTCGTGCATGGGTGCTAAAACCGGTGCTGGCGCGATGCAGGAAGAGAGGGGGGAGAGCGCGTGTGAGTGTGTGGAGCGCATACACGCACGGTCAGTCGCCGTTTTGGACTTAAGGAAAAAGTAATAAAGTTCATCTGAAGGAACTGAGACTGGTTCTTCTGTCTAAGCCTCAGCCTCACCGTCTTATCCGTGTTCTGCCTCCAGCTGCTTGTCTTTAGATGTCTGCGCATGCAAAGGCAGCAGGGAGGGGAGGGGGTGTTGGCCGGTTTAGGTGATCAGATCGATGTGCCCGCTTGCTGGCTGTGCATTTGGGATGAAACGCACAACTGATGCTACCACAGTATATAGCGGCTCGTGGGGTGGCCACTGGGGTGGCGAGGTGTCGGACAGGGGTGGCCGTGGCCCCCCCTGGCCACCCCCTGGTGGCGCCACTGGTACCATTGTTTCTTTTGGATCAAGAAAATGTATTTCTTTCATGTTTTTCTTTGTTTGAAATGCTTCCATCATCAAAGTTGACGTTGAAACATGATAATGTAGGACTCCATTCAGTGGTAACTAGGTATAAACTCTGCTAACTGTGGAATTACAATATTGTGGTGTTTTTGATTCTCATGGAACCTTCATTGCATTATCAGGAAAATTGTGCTTTTGCTTAAATGAGTTAAATTAGTTAATGTCATTTAGACCGTTTGGAAAAATTATGTTTCTTTAAAGGTTTTCCATTCGTTTGATAAAGATCTCTAAAAAAATCAACCTCATCCTTTAGGGCAGTGGTCCTCAACCTTTTTGTCACCGTGATTTTGTCACAGATTTAACGTGGACCGGGGGTGGTATTTTCTCTTTAGTAATGATAATAACAATAATAATTATAATTTTCCCCTTGTCAAAGCATTTTTCTAAAGAAGTTTGTTTTTTTGCTCATTGTGGTTGTTTGGGTTTAATTTTAGTGGGGTTTATCACCTGATGTTTGGTGTCGCGACTTTGACGTGCGTTAAGTGTGACAGATGTAACAAAGTGAATCCGGTCAAATTTCAAAATAAAACATTTTTGTCGGAAAAAAAAAAACAATAAAATGGAAATTATTTTTTCTTTCTGTGCGTCCCGGTGCAAAAATTTCCCGCGGCCTGGAACCGCTCTGCGGCCCGGTGCCAAGTGTCCCGCGGACCGGTACCGGTCCGCGGCCCGGTGGTTGGGGACCACTGCTTTAGGGCATCTTCCAAACAACACTTATGTTTAGATTGGTAAAGTAAAAGGACTTTGTTGCATCAGCTACTGCATTTACCTCCATGCATGACATCTCTGACTCCTTTCAGCCTTGATTCTGCTTCATGACCAGAGCTGTCAGTGGAGGAGTAGCCTATTATGTAATCTCATTTTTCGTCACCATTTAGTGAACAAACAGACACTGCAGCTGAGTAAACAATCTCCAAACTCAAGGTTCACCTCTAGCTTTCTCTGTTTTAGTCTTTCAGTCACACAGATACACTTTAAATCCATCACTCAGCATAACATAATCCCAACACAGGCTGCAGACAAGCATAAACTGGCCTCAGTCCAGTTTACCCCGGCAGAAAAAGCTTCCTGTAGTTTTTGTCTGGAGTGAGCTGTCTTCTATCAGCTGAGGTTCTAAAGCAAACTGACTGTGCAGCACAGCGGAGTGATAAACTAACACAAGTGTTTGACTATGGCACCTTTAAAAGGGGATGAGAGCAGATTAGATTCCATCTACATTACTAACTCCTGCTGCTGACTCCGTTTTGTACTCTATTACTTAAAAGCTTAATTTTATCAAAAAACAACAGTGCACCTGAAAATCCGTATTGCCTTATAAATGAAATAATTCTTCTTGTGTTCACTGATCCACAACGCTCTGTGAAAATGTTTTTTTTTGTACAAGTTGCAAACAAGTTTGAGTGTTATTGTGAATGCGCCAATGCGGTGTGTAGCTGTGTTGGACTGTGTTTCTTTTACGTGTTACTTTCAAGGTTGGGTGTTTTTGTAAAACGGCTAACATGTAGCAGTGTCAGACTGTGCTTTTTATGTGTAACTAACAAGGTCGGGAGGTCGTATAGACCAGTGTTTTTCAACCGTTTTTGAGCCACGGCACACTTTAACCCTGCCAAAAATCCCATGGCACACCAGCATCCAAAAAGAAAAAAGCAGAAATTCATGGCCTGTATTGATCGACAGCCCCCCCCCCCCCCCCCCCCCCGCAATCTCACATGGATTTTTATGATAATTGTGGCAGAAAAAGAAGGAAGTTGTTGTTTTTTTCTAAGAGAGTAAATAAAAGTTAAATTGAAAAAATTTAGAAACTGTTAGTTTGTTGTGGTTTCGAGACGTTTCACAAGGACGACTCATCGTGCTCTGTTCCTTTAAGCCAATGCATCATGGGAGATGTAGTGTGAAAACTGCTGAAAAAGGGCATAAAGACTTGTGTCTCTGAGCTTCATTGTGTTGTTCTCTTGTTCCACGGTCTGACACCGGATTCTGTGGAAAGCTACACTGCTACAGACAAGCTTTACCTGGTATTTTTGTTAGAACTGAGCGACTTTATCAGCAGAATTCAGAACAAGGAAGTGAAGACTTTAAGCACTTCTGATTGGTCAGACTGTTGACATGTGATTAAGCCTTCAAGAATGATTGGCGGAGACAGTTAAAGGGGCGGGACTTTTCCTTACACAGTTATAGCTGCAGCTAAATCGCGGTACCTTTATTCTTATCAAAATGTCTTTTATAGAATTAAATAAACACAAAGAAAAAGTAATTTTAAGATCTTTTATATTCCTAACTACTCAGTGTTTTATCAGGGCCTGTTTGGTTGAACAAAGCTGATTTCCTGGAGATGGAAAATGTTTTTAGATCAGTGAATGAGGGCAATTTCCCATGGCGCACTTGACCATCTCCCACGGCACACTAGTGTGCACAGTGGTTGAAAAACACTGGTATAGACATAGTAATATTTGTTGTAACGATATCTGTTTTTTTTACGTGTTGCAAACAAAGTTGGAAGTTACAGACCTTGTGAATACGCAAATGCAGCTAACATGTAGCATGTTACAAACTGACAGACTCATCTCTGACCGTTTTGTTTCACTTAATGTGCCTTGTAGTTTATTGCATCTTTTATATGACAAAAGTTCGAGAATAGACCATTTATTGACAGTGTGCCCTATAATCCTGTACGCACTATAGTGTGGTAGCTTTTTTGGGTCTGTACTCCGTTAAAGAAAATAAATGCAGGCCCTTTTTAACAGATCCTTTCCGAAGGGTTAAAACTCCTTTAATCATTAACATGACTGGAAAAAGAATACCATTTCTGTTGCACCAGTAATGTTAGGTTGGGGTGTGAGGGATTGTAAACTAGTGGGAGAGCCTGTAAACAGATAAGTGACGGGAAGTGGGGGTGGGGTTACGCCGCGCCAACAATCCTGCCCACATTTTAGAGGCGAATTCCTGACATACTCTTTGTTTTTAAAGAAATGGCATGTGTGTAATAAATTAAAAGACCACTGATAACGTTTTTAAAATAGATCAAAAGATCATCAGGGTGAGACTTTATTGCAATGTTGCTGAGTGTTTAATTTTTTCAAGCATTTATTGTTTTTGTAGATATAATCTTAAATAATTAAACACCTACTCAAATGGAGTTTTCTAATCTCAATTTAAGTAACAATGTCAGTGCTTATTCCCCTCTAGTTTTATTCACAGTCAAAGTGGAAAAAGAACAGCAGATGCAATTATTTATAAATTAATTTAAGGCTCATAAGAAGAAAGTGAATAATCCACGGTCAGAGCATCCCTTTAATGTTTTATACTCGTGGCATTATTATTATTTGCTAACTGATGCTTATAACTTCAACTGTAGGTTAGGAAATAGTTGTTTTTTGTATTCATAGGAAAAAACATTTCCATTTCCATTTTTTTTTTGTTTAGATGTAGAGTCAAAGTACATTTGATTGCAATTTTGTTAACTCATGTTATCTTGTAAAATTTACTGTTTGATGCTTGGACTCTTTGTTTCAAAGCTTTTATATCCCCTCTATAAACTCTTTTTTTTTCTTTCTTCTTTTTCATTCAAGCTCTTCTCCATCGTGATTTTTGGATGCATCGCTAATGAAGGCTACATCAACCGCCAAAATGAAATGGAACAGTACTGCATCTTCAACCGCAACCAGAATGCCTGTAATTACGGTGTCTTTATGGGCTCCATGGCCTTCCTCTGCTGTATTGCCTTTTTGGCTCTGGACATCTACTTCCCTCAGATCAGCAGTGTCAAAGACCGCAAAAAGGCTGTACTGGCTGATATTGGAGTGTCAGGTAATAAGGTTCTCACCCTATTTTTCTCCTTAAAGTGTTGAGTTTTCTTTAGATCTATGGCACTGGTATATGGTAGAGGAGCAGAACTTTTCAATTAAATTATTATTGAAAGTTATATTGAAAGTTGTGTAGTTACACACCAGCCTCTGTCTGTTAGCCAGGGGAACTTTGGTCAAATCTGACATTGTTTTACTTTAGTGGTACACATGGACAAAACTGTGTCTATTATTTTTTTTTTTACTCCAGGTGTTTTACTTAAGCCCATTTTTACATCCATATTTGAAAAATGTGCTGGTCTCAAGAGCTCAGTATTGTTGACTGTCTGCAGTTCTTTGCTTTTGTAGTTCTTAAAAAGACTTGAACGACAAACAATTAAGAAAAAAATTAGAGCAAATAACACCTATGTTTTTTTCTTAATTAGAACAAAGACAACTCTTTTTTATTGAATGCAAAACACTTCCATAAATCCCTGACTGTTCTGCAATTAACTTTAAAGCTACATTCACACCGGCCTCAGCTAAAAGTCTATGTAAATGCACATAAATGAGCGTTTTGGGCTTCCACTACGCACATTTTTTAGCCCATTATTGGGCTCTACATATGAAACACGTGGCCATTGAACAAGCGTTTAAAGTTGAACCAGGTTGATCTTTGACCAATCAGGGATTCGGCTTTGGTAGTGACATCTGGAAGATGTCCCTTTTTAATTTTTTGCTGAGACGTCTGGGAAATTTCTAGGGCACTCGATTTTGGAATTGTAGATTCTGACAGTACTACAACATGGTGAACGCACTATGTAGTGTGTAGTGAAGTAGGGAAAAAATTCGGACCCAACCCAAGTCTTTCATATATCAGAATAGATCTGTGAAAAAAAAAAAGCCTGGAGAAAAATACATAAGATTTGCACCGCTTCCACGTTTCACACCAAGCCTCTTCTAACTGCAAGTGGAATACATGCACTAATAAACAGTAGAAAAAGAAGAGGAGGCCACTTCCTGCTTGTCCAGGGGGAACACCATGGGCTAAACATGGGTTCAAGAACCTGCATTTAGCGCATTCTTGAATACGTGTCACATGTCCAGTGTATCTGTGGCTTTAAAGAAAGTTGTTTTGTGGACAACTGAAAGAATCAACAACTCCTATAGTTCATTGAGCAGAAAGGTCAGTACTCTGCTGATTCTAAAACTGATGATATAACTGATTTATCTAGTTACAAATCAACATTCTAGCAGCATCAAGTAAGGTCTCACTTGCTGTGGATCAGTGAAAATAACTATTGGAGGGACTAATCGGATTTCTCAGTTTAACAGTTTGATGGAGACCTGTGAGTTTAGTGGAAGCATTAAGAATTTAACTATCTGACCATGTTGTGCCAGTTGTAAAGTCAGGTGGAATGGCAATGTTTTAATCCTGCTCTTTATTTTTTTTAATCCTAAAGTTTGTGCTTGTCAGTACGGTTTTTGAACATGCTGTTATTTTGTTAAACAATTCTCTCTTTCTACAACATCAAAGCATAACGTTATTATGTTATAATGAGTGAAATTTTCCTCAGAAACTATTAAAATTCACATAAAGCTTTTTAAGAAGGATAAAAGTAATTCTGTCTGCAAAAAGAGACCAGATCAAGAAGTCCCATCATTCCTTGCAGATATTTGCACAATTGGAATTACGTTAAAGTCCCTTCAGTTGTCACACACCTAGGTGTTTGAAATTTGTTCTCCGTATTTAACCCATCCCCTGGGGGAGCAGTGAACTGCAGACAAGGCAGCACTCTGAAACCATTTGAATTTAACCCCCCAATCCAACCCCTTAATACTGAGTGACAAGCAGCAGAAGGCATTAGGTCGCATTTTTAGAGTCATTTGTATGACTCGGCCATGGATTTGAACACCCAGCCTTCCGTTCTCAGGACGGACTCGATTTAAGCCAAAGTAAAAAGTAAACAAATGTTTACTCTATGCACAAATAGACAAATGAAATTGATTAATGTGATGAGACATTTAAAAGATGTTACAAAAAAACACGTAGTAAGTCATTTCAGGGAACAGATACTCCTGATCCAGGTCAGCACACTGTGGCATTTAAAGACATGGCTGCTACAATTGACCTATTCTTTTAGCCCTGTCAACCACATCACACTGAAACAAATCAAAGTAAGTTCTGACCTTAAATTCATCCAACTGTCTGTTTTATAATCCTTAATTTGATCCAAATGTTCCTCAGCCATCTGGGAAAAAAAACAAGATAAAGCCTTAAAATGGTCCTGCGTAGCTCTGCTTGAACGCAAACGTGGAACCATGAAATGCGCGTTTACGTCTGATTACATATACTTTTCACTGGAATTGGCTTCTTGAATACCTGTTGTTAAGGGGGCGGAGTGTATGTAGCATAACACTTCTAGTGCGACAAAAATTACTAGCAATATTGGAGCTATCCACCCAACCCTGAACTTTTGTCCGCTCCTGATTCACAACAATTTAAGTAAATAAATTATCACAAATGCTATTTTAATCTTAATTTTTATGTCCTCCATCATCAGAAAAATTCCACAAGAACGTCAAACACCAAAAACATGACTTGCATCTTAGTGGGTCTTAAAATAAAGCATCATTCACATACTAGTCATATAAATTGAACAAACGTGAAAGATTATGACCAAATCTGAATTCCTTCCTTACCCCTACATTTAGCTCTCCAAGCAGAGAATAATGGAAAATAGTGTCTTCAAACATGGACATTACTATCACTTGATGACATCTTGAATATTCGCCAGTCATCCACGTTAGCACATCGCTGCTGGCGCCCAAAAACTGCATACATTATTTTATAACTTTAAGACGTCATGCAAAAACAAAACATCATTACTTACATTTAAATGTAAACTTCATAACACACCCAGGAGAAGAAATGCGTTTCTCCTCTGCTTCACAAGCGTGACTCGGATCACCCTACTGGCGGAGGGATTGCCAGCCCACTGAAGGCCCGTACACACCGGGACGAATATTCGCCAGGCGTTATTCGCCAGCGTTTTTCGCCACGTCTTTTGTGTTCACATCCAGGCGATTTTCGCTGACGATGAGCCAAGCCAACATGCAATTTCATTCCCTGACATTAGATGGCGCTTAATGTAAAACAGAAATACTCCTGTTTACAAGGTGGTTTTCACTCAGAAGAAGAGAGCCAGTATTTACGCGCTTGTCAGAATCATACAAAGAAAACATGAATATTTCAAGCACCAGTAGCTTCAGCTCCAGTTCCAATGATGAAGAAATTATTGTTCTGTTGAATGATGAAAGACGCCGGAAAAGACGCCGATTTTGGGTAAATCCCATAGTTACGAGACGAGAAGAACATGGTGAGTTTTATCGACTGGTACAAGAGCTGAAAATGTATCATGAGCGTTTTCGGGGATATTTTAGAATGTCCGTCATTATTTCTTTGCGGCAGTGTAGACGCTACTTGTCTATCTTCTTTGCTGGTATGTGTGCTCAGAAAGGCAGTTTTGTGTTTGAGCGCCCCCAAGTTGTGTTTTACTGTAACTTCAGAAGCTCCAGACACGTGTGCAAAAGCGCCATTCTCATTGGTTGTATAGTTTTTGACGCGGCGCGTCAAACCAAAAAAACGAACCCGAGGCGTTTTTAAAAAAGTGACGCATTGACACGTGGCGTTTTTACGCGTCGGTGTGCACACTCACATTAGTGCCCTTTGTTTAGTCAAGAGGCATTAAACGTCGGCGAATATCGCGCGCGAAATTCGTCCCGGTATGTACTGGCTTAAGCCTCCCCCTTAAAAAACATGTTTTGGACACCACTATGTCTGTAAATACCCCTACAATTGGAGCAATAAGAAGGAGCCAGAGGGGTAGGGAATGAATCAATACATTACAGTGAAAAGTAATTTTAGACCATAAAAGTATTTATTCCAAAGGAGCATGCACTGTAATTGTCTTATAGTTTTTATTTAAAAAGTCTTTTTGGTAAAATGTTGCCACTAACTTATGCATAAGGTAATCTTTTTCTACCTGATTCAGTGGCACAACATATGTAGAATATTAAGAATCCTTGATGAAAATAGGACCATTTTAAATGGAATAGGTGTGAAACTTGCTACAGGTGTGCTAACATGCTTTAGAGATGTTGTGGAGGTGTTGTTTGTCCGTCTGCGTCTCTGTGTGACTATATACCAACGACGCAGTTGAGTCTCTTAATGAGGATGTTCTTGTCTGAGACCAGATTCTCCTTTTCTGCTTCTATCACTTGTTTGTACTCTTGTTTTCTGTCTCTGGCTATATCTACATCATGTTTTGCATGCTAATGAAATAAAGGAACAGCTGGTAGTCTAATGAGACCAGGATGTTTCTAATTGAACCTCCGACATTTTCTCCCCCGCTACCGCACTTCCCGTTTTTGACAAGTGTTTTCCCTTTTTTTTTCTTATTGTAATCTTGCAGCAACAGAAAAACAGAATTATTGTCTTGCATTTTCTGCTTATTAAAGTCAGTATAATACATTAATTGATTCATATTTGTTCTGTTAAAAGTTCACAAGTCAAATTTAAGGGAAATAAATAGTTAGTGCTAAAGTGAAAACATCAGAACTCTTGTCCAAGAAGTCCTTTTTAAAATTAAAGAGAAAAAAATAAACAAAATAAAATGAAAAAACAAGACATACTTTTTTGTAAACCAGAATTTGGAACTGGTGAAAACTGAGGTATGCACCCCTTTAGTTTACATGACAGCGTTTTGTTCAAGTTTTAGCAGCTGCTCTGAAAATGAGGCTTGTTCAGGTAACAAGTCTGTTGCTGTTGGAAGGATGGAAAAGGTGGACGCACCACTCGCCAGCAGAGATCAGGTTGATGGTCAGCATCACGGTAAATATTCCTGAGTTTTGATTTGCTCTAACGTTAGTGAAGAACTCTACAACTGTTAAACACGTCTAAATGCTTAGTTTTGTGCAAAATCTAAAAGTATGTAAGTTAAAATTTTGGGCTTTAAGTCACTCCAGCAGCAGGTGCAGTAGCCAACAAAAGCACAATAAAGAGAAGAAGTTATATATAAGTCACAGTTTTGGAGAAATCTATTCAACAAAATACGAGAACTACAATGGACATTTCATCTTGAAAGGCAAATCATAATAATGGAATACATAACAGTAATAGACTGAGTATTTGTACGCTTCACTAGTTACTTTATGTAACTTGAAATCACAAAATCCAGTGAATTCTTTCTCCTCTGTGTTGCTTTGAAACAATACCGCCAAGCCTGGCGAACAGCTACATTCGGACCGGGCTTGTGAAAACGTGCATTCTTGAACACACATTTAGCCCATGGCATTCACACTGGACAAGCAGGAAGGGGTTTCTTCTTTTCTTGTTCTACTGTTTACTAGCGCGTGTCCGCCACCTGCAGTTGGAAGAGGTTTAGCGCAAATTGTCAAAGCAGTGCGAATTTCGTGAATCTTGCTCCAGGCTTTTTCTTTCACAGCTCTATTCCAATGTATGAAAGACATGGTGTTATAATTCCAGCCAGGCACATACCGCAATTTCCCATTTTAACTATTTTTTTATGTAAAGAAAATATATTTTAATTTATTTTTTATAAGCCGTCCCAGTTGTCATTTTCAGAAGTTGATTTATAAATAGTCATCGTAGGATGTTCGTATATATTCGATTTTTACTTCAGGATTAAATTTGCAGTTTAAAATAAAAAGCAGTTAACATGGTGTTCAAATTTCTTTTACATTTAGGGTAGTCCCATACTATTTGGTTTTTTTTGTAGTTAGGGAGTAGGGAGTAAATTCTGACATACCCCCTATTTTCTCCTTCATGATAAATTTTTAAACTGTTGGCACTTCCATTAATTAAAAGGGACCCCATCCATACGTTGCTACCAAATACAAGTCCCTGATTGGTCAAAGTTCAACCTGGTTTAATGGCCATATGTTTGGTATATAGAGACCAAAAACGGTTGTAGAAGTTACATAGTTACACGTGAATGTGAGAGTTTTAAACATGGAAGTCCAAAACACGCATTTACATTGACTTTTCCTTGGAAGTGGCTGTCTGAAGGCTCTTGGGCGAGGGCGGTGGGAACATAGCTTCTGACTGTGCGTTGCTGTCAGTAAAAAAATCGGATACACACCCCCACAGTGCCCTCTAGCGGTTGCATTATTTTTTAAAAATCACAAGTAAGTTGCACTCCCGGCCGAGCAATGCAACAAATGCGACTTATGTTCTGAAAGCCATGAAATATATTTTTGTTTGTTCCTTGTTTCTTTCGTCTCTTTTTTATTATTTTTTTTCTTAGAAATCAAGCATTGACTTATTAAAAAACAATGAAGACAGAAGCAGGGAGCCAAATCAGTACTTTCTGCTCTGGTTATAGAGAGTACTGTGGTTCACAACCATAATTTGAACTTTGATCCTGTATGTTTGACTTTGTTTTTCCAGCATTTTGGTCCTTCATGTGGTTTGTGGGTTTCTGCTTCTTGGCCAACCAGTGGCAGGTCTCCAAGGAGGAAGACAATCCCCTCAGGGAAGGAGGGGATGCAGCTCGGGCAGCCATCACCTTTTCCTTCTTCTCCATCTTCACATGGGTGTGTTTCTTTTATATCTATGATTATTTTGGTCAACTGAGAAATAAAAACCATCAAATGCTGGTGTGAACAGAATAACCCTGACCTTCTGACTTGCGCTTCCAGAAAACCCCTTTTTTTTATTATCATGATCCATGTGAGCTCATGAGGCTGTTTTCCCAACAGGTCGCTCAGACTCTCTTCTCCATAGAGAGGTTTAAGAATGTGTCATTTGAAGAGGAATACACCAAGCTGTTCCCCCCTCAGCCTCACCAACCTTTAGTCTAAGTGTTCTGATTCCGCCTTCATCCTGCTGCTACAATAACAATGCAAATGAACATGCTTCCACAGTGGCTACTCTTGGTTAGAGGGCTATTGACAACACCATTTTCTTACAGCCAGCTGGGTTGATTTAGCCCCGAATGAGTATGCATCTTGATCATTTTTCTTTACAAAATTCACGATTTCTGGATATAAATGCTAAAAGTCTTTTCTTAAACTTGTACACGTGCTGAATGAAACATATAAAAGCAAGCAAACCCTCTTGGGGTTCACGACTGTGATTTGCTCTGCTTTTTTTTAATTGTTGTTTTTGCTTTTTATATCCTCAAAGAAGAGACGTGCACTGGTTGCACAAGTAGTTAAAGTTACTATGTAATTTAATGTACAGGCGTGCATTGATGCAGCTGTAACCACACTGGAGTTCTTAGCCGTTCATGTGTCGTATTCTCCAGTCGCACTGGACTATAGGTCGCACTTTTGGGAGAAATCATGAAAATCTGACAGGCAAATCATGACAACAGAATAGATAACAATAATGACTGAGTATATGCATGCTTCACTAGCATAACCGTATTTTGCTTTATGAAACATAGAAGGAATCTAATATATTAGCGCAAGTATTACTCAAATAACAGTTCCACAGAGAGCATGCTAACAAGTTAACTAAACTCTTTCTATCACTTTAAATCACTAAATCAGTTCAATCTTTCCTCCTTTGTGTCACTTTGGAACAATTCTGCCAAGCCCGATGTATAGCTACAGTACAGACCAAAAGTTTGGACACAAAGTTTTTTTTATATCAAAGTCGCACCTCCGGCCAAACTGCAAAAAAAACGCGACTTATATTCCAAAAAATATGGTAATTCAAGCTGAATTGCAGTGATGCAGTCCACATTGCATGTTTTATCAATTACATCTAATGCATCGTGATACTAGTATCTGTAATCAGAAATGCCACGTGTTACTAAAAAAGGATTGAAATGCAAGTAGAGAGGGGGGTCATTCAGACAGTTAGCTTCTCATCGTGGTGCATTTAAGTTTTTTGCAAAATTGTAATTTAGAAAATGAGTCAACCTTAATTAAAATGACAGTGTCATTTCAAAGGTTGCGTTTTTATGTAAGGCTTCCTAAATGTTGCTCGACAGGTGAAAGGTGTTTTCTCTTAAAGGTGAATAGTAATGGTGCAATGGACCTTTTTTTGATGCTGCAAAGCATAACTTGCTGTGGCTGACAGATTAACCCCTTTAGCTGTCTAACCTACTTCACAAGCTTTACTAGCACACTAATAAATGTCTTCATTTCTGCCATTTCTTTTTCTCTTCTTCCTGTCTAACACCCCTGCTTCATTATATACCTCTATTTTCCTCTCCTGTCATCTATCCATTTGTTTCGTCATTGTTCATCGTTCAACCCTCATCTCGAAGGCGGCGCAGTCCTTCTTGGCCTTCCAGAAATACAAGCTCGGGGCCGACTCAGCGCTCTTCTCGCAGGACTACACCGACCCAAGCCTGGATGCAGGTGGAGCGCCTTACACAAGCTTTGGGGGCGAAAACATGGAGAGTCCGAATGGGGAAGGAGGCCAAGCCAACAGCGATGGGGCTTTTGATGGTACTGGGGGCTACCAGCGTCAAGACTACTGAGATGTTGGAGGGGTCAGATTTATGTAGGGAGTAACAATATTGTCCAAAATAAAGTCTAATTAGAAATAGGATTGTTTCGTTTGCATTAAAATTCAATGGAAGCCACAAACTGATGACTTTGCTTTTTTTTTGCCCGTTTTTTCATAATAATGAAGTAGTGGATGTCGTTTCTCATGCTAACAAGAAATACTATCTCATTGTCTTGTTATCACGAGAAAAAACTTGTTTTCTCGTGATAAAAAGAACTCGAGCTAGTATATCTTGTTAGCAGGAGAACACTTAAAATTAAGTATTTGATCACTGTATCTCCGCTAGACATGAAAAAGAAAAACATAAGCGGTTGCCACGGCAGGTGTAGCCGCGCCAACCTTTTTCTGAAATGACGATTTGGACGTCATTTCTAACCGACAACATCAACACAATCTACCCCTCAGTTATAACACAATTAAAGTAATCAATTATAAATTGATCAGTTCTTCTGGTGTTCAATGATTTCCCTGAAAAATTGCTTTGCATTGCTGCGGATTGTAGAGAAATGGAAAAAGTATTTTCTTCGTTATCTTATTACCATCATGTTACAAAATTTGTTACCCTGTGACGACGTCTACTACTTCATGATTTTTTTGTGATAATGTAATAGTAGAGGTGGTTGTCACGAGAAAATGGGCAAAAAAAAAAAAGAAAAGCAAGGTACACCATTTGCAACTTCCCTAAATTTGCTCTGAATCAGACTGTGGTAGCTATTAGCTTCACTTGTGCTGCTAATAATTCTGCTCGGATCCAGGACAGACAGAACAGCTCCGGGATTGGCCTTGATGCTGTTAGCAGTAACAGCTGGTAGTGTGTATGGTCAGTCATGAAGCTACATGTGTTTAAAATGACCAGATTACAGTTTACAACCATCAAAAATATTGCAGCTGATGTTCAAATTAAGGTTTTTGGTGGACTCCTTGCAGTTTGTGAGCATTAAAAGTTTCATCTTGCGCAGATTTTGGAGGCACAATTTCAGCTACTTGTCCCAAAAATGAAAATACTAACGGTTCAGGTCATTCTTGTGGAGAGTTGCTTGACTTAAAGTCCCACTCCGATCATCTCTTGATCTATTATAAAAGTGTTCCCAGTGGTCTTTTAATTATGATTATGCTGTTTTTAACCGAAATATAAAAACCTGTGTTGTTTTCTTGGACAAAGTTTCTGCAGAGCGGATGGAGTTAGGTAGGAATTCGCCTATGAGTTGTAGGCAGGACCATTGGCGTGGAGTAAGCCCGCTCCCTTCCCGTCACCCATCTGTTAACACGCTCTCCCTCTAGCTAACAGCCCATCACACCCCCAACCTAACATTAGTGGTCCAACAAAAATGGTGAGCAATATCAAAGCTATCCAGTCGTACAGTTTTGAGCCAGACACCAGCTCTCACAAGGAAAATGAACAAGCACGAAGCTTGTGGCCATAAATCTTCTACGTCTTCTACAAGCTTTTCAAATGGCATTTTTTCGTCTTTTCATGATTCACGACAATTTGAAAAGATTGAAAGATTTGAAAGAAATACTCAGAAATGCAATTTTAATCATAATTTTCTTTAAACATGTCCTCCATCATTAGAAAAATACTACAAGAACATGTTAAAAACACCAAAAACAGGATTTTCATCGGAGTGGGTCTTTAAGATGTTGCATGGTGGCTAGAAATGATCATTATTAGTAGATATTCTGGAAGGCAGCATAGTTTAATAACAAAAACTTGTAAAGCAAGGCACATATTCACAGCACTTTGAAGATGATTGTTGTTTATGATGAGAAAACCTCTCAGTGCTGTATTACAAAGACCGACATGCATACGTAACAGTAACCACCCCCAAAACAGAGAGAAAGAAGACTGCTTGTGTTTCCTTTTTTCTTTTGTGAAGTTGTTTTTTTTATCTATCTTTCTCTGCAAATCTTTTTCTTAGTTGTTGCCTTAGTGCTGACTGCCAAGTCAAATCCAACAAACACTGGATGCCACATGACCCCCACAAACAGCACACTTCTCTTTTACCATTTAAAGACTTGATTTTTTTTTCTTAAAAAAAAAAACTTTTTTGCATAAATAAATCCAACCTTATATCAGTGGACCGAAAACGTTCTGCAGGGAAAAGTTTTTTTTTTTTTTTTTTTTTTTATCTCTCTGTTTGCAAATCTGCATTTAAGGTCAACAATCAACACCCCAAGTATTTCTAAACATGCATTATTCCGCTTTCTGAAAGAATATTGTATTAGTAAATCTATAAATAAAGTTAATCTATAGTTAAGCCTAATAAAGTGTTTGACAGGAAGAATCAGCATTCGTTTAGAGCAGTATGCTTGTTCTGTATTTAGAAAAAAGAAGAGCTCTATGGTCTGTTGTTACTGTGGTAAGATATACAATGAGGTAGTCTAAGCCTCATCCTTTATTTTGCTTTCAGGGTAGGGAAATCTTTTTATTTTGGATAACAATACTAACTGCTAAAAGAAAAAAAAAAGACCAAATTACCAAAGTATATAAACAAGTATATACTTTCTATTTTACATCTGTGTAGTTGAAAGTGTGTGATGTTCCTCTGTGAAATCTGTTTAGAAATACAAAGACTGAAAAAAAGAGTAATGTGTTCAAATGTTTGTTTTTGATGTTTCAGTTTTAACCAACAGAAATAAAGAAAGACGATGTAGACAAGTGATTGTCTTTCTGTGTGTTTACTTCCCATGGCATACTTTGTTATCTTTTCAAATAAATAAATAAAAATTACCATCAATTAAACTGCAGCATATCTATGTAAACGTTAATAAATAAATTAAGTTTACAAAAGGAAAGTTTGACAAGTAAGCATTAATGCCAGTGTTGACTTTTTTTAATAAACCTTTTAGGCTTTTGTCTTTTTGATTATCTAAAAATAGTGCAGGTAAGCTACTTTTAATTGTATATTAAGCTGATTTCAAAGTACTTTAGTGAAAATATTTGCCCATAGGCCTATGTTTGTAGACATGTGTTGGCTACCTGTTAATACATTTTGAATAGCCCCAGTAAATAATATGACAATGAATGTAAAAATAAAAATAAAAAAGAAGAAGGAAAAAGCACAGCAAGCGACATATAAATCCAACAGTTTTCTCAATTGTAATTCACACAGGATCCGTAGGGGGGCAGTATGACCAAAGAAACCGAAAGAAGCCAAAGAAGGCGTTTATAAAGATACCTTCAAATGATGTAGGACACTCCACAAACCCAAACAATTGCAATACCGTATAAGTAAAGCAAAAGTAAAAGAAAAAAAAAAACACTTTTTAAAATCCAAACATCTATCATTCTGACATATATGGTCAAACTTCGCGCAGTTTTCCCCACTTCTTTTATTGTGCATACCTGTAAATGAAGCACACAAATAGTTCCTAATTCAGGTAAAATTACTTTGGAGAGTCATACCATGAATGACTCCCAAAATCTTCAATATTTTTTAATTTTGTTGTTGTTGTTGTTGCTTCAAATTAGACATTGAAACTTCAGATTGTAGGGTTAAAAACAAAACAAACATTAGAATTTACGATAGCCACCGTAAACGCACCGAGTCCCGTCCAACATGGCGGCGCATCGCAGGACTTTGATGCAGAGTGTACGTTAAAAACTGCTTTAAATTACTTTTTCGACCTATAATGCTGATGTTGGGTCGTGCATAACTGTTGTCTTGCGTGTGTTTGTTCTAATTGAATTTGCTGCGTGACTTTGTAGCATTCGGTGCTTATTCTAACCTTAAAGCTGTGACAAAAGTTAGCTACTTAGATCATCATGAGCCTAGTAGTGCTTTGCTAACCGCTAACTAGCTACATTTTCTAATTCTGTTGGAGTCCTACAGTAACCAAGTTTATGTCTGTCATAGTAATACAGCTGACGGGATCAAATGTAGGAAATTGCTCTTGATTTTTAAGGAAATGCTGTTTTTAGGGCCTATCATTTCGCAATCTATAGTCCTTCCGAATACTTAGCCCGGCTGTTTGGTCGTATTCGATTCGGTTCAGTCTGAATTTTATTTGAATTTTTGTGATATCTTTTGAAAAACAAACTAAAAAAATATAGTAAAAGTAAACCGAAAACCGAATTATTTCGAAAATTGTTTATAGATTAACCATAGGATCTGAAAGTGTTTGCCTTTTTAAACTTTTGATGTCTGGAATTAATTGAAGTAAACGTTTTTTTATTTTATTTTTTTTTTTAAGCTGGTAAATAGTTCTGAATGCATGGTATTCGTACTGTTGCCAATGTAATTTTGCATAGTTTACCATATAAATGTTTAAAGATGTATTGTATCAAGGTGAGCTTGTGAACACTTTTTATTTTTATTTTCTCCCAGCAGCATCAAAGTTGGACGGATGACCTGCCCCTGTGTCAGATGTGTGGGGTGGGCGCCGCCCCAAACTGTGTGTACGGCCCAGATGGCAAAGGGACTCAGAGCCACCCCATGGAGGACGGACACCTCAGGCTGAGGTAAATAATCCCAGGGAAAAAAGGATCTTAAAAGAATTTAAACACTTTATTGAACGTTCATATCTGTATTATAAACTCGGCTTCTTTTTTGTCAGTTTCTTTTTTATGGCTTCAGGTTTTGGCGCTAAGCTATTTGTTTTAAATCTTATGATAATTACTAAGGACGTCCTGAGGCGATACATGATCAGAAGCTGGGCCTGCATAGTTTCAGACTTGATTGGAATCGGATGTTGCATCCAGATCACGGATCATTATTATTATCTCTGCTATATCAGTTACCACTATTTTATTACAATTGCGCTATTTATTTTAAGCTTATTATTGTAGATAAATTCTCTACTGGAAGTCCGCATATCATGAACGTACCATGACATTTTATTGCTGTAAAGCGCAGCAGAATATGGCAGCAGTTTGAGCAGGAGGCACAGACGAGCAGTTTCAGAAAGTTAGAGAGATATTAACAAATTTGGACTATATATCAATAACTCTTAATAAACGATTTAAACTGACAGCAAGTGTCAAATGAAAAAAGATTGGGTATTTTTATTTATCTTTTTTTTTAATGAGAGTGGTTCTGCCTATTTTGCTGACAGAGAGATTGCAGTGAGACGGCTGCCAAGGGGCCGTCTGCAAAGTGCAAGCCCTGGGAAAAAAGTGATTTAAAAAGAATAAAAATGTATAATTTCTAGAAAAACAACCAAAACAAATAAATGTTACTTTGATATAAGTCATAGTTATAGTCATCATCATATTTATGCTACAAAAACAATTTTAAAAAAAAGTTGGCATTAATTTTTAAGAATTTCTCAAACCACTGTCACCAAACTTTCTCACATGACTAATTATCACCTTTTTCTTTTTACTATTTCACTATTTAATTTTTTATACATTTATTGTAGTTATAGCAATATTTTGGCTTGACTGTTCAAGTTACTTCATAGAGGTACACTTTTTAACTGTTATATGATATGATTTGATTGATTTATTTCAAGCATTGTACTCAAAGCAATAAAGAATTTACACATATTTATCAAAATCATTACAGAAATGATAAAATGCATAGATTAAAAAGACAGAAAAAAAAAGTCACTTAAATCACATTTGCTTAATTAAAGACAAATTAACATGGAAATCTCATATATTTTATGTAAAAAATAAAGTAGCCAAGAGCCTTTTTGTTCTGAACAAATCTAAATATGTTTTACCATGTCATATTATGCACATGTTATATTGCTCTTTGGTTTTACCTTATTTTACATATTGTATTGAAGTGTGGGGAAATACATATGAAACTAATATAAGGCCCTTAATTCGATTACAGAAGAGAGCTATTCGAATTATTCACAAAGCTAATTTTAGAGATCACACAAATGAACTTTTTATTAAGTCAGGCTTATTAAAACTTAAAAATTGAATTGAATTGCAGACTTTATTAGTTATGTTTAAAGCCAGAAACAGAGATTTACCTGAAGACCTACAAAAGCTTTTTATTTTTACCACAGGAGATGAAAATCATAGGAGAAAATTTGATTTCAAACAACAGATTGCTCGAACAACATTAAAGCAAAAGTGTTTGTCTATAGCAGGGGTAAAAATGTGGAATTCCCAGGAGAATCAGCTAAAAAGTTGTCAAAATATTATCCAATTTAAACGGATATATAAAGCTAAACAAATTAGTTTGTATAAACTTGATGTTGAATGGATTTTTAAGTATGTATTAATGAAATGTATATTACTGTTAGTGGACTGCTGTGATTTATACAGTGATGGTGTGAGAAAGTAATGTATGTTTAAAAGGAGCATATTATAGATGGTTCTAATTCTCTCCTTCCATCATGAAGTCAAATGTAAGAGAACATGTAAACTTCATAATTTATAGAACAAAATAAATTAAGTGATCATTAACCAAGTATGTGAAGTATTTGCTGAAAGGTAGACCGCATTTATATAATTCCCCCCTGAGTTTCATTTTATGGTTTTACATAGATTCTTTTCAAGTAAAACAAATATTCAAAGACAGAGAGGGGGTTGCAAAGTAAGAAATCAGCAGAACTTCAAAAACCAGTGCATTCCTTCTACAAAAAGAAAATGTGCTTATCAATATGTGGTGTGGATTTATGGAACGGGTTGGATGAAGTTTTAAAGCAAAAGTTTACATATATTCAAAAAACCTACAAGATGTCACTAATGGAAATTTACAAGGCTAGAAATGATCACAAAAAATAAATGTCACTTCTGCATAGGTGCTTTACAGAAGCAATGTGAATGTTTTGAAGAAAAAAATACTGTAAATAGAAATCTGTACAACATTAGGTGTTGTAAAAAGGGGTGGGATCATAAAATTTCTCTTCAACCCACTCCTTTTCAAGGACACTGTCTTGTTTTATCTGTCTGTTTTAAACTCTTGTGTTTTTATTTTCATTTTGTGTTTAAAAAATAAAGAAAAAAATAGAACTAAATTGAAAAGGTCAATGAGATAAAAACCAGGGACAACTTGGATATGTGTTTATTACATTTGTTAATTTTTTGTAATTTCTTGCAAAAAGTATTGTATTGCGATTCGGATCAAGCCTCTCAAAGCAGGACAGAACTATTTCATCATAACAGTTCAAACATGTTCAAAAAACTGTATTTACACAAATAGGAAGTAATTATACACAAAGAAACATTTAGAAGAGAACTTTTTTGAAAATTTGATGGAGCCTTAACCTCTCAAATGTCATTAACTAGTCAGTAGTGTTCAAATGACTAAAGACTAGGATTTGTATGATGAGGTAAACAAGCCTTATTTTTTTAGGCAAAAAATATTGTAGTTTTCTTTTCATCTATTTAATCCATGACATTGTTGTATTTGTTCTATTCCATTTTCTGAATTACCCATAAAAATGCATTTTTAATCATTTCTATATGTTTTGTAGTCTGTTTTTCTAACCTAACGTTCATTTCTTTTGTCTAATAATCAGAGGTGAAGATGGCTGCTTTCTGTACGGAGTCTTCAATGGTTACGATGGCAGCAGAGTGGCTAACTTTGCTGCTCAGTGTCTCACAGCTGAGCTCCTCCTCGGGCAGTTGAACTCCAGTCACACGGATGGTGACGTCCGCCGGATCCTCACGCAGGTATGTGTCTGCACGCTTTTTTCTCTTTATTCACACGTTTTTTTCATCCACTCCTCATTAACAACAATTAGAATAAAGAAATGCAATTTTGAACTTCATTTTCTGTATAAATGGTAAATGGCGTACACTCATACGGCGCTTTCCTAAAGCGCTTTCCAGTCACAATCCCATTCACAAACACCTTCACACACTGGTGGCGGCTACACTGGCGCCAGCCTTCAGCGTCCTGCCCAAGGACACTTCAACAAATGGGTGGGCAAGACGGGAATCGAACCTGGAATCTTCCTACCACTGCACCACAGCAACCCCATAAATGGTCTCCATCATGTGAAAAATGCAACAAGAACCATTTTCATTTATCATTTTCACCATTTTTATCAGAGTGGATCTTTATGGCTAGTCAGACAAACACATTGAATCACTTTTTCACCTTCGTTAGGCGTCTGTAATCTGGTGTTGGCAGCAGTGGATTACAGACCATTGGTCACAACAGTCTTAAAGTTTGCACCGCTGCTAAGGCACATAACCTTCCCTGTTGCTTTTGTGTGTCAAATAGTGGTTTAAGGGTGAAAGAAAAAAGAAATGTTTCTATTTTGCACTACCTGTTTTGTTTCATTTTATCCAACATCTGGTCTTCTCTGAAAACATGGATTTTAGTTTGACAATTTCGACAGGATACTATCTGGTGGTTGGGACACCAAGCACCCTATCTGTGTTTTACAAAGCTGACTGATAGTTTCTTTGTGTCTCCACCTGCTGTCACAGGCCTTTGATGTGGTGGAGAAGAGCTACTTTGAAACGATAGATGATGCTTTGGCTGAGAAAGCTCACTTATCCCCATACACCCTGCCACACAACGAGGTATACACACATACACACACACACAACATATTGACTGATGAAAGTACAAATCTAGAACAGGATTTAGTTTCCATAGCAACTGGAGCCCTGGTAGTAGTTTTGCGCCAACGTTCAGTCCTGGAAGAATACGCTTATTTTGATTGTTCTCAGCAGGCAAATTGTTTAGGCTAGTTAGTGTCAGTCCACATTTTATCAGCACAGTTCTACTCTCTTTTCTTCTGCCCCCCCATCACCTATTTTTCCCCCTGCATGGTTAGAATGTGGCGTTCCACCAGCTCACCCCTCAGAGTCAGAAGGTGCAGGAGCGCCTGAAGGAGCTGGAGCAGGAGGTGTCGGGAGGCGCCACAGCTGTGGTGGCACTAATTCTCAACAACAAGCTTTATGTCGCTAATGTTGGTATGTACTCACATGTGCACAGGATTGACTTTCCCTAATGACCTATTTAAAACACAACGGCCTAAAATATCACTCCAATCACCTTTTTACCTTTTGTAAAATCATTCTCATTGCTCTTTTAATTATGGTTATGCCGTTTTCAGACAAAATAAAAATACCTGTGTCGTTTTCAAGGACATCGTTTCTGCAGAGCAGCAGGAGTTCATTTAATTCACCTTTGGGTTTTGGGAGGGACTGCTGGCACAGAGCAGCCTCGCCCCATTTTGCCTCCCCATTGCTGAGAGCTCTCTGTTTATGCGCTCTCTTGCTAGCTTACACCTCCTTACACCCCCAACCAGTATGCTACGTACACAACAGACATTTGACATACGGTCAAGAATGTTCATTTAGCTCAAGTTACTGGCCCGACACAGCGCACAGCGCGACCCGCCGCCACAGGCAGCACCCAAGCGACGGACGCCGCAGGCAGATGCAGGTGCTTGCAACTTTAGGGGACTGGCTGTTCTGAATGTCAATCTAGTCCCTAGTCCCGTACTTCTGGTGAGGATTTTGATTGGCTGGTGGATTGTTTAGAAGTACTTTTTTTAATTTTTATTTATCTTTGCTGGCCTTGATTCATTGCTAGCGTCCTTGCAATGGCAGAAATAGATTACATTATGTAAGGAGAGTGGCCTTGGTTTGCCTTATTTTCTCTCTGTTGTCCGGCTCGTCAACATGTCTGGGTTCACCAAATATTCAAAGTTGAGTTTCACCGCCTGCATATGTCACTACCAAACCTGAGTCCCTGATGACTCACAGGCTGACCTGGTTTAGCTGGCAATGCCCATTTCATTGCCACGTGTTTTGTACGTAAAGCCAGAAAATAGTCGTAAGATATTGCATCCAGTCATACAGTTTTGAGCCTGATGCCAGCTCAGACCAGGGAAACGGAGCTTGTGGCCCGCCCGCCAGTACAAGTGTGTGCCGAACCGTGGCTAGTGACCCGTATGGATCATATGTGATCCGTTGCACCCCTAGTTAAAACTGTGGTCTTTTTTTTTCTGCATAGGTAAGATCAGACAGGATCACCTTCAATAAATCATTCACTGTCATGGGGTCCCATTTTTATATCTACAGAGCAACCGACACAGTTAAACATTCAACTTCTTCATGGTCGAAAAGGTTTCATCATAATAGGCTGTTCACTTAATTATTTTCAGTTTTTCATCTCATTTTCCAACAAAAAAAAAAATCAAAATATTTGAAATATTTAATAACAAAATGTGTGCATGTTTTCATATGTAGTGCCAGCCGAAACTAATTTTAGCAAGAAAAGAATATTTAAAAGTGACGATATCTAAACCAGCTTTAGTTCATGCACTCTGCAGCAGGGTTCTTTCTAGAAGCGGTGGTGTTTCCTGTTTAGGTGTTTTAGAGCCTCATGACTTTTTCATGGTGCATTTTAGGGCATTTCGTTTTCATGTAGTTTTCAGCAGGATGTGGACGCTGTTGTTACAGAGAGTGTCCAGAACTACTGGCTTTTACCCACGAACCAAAAGTCAGATCGCAGGCATGAAGAGATCCACCTGAGGGTCTTTTTTTCATCTATTCAACATTCATTTTAGGGGAAATTTTACAGTTCCATCAGCAACTTTATTTGAATATCAAAAACAGGAAAGGGCTATGTAATCAGTCAAAGATGACACAGTGGAAACATTTTCATCACAAGTAAAGTACTTTTTATTCCATTGTCACCAAAATAGTAAAGATTATTTTGATGGTACACACTTTATTCATTAAGCTTCTAAAATGCATGTAAATAAAAGTTTTTACCTCAAAACTTTGAGGTCTGTTTTTGACCTTTGCCTGTGAAGTTTTTCAAAGCAACACTAGAGGGAGCACACTGATTTATCACTGCAAGAACAGAGATGGGCATTATTGCACCCATGTTTTGCTGTAATCGTATAGGAACAATCCAAAAACCGAAGTTGTGTTAGAAGGCCGTACACCGGAGAAGAGGATGTTTGGACGCAACCGTAAATCTGAAAGCAGAAGCGGTTTGAAGATGGAGCAAAGCACATTAGCCCATCAGCTGTTGCTTGTCTAAAGGAAAAGAAAAATATAATCTGTGGCCTGGACATGTCTCCAAAAACCCAAAGTTCATTTAATATCTTTAAGCTTAATTTCATACTTTTATTTTCAATATTTTACGCAGCCCTCCATGAGAATGTTTAAAGTAAAATAAATATTATGGTAAAGTTAAGTGGTTGAAATCCTACAAAGCTGTCATTGGCTGCACTGTGTTCTATTAACAACTATTTCATAATTTATTTAAAAAATGGATTTTCTTATATTTGGAGATGAAACTACCAGTAAAAAATCTAAAGAATATTGTGACCTATGGCAGACTTTTAAACGTAGTTATTTTATCACTCAGAAGGGTTTGCCATTGAATGGACTGTTCTGCTCAGTGGCCCGGAAGTACCACTGTAAAAGTTAATTAATCATTGATCTGTCCTTTACTTCTCATTTTGGGTCATTCTGTTATATGACAGTAATCATCTTCCAGTGTTAGACACTTCTGTTTAGTTTATAAATCTCCAAACATGGATGTTTATCAGGTCACTGTCATGTCTTCAGTAAAGGTTTTAATGTGTTTACAACAATAACAGTAACAGTTTTTAGATCCAACCATTGACTGTATGTGAGAACTGGACTGAGTGGCCCCTTCCTCCCATTCCGGCTACAAGAATCCCATAGACTTCTACAAATTAAACTGATATTATTAGTCATATTTGTCAGAATAACCATTCTCTGTTACATTTTATAACCTTTTTTTTTTCATAATATTTTTTCTATAGTGCAAGTTATTTGAGCTATAAGTCAGTGGATCCAGTCAGCTTTGGACATTAGTTTTTCTCTCAGCGAATAGCGTACTCATGTTCATGATTAAAAGGTAGTTGAAGAGTTTGGATGATGAGTCGATGTCTTCTTCTTTATCCGGTTCTTTGACCTGTAGATACACATTATAGTTTCATTGCAGACAGTTTTTTCAACATATTTCATTGACTTCAATAATGAATGCCTAGATGATTACACAAACAGAAACAAACTCAAACAGAATGTTTAAAAAAAAAAAAAAAAAGATTCATATACAATTCTGTTACTGTATACCAATATTTGTGTGTTGAGATTTGACTGCCTAAACAACAAACCACACCATAAACAACCCACTTTTGCCTTTGTGTGTGTGTGTGTGTTTTTTACACATTCTTTGGGCATTTTTCTGAGGATGGAGGACATACACTATATAACCAAAAGCATTTGCTCACCCATCCAAATGATCAGAATCAGTTTTCCTAATCACTTAACCTCTGGCTACAGGTGAATAAAATCAAGCACTCAGGCACACAGACTGTTTTCACAAACATTTGTGAAAGAATGGGAGCTCTCAGGAGCTCAGGGAATTCCAGTGTGGAACTGTCAGGATGCCACCTGTGCAACAAATCCACTGGTGAAATGTCCTCGTTCCTAAATATTCCACAGTCACCTGTCATCTCTATCATAACAAAATGCAAGAGTTTGGGAACAACAGCAACTCAGCCATCAAGTGGTAACCCATGTAAACTGACAGAGAAGGTTCAGCGGATGCTGAAGTGCATAGTGCAAAAGGTCGTAAACTTTCTGCACAGTCAAATGCTACAAATTCAAACTTCATGTGACCTGCAGATTAGCCCAATGTAGTGGACACCCCCCCAAAAGAGTTGAAGCTGTAATAGCTGCAAAAGGTGGGAATGGGATAGCACTTTAGTTCATATGTGAGTCAAGGCAGGTGAGCGAATACTTTTGGTAACAAAGTATTTATCAAATGGATGTGAATCAGGAGTAGCCTGATAAATGTACAATGTACCAAAGTTGGAAACAGAGCGTATTTGTGACGATTCCATGTCAACGGCTGCCTCTCTGCAGAAACTATGTCCTAGAAAAAGATGAGGGTTTTTGATTTGAGCTAAAAACAGCATAATCATAATTAAGACCTTTGGGGACGCTCTTAAAATATATCAAAAGATGATTGGACTGAGACTTCAAATAAAGATGAGTCTTTGTGATTTTATCTCTAAATAAACTCCTGTTCATGAGTTTTGTCTCATTTGCAATGAAAATTCCTATAATTGCTTATATGTAAATTGTTTGTTAACTAAGCTTTTAGATATATTGATGCTTATAATACCTGCTTGTAATTTCAGGCACTAACCGAGTTCTGCTCTGCAAGTCTAGCAGTGACGGTCAGAACCAGGTCCAGCAGATTGGTCGGCCTCATAGCACAGACAATGAGGAAGAGCTGCAGAGGCTCGCTGCACTGGGTGAGAGGAAGACGACTGACAACCACTTTTCCTTTAGAGTTTTTGTGCTCGTGTGTGGAATTCCCTTATTTACAAATATTTCGTTTTTTCAAAGTTTGCTCTGACAATTGTGATGAGAAATGTCAAGTTTTTGGCACAAAGAAAACAAAGAAAAACCTAATAATTAACTTGTTGCTGCCAAACTAAAAACAACTGCTTTTCAAAGAGTTAGGTTTTTCATTCATGAGAAACGGGTACAAATCCCGAATATACTTTACTTGTTGCCTCCTTAAATACTCCAATCAAGCAAAACCAGCACCAAATGCTACACACTCAACACATAAGTAACACAAAACTTTACATTAGTAAAGCCACTTTTTTCCCGTGAATCAGCTGATTCACATTAATCGCGTAAACCAGTGGTCCCCAACCACCGGGCTGCGGGACACTTGGCACCGGGCCGGGCCGCGGGAAATTTTGGCACCGGGACGCACAGAAAGAAAAAAAAAATTTCCATTTTATTGGGGTTTTTTTTGCGAAAAAAACGTTTTATTTTGAAAAGTGACCGGATTCTCTCTGTTACATCCGTCACACTTAACGCGTGTCAAAGTCGCGACACTAAACATCATGTGATACACCCCGCTAAAATTAAACCCAAACAACCAAAATGAGCAAAAAACAAACTTCTTTAGAAAGTTGCTTTGACAAGGGGAAACAGTCCAATGAAGGGACAGAAGAGGAACCCGCACCCGCTAAAAAAGGGGAATCTGCCTTTAACAGGCAGTATCAAGAAACCTATTCAAAATATGGATTTATCGCCACAGGCAATTCCAACGCACCAAACCCGCTGTGCGTAATATGTGGTGATGGTAGAAACGATGTTGCTCATGTGATGTTCTGTTGTTGGTGTGACGTTACGAGAACACCGATAATAAAGTTGCACATGATTACACAGTGGATTTACGTTCATTATTATAATAGTTATTATTATTACTAAAGAGAAAATACCACTCCCGGTCCACGGTAAACGTGTCTTGCGTTGCAACCCCCCCCACACACACACACCGGTCCGTGGTAAAATATATACAATAAATCAAACAGCGTTTGTTATTTTGGTGTCGCAGTTGACATCTACGGTGTTTAAAGATGAAATCACACGCATACTGTGAGGCTTTTAGGGTTACTTTTTGCTTAAAAGAATAACTGTTTGAGGGTTTTCTTGTTTAAAAACAGAGTAACGGGTGCTCCTGATCTCACTTTTTCATCTGTGAAAATGCAGTTTTTAGTTTTCTATACTTACTAATACACGTTTTGAGTCAGGGATTCTTATTTTTGACCCATCTACATTTTTCAGTAAAAAACTGTTAGAAAGGCAAGTTTTACAGAAAGTAAGAAATCTGACTAAATCATCTTTTGATCTGTTTTCAAAGTCTTCCCAGTGCCGTTTTTCTGCCAAAAACAAAAGGCTGTCATTTTCTAGGACATAGTTTCTGCAGAGCGGCAGAAGTTCATCAGAAATTTGTGGGCTGAAGTGTTGGCGCTAAGCAAGCCTACCCTCACTTCCCATCACCCATCTGTTCATTCACTCATCTGCTAGCTAAGAGCCCCTCACACTCCCACCTGACATTACTGGTGCAACAAAAATGTTGAGCAATATTGGAGGTATCCAGTCGTGTCGTTTTAAGCCAGATTCCATCTCAGACGAGGAAAACAAAGACGTACGTGGATCTAGTCCTCCACAAGCGGATGTGGCAGAATGGAGCGGAGCAGGAAACTTGTGGCCCTCTGATGTAGCTCCTACGTCACAGCTACAGGCTTTTTCCAACGGCATTTTTCGTCTGCTCCTGATTCACAACAGTTTGAATAAATTAATTTTCTTTATAAATTTCCTCCATCATCAGAAAAATGTTACAATAACATGTTAAAAACTCAGAAAACATGATTTTCGTCTGAGTGTGTCTTTAAGGACTCAAGATGCATTTAAAGAAACTCATCAATAGAGGACAGTATGGTTTGTGCTTCCCCTAAAAACATCCTTTATGTAAAACAAGATGTCAAGAATAGATGAAGATGCATGCTGTGATTCGCCACTTTTTCTTCAAAGTTGTTTAGAAGGAGCACCACAATTACTATGTAAGGCCAGAAGGAGGTCCCCACATTTTCCTTCAAACACGCTCACACATTCTTTGACTTTTACTTGCACTTCCTGCCTCTGAGCTTTGCTCTTGTGGACATCATCACCCCCATGTCCTCATTGTCTGCTCCTCTGACGTCTCCATGCAGGTGTGGATTCTGCTCGGGTCAGACAACTGGGGCAGATAGCAGGACAGAGCAGCACCAGGAGGCTTGGGGATTACCGAGTCAAGTTTAACTACAATGAAATCGAGCTGCTCAGGTGAAACCTGCTCTCATAACATTTTCTGAACGGTGACTATATCTAAAGCTTCTTATAAGCATCTCAGACAGCTCGTTTATTCTGTTTCTCAAATAACATTTGTATTTGAAGTTGCATCTGGGAACTTTAGCTGAAAAGCCCGCTTCTCTATCTTGTTTGTTATCCATTTCCTGTTTCCTGTGGTTTCTTGTTGCAGTTTCTTCATTTTTTTAAGGTACTTTTGCTGCAGTGTTGATTTCAGAGACACTAAAATCTTGGTGGTGTCAGTGTAGAAAATGGAAAAGTCAATGAATTTCAGAGAGCAGTATAAGCTATTGTGTGGATCAATAAGATTATCCAGCCTCATTGTGTGGATGTCAACTGCACTTATGGGTCTTTTCATCCCCCATCCTTCCTGTTTGTCCTTCTGTTTTTATTTTTAAGTGTGATTGCAGATTTTTCTGTACTTTCTTGCACCTAGTGCCCCTTGTTTCAATCTTAAGTGACTTTGATCGATCCTTCTCTGTCTTCTTCCACTGTTAGTTCAGCAAAGACGAAACCAATCATCTCAGAGCCGGAGATTCATGGCAGCCACTCTTTAGATGGACTGACAGGCTTTTTGTTGCTCATGTCAGAGGGGCTGATAAATGCACTCGAGTCAGCCCACGGCCCTGAACAGGTCAATCAGGTCAGAGGAGACATCTTTTGTTTTTCCTTTTGTTTATACTTTACATGAAATCCTTTTTTTTTTCCTCTTTTGTTGACTCAAATTTTAAGATTTCCTTTGAAGTAAATGCGGATTTGTAAGAACCTTTTCTAACTTCTTCACCCTTCTTTCATCTAGGCTTATTATATTTCTTTCATCTTCTTTTCCAGTTTTTCTTTTTCTGTTGATATATTTCTGTTTGCTCCTTTGCTGTTTTTTTAACCTCTTTATAGTTTAAAGTTGAAGTATCCACTCTAAACTGTTCCCTTCTGTCTCTGGTTACATTCTGGCCTGATTGTCATCTTCTTCTGCTCTTGTCCTTTCACATTTCATTATATTAATTATCTCCATCTTCCAGCAGCTGTACAATTAATCTTTGTGGACCCCCTGTGTCTTTTTCTGTCCTCTTTAGGAAATAGTTGCCATGGTAGCGGCTGAGCTGGCCCAGCAGACCAGCCTAGAGGCGGCAGCTCAGTCTGTAGTGGAACGGGTCAAGCGACTTCACCACGACGCGTACGTTTCTGGCCGTCAGAGGGAAGCCTACAGGCACGAGGACATGACCATTCTCATCCGCACACTCAATTACCCGTTGGCGGATGGAGCACTCACACCCACGCAGGGTAGGACTTTGTATTCTCACTGGGCTGGAGACGATTTCTATAATAGATTCAGAGTGTTCATTATTCAGTTTTAGGGGGTTTTGTAGTAGAGAATCAAATGGAAAGTAGATTGAAAATGTAAGAATTGGTTTAGGCCTAGGTTTCCAGTTGGATACTTTTTATGCACCAATCAAATGGCTTCACTGCAATTGATTATCAAAACAACGATTTTCCCTTAACCTAATTTTGTATCCAAATGTATCATCCAGTTAGCGTTAGCAACAGCTAACCTCACAAAAAGCTAGCTGTTCAATACTGCGTGAACTTTAATCAAACCTTTTGCTATAATATGATGTGTTGGTAACGATTTGTTCCTTTTGCTTTAGTTTATTTATTTATTTTTATCTTAATTTATGCAGTAAGCCTGTGAAAAGAGTTAAAAAATCTAAAAGCACAGCCAAAATTTCTGAGAAAAGCAGTTTTACAGTCTTGTTATAGACCCACACTTAACATGTTCTTGGCTTTTTTCTGATGATGGACATCTGTAAAGGAAATAAAGCTTTAAATTGATTTTCTGAGTACTAATTTTTTCAAATCATTGTGAATCGGGAGCAGATGAAAAATGGAATTTGAAAAAGAGCTCAATTGTTACGAATAAAATGCGCTGGGCGAGCCACGGGTTCCCTGCTCCAAGTTCTCAGGAAGGGCGTGGGGTTTCTCTGCCCCCGTTGTCCCACCCACTACTCAGAGGCAAACTTCTAATGACTTCCTGCCGCTTTCCGGAATCTGTCATACAAACCACAGATTTTTTGTTAACTTTGGCTAAAAATGGCACAATTGAATTAAAAGACCACTAGGAATGCTTTAAAAATAGATCAAAAGATGATCAGAGTGGGACATTCTCAAATTCAATATCAAACCAAAGCTGTTTTGCCTGATATTAAGTTTAAGGTATCAGTGTCTTCATGAGTATAGAACGTTTTGGAATTATATCCAGCCATTTTTGACCTAAAATGAACAAAAAAAGTATCTTTTTTACACTGTTTCCTGAGATCTAGCCTAAATTGATTTGGAGCAATTGAAGTCAAAGTCCCACTCTGATTATCCTTTCTCTTATGGTAAAACCGTTCCCAGTGGTCTTTCAAATATCATTATGCCGTTTTTAGCCAAACTAAAATAAAAAAAAGCTGTCATTTTCTAGGACATAGTTTCTGCAGAGTGGCAGACGTTGATTGGAATTTTGCTTCTGAGTTGCGGGCGGGAACGGTATCAACCCTGACCTCCCCTACTCTCTCCGTTGCTGAGAGCTCAGGCAGGGAGCTTGTGGCTCGCCCAGCGTATTTCATGTCACAAATACAGGGACGACAGATGAAAAATAGCCTTCGGGCTAATTCTGGCGCATTGCAGCCATGCTTTTAATGTGCACTGTCCCTGTTAAATAAATGAATAAATAAAAACCTTTTTCAAAATGGTAAATATTTGTCTGCTCCTGATTCACAACTATTTGAATAAAGAAATACTCTGAAATGAAATTTGAAACTTCATTTTTTAAATATGTCCTCCATTGTTAGAAGATTCTACGCATTCTACACAAAAACAAAAAACACCAAAAAACACTATTCCTATTGGAGCATGTCTTTAAGGGATGTCTACACCTACAACAATGTTGTTTCTACAAGCTACCAGTTGTGGAAAGTTCAGCTGACACGGTGAAGTGAAGAACATCACAAAGCATCACATTACCCACAACCCTCTGCCAAAGCCATCTTTGTTGCTGACTGGCTCTTTGAAGCTTATTCATGTCCTCTGACAGTCACCACGACTTCATGAAAAAAAAATGATGCTGACACACATGAATGCTTAAATAAAATCAGACTTTTAGGAAGACCGCTCTTCATAAGAGTGGAAGGCTTTTAACTCTTCTCATGGTTGTAGAGATTTTTCAGATATTTTATAATCGGATTTTTGGACTTTAATCAGAGCCAGAAATGGCTATGTGCCACTCATCTGGCACTTTGTGTGATTTTTGAGAAAATGACACAGTATCAGTCTGTCATCACAGTTACATTCTTCTATGCCAGAATAAACTACAATCTCTGGAAGAAATCCTTCTTTGTACTTCAGGAGTCTTTAATATATTTTCAAAATGATGGAAACCAAGTAATCCCCCGTTTGCGAAAGATGGTAATCTGGAGTCTGGGCAGTTCCTTGACTTCCTGCACTTGTTTTAGGATTACCTGGAGTGCAGAGCATTAACTGTATATGAGAACTGGACCAAGTGAGTGTGACCTCACTCATGAAAATAGCTTACTTCCAACTCCAGCCAAAATGTCAGTCACCATTTTTTCGCAATATGGATGCCACCATGTTGGAGCCAGACAACATCAGTAAGCAGTGATTGGTCCAAATCGGTCTGAGTCAACATTTCTATGGCAACCACTCTCGCCAGTCAGGAGTGAGCTTGTTGGAAATCCACAGCCCTACCACTTAAAAGTGGGCTTGGGAGAAGCTGTCGGTAGGATGTTTGAAACGTTTAACGTGAGACCACAAACCTTTAATGAAGGATCTGATTGGCCAGTTTATCACTTGAATAACTTGCAATAAAAATGGATGACCAAGAACATGTTAAAAAGAGATGGCAGAGAAATGTTATTCTGATCAACAGAATGAGAGGAGTATTAGCTGTTTATTTCTCAGTAGAAATCTATGGGCTTTTGGCTTCTTGGAGCCAGCAGGTACACTGGAAAAACTGAATCTTAAGAGTGTAAAAAGTCCTCTGTTTGAAGCAAATTGTCTGATTTTCTGTCTTGCAAGAAGAACAATTATTGGATCAGATCTTACTGTCTCCTAGCTCCCTAGCTTTCTATATTTTAACATTGTTTTTAATTATTATTGATCATTCATACATACCCCTCTATGAAGGGATATGAATCGTTTTGAGGAGCACTGTATATGATCTTTAATACCCTTTCCTTCATTAAGAAAGAATGTATATTTTGTTGTTTGCATGTTGGAGTTATCACCAAGACCAGATCTTTCATGTCTAGTTGCAGATGACGGGAGAAGACTGGACAGGAGGCACTTTGATCCACTGCCTTTGTTTGGATTGTTGTTTGGTCTGTCAGGGCCTTTTGAATAACTAATCACAGACTGTCAGAATGTCACCAAGTACCGCTATTGGAGCCAAAATAACAGGGTTTGTTTAGCCTTCTGGAGATACCCGTTTTATGCCGAAGATCCACACTGCTTTAGTGTTTTTTCCCCAGTATTGGTGTTTCTTTTGTCACAAGGATTTATCTGCAGTGCTTTTCTTGTTGACGTTTGAAGAAATGACGTTATTTTCTGTGTTTTTCTTCAGGTGGTCGTATCTACCCTGTGTCAGTGCCGTACTCCAACAGTCAGAGCACCAGTAAAACCAGTGTCACACTCTCACTGGTGATGCCCTCTCAAGGTACCCTCACTAATGGAACTAGCACTGCCTCCACCCTGGAGGAAGGCACCCCCACACCGGGGTAAGCTTCACATTTCTGGTTTCCTTTTGCATCTGGGTTTTTTTTTTTTTCTCTTTTCCCCTGCATTGTTGTGTTAGCGTGCATGCTCGCTTTTTTTTTTATCCGCTTCCTTTATCTTTTTGTTTTCAAACTTTGTTCTCACTGTGTGCTGCTGCTGCACACAAGGCCCTCGAGGTGAGCGTCTTCTGACCCCTCACTCCTGAAACTGCTAAGTTTATTTATGGGTGTGTTTAAAATAAACAGCAAGATAAGACCTTGTTCTACTTTTGCTGTATTTATTTTTGGTGAGGTGGACGTCAAGTCTTGTGTACGGAGAAATTTCTGAATTTAAGAGCACAGTCGCTTCTTTCTCATAGAGGAACCCCAGAAAGGACTCCTCTTCTTCAATACTCTGACGTCTAAAAGTTCTCATGTTGTTATGTATAACACACAGCTGTAACACAACAGTGACAAAGAAGAAAAACATATTTGAAGTCAATTTCTTCTGTTGGCTCGCCGTTTGAACGTCAGTGAGAACACAAATGCACTGCTTTAAGTCCCCTATGAAAATCTTCTTTTATAGAAATGTTCCAAGTGGTGTTTTAATTATGATTATAATGTTTTTAACCATAGTCCCACAACCTAAATGTCTTAAAAAGCCATATTTTATGCGGGTCATTGATTCAAACCGAGCATTTTTGCAATAGTTTGATTGACAGCGATTTAAAAGGAGAAATTCTCTGAAATGCAAAAATGAAATTATTTTTTATTATATGTGTGCATTTTCATCCAACCATATTCTTTCTTTTGAAAAATCGTTCCCTGTATTCTTTTAATCATGATTGTGCAGTTATTAGCCAAAATCCAAAAACCCTATTTTAAGCCCATTAACATTAGAAATACAATTTTGGTTAGTGGGTGGGTGTGTTGGCATTTCCAGAACGCCCTAAACCCGCATTCTTGAATGCACTTTTAACACATGGATTTTATGCAGGACAAAAAGAGAGAGGGGCCTCTTCTTAATTTTTTTTCTACTGTTTAGTAGCACATGTAGACCACCTGCAGTCGGAAGAGGCTTGGTTCCAAATGTTGAAGCAGTGCAAATCTCGTGAATCTTGCTCCAGGCACAGCTTTATTCTGGTATATGAAAGACTTGGTGTCATGGAATTCCAGCCAGGCACAACCGTAATTATTCATTTGTCCTTCATGTTCAATTTTCTAACGGAAGAAACCGTGAAAAGAAAAAAATAAGATGCCATCCATATGTTACTAACAAATCCGAGTCACTGATTGGTTACAATTCTACCTGGTTTAACAGATAAACACACGTTTTGTATGCAGAGACTAGAAAAACGTGTGTTGCTATGCATGATTGGGAGAGTTTTGAAGAAGAAGCTCAAAATGCTCTTTTACATAGACTTTTCATTGGGCGTGGTCGCTTGAACCTGCATTGCAGAGGGCGGTGGGAACATAGCTTTAGGCCTTACTGCTGCTCTTTCCTTACTGCCTGTGCTGCACTGAACACAGCAGCTTTAGATTCTGAAAAGATTCAGAGGAAATCAGAAGTGCGTTGCTCTCAGTCCCTGCTACACACAACCAGCGACAGACTTAAGCATTCATCTGAATCGATAGAATAATGTCAGCATCTGTAAGTCTTTATCCTGCTTGGAGTTACCTGGTGAGCAATCCAGCCCACTAACATTTTGTGCGTGTCTGCTCTGCTGAAAAGCTGCTTCATTCTCAACTCCACTATGTTTGTCTGTCACTCACCGTCTGATTTTTCTTCTTTATGCTCCACATTATCCAACCTGTGTCCTACCATGTTTGTGGCTTTCCCCTTCACTCCTCTAGCATGTTTCATCCAACTACCTCCAAAACTGTGGACATCTTGCAGCCCTTAATTGAAATCCCTTTTTCCCCTCTTCCTCCTCTCTCTTTCTCTCACTCCCCTCCTGACATGGACTCTCTTCTCTGCTGTGGTGGCCCCACTTCCACGGCGTCTATTCCCACCCTGATCCCCGTCTGCTCCTGCTCTTCCACGCTTTCCGATCATCCAAAATGTTCTTCTTCCTTTAACCGCCCCCCTCTCCCCAGCAGTCAGAGCCCCACAGCTACCCTGCAGTCCACCAACACGCAGACTCAGAGCTCCAGCTCCAGCTCAGGGGACGGCAGCCTGTTCCGCCAGAGGAGCAGCCAGGCGGCGCAGCCGGATGAGACGGGCAGGGTCCCTCCCTACGTGGACTTCAGTCAGTTTTACCGCCTTTGGGGGAATGAGCACAGCGACGGCCAAAGCACTCAGGGAGGCCTTGGACCACAGTGAAGGGGGACCAAGTAGAAGCACTTCAATTTCCAAGAGACAGCAGAGACACATGAACTGTCTTCAGGCAGATTTGTAGTGGTTTACGTGACAAAAATGATTTTATTAATGTATTACAACAGACAAACTTTGCATGTGTGGGCATAAAGGAGCAAAGTGGGAGTGAACTAAAATGGTGTCGGTTCACTTCAAAGGATATAAACCTTAACTGTTAAGGTAAAAATTCATTGAAAAGTTTGGTTTTATAGTAAAATTATAGCTTTTCCCTTTAAAAATAAAAAGGGAGTGGTCTAAAATTATCTGCAGTTTTTTTCGCCCATCAAATGTTTGATTGACACACTGAGTTTTCTTTAGTTAGAAACTTAAACTCCCAGGCAGAAGATAAGTGGAGGAAAAATATACAAATCTAAAATGATAACGTCAGATTGATCTTTTAGGTTTGTCACTTCTTTTTTATTTCAAGAGTTTTATTCATAATGTTTTCCAAAGAGATGGTCTCATAGATATTTTAACTGTTAACTGTTTTTTTTAAATAAAGGCTGTTTTTTGTTCAACAAAGTTTAAAGAAAATTATTTTTTGAAAATTGTTTCCTACTCAGTCTTATTTCTTTATCGCTGATACCTTAGTTTTCATTTTTCAGACTAGAGCTTTTCAAGAATAAATCTTCAATTTCAATTGTGATTTTGCCATTTTTAGCCAAAATCCAAAAGACGTGTTGTTTTCAAGGGCAGTTTCTGCAGACCAGCAGTTTATTAGAAATTCACATCTGAGTTTTGGGCGGGACTGTTGGTGCGGAGCAACCCCAGACCCTTTGTTGAGAGCTCTCTGTTTACACGCTCACACCCCGGACCTAACATTACCACTGCAACAAAAATTGTGAGCAATGTCTAAGCGTTCCAGCTGTACAGTTTTTCGGTCGAGGAAATGTAGACGTCCATGGATGTAGTCATCTGCAAGTGGATGCATCAGAATAGAGCAGAACAGGAAGCTTATGACCTGCTCTTTTTAAACTCCATTTTTTCCTCTGCTTTGGATTCACATTCATTCATTCATTCATCTTCTTCCGTTTATTCCCTTTCGGGATCACGGGCCTGCCGGAGCCTATCCCGGCCACTTGTGGGCGAAGGCAGGGGACGCCCTGGACAGGTCGCCAGTCTGTCGCAGCTTCTGATTCACAATTATTTGAATAAAAAAAAAACTCTGAAATGCAATTTTGAGTTTATTTTCTTACAACCGCCATCATCAGAAATATGCAGCACCAAAAACAAGAATTTTCTTTGGAGTTGGTATTTATATAAGGATGGATATTGACAATTTGACTGGGCTGCACGGTGGCGCAGTGGTTAGCGCTCTTGCCTCCTGAGCTGGGGGACCTGAACCTGGAGTGTTCACGTTCTCCCCGTGCATGCGTGGGTTCTCTCCGGGGACTCGGGCTTCCTCCCACCGTCCAAAAACATGCTTCATAGGTTAATCAGTGACTCTAAATTGTCCATAGGGGTGAATGTGAGAGTGTATAGGTGTGTGATTGTGGCCCTGCAACAGACTGATAACCTGTGCAGGATGGCCCCTGCCTGTGGCCGGGATGGGCTCCTGCAGCCCCAAGACTCAGAAAGGGAAGAAACAGATTAGAAAATGAATGAATTGACAATTTGCTTTGGTGGGCTTCTCAAGTATAGGGATTTCTCTGGGCTCCCTTAAGCCTAAATCACATAAGTCAAACTGAGATTGTGCTGCAACCTAAATGCAGGTTTTTTAAGCAAATGTGGCAGGTGCTCGCGGGGAACTCGCATTTTTCTACACCATGCGGGGGCCATCAGATAAAGACAATCCACCTGCCGGGCAATCTAGCCAGACAAAGAACTGCCACAGGGGACCCCAGAGAGCAGGGAGGCAAAGGAGAAAAAGGTCAAATTAAACTGCGATCGGACAATTTTTTTGACACCGCTCAGTGGCCGCCCGGGCACATTTGGAGGTCGCATAGTGGCAGTCCAGCAGCGCGCGATCATTGACAGATAGGAGGGTCTCCAAGGTCCCCAAAATCCTCTGAAGATTGACCGATTTCAGACTGCCAGCCACTCCCTGCCCGCATACTAAAATATCTTTAATTTTCCAGTTTATTAATTTGCTTACAAGATGTTTCTTCAACAGGTGTCTCTGAACAGAAAATATCCTGTAAAATTATAATGAGTGCCGCTTTTTTGATACCCCAGGCAACATTTACTCCTCGTGCAATCAGAGCTGCTGCTGGCCAGCAATCCAGCTGCCATGGCCTTGTGGACACCCAAATGTCACTCCATTTCCTAGTGATGTCATCCCCACCTGGCTGACAGCCATCTATCTGTCTGTCGCTGTCTGCATTCATGACCACGTCGATGATTTTTCAAAAAATTAAACAAAATCAGCAGCTAAACTTGAGGATCTTGCCCATGCCTCCCCATCGTGCCGTGGCAGTTGTATATGTGACTGTAGCATTAAGAGCTGACCTTTGGTCAGTTTCTACTCTAACTTTAATGTTTAATGTGCAAAATGGCCCAACTTCATGCAAACAGTGAACAGTTTCACATGCCTAAAGTAACATTTGGCCATAAGATTTTTCTCCTCCTCTGCTTTATTTCTGCCACTCCCAATTTCAGTCAGTCTTTGGTCAATAGTTCAAGATCAGTTTTAGTATTCTGCTATAATATGAAAAAAATTGTTGAGCTACTGCAGCATCAAAAATGAATAAAACTGTATTCTTCCGGACTGTTTCCTTTGTTTATTGGTATTTGTATGGAGTTAAAAAGTAACCAGAGGACCTGCCTCACAGTGATTGTGCTCAGGGTGCAGTTCAGTGTTTGGATACAGATACTAAGGCGGACAGCATTTAAACCACCCCTCATGCTTTCTGTCTTAATCTTGAAAGAACATCGCATTCTACCGCGAGCCACAGAAAAGCTCGAAAGAGACAGCAAGAAACGTCTAAAAGTGGAGATGCAACTATAATATACGCCACAGGACCGAGCCTTTCAGGGAAACAAGAGGTAAGAGAAGAACATGAAAATATTTAAGGTGTTTACACCTGGCACTTGGACAATGCTTTTTTGAAACATAAATTGACTCATATTACTATGAGTTTTCTCACTGGTTATCATACACGACCAACTGTTGCTTCATCATGAACTTTACTGGGACCAACCACATTTATGGGGACCATAAAAACTAGTCATACTGCAGAAGAACACAACTTCTGGCAGCTCTGACCATATGTGCCAGCAGGTGTTACCTTGGTTTCTCAGTTAAGTTGCAATGCAACTGTAGCAGTTCTTTGCATGTAATGTAATCCCTTTAAATTTTTACCTTGGTGCTACATTTGCATTGATTCTCTGCCTCTTATTTTGGCAGGATTGTTGCCACCATGTTTTTTTGTAAAATGCTTTTATCATTTCTGCCTTTCCTTTCCTGTCCATTTTCCACATTTCTATATGGCATATCGAGTTGTCAACAAAAAAGAACTGGTTTTGGTAGCCCTAATACTCTTAGGGCTACCAAAGCTAGTTGCACATTAAAGCTAGTTTTTATAGTTACTAGCTACATTGCCCAAACACTTAGTGAGTCAGAAACTCAGTTACTCCAACCTAAAAGTAACTAAAAAAGTTGCCTAACTAAGTTTGATTGTGTAATAGCTAAAGGTGGTTGCTCTTAATTGGTTAATTGCATAACTTTTTGTTGTAGAAGCTGCCTTTTATTGAAAGGAAAAAGGGTGAATAAGTTAGTAAAGCTGTTTGCAGAAGCCTTTGTAATTCAGCTGATTTGTTCTATGACAGAAAGTGGCAGAAAAACTAACCCTAACCCAAACAAATATTCATATCTTCAAAACTCCTTCACTTATTAAGAACCCTTGTAGCAATCACAAGGCTTTGGGCTACAATTTGTGAAAATTTCATGTATTTGGGTTCAAATATGTTCTCCGAATTGCAAGTTAAAAACATGTCTTGCTATAAAAACTAGCTGAAAGATTTAATTTGGGCAGGCATAGGAAAAATAACGGATCTCAGTGTCAGTCTAGGTAGGGCCTGTAGAGGCAAAACTGTTTTCCCTACAGGTTTGAGGGTCACATTTATTAAAACTAGAGGCATTTTCCTACATTTTGCTGAAAAATATTGTGTGACTTCGACAAACAGTGGTTGATTTACAGCAGTTTGTATGAAATTTTTTGTCTTAAAAAACCCCTCAATCTTCACTCTAGCAATTGTTGTCATCCACTCTGGCTCTGCAAACATTCTGCAATACACACTAATGGTGAAGTCTGATGTGGGGTCAAAAATTGTATATATTCAAACAGCTGTAGTTCAAAAGTTATGGGAAATATCCAAAAGAAAAGTAATACCTGTATAACCAAATCCCTCCCCAATATTTTAAAGTGGTGTCTCTAGGTCAAACATTGTTAGAGATACATTTTAAAAGCAGTGAAGTAAAAGCGGGCTCCTCAGTAACTTCCATTATATTTGAAATCTATACTACTTTAATTATTTTAAAAACTTTCAATATTGGCAAAATTATTTAAAGAAAGCCGAAAGGTCCACAAAGAGCAGAAACAAATGGATCTTTGAATTTTTGAATAGCACAAAGTATGCAGAAGTTAGGATTACAGAAAGTGGAAGTTGCAGAAGAGCCTTCGTTGTGTATAGGAAAAGTTGCAGCAATTTTGTTGAATTGCAGAAAAACCACAAGTTGCAGAAGACAGTGATAATGTCCTTAGTTTGCAGAACATTTTGACACTTGAATGTCAGAAATCAGATGCATGCAGAAGATAAGAATGGACTAAAACCGTATAGAAGGATAAAAATAGCTAGAAAAGTTGCATTTCCTGTCAAAATGTGTTTGATTGCGTAATTGCTAAAGGTGGTTGCTTTATTTACCTAATTGCATAATTTTTAGCAGAAGCAGGTGAAATATATTGAAATGAAAGGTTGGATAAATTGCTGAAGCTGTTTGCGCAAAATCTGCAAAGGTTTTCAGAGCTATATGTGCAAAGCTGCAGAAGACCAGAGAAACCATAAGTTGTAACATAATTGCAGAAGTAAGCAGAACTGTCCATAAATGGCAGAAAAGGATACTGAAGGAGGAGATGCAAGGATGTACCTAAACAGTTGATTCTGTTGAGTGTTTCTTGAGAAACCCTTTAAATTTTTAGCTAAATGCCAAATCAGCTCAAAAACCCTTGGTCGATCTCAAATTAAACAAATTAACTATGTTACTAAAATATCAGTAAAATAAGCTTAAAAAACCTCAGTAGATGCCAAATTAGCTATGCGAGGTAGCATGATGTAAATATAATGATTATATAACAAATTAGCATTAAAATGTAAAGGATTGTCCAAATTAGCATCTAAACAGCATAATGCTAATATAAAGGTTTACTGCTAACCTACTTTCAAAAAAAACTCATACAAACTAAATTTATTCCAAACATGTAATGAAGTGGATCTGTTATAAATTTACACCAAACAGTGAATAAAAAATTTCCTGCATTATTGAAAGCATCAAAAGTCCCCTGGAATTCTGCATAGCCTGTATCATTGCATCCGTGAATCTGAAAGAGAGTGCCGTCTCCATGGTAACGGGTTCAAAGTCCAGGTCTGCTGTCAGCTGTATGTCATCTTCTAAACCAGTGTTTTTCAACCAGTGTGCCGCGGCACACTAGTGTGCCGTGGGAGATGGTCAAGTGTGCCGTGGGAAATTGCCCTCATTAACTGATCTAACAACATTTCCCATCTCCAGGAAATCAGCTCTGTGTTCATCCAAGCAGGCCCTGATAAAACACTGAGGAGTTAGGAATATAAAAGATCGTAAAATACTTTTTCTTTGCGTTTATTTTATTTTATTAAAGACATTTTGATAAGAATGACGTACCGTGATATAGCTACAGCTCCGGCTGTAATTGGAAAAGTCCCGCCCCTTTAATTGTCTCCACCAATCATTCTTGAAGGCTTAATCACATGTCATCAGTCTGACCAATCAGAAGTGGTTAAAGTCTTCACTTCCTTGTCCCAATTTAGCTCGTAAACTCTCTCAGTTCCAACAAAAATACCAGCTAAAGCTCGTCTGTAGTGGTGTAGCTTTCCACAGAATCCGGTGTCAGACCGTGGAACAAAAAAATAAAACAATGAAGCTCAGAGACGCGATCTCCGCCGGCCGTTTAATGCACTACATTTCCCATGATGCATTGGGTTGTGAGAGTGAAAGCAAACAAGGAGATCTGTTGTTAAACGTCTCGAAACCAACGAACACACATCAAACTGTTTTTAAATCTTCTAACTTAACTTTTATTGCATCTTTTAGAAATAAACAGCTGCAGTTTCCAGCTTTTTCTGCAACAATTATCTAAAAAATGCACGTGAGATTGCAGAGGGGCTGTAGATCAATACAGTCTATGAGTTTCTCCGTTTGTTTGTTTTTTTTAATTTTTTTTTATTTTTGGATCCTGGTGTGCCGCGGGATTTTTTTTATGGTTAAAGTGTGCCGTGGCTCAGAAAAGGTTGAAAAACACTGTTCTAAACCACAAACAACACAGAGTCTGGGATGGACAGACATCGTCCCAAACAAATTGATGCTGTGCCTAAAATAAGTCTGATTAAAATAATTCTTTCAGTTTTTAAAAGCTCACAAGTTGAGGAATTAAGTGATACAAAATCCCTTCCTTCTTGGTTCTGTTAACCCGTCTCTGATAAAAACAGAACCAAGAAGTCAGTTAATAAATACAGACACTATAAACTTTATTGCAATAAAATTTCTTCATCTCAAGTTTAATGTCTTTATGTGAATTTAATCAGAAATCTCAGAAAATATTTCATTTTCTGCTGAGCTAAGAAACCCATGTGTTTCTATGGGGCAGCTTATCTCGCCACTACATCCAATCCATTGATACTTGAATGGCAGAAATCGGATGAAGTATGCAGAATATACGCACAGACAAAAAAAAAGTATTGAAGTAAATATAATGAAAAGAAAAGATAAGAACAATACCGTAAGTAAAAAAGTTTCATTTCCTACAGAAATACAATTGCTGTTGCTTTTAATTGCTTAATTGTATAACTTTTAGCAGTAGAACCTGATGTTTACTGAAAGGAAAAAGGTTGAATAAATTGCAGAAGCTGCAATTGTTTGATCGCATTATGCAATGAAACTGTTAGCAATAAATGTACTATTTTTCCTTAGCTGCTGGCAAACATAAAGCATTAAAATGCAATAATTTAATAAAACTAACACTCCTAGTGTTCTGGTATAGTTCTACCAATAAAATTATGATGCTTAGTAACAATAGACAGGATTGAAGTGTAGAAATGTAAATATTTTATCAGAAATAACACAAAACACTGCAACAAGCAATGTATAAATATTAACAGTATTTACTTTACGTAAACTGAACGTAGAGGATTTAAGTATCTTTTAGTTTTTCCTCATTTTTGCTTAAATAAACAATATAGTTTCAATCACAGTAAGAGGGGAAAAAGGAATCTCTAACCCATCAACAAGAACAATAGACCTTTTTCACACTTCCGCATTTTTCGACCGGAAATACGTCAATGACGTGTAAAAGAACTTCCTGTTATCATAGCGGCAGATACGAAAAATGGCAGAGTCAAAGAATCGGAGTTTCTGTTGCGTTCCTGGCTGTTCGTCATCCAACCAAAAACAACCCTACCTTTCATTCCATTCTTTTCCTGTGGATCCAAACCTGAAAACGAAATGGATACAGGCGATTCGAAGAGATGAAGGGCATAGTTTTACTGTAAAAACAGGTAGCACCTTTGTCTGCAGCCGGCACTTCGCTCCGGAAGATTACATTGGTGGCTGCGTCGTTCGTCGCCTGGAGAGTGGTGTTGTCCCGAGCCTTTTCCTTTGGAACAACTTTACTGCTCCTTTGAGAAGGGAGTCAGTATATGACAGAACTTCCAAACGGCAGTCTATGCAGCTATGCTGTGAAGCTAGCGACATTGAGGCTAAAGCAGTAAAGATGGATCACGACTACGTGTCACACCCACCTGCAGGTAAGGTTGTTCATAATGATTTGTTTAGTTAACGCTAGTCAACTATGTGTACCGTTATTGGATAAATGCGTTTGAACAAATTAATGTTTATAATATAAGCTGTTCACAAAATTCAACTAACGTTAGCCTACTACATCTGTAACATAGTCTCATGCTGTCTAGCTAGCTGTAAGGAGCCAGAGATGAGCAGTAGGGGAGAGTGGGGCACAACCTAATGCTTTTTAACTGTTTCTAATTTTGTAAACCAACTTTGGGTTTAGAGTATTTATTTTTTCCCCAAATAAATTTTTTAATACGACCATATAACAGTTTAAAATGTAGTATGATCTAATAAAAAAATATACAAGAAATATTAAAATATAAGTGTTAATATAAAATAACGCAATTTAAAAAAACTTAAACAATTTATTGATGTGGTAGCTAGTAAACACACTAAGTTTCATCATGCTATACATGCATGTGTGGAATTATTTAAAACAAGTGTTACAACTGGCCTGTTAGGTTACGTCCTGCTCTCCCCTATTTTAATTACATATATTTGATTACTTTTGAGTATTTTGTGATTTGTATTTTCCTTAACAAAGATAAATGAAATGGAATTTGTAATAAATACTTAAAATACTTTTTGAAACATGATTGTGTTGTGTTGAAAGGTAGCATAAATATGTTAAGACTGGTTTTTAATTTCTTTATCTTTACAGGTGCTCTGGATGAGGCTTTGGATTACATCCATGACTTAGAAGCCAAGTTGCAAAACACTGGTCTACCACCCCCTACTCTCTTCAGCCGGTACTGTGCGTCAGACGACCAAATACGTTTCTACACCAAATTTCCATCCGAGAGTGTTTTTACAATTTTTTGGGAGTCGATTGCACCATCTGCACATAGACTGGTGTACTGGACCAAAGCACAGAGGGCGGGTGAGGAATGCTGCGAAGAGCCCAGCCCACCACGCATCATCCCATTAATAGATGAGTTCTTGATGTACTCTATGCGGGTTGCTGTTGGCATGAAGGAGCAGCTCATTGCTGACATGTTTAATGTGAGCGTTGCCAGTGTTAGCAGGGTTACCATCACCTGGGCCAATTATCTCTTTATGATGCTCAGCTCACTTCCCATCTGGATAAGCAGGGAAAAGGTTAAGTCAATTACGCCCCTTAAATTCCAGAGGTACTGTCCCAATGTTAGAGTGATACTGGACTGCACAGAAATTGCCCTGGAGACAGCCTCATCCCTGACTTTACAGTCAGAAACATTTTCATCTTACAAAAACAGGACGACATTGAAAGGGCTAATTGGAGTTGCTCCCAATGGTTTGGTGACATTCATCTCACCCCTGTACACTGGGTGCATCTCAGATAAGGAGATCACCAGGATCAGTGGAGTCCTTCCCTTGCTGGAGCCAGGAGATGATGTCATGGCGGACAAAGGCTTCCTCATTCAAGACCTCCTTACTGACATTGGATGTAAGCTCGTCATTCCACCTTTCAAGCGTTCCACTCAATTCAGCAAGGAGGAAACGGAACAAACACAAGCCATTGCCCGCCTCAGGATTATAGTGGAAAGAGTGATCGGTAGAATAAAATCCTTTCACATCTGGGACTCTCCCGTGCCGCTCACACTGATTGGCAGCGTGAATCAGATCTGGCTAAACTGCTGTGTTTTGGCAAATTATCAAGGACCTTTTTGTTTTGAAGAGTGAATGTTTGATATGTAAATTATGTATAATGTGTAAATAGTATGTACATAATTTAGTGTTCCCACATGTTCTTAAAAATCTAATTAAATTGTTATATTCTTAATATTTTTTATGTTGAAATGTGACTGACTTCACAGAAAAATTTGAACAAATAAAACAATTTTGTTCAAAATTGTGCCTCATTTAATTTTTTGCTATGACATCAACTGATTAATAAAAGCTAAATAACATCAAACATTTACAATAAAAAATAACATTACAGATCATCAACAGTAAGACAGAAGGCTGAACTGATTGTTAAATACAAGATTATTGTAATTTAAGGTATGCATTGATGTATGTGCCATAATAATATAAATCCAATTTCTCTTTCATTTCTGCTATGAATGAGTCATCACGCCAAATTCTTTCCACAGTTATCGTTGATAGGGTATCTGTAACAAAATCACACCATGTCAGTCCTGTGATTGCCAGCTGGCCCTGAACCTGCCAGTAGTACTTATGTGAACGCCTCAGACTGGCGTGGCCTTCCTGCACCTTGAGGTGAGCAACCTGCGATGGATCGTTTTTTGTGCTGCTCTTCACCTCAACCAAGCCAAAAGGAGGCGACTCTGAAGGGTCATACACCCGACCGTCTGGACTGGCCCCGAGATGTGGTGCGTCAGGGTGAATGACAAATCCTGCTGGTAAAACGTTAACTCTCAACAGCGCAGCATAGTTTGCCAGCACTTCAGACTCCACTAGTAGACCACGCTTCATTGCAGCTGTTTGCTTTGTGGAGCCTCTGATCATCCGAATAGCTGCAGACTCCAGCTCTGCACGACACGCCCGACTACAACAAGCATCCCAAAATAGACTAGCGGTCAGCCTTGGTCGCCGTAGCTGTGTCCACGCAGGACATTTGGATTGCTGCTGAGTTTCTTTTGCTATCTCGCAGGACAGCTCCGGGGACACTTCTAGAGACTGGAGATGCATTAACTGATGCAAGGTCGGGACGAAATGCAACCTGGGAAAAGTGTGCTGCATCACAGGAAGGGAGGGAAATTCTGGAGCCATGTGGTGTAGGAGGAGGTCACTGGACTTCTTGGGTGGACAGTGATAGGACATGGGGGATCCACGAGGGACAGACCCAAATATGGATGGCGACAGCTCCATCTCAGAAACCCCATCCAATACAACAGCCATGAGAGATTGGGGCTGCACCTGGCTTAATTTGCTTCCAGATGCCATCATATCTGGATCTGGAAGTGGTCCTACACAAGAGAAACACAAGATTATTGGTCACACAAAAGAAAAGAGATGAGTGCATAACTACACTTAAATTTTATTCATTATACCTGCAGTAACCATAAGTTGGTTAGTCATTACATTAAAAAAAAAACTTACAACTTACAAAGCAACAAAAAGTTAAATTATTCACCTGTATATGCCTTGTACAGTGTGGACCTCAGACCGTCCCTGCCAACGGTTTTGGGCTTTTGCACCACCAGCTCACTAACAGGTTCAGGATGGATTCCCTTATAAGTAAAAAGCAAAAAGCAATTAGTCTGTAGTCACTACTGGGGGTGTTTTTATAATAATTTACAGTTGTTATGGATACACATCAGTTCTTGAATCATAATGAAAATTTGATCACAAACCCACCTGTGTTCTTGGTCTGTGCCATCTTTGCAAGCCACTCGTGCAGGCCAGGGGGGGTGGAACAGCCTGCAGACCCAGCTGTGAATAATGTGCGGTCTGGTACAGGATGGCAACAATGTGACTGCAGAATCCTTTACCAGCCGCACAACTGCAGGAGAACGCTTTGAGGTTGGCACTTTCTGCATCCAGTGATATCTAGACACAATAAATTAAATAGGTTACAATTAAATAGGTTACAAATAAGTCATTCTTATGTTGCTATGTCAATGTTCATTATAACATGAAACTATAACTTTCAGTAGGGTGACCAGATTTGAGTATGTAAAAAGGAGGAGTAAAGTGAGTTTGTGAGATATTTCATCTAGAGTAATTGATGTTCAGAGCTGCGTACATAAAGCAAATATGTTCACATTTCATCTATGTTCAATTTTATTTATTATTAATATATTTATATTTATTAATTAATATTATTATTATTAATTTATTAATTTTATTTTATTATATTATTATTAAAAGAGGACATGTCCAGGAAAAGAGTATCTGGTCACCCTACTTTCAATAAAATAATAGTAAGTGAAGAAAGTGCCGCAACCGCAGCAAGAACAAGAACAAACACGCCAGAACGGGCAACTTTTGCCAACCGGCATACTGTCTTTATAGTCAAACCTCCAGTTTGTGAGGCTCCTCACTCTTTCTCATTGACCTGAAGCATCTACCTCTCACTACCACCTGTCCCTGGAGTATATTTGATACTACAACAAAACATTACGTGTTATCTCACATAGAAAAATACACAACTTTACAATAATGTCAGTAACATTTCATATTAACATGGTACAGCTTCACCAAATTACTGGTTGTTATGTTAATCTCATGCATTCGCACTTAAACACACACAAAATATTCACTGCCATGTGTTATACCTTATCTTACAAATTCACAACACCTAAGATTAACAGTTGACGCAAAGATTTATATACCGGTGATGATGCGGCTATGGCTAAGCTAGCTAAAGCTTACCTTGGTAATGGTGGATAAACTCTTCATGGAAGAATTTATACCCCTTGTCCAATTTGCTCCCTTTAGTGGACGAATGCATCTCCACACTCTTCACCACATCGGCGCTGGTGAACTTCGGTAGACAACTCAGGCTCGTCGAAAACACTAGTCTAGCCAATGAGTTATATCACTGGAGGAGACACGCCCGCTTTAGAAGCCTGGCCGATGGTGGCGGAGCGCGACGCCATCTTGGTGAGGTCAACGACGCCCACATGACAATGATTTCTATTGCTTTTAGTGGTGTCTAAGTAGCTTTTATATACTATATATATATTTACATTTATATATATTTATACATACATTTAAATATATTATATTTATATATATAATATATATATATAGATACATCATTTGTTGTTGTTAAAGAAGAGAAACAGTCAGCCTTAAGAGCTCAAACTTTAATGAAAATGCATTGTTGCAGGACTTCTTACAAATAAAAAAAATTACAAAGAATTTTTAAAAATAATTTCTAAACATTTAGAAGTTTTAGACCTCTTTGACATGTAATTTAAATTATTTAGAAAAACCCAACAATAAGTCAATAATAATAATAATAATAATAAATCAATATAAAGTCTATACAAACAATAAATAATAACAATAAATAAATAATAAGTCAATAAATAATAAAAAAGAATAAGTCTAATAATAATAATAATAATAATAATAATTTAAAAAATATTCAGAAGAAGTCCAAAAGTGAACAATAGATTTATACTGATTCATGTGACTGATCAATTTGTTTTATGGTGCCGAGTTTCAAGCAAACAGTCTGGCATCTTATCTAAATGTGTTTCCGGTCAGACTGTGTTGCTAGTTGGTACCACAGTGATCCATCTGGGTTAGCTCTTTTTATTGTTAAGATCTCATTTTTCCTCAAGTCTGAATCCATTTGAAACCTGCAAGAAAAGTTCAGTCACTGCGTCAGAAATGCATACATCTATATTACTATAATAGCCTAGTATGCTGTATAGAGGTTTCGCAAAATAAGATGTACATTTATGTCGACAGCAAATTATCCGTACATCATGCAGCATGTTGGTAATAGCCCTGCAGCATCATGCATGTCAAGATGTGTATGATTAATGAAGCCCATGAAGCATTAAAAAAATATAATAAAATACTTACCTGTGATATGTTATGCCTTCCTCCTTCATGGACTCAGTTATCTGATTTTGACAGTTGAAACCCGCACAATGAACTGGTACTTTACAAAAAATGTGTTCACATGCATGCACCGCACTAGTAACTTGACCTCACCAAGATGGCGGTGCTCTCCTCCCATGAGGAATCACGTGATGTCTCCTCTAGTGATATAACTCATTGAGTCTAGCTGCCATTTCTCCGCCAACAAAGCACAAACCGGAACTGGTTTTACACGTTGATGACGTATTTCCGGTTTTTGTGAAAAAGGTCTATTAACAGTAATGAGGTAAATATATCTTTCTGCTGCACTGCTGCATCTTAACCTAAACTTTAACATATCATTCAGAACTCCAAAACTGCAAAAAAAAAGACATTATATTAACTTTATACGAGGAGAAAAACAAAATTTGCGTAAAAAGTAAAGGTTTCTAGTAACATATGCTTCAAATATCCTATGAAATGACGTCTTTAGCTGCATACTCACGTTTCTGTTCTACTCATCAAAGTATTTCATAAAAGTCCATTTCTGAATGACTCAAATGTAAATGGTTAGATCAGCAAGAGCATTATTTCCACAACATACTTTAACAATAAATATGTTCTGTGTGAGTAACTCGTTACTGGGCTGTAATCCAGTTTGTCTTGTTTTAGCGGCGCTGCTTTGCCACCAGGGAGCACGCAGCGGGCTTCAGGCTTGTGACATAAATGTTTGGGGTTCGGCGCTTCATTAGGTTTGAACGTCTTCAGACGGACGCTGGTTATGTGTTTGTAATGGGACACAACGTGGATTTTGGCGTAAACATTTGCCCATTTCGTTGCAATTAGAGTACTGTCGATATTTCTGGCTTGAAAATGCTACCTTTGTAGCTGAGACTTCCTGTTTTCATCCCGACGGCGACGGTGAGCCGCACGCTTGTTCAGCGTGTCCCCGCCCACTTGGCTCCTTAGCCAATCATAATGTCGAATGGGATCCCCCCACCCTCCCGCTCCACACAGAAGGCGGGTTTACACACTCGGGGGGGCTCGCTGCTGATTAAACTGCATCAAGAAACTGAAGGAACGCGCCACGATTTATACAAAGTAACGGTAACGGGGTTGTAGCAGGGACAAATGTAATTAGTTAGATTACTCCATTACTTTACTTCTAACGCCGTTAGTAACGCAGTTATATTGAAACGCTGATCGCGGATCAGACTGGCAGCTTGTTGTCGCATTCACAGAGAAAAACCAGCATGAAAAGTAGCTCCCCCAGCTCCTTTCATTGACTACTGGTTGCTCAGAGGGAGGTCAGATGCAGGCTTTGAGGTCTCAGACCAATATTACGGATGTTACACTCCAGGAGACTAAGCATCCAGCTGGACTGAATTAGTAGCAAACAACCTCCTCAGGTTATAGATTTCTCTGACTTCCATGTGAGTGATTCTTACTAAAGAGTAATAGATCCAAGTGTGAAAACAGACAATTTTTTCAGGCGTATTTGTTCAATTATTTATACACAAGTTACAAAACATGCAAATCAAACCAAATCAACAACAATCAAGGGGCTTACAAAGATGCCTACTGGTACCTGCAAATCTGGAAATTGTGCAAAGCTTCATGGTGGTTTTCTTGTTTGTTTTTTGTTGATTTAGGTTTTAACACAATCTGGCATTTGGTTAAAACACATCAGTAACAGTACCCTTGACTGATATGCAACTCCATATCATTACTAGAATAATTTCTCATCCAATTGTTGTGTGAAAATGTTCAAAATATATGAAAAATGGCTCACTAAATGAATTCTGACTGTTGAATGGCAGCTTGATAAAAAAGGAAGTCCACAACACCAAAATAATAGTTTTTTTCAAAGGTGGTAAAAATATTAGAAAAGTTAGTTCATGGTTAGATTTTTCTGTCCTTTTTTGACTCATCCTCAACTTTTTTGCTTGTTCTTTTCACATTATTTCTTTATTTGGGCTACCTTAAGTTAAAGGGAAAAAAATAATGGTCCCACTTGGCAAATAGACTAACAAACCTTTAGAAAATAATTGATCATAGACAAGTAATTTACCAAAAATAGTTTTAAATAGATCATGCAATAACTTGCTTTAGTCACCTTATTTGACTTCCATCATGTACGCTATGTTACCAAAATGTATTCACTCCCTGGCCTTGACTCACATATGAACTGAAGTGCCATCCCATTCCTAACCCATGGAGGGATAAATGACGTTGGTCGACCTTTTGCAACTATTTCAGCTTCCACTCTTCTGGGAAAGCTATCCACAAAGTTAAGGAGTGTGTTTATAGGAATTTCTCACCATTTTTCTAAAAGTGCATTGTTGAGGTCACACATTGATGTTGGTCAAAAAGGCCTGGCTCTCAGTCTCCGCTCTAATTAATCCCAAAGGTATTGTATCAGGTTCAGTTCAGGACTCTGTGCAGGCCAGTTAAGTTCATCCACACCTCCCTCTGTCATCCATTTCTTTATGGACCTTACTTTGTGCACTGGTGCACAGTCATGTTGGAAGAGGAAGGGGCCTACTCCAAACTGTTACCATAATTTTAGTAGAACGGATTTGTCCAAAATGTTTTGGTGTCCATGAAGCATTCAGATTTCCTTTCTCCTGCCAACCTCTAACCCTAGACTCGTCCATCAGATTGCCAGATGGAAAAGTGTGATTTATCATTCCAGAGAACGCATCTCAACTGCTCTAGAGTCCAGTTGTGGCATGCTTGCATCAGACACTTTGCATTGCACTTGGTGATGCGTGGCTTGGATGCTGCTGCTCTGCCGTGGAAACCCATTCCATGAAGGTGTCTGCATACTGGACTTGTGCTAATCTGAAGGTCACATGAAGTTTGGAACTTTGTAGCAACTGACTGTGGAGAAAGTTAGCAACTTCTTTGTGTTGAACCTTCTCTGTCAGTTTACATGGGTCACCACTTGGTGGCTGAGTTGCTGTTGTTCCCAAACTCTTCCATTTTGTTATGATAGAGATGACAGTTGACTGTGGAATATTTAGGAACTAGGAAATTTCACCACTGGATTTGTTGCACAGGTGGTATCCTATGACAGTTCCACACTGGAATTCCCTTAACCTCTGAGAGCGGCCCATTCTTTCAAAAATGTTTGTGAAAACGCCTGAGGACTTGATTTTAAACACCCATAGCCAGGTTAAGTGAAAAGAAAAATGATTCTGAACATTTGGATGGGTGAGGAAATACCTTTGGTAATATTGTGTATATTTGGTATACTTTTTCTTATATTTTTAAAAATATCTTTAGTGATTTGCAATCATTTTTTATCAAATAAAACAGTCCACATTCCATTTTTCTGTGAATACTGTGTAGCAGTGGTTGGTGACTTTTTAAAACACAGGTTCCTTCATAAGGTATCTTTTTCAGGCAAACACCTCCTAACCAGCACTTTGTACGCAGAGACACTTCAAAATGCTTTGTAGAGTGACAAAAAGCCTAGACAAACCTGTAAAAAAATTAAACATTTATATAAAAGCACATCATTTTTAAAGAGAATACAACAATGTAGAAATAAAGGCCAACATTAAAAAAACTGTTTGAAAGGCTGATCATTCAGGGCGTGTACTGGAATATTGCTCTGTAGCCGTCAAAACAGCCTCAGCACACAGTTACTTTATTTCTTGTTAATAGAATGGTGTTGACCACACAACTGCTGTGTTTCTTTTAAATGTTGGATTATTTTTCCCCACACAATGATTGGACACAGACTCCAATCACAACTCCATTATTGGAGGTTGTGTTTGACAGGAGCCTTTTATAAATTACAAATGGAACAAAAGGCTCTTGAGGTTTAAAAAAACAATGCCAGCAAAATAAAAATACTAATTTATAAGCCCATACTTGGAAATTTGTTTTTTGAAACAACTACCTCTATGTGAAAACCTGTTTGCTTTAGGTAATACATTTGTAAATAAAGGTTTTTGTTTTTAATCTTAAAATCATTTTGGTTGTTGTTTTTATTTGCCATATCTAATATGTTATCTTATATTTTGCCAATATTGTCTTTTATCCATCCATCCGCTGGGGTCAGGGGACTGCCGAGGCCTGTCCCGGCAACTGTTGGGCGAAGGCAGGGTACACCCTGGACATGTCACCAGTCTGTCGCCGGACCACACAATTACACACACCTAGGGTCAATTTAAAGTCATCAGTCAAACCACGACGCATGTTTTTGGACTGTAAGAAGCCAAAATTCCAGAAGAATGCCCCACACATGCACAGGGAGAACATGCAATCTCCACACTGAAACATCCCAGCTGGGATTTGATGCAGAGCCCTTTTGTTGTGAGACGAGAGCGCTAACTGCGCCAATGTGCAGCCCTATTGCTAATTTTGGATATTGTCATGTAATTTCTGTTAACTGTAAGAAACTTTTTTGCAATTTTTAAAAGTACTTCAAGGAAACATTGTGCGTTTAAGCATTTAATCTGAAAACCATATTTTGTTTGTTTTTTAGACGCTTAACATTGGTAGTCTTTGTTGCTGAGGATTATGAATATTTGTACAATATTTTATTTTAAGGGGTGATGATGTGATATGATATTTTTATACTGACTTAAAATATTGTAAGGTAAATTTGTTTATGTAGAGTCAGACAATACGAACGTCTAATTTTGCATTGCATTGTTGTGCACTTGTGGGCAAAACCCCCTCAATTTACTAAATGGTTTGTGCTGTGAGCATATGGCTGAAAATGGGAGACAGGAAACAGCCGAAGAGGACTTTGGTCAAGCTCACCTGTCAATAAAAGTCTGTATATACCTTTGTATAATAATTGGCACTTAAAAATTAAATTTGATTACTTTTGTCATGCAACTATAAAGTAGTTAAAAGCAGGCAGAGGTGCGATTAATAATTGATGTTTGTGCTTTTGCTCCCTGGCGCCCTCTTGCGGCCACTTCTTGTGTCAGATCGACAGCTGTGTTTCTGTGTTTTTACAGTTTTTAATATTAGGCTTTAGTATCTGTGCAGAAAAACGTTCGCAGAGCCTACAGACTTCTCGAAATTCAAAATAAGAAAAAAAAACCCTGCTCTCCCGTCGTTGGCGCCCACTCACTTGCTCTCATATTTCAGTTTTTTTCCTCTCGTGCCTCGCGCTCGCGCCCCCCTTCGTCCCGCTGATAAGCAGCATAGCGGGGAGGAGTTCTCCTCTCCCGGGGCTCCTCCTTCCGCTCCCATCGTTTTTTTTCGTTTGCCCCCAACACTCACGCGCGTCTCCACCCCCCACCCCCCGCCCCTGAACCTTCGTTCAGCCTGCTGGCCGAGAGGTGAAGATGTGAAGGACGGGGACAGAGGAGCATAGTAGAGGGGGTTTCTGGGTGTTTTTTTTTTTTTTTTTCGAACGGAAAAAGGTATCTGGAGCGCCGCGAAGGAGAGTGGGGGACTCTTCGGAGACATAGACGGAGAAGATTGAGGGAGGAGGCGAACGTTGGCTGTAAACACGACAGAAAACGACGAATAGGACGCCCCCCCCCCGCGCCGTACCACCTCCCGCGCGTCCCTTCTCATCTCCATCCTCCTCTGAAGCGCGCCGGAGTGGCCTGCTCTCCGCCGGGCTTGAAGTCAACGTTTCCCATTGAATCTTTCTCTCCGTGGCGGGATAAACATTGAAGGAGCCGTCGCGATAACCGAAAGGACCCCACACGCGCGCGCGCGCGCCCTGCTCGGGATGTTTTAAACGGTGCCTCCGATAAGCTGGACGGGAGCGGATACCGAGGGCAGAGGAAGACTACGGAAGACGCCGGCCCCGACTGTCAGCGGCTCTCCAGCATCACCAATGCGAATGCACGGCTGCTGCCGCCTCTGCTGCTGCTGCAGAACTCGGATCAGCAGGGCTCTCATCCACCATGAACCTCTGAAAGGCATCTGACACGGGCACAGATGGGTAAGGAGGGATGCTGGGATTGTATTTGCTGGTTTGTTATGAGACAGACCCGTTAAGTTTTGCCTCACATTTTCTTCATTTGCACCTTTTTGCCCTCTGTGTGTCTATTGACTTTACTCTCATATCAGTATTTTGCATGATTACAAGTAGTACAGGCTTTGTGGTTGAGTAAATATATTTTTTATTTTCACTTTTTAAATAATCTCCTATGGATGGATTCATGTTGCACTTGTGCTGCCAGGATTATGGATTTTGGATATGTTTGTCTTGGATTTCCAACAAAAACAGATGAACTGAATGAAGTTTCTCAAAAATGCTGTCATTTCACTTTGAGAAGAAAGTGGTAACATTTCAGAGGAAAGACTTGTCACACATTTCCTTGCCCTGTCTGCACCACGCTCGTCTCTAAGCTGTTTACATTTGCATGCTGCAGTGTAACACAGGCTGATAGAAACTATTTACCCCTTGCACTTAACTGAAACTAAAATTCATGTAGACTTGATTACCGATTTCCCATTCTTAATTCATCCTTGGAGGTCAAATTCAGATCTCTAGAGGATGCTTGAGTTTGAGTCACACTTTGCAAAAAAAAAAAAAAAAAAGAAGGGAACTGTGGAATAAAGGATGCAATTGATGGTTGTAGCACACTTATGAGGTTTGGTTGTATTTACCTTCAGAAGTGCAGCCGGCAGATGTGTAAACATGTTCACCAGAGAGCATGCTTTGACCTATCCCTTAAGATGAGGGTTGATTTAAAACCCACTCCGATGAAAATTGTGTTTTTAACATGATCTTGTGGCATTTTTGTCATGATGGAGCTCATATTAAAAAAAAAAAAAAATCAAGCTTAAAATTGCATTTGAGTATTGTTTTTTTTGGTGTTCAAATTAGTGTGAATGGATGAAAACATGCTGGGTGACAAGCTCCATGCTCTGCTCCATTCTGATGCATCCACATGTAGACAAGTTGATCCATGTATGTCTTTGTCTTACTCTTCTGAGCTGGTATCCCACATTTCCAGAGGCCCGAGCAGGCTGCCTCCACAAGCCGCAGAGGCTTTCTCTCTGGTCACCAGTCAGCATGCCGGGGTCCGGCGTAGCACACAAGCAAGCTCCACCACCCGGGGGCTGGCAGAGCGGGGGCGATTACTCCAGCTCCATGAGCCCTGTGACAGACCGGTTACTTGTCTAGGGTGTACCTGCCTTCGTCCAAACACAGCTGGAACAGACTCTGGCATTGACGAAAGTTTGGAACAACAGCCCTTTCATCGTTTCGCTATATTAGTTTTGTACTTGGTGACTGAGTCACTGAAAATGTCACTTGCCCAAATTTTAGTACCTGATTGGTTTATGCAACGCGATAACCTCGTCAAAGTTGTCATATATGAACTCTCGCTGCGCCACTCAAATCGCGCACTCAAATCGTGCTGGTGCCGGACCACTGTGCCCGTCACTCAAATCGCGCCACAGGACCTCAGATCGTGTCTGTAACATTGACCTAACATTGAAACTGGCCAGTCTCACTGACGCGCGAATCGCGTTCGGTGTGAATACAGCTTTGGGTTGGAGTTGTAAGCTAGTGTTAGAAAGAAAACAAAGACGTACATGGATCTACTCAGCTACAAGTAGATGCATCAGAATGCAGCAGAGCAGGGAGCTTGTGGCCTGCTGATTGTAGCTTCTACATTACAGTTACAACCTTTTTCCAACTGCATTTATAGTTTGCTTCTGATTCACAATGATTGGAATAACGAAATAGTCAGAAATGCTATTTTAAGCTCAATTTTCTTAATAGATGCACACCATCATTAGGAAAAATTTTCAAAACACCTAAAACATAATTTTCGGCAGTGGGTCTTTCAGGGTTTGATAAAAGAATTAAAAACAAAAAAGTTTGTCTGCTGTACTGTATCAAGATGACATTTTAGAAATGCCACTGTTTCCTTGTTCTGACTAAACCTTAATTCCCATCTCCTGGAATGGCATCTCAGAGTTGTTAAAATTGGTTTTGGACGGCATGCAGGTCCAATGTAGGTGTGCAGAGCCGTAAAGCAGTCAGAAGAGAAGACTTTTTGCTTAGGCCAGTGGAGCATAAGGTGAAGCATACAGCTTTTACCGCTGTACTTTGTTTTCGTTCAGTAGCGTTGAAGTGGTTGATGATGTCTTGCTAAACATCCTAGAGTCAAGCGTTTCAAACAATCATGTAAGCACAGAGCATATCTTGTGGGGATGCAATTCACATTGTAGTGATGCTGATGTAGAGAGACAGCCCAGTGGAACAGCGAGAGTTCCTGTGTGTGTTGGTGTTTAAAAAGAAAAAACATATTCAGAGGGATTTTTTTTGCCACTGCTAATATCCTAGGCATTGTGCTGTACCGTGCTCAACTAGAGAAAAGAATTTCTTCATTACAGAGATGGTGAATGGATGGATGCACAAGATGAGTAAAAAATGAAGTCAGGACAAAAAAAACCAGTGCCTGTCTGGGCTCAGGGAAGGATTGAAGGCTTTTATTCATTCATTTGCCTGAAACTGTGTGGAGTCAGGAGGCCCACCTGAGCCCCACAGCTGCAGCTCACTTCCTTTGTCAGAACTGATCAAGGACACACATGTGCTGCATCTTTGTTTTTCACCTCCTGCTGCCAATTCACTGTCATTTGGAGATGCTCATGGGAGCAAGATTCAAGCCTTTGTGGTAGTTAACCGTACTGACTGATTGTCGTTTGTTTGATTGAATTTATTTGATTGGCTGGGGCCCTAGTGTGGGTGGTTTGCAAGTATTTTTGCACCTCCACAGAATCAAGAAACGTGCATGTAAGGTTGTCTTGTTTTGCAGATTGTCTATATGTGCCATTGTGTTTTTTGTCCTTATTTGTCTAAGTATAGCTTTGCGTTCTGCTGATATGTCCAATTTCTGCAACTACCTGAGAGTCTATTATTGTGAAAAAAATTAGACAGTTACAGATGAACAAAGTGTAAATACTACAGGCTGCAAGATATGAAGAACTTGCGATGTGCATTATTAGTGATAAACATTACGATGATGATATGATCGTGATACATGAATGCATAAATAGTAAAACAAAAAACAACAAATAGATTATAGTGTTCCCCTGCTTGTTCGCATTTTAATATTCGCTGTTTCACGTCTTTGCATATTTTTATCCATCACGGGACTCCTCTTCAAGACGCTTGTATGAGATTTTGCGTCCTGCAGGAATTTCTAAGGAGGGAAGCGGAGATGGAGAGAATGCCTGGCCGCTGAGGAAGAGCTGGTTCTACCAGTTCCTGAATCGCTATGACCAAAGTTTGTGCCCCTGCATGGAGAAATTGCATCTGCTGACTCAGAAGTGGACGGAAAATAACAAGATACACTGAAGAAGAATAGTTATCATCTAAATGATGGAAGAAACCGCTGTCTTCTGGAAGAAGATGCCTTCTCGTACTTAACTGCTGGAGGAAGCACGGGCTCCTGGTTTTAAGGCACAGAGAGGCAGACTGACACTCCTAATGTGGGTTATAAAGTACCCTACCCTTTGTTGCTCTGAAAAAAACCCCAACTCTTTTATGTTGAGCAATATTCTAGTGGTCTTTAAGAAAAAGACCACTTAAAGCCTCAGAAATGTTTCAGAAGGCTTTTTAATAAGTAAGAATCGAGGACGGACATTCTTCAGCCACGGGGGATGGGTGTTGGTTGGTTCTCTGTATTTGTGGATTCTGTGTATTTGTGGGTGTCATTGGTCCCTAATTCTCGCCAATACGGAGAATACTGTTCTATTTAACCCTTGTGCTATCCTATGACCCCACCCTTACATTGGCGTGTTCTCCCTACCATGACAATGATGGATAAAGGCGGAGAGGATTTCATGTAATCCATGGACACCAGTGAAGATCACAAATCATTGAAGAAAAAGGTTCAGTGCACTGTCTTGTGGGGTCTAGATGACCCAACTCCCAATGTTAAAGTGCCTAGGATAGCACAAGGGTTAACATCACACTCCAACTATGTTTTGATCTATTGTAAAAGAGTTCCCAGTGGTCTTTAAATAGGATTGTCGTTTTTAGCCTAAATAAAAAAAACCTGTTATTTTACAAAAGACAAAGTTTCTGTAGAGCGGCAGAAGTTCATCAGAAATTTGCCTCTGACTGTTGGTGCAGAAGTAACCCTACACTAATATCCCATCATTCCTTTTGTTTACACTCTCTCCCAACAGCTTACAACCCCAAGCTAACATTAGCATAGCAAGTATTATATTAAAATATCTATAAATAATATTAGCCTTTTATAGGGGAATAAAGAGTAGAGAAAGAGTTTGTCTGTGTTGTTTGCATGCTGTATGAATTGTGTGTGACTCATTCTATTCTAAGAGATGCTTTGTATCAGTGTGGTCCATTTATGACAACAGTTCTCTTGTCTGTTTAGCAATTGCTGATTTACACACATCCACTAAGAGAGCTGCTTAAAAAGGGTGGCTGTTTCATGCATGAGTCATTCAACTGTCGGCCTATTCTCAGTCAGGTCCAGCAGAGGGAAGGGGCTCCACTTGCTGAAATCCGGCTCTAAGCTGGCACTTCTGAGAGACTCCATCTGTATTTGTGTTGGTAATGTGCAGCTTTTCCCACTTGCCCATGCTCTCCTCCTTTGCTCCTTTTCTCTTTTCACGTCTCCCATTCGTTATTTTGCTGCCTCTTTTCTGTGCCTGTGACTCAAGTTGCAAGGCTGAAAGAAATGGCTTTGCTGGCACACAGGGAGGGCCGTCAGTTGATAGTGCCAGAGGTGGTCTGGGTGCGCAGAGATCAGCATCCCGACATATACCTTTTTCCTGTTAAAACAAACAAAGGAAGAAAAGAAGAGGATCCTAAAACAAGATTGTTAAATCAGCTGCAGGTCAAGCTTTTTGCTGTCCGATTTTATTGTTGTTTTTTTGTTTTTTGTTGAAAACTCATCTGGTTCATTTAGGCTGGGAAGGTCAGACTCTGTTTACTTTTTATCAAAAGACAGCCTGTTTTCAAGATTTTCTTAGAAAGTGTGCTGGAAATGAACACAGACACACACAAGGCTTGTTGTCATAGGCAGATGGGGGCGGACATCTGATAGTGTGGGAACAGCAGTAAAAGACGGCAACTTAATTTCCAAAGAAAAATCCGCCCTTTTCTTGGGACACCTTTGCTTGTTGGTAATGGAGCAGAGTGGATGTAAGCAAACCGAATGGAAACCCATCGCGGAATCAGCTGTCTTTTTCATGTTTACCCAATAAAGAGGTACTTTAGGTAGGTGATGCAACCTTTTTTTTTTTTTACATTGATTCATTTTAGATACACCTGCTTGTAAATGAAAAAAAGTCAAGACTTGTTTTTGTGAAATGAGCAAAGTAAAACCTTTTATTGCAAAAATTTTGATATCTTTACAATCTTAACAATTCATCATCAGATGCTTTCTAATTTACCGTTAGTGTACAGTGTTTCCCTGTTTATTTCTGGGATTACATTCTAAGAATTATCCGTGACAGGTGAAATCTGCAAAGTGGCATTGAAGATGTTTTAAGGCTGTTAAACCCCTCACTACTTACACTTTTTCTCAGACAGAAATGAACATTTTCACACTTTTCTTGTTCAAACTCTCAAAGTTCAAACTTTCATAGAAGCATAAGTCTAGTATTATAGACTGAAAACAAAGATCTGCTTGTGATCAAAGATTTTTCTAAATGGGGCAAACTGAGCGCATTCTGCACAAGAGACATGACACAGAGGAGATTTATTGACAAGGTCCATCAGGCCAATCAGCACCCAGTGTTAAAGAAAAAAGGGTGTGAAATTGCACTGAAAAAAATCTGCAAAACCGCAAGACAACAAAAGGTGAACCAAAATATAGCAAGGGAACACTGTATTTGAAACAATTTATTGCATAAAAATGTAGGTTATAAATTAGATCAAAGGAAACACATGTTTCTTGTCAACATTCAAACAGTCTTGTCAACATTGTCATGTTGACAAGACCTTTTTGTAGGTAACCCTTTAATACTGAAGCTTTAGCTCCAGTATTAAAGGGTTGACATTATTTCCAATACTGTAACTTTTCAACCATTTATGCTATTAAAATAATTTTACCGGATTCTGAAGCAGACATAAGCAGCGTCGCACTGATATGCAACACTTTACAGTAGTGAAGTGCTTAAGTAATCAGCGTATATCAGTTTATTCTGTTGCGTAGAAAAGCGACTTTGCGGTGATATGCAACACGTTGCGTTAGTAACATGTTGCATATATGTTGCTAGCTGAAAGCAATAGTAGCGCTCCTCAGATGGTAATGTTGTGGCTTAAGCCTGTGGTTGTGTTCTCAGACCTCAGCTGTTTCAGACTGACTTGATGGAATCTAAAAGATGGCTGGTTATTACTGACTCAGTCTAGATTACTTTGTCAAACAGACTGAATGGCAGAGTTTAAGCAACAGTTAAGGGATGGTTGAGCAAAGTATGTGAAAGGGTGTTGAGGCCTCACCAGTTCCTCTTACTTCCTGCCCAGGGGCGGGGAAGATATTAATAGATTTTCTTTAACTTGCTGGAAGTCAGGTGGGACAAAGGGATGTTTTCTGTACTTGCACACAAAGGTAAGATCACTGTTGTGCACCATAGTGATTACTGGACACAATTTGGTGGAGGGGAAAAGTAAAGAAAAATGGAACTGTGCATGAGCTTCGGGGAAGTCCCTAAAATAATGAGGTTGAGAATCATCTGTTAAGAATTCTCTGTCCTGTCTCAGTGACTGTTGTTTTGACATTGGATCTTACAGTAGAACTGCTCCTCATGTTCACTATCCTCGTCATGCGTGTAATCCCTGCTCCTGCGGAGGGGTCATGTCAGGCTCCGGGATGTCCAGACAGCTCAATGCAACCTCCCACCAACAGGTTTGCTTCAGCTGAGTTCAGCCTGCTGCTACTGCTGCTGGAAGAATTGAGCTGTGGTCGGTTTCTGAGCTGGTATTTGTGGACACTGTTCACTTTTAGAAACGCACAGCGGGTGATGCCTGCAAAAGGCAAAGGTGTCAAATGTAAACCTGTTCTTTTTGTGTTTCGACCTGTATCCGCTGGTTTTTCTTTTTTACATGTCAACCATGAAAGCAGCCACACATACATGAACTTGTGATCACCCATGCAGAGATAGTCCTCTTTTGTGTGTTATTTACAAACTATGCGCAGTGTGAGGGAAGTTTAAAAAAAATGGAGACAGAGTGTGTGGTGAAGTTTATCCTTCTTGCCTTCAGGTTTAGTAGTTTGAAACTTTATGGGTCATATGTTTTCTGTCTCTTACTGCTGTTGCCTATTTAGTTTATTATTTAGTTATGCAGATAAAAAAAAACCCAGACAGGAGCAACTGCATTTTAAAGGGAGCGCAGGTGTATCTTACAGTTCCCTTGAGGCTTGTACGGCGGCCTTAAGGGATTTCATTTTCATATCATCTGCATTCCCTGAGCTGTAACCACTTCTAAGAAATGAGTTTCACTGTAAAGGGAAACGTACAATTCTTTGTGAGCACAGTTATGAAGAGTTAGAAAACTCTCGGTGCGGAGGGCTCTCTATCCCTCTGCCGTGTTCCGCTGTGCCACAGAGGAGAAACACATTTCTTCACATGGATGTGCTCTAAAGCACAGAGATTTACATGTAAATGTAAGTAATGACTTTTTGTTTTAGCAGGACTTTTTAAAGTTATAAAACTGAGTTTGTTATGCATTTTCCAAACTCCTGTTGTAGATAGGAGCGGATACATTCAAAGTTGAGCTCAGGTGTCTTACAGTTCTCTTGATGCTCATGTGGCCACCTTAAGGGAGGTCATGAAAATAGAACAAACAATTGTAGTTATTGTGGTAAGAGAATATATTTGTAAGGATAATTTAGGTTGTGCACACTTATGACATTCAGATGATGTTTTTGTATGTTGCCTTTACCCCACATCATAGTCGTTAGTAAAATGTGGGGTGCCGGCTCCTTGTTGACTGTGCGCAAATGCTGCAGGCATAAGGTGTGCAGGTGATACTCAAGTCTCTGTAGAATACCTGTATGATTCCCACACAAACTACGGTCTTATTGTCTAATTTCCTCATTTCTAATGGCCAAGCTGCCTGCAAGGAGCGCACGCATCAGTGCAGTGCTCAGGATTTGGGGGGTTTGAAAAATGAAAAACCAGTTTGACTCCCCTGCATCCACCCTACTTTACCCTTTCATGTTAGATGCTTGCTACAGCCTGTCGCCCTCAGCATTCCTGTCAAAAAAATGGGCATGAACATTTTTGTTCTATGTGCTTACTGAGCTGTCTACAACTTTCCTGCGGACCACCTGCATGCCCTGTTTAGAAAACTGTCCAGTGCTTGCAGGCTTGCTTTGTGGTGACACTTGCTTCTTTTTTCTTTTTTTTAAAGCAAAATTTTGTTAAAGTCAGCATGCCATATCACATTGGAGATGTGTTGAAGCACAGCTAGGATACAAAATATAGACTTCATGGTATCCAATCTAGACTTCAAGTGTAAGACTTAGGCCTTGAAATTGCAACAATGTATATTTAACCAAAATTGTCCCAACATTTCATTTAGATTAAAAAGTGTATTTCTGAATTCAAATTTTAATTGTATTTGATTTGGGTTTTTGGTAAATGGCGTATATGTCATGACGTCGTAGACGTAGCAGACCCAGATGCTGAAACCCGGAAGTAACTCGCTACAAGGAACTGTTTGACAATGGTTTATTTTACTTGAGTAAAATAAAGTTATTTGAATGTGATAGTCCGTTCCTTCGTGAAGTGATCCAGAAATCCATAGAGCTGGTATAGCTGAGGACAGCGGAGCCAGAGAGAGGAGACGCGAGGACGCGTCGGACCTTGGAACCAGAGGGAGCGAGGCGTGGGCGCTGAGGACAGCGGGACCAGTTTGAGGCGAGGCGTGGACGCCGAGGACGGCGTAATCTGCATGAAGCGAGGAACCAGCGTGACCAATGGATGAAACCTGAAGGTGAGTACAAGACACAGTAAGTAACATGAACTTGGTAACCAGAGCAAAGACTAAAAGGCCAGGCATAACCACCGGAGTGAGTATAACGGACTGGCGCTGGATACTGGTGAGAAGCTCCCTTATGAAGGCTGGCAGGGTGATGAGGAGATGAAGATCAGCTGGTTCCAATCAGTAGAGCAGGAGAGCTGTGTGGGGGGAGGTGAACTGACAGGCACCGTGACAGTACCCCCCCCTCAACGACCGCCTCCAGGCGGTCCAGGACGGCGATCCGGGTGAGCCCTGAAGAAATCGTCCAGCAGGGAACGGTCCAGAATCATGGAGCGGGAGATCCAAGAGCGCTCCTCCGGACCGTAACCCACCCAGTCCACCAGGTACTGGTGACCGCGGCCCCGGCGGCGAACGTCCAGAACCCGACTGACAGTAAAGGCAGGGGCGCCGTCGATGAGCCGGGCGGGCGGTGGGAAGCGGACGGCGGGCACAAGGGGCTTTCCTGGAAGGGCTTGATTTGGGAAACATGGAAGGAGGGATGGATCTTTAATGCAGCCGGGAGCCGTAGCCTAACACAGGTCGGATTGATGACCCTCTCAATGATGTAAGGGCCTATGAAACGGGGTGCCAGCTTACGAGAGGTGACCTGGAGGGGAACATTCTTGGAAGACAACCAAACCTTTTGCCCAGGTTGGTAGTCCGGCCCCGCTCTCCTGCGTCGGTTGGCCATCCGGCAGTTACCCTCCCGGGTGCGAAGAAGAGCGACTTTGGTCTGGCGCCAAATGCGTTGGATGCGTTGGAGGTGATGTTGTACCGAGGGGACAGCCAGATCTATTTCATGAGAGGGGAACAGAGGAGGTGAATAACCGAGCGAAGCCTCAAAAGGTGACATACCGGTTGCAGAGGAGGGATGATTATTATGAGCGTACTCGATCCAAACGAGAAATTTAGACCAGCTGGAGGGATTTTGAGCGGCCAAACAACGGAGGGCGGATCCAGCTCCTGGTTGGCACGTTCGGCTTGGCCGTTCGACTGGGGGTGATAACCCGAGGTGAGACTGACGGTTGCTCCAGGGCAGAGCAAAAGGACCTCCAGACCTGGGATACAAACTGCGGGCCCCTGTCGGAGACGACGTCTTTAGGTATCCCGTGATGTCGGAAGACTTGGTGGACCAGGATGTCGGCCATTTCAGTGGCCGTGGGGAGCTTGGCCAGCGGGATGAATTGAGCTGCCTTGGAGAAACGGTCAACAATAGTCAATATGACTGTGTTACCTTCGGATGGGGGTAACCCAGTAACAAAGTCCATGGATACGTGTGACCAGGGGCGTTCAGCAATGGGCAGAGGATGGAGGAGTCCGGCTGGAGGTGAATTGGAGGACTTGGACCTAGCACAGATAGCACAGGCGGCAACAAAATCCCGGATGTCCTGTTCCATATTGGGCCAGAAAAACCTGCGTTTGATGAGATTCAAAGTTCTCTGGGCGCCCCCATGGCATGATATGCGGGAAGTGTGCCCCCACACCAGAACTTCAGAGCGGAGAGAGGTGGGCACATAGAGTGCGTTGGCCGGAGGAGGAGGATGATCCGGCTCCTCATCTTGGGCTTGCAAGACCCGCGTCTCGACATCCCAAGTGAGGTTACCAATTATACATGAGGGAGGAATTATGTGAGTGACCTCCTTCTGGTCATGGGGACTATAAAGGCGAGAAAGGGCGTCGGGCTTAACGTTTCTGCTACCGGGTCTGTACGTGATAGTAAAAGTAAACCGATCAAAAAAGAGACACCAACGGGCCTGACGAGAGTTGAGACGCTTGGCGGAACGGAGATACGCGAGATTTTTATGGTCTGTCCATACTACAAAGGGTTGATCAGCTCCCTCAAGCCAGTGGCGCCACTCCTCTAAAGCGAGTTTGATTGCAAGAAGCTCGCGGTTGCCTACGTCATAATTCTGTTCCGCAGTGGACAGTTTGCGGGAGAAGTAGGCGCATGGTTTGAGCTTCCCCGAAAACTCCTCGCGCTGAGATAAAACGGCTCCGACTCCTGTGTCGGAAGCGTCGACCTCAACAATGAATTGGCGTTGTGGGTCTGGTTGTATGAGGATGGGAGCGGAGATGAACATACGCTTCAGTTTGTCGAACGCGGCTTGAGCCTCAGGACCCCAATGAAAGGGCTTGTTGATGGACGTAAGCTGAGTGAGAGGGGCGGCGAGAGTACTGTAATTGCGAATGAATCGCCGGTAAAAATTAGCGAACCCTAAAAAACGCTGAAGCTGTTTGCGTGAGTTGGGAGGTTCCCAGTTAGACACAGCGGAAACCTTGGCTGGGTCGGGGCGGATGTTGCCAGCCTCTATAATAAAACCAAGGAAGGAGACAGAGGATACATGAAACTCGCACTTCTCGGCTTTAACAAAAAGTTGGTTTTCGAGAAGGCGTTCGAGGACCTGACGAACGTGGAGAATGTGGATCTCTTGATTAGGAGAGTAAATGAGGATGTCGTCCAAGTAAACAAAAACAAACCTATTGAGGAAATCTCGGAGGACGTCATTAACCAAATTTTGAAAAACTGCAGGGGCATTGGTGAGCCCAAAAGGCATCACCAGATATTCAAAATGCCCTAAGGGGGTGTTAAAGGCAGTCTTCCATTCGTCCCCCTCTTGCATACGAACGAGATGGTACGCGTTGCGGAGATCTAATTTCGAAAATACGCGTGCCTCTTGAACGGAGTCTAAAGCAGAATTGATGAGTGGCAAAGCGTATTTGTTCTTAACCGTGATCTGGTTAAGTTCTCTATAGTCGATACAGGGACGTAGGGTCTTATCTTTCTTCTGAACGAAGAAAAAACCAGCAGCAACGGGAGAAGAGGAGGGGCGAATGTGACCTGACGCGAGGGACTCATGAATGTATTTTTCCATAGAGGTCCTTTCAGGACCGGACAAATTAAATAAACGTCCTTTGGGGAGAGCAGCGCCTTTAAGTAACTCAATTGAGCAATCATAAGGCCTGTGGGGAGGCAAGGCAGCAGCCCTATTTTTGCTGAAAACATTCCTGAGATCATGATAACAGGGGGGTACCCTGGAAAGGTCAATCTCTTCAGGAACAGGATCAAGATCGGGTGAAAGCGATGGAATGGCGGAGCGAAGACAGTTAGCTAGGCAGTGAGTGCTCCAGTTGGTTATGTGGTGATTAGCCCAATCGAACTGGGGATTGTGATTGCGGAGCCAAGGAAAACCTAGGATGACAGGGAACTGAAGAGTTTGTGTAACGTAAAATTGAATGATTTCGTGGTGGTTACCGGAAGTGATCAGTTGCAGAGGCTTGGTACGATGAGTGATGCGGGTGAGTAATTGGCCGCCCAGGCCAGAGGCTTTGACAGGACGGTCCAGCGGTTCTGTGGGGAGACTGAGTTTAGCAACCAAAAAACTGTCAATAAAGCTCTGTTCGGCTCCGGAGTCGATAAGGGCTTGACATGAATGAGTTATAGACTGGTGACATAGTTGGACAGGAACATAAAGGAAATTCTTTTCTTGGATCGTAGTAGGAAGACCCTCCTGCGGCCTGTCCTCTAGTGGGGGGCTTCTGGAGTTTAAACGCAGATTGCATTGTTGCACATGATGCCCTGATTGTCCACAATAGAAGCAAGTACCTTCTTCCTTGCGTTTACGGCGCTCCTCCGGAGTGAGCTTGGAATGTCCGATCTGCATCGGTTCCTTAGAGTAGCGGTTGATGTGATCAGGAGGGTTGGCAGAAGAAGGGTCTGACGTGGGGGGTTGAGAGAAAAAGTTAGAGACAGTTCTTTTTTCTGTTCGTGGTCTTTCTACGTGGCGTTCATGGAGCCGCACGTCAGAACGTAGGGCTGCAGTGACGAGTTCCTCGAACGTACTAGCCTCCGGCTGAGAACATAGATGGTCTTTGATCCGATCATTCAGTGACTGATAGAAAACCCCTTTGAGGGCGACGTCCGGCCATCCAGCCTCCACCGCTAGGATGCGAAAGTCAATTAAGTGTTCACTTACGGATCTGCTGTGTTGACGTAATCCCAGAAGGCGGCGAGTAGCTTCTTCTGTTTTGCGGGGTTGGTCAAAAACCAGTCGAAACTCCCCAATGAAGCATTCGAAGGAAACTTGAAAAACAGAGTTAGCAGTCAAATAAGCCTGGGCCCATTGAAGGGCTTTACCCCTGAGGGAATTGACAATAAGCGTAATTTTACAGTGGTCAGCTTGGTAATACCGCGGGGCCTGATGAAAAATCAATTGGCATTGTAAGAGGAACCCTCCGCATGAGTTAACGTCACCTTGGAATGGTTCAGGTTGTAATCGAAAGTTCTCTTGAGTTTCTGAGATGGTGGTCTGATTAGAACTCCCAGCTCCGGAAGGTGGGGGGTGAGGAGTAGCATTAGCCAGCTGCTGATTGGTTAGCTCAACCAGAACTTGGGAAATGCTGTTCAGCCGGCAAAGCAGATCTTCTTGAACGGTGGTGACGCGAGAGATGGTACTATACAGGAGTTCTAAAAATAGTCCGTGTTGATTTACAGCAAAGCGGAGTTCTTCCGGGTCAGCTGGGTCTGGATAATGGCCAGTCCGTTCTGTCATGACGTCGTAGACGTAGCAGACCCAGATGCTGAAACCCGGAAGTAACTCGCTACAAGGAACTGTTTGACAATGGTTTATTTTACTTGAGTAAAATAAAGTTATTTGAATGTGATAGTCCGTTCCTTCGTGAAGTGATCCAGAAATCCATAGAGCTGGTATAGCTGAGGACAGCGGAGCCAGAGAGAGGAGACGCGAGGACGCGTCGGACCTTGGAACCAGAGGGAGCGAGGCGTGGGCGCTGAGGACAGCGGGACCAGTTTGAGGCGAGGCGTGGACGCCGAGGACGGCGTAATCTGCATGAAGCGAGGAACCAGCGTGACCAATGGATGAAACCTGAAGGTGAGTACAAGACACAGTAAGTAACATGAACTTGGTAACCAGAGCAAAGACTAAAAGGCCAGGCATAACCACCGGAGTGAGTATAACGGACTGGCGCTGGATACTGGTGAGAAGCTCCCTTATGAAGGCTGGCAGGGTGATGAGGAGATGAAGATCAGCTGGTTCCAATCAGTAGAGCAGGAGAGCTGTGTGGGGGGAGGTGAACTGACAGGCACCGTGACAGTATACTTATATAGCGCTTTCTCCCCTCTTACGAAGGCCCAAAGCGCTTTACAGTCACAGTCCCATTCACCCATGCACACACTCATTCACACACTGGCGGCGGACCTGCTGCCGAACACTGGCGCCAACCTCGCCAACCTCAACAAGGTGAGGTTCAGTGTCTTGCCCAAGGACACTTCGACACATGGGCGTGCAAGGCAGGAATCGAACCTGTAATCTTACGATCATGAGTCGACCGCCCTACCGCTGCACCACGGCCGCCAGTGGTAATCTCTAGCCCTATGAGGTAATGATGCAAATTGATTTACAATTTGAGTTAAATCGAATCTATATGTGTATGTACTCTGTAACTGTAAAATCAAATTTTCTTAATAATGAAGGTGAGCTTTCCCCTACCTAGTATTTTTCATAATGAACAAAAGTAATCTACCTTTAAAACTATCTAGAAAGAGTTTTCCATTGCAGAGATGCAGGAAATTATTTTTTTTAATTGCCAACCCCTGTATAAAAAGTGTATTAAATTATTCAAAAAGTAACATCTAGCTGTCTGTCCATGTATTCATCCAGATGTATAGATGGATGGATGGACCGACAAATGGATGGAATGTTATGAATAAATAGTCAGTCATTAAGCTAGTTTCTTCTACTTGCTTTTTGCTGGATTTTATACAAATGTATTAATTTACTGCCATCACTAATTATACCCCATCAACCGGTCTTTTAGCATTCGGTCGTAACTCTATGTTTGCTTTGACTTTTACTGTTTCTTTATGGAGCATCCTGATCTTCTGCTTTATGAGCATGACCTTTCCTGGTTGCCATCTGCACAGCAAAGTAACACCATGAAGACTTCCACAAGGATGTTAAACAAACCCCACAGGTAGATGGCCACCATCGCGTAAAGCTGTGGGCTTTATATATTGCTTGAAAAACTATAATCTTCATTTCCACAAGCACACATTTGTCACATGTTCTAGATTTTCTGGCCTATTTCAGTCTGCATAAAACACAAGTGTACTCTTTACAGCGATTGACCTACTTGGTTGCTTCTCTATAGTCTCTTAGATCCACACAAACGTGGAGCATAGGCTGTAATGATTAAATATGGATTTCTTCTCTGGCACATGCAAATGAGTAAGGCTACAAAACACTCAACACATGGCAGTTATTTGTCAAAGACAAGCACACTCTCATTTACAAGCTTTGCACTTCCTTATAAGCTTTGAAACCTAGTTGTTGGTGGTGTTGTTGTTCCGTTTAGCCAGTTTTTTAGGGTTTTTGATTCCTTTCTCTGACTACTTCTGCATCATGTTCTACTTTTAAGTCCATGGACAGTCTTATGTTGAGATGTTGTCAGACAGTTTGGCCAAAATAGAACCGCTTCACTCTTGAGAATACATCCTCTCAGATAATAGAGAAATTATCTTGACCTGTGCTCAACCTAGTAGATGTTTGTTGAGGCAACGCTGGAATGCACCACGACTGCACAGTTTATAGGGGTGCCCGTTGCCAGTTAGATAGTGTAGCACAAGTCACAGTAGGGGCAAAAATGCATATGGCAATTATCTTTATGGAAAGCCAACATGGTTTGTGTTTACCATGAAGTCCTTAAAAATATTCAAATCCAGTGGTCCCTTGCTATTTTATGGTTCACTTTTCACAGTTAAGCTTATTTTTTTGTGCTGTTTTTGTTACAGTGCATTGTGTTCTGTGTTCTGATTAGGCGTAGATAATTGTCAGTCGATCTCTTCTGCGCCGTATCTACTGAACAATATGTGCTCAAGTGTGCCAAATGTACATAAATCTTCAGTTGTGAGCAGTTCTTTGGTTATATTCTACAAAGGGTGTATGCCATGCCAACTTTGTTTTTAATGGTTGTAGTGAGTAATTCAAGATCTTTGTCAAACTGACATAGTTGATAAACCAGTTGATAATTAACCAAGATGTTTACACTTGGTTGATTGTAACAGTCACAACCCACACCTGAACATACAACTCAGCTTTTGTTCTCCCATGTGATGCCAAGTGTTTCTTTCCTGTCTAACAGTTATGCAAAGAAATATATTCACATCTCAGTTTCTGTTCTTTAATCCTAAGAGTTTTTCTTTCCCCTCCATAACTGCTGGTAGGGTGGTTGGCATAATCCAAGATGAAGAAGCTCAGGGCATCAGTGTCCCCATCAGAATATCATTGTAGGTCGCCTGCCCTCTTTTTTTTTATTGGTAGAGTGGGGCAGTACTGTAGGTCTCTGGGTAAAGTAGCTATCTGTTGGTTGGAAATTTTTTGATTTTATTCATGTTGTGGATAAAACACTTTATCTGACATTTCCCAATATAGATCTGTCAAAGGCAGTGTGTCTGAGTGAAACCAAGGATTAATTTACCAACCAAATAGTGTAAATGCCTTTGAAGGGTCCATTTACATGAGCCAAAATGAGAGTGTGCTAGAAAAAGGTTAAAAAGACAATAAAAAAAAGCGGAACAATTCAGACTGACTGTCTGGGGCGTGGAATTATTCACCACACTTATCACATTACTTGTTTTAGTGATGTTGGTACATTTTAGAGAATTTAGTCACTAGTTTTGAGGTTGGCATGTTTACAAAGTGGAAGATGACTGTGTAAATAGATAGACTAATGGAAATGAGGTTTGAAGAAATAGGAAGACCAAAAATATTTTCATCAGGATTATCCTGCAGCACGGAATCCCATCTGGGGAAGTGCTAAACTCTCAAACACATGAACATTGAGTCTTAGAAAAATATTTAAAAAGGGAAAGCTCTCTTTTATTCAGTGTGAACAAGAAAAACTCTCTTTTTGTTCGAAAAAGGAGTCATGTGTGTAGTTTTTACATATTTATTGCTGTCTTTTTTTCTGGTTGAATCTTAACGAAAAATGCATTTTGTCTACAAACTACTACCCACCCTTCAGGAATCTGCAGCTCCCACCGGCACAGAAAAGCATATAACCTCAGCATGCTTTATATCAGTGGGCACATAAACACCTCACAATGAACATCATAAAGCTGTAGGGCTTGTTTTAAAAGAGACATGCTCCATAAAGAACATAATGAAGTCAAGTTTACATTTTTCCACTAAAACCAGCTGGTAAGAGCCGATGCTCAGAATCACAATTGACAAAAATGCTTTTTTGAACAAGGAAAGGGCATTTCATACAGAAAACTGCAACGCTTTTTGTGAACTATGACAGCTGAGGTCAAATTAAAAAAACAAAAATGAATAACTGATATTTCTGTTGACTGAATTCTCTTCTCTGTCAAATATGTGTCCAAAGGAGAGGTCAACATTGTCTATTCATGTGTGTTTCCAGCATGACAACAGTCCCCGTTTTAACAGCAGTGCAGCTTCCTGCCTTCTGTGCGTCATAGTGAAATGCAGATCATATTGTGTTTCTGTTTAACGTTTCACCCTGGTGGGTGTGCATTGTTCAGTAAAGGCTGTGTAAGTTGACACTGCTCACACAAGTACAGGATCTGCATTGTGGGTCCTGGAAAGTTGTGAGGAGCTGGAGTGTTGGGCCTGGGCCTCAACATGGAACAGGAACTGGCCTTAACTCTAGTGAAAAGTTGTGTTTATCTTTAAGACTCCAAGCTCCTGAGAGATAAACCCTTTCCTTTTGCATGTTCCTTTTCACACAATAGGGTTAAGGTTGGAAACTAATAAAAAACTATGTTTGGTTTTGGTTCTGCTCAAAGAAAAAATACTTGAAATAAAATACGTAAGGGTTAATGGCCGACGAAGTGTGTGTTATTACTTTTTAACGCACGCCGTGGAAGCCTGAACCGTCCGACGCGTCTTCACACTTCCGTGAAGTGCGTTAAAAAGTAATAACGCACACTTCGAAGGCCATTGACCCGCTTATACCATGGTCACTTACAAAAGCAATAAATATATACCAGTTTTTAGTCCTTAATTTTTGTTTTTTTCCCGATTTGGATCGTTTTTTGTGAGAAAAGCGGACTATGCGCCGCATCACGTGACAAATAGTCCGCGTCGCGCCGCACCACCGCTGCAGTCAAGATTTGGCGATATACATGCTGATCGTTCCGATGGGTTGAATAAAGCATCAGTTCAGAGAGAAAGTTCACCTCTTACCGCTTGTTTTTGTCCAAATGATGAAGCAAAAGGTTGTTTTAAAGAAGCTGGTGCAGTGATGCAAAACATTTAAGCTAGGTGACCAGAACTTATGTTTTCGCCGTGCGGTGATCAGGTTTTAACGCACACCCAGCAGCCAATCAGTATCGAGTATTCACCCGGACCATAGTATAAACTAAAGTTAAGTTATTTGGACATCAAATAACAGTTAATAGGAACAAATTGTGTTATGTAATAAATACCTATTCCATTTAAAATATCCTATGGACTCTTTGAATAGAAAATTGGTTGTAAATAATTACAGTAGTGAGGATGCTTGGTTTTAATTTGACTTATCTTTGCATCCCTATATCAGTTTTATTGTAATGTTTTTCTTTTCTGTTTAAAGTTGAACAAATTAAATATTTCCGTGGATAGGTTTTTGAATTGGATCAACCACTTCAGGCTTTATTTTTGATGTTGAAGTTCCTGTGGGTGACATTAGAGATTATCCCGCCAGTGTATATATGTTTATGATTTGAATCTTCAAACAAACTAATATGTTTCTTTTATCACTTTATCAGCTGTATTTAAATCACAAAAAATATTTTAAGCAAGGAAAAAAATGGCTTTATGATTTACTGACACTTTTTTGCTCAATGGTTTCATATCAATGCAACGGTTTTTCAGTGTGAGCATGATGGGTAATCCACAAACTGCCTCACCATATCATGATGATACGCTATATTAGAGGAAGGAGGTTCTTCCTTGAATGGGCTTCATTGTTTTCCAGCAGATCTGTCTTGGAGACAAGCCTGCAGGCAAAGCTCACACACTCACATGCAACCAGTCCAACACACATAACAATATGCAGAATAATTCACTTGAATTAAAAACAGTTTTGTACAATAACTCTGTTTGTTCACATAAGCTTTCCCCTCGGAAAACTGTCAGCACTTTGACACAAACACAATGAATTCCAGACGCTCTTGAAGACATGTCAGGAATCCAGGAGCTCGATAAAAGACACTCTGTGTAGTTTCATGACTTGGGCTGTGTGTATGTGCTGGGGCCAAAACATCTTCTCCTTCAGCTAGATTCATCAAGCTGTGCGGACAAATGTTTCTCTTTGAATTTGAAAAAGTCAGAAGTTTGTTTGACCGGAAATCCACTGCTTCGCTGATAAAAACACTGGAGGCTGCACTTTGAACACTGGAGAAAGAATGTTAAAGAAAGAAACTCAAACACTGAAAAAACGCTGTTTATTAGATTTCACAAATGATTATATTATATGACAATATTTTGGATTACTTTGAATGAATGGGTGTTTCACATGCCTTTTTTTTGCACATTCGAGCAATCTGATGCATCTGCTCTCCTTCAAAGTTAAAGAGAACCTTGAGATCTAAATGTGCTGTTCTGGCAGCGCACATTCAAATTACCTTTACCTCTTAACTCTAGTCCCCTGGTTTGCAGTCATTTATTTATTTATGTTGCTCCGTTTTTGACTGCTTAGAAAAATTTAATGTTTTTTTTGTTTGTCAGATATCAAAGACAAACGATTTGGAAAGAAAGTCACCAATGATGCCTGCGAGCTGAACCACTGTTGTCTTCAGGGTTTGTCATTTTTGGCTCCATCATCAATTGAAAATGTCATCATGCATGCCGTTTTGGCTGTGTTGTTTTACCACATATGAAGCTAAACAAACTGTCCAAAGAACCAGGTGTCTGCCACGCAGACATCATGATTGTCGATAGTCGATAAAAGCAAAAATGTGTGCGAGGAAGGATCCTTTCCTCCCCATCTGTGAATCAAACTGGTTGCCAGCTCTGTTTGGACTGCGTTCTCCTTTTCATCATTTTAAGTGCTGTACATTTTGTCAAAGTGACAATATTTGGTCTAAACTGGTAGCATCATGAAAGAGAGAAAACGCAACAAAACCTTCCTGTTGCTGCAATGTTTATATCTTAAAATGATTTGATCTCATGCATGTTTGTAAATGTAGGAAAAGCCTTCCTTTTTTAACTTTAGGTTAAAGTATAGAGCAGCGCTGTAATGATTGAGGTAAAGGTAATGGTTGTAGTTTAACCTCATTTCTTTGCAAACAGTTTTCAACAATTTATTACCTGTATCAGTGGTCCTTAAGAATTGAAATTATGTATTCTGTTAAAAATGAGAATTTCCATTTTTTGATTATAAGCACTTATGTGATCAAAGTGCATTGTTTTAAATACACGAGAACAGCAACTCAAATACTTGTTTAAATGATCATAAGCCTGAGATACAAAAGAACACATTCTTAGCTGCACCGAAGCTGAAAACGTGATAATATATTATACCAAGGGGAAAGCAAAGCAATATTTAAACAAGCAGCAAGAAAATAAACAAAGCAGAAGAAAGAAAATGAGCAAAAATCCTCTTTAAAAAGATGAGGGCAAACAACCTTCATGCTGATTTTATTAATTTTTTATTAATACACTCATCATACACTTGTGCACATTTTATCCTGTGGGAAATGTCTAATCATTTTGATTTAAAGTAAAATACTTACACACAATAGCCAAATGTGAAGTATTTTTATATGTCACCTTCCTGGTTGCACAATTCAGCAGATTATTTGCCACGCTTTGGCTTTAATGTTGATTTGACAGGCAGCCCCAAATCCACTTTTTTAGTCATTTGTGTTAGCATGCACCACAGATAATGCATAATTAGTTTTGTGAGCTAGTAAAAAACTGGGAAGGGGGTAAAAACTGGTGAAATTACTGTTACTAGTGAAACATTTAAAGGATAAAATGTGAAAGGTGAAAGGAAGTGCCTTGCCACATTTGCAAAGCAAATTAGCTGTTAATCCCAAAAGAGAAGATGCCAGGACGGTGACACAAACAATTCACAAAAGTATCTAAATATGTAAAAAAAAAAAAAACATAAACATTTGATAAGAGTAGTGGTAATGACATATTAAACGTGTCGAAAAAGTGATTCATTTTAATAAAATAATTCTCATTTACCTTTTCCAATATATCAAAAGAGCATGCAAACTCGTACTCATTCTGTATTTTTATGATCCAATGTTGATGGTCCCCTCACTGCCTTTCCTTTTCTCTTAACTTCAGCAGATCTCTGACTAACCCCAGCTGTTTTACACACTCTTTGACCACAGAAGTTCTGGGCTGCTTTGAGTTGCTTTTTTCTTCTTTCCCCTTTTCCTGTAGTCTTCTTGGCACTAGTTGGTCGTGTTTCTACTGATTTTATTTTAAAATATAACAAATGGAAAAAAGTTCACTTAGCTTCAGAAGGCAAGTATTAATGAAGCATTTGTCCATGAATTGTCGTGGTGCTTGTGATCACGAGGTCTATATCAAAGTCTGCTCACCTTTTGGAACGCACACACTCTTGTCAACCTCCAAGTCCCTGTCCATTTAGTCTCCATCTTTGTTCACGTTACTCCTCCGTGTGTCTTGCAATAAATGCCAATGTGCCATTAGGTCTTTTTATCAATGCTTAATTTTGATGGAGAGACTTTTGAATGTTGCATTAATCCTTAAATGAATATGATGACCGGTTAGCGTTTTTTAGCCCCAAGAGGCTGTTGTTCGCTCAGATAATCCGGTCACACAAGTGGGACTTAAGTACTGCTCTGAAAAACGAGGTGCTATGATAGGAGCAACAACTTATTTTAGTGACCAGGATGCACCAGTCCACCTGGAAATCCACATGATCACTAAAGAATAGGGAAGTAAGGGTAATCGATTACTGGTAATTGATGAATTGATCTCTATTCCTACTATCCGTCCAGATCAGGGGTCGGCAACCTTTTTTACTCAAAGAGCCATTTGGGACCGCCCCTAATGAAAAAAAAGCACTCGGAGCCACAACCCGTTTTGACATCATTATATATATTATGCATGTATATATTATATCAAGGGTGCTCATTACGTCGATCGCGATCGATTTTCAAGGACATGAGTGTAGATTGCGGGCCAGAAAAGATTAAAAAAAAAGTACTTCTTTCTTTTCATCTTCATGTTTATTTGTTACATGTTTATTTCAACATTATTGTTTATGTACTGATGATTAAAAACTACACAGTGAGTTTACATAAAGATACTTTAGTATTAACAGATGAGGCGTTTTATTAAAAAGACAGAAAGCAGCAACTGTCGTATTCATGCTCTGCTGTAAACGGTGCTATGCGGGGAGCATCATGGCATATTATGAGGCTTTTGGCGCTGCTGACTCCGTATTGATCAGTATTGATGGGGAACGACGACTACTCTTTATTTAGTGCTCCGTCCTCCGAACACACAATATATTTCACGCACACACCTCCGCTCCGTGCTCACACCCCCATCTCCACCTGCACGCCCCCCCCCCCCCCCCCTTCTTTCTCGTGGCACGCGCGCCGCTCAGCACACACCCACAACAGTATAAAGCGCGCGCCTCGCAGCTTCCTTGATGAGCTCGTATTTATCGGGCGAGAACGGCAGAGCTTATAGCAGGAGGAGACACGCGGGGCGGCTTCAATAAACTCCGGTTGCTGGACTTCTACCGGGGACGTGATGTGCTGCGGGGAGACAGAGTTTGCGCTGAGTGAATTTAAACTCGCGTCTGCAGTGACGTATGTGTCAGAGGATGTCAGATTGGCCATTCTGCATGTCAATCAAGTCCCGTACTTCTCGGTGAGGATTTTGATTGGCTGGTGGATTTTCAAGAAGCACTCTCTTCCCCTTCAATCTCCCCCACGTCCCCGAAGATGACAGGTCGATTGCGACCGACGCAACGAGCTCCCCTGCTCTGAAACACACATCACTGCACACGCGAGTCCAAAACACCAGCGCAAACTCTCCGTCACCAGAAAGCCGCTCCCCGCTCCGCGCCACGCCAAGCCCCCGGCAGAAAATCACTCCAGACCCGGAGTGTTTATTGAAGCCGCCTTTGAAATGCCATGAAAAATGAACAAACTAAAATAAATTAGAATTTTTATAAAATACTCATTATTTTCCAAAGTCACAGGGAGCCACAACAGAAGGATGAAAGAGCCACATGTGGCTCCGAAAGCATGGGTTGCCGACCCCTGGTCCAGATTGATCTGTCAGAGTCAAGTTGTTAATCAAATCAAATAGACCTATTCCATTAAAAAATTCTTTCAAAATAAGGTAAATTGATAATTGGAAAATACCATTTGGATTGAGGCATGTTAGCTTATTTTATTATAATGTAAAAACACGTGTGATTGCAGCAAAAGAGATCAAACCATCATTCCAGTCCAATGTGTGGAAACACTTTGAATTTTGCAAAGACATGTGACCATACAGTTTGGTATAATGTTTTAATAATGTTCCTTTTGAATTATTTTTATGTGGAAAAACATCAGTGGGCTGAACTTAAATTAAACTAAAATTTGAATAGATTTGTCATAAATTCCCGTTTGCTTGTTTGTTTGTACACATTTAAATTACACAGGATTATCTTGCAAAAAATATGAGGAATCTTAAAAACTCCACCTGCTCTGTTCAGTAACCAGGGGCCTCATTTATAAAACTCTGCGTAGGATTTGCGTCAGAAGTGGCGTACGCATGAAACATAGGACGTGCGTACGCACAGAAATATTCGGATTTATAAAACCATGCGCACGCACATCCTACGCATCTTTCCCTTAATAAATCACAACCAATTCTAAATGCTGCGCAGCTTTTGCGGCTTCATGACACGCCCATAGTTGCCCATAAATAGTCCGTGAAACGTCCACAAATGAATATTCATTGATAGCGAAACCATGACAAACACAGAGAAAATAAAAAAAAAACGTAACTTCACTCAGTGTGAAGTAGAAGTTATCGTTGGCGAGGTGGAAAAGAGGAGAAAAATGTTGTTTGGAGGGCACAGTGTGGGCATTACTAATGCCGAAAAAGCACGTGAGTGGCAAACAGTGACAGACGGACATCAAAGTCGGGGCAAAAAACGTCTGGCGCTGCATCGCTCGAGTGTGTCTGCCACGGGTGGGGGACAGGGGACACCGGAGCTGACCCCTCTTGATGAGAGAGTGGCGGCAATTATTGGGGAGTCCCTTTTACGTGGAGTAGTGACTGAGGCGGGGGGTGGGGGGTGTCGGGGAGGACACCGACGTGCCTGATGCACCGGGTGACACACCCCCAAAAGCTCCAACAGGACGGCTCGAAGAAGTCGGAACCGGCTCATAAGCCACTCGTCCTGATGCGTTTACTCCCAATTCTTCCATTTGCCACATCGTCTAAGATCCAAGATCAGCCATTGTGCGTCATTACGCATTGTGATGGAGCATTTTATTTCCATCCATTTAATTGCATCTGACAAGCTACAGATGTCTGTAATAATCCACGTGGAAATGGGAAATTGTTCATCAAATGTAATTTCTTGTTGCTTTCTGAATGGTTGAGACATACGCCATACATTGTTTTATCAAAAATCAAACAAACTAAAGGCATATGCATGAATACCATAATTCCGTAGCTTACGAAGAAATGTTTTACTATGAAAACAACTTTCCCCAGTGAACAATTGATCTGTCTGTCTGTCTGTCTGTCTGTCTGATTCGCACGCATCTGGCGGCGCGTGCACACGCAGCGGCTCTATCGGCTTTATTGTTTTTAAAAGAATGTATTTTTAAGTCGTTTATTTATTATTTTATATGCTGCTTGCACTTTGGAATGAGAGGAAAGCAATTTCATCTGTGCTGTATGCAGTGGTGCCACCAGGGGGTGGCCAGGGGGGGCCACGGCCACCCCTGTCCGACACCTCGCCACCCCAGTGGCCACCCCACGAGCCGCTATATACTGTGGTAGCATCAGTTGTGCGTTTCATCCCAAATGCACAGCCAGCAAGCGGGCACATCGATCTGATCACCTAAACCGGCCAACAACCCCTCCCCTCCCTGCTGCCTTTGCATGGGCAGACATCTAAAGACGAGCAGCTGGAGGCAGAACACGGATAAGACGGTGAGGCTGAGGCTTAGACAGAAGAACCAGTCTCAGTTCCTTCAGATGAACTTTATTACTTTTTCCTTAAGTCCAAAACGGCGACTGACCGTGCGTGTATGCGCTCCACACACTCACACGCGCTCTCCCCCCTCTCTTCCTGCATCGCGCCAGCACTGGTTTTAGCACCCATGCACGAACGCACACACACATGAGCGCGCGCACGCACGCACGCACACAACCCAAAACTCTACGTTTTCATGCCTGTTAACTATTTTCTGTGGGTCTTTTAACAATCTCTTTACTGTACTTTAGATCACCTGATCTGTATTGTGCGCAAATACTTGGTGCAAATACGCCACATCATCAGCGGTGGTGGATGTGCCATTACTTTTTATTAATACGTAAAAAGGATTTTTCCTGTCAGATGCGCCACTCATTTTTATGGCACTATTTAAGCACTAGTTGTTGTGTTACCGCAACATTTTGATGTGTTGTTGTCCTGTTTCCACAGAGTTACCTAAAGTTATTAGTTGATGCTTGTGTCTGTCAATTTTCAGAGAATGAAGAGAAGTTCAACATATATTCTTATTTTAAGAAGAAAAGTACAGCAGAAGGAGGGAAAGAGATGGTAGGAGAGCAACAGAGGAGTAGTGAGGAGGAGGAAGATGAGACAGCATCAGACGAGGGACAGTCAGCATCATTGGTCAGAGAAACAAGGCAGGGGCTGGACCTGTTCCTGGACCAACAGGTGAAGTTAGAATTATGTTACCCTAATAATAAAACTGTTTCATGTTTATTAGCCTGAATAGAAATGTCTACGGATATAATTAATAATTACCATTGAAGGGTATTATTATTTTTATATCAGAACAACTGATTTCACTTTTTGTTTATTATAGATATCTCCCAGTCAAGAGCCGAAGACCCCAAGCAGACACACCTAAGCATAAAATAGAAACAAAATAAATAAAAATATATCAGTAGTAGTATCTACTAATGCAGTGTTTTTTAACCAGTGTGCCACGGCAGCAAGTGTGCCATGGAAGATGTCGTGACGTCGTATCGTGGAAAATTACCCTCATTAACTGATCTCAAAACATTTTCCATCTCCAGGATATCAGCTCCGTGTTCATCCAAACAGGCCCTGATAAAACACTGAGTAGTTAGGAATATAAAAGATCATAAAATACTTTTTTCTTTGTGTTTATTCAATTCTATTAAAGACATTTTGATAAGAATGATGGTACCGCGATTTAGCTGCAGTATTAACTGTTTTCTAAAAAATCCCGCCCCTTTAACTGTCTCCACCAATCATTCTTGGAGGCTTAATCACACGTCATCAGTCTGACCAATCAGAAGTGGTTAAAGTCTTCCCTTCCTTGTTCTGATTTAGCTCATAAAGTCTCTCAGTTCTAACAAAAATACCAGCTAAAGCTAGTCTTTAGCGGTGTAGCTTAAATTTCCACAGAATCCGGTATCAGACCGTGGAACAAGTGAACAAAACAATGAAGCTCAGAGAAGAGAGTCTTTCTGGCATCACTACATCTCCCATGATGCATTGGGTTAAAGGGACAGCGTCTTGGCGCACAATGAGTCTCTTCTCTTAACGTCTTGAAACAACAAACACCTATCAAACTGTTTTTGAATCTTTTAACTTAACTTTTATTACAGCTTCTTCTGCCACAATTATAAAAATGCACACGAGATGAGGAGCGGCTGTAGATCAATACAGACTATGATCTTCTCCTTTTTTTAATTTTTGGATGCTGGTGTGCTGCAGGATTTTTGTCAAGGTTAAAGTGGGCCGTGGCTCTAAAAAGGTTAAAAAAACACTGTACTAAAGATATCTACTATAATCTATAGTATTATCTACTATAAGTTAATGTTCTACAAAATATCAGTAGGCATTTAACTTTATGTTGGTTTTCTAAAGGTTGTTTTACTACATTTAGTAGAATGAATTTAAAAAATATAGCTCATGGTTTTTGTGTGCCACCCCAAGATTTAATGTGGCCCCCTACCGGCCACCCCCATTAAAAATTTCTGGAGGCGCCACTGGCTGTATGTCTTACGGATGCAGCATATTTGACAATAAAGCTGACTTTGACTTTGACTTTGACTATATCTGCTCCACCAGACGGACACATTGACGAGAATATCAGTTTTGTACATTATTTCGTTCTGTTAACTATATTATTTATGAGGATGAATTGCACAACATGCCAATATTGCAGAACATCTTTCTCTTTTCTTTTTGCGAGTAAGTGTTCATTTGAATTTCTGTTGTAATTGTCGTTTGATTTTCTTTTTGTTTGTTTCACTGCTGATCGATCAAACAGGTGTTCGTGTAGCTGTTCATTGTAAGACTTGCTTTGTGAAGTCTTCATGAGAAAAGTGAAGTTATTCATGAGAGGCAGTATTGTCATTTTCACTTTCACGTGTTTCTTCCATCTGCCGACGGTGTCGCCGTTTCTCATTTTACCCGTTTTTGTGCGTACGCCTGGGTCAGAGCTTGCGTGAAGGACCGCACATTTTCCTGTCAAGTTTGCTTTTTATAAATCTCAACTATTGCGTAGAGAGTGGCGTACGCTTTCTTTTGTGCGTACGCAACGTTTATAAATGAGGCCCCAGGTATTTATCTCTGAGTCACACTAGTTGAACTTTTGGCTAAAGATGTACTGGATCAATTTTATGTCAGTGAATCAGATTGGATCATTCAAAATGAACCAATATCCTCTATAAATTGCATCAGCAACCACAAATTATGATATAAATTGAATCTTCGTTATAATGATTCATTACACCCCTACAAAAGAAATAAGACAACTTCAGCTCATATTGGTGTGAATGTTTCCCCAAAGCTGGATGAGGGTCTTCATCCAGTGAACCTGGGTGGTTGGACAAGACAAATTTTTCATCAGTGATTTCATGCTGACCTTTCCTAATGTTCTATAATTCAATTTTATATTTCATGCTGAATTACATTTCGATGTGACAATACAACAAACTTTCAGAGAATGATTAATGGACTCAAAGCTTTTTTCTTTGCTGTCAAAGGAGCAATTGTTTTTAGGGTTTGCTGTTGGACAGCAGGGTTGAAAAACACTTTTCACTCAACAGTTTGTACTCATGATAATTTAGCTTTAGGTTTATTATATTTGGTGTTCATTGGGATTTCTGCACATTTGAAAAATTTAATTTTCTTTTAACAAGTTGGTGATAAATGGTCTGAGCTTTTTTTAGTCTTGTTAACTACACAGATTGCTTTTCACTGAAAAGTCCTACTGGCTACAGAAACTTTATCATGGTGAATTTGGAGGCCAGGTCTCAAACTGCTGACACGTTTGTTTGTGAACAACAGCTTTATTTCCTAAGTGACAGCTGCCCTTAATGGAATACTGCATGAAGCTACGGAAAAGCCCCCTGACTGTTCGTTGTTTCAGGAGTAGAATGCAGCGTTTTATAAGAAAAGACAGACTGTGTTTGTGTGTACAAACGATGTTATTTATCAATTTCAGCGGACAGCTAAGTGTTTGTGTCTAAATCATGCAATTTTTTTAAACCCCGAAGACTGGGTCACTATTGTCAGCCTAATTCAGGAATTGATGGTGTCTCGGTCTATACTGGCTCTGTCTGCTGAATAGAGGAAGCAATCTGGGTCAAATCAAGGAATCCGGTATACAAGCAAAGACATGCGGACATGGAGGAAACAGAAATTAGCTGTGAATAGATCGTCATCATCAACTTAGCAAAGAATGAAAACAAGTCAAAAGCAACAATTTTTTGCTTAGACACACTTCTTTGCCATTTCACTGTTCATGCCTACTCCCTCTTTCCTTGATCAATTGAAGGTCAGATTTTATGTTAGAATGGAGTTTTTCCTCTGGAATTTTATGGAGTTTGTTGATCTAATGCTAAAATGATCCATTAAACTGAGTTTATTTTCCCTTCCCTTTCAAAAAAAGGAAAATGGAAGAACAATCCAAATGGCCAGAATTTAGGTAAAGGGCTCCTAGATTGTGCAGAAGGTCTGCTGGTCGGCTGGTGTGTGTGGGAGAGCCTTGATCCTTTGTCTAACTAACATACATCAATGACAAACTCATCGTTCTGGGTTTCCTCATTTTGAATTTTATAATATTGAGCTTTCTATTTTCAAATTAGTTTCACTTTTAACATTTATTTTTATTTTGTAAAATTCTGAAGTCATCATTCTGTTTTATAGTTGTTCTATATTGTAAATTTATGATGTATACTGCTGTCCTCTTGGCCAGGTCACCCTTATAAAAGGGATTTTGATATCAATGGGTTTCAACTCATAAATAAAGGTTAAATAATATTTTCTAACATGAGGCTGAGACGTATGCCACTATCTTTTATCTATTTTGGTAAAATCTAATGGACCTAATTGGACCTAATGTTTGATAAGACCAAATACACCAAACATTTGAGTGTTTGGGTCTTGTGTCTTTCATGTGAAGTAATAATTTCGTTTTTTATTTTTTATTTTAAAGCAACAATTCTGCTTATAGCTGCTGTTAAAGCTAAAATTTTGACCACATTTACCTATGAACCACAAAGAAGTTTCCCAACTAAGTCGAAATGAAACAACTCAACAGGAAGTTAACTTTTCTGATTGGTCAGATATTACAAGTGTTTCCTGTCTTCATTTCAGTCTTCAACTATACTCAAGCGCTTGTAAAATCTGTCATCTTCAAGTCATGCAGCTGTATGTAAAAATAAAGTTTATACTGCTTCCCTCAGCTGAGACAAGTAAGTTTTGAGGGGACAGGTGAGCTTTTTTGGTACAACCTGTGAGGCCAGTTAGCTTTAAAATGGAGGTGTGAAACTGTGGCACAAGGCAAAAGCGAACCCCTACAAACACACCTTGATACGACAAAGCTTTGGTAATTTCACTCGTGTTCTCCAAACAGGTTGCTGTTTGAGCAGTGCTCCACACCAAAGACTAGGTTAATGCAGAAGTGCGTTAGCTTCTGCATTTCTGTAAATACCTATGTGTCTTGTCTTCCTTCTTTCTTTTTTTATGTAAATGTAAACGCAGCCAGGAGCTAAAGTAGTGTACATAGAGAGTAACACGCAATGGTAATGACCCAAACAACATTTACATATGGAAAGAGTCACCAGATCTTAGTCACAACTGCCCTTGCGGGTGAATACAGGCTGTTTGCAAGTGAAAAAAATGGGCAAACCTGTACAGGGCCTGCATGTGGCTCGCATGCAATACCAAGGTCATAGACTGCTTTGAGTCTATAAAGCAAAAATGTTCATGCTGATTTTTTCTAGGGGCTTGCTTAAACAACATGTAAGGGTGTAGTAGGTGAGACACAGACACTGACACATCTTACAGATTTTGAAAATTTTCACCCTCCCAAACCCTGTGCACTGTGTAAGGAGCCAGTGCAATCAAAATGTACTTAAGTGACTTATTTTTTCTCTGCGTGACCCCAACACTGCCACCCCTCACACGGTCCAAACCAGCAGTTCTGAATTTCTATCTTTTGCCTTATGCCTTTTCTGATCTTTGCCTGTGGCTGATAAGTCAGCCGGAAACAGCAGGGCCGGGCCTTGTGATCATACCTTGCATCAGAGTTGCTATAGTTGTATAAACTCCACTGTGGAAGAAACCTCGTGGACTTCATCAGACACAGTTGCTCTCACACATGCAGCAGCAACTGCAGATCAATCTGTCACACTGCCTGAAATCTCCTCCTCATACAGAGGAACGATGTGGCCAACGTGAAGAGCAGGAAACAGAGGAAGTCTTTGTGAGTGTGTTCGTGCGTGTGTAAATGTAAGCCAAGACTGAATGCTTTTTTTTAGGTTTGTCTGAGGTATGTGGTGGTCACACGTGTCAACAAAAGGGGTCTTAGGAGTAAGCAGTATGAATTCTGACCAGCAGCTTCATTTATTGACCCCACATTTTAGTCTAAAACTTTCATAGGAGTCTGAATTTCTGCAAGGAAACATGCGTCTGTGCTTGAGCATAGAACTAAACACAAAAAGTGTTTCAATGAGCTACTGACATTTGCAGTGTAAGGTGACATTTGAGGCACAGGTCATACCTGAAAAGTCACTTCTCTTACTCTACCTAACTTCCCATTGTGCAGCGTTTGCTGTAGTTTGGAAGTGGGGGTGGTAAGCTCTACCTATGATTACAAAAGTGATACAAACTGTTGTTGACATGGAGGACTCGCTCACTCTCTCCTTAAAAATGGTGCCTCTGCTGGGACGTGCTGTGCTCTGATAAGCACAGACTAACTTTGTTTTTTACAGATGTATATCTAGACTAATTACTCTGTTTGGATATGTTATTCCGTTTACCTCTTCTTTCCATGTTTCAAGCCAGACTGGCGCAAAGATAAAACCAATGCAAACCAACCAAACTTTTGAAAAAGAGACGCAGTGGAAAAAGTGGATACAAACATTGAGTGTGTCATGCTAATCATTTAGACACAGTAGTTGCTGACAAACATGACTGGTATGTGAACACAGGTTCTTGAATGTGCTTTTAGCATACAGTGTTCACACGGTTCTGTTGCTGCCCATTACTAGCGCATGTACTCACGATTAGAAGAGGCTATGTTTGAAATGTTGAAGTGTTGTAAATCTCTCATATTTTGCTCCACAATTTTTCTTTCACAGTTCTATTCCCATATATGAAAGACTTTGTGTCATATAATTCCGGCCGGACACAAACCTGAATAATTAATTTCTCCTTCATGATCAATTTTGAAACGGTTGGCACTTCCGTGAAATGAAAAGGATGCTACCCATCTGTCACTACCAAATCCGCTTCCCAGTTTTGTTCAAAGTTCCACTGGTTTAACTTTTAAAGCGCAATCAAACCACCCTCGGCATGTGAACGTAGCATTAGAAAAGAAAAACTATAGCCTCTCTTTTGCCTAATGGCTGATACTGAATCTAGATGCCCAGCCTTGCTTTTACTATGAGGTAATTATGATACCACTATAAATTGGAATGCTATATTTTAGCTCACAGCTCTTCGTGTGCTCTGGAGTTGTGTTACAAAAGGAATCAGATTACCTGGTGCTTAGAATCAGCAAATAGCAGTGCCTCAGGTAGACATGCTTTTTTAATTTTTGCGAAATTTTATACTGTGCAGCCTTCTCCTTGTTACCTCAGCCCCTAGTTTTTTTTTTTTAAATTCAGCACTACCTCTTGATTTCCCTACCTATATAATTCTTTTTCTCCAGGCTGTTTCTTTTCTCTTTCTGACTCATCTTTCTGCAGCTTTGAATATACTAACCTTTTCCTTCCCAACAATTATGTTTACCCACAGGCTTTTTTTCTGGTTGCTGTTTAAGTTTCTAATGTTGCTCTCTACTTTTCCTAATCTTATCTAGTCTCTCTTCTTTAACCTGTTCTCAATTTGCAAAGCCTGACAGCGTCACTCTGTTCCTCTGTGCAGAACTTTGCTTCTTCTTTCGAGGACACTCTCCAGCCTCCAGTTTCCTGTTATGCATAGCACAGCACAATGCTGAACACAAAGGCGCCATTCTCCCTGCTCGTCAGGATTGATTCTGTGCATTCAGTAGTTGTTGCCTGAACTAATGCAAATGCCGCAAAACATTACAAAACACAAAATGAAAAATTTGTCAAGGCTTCAGCCTCCACGTTTGCATAACTACAGTATGAGTAGGGCAGATGATGAATCCCCCTGCTTAGTGCTTTATTTTTGACCCACTTTAGTTAATCCCCTGTCTGTGTTTTTGTCCTTGATGTTTGATTGAATTGACAAGGGAGTACCTTTGACTTGTCTGTCTGCTACATGGGGTAGACTGCCATCTTGACCCTGCAGACTGACCAGCTCGTCAACCAGCTGTCTGCTTTCGTAAATTGCAGCTGCTCTGAACACGAGGCAAATGGCGATCAGGTGCACATTTCAAAAGTCTATCTGGCAAATCACAACTCACCCACAAAACCCACTTCATTTTCCGATTCCATTTGACTCTCTCCTACCAGAATATCATCAAGCCTGCATTCGGTTGGTTCAGTTTCACTGCAGTCGCCACTCTGACGTGCACAAACAAAACTAATGACACAAATAGAAATGCTCGCCTCTGCAGCAAACAGTTCTGAGTTCAGCAGGTTTCTGGGGGGAAAGCAGAAGACATTGTGAGAGAAACAAGAAAGAGGGACTTTGTCTCGTCCTGTCTTAAAAATAATTTCATTCTGTGGGAAAAGATCATATTGATAGTCTTTGGTCACTGTCGAAAGGATTTGTTGAGTCCCCTCATTAGGCCAGACTTTTTAAAAAATATCACATGGCTCAGTCCACGGCAATCCACCATGCAGTGTTAACAAGCTCAAAGTAGCGCTCCTGTAGCACTTTGCCATCTTTTCCAATAGGAACCGGAGTGGGTTTAACAAAAGAGGAGGATGGTACAGAAAATGACTAAAGAAATAAATCACTGCTGGGAAAATTGTCTTAAGAAAGCAGCCCTCTCTAGCAAAGGTGCACAGGGATATTTTCTTACAAACTGCAAACGAGGGACTGGGTTGCCTGTTTTACTGCTGCACATTCAATGCTGCTGCATTGTGATGCGTTGTGTGCATGTCCTCCTTAGGTGATGTTTCTTTGTCTGTGCTGCAGCAAGAACATTTGAGTTTTTAGAAGTCATATCCTTCTGTGGTGCGTCAGCTTAAAGTGAGTGAAAAACCAGATTGTAAATTTGTAAAATACCCATTGTAAATAAAAAAAAGGAAAATCTTAAACTAAATTTTAAACTCATAAACTTGTGGCATACAGTAGTGATAATGCTCTCCCAAGGTTTCATACATCAAAGGGGGTTCAACACAGGCGTAGCAAACAACAAACGCTGTTTTTAAGCGGAAATGACATCACCGTAACCCGGTGCCAATCATGTCCCAGTAGCCGATGGGCTGAAAGCTCCACGCCCACAAAAAATTAGGATCAGTGCAAAAAACAAAAATTCTGAATTGAAACTGTTGATAGAGGCCAGCAGCTGTTACAAATAAACATTATTTTTCAACAGTTTCAAGTATATTGGTTTATTTTTATTTAACTTTTTAAAAATTTATTAAAAAAATTATTTTAGTTTAAAATGTCTTTTGTTTAAATTTGAAATTGTATTTTTCACATTTTTATATGTCTTTCAAGTTGACAATGTGTACTTTCATGTTTAAAACTGTTTTTAGAATTACCCCCTCCCAATACATTTATAATCCGTTTTTTCATTCACTTCAAGCTTGTCCTGATTTGACCCCCATAGTCCTCCTTTGTCTATCCTTATGTTGGCTTAAGTGGCAAGAAGCTTGGCACTGTATCACAAAGTGAACAATGTTCATATCAGTATGTTGCCATGTAAATTTGTATGTATTGTCACAATAACACATCATTTGTTTATGTACCAGTAATAATATGTTTTGATTTTTGTGTCGCCAAGACTGACATTGAATGTGTAGATACAGGGGGGCAAAAAAGTATTTGGTCAGTTACCTATAGCAAAAAGTATTTGAAATATAACAAAAGTTCAACTAAATACTTTGTTATTTACCCTTTGTTGGCAGTGACAGCAGTTGAACATTTTCTGTAATTCATCACAAGGTTTTCACAAACTATTGCTGGTATTTTGGCCCATTCCTCCATGTAGATCTTGTGCTTGTGCTTGTGCTGTGCTTACATGGACACAAGTGATTGTAATCAGAATCAGAACCAGCTTGATCAGAATAGAAATGCATCATGTAATCACGCCATTCGGAATACTCTGACTCGATCAGACTAATTCAGATCAAGAGTTCTTTCCAATGGCAATAATGTGATATTCGACATATCTCGTCTCTAACAACTCATGTTATATCAAACTTTAAGAAAGAACTTGAAAAACTGTTTTTTGGAAAATATTTCCCCATTTATTTTTTAGTTTTAAAACACAGTGAAAATAAACAACTTTTGTCCTATTTGGTGTATAACAGACATTTGTGTAACATTGCTGAAATCAGTAATACTCTGTCTTTGACAAACAATGACAATTTTCATTTGGAAATATCTGTAAAATTCGGTTTAAGCATAAAAAAGCAGTGCCATTATTTAGTACAAAATTGCTGTAAACAGGATAGAAAATAAATAAGTCAAGTAGCTGCCAGACACATTGCTATTAACTTAAAAAAAAAAATCATAGCCATTGCATCACTTAAAAAATAGCTGTGAATCAGATATTAATTCTGTGAACAAATTATAGTGTCTTGTTAAAAATAAATGACACCATTTAGTGCAAAAACAAATATAACATTCTCCCAGAAAAACAAAAATCAAGTAGCTAGGAACTTTCCTATAAGTTATTTACGACATAAAACTGCTTTCAAAATAAATTACCAGGGATAAAATACATGAAGAACTTAAAGTGCATCTAAAAGTAAACATCTTTGTGAACAACACGTTTGGGTAAAGCTGCATGTGATGTATGTTTATATTAGGGTTGTGCCGATGGACGATATCATCGTCCATCGTGATGGGTGACTGACATCCCGATGGAGAGACCACCATCGTGATGCCACGCCCCCGCCACGTTGCGAGTGGACCCCATAAGCCGCGGTTATATATCTTGTTGGTTAATATCTTGATGGGATCAATGGTCGGATTAGAATCCAACCGTGTACATGGGCCCAGAAAAAATGTTTTCAGAATATAAAAACGTTCACTAAGGTCACACTTTCCGTCGGAATAAATCATTCGCACATGCACAGTAGGGTTTGAAAACCGGAAGGATATAAATTCCGCCGAGCTGCTTTTTTCCCCCAAACTTTATTGAATGTTACAATTCAATACAAAACGATGTTAAACAGCGCCGAGCGGCTATATTCATTGACATGTCAGCTCGGTAATATACGAGACGATCTTCTAAACGTGCTTTTAATAATGTTACGGTTATTATGAAACACCTGTTCGCTCATCATTTGAATTTTAATCCGTGTGGTCAGTGCTTTTTCTGAACGAAGCCAGGATTAGCAGTATGCTAACACGGGCTAACAACATTAGCTTTGGGTGGCGCTGCATGCTGGCTGCACGTTAAACATGTAAGAATAACATCAGCCTTTATTTAGTCGGGACACGACTGGAAACACAAATCCACGTCATTGTTTGAATGTTTTCTAAGGACTGAGCGACATTTCTGCTTTGAAGCCCAAACCGCTGTGTCTGCTGACGATCCGAGCTGTGCTCAGACACACACTTAGACCTGGTTCTGAGTTCAGTAGCTCGTACCCCTAGAGCTGCGGGACGGATCGCAGTCTTAAATCTCCCACACATACCGCTCATGTACCCCCCCCCGCCCTTCCCATCAAACACAAAGCTGTAAGTCCGCACTCCGCCGGTCCACTTCGCTAGTTAAGTGCAGGAGCGGACTACTTCTTTTCTATTTTGTTTGTTACTTTTTTTGTTGAAGTCACTTCCCTCAGTTTATACTGGATCATCGCGGATGAGTCATTAGTTGGGAAATAAAATGAAAAAAGCAAAATAACGAATAGGAGTTATATAAGAGCGAAAAATGTAAAAATCCCCCCCCCCCCCCCCAGACGATGTCATCGTCCATCCCGATGGTTGACAGCAAACATCGTCAACGGCCAATTTAGGGGACATCGCCCAACCCTAGTTTATATGTTCATGTTTTTCTGGAGAACCACAGGCTTTTTAGCGTGAAGACGCCGCTCGTCTACCTCTGCTTTCAGTCGAAGGGGGGTAAGGGCAGGAATGCCACTCTTTATGCTGTTTCCATCTCAACCGTAGCTCTGGTCTGGGCGTACAGTGCAGGGATTCTTTTTTCAGTACTATTTCCGAGAGGGAATGTCAAAGCGTGGCTAATCAATAAAAAACGAAATCCCTCATTTTCCACCTCGCTGCAAGGACGGAGCCCGGCGCTTCCGTTTGTGTCCCTGCTCTTGCAGAAGACGGTGGTAGCTTCTTCTGGAAAAAGGTATCCATGCCGGGCTGTGTCGGCTTCAGGCCAGCAACAACCAAGGCTTTCTCACACAACTCTGGGTGATGCAGCTTCAATGCTGCCGACGTGTCTTTTAAATTGCTGCTCTCGCTTCTCCTTGTTTTTCCCCTCCGCCATCTTTGTTTGAATGTGTATTCTTCTTCGTCCGCCCGCAACAGCCAATCTCGCAACGAGCGCCCCCTATCGACCCTCTGAAGAATTGTCTTACCAAAGGATGGTTAATATAACGTTTTACAGGATCTTTAAACATAAATGAAAGGTCGATACTTGATAAAAACGTCTCGAGAATCAATTGCGGGACTAAATATCGCTATATATCACCATATCGATATTTTGGCACACCCCTAATTTCAAGTGCTTTGAAGGCTAAATGTTGTTGTTGGCACGTATTAACCTGACCCTTCTTCCTGGTCCGGGACCAAGAACCGCTCTCAAACCCATCTTTTGAGGTGGTCTTGGTTTGTTTCCAATCAGACTGAGCTTTGGTTTGCTCTGAGATCCCTCAGTCTAAACACAGTACGCCCTCAGAGCAGAACAACTGGACCAAAACGGCCACCGTAGCCAGTTGTCACGTGATCTAAACACTGTCAGAATGTAGCAACAGATGAGCTGCGGACAAATGTAAAGCCACAATTGTTGTGTTATAACTCATGTTTTCTTACATGCTTTTCTGTCTCGTTACGCAGCACGTGCTGTTGTGACGTAATCCTAAAATCTACCTTGTAGTTCTTTAACCGAATTTCCTCAAAACAATGTCATAACACTGCAACGATGAGACACAGCAACTCATTGAAATGTGGTTGGATAAATGCAGGCTCAGTAAAACAACTTTTAATGTGATACACATTGCTTCTCATGGTTTTCATGACCATCTATATGGCATAAACAATCATCAGTGTACCATAGCTATCTTCTTGCCAGTAACCGCCCTGCAGCATGCTTCCTCCGGCCTAAAGCAGCAGTGAAAAGCGTTGAGCCTGACATTGATACAGGCTTTTAAAATTGGTCAGCAAAATATAAAGTTTGAATAAACTACCTCGAGAAGGACTGTAAAGCACAGGGCTTCCATAATTTCTGTCTGTAGTTGCTTTTCCCCGTTCCCTTGTAATTCCTAACCATTGAGTGAAGAGGTTTTTATTCATGTGGTTTTATTTACTAGCTTTGGTTCAAATCAGGAAAGGCCATTTGACAGCAGCCTGAATACAAGGTTCAGAGCTTGATCCGGACCAAATTAAGTGGACTGGGTCCGGAACAAACGGTTTTCCCAGTCTGAATACACCCTAAGTCCCAAAATATACATTCACACAGAAACCTTTCTTAGACACAAGACCGATGGTTTCTTATAAATATAGCTTTCCCCTCAGAGCTGTTGCACCTGATTCTCTTGTACTTCTGTTTCAGTTTCTTCACTCGCTCACATTATGGGAAAAGCTGTGTCAGTTGTTGTTCTGCAGAACCTAAAAGCCTGACAAAACTGCTCTCGTCATGCTCTGAAGCGCAGTGTCTGCAGATCTTTAGATGGAGAACGTAATGTATTTCCCTCTGGAGGAAAGCTGCTTCTGGATTGTTTCGTGAAGTCTGGAAGCTTGATTTTTGCTGTGTAACAGAATTAAGCATACTTGTCTTTTTGTTGTTGTTGTTGTTTTTTGACAATTGCGTGTTTCTTATATGACTGATTCCCCCAGTAATGCAGTATTCCTGCTTCCTAGGCATCAGTTCTGGCGGACACCAAAAATGCTTTGCTTAGTACAAACAATTGTGTGAGAAATGGTAGCTTCCATTTAACCTGGACAGTTTTCCATACGTAAAAGGTTTTTTCACATGTACATGACATTTACATTACATGCAGGGGAAAAAAACAGGAACTAACCAAGTAACAAATGTCACTTTGACAAAAACTTAGTTGCCCTACAATTTTTTTCTTATGGGTAAACCTGTACGGGTCATGCAGGTGGCCTGGAGTTAGAGTTAGACGGTGAAGTTGGAGAAGTCGTTGAAGCCCTAGAGCAATAATGTTTGTACACAATTTTTTCAACATGCATGCTGCGAGCGGCAGGTCATAGCTAGCACTTTAACAACATGCAAGGGTAAGTAATGGTGAAGTAGGCACGTCATACAGCGTTTTTATTTTTTTCCAACCCTGCACACACACACCCCTGATGCACCCTAAAGCCTGCATAAACAGATATTGAAACTGTTTCAAGGATGCAAAGGTATTTTCACATGCTCTTCTGATGGCTGCATTATTGAAACTCTCTTAGCTTCCTCCTGACATCTGGTTCATCAAGCCAGTGACCTGTAAATTTAGAAGAGTAAAGCTTTTGCAAGCAACCTCGTACTTCCTTTTCCTAAAGAATTTGTCTGTTTAAAAAAATGCAAGGGATGACTGTGGCTGTTGGTGTTTTAGAGCTCATGCACACTGACAGGTTTGACTTGCAGGGGGGGTTGATTCCTGTAAAACAGTTTCTTTTGGCAGATGTAAAGGCTCACCTGCAGATGATACAAGCTAACCCTGACCCCCTGAGAGCAACAATCTCGGTTCACTTGGGGGTGAACCAGAGTACGGATAAAAAGGGAGAGTAAGGGAGTAAATGATGCAAGTGCCGTGTACCGCAAGCATCCAAAAAAATAAACCTCAAATCACAAAACTGAGGAAGCAAGACTTACAAAACTGTTGAAAACATAAGAGGGTAGATATGCTGGAATGACAAGACGCAGGCACTTTTTACAACGTTATAATCAGAGGATAAGTGGATCTAACAGATTTACACCTTTGTGCCTCTTTTTAAAAAAAATAAATCTTAGTCAAGAAATATCTTTGGCCCTTCACCTCTCACCCCCAACATTTGGAACTGCATGATTTTCTTTCAGGCGGTTTGGACTTTTTGTTTTTGGAGAGCATTGTGTGTGAAACCAAACCAAACTATCGGCACTCTTCACTTGAAGTCGAGTCTACAAGATTATCCTTGTTCTTAAGCAACCCTTAGCTAACTACGGGCAAGGTCTGATACAGAGTTCTTTAGGTTTTCTTGAATGTAACAAAATTCATTTAGGAATTAATTTATTTTATAAAAAAAATAGTGTAGAGATACAAATAAGTTACTGTTTTCAGGTTTGTATGTTGAGTGTGGGGAATTTATAATTGTGCTTAGACCACTTCAAAGAATATGCAGCAGGTGGTTTTCACTTTTATTAATCATCCCAGCCTTTTAGAGAAGTCTGTTGTCCAGTTTGGATGGTAGTCAATTAGTGACTAAAAATTGTTCCCAGGTGTAATTGTGTGTGGTTATGTGACCCTTGGACAGACTGGTAAATCATCCAGGTTGTACCTTCTTTGAAGGTGTCTGGGCAAGGCTTATGCAACCCGGACCCCGAATGGGATTAAGCAGTTTTAGAAAATGGATGAATGGATGCCAGATGGTTGGATGTGTGATTGGCACATTTACATAAAAATACATGAAAACAGTTTTCCATCTCGCAAACAGATATCAAAACTTTCAATTTATGTCCACACTTTGCATTCTACGCTGTTGAGAAGGATTTGTTTAAGGATTTTGTAAAGTTGAGCAAATACATCTTTGTAGGCTTCTCCCTAAGTGCAAATAGTAGATTGTTTATTAATGGAATCAATGAACAAACTAGAAGAAAGCGCTGTTTTTGTTCGTGCACTTTTCACAGTTGAAGGCACAGACGCTGTTTGATTTGAAGAAAAGTAATACCCAACATGTACCACTCAGGGATGGTCGTAATGAACGTGACGAGTTAGGGTGACTTTTTAACTCTCAGCCTCGCTGTGTGCTGGCAGACGGCCAAGGCTGACTGTAACTTGTTTGGGAGTGGCAAATGTAACTGTCGCCATCTGTCTCTGAACATTAAAGCCTGTTTTACATTTGCGGTATTTCTTCGTTTTGTTGTGACAAATGTAACATGTCCTAACTTGTCCCGACATTGAAATGCAACAAAAAGTGCCATTTTTGTCAAGACATGCATAAGTTAAGTTAAGTTCTTTTATTTCTTGTTTAACCCTCATATTATGTTAAGGGTCAATTTGACCCATTTCAGTTTTTGGTTTGACCAAAGAAATGGTTATCCTTTCTTTTTCTTCATGAAAGTTGGTGACTTTTTCTCATCTAGTGTCATGAACTTGTGTGTAAAATCTGGATACTGTGATGTGTCGTGGAATGTCTGTGCACAGTTTGGTTACAAAGATGATGTTGCGGGTCATTTTGTCCCAGACACTTTGATGTGGGCAAGTAGCTGTCCAGATCCGAAATAAACATGTTTCTTTGATGTACTTTATTTTGATTGCTAAATTATTTATATTTTGACTGTCTCTGAATAGACGTTCAGACTCAGAGACCCAGGTGTGTGTAGGGGAGGAGCTTTCTCTCCCTTGTCCTTGTCACTGTTCTCGTGTCATCGCTTTGAGAAACACAGCAAAAATGAGCTCCAGAAGATTTACAGCTGAAGAAGCTTTATCACTTTTTTTGATAGTGATGCAGAGGAAGAAATTTCAGAGATAGAGGATCTTTCAGATGCAGAGGACAATGTTATTGATGATCCAGATTTTCAATTTTTCAACGATGAGGAGGATTCAGAGGACGAGTCTGCCGTTGTCTCTCCATCAGATGAAAACCAAGGTATGGAGCAATCCTCATCCACAGAGGGGACATGGGCATCTAAAGATGGTATTATAAAATGGTCAACATCACCACACCAAAGCCGAGGCAGACTTGTCATCTTCCAATATCATCAAAATGACACCTGGTCCAACAAGATTTGCTGTCACACGAGTTGATGATATTCAATCAGCATTTCAGCTCTTCATATCCAAACCAATAGAGAGGATTATACTGGACATGACTAACTTGGAGGGGAGGCGTGTATTTCAAGAGAAATGGAAGTCACTGGATCAGACTGACTTGAATGCTTACATTGGAATTCTGATATTAGCTGGAGTATACAGGTCAAAGGGAGTAGCAACTTCAAGTCTATGGAATGAAGAGAATGGAAGACCAATCTTTCGAGCAACAATGTCTCTGGAGACATTTCACATGATATCTCGTGTGATCCGATTTGACAACCGCGACACCAGAGTTGGTCGACTTGAAAGTGACAAACTAGCTGCAATCAGAGATATATGGGATAAATGGGTCGAAATTCTACCTTTGTTGTACAATCCTGGTCCCCATGTTACTGTAGATGAGCGCCTTGTTCCATTCAGAGGATGCTGTCCTTTCCAACAGTACATGCCCAAAAAGCCTGCCAAGTGTGGCATAAAAATATGGGCAGCCTGTGATGCGAAATCTAGCTATGCATGGAGAATGCAAGTGTACACTGGAAAACTACCTGGAGGAGCACATGAGAAGAACCAGGAGAAGAAGAACTGTCTCTTTCCTAAATGTTGAAATATTCTAAAATAAAGTTGATATTGCTTTAACCTGTTTTTTATTGTTTTGAGTGGATTTACACAGTATGGGTCAAAATGACCCGCAACATAATCAAGGTAATTTTTTTTCAACATAATAAGAGGGTTAAATGTGTTTTTGCTTCAGCAGAAGAGATGGAGCAGGAGGTTTGGTGTCTTTACCGCAGGAGGGTGTTAACAGTAACAGCTGGAGCCTTTGCTGAACTCTGCAAAGTATGCACACACTTATTTAATATCTGCATTTAAACTTGGCACGTTTAGGAGGAAATGAAAACAAGCAGCTGAAAGGCGACCTCTTTATTGTCTCAAGACTAAGTTAAAAAAAAAGTACTTGTGTCAAGAAAAACTGCCAGCTATGTGTGAACAGAAAGCAGAAGGAAGGCAGGAAACTGATCAGCAGTACGTGACAAGAGTTCACAGTTTTCAAGTGGCTGTGGGTGAACTTTGTTGCTTGAGTGTTTGATTTTGAATTTGAGAAATTTCTTAGTCTTTATTGAGAACTAAAACGGACATCTCTGATTTACAGGAACAAACTTTTCTTTTTTTCTGTCGGTGAGGATGTTCTCCAGCTGAGAGTTCAGGATCTCCTCTGAGGAAATATTTTTTGCCTGACATAATGACGGTCTCATTGGCCAATCGTCTCTCCGTTTCACCCAAGGCTCTCTTTTATTTTGTCTTTGTGTCATTCCCCCTCGGTGCTTGTTGGGTGAGGCTGTGTTTGGTGCTAAAAAAGCTCAGAGTCTCTTCTGAGTTCTGTATCAAAGCTTTCATCATGTCAAAATATGTTTTTTAGGACTTTTTGTTTGCGTGCTTTCACACTCTGGAAATGGGTGATGGTGGTGGTGGTGTGTGTGTGGGGGGGTTAACGTTTACTCTGGAGAGCAGGCGCAGACAAACAAACAGAGCTGAGCTTTGTAATGTACTTCTCAGAGATCTTGGAAATCAGAAACGCCAAAACAGTTTTGTAAGGTGTGGTTCATCATTTAGCTATCTTTCCTAGAAAATAATTACGCTGCTGCTCAAATACATAACCACGAAGATATTTATTGGGAACTTGATGTGTCACTTTTATGGGTTTATGGTTTAACAACTATATCATAGCTTACTGGGTTTATTTGTGTGGAGATAATAAAAGAGGAACAGATGTTTGTTTTGTCACAATCATTTGTTTTTCAGATTGGCAGTCTGTTCCTTACGCCTTAGCGTTCTTTCCATTCTTTTTCCAAACATGCAGGGAGACATTTGCATTTTGCCAAAGTAGTTGAACAGGTCATAGTGACGCACTGGATTATAGCTGCTATTTATGGTCTTTACTTGGTCTGAACTACTTGCTCTTCATTTTCCTCTGAACTCATCAATCGTGTCAAATTTTGACTCATAATGTCCAAACTCTTCGCAAAATGAATTCACAGATACACATAAGGCATTTTAAATAGGTTGAAGTCTTTTGTAGGCGCTGTTTCACTAGAGTGAACCAATTGGAGAATAATTTTGTAGAGTTTAAACTACAGTTTTGAGCTCCTCTAACCAATTCAATTCATTCTAAAGAACTAGTGTATGAAAGATGTGACTGATGGAACTGATCTAAAAACCTGTTTTTGTTCTATTGTCCTAAAAAAAACCACTGATGTTGTTGTTTTCCCTTTTTTAAATGCAATGCAGGTTCTGTATTCTGTATTCTAGTTTGTCACTTATGTTTCTGTCCTAGGTTGAACAGGTTTTACTAGGTCAAGAGCTACAACAATAAACATTACTTCCCTTGAGCAAGTCGAGACTACACATTCTTAAACCTGTTACCTTGGACGGCAGCTATTGGTTTGCTCAAATTGTCAGACTAGTAAAACTCGCCCTGTCCGCTTTCTGACAGGTGGCATTGAAGGTGTGAAGGGACCCGCAACAGTAGCCGAGCACCAACCGCAGTCATGAGCTCTTTGGAATAATTTCAGCAGTCATGTCTTGGCTTAAATGTATCAGCAAATGCTTGCCGATGCGATGCTGGCGGTTACTCTGTTTGTAAGTGTTTTTGTATAAGATTTGGTGATGGGTCCTATTAGTGTGGTACACTATCCTTATTTGCCTTTTTTCCTTTTTTACCTCTTTTCTTTCACAACTATTCAGAAAGGGAAATTTTGGGCTGCTTATTTTTGTGGACGTTATGTACATTTGACAAATTTAGAGAGTTTTTCAAGCATGAGCCTTCTTCTTAAGGTCATGCCCCTCAGCATCTCAATCTAATTCAGGTCAGAGCCTCTGACTAAACCTCTGCAGAAGCTTCATTTAGTTCGTCTTCAGAGGCAGACTTGCAGATGTGCTTTCTCTTGTCTAATCTGCAAAAAGATCTTTATATTTTTACATCCATTTTTGATTACAGCCTTTTCTATCTAAGCTACGTGACTGTAATCACTTAAATTTGCCACACTTTTGTTGGTTTACTACTCCCCTAATAGTTAAAGGTTATTAAATAAAAATATATGCATCATTATTATTGTATGTTTGCTTTACAAGCAGCATAAGCACATGCACTAACACAAGTAACATAAATATGTTTTTATCATTTGACAAAACAAATTTGACAATTTTTGCTCTTTTGTGATTAAAAATAGTTTTAATCATTTTACTCAAGAAAATTATACAACTTACCAAACAAATATTTAGCAGTAATCAGGATAAACAACCACTCCCCATAGGTTATCCTGAGTGTCAGTTAAAAGACGACCCTAACATTTCCCAGAAGTTCATCTAATCTAAAACTTTGTTTTTTGACCTATGTGTCACAAGCAAACTGCCGCTAAAAATCACGACTCAGCAAAATGTTTGATAATTTACTTTGAAGCTTTAATAAGATGTACTAGGGCTTGACGATATGAGGAAAACTCGCGATATGCGATATCAGTGATCAATATTGCGATGACGATAAAACTTGCGATACATGAACAAACAGCAAAACAACCAAAAATATAATTTCCATTTCACTGCAACAGTTTAATTTGTATAAGCGTTAACATAACTTAAATTACACTCCAAATGACCCCATCTAACATAAAAGGGCTCCATCGATTGGTCAACAACAAGAATGCATCCATCTGATTGGTCATGTGCATATATGGATTTATTCAATTCGTTAAATATGTCAAGCTGCCATAAGATTGTTTTAGCACATTTAAAGTTAGCATTTATTGCAATTTTTGCCGATCTTTGCCATATGCGTATTGCACAGCTTTATATCACGATAACAATAAATTTGCTGTATATTTCCGGAAATTTGAGGGTTTTGCTAATAGAGGCAACATTTAGTTCTCAGATTGTACATTTTAACCTTCAAACCTTTAAGAAGGGGGACATTTCCTTTACAGATTACTGCCTTCTTTTTTGTATTTCATTTCTTTTGACATATCTGTTGTTTTTCTTGTCTTTTTTTCTCAAAGGGTGTAACAGGGTCTTTTATTTGAAATTCCCAGCTATTCTTCACAATTCAATCTCCTCTCTCATTGCAGGATGAAAATGCGGCGGCACAAAGTGTTCTTGCTGTGCACGGTGGGTCTATGTGTCATCTCCTTCCTTCACTACTACAAGGCCCTCCATTACGTCTCCCTTCTGCGTGAGCTCTCCGCTCCCTACCCCAACATCAAGTCCTTCATCATGGTCTCTGGCTTCTTCTGGAGGGAGAAGGGTGCAGGTGCCACCCCACTCATTCCCGCCTCGGCTGACGATGACCCTCGCCTGCCTGTTCGGCACAATTCAGACACCAAACACAGGGGAGGAGCAGGTTCTCTCGGAAACCGGAGAGACGAAGAGTTGGACATAAGTGATGCCATGAGGCCAGAAGGTCCTGGAGTAGTGGACCTTCTGGGGCTGAGGGTGCCAGACCCTCCTCATCCTTGGGAAAAACCAGACGAAAATAATATTGGACAGCTTTCAAAAGACGTAAGTTCCTGCTTACAAAACTATTAAAAGCATTTTTTTTAAATGTAATGTATTTGATTTCAAAGCTTTTTTCTTACCTTGCAAAAATTCTGTGTCTTTAAATGTGAGCAACCCTTAGTTTTCATTCTATAATACTGGACTGATTTTTTTTTACAAAGGTTTGAACTTTGAGAGTTTAAGCAAGAGAAATGTGTAAAAATATTCATTTATTTTCTTATAAAAGTGTATTAAGAGTGTAGTAAGGGGTTTTGCAGCCTTAAAACATCCATAGCTTAATCCTACATCACGTATTTCTCCAATCAAAGGTATTTTTAAAACATAACTCCCGCAATAAACAAGGGGACACTTTATCTCTATTTCTATAGGTAGACTTGTCAGCCTATCTGTTTTTTTCTAATATTAACTGCAAATGTTGCATTTGGTCATTGATAAGTTCTATTAACTATCAAGGCACAAAATCCAGCTGCTCCAAATTTTACAGAAATATTCATTTAATGTGTCTTTGTTCTTTTTAATAAGTGTGGAATTTTGAAGGAATTCATCTGGAACAAAAACTAATAACGAATTCATACTTTAACCTCCTCTCTCCATGTCCTGAATATGTACAACATACCCTTAGGGCTCAGTGATTAATCGATTAATTTGAATTTGTTGTTTTAGAAATTTTATTTTTGGTAAAATTGAGATTTTATTTTCCCAGCTTTCTGCTCTCTTGCGCTTTTGTTGTTCGGAGTAAAGTCAGTCAGCTGAAAACAGCAGAAAGCAAAGAGAAGCGAGGGCTGAGAAAAAAAACACTAGCGCATGTGCTGCGAGAAGCGACCGCCACTTCTCTTAGTTGCCTCTGTGTTTATCTTCCGTTTAAACAGATGAAGCAGTGGAATATGTAATAATTTTTAACAGGATCCAGAAAGAACTGGAGAATAAAGATGCTGTACTTACAGCAGCAACAGAACGTTTAATCAAAAGTGTTGATTTAGAGACAGTGGTGTCAGTTACACACTGATGCTGCAATGCTAAATGCTAAATGTGACTTCAAACTTGGAGCATCAAACCACATGCAGCAAAATCTGTTTCAAGGCCGTTGCTACCCAAAATGCTCTGCTGAGTGTGTGTAGTGTTTTTCTTTATGAGACGCTCAAGCTAGCAGTAGCTCACAAAACATTTGCTACATTGCTCTACACACATTTTTACAGCTTGTATTAAGTTGAACTTTCTGTTAAAGCCAGTATGTTAAATATATTTCTTCATTTGTAATCTTTGTAAGGAAAGTAAAAACAGGGAGGAAAAAAATTGATTAAAATTGAAAATCTATTTTGGAATGAAAAAAATCTGAGATTTTATTTTTTGGCCATATCGCCCAGCTCTATGTTCCCTTTTTCTTTATTTGGTAATTATTGATTTTCTTCAGAAGGCTGCATTTTGTTTGCAGTAATATTACTTTTTTTGTTTAAAACATTTACCCAGCTCCAGTTCATCCCGTCCCCCTGTATTCCGCACATGACAATGCATCACAAATAGTCTTGTAGACAGTCACTGTATTTATTTGAATGAGATTTAAAACAGTCATATGTTTTTTCCTAGGGGGGAGCTGAAGTCTACCATGCCAAACATTTCGAGCGAGAACCTCCAAAAGCACATTTAGGAAGGGCACACATAGCAATGTTCCAGGACAACCAACAGTGGGACCCCTTAAAATTCATGGGGGACCTTCACACTCGCACTCACAGGCTCCAGGATGACAAATCGCCCTACTTTGTCAGCACCAAAGCCGGAGCCCTTTGCTTCAAACAGGGGACAGAGATGGCCTCCCCGAAGGATTATGCCATCAAAACGGTTGGGGCTGAATCGAATATGGCTGCTGAGGGGGCTGCTGCGCAGCGGAAACCTCTGCAGCTCAAGGAGCGGCCCTCCATGTCTCCAAAGACTAAGACGCGAGCTCGGAGTGGGGGGAAGCGGCTCGTCAAGTGTGTCTGTCGGCCAGGGTGGCATGGACCTTACTGCGGGGTTCCCACTATGGTGTACCACTCCAACCTGCCAACCAAGGAGCGACTAACTCCCAGAGAGACCCCGCGGAGGGTGATTAATGCTATTAATGTGAACCACGAGTTTGACCTGCTGCATGCACGCTTTCACGAGCTTCATCAGGCTGTCGACCTGTTCCTTATATGTGAATCCAACTTCACTGCCTATGGGGAGAAACGGCCTCTTAGGTAAGATCAAACTTTAGTTTTTCCTCTTTTTCTTTTTTTTTTTTTTTTTTACATGTGTGATTTAAGAGGATTTAGATTAGAGAGGGTTGTCTTATGTCCTAAAGGGTTTTTTCCTAGGTACTTATTTTTTAGTACTGTGGGGTTTGAGCTGATGTAAAAGCAGCATGAAGGTGCCTGAAGCTACACAGGGCAATTGGCATGCATTCCAGAACATGCTAAACACTGTTTGCATAGGGAGTTTTTTCTTTCTTTCTACTGGTTAGTAGTGCATGTCTGTTTCCTACAGTTGGAAAAGGCTTGATAGGTGATAAGTGTGCTTTTTGCCTACAGCCTGACTGTTAGAAATGAAAAAAAAATTGAACAGTGTAGTCTTTGTGGACATCCTATGGCACTGATGTGCCACCTGCACATCCCATGCATGCTGCATTTGGACTCAGTCAGTATGGAGTCAGTGCGCGCACCTCACTAATGACTAGAATGTGGCATAAGGGCACCGAATGAGAGCATCATAACTGCGTTTAACTTACATTTACTTACTTACATTATCCTTAAAATGATTCACTACACACACGACAGTGGTATGTTCCATTTTCATGATGTCCCCTTATGAGGCTGCACGACTAACAAGAGAACTGCAAGACACACCTGCACCCCCTTTAAGATGCTGCCACATCTGTTTACGACCCTCCGTGGGCCCGGACAACCCAAAAACCCGCTGCACTTGTACGGGTCAACCCCTGTTTTGGTGCATGTGACTAAGTCATAAGGCAGGTTACACCATGGATGGTTTGCCAGTAGAAGTTCAGAGTTTAACTGCTCATGTCATTATCCCCACCCCTCCATTTACTAAAGTCAACCCAATTCTCTAGAAGCTCCACTGGCTCCATCTTCAACTCCGTACCCATTTCCAAACCCTTTTACTTTCTTTCAAACTGCTTACAACCTCCCTCCTCCAAATCCCTCAGATCTCTTCTGCGTCTCCACTCCATCCGGTTTTGTTCGACTGTTTCCCTCGATTCACTTGTTTGTCCCACGTCTGGCCTCGCCACCGTGAGCTTTCAGCTGCTCAGCTCCTCGTTCTTCACTGACCTTTCTCACTCTTTTTCACATCCTCACTCAAGTCTTAACTGTTTAAACTTCCTTTCAATCCCCGAACAAAGCAGCAATTTCTCCTTTTAACCTCTTTCAGGTTGTCGCACTTGTGTTTTATGTTTTTATTGTTGGTTTTAAATCTTGCACAGTGTTCTTGAGTGCCAGAAATGTAATATTTTTTTGTTCTTATTGAATGCATTTTTTCCATTAAAAGTCAAAAAGTTGTAAGTCTTTTTAAAAATAAATTAAGTTGGAGTTTATTGCTCCATAGTGACAAAGGTAGTTAAAAATAAAAACATTTAAGATAAAAGCCAGTCTTCCCATGATTAGATATCCCATGGTTTTCAGTTCAAAAAGAATCGTTCACAGGACTACTGGAAACATTTGGACTGACAAGGCGAAAGTAAAACTAATCTGTAATTTACACATTTCACTTGGTAAAAACACAAATACGCCTTATCAGAGCACTACATAGGCTAGGAAGAATTGTGATGGCAGAGGTAATGGGGGTTTCTTTTATGTTTTTATAAGGAACTTGATTAGGAGATGTCTGACTTCTATAACACATGAATTCTTTCCAAGGTTGCAGCTGAATACAAAAAAGCTTTAACAATTTACTTGGGCTCATTCTGATATCATATCAAAAAAGATGTGGGTAAGAGGAAACATGACCATCAAGCCTAAAATGTGGTGGGAAATTCAAGGCTGTGGTTGGAAGTTGTAACTAAAACAAATAATAACAATTGCAAAAAAAAATAAACATAAACAAACTTAAACAAGAACTTTAATAAACAGAAGGGAAGCAATTCATATCACTGAGATAGCATATAAACATGACATTTTTGGGGTCATGATGTCACATTACAAACAGAGCCATATCAGGTCATAAAAATCAGCTTGACATTCTTCCTTAGTAAAAAATGCCAACACAATGCATCAATGCCTAAATCTGCTTCTTTATCATCACTGAAGCAAAGATTGATGGTAAAGAACGTTAAACAACAGAAAGGAAGCCCTAATATCAACGACCAACATGAAATATTAATTTTTTATTTATTTATTGCTCTTTTGACTTCTATTTGGCAGCAAAGCATAAAACATGAAAATTAGACAAACAAAAATAGAAAAAGAGTTAAGAATAAAATCCAATTGGTAGCCGATATAAATACAAAAATGCCCAAATAAAACAACAATGGAAGGTGTTGAAGCATGTTTTTGTACACGTTGTTAATTTTGCTCTTGTCATCCCTCTAGTTTCCTGCAGCTTCTCCTCAATGGTACATATAAGTACATACGTCACAAGATCCTCTACGTGTTCCTTGACCATTTTCCAGACGGGGGGCGGCAGGATGGTTGGATTGCTGATGACTACTTGCGTACTTTTCTCACACGAAATGGCATGTCCAGGGTGGTAGGTTTAAGACCAGATGATGTCTTCATCATCAATGACGCAGATGAAATCCCAGCAAACGAGGGCCTCCTCTTCCTTAAGCTGTTTGATGGTTGGACGGAACCTTTTGCCATCCACATGCGCAAGGTACTAGCAGTTCGTCTTCTGGTTGAATGTTGTTGATGTCAAACGGTTTGTAATTTTGATTTTTTTTCTTTCCTCTTCATGTGCAGTCATTGTATGGCTTTTTTTGGAAGCAGTTTGGGTCTTTAGAGGTGATATCAGGCTGCACCGTGGGAATGCTCCGCCACGTCTACGAAGGCGATGGCATCAAATTGCGTCGGCGTGAATACTACACCATGCCTGGTTTCAGGAAGTATGAGAACGACACGGGCCACATCCTGGTTCAGTGGTCTGTTGGCAGTCCCTTCCACTATGCTGGTTGGCATTGCTCTTGGTGCTTTAAACCTGAAGGGATCTATTTTAAGCTAGTGTCAGCACAGAACGGCGACTTTCCTCGGTGGGGGGACTATGAAGACAAGCGTGACCTTGATTACATCCGGAATCTAATCAAGACAGGGGGTTGGTTTGATGGCTCCATGCAGGAGTACCCCCCTGCAGACTCAAAAGAGCATATGTATGCACCTAAGTACATGCTAGAGCACTATGACCAGTACAGCTACCTCCTGAAGAACCCTTACAGTGACCCGAAAAAGTGAGACTTTCAACTTCAACAAGGGACAGTTATGTGAAGAGACCCTGAGTAAAGAAGTGGACAACACCCATGAGGTTGGGTTTGAAAAATGATTGCTTTGGGGTCAAAAAGTGAGTACTTTTTTCCACACCAATCATGACTAAGAGAACATCAAGAGGATACAACCACTGGATCTACAGTACAGCATCACACCATTATTCTTTGTCTTGAAAGAGGCCAAAATAGCTTTCTTACAGTATTGTGTCTATTTTGTTGCTTTTTAAACCGTCCAGTTGGACACACCAGTTCTCTGAGAGGAAGGGGCAGCTTACTTTAAAAAAAAAAAAGAGGGAAAACAGGGATCTTAAGTAGCCAAATTTATTAAAATTTGACACTCAAAGTGAAGAAATGTTGTTTTTGTCTGCGTTTACCAAGGTTTACAGTTCAACTCACATTACTGCTTCAGTCTCTACCTTCAGATGTCTTCCTGCCATAAGTCATGATATCATTGGAGAATCGAACTCTAACTGATGTGATCACATTCTCAAGTCTGCAGGAAAAATAGAAATCCTCCTTAGAGCACCAAAACACGTCCACTCACATTCATCGCCATGCACCTTAGACTTGCTTGTGTGTTTGTAAAAACTGTGCGTTGTCTGTCTTTGTGTTGTAGTGTTTTGGAAAATGAAAATGGTGGGGAATCGTAGAAAAGGAATACGAAATTAACAATTTCTCCTCAAGGATGAGACAGAATTATGTTTACATGGCCCTGACATGACACACAGCAAGAGAGCAAGAGGCATTATGGAAGGAGAAGTGCAGTGATGTTAAAGAGGCAGAATGCATTTTACACAGATGAGTTGTGTATGCATGTTTCCTTGAGAATAAATGACCGCTTTGTCTATTATCCTTTGCCCCGTCAGTAACCATTTGAGACAAGTTGGATATAACACCACCTTCTATTTTTTAATTCAGTCAGCTTAGTAGCTGGCATTCCTTTTGTTTCCTTGGAAACTAAAATATGTAAAACACAGGTCTGGTTTTGTTAAGATGCGTGGGTGGATGTATGTCAGTGAAGGAGCTGTAGTTCTGAGATGAGGTCAGCAATGACAAAGTTTTTGTTGATAAAATGTTTCAGTCGCGGAGCCTCTGACGCTTCAGATCTTCTCTTTTTGTCCTGCATTTGCTCTTTTTGCTTCCTTTTTCTTCTTTTTTCACAATAGTTGCTAAAGTTAACCTCTATTCACTGACCTCCATGAAATTAAACTTGTTTTTGAAATTGCACCCTCACCCTTCCACGCTTCACTAATCTTTGCATCCCTTCCCAGGAGTGAATGAATTAGCATATGTGGTTCTTGTTTATCCCCCAGCTGTGAACAGCTGTCCTTGTGGTAAAAATGCATAAAAATCCCCACTCCACCTCATTTGGTGGAACCTTTTGTTGTGGACGATTTGGCATGCTGGCCTCTATGGATGTGCGATGTGGTTTTGGGTCATTTGAGGATCTTTTCAAAAACAAAGAAACCAAATATTTGAATTTGAAATACTACAAGGAATACTATAAATAGAAAACACAGAGTTGATGGTTTTTTTTTTTCTGTTCAAATCCAACATCATTTTCTTCCCTTCTTAATAGGGTTTACTGACTGTGTTTTCTCTAGAATCTGTTTTAAAATGAAAGCTCTTCCAAAATTGAAAACAGTTTTAAGCCAGAAATGTGATGGAGTGATTTAAGGGATGAAGATTGGTCTAAAAGGTCAGAGTTATATACTAATACTTTATGTTAGAAGTTAGAGGCATGCACAGATTGCACTATTCCTCCGCTCATACCACTCAGCTTGTCAATAAGCTTGCTCTTCCTGGCTGTACGCACTTGGCGGGAAAATAAGATTAGCCAGCAGGCGGCTGGCTGTGTTGTGTTTCCTGCGGGAGCAGCTGTTCGGGGTTTGGAGTGTAGAGCCAAAAAAGTGTCTAAATCTGAAGAAGCTGCAGAGAAACTTGAAGAAAATAAGAGTTATGTAAAAAGTGCTGAGTTTAAGCCTTATTTTTTTTCTTTTAAATTCAATTTTTTTGCGTTTTGAAAGAAATATCATGATTGAGATAAAGGTAAAACAGGTTTCAGTTATTAAGTGAGACAGGACACACTCTAGACAGGACTGCACTTCCCCAAATCATAGAAAACCAGATGCTTTTGAGTCTCTTCTAACAAAATATACAGGTTTTCTCTGCAGCAACCCAAAAGAGAAACTTTCTAAAGTAATGTAAAACAAAAGACTCACCAGTCATCTGCTGCCATCTTTAATCAAGGATAGCCACGCTGTGTAATCAAATTATTGTTGCCACGGTTTTATTTGCTCAACAAAGAAAGGACAGAAAATGTGCCTCACTGAAACGCCCTTTCAGGAATGCAACAGAAGCGTCACATAGCAGACTAATGGGGTATGTATGTTTAAAGCCCATCAAGACACAATTAACTCAGATTCACTCAACCCTCTCCTGACTGCACATCTGCTGCACACTCACATGTCTGCAAGTCTGTCTGCTTTTGTGTGGTTTAGGGCGTAACAGTGGTGACTCATGGTTTTTAAGAGTTTTGCTAAAAGATGAGCTGGGGTTGCTTCACCGGGCCTATTGTCTGTTATCACCATGGTGATGAACCCTTGAGAAGTACCTGGCTTTGTTAAGCGCTTTAGGTCATCCTCCAAGGCTGTAGATTGGTAGTTTGGTGGCAAGGATCAGCAGTTAGAGGAATCCCAGAGGAACTCTTCCCTTGAGGGTATTTTTTACACTAGAATAAATCCAGGTGGTTTAGTTTGATCGACAGGGAAATGCCCCAAAATGTGCTTTACTTTCACTCCCTATTCCTCTGAAAGTGGTCCAAACTGCCTACAAACTTCAAGTACTTAAGAGAAATTGGCTTCACTAAATTTCAGAGGAGCTTTCATATCTGCCAATAGAAAGGTAATCTTCCTGAAGTAAAGCAAAACTCTGGTTTGGACCACACGACCTGGGATGGAAGAGCTCTTCTTTTTAGTCTCAGAACCAATGAAGAGTCAAAACGACCAACAAATAGACATCTTGTACTAATTATAACACCCCTGGAGTTTTGGGAAGGATTATTGTGTACATTATTAAATGTATCAAAGGAGAAAAGAGTGCAAAAAAACATGATTAAAATAGGATGCAAACTTAAAATAAAAATTCGAGCTGTTTGCACACAAAGCTAATGCAGTCTTAGCTGTCTACAGAGAGAAAAAAGGGACAACATTGATGAAAACCTTTTCACTACACTGCAGCGCAAACCTGGTCAAGTTAAGAGAGCTGGTAAAAAGGAAATGTGTCAACTAGCATATTTACCGGTAGTGATGTCGCCATATTGCAGAGCAGCCTGAGTTGCCCCAATTGCACAGCAAGGGTTTAAAGATCCTCATCTCCAAATGCAAAGTTAAAATTTGCCTAAGGGCACTTCAGCAAGTTGTAGCCAGCTAGAGGTAGGTCTTAAAAGCACCAAGCCATTTGTGACATCATTTTAATGTTAGGTTTTTCTGCTGCACTCACTTTTGATCATGATCACATCAACACCAGTAAGTTGAGAAACAGGGCTTACACTAAATGTCAATATGTCTCTGAAATCTCTAAAAATAAACTTCCAGGTGAGTGAAATGTTCAAACATACATAATGCCACTGCTTAAAACATCCTTATTATCTATTGCATTTAACACTATGCAATGGATGATGGAATTAAAAAAGAAAAGAGAGAAATGTGGATGCAACTGTGACATTCTAGGAAAAATCTGTCTAAACACAAACCATTTAGAGAACAACCTGTAGTTTTCGTATTTGAAGTCAGACAAATGCAAATAGATCCTGCATTGAAACAAAGGAAAGGAAAATCTATTCTTTTATTCATTCTCATCCTCTATATTTTTTCATGACAATAGGCGATTGGAGCTGCAGATGCAGATTGAGAGACTGAACATCTGCATGGGTTATGCTGTGATGTAGACATTCCCCCACAGGGAAATGTCCACATAGATGCTTTAAAGCTACAGGGTATAGAAATGATAAAAGCAGCAGCAAAAAGTCACAAACTCTTTATTGCTTTGGGATTTTACAGGTCTTTCTAATTTTTGTGTTACAGTATTTTTTGCCAAAGAAACAAGCTTTTAATTTTTAGCAGAAGCCTGCCAGCAGATCTGCAGTAAACTGCCACCGGCTGCTGTTGCTGAGATGAGGGGGAATACATTAAGTGCAAAGTGAGTCAGCTGCAGGTAGAATTGGAGTCATGCTCTGCAGCCTTATTAATATCAAAAACAAGAAATGTTTTTTTCTTTAAACTGCAGATTCCATCAGGTTTCTTCTTTTGCCCACAGCTTCCTAGTATAGTAGAAATTGCTTAGCATGTATTTAAACCTTTGAATAAAGTATAACTACAGTATATTTGACAAATGACTTAAAAGAAATACAACCATCAATATATCAAACAATGGGCTGTCTTTGACTGCTGTCTTTATACCTTGTTTACTTATGCTAGAAGTATGTGCCCCCCCCCCCCTTTACCATTAACTCCCCCTCATCTGTCTTTTTGCTCTTGCACAAACTGGCTGGCTGCTTGTCTACAAGACTTGCATGATTTCACTGCTTTGGATCCCATCCAGCAAATGATCTTTTCTAAGAAACACAGGCCTCATTCAGGCCAGCAAGCTAAGAGACAGACGTCCCGGTTGACATGAAGTTGTTCCCATGGGGAGTTGAAGATGACTTGAGGTTTTCTGAATGCTCTTTTGAGCTCTTGAAGCTTCACAGTCTTAAGTATTTTAAATGAGGGTAACAGAAAGCTTCCTATGAGGCTCAGATAACTTGTTTTTTTTCTCCCTAAAACTGCAAATAGAAAAATCAATCAACCCAGACGTTTCAGCATGATTTAACCTGGAACAAAAACTCACTAGAATTTATCATCTTTGGTATGTTAATGTGCAAACTCTGGTTTTCAGGCTTCAGCTGGGTAATTTATCAGTTTGCAAACACCAGTTGGGTTAAAGTGTAAGAAAAAAAACCCAGCATTCTACTTGGATTAGGATTATTTTTAAGTGATTTACAGTGATCTGAGCTTACATCCCTTTACCAAAATGTGGTTAAATGAATAGAAAACGTGTCTGAGTTGATGAGTCACATTTGTGAATCTGTTCAAGAACAGATTGTTGGCATTGAGATTGATATTATTAAACAAATTTGGTACAGGGGTCCATATGCTGTGATCAGACATATGAAAGTCAGAGCTGCTGCACAGCCCAGACAGATGGATGCAGTGACTCATGCATGCTCCAGGGGGCAGAAAAGCAGTCTGGCCAACACCTGGCTGCAAAGCAAGTGCCATCACAAACAGGAGGGGAGTGATGAACATATGGGTTTCTTTGTCACTGACTACTACCATCCATGCCTGGGTTTGCAACCCTCCAACAGTAAAATGCAGAAGTGTGCATTTCTTTGATCTGTAGGATTTCATTTGGCCCACTCAGCTACATTTTTACACATTTAAACCCTCAGTCCTTCATAACCTAAACTGAAAATTAAGCCAATTTGAAAGTCCAGTTGGCTTGTATGTGTGGACCTGGGTCAGACAGGTCAAACGAACCATGATTACGACGCCATGCCAGAGGAGCCGTGCCAGATCAAGTCCGGCCCGGTTCAGTATCAGCACCAGAACTTGTGCTGATCCTGAATGGCCACTCACTCTGGATGTGTCATTCGCTCTGGCCTGCCATGTGGGCATGGAGAAAAGATTTGGCTTGGCTGGAACAAAGAAAAGCTGATTGTGAAATCATATTCAAAGCCTTAAACATGACATTTCCGCCCGCTGGCTTCCTGTTAGACTCCCAGTTGCAGACGGAGCGTCTCAGAGCATGTATTAACTTACATTTGTGAACTCCATTTATTTCTGTTTGATTTGTGTTGCTTGTAATCTGAATCTCTTTGGTTTTCTGGCCTGGATTGAAACAGACTGTAAAATGATGGTTTAGAATGAGGCAGAATGTAGGGGGGGTGAGGGGGGGTGATGAATGTTAGTCTTAGGAGGGTTCAAATTCCCAGCATTCCCTATAAGAATCCAATATTGAAAAATAGGATGGGGCTGTTTTGATTTAATTTGCACTTTTGCTTTTACATGAGGTCAGTGAAGGGGGTTTTCTTTTCTTTTCTTTTTTTGTTTTTTGGTCAAGTATGATGAGTGTCTCTGTTTTTTCTATTTCACTTGGCATTCGGTATGCCTGGTTTTATAGCTCCATTCTATTGGCAGCTTGATTTTAGATGTGGTGTGTGTATGTGAAGGAATGTGGTAGTTAAAAAGCACTGTCCCACTTTCAAAGCTGACTCCCAGTCCACCTCCCAGATCCTTTGGCTTCAAACAGGAGCTTTCTGCTTACCTTTTACTTCTTTTTTGAATTTATTTTGTGGAAAATCATTTTCTTAGCAGTGATCGTAACCACTTGGATCACTTTTATCACTTGTAACATTTTAGTCTATAGAGATTAACACAGAACACGACTCTTTGCTTTTCAACTGTGTTCAAATTTCAACCAAACCTTCTGCTGGTCATACCAACTACTGTATTGCTACGTTCATGCCGGGCATGTGTGGCAGACCAGAAAAAAAAATCTCAGCCAGTAGGAAGAGGTCAGGCCAAGATGATGCTCGAGTCCGCATGTGTCTTTGTATTTTTGTGTCTGACGTTGTGTACATGTCAAAACAGTTTCTTAAAGTGGTGCTGCTTTTGTTGCTCCAAACACTGAATCCATGTTTTGCTTTGAGCCCACAACAACCTCATTCATTCACGTATGCCTGAATCATGACTCAGTTGCAACGGTAAAAAATAAATAAAATACACAAGTCATTAATGCTAACAGTATGCTTCAATAAAACCACCCAACTTTGTTTCTTCTTAGTCATTTTTTTTTCATCCAAAAAACATGTGACGGGCCAGTCTTTGCTATTTACTAAATGATTATTTTATTATCCATTCTCTGGAAGCAATCACAAGGAGGCCCTTCACAGGTGCCCTCCTGTTCCACACATATGCCTTTTGCCGTCCACTCAATTCCATCCACATTGGACAAAAGGCTACAGAAAAAGCTCCCACACATCAATAGCAACGCCTCAGTAGATGACTGGCACCTGGCCTCCGGGGACAGGCTTAATTGTCTGCTGTCTGCAGCAAATTAACTAACAAGGCTGCTTGCCAATCCTAATCCTCTGCAGCCTGGTTTGCCAGAAATAGCTCTCTACTTTTTTTTTTTCACATTTTGTGTTAAAAAAGAAGAAATTGATGAATTAATTAATCATGGTTTACAGTATATGGTGGAGGGCTTGAGTGTGGTCTGTTTTGAAAACTAGGTGCTGCTTTATTTCCCTATTTGCTCAGATTTCAGCCACTTTCAGGGGTAACTAACAAAGAGGCGCTCTTTACGAGAATGTAAAAATGTGATGTGAAAACTGTCCAGATAAAAAAAACAACACATTTTTTCAATGATGTCCAATAATTTATCCTCTGCCTTGCTCTTTCCATGTGCACTGATGATTGTAGATAGTTTGTTGCAAAGTTGTATTTTTATTTTTATTTAATTCTTAATCCATTGTTTTGAGGGCTTGTTTTTTTTTTACCTTTAAGGGTTCAAAGTGTGTGAAAAAAGGGTGTGTATTCACTGTATGTTTGGAAGAATGAAGACAAAAATGATGGTGTGTTCTTCTCATGCGTAACATTTGGCTTCCAAACAGCTTCTGTTTCCAGCTGGAAGCGGCGTGTTCATCGTGTTGCTTTGCATCTTCATCCACTCATTCAAATAAAAGCAAAACAAACTGCAGAAGAAGGAAGAGAAGAATATTTTTCCATCAGTGTGGAAAATGTTGAAATAAGAGACAATACTTTTGAAAAAAACAAAAAAAGAAGATATTTTTCTCCTCTTTGGGGTCACAGAGGAGAGTGTACATTTTTAAGTTAAGTAAAAGTAATCAAAAAAGCTCATTTGTTCTCTATATGAATGACTGTATGTTAACCATGAATAAAGGTAATGACAAAGTCATATAATAAAATGAGTTTAAAAATGTAGTTGTCATTTTGTATGTGTTTGTGTACATGTGTGTCCACTTAAAGTAACTTCCATCACTAGCCTCACTAGAGGGCAGCACTGATAAACACATAAACAACATTTGAATGGTTAAAGTACATTTTTAATATTATAATTTGGTCAGTTGATGAACTTTCTAAGTGAATGTTCTTGCATTTGGTACTCAGATGATTTTTTACAAAGTTTGCTGAATTAAACAAAACTCCAAAAGACTAATATTTAGGTGTAGAAATCTAAGTAGGTTCAAATAAAAGCAGGAATGGAATCAACCTTGATGGTGAGAATCTAAAAAGATGAAGGCAGAGACATGTTTTTTTCATCATATATAAGAATGGTGTCAGCATTTTTTTTGTAAACTTGCGTGAAAACTGTTTTTTTTTTAAGGTTATCAATCCTTCCCTCTCATATAATTTGATATGCATAAATTAAAGTTTCACCTAACTTTGTGGCGATACTATACAGTCCAACTCTTTTACCTAAATAGATACATTTAGTATTCATTCGGAATTTAAAACAATAAATGAAATTGTTTTTTTTACTGGGAAATGTCTTTTTTATTCTTACTAGGATTTTTAATTTTAAGCAACAAAAACAAAAGATCTTTGACATACCGGAATCAAATTAAATCATTTATTCTTTGTAGAGCACTTTTCATACTGATGCAACTTAAAGTGCTTTACATGGCAGTAGTTTAAAAACCAAAAGCAAAACAAAGACCTTTACACACCAGAAAATCATGAAGCACATACAATGCCAAATCTGTGACAATCTGGTTTTCAGCCGTTACTGCTGTTACTCCCAGTACTAGATCGATTTTTCAATATGTATCTGTATCCTTTACATCCCTAAGGTTTCTGTTGTCAAATTGGCACATACTCTGTAGTGATATTAATTCTGTGTCTTTCACGTAAACTACGTTCACTCCTTCCTCAGCAACGCGAGTTCAAGCAACCACTTTCAATGAAAAGTCTGTGTAAAAGCGTGTAAATGCGTATTTTAAGCTTCTCCATTCAAAAACACTCCTATTCTCACGTAGCTACAAAAGTTTCTATGACCATTTTCAAGCTCTATGTACAAAATAGTGACCTTTGTATGGGTGTTGCCAGTTAAACCAGGTCAAACTTTGACCAATCAGGGACTCAGATTTGGTAGTGACATCCTTTAATTTACAAAAGTGCCAACCGTCTGAAAATTGATCATGAAGAAGAATTTAATGTTTGCAGTTTGTGCCCGGATGCCCGGAATTGTATGACACCAAGTCTTATGTCGGAATAGAGCTGTGAAAGAAAAAGCCTGGATTTGTGAGATTTTGTGCATTTTACACCAAGCGTCTTCCAACTGTAGGTTGTGGACTTGCACTAGTAAAGAGTAGAAAAAAATAATAAGAAGAAAGCCCCTCCCTGCTTATTCAGTGTGAACGCCATACGGTATATGCGTTGAAGAGCCCATTTTTAGCACGTTCTTGAACGCCGGTGCCCTGTGTGTTTGGAGCCTTATGGTGCATGACCCCACCCTCTTTAAAAATTTAAGAAATCAAAATAGCATTTGTTCTTTTTACCCGAAACAAACTATTTAGAAATGGATGATTTAGATGAAACCATGTCTGAACCATACTGCTGTGGTTCTGATCGAACCGTAGCAGCTCTTTTCTCAAAAGATCCTGCAAAACAAGACAACATTCCTGACTTTCGTTCTGTCAGTCTTTTTTTTTAATGGCAAACAAAAGTGTCAACTGAGGCTGTGAGACATGTAGCTGACATGAGGCCACTTTAGTCCTAATATCTATTCAATGGTCCATTTTAAGTGCCAGAATGGACCAGACTGAAGCCAGTGACATAAACACATGCTCTACTTTTCATTTGGACAAAAAAAATCTAAAAATAAAAATATCTAATAATAAATAATATTTAATAGTAAATATCAAAAAATATATAAAAATATCTACAGCTTTGTAGATATTTGAATAGAGCTTAATTTAGAATTTCTGTACACTTTTGGCTGTACAAACAAAGCATAAGGAGCTACAACAACTATTAACTCTCAGAAGTGAGAATAATTGTTTGCGTTGCAGGAAATTTATTAAAAACAAACAACTGCTCCTCCAGAGTAAACATGCATCATGCTCTTCTGTTTAACAAAGAAAAAAAACTGGCTACAACATATTCTTAAAGCAAAAGATGTTCAGTATTACAAACAAGTAGCATCCTTTATGTTTTAATTAAATTAAAATAAATCGTTTTGGCAAAGTAAAATAAAAAATAAAAATGTTCTTTTTCTAATATTTCAGCTTTTTTTCTTACATTTAAACTTAGGCTAATGAAAATCAATGAAATTTATCCTCAGAAAACATACAGTCTTCTTTTATTTTGAAAGAAAACCTTAAGGTAATCTAGTTTCTACAAAAGGTAAAAACAGAATCAGTGGTTGATGTTTCTTGATTCAAAGGTCAATTCGTTTTTTAAAGTGAAAATATTTTTTTTATATAAAGCAGCTCAACAACAAAGCAATCATGAACTAAATCACTAAACTGAAAGCTGTTTCTAGCAAAGTTACCCAGGCAATAAAGTCTCTGATTACAACTGTGCTCACAGGAAAAGACACTTTTTATAAACTGACAGCCAATTATAAGTTTCTAGGAAAAGGAGGTCAAACTCCACATGAATCCAGAGTTATAAAAAGCCTTTAGGCAGACATAGCTGGCACTTTGGAAATGTTGCATACAGGAAGCAGTTCATTTGGCAAGAGGGTTAGAGGGCAACACTGACTTCCTGTTTGAAGCAACTTTGAAAACAAAAGTTGTTGACTTTTTTTTTTTTAAATTAGTTGACTCTTTAAAATTGCTCAGCTCTTGCGGGAACCAATCTCTTTGAGACTAAATTAGAATTGACATGAATAATTAACAAAAGAATACAACTGAAAAAGGATTCAGATAGATTTAAGGGCTAAACGCAGGGCTGCAGTCATCAAGTCACAGAATTATTTTATAACTTTTGTAATTCTTTTTTCATCTTTGCTTTTTTAATATTAAATATTTGCATTATTTGTAACCCAGACAATATCCATTACCATGCTTCATCTCGTTGCCTTATAACTCTTTTTGTATTTTCCAATAACTTGTGGAATACAACTTCCACCTTCACAGTCAATAGCCACATGGCAGAAAAACATGTTAAAAATTTCAATATCTAAACTAAGTAAACAGAACAAACAGAAATAATTAAATGTATTGTTGTGCAAAATGAATTTATGAAACAGGAAATGACTAAAAGTAACCTCAAAGGACACATCATTTCCCTTCAGGCCTGATGAGGGGTGGTCTGGACCGTCTGAACAGACCGGAAATGTTACCCAATTTAATTATCCCCTGTCTGCTTTAATCATGAACACAGTAGAATTTTCTGAAAACATTCTTTATAATTAATTTATAATGAAAAGTTTAAAAGAACATAACAATAAGCAGACATAAAGTAGTTTTATTCAGTTCATCACCAAAACCACATAACTGCTTTGAGAAATCTGCTTTAGATTAACTTACAAAACATTCATAAACATCTTTAAATAAAGACAAGTAAGTGCTAATAAAGTAGAGGTACTTTCAATATAATAAAGAGATTGCACAGAAAATAAAAGTAAAGTCGAAAAAAATGAAAATTATCATTAGAAATAAATGTATATGTAAAGTGCAAGATATGAAATGGTGATTCTTAACCCCTTCATGTCTGAATTTATTTCCAATTTAAAAAAAAAAAAAACCTTCAGTGTTTTTTCTTTTCAAAATGATGCTAAATTTAGAGTCCTGTATTTCATGGAATGCTGCGAATTAGCAACTTCAGAGCTTCAAATGATTTGATAAATTTGAAAAAGGCAGTCATAGTGTTTTCTTTAAGAACCTCATGCTCATCAAAGATTCATTTAAATCCAAATTCACTATGCCACTTAAATACCAGTAAAGGAATTCAACCACCTTCCCCTTCAAACCCCTACTAGGTTCATTTAAGACCTGCTCATGATGGATCTTCTGCTGATTAGTTTTGGACAGTGAAAAATGTTTAAATATTTTTTCATATATTTTATTTGAATACTTTTGACAGATTAAGTGGCTGGCTGGCTCAGTTGGCAGCATGTAGGACTGGTGCGTGGGAAACCAGGGTTTGTTTCCTAGGCAATAAGCATAATCCAGTGTTGGTCCTTGGTCAAGAACCTTTGTGCTACTGCTTCATTTTGTACCCAAAAGAGGGCCCAAGTTTGGGTCTCGCCGGATTTATAGTTATGTTGTAAATCTTGTATTTTAGCACCAACTGCTGTCACCTTTGTAGTCCATTCTGGTCTTGTGCAGGTCAATCTTCTTCTCAATCTTCTCCCTCAAATCCACTGAAAGTTCTTTATTCTTTCCCATGTTGGAGAATTTGGAGTCTGACTGATTGACTGATTAGCAGGCCACACCCACTATCAGCTCAATAGCACCTGTGAGACTCAGCCAGGAATTTACTTAACTCAACCAGCTTGCATTCCCTTTCCCCTCCAACCTCTGGAGATGAAGCAGTCCCAGCCAAATGCCTACACAGATCAGTCCATGTCCAGCTAAGTGGATCCATCATAGACATATGTTTTATTAACTTCAACGATGGATGATATATCATTGTATTAATTTGTTTCTGCATTTAATTACAGTCAAAATCATCCACAACTTATCAGCTCATCTCAAATAAATAAGATTTCTGTGGAGTTTTGGGAGTTCAGTGTTTGAATGTGCACCCCACCTAAGCTGTTCGATGACCCACACCAACTAAACAGTTTTTTTCAAGGTGATTATTTTAAACAGGTAATTTTTCTTTTTTTTTTAGTATTTTTATTGACTTTTAAGCATAGTTTTTAACAAACACAAACATTGCTCAGCACAACATTGGTCCACAATCGTGTACATTTCTGCAGAAGTGTTTTCCAAATTAATGTTCCTTTTTATACCAATGCAAATAAAAATAGACAAGACAAGTAGCAATAACAAAAAAAAAACAGGTATCTTTTAATGCAGATGACAGGTTGATTAGGAGAGTCTAACTGGTCTGAGTGAACCAGAACTCTTAACCCTTGTGCTATCCTAGGCACTTTAACATTGGGAGTTGGGTCATCTAGACCCCACTAGGCAGTGTGCTGAACCTTTTTTCTTCAATGATTTGTGATCTTCACTGGTGTCCATGGATTACATGAAATCCTCTCCACTTTTATCCACCTTTGTCATGGTAGGGAGAACACGTCAGTGTAAGGGTGGGGTGATAGGATAGCACAAGGGTTAATGATCACTAGGGGTTCATATATTCTTATTTCCCTCAATGTAATGCAAACAAATTCATATACATTCTGTAAAGTAGATTTCTTTATTTTCTTTGTGATCTGTAAATTAATTTGGAGGAAAAGCGCTTTGTTGGACTTGAAACAAACTGTGGTTAGAAAGTCACTGATTAGTAACTAAAAGCAAGCTTTTCTGATTGCATCACCTGCTTAACTTCATTATAAATTGCATGTTTACTATATTACTACAAAGAAACAATTGGTTGTAAATGAGCCAGGAACTCTATCAGTGTTAAAGCTGCTGCAGAGTTAAAAGGCAGAATCTCTACAGCTTGAGATGTTAAACATCATGAAAGGCCTCAGGCTGAAAAGAGAACTTTTCTGCTTGCATTGCAGAGTGCTCTTGGTGTATGTAACCATGCCCCGAACAACTTGAATGGGTCTAAATTGGCCAAATAGACCTGATTATTATAAAAAAGGGGACCCCCCCCCCCGCTGCTTGTATGAAGCAAAATGCTATGATTCATCAATATGAAGAGCAAATAACTTTTTAAAGAGAAAATGAAAAAATCCTGCAGCAAAAAAATGATTGGTGCCACGAAGAGTGTGATGACTGCAGTCACACAGGATTAATTTTAAGGTGTAGTGCAGTTCCACCTAATTGTATATGAACTTTAGTTGTGGTTGTGTATATTTGTTTTGAGTTTTTATGTGCAGCTGTACCTGCCTGAGGTGGCCTAAAGGTGGTGCCAAACTGAAAAGCTCTCCAAGAGGGTTCTACCACTACCTGGACTGCATGTGGAAGGAAATGGGTTTCTCTGTTCTGTTTTTGTTTAAGGTTTTGTCTCAACCCCTCCATTGTATCAATAGTAGTGTAACCCATTAATTTAAAAGTCCCCAGGGGTGTGGTAATAGGTCAGTTCTTTGAGTTTTTTCCTAAGTTAGAAGTCATTTTAAGTCTAAGTTGACCTCTTTTATGGGCCCTTTTAAATCGGTAATGTTTGTTCAGTAAGACTTTGTGAACTTTGTTTGACATTGAAAAGAATTTAATTTTGGACAAAATACCTGTGCTCTTAGCCTGGACCATCACAAAGAGGAACATTTCTGTTTGTTTTTGACCTCTTCTTCTTCAAATAAATCTGAATGGAGCTCTTTACTCTCAGACAGCAGGCATACAAGACTTTCCAAAAACCAACATGGAAGAAAATCATCTCCATTTGTCAAACTCTTGCTGCTTTAGAGAGGCTTTTTACATTTCTAAAATCGAAAATGTGTGTTTATGGGATCATTTATCAGACAAAAGTATTTGAACATGTCGTGCGCAGTGACTGCTGGGGAAGTAAATCATGTAGGAGTTGTGCATTAATGTCAAACTGTTTTATTTTTGCTAAAAGTTAAGAGTTTCAAATCCTAGAAAAGCTTAATATTGAAAAAAACCTCAAATACAAGATGCAACAAGAAAGAAAAATGAGATCCAGGGGAAAACCTGTTTCCTGCAAACCTCAGACTCATTTTAATGAAAACCCACCATGAGAAGGCCTTGTTTGCTGCTTCATCCAGCTGTCAGTTTGAAGAGAGAGAAAAAAAAGCCAGCGTGCAGGTTTTGTGATAGCTTCTCTGTAAGGATTGCAGACATTAATATTAATGTTTTCTGAAAACACAAAATGGCAGCAAATGTGATGCGACGATGCTTCCACTCCATTTATTCTTGGGACATTTCTAAGCATTATGTCAGTGTAAGTGGTTTTTGACGGCTAAAATAATTTCTATACAGAGGCCCTGAAGTACAAATCACATCTACAAATCACTCAACAGAAAAAAATTTTAAAGATCTAACATTTCATTCATTCATTGTCTAAACCTGTTTTTCAAACAAAACAAATTTCCAGATACCAAAACGTAAAAACCAACAGAGGGGAAAACTTTTCAGAAAACAAAAATAATTTCCGCCCCAAAAAAATTAAATGTTAGAAAAACAAAACACAATGAGAAACTGGAAAATAGTTAGGCTAAAAACATTTCTCTTTGGACAGGCGTATTGCCAGACGAGCTAAGCAGAGAATATTTAACTTATTAAACTTAATAACAATAACAATTAGTTGTTAGTAGGCTGTTAGAAGTTTGAAGCTGGTGAAAGTTTAGTGCACTGGGGTTCTGTCCTCCATTCTCGTCTACTTCTCCTCTATTTTTAGTCATTCATTTATTGATCATTTAGTTCTCTGTTGGGTGCAGTGTGATTTCCAATCCCCTCCGGAGGAGTGGGAGTGATTCCAGATTCCAGCTGGCACGTCCGTGCTCCTGCACCTGGCTGTAGTCCTCACCCCTGGCTCATCTATGGCCCTGTACCTGACCGTGTACCTCGTCTCTGCTCCTGCTCCTACACTTGGCTGTGAATCCTGCCTCTGTATCGCCTCGTGCCCCCAGCCGTCCCCCAACTTCATCTGGATGAAGCTCATCTGCTGGGCTATTCTAGTAGTAGTTGTAGAGTTAGATAAGTTAATTTGTCTCAAAGAGTTCTGTTACATCGCCTGTCCGTCCTTGGGGGGATCCCTCCGTCATGTGGACATCCCTAAAGTTTCTTCCGTTTTTTTAGGAGTTTTTCCTTACCACAAAGGTCGGTCTGAGGGCAGGGATGCCCAGTTGAATTTAGTCTGTTTAGTTAGTTAGTATTTGCCTATTGAATTGTGTGACATCGTGATCCTTATGATTTTATGTTTGCTATACAATTGCTGTAATGAAGCCTGTTGAGATGACTATTGTTGTGATATTGGGCTATATAAATAAAACAGAATTAAATTGAATTGAAAATACAAGTATTATGGGACATCACTGATTGGATGATGACATTTCAACTGAAAGTTGTTTGACATGAAGCAATTTTGCACGTCATCAATGTGTTATGAAGATTAATGAATGAAATATATGTTATTGAACCAACAACCTTGTTTTTCAGTGCATGAGAGTAACTTGTGTTAAACAAGCACTTCATATATCACTAAAGTACATAATGCTTTTTCTGTTTTTCTCTTCTCCAGGCTTAAGCATTACTTAGTGGTATTTCTGCTAAAAACGTTAGTAGATGACATGAGGACTCATATCTGTCTTGTAAGAAGGCTTCACTGGCTCCCTTTTTCTTTCAATAATCAATACAGGATTGGGCTATGGAGACGACCCCGCGTCAACTGTCTGCAGTTCAACCCTGAAAAGATCTGTATGTGTTCTCCTTGACAAATCCTCACTTAACCCTTGTGCTATCCTATCACCCCACCCTTACACTGACGTGTTATCCCTACCATGACAAAGGTGGGTAAAGGTGGAGAGGATTTCATGTAATCCATGGACACCAGTGAAGATCACAAATCATTGAAGAAAAAAGGTTCAGCGAACTGTCTTGTAGGGTCTAGATGACCCAACTCCCAATGTTAAAGTGCCTAGGATAGCACAACGGTTACAAAGCTCAGAATTGTGGGAGACCAACTTTTTGCTTAGCTGCCTGTGAAACAACCTGCCTGAAAAACAACCTGCCTGAAAACCTGAAAAACTCACAGACTCTGGCTGTCTTTAAAATGGCCCTAAATACCTGTCAGTAAAAAACCCAAACTCTTGGTCTTGCTTCACTTTTTTTACACAGGAGTATGGATCTTGTGGCCCGTCCAGTGTCATTTCTACTTCACCTTTTCAAATGACATTTTTCGTCTGCTCCTGATTCACAACAATGTGAACAAAGAAATACTCAGAAATTCAACTTCAAGTTTTATCTTTTTAAAATAAGATTAAGATCAACTGTATTAATCCCTGTGGGGAAATTCAACTGTAGTAGCGGCACAGTAAAATAAATATGAAATGTTCAACAAAGTCTTTTATACATGTACACACATAGCAGCAGACAAATGAACATAAAATAAAATACCCAGTTAATGTAATGGAGAGCTTCAAGAGCACCTAATATGATGTATTAATATGTTTATTTTTTACCTGACAGTTACAGCTGAGGTATAGAGTCTGATGACGGACGGCAGGAATGACTTCCTGTTCCGTTCCTTAGAGTAGCGGGGTTGCAGGAGACTTGCTGAATCTGCTTCTGAGTTTGTCTCTATATATCTATATTTTTCCTCAATCATCAGAAAAATGCTACAAGAACAAGTAAAAACATCAAAAACACAATTTTACCAGAGAGGGTCTTTCAAGCAGTCATGATTTGGTCGTTGTTTGGCTCCTGTGACTTACTGAGCTTTCTGACAGAAAAAAGGGCTTGCAGTATTTTATCAAGCACAACAGACAAATCCATATGCATGGGCATTGGTTTATGTATTTATCTACATACAATATCTCTACCCCTAATTTGATAAAAAACATTTATATCAGAAGCACATTTTGGAAAATTACAAAGCCAAAACTGTACATGATTGGTTCTTTGACTGAGTAGTTTATGTTCAGAAAGTCTTTGATGTGTACACTGATTCATTGTTATCCGATGTTTATTTAGGATGCATTTTTTTTAGGATGTAGGTCAAAAAAAGTTTGAAAAAACCCTTTTTAAACAGAGAAAGCCTCAAGTGATTCACTATCAACATTCTAGGACCCTTATGAATACATAAACCACTCAGGATGAAGGAAGTTTGTTGTCTGAGCAAAGTTCCTTTTTTCCCCTCAGCTTTGACAACATAACATGCTTTAAGTAGATATGAACAACGACCCGGGGCAAACACTTAGCAGTTGGCATGTTGTCTATCAAATGTGATGTCTGGATGAGAAGAGAAGTCATCTCCTCCATAGTAACCCTAGCAGCTGCTTTTTCTAAGTCAGAAAGCCAAACAGCTAAATGAGCCTCTGATGGACAGATAAGTTGGAGCAAAAGACATTTTCCCTTCAGCCTGAGCATGAACCCACTGAGGGGGAATTTTCCAACTCACCTTGGCTTGCTTGCACCACTTTTCCACACAAACTGCCAGGTACTGATTGGAAAAAAAGTAGTTTGTGTATATTTTGATTAAAAAAAATCCTGCTGACATAAGTTTATTTGGGCAACACAGCATAAGCTGCTGATCTAAATGTAAGACAAAGTTCCCTTTTTACAACAGTTCCTCAAGTTACTCCATTGATATATCACGGGGGATTAGGGGAAAACCTTTGAAAATCATCTTAATTTGCTGTTATTTCTTCAACTTGTGACCCCTTCACAAACAAATGAAGCCAACAGAGCTTAAAGTAACCTTGTCATGATCCATCCTCCCCATCAGCTTTGGCAATACTCCCCCCTTTGTGCTATTACCCAGTTTAGGCTCAGTGATGCTTTTGCAATGGAACAAAGAGAGGTGAAGGCTGACAGAAGTACAACTGTGGAGTTTGCAGCTAATTTTTTAAAAATTTCCTTATAAACACCAGTGTTTATGTTCTTGATTATAAAGAAGAAAGACAGAAACCTGAACATGTACTGGTTATATTTCTGGAAACTAAAACAATTGAGTTAATTGTTAAAGTTCCACTCCAATCATCGTTTGATCTATTTTTAAAGCGTTCCCAGTGGTCTTTAAATGATGATTATGCCATTTTTAGCCAAAATCAGAAGAACCTGTGTCCTTTTTTAGGATATATGCAGAGTGGCAGTAGTTTATTAGAAATTGACTTCTGAGTTGAGGGTAGGACTGTTGATGCAGACAAAAATTGGATCTTTTTAGTGATTCAGTAACAAGCCAGTTTGTTTCTGTTTTTAGTCTTAAGACTGAAGCTACATTCACACCACCCTAGGCAAAACACAGTTTTTTTTACTACTTCCTTTTTTTTTTTTTTTTACTGGAAGCAATCCCTTTTAATGAAAAGAAAAGAAAATTAAAAAATGAAAGGAAATTGATAGTGCTGTATGGATGGCACCCCTTTTCATGGATGTGCCAACCATTTGAAATGTAATCATGGAGGAGACATTATTCTTTGCAGGTTGTGCCCGATTGGATTTCTCTCACACCAAGCCTTTCATGTATCAAAACAGACCGGTGAATAAAAAGATTTGTGAGATTTGCACCGCTTCAATATTTCACACCAAGCCTCTTCCAACTGTAGGTTGTGGACATTCGCTAGTAAACAGTAGAAAAAGAAGAAGAAGAAGAACTTCCCTGCTTGTCCAGTGAGAACACTATATGCAAAAAATGCATTAAAAAACCTGCGTCACGTGGTTTTCTACGTAGCTTTATTGAGCTTTATTTCAGTGTCACTGATATTTCCATCTAAGATCTATTTTCCTCTCCTGAAGTCCTGTCTCAGTGACAGATGAGGGGGGTCAGAGGTTGTGTAGTTCTGCTCAGCAGATCTCTGCCTCGGCAGCAGTTCCTGCTTCCTGTTTCTAAACTCCAAGGAATAAAAATCCAGTTCAGCCAGACCTGAAAGCAGCTGCCTGCCCGAGGCTTGAGCTTCATGCTAGGACCAGAATAAAAGGGTCTCAGTGTGTCTTTTATTGCTCCTCTACATTCATCCCAACCTTCCCACCACCAGATGAACTCTGCACTCTTTCACATCTGCTCCATCACTCACATAACTGCAGAACTACACACAGGAATGCTGAGGTCGTGATACTGTGAGTACTGATACAAACTGTACATGCTAAGCTGTAAAACCTCCTCCCTTTATCTTTTACAGAGGAACATAATCAGGCAGTTTGTTTCGGATCATTTAAAAAGACAGGAGGTTCTGCCTCTTTTCTCCTCCCAGTGTTTGAAGATCAGCTTGCTTTACTTTGCCTTCCTGGGGCCTCTTGGATCATAGTTTCAGCTGTGGCTTTTCCTGCAAGTCTGTCAGCACAGCAGACCTCACTTATGCCCCCCCCCCCCCCCCCCAAAAAAAAAGAAAAAAAGGAAAAAAAGAGCATAGTTCTACTGAGTTCACTCATCAGTTTATGATTTTTCACTCATCAGTATATGATTTAAATGTATAAATCCAGAATAGCATAAAACTCAAGATTCAGAGTCTAAAATAGCCCACAGGTAAAGTCAAAGGCCTCCTCTAGTTATCTGTTTGTTCTCCCATTTCTCTTGGCCTTCACCTCTGGCGACTCTGAAAATCATTTGTCTGTCAGGAACATCGTTTATGCAGTGAGACAAACTCAAATTTGAGTATGTTTGCTTTCAGCAGACAGATGTGTTCACCTCATGAAGCGTTTTTTTTTATTACCAGACAGGTGGTGTTCCAGGTGCCAATGAACTTTTTATATGAAAATGTTGTATTTACTTTAAGTTTATAAAAATTGAACATGTGAAAATGTAACCATGATGCACATTGCAGGAAGCGCTTCTGTTTAAATAAAAAAATGACCAAAAAAAACTCTCCATTGTACATTTAATGGCTGATGACTTTCAAACTTTTATTATTAAGAATTCTGCAGAGAACGAAAAGTGGCAAGCAAATTCAAAAAGTGAAATACACACTGCTCAGAAACAACAGCTTCAAAGGTCTAAAATCTAACAAAGACAATTATTATACAAATATTTACAAAACTGCTCTGCAGTTTGTCCCTTTGTAAAAATACATGATAATTATATGTTAAAACCCTGATGAAAGTTTGGCTAACATAGCACCTTTGTTGTTACACTTCACTTGATTGCTTAAAACTGGACAATTCACCAAAATTACTAAAATCTTCCTTATAGTATAGGTTCTTGCCTAGCTTAGTGTTTTTAGATAAATGAGATTATTGGAGGAAATCCTCTGATTTTCAAGTTTTGTGTACTTTACTAAAAGGCCAGTTCAGCAGGATAACTGCGAAAGCTTTCAGGTTGATGTTTAGTTCATCAGACACATGTCTCATAGCAAATAAATAAAAATTGAAGTTTTGAGCATTGCTTTGATGAATTAAATTGCAGGGTTTTATTTAAATCATTTTCATGTTGCAAACCCTACATATGCAAGCAAACTGACTTTAAATGCATTATTATTGGCTTATACATTTGAAAAAAAAATGCTTTTTTAAATAACTAAATATTTTATATATAATGTTTTATGACTTGTGTGTAGATAATTTGCCACCAGACAGACAGATGTGCAAGCTGAATCCATATTTCCTGTTTCATGGATCCAAAAAGCTGCTTTTTTTCTGTGGCTTCAAAGGCATCGTCGTAGCAGATGAAATTTCCCACAGTAATATGATGTGCCACTGGAAAACTTTGCTGCAGTACTAAGCCTCATAGATCTAAACTATTAGCATGAGCAATGCAGAACAAAAACAAAACAGTATATTTTGTCTGTAATTTGGATGATCTGACCTTTTTAAGCTTTCTGTAATAAAGCAGAGAAACACTGATTTCAGACAAAAACATTGGTCTTAGCCTCACAGCTACTTTGCAACCACCTAAATGTGATTGCTCTAATTTGATTCCATATGAGTGATGCAACCATGGTTTTTCTCAAAGGCCAAAGGCAGAATAAAAATAGAGTGGAAGGAAAAATGACATTTTTTTAATATAATTTTAGTGCAAAGAAAGCATTTCTCCTGCTGTTTGTTTCAGTTTTTTTTTCATAAAAAAACAAAGCACCTCTCTTGAAAAAGTTGCATTTTCCTCCTATTTGATTGAGGTTCTTTACAGAGCTGTGTGCGTGGAGACAAAAAGTATAAAGAAATAAAGACAGACTGAAAATTACAACCTTCTCTGTTTCACTGGATGCTAGGAGCCACAAGGTAACCATTGAAAGTGATGTAAACATCCACATCGTCACTGTAAATGGCGTTTTCCCTCTCTCTTTTGTAAAGTCGAACCCAGACCTCATCATTCAGAGCCAGATTGAACATGACACTCTGACTCTGCATAATGGACCTCTCACTGGGCTGAGCATAGAGAATCACCTGCTCTTTGTCATTGTGCATCAAATGGAGGTAAGTCTCCTTAAAATTCCAGGTATGGATGTTGACATTGAAGAAGTAGATACCGGGCACGTAGCAGTAGAATTTACCTTTGAACATGTTGAAGTGCTCGTGGAGATTTACGAAAACTGTGTCGAACACTAGGGCCTGGTAGTAATCCACGCTGTGCAGGGCCTTGCGCCGGCCAACTGAGAAAGAAGAATAAGGGATCTTGCAGGCGTCTCCAGGGGCACCTGCCTGACCTTTGCTTCCTTTAAGGCCAATAGGTCCTCGGTGGCCAGGAGGGCCCTCTAAACCTGGCTTTCCGGGAGTGCCTTTGTCCCCTTTGTCACCTTTATCACCTGGAAAAATACAAAAATAAGTTGAACTAGACATTCAAAACAACGGGACAACATAAAGGAATGATCTCTAAAAATAAATTTGTCAGCCCACTACTGAAGTAAACTTTTTGGATGCACTCTGAAATCCTTTCACATATTCAAAATTTACTAATAGTTTCTATAAACAGAAGTTTAGTAGTAGTTCTGCATGTTGCTAAAAAACGTGCACTTGGGATTCATCCATCCATGTTTTTCCAATGTTTTTCCTTTTTTTTCTTTAGGGACTTCATTAAATCAGCTGTTTTTATTTGCAGCCTGTTGTCTGTCTTCATCCCTGACATTTATTAGGTACCGGCTGTTCGACCCTGATCCTCAAAATCCTCCACTGTACTTGTTCAACTGTCCCTGGTTGTCCCTGTTGTTGTTCAACTGTCAGCATACCTATAGAGGTCGCCAAAGCAAATCAGCTTTCATTGATTTGCATACGTGGATGCAACGGATGTCCTTCCTGACACAACCTTGTACTATTTCTGGGCTGGGGACCAGCACAGGAAGACCTAGCGCTGCATTAGGGCTACATAGCCCAAGGAACCACACTGGATGAAGCTCATCACACCCCCTGGGATTCAGACCCTGATTTTCCATAAACCCATCCCACACACAGCAAACCGAGCCATACAGCCAGTCAGTCTCCATCAGAAAACCGAAGCAAGTCATGTCCAAAGTCTGGGCTGCAGACCGCATTTGGCTCATGTCATATAATCAATAATCTGCGACACCAGCACTTTCTAGGAACTGTGTTTACAATTGCTTGATTGTGATCGCTCATTTTTTTTAAGAGTGGACACTTTGTCCGTGCACCCTGATGTCACTCCAGACCACTTGCACATGGAGCTCTTTGAGCTGCAGTGTGACGTTGAGTGTCACAGTCGACACCAAAAGCTCTCTCTGATCAACTTTTACTGCCAGCTGGATAAAGGCAGGTTTCAAAAAACCTGAACATTTGCTATGAAAATGCTGAGCTTATTTGGCTCCACCTACTTGTGCAAGAAGACATTCTCTGTTATGAATCCTAATAGGAACTGTGTGAGGTCAAGACTAAATGACTCACTTGCGTGACATCTTGCACGTCCAAAACCCAGCAGGGACTGGCACTGTAAACAGTTCCGACCTACTTCCAGTGGCTCTCCTGACTCCTGTCTGTGTGTCGCGACTCAAGTTTTGTGAGCTGCGGGTCACAGAGTCAGCTCACCAAAGCTTCAATGTAATTTTATGGTCACAGCTAACTGCTGTAAATCGCGGCTCAAGTTCCATGAGTTGTGACCCATGAGACTTGAGTTGCGACCCACATAGCTTCACCTCACCAAATCTGGCCATCTTTGCAAAACGTTTGGACACCCTTGGCCTAAGCTGTTCCTCTGCAAGGCTTCCTTCTGGTCCTCTCCTGCTCTTTTCCAGCAGGATTCCTAAAACAAACCTTGCTAGACTTTCTAAGAACTCTGTCTATTTTCTTAGTTGTGATTTACATTATAGGCTGTTGTAAATCTATGGCAACAACCTGTGACTACTTAACCTTCAGAGCCTTAAGGTTCAAACAAAAAGAACCAATTTATTTGTGTCTGTGATCAAAAGTATAGTGGCTTTTACATCTAAATATAATAACTATTTGTGTTCCTGTTCAAATGACTTCAATGTAGAAATTTACATTGAGCATTCAATACTGACTAATATGTAGCATTTCATATGAATCCAGATTTATTGTTGACAAAAGTTTTTTTTTTTTTAACACAATCTGTATTTTATTTCTGGTATTTAAATATGAAATTCACAGTAATTTTGGTAAAAAATTATTGAGATTTCTTTCTGTTCTATATGAAGAAGAAAAAACTTATTCCATTGCAAATTTCATTAAATTAGCATTGGATTTGATGTTGTTACAAAACAAAAGTCCAAAGAATGCAGGCTGAATGGTTGACCCTTACACATGTTCATCTCACCAAATCTGTCCTGGAATAAGGTTGGACACCCCTGTCCTTAAGTTCCTTTATATTTATCTTCATCATGTTTGCAGCTTTTCATTAGTTGGGATTGCTTTTCATCTCCCCTCTACCATAACAATTCACAGCAGTGCTTAAATAACTTGGCCCAGGGGGGACACTGTAGCCCAGTAATGTCTGGTTGGGGGATTCATAATTCCAGAATTGCAAGGCAATGAATTTTTGGGTAAGGCACCTAACCCCACTTTACCCTCAGTTTTAAGAAACCTAGAAAATGTTTTGGACAAAACCAACTGCTTTAAATTCCCTCATTTGTTTCCCCCTTTTTACCCATTTGTCAACTTTTGAATCTTATGTCGATAAAGGTTCTCATTTATCCAGAGTATGTTGCCTTGAAGTTGAGTCATGGTATCTGGACTTGAAGTATTCTTTCTTGGAGAATATTTCTTAAAATGTTTCCTCACTCAAATGATGAAGCCGGATAGTTTTTATTAAACTAATCTAATAATACTTGGCCTTCAAAAGGTTTTTGGTCCTGCTTTTGCTTTTGACCTGCTTGAAAATAATCTTTAGCAATGCAAAGTAATGTAAATTGCTGACGACATAATGGCCAGGTAAAAGTGCTGAAACAACAGATACCTCACATTACCAAAGCCAGCTCATCCCACCTGCAGTGACTAAAGACTCTTTCTCTCTTTCTCTTCCCTTTAGGCATTTGCAGTGCATCGTGGTTAAACGTGTCAAGACATGACAGGAAAACATAAAAAAAGGTACAAATTTTTTCAGACTTCTTAAAGACATTGTAGCACTAAGGCTAATATTGTACATGCATGCATATTTATTATCAAGCAGGGAGAAGGCCTCAAATTACAAAATGTTGCAGAGATATTACAACAAAAAAACACTTTTTTTTGGTTAGATAGCAAAGGGTTTGTGCACAGGATTTTAATGACTTCTGCAGGCTTTCTCTGCACACTTTGGTGCACATGCAAATATCTCCAGGGCTTTTTTTGTGCCACATAAAGAATCTGCACTGTGAGAATTGCAGGCAATAGTTTTTTTTTCAGAGTCCAGACCTCATTTAGCCTTTTAATACCACTAATTGTGTGTGAGGTCCAGTCATACATAGCAGGATTGTGACACAAAGCATATTGACCAGTTCCCGTCCATCTGCAAGCCCTGTTATTCATGTTCGTAAAGGGCTGTCCATTTGGTAGAACTTAAACACTATCTCAAATTCACCAAACGGTGATATAAAGACTCTAAATTTATTGTTTTATTTTGAAAAAGGTTGTCTCAGCTTTAATTTCCGTCCCACCTCCTAATATGTTCCTGTCTGCTGGATCATAATTACATGATTTATTTTTTGTTATACCATGGTCCGCTTGAATACTCGATTCTGATTGGCTGCTGGGTATGCATTAAAAAATGATAACCGCACGGTGAAAAAAGAAGTTCCGGTCGGCTAGCTTAAATGTTTTGTATCACTGCGCCGGCTTCTGTAAAACAACCTCTTGCTTCATCATCTGAGCAAAAACAAGCGGTAAGCGATTAACTTTCCCTCTGAATTGATACTTTATTCAACCCATCGGGACGATCAGCATATATATATCACCGAATCTTGACTGCAGCGGTGGTGCTGCGCGACGCGGACTATATGTTACGTGACGCTGCGCATCGCGCCGCGTCACGTAACATATAGTCCGATTTTTGTGAGAAAAGCGATCCAAATCGAAAAAAAAAAACAAGAATTAATGACTAAAACCTGGTTAATATGTATTGCTTTTGTAAGTGACCATGCTATAAGCGGGTTAATGGCCTTCGAAGTGTGCGGTTATTACTTTATAACGCACTTCGCGGAAGCAACCGTCCGACGCGGCGCGGCGGACGGTTTAGGCTTCCACGTCGTGCGTTAAAAAGTAATAACCGCACACTTCGTCGGCCATTAACCCTTACTTATTTGTCGTTTACTTTGCAAAAAATTCATTTTCAATTTCTCCGAGGTATGTGCACATTTTGGTGACTTTTCGAGTATGTGGCAGGGGTCACATTTTTGGCTCAAAGTGGAAGAAAGAAGGTAGAAGAATAATAGCGAAACAAAGCAGAAACAACATAGATATTTTTGTGGTTAGGACTGCATATGTTTTTCTATGTATTTTGCTTTTTGCTACACACTGGTCATGTTAGTTTGGGCTTATTCCATTCCTTTGAGGACTTTTTGGACCTTTTTGAGATTTTGTGTCTTTAGTGCAGAAACAATTTGTCCTTTTTTGCAGTTAGGATTGTGTGTGTGTTTGTGTATTTGTTGTTGTGCTACACTCTGGTCTTGTCATTTTGGTATTCTTTTGATGTCTTTTTTTGGCGTTTTGAAGTGTTTTTCAGGCGTTTTGTACCTTTTTGAGTTTTTCTCTGTTGTTTAGAAATCAAAATGGTCCTTGCAGACAGTGAGTGCTGCTGTGGGCCATAATTAATCTATATATAAAGCGCTCTGGATTATAAAATCCAATGTCAGTTTTTGAAAAAATTAAAGCTTTTAAGTGTGCCTTAGATTGCGGAAAATATGTTGTGTATGCATACATACATGCATGCATGCATGTATGTATGTGTGTGTGTATGCATCTATGCATAAGCTACAGAGAACTGCTTTATTTTAACTATATTCATTCTGTGCTTGTGAAGCTATAGGTGTAAACTTTCCATAGGTTTTTTTTTACATAAAAGACCATTTAAATAAAAAAAAAAAAAATACATCATCTGGATTATATTAACCAACTAAGTAAATCTCAGTCACCTACTATACACAAAAAGATACTTGTTTACACATTCCATTCAAGCCAAGTTTTGGTTGAGTTTTCATGGTGGTGAAGCTTCGTACTTTTTATGTGAACCAAATAAATTTCTTCTGTGACACAAACAAGCCCCATCTCTTAAACCCTGTATTTGTGCAGCCATGCATTAATGCTTGCAGGAAATACAAGTAAGGCATGGTTTCATCCATCTTGGATTGGTTTGAGGGTTAAATGAGGGTTGTAGCAGACTTGGCATCAAAGAACTCAAATATGAAGCCACAGAGTTATGACACAAGGATACAGCTGCTCTGGCTGACTTGGCAGCCAAAGAAATTAATATTAGAGCCACATGTTCACACAAATCGTTTTGCAAACTATGATTTTCTTACATTAAAAAATTATAGTTTTTTTCTTAATCCCTTTCATGTCTTTTTTTCCCCTTGAACTGGTTGTGTCCACTTGACAGTCAATATGACAGAAAACAACACAGTTCCACAAATATGCATCATCTCTGTTTGTGGTCCACATTGTTTAACTTGGGTCACTGCCAGCAGAAAACCTGTTACAGGCCTCACTGGGAGCACATAAATCTGATTTAGCCAAACATCTTCCTTTTCTAATAGATAACTAATAACTGAAGGACCTCTACTTCATTATTAGTACTATTATTGATTGTATATCTATATGTGTTTAATTGTATTACATCAGAAACACTTTTGGTTGTGAGTATTATTTAAGGACAGGGTAAAGGCTGTCAGGGTTATGACTTTTCCTTAACACAGAGAAGCACCACACAGGAGATGAGAATTTTGTTAAACCTCTGCAGAAGGAGAATCTGTCTGTCACAGAGGAGTTCTCTCTTCACAGAGGATGGAGCATCTTTTTATTGAAAACTGAAGGCTGCAGACATGAACGTGGGTCGTAACATCAGACAAGTAACATCATATCTTGTATAATCAGAACTTTTCATGTCATTTTTTTCTTACTGAAAGATAGAACTGAGACAATCATATTAGCGTGTAAGGAAATGATAGGGATTTAACCCCAACAAAGGCTTTGTTTGATTTTAGCCAACTAACAACCTTAAAGTCCCTTTCCAATCATCTTTCAATCTATCTACTGTAAAAGCATTCCCAGCTGTCTTTTAATTACAATAATGGCATTTTTTGCCAAAATAAAAAACCAGTGTTGTTTTCTGGAACACAGTTTTTGGTGAGCAGGAGTAGTTCATTAGAAATTCTTTCTGGGTTGCGGGTGGGACAACCCCAACCAAACATTACTCATGCAACAGAAATGGAGATCAGTATTGGAGCTATCCAGCCAATTTAGAGCCAGATGCCAGCTCAAGAAAACAAAGGGTGTATTAAGACTGGAAAGGCTGCCATAAATATGTAGGAATAACATCAGCCTTTATTTTGACACGACTCGAAGCGACTGGAAACACAAATCATGTGATTGTTTGAGCGGTTTCTAAGGACTGAGTGGCATTTCTGCTTTGAAAAGCTCACACACCCTCCCAAAGCCGATGTGTGAGCTGGCGGTCCAAGTTATGCTCGGAGACACGGTTCTCCTGAGTCCTGCAGCCGCTAACCCAAAGCGGCAGATCGGAAACCTCCCCCCAGAGTGCATACGTAACAAAGCACCACCGCCCTGTCCGCAAACACAAAGCTAGAAGTCCAGCTGCTCTGCTCACAGACACGGTTCACTCGCATGAAGCAGCCGGTCGGTCCCGTATGCGCTCCAAAGCCTTCTCTGAAGCACCGCACGTGACGTAAACCAGAGCAGCAGTGACACACAGTCGGAATGAACTGTTTACATGCAACACGATCAGATCAACAATCGCCATAACCCACCTATCTCAATCGGAAAGAAATTTTGATCCGAACAAGTCTGATCGGGGCAGAGTATTCCGAACGGCGTGTTTACATTACGCATTTTTCTTCCAATCAGGCATTCTCTCCTATTACTTTTGTCCATGTAAACGCAGCTAGTGAGAAGCAATGTGTTTCAGATTAAAAGTTTTCTTATGAGCCGGCATTCATCTGAGCACATTTCAATGAGTTACTGTGTCTTATCGTCATGGTGTTATGGCATTGTTTTTAAGAGAATTCTGTTAAGGAAACTACAAGGTAGCTTTTAGGATGACATCACAGTAGCACTGGGAGCTTGCCATGTACTGAGACACAGAAAAGCCTGTAAGAAGCATTTTCAGCTGTGTTAAAATAAATGTTCTAATAAGTAACACTTTTTTTCTGTGTGATAACACGACAATCGTTGCTTTACATTTGTCCTCCGCTCATCCGTTGCAACTCTGTTTACACTTAGAGAGTTACAATAAATATTTAGTCCTTTTGACAAACATTTCTTTAAAGTTTCACAAAAAATTTTTGTAAACAATTGTAAGCACTGAAGACTTTACTGTGGAACTGTTGTTAAAAAATATAGAACAAAGAATCAATCATGGAAGATTGCTACAAGTTGTTTTTGTTCTGACAGCAGTTCTCTTCACCCAAACGCTCTGTTTTTTGTTGAAAGGGTCTGTCAACATTAAGTACACTTTACATTTTATTAAAGTGCCATAAAGAACTCATGCTTGTCCTTTTCCACTTGTCTTTTTAAAATGAAGGCCTAAAAATTAGGTTGAAAAAAAGATAGAGACCCACATATGTGTCTAAAAAATTGAACTCCATATCAAGTTTAAGTGCTAAATATCTGACTTTAAGTCATCTACTTTTCCAGCAGATTTAAATGTTTATCTCACATTTAACAAGTGTTTATATATACACTTTTCCACAAAGAATGGGAATTTTTGTTTTGCAAAACGAACTCCCTTGTCAAACAGAATGGTTCTAGGGTTTGTAATTTTGAAATTATCATAGACACTTCCCTTTCTGAATGTCGACATGATGATGAAAATAGGCTATTTTTAAACATTATTTTCATAGCTTTTTTTGCATTTTTGGAATTACCAATGCAAATATGTATTTAGCTGCTTGTTTCAACATAACTTCACTTCTGATTGAGAAGGCATGTGTCTTCTGCAGGTACACAGATCCCTGGCAAAGACAGTGATTAAGGAAATGTAGTTCAAATCATGGATATAGTCAAAGATAATGAGGCATGAAATACTTCACTCAGCCTCATCCAAACCCTGGATTATCTTGTAAATATAATCTGTGAAAGGATCTTAATTCCTGTGTTGATTTCTTTAAAATGCAGAAGCAGAACTGAAAAGTAGGCATGTTTTTTAAGTGTAAGCTTGTGCTGTGGTACCTTTAAGAATGGTCATGTTGATGATGGTTTTAACTTCAGGTAGTTGATAATTAGCTGTGGTTGAAGGTTCCATGTTGTCGCAGCACCGTCTGCACATTCTGGTAGGGGGTCTGGAGAGGGAGGGGATGCTGCAAGCCAGAGGGAGGAGCAACAGCAGACGAAAACATGCCGCCATCATGGCTGTCACAACCTGAAGCAAACAAAATGTTAAAAAGTTGTCAAGATTCAATGAAGAAAACGTTTAGTATGCTTTAATTTTAGAAAAGTGCAAAAACTGCTTTCTTGAACTTCTAGCAGGAAAGCAAGCCAAAACCTCCAACATTTTTTGTAATTATTGTCTCCTAGTACACACCGCAACTTTCAACATTCCTGTGGAACACTGGTTAGATGTCAGAATATTTCATCCAGAAAAACTAGAAATTGTGCAAGTTTTGTGCTTTCCAAATTTTCGATGAAAGAAGACCACAGACATAAAAGCAGTTTCAACTAAACCCAAACAACTTTTCAAATACACTGACAGAAGGCGCAGTGAAGTTTAATGTTCTTCATTTATTGTCTTTCCAAATAAATTACAGAAACATCACAAAATATTTCAAATGGTAAATGCCTTATACTTATATAGTGCTTGTTTTTACTTCCCCGAAAGCCCAAAGGACTTTAGCCACAGTCCCATTCAGCCTTGCGCACACACATTCACACACTGATCTCTGTTGCCTTAGGCTGCGTTCACACCAAACGCAATTTGTGTTAAATTCGTGTTCGCTGCCTTTCTTTTGATGCTCACTAAATTGTCTGTTCAATACTTGTCCAAAAATGTGTTCATAAACTTGACCTGAGTGTGAGGGAGGAGCTACTGCCTAAAGCGTTTGGCCTCATCGCTACAGTGAACCATTGACTGTATCTCATTTACAGTTCATGGAAGACATCAGTCCGTTACACATTTGTGCAAAATTTTATCAAAATTTCAGAAATATCGAAAAAACAATATTTCCTAGTTACAATTTCCATTAAAACATTAATGCAAATAAACAAAAACCAACTCAGTCTTTCAAAAACACGGTGACAGATGTTAACAGTACTTTGATTTACAACAGATACATTTAAATTTCTCATAAAAATGCATGGAAGACACAGAGACTGTTTAGTAAACAGATTTATTTCCTTTAAAATGCTCTACAAAAGCATTGGTAATAAGGTCTCCATGTCTGGGTTCATGAGATCATTAAGTCTCTCCCAGTATATTAGCTCCACTCCAGCTGCAAAAATCCCTTTTTTCGCCACTACTGCCCTGTCTCTGTCACCCACATTGGTTCGAGAGGGGAATAATAATAACAGGAACCAAACTAGAGGATCTTTTTATTATTGTCTCTCAATGAACATAAAAAAAAATATTATCTGACTTAGAAGGCTCTAGCTGGCCGCCTGCCCATCCAGCTTTCTGTCTGCCTTTCTGTCCCCCCTTGTGCCCCTTGTAAAACATGTCTATTTTATGATTACTTTTTTCTGTGTGGGTTTTTAACGTTTCTTTGGTAAAAAAGTAGCGAATTTAGCAGCACAAATGGCACAAACAGGGCCACACTTTTAAGTATTGTCCTTTTACTAAGCTAAAAAGTAATACTTATATTATATTGAAACAAGTTTGATAAATATGTTGCATAAAATATTTTTAGGAAGAAAGTAATGGACACATGAGGGTGCATTCTGCTTGAGGGATTTCCAACCATCACCAGGAATTAAGCAACAAACTGGCCGATAGGATAAACTATTTCTTTATGTAATTTTCAATGACTGAAAGTTTGAGTCCTATCAGCCAAACATGACCGTTATGGATGAGGTCGTCCTCCCCTCAGGCAAGTTCCCAGAAGAAAGAAGCCGCTTGCTTTGTTCCGAGCTCAGGTGTAGTTCAAAAACTAACCTGTCTCATGACGGTCTAATCCCAGTTCACATTCCTTACTAGTGGGGGAACAATCCAACGCTTGGCAAATGCTGCTTCACAATGATAGGAAGATCCGACATCGAAGGATCAGAGGCTGTAAGAGGGGGTCCACAGCAAAGCACAATACTATGACATGATACAGGTCTAAAGTGATCCCTGAACTTGCTGTAGCTTGGCTGTCCAAAGCAATGGAAGTAAATATGTGACATCTCCAGTGATTTTACAAATGAGTTCTTACTTTAATATTAGCTATTAACTCTTGCAAGCAATAATATAAATAATCTTGATTTTTAAATTTGAGCATTCAGTTTTCCAAACATGGGAATAATGTCAGCTCACATATGAGGCAAACTTAAAAGCCTTAATTTTCTTTAAAAAAAATGTCAGTGCACTTCATGCTGTATATGGCTGAATTCTGGTAGTGTTATTTCAAAGTTGGGTGTTATTATGAATACAGCTAATGTGTAGCTATGTTGGACTTTTTTAATTTTATTTACATGTTACAAACAAGGTCAGGAGTTGAGTTACCTTAGGCCGGGGGTCGGCAACCCGCTGCTCGGGAGCGGCATGCGGCAAGTACATCACTTGCAGCTATCACAATGGGAGCTAAACTGTCAATGAGTTGAGCTGTCAATCAACTGGCTGCGTTGAAGATCTGTCAGTGTTCCTAACACCACACAGCCACAGAGAGGAGGAGGCAGACAGAGAAGCTGAGAGCATACTCCCCGTTCCGACATTACAAGCCCATTTCTTCTGAACATGCAACACATTGAACATTGCACAGCAATCATCAACCTCCCCCCCTTCCACACTCACGGTGCAACAAAAAGAAACAAACATAACAAGAAGAATAAACTAAAGTGGAACAACAAAACTGCTATTTGAAAAGAAACGTGGGCAAACAAAAACGCGCATGCTGAGCCCTAATCAGATCTGGGGACTGCGTCCCACAATCCCCTGCTGCTGCGGACCTAAAATGCACATGACCGCCACTACAATGTTGTAGCGACCTGGGAGTTAGCCCCGCCTTCAGCCCCTAAGGCTCATGGGTAGTGGGGAGTTTTGGGTTAAAACCTTGAGTAAGAGTGTTGTGAACTGAAGTGACGTCCATGTTGTTTGAGCAGTTTGTGTCCTGAAGCAAACAGGCTTGTTGCACAAACAAGGTGCTACTGCTCCTTGTGGCAGTCTGAAATTGTACATTGTATAATGCACAGGCAGATCTTCAGAGAAGCCTCTTCATGAGCAGTTTGGCTTTTGCTGCCCCACTTAAGTAATGGTCCATCTAGATTGTTATAACATTGAACTTCTACATTAAATATTTGCATCATAGCTTAAGACACATTTCTACCAGCAGGACTTTTTTTTTTTACTTTTAGCGGACCGTCAAGCAGGTGGCTGATGCAAATGGAAGCGCCGTCTGTTCCGTGCATTGCTTGATGAAGTTGAAAGCAAATATTCTGATCTCCTGCTACACAACACAGTCCGATGGCTGTCCAGGGGTGACGTTTTGCGTCACTTTGTGTTTTCTATAAGTCCTACTTTATTAGCTGAATGTAATTATTTACTAGTGAAAAGTCACAGCGTTGTTTTTCCAGCTCTGTTTGTGGAATTGTACCACAGCAGTGACCCCGGCATCTTACTCTTTCTAATAGTGCGTCCAACTTTGCATATGTAGCTTACAGTGTAGCGTCTCTAGCCTATATAACTCTTTGGATGGACTTATCCTTGATTCTTTTGTCTCGCTTAATGTGCCTCATGGTTTGGTTTGCCTTATTTAAGTAAAACAAAACACCATTCATTGATGGTGCGCCTTATGATCCGGTGTGCCTTAGAATGCGGGTAATATGGCGAATTTGGTTTAAGAAATTAGAGGAACACCCAGAGGCTCCCTTAATCCTTTTATGTTTGCTGCTAAGAACAGTCAGCAAAACAAATGAATAAGAACATACTCAGTGTTTACACAAACCAAATGGTGAAAACATGGACATTCAGAGTTAGTCTCATAATTTATTTTACTAATTTGATATATTCCCCTAATAATATTAAACTTTTGATGTAAAAAGATCTTCTTTTGTGCTGCAGTCGGTTTTCAGCTTCATGAGGCGTTTTTGAAACTTCATCTACAAGAGCTCTAATGATTCTCTGTCACCGCAGTGCAATTACTATAGCAGCATCTGAAATGGGATTTTCTGAAATGTCATTGTGTTCCCAAGTGGTGCTTTTGTGCTAGCTCAGCTTTAGTGATGTTTTATTGGAAACAAAGCAGATGGCTAATTTTAGTTTTCTTTGTACTAGATACTCTGGATGTTCAATCTGAAGCATGAGTCAGGAGCTGGGGGTGGAGGGCCCAAAATGCAGGAGACCAGGCATAGTGACAAAACTAAAACATTTAATACAGCAACTGAAAAGTGCCAAAACCATGGAGAAAGAAATTTTTGTCACAGCAGAGCAGATGCCCTGACACTGAGGAACTGAAAAACCAGACACTTATATACACTTAGGGTGATTGACTAAATGAAGACAGCTGTGGAAGAACAACCTGAACCTTGTGTGACAAAAAACAACTCAGAACATGACCAAAACAACATAAAAACCAAACTTAACAACAGAACCCTGCAGCATCATTAAGGTTTTTTCTTTCCCCAGAGAAGTTGGAAAACATTTCAAACTCATTTTGAGCATATTTTTCAAGAAAGAGATCCACTGTTCCAATGGGTACTGCTTTTTTATTCTTTTGATGAACAACCCGTCATTTCTTAAGTCCACAATGAACTCTATGACCCATCAAACTGCAGTAAGTGCTTGCCTTACTCACAAAGCCCTGAGGACCTTAACAGCTGCTCTCCTAAAGCGGTTTCATTTGGGGTGTTTGTCTTTGCGTGGCTGTAAAGGCTTGTAGACAGATGACAGGAGCTCTTGCTTTAGACAGCAATGCTGAAAGATTTGATCATTTTAAGGTTTTATTGAAACCCATAACCAGAAGTCTTCAGATATGTTGACAGTTTTACTGACAGTAAATTCAGAGGAGACACTGTTTCGATTCAGCTTCTTGAACTTTTTTCTTTCTAAAAAACACATTTGAGGTCTTATGGGGTCAAATCAGGATCAGTTTAAAGTAAAAAAAAAAATGTAAATTTAAAAATAATATTAAAACTTTAAAAAATGGTTTTAAACTTGAAAATAAACATTTACATTGTATCTTTAAAATATTGGAGGAAATATTAAGAATATGAAAAGAAAGTCATAAAATTGGAAATACTATGTTTTACACTTGAAAGAAATATTGAAGATTTGAAGAAAAAAAGGTCAATTTAAAACTTAATCTTGATTTTAATCTTTTTTTTCACTCACTTTAAGCTGATCCCGATTTGACCCCATGCAATCTATTCTTACATTATAGTTTATTTCTATATTCTGTGTAAACATAAAAGCAAAAAGACATAAAATTTAAGGGGGAGGTGGTCAGCACTGAACAGGGCTGAGACTCGTAGGAGAAGCCAAACAAATTCTCTAGGGCTTCTTTTGAATGATGAATGTGTACAGGATGTGAGATAATAGGTGCGCGGATGTGAGAAAACAAACGACTGGAGCTCTGCCTCAACATTTTTATCTGACTACTACTGTAAAAGACTGCTCCAGTTATAATCTGGATTTGTCTCACTTATACAGTCAGCCAGATGTCAGGGGACATGGTTGTGCTCACTGAATTTTTGGTAAGGGAATCCAGATTAATCAGATACTTTTTTTCCCACACTTAAAACCTCAAGTCAGTAAAGAAAGGAGAAGGAATGGATAGTGCAGCCCAAGCTTGTGTAAGAAACTGCTTGAAACTTTTTTTTTTGTAGAAACACTCTTCTGACACTGATAGATTTACATTTTAGAGTCTTAAAAGAGTCCCACGAGGCTTCTGCCTGTTTACACTGTGGTTGCAACAGTTTTCCACAGTAGGATAGTTTACATTATCAGCAATCTAAACTTCACAAAATTACAACGTAAAAAGAATCGGAGTAGGTCCTCTAAACTCCTCTCCCTCTCTAAAAAAGCAAATAAAAGGAAATAGAAAATCTATGTACAAGAAAGATTTCAGTCCAGAACAGTGCTGCGAGGTTACAGAGGGTTTGACAGGGTAATCCTTGGTTTACTGGTCTTTTTACAGTAGTGAGTCCTAATGTTACATTTACTTAAGCAACTGAGAAAAAAAATACTCCTGAAAACAGTTTTATTTAACCATACTTTTCACTCCTGTTAATGGGTTTGTGATGGAAATCTAGTGTTATTAATCAGCTACAACAGAGTAAATCTGTCTTGTGATTTTTTAACTTTTGAAGATCACTATTGACATTGGCTCTTATAATAATTATTGTTTGCGGATTCATTCCGGAAGTTGGTTGTGTTGCATTAAAAAGTGATGCTCCTGCAACATTAAAGCCATCATTTCTGTTAGTGTTAGCACCACAACAGAAAGACTCCACCAGCTTAAGACAAAGAAAATGTTTTCTAAATTGATGGCAACAGAAAACATGAATCTTGTCTGACACTTTTATTATCATGTAGTTTTATTGTTATATATATCTCAAAGTATGTGCTCAGAAGCGTGCACAAGGAGCTGTGACAGTGACTGAACCCTCCGCGAGCGCGCACACACGCACATCTACGAGTCATCCTGGATCCAGTTAAGGAGCCACGTCAACAGCCTGAGATTTAATTTGGCACGCACAAGAGCTCCGCGTAAAGGCGCACTCTAAACCGAAATGCGCGGACACCGGCAACTTTATTTAAAAAAAAGAAGAAGATTGCTGAGTTGGCGGATCCTAAACAGCGTTGATCTAATCCTGCACGTCTCTGCAGGCTCTCAAACGCGCCGCCGGCTGTTCATGCTTCCCCGTCCTCCCCTCTTACGCGTTTTTCCATCTTGGGAAAAAGTTGCGATTGTTTTATTTAGTCCTAAAGTCGCTGTCACATCACGTGACAATGCGCGGTCGTTTCTTACCTGGCGGCTTCTCACTGCATGCAGTTCAGGAGGAGTAAGACGAGACCTCTGCTGCTGCTGCTGTCAGACTGAGAGCCGGATCCACACAGGAGGAAGCTCTCCCCCTCACTCTGCCCCCCGTCTATAAGGACGCACAAATGCACACGCCTTTGTTCTCTTCTGCAACATCATGGAACCACATCAGAAGTTTTCTCTCTGTGATCACCTCCAAACCTTATCCACATCCCTCCCTTTCAACGGCATAACTCACACAAATCACATCTTATGTAAGAAGAGTTTGGACTGGAACTTCCCAAACCAAAATATAGGTCACCCCTCCCTTTTTCCATTTCTGGACCATCTAAACTTTTCCCTGCTTATGACTTACCCTGCTTGGACATCTTTATAACACTTATATCCATGTTCTTGAAATGTGGGGTATCCATTTTTCTGTGTTAGCTCTTAACCCTTGTGCTGTCTTGGATGACCCCGCCCTTACTTTGACGTGTTCTCCCTACCATAACAAAGGTGGATAAAGGTGGACAAATTTCATGTAATCCATTGAACCAGTGAAGATCACAAATCATTGAAAAAAAAAAGGTTCAGAGCACTGTCTAGTGGGTCTAGATGACCCAACTTCCAACGGTAAAGTGCCTAGGATAGCACAAGGGTTACACTGGCATAATATGGGTTGTTTTTTCCCAACAAAAAACACGAATTTTCTTCTTTTTTGTGTCACACACATACATACATCATCTTCTCTGCACTTTTTTTGTCAGGAACTTGCATGTGGGAGGAGCTACCAAAGGTTTGAAGCCTCATTGCTACAACCAGAGGCAGTCCTGGCTAGTTTGACACCCTGGGCAAAACACTGCATACCCCCCCATCCACCCTTCACCCCCCTTTCCAGCCCTGCCCCCAATAACCCAAAGCCTGCATACAAACACAAGAAGAAAATACACTGACCAAAAATATAAACGCAACACTTTTGTTATTGCTCCTATTTTTATGGTATAAACTCAAAGATGTGAAACATTTTCCACATACACAAAATAAGCAGTTCTCTGAAATATTGTTCACAAATCTGTCTAAATCTGTGATAGTGAGCACTTCTCCTTTGCCAAGACACTCCACCCCACCTCACAGGTGTGCCATATCAAGATGCTGATTTGACAGCATGATTATTGCACAGGTGTGCCTTAGACTGGCCACAAGAAAAGGCCACTCTGAAATCTTCAGTTTTGTTTTATTGAGGGGGTCAGGGGACTCTGACAACCAGTCAGTATCTGGTTTGACCACCATTTGCTTCATGAAGTGTGACACATCTCCTTCGCATAGAGTTGATCAGGTTGTCAGTGTTGCGTTTATATTTTTGGTCACTGTAGGATTTATTTTATCTCGGGCTCCATCTGCCGCAACCCTCCAGTCAGCCGCCACGCCGCATCAAGAATCCTGGTATCTACTCACTTCCAGTGAATTAAACCTTCTTATACTTACCTCTCGTTTCCGAGTGTCCGTCTGGGTTCCAGCATCTGGGTCTGTCTGAAATCCCGTGAGATCATGACAAAATATAGTTTACTCTGACAGGCTTAAGAAATGATACATGATACTCACATAGACAATCCTTCCTTTTTGACCTCAGTGTGTGAAGGAGAGGCTGATCAGCTGACCTGAGGCACAGGGATGGAGTGCGAGGACAGAGAAGATAAAGATACTTTTTTGATCCCAGCGAAATTTGATAGTTGCAGCAGCAGTGTACAGGCTCATTTAACACAAAAAATAAACAGTGGGAATACAAAAAAACAGGGAAAAATAAGTCTGATCCAAACAACGAAGTTCAGGGATCATCAAGAATGTACAGTGGAGAGAAGCCTGGAAGAGTTGGATTTGATTTCACAAGCTTTCTTGTGAGGACTAGAGCTTTATTTAAATGTAATTTATTTAGCTGTGATTACCTCTGTCAGGCTCAGTCTTTTAAGCTTTGTTCTACTTGCAAATGTTCCTCAGTTGGTCACAGTCACACTAAATTGCAGTTTTCAACTATTACAATTGTTTCTGTTTCAGTTAGTCCTTTGGGATATATAAATCCGTGCTTGTTATCCACCAGATCCTCTTGTCTCCATTGTTTTGCTGTGCCTTTTCTTTGTTTTGTCACAGTTTTTTTTTTTTTTTGTAAATGTTTCAATGAATTTAATAATTAAATGTTTCTGACACTGTGTAAGTCTCCTACAGCCACAATATCTGCCATTTTTGATCTTTTGGGAGTCTTCTGAAGGTCCTTCCACATTTCAAATTCCCAGCCTTTCTCATAAATGTGACGGTTGTTTGGATTGCTCTATGCAGAACCATCTGGATGGGGTTTAACCCTAAAGATTGGGCATCCGCACCATGTTTCCTACCTTGTTTGTTTCATACAGTGGTTCTTACACAGTTTGGACTTAAGTCTGAGGGGATTACCTTGCTTTAGGATCAGAATCTAGATCAAGTTGACATATACCAGGCTGTGCTGCCTGGAGCTCTGAATTCTGAGGAAGCTGTTTTTGCTCAGGATGCCTTCCACTGCAGATGTGTCACTAACAGGGGATTCTGCAGGAACATCAGCCTTTTACCTATGAATTGATTAAGGATGTTCATTCATGACATCATTTGAAATGGCTGGAATTAATTCATTCATAATTCGTGTCAGGGTTGTATTCAGCTCAAGAAAAAAAAAAAAAAGAAAGAAATTGGCAATTTTTACCAGAAGCCAGCCAACCTTCTAAAAGAAAACAAACGGATGCGCGTTAAGTGTGAACTAACTTATGTCTTAATTGTGATTACGATTATTAAAGTAAGTTGGATCCGTACTGTGAACGAGGAGCGAGGCTGGTGGACTGCGACCCGTTGGAACACCCGTGGTGATGATTCCTGAGGGTGGAACAGAGAGGAACAATTAACGAGGCAGAACTTAGGCAAGACACAAGACATGAGCAGGCCAGACTAAGCACCGTGGGAGGAACAACGAACTGACGATGAAAACAGGTCCTGGATAGGGGTGTAAGAAAAAATCGTTTCGGCAATATATCGCAATACGTCATTTGGCAATACTTGTATTGATTCAAAATGCTGCCAGATCGATATTTATTTAATTATTTCTGAGAGTCCTTCAGTGTCTGACTCTTGTTGTCCACTTCACCCTCCGACCGCTAGCTGGCAGCAGAGCACACGGAGCCTCTTTGAGCAGCTCTACTCTGCACAAAACAGGGAGACAGCAGCCAGAGGCAGCTTGTTCTGTTGTTATGAGACATGAACTATTTAGTTTTTACTTGGAATGGATACCAAACAGAAACTCTGAGCCATGTTGCTGCCAGTAAGATATGAAAACGTGGATTTCTGTGCTTTTAGCGGCTCAGATAAATAAGATAGACAATGAAGCACGGCAGCAGCTAATAGGCTAATGCGCTTAGCATCTGCTAACACATGCTATCAAAGCGGGCTAAAGTTCTGCAGAACCTCAAACCAATGGATTCTAGTTTAGGGACCTGATGGATCAGAGGGATGTGTACAATACTCTGAAAAAAGGCTGACATTGTGGTGATCAGCGTTACCAGTTTACTTCCGTGTGTGAGAAGCGTGGCTGCAAAGGTGCAACAGAGCAGAAATGTAAACAAAGCCCCTTTTTTGTCACATTGAACTTTGAAGCAACTTTCCTTCGTTCTGTCATGCTGCTTCATCATCACACTTTATTGTTTCTGGAAAGAATCAGTGCGTCCTCCCCACCCTTTATTTTTAAAGCACCATTCAGGCTCCTGAACTGTTTAAAAGCACCAGAGAAGCTACATGAATGCTGAAAATAAACAGCATTTTATTTCCCCAATAGAAACTTATTGGTTAAGGCTAATTCATTCTTTGTTTTTTCTTACACTTAAAAATTTTTTTTTAAATCAGACAATGTTGACTGTTCCCTTTCTATATTTTAACTTACCAAAATAAAAGCACTATGAATTTGCTTTAGTGAACGCAAATTATCTATGAGATACAATTGCAGTGCTTAACATTGTAATCATTAAACTGAATTTGACAATTTTATTACAGTAGAAGACATTAAAATTCAGGTTGAGTTTTTTCAAAGTCATATTTAAAAAAACCGAAAGAAAACATGTTTCGGTAAAATATCGGGATACGTATCGTATCGCCAGACTCTTGCCAATACACACCCCTAGTCCTGGATGTCCTTAAGTAGGCGGGGCAATGATGAGGTGAGTGGAACCAGCTGGTCGTGTCCAGAGCAGAGCAGGGGAGGGGGAAGGTAACTGACAGAGGCACCATGACATATTCATCCCATCTATATGATAATATATTAGCTTTGGCACGCTAAAGAAATCAAATGAGGCACTGGCTTTTGCTCCATGTGGGTGCCGCCCAATCATGACGTCAACCTAGAGCTGACGTCAGCAGCGTGTCTGCGTTTCGCCAATGAAAACAAACAACCTCCGAACTTTTGCACAGAAGGATGCACATATTTTTCACATAAAAGGAAAGTGTTTTTGCCGATTAACGCTAGCTCTGCGGAGATATTTAGTGTGTGTAGTCTGTGGGTGGTGCTGGCAGCGCGGGGTCTTCCTGGAAGGGGCTGTTCCTTAGGGTTTTGGAATACTCAGAGATGCTTGAATATATCAAAATCTTGCTTTTGGGTTGCTTTTTGTTAGAAAAAGAGAGTTAAAAAAGTCTTTGCTTTCATTTTTTTGTTTTATAATGTTTTTTGATTTTAATAGGTTTTCAAAAAAAGAAATTAGCACTTTTTTTTAGCTGCAACTGTATTTTAGGGTGCTCTACAAATAAAGCTGATTTGAACAAATGTCTGTTGTAAAGAGAGTGATTTTAAATAAGGGTCTGTCTGCGAAAAGTGAAAAAAAAGATATAAATAAATCAACTGAATTAAATTAACTGCATTGTTTTTTTTAATCTCATTACTTATTATTGTCTGTTTTTTAATTTCCAAAAATAACAGAAAACTGACACATTTCTAAAAGAAACCTTGGAAAACGGTGGGAGCCCATAGGCTGCACAATGGTGGGTGTCAGGGAGAGCTGTGTTTTGGTGTTGCCTGCACATTTTTTTCCAGTACAGCTGGTTGTTATTATGAAATCAGCCTCACGTACTTGCGCAGTGTAAAATAATACAAGTAAAATATTGTTCTACCATGACCTCTCAGTGAGCAGAAGACCTATGAGGAGGCTTTGAAATTAATCACAAGCCTGGACACGGCCTTCAGCAAAACAAAAATAAACATTACAGTGATGGTCTCACTGTGCAGCCTGGGGGGGTGCATTGCTACACAATCAGGTTAGTGTAAATTCCATTTCTTATCAAACATTATTGTTAAATAATCACAAAAAATCTGGAGATAACATTTTGAAATAGCAAACAAAGGAGTGAAAGCAGATTTCCAGTGGTGACCCTTGAAAGGTGAACACCAACCAAAGGAGTTTTACATTTTTGACAGGATTCTGGCTTCTGTTTGCGATTTCTTGTTGCCTAAACCCCACTGATCACAGCTAAACATGCATAGAACTGTTTGGAGCTTTATCCAATGTTGCAAATCAAAAAAAGCATTTGCAGGCTGCATTGAATTCATCATGTGATTTAGCAGGATGACTTTGCCAAACAGGTGTCGCAAATGGCATTCACTGTGAATGCAACATTATGCTACGTTCACAAAAGGCATGCGACAAGCGTTTAAGAATGCACAAAACTCGCAATCTTGAACATACATTTAGCCCATGGTGTACACACTGGACTGTCACAACCTAACACTAGTGCATGTTACTTGTTGGAAAACACTTGGTGTGAAATGTTGAGGCAGTGCAAATCACTTAAAGCTAATTCCAGGCTTTTTCTTTCACAGCTCCATTCTGTTATATGAAAGACTTAGACATAGAATTCTGGCTGGGCACAAACTCAAATGAGTAATTTCTTTTTCAAGACCAATTTTCAGATGGTTGGCACTTCTGTGAATTAAAGGGACATAATCCATACATCATACCTGTTAGCTTCAGTATCTTCAGAGCTATTGAGCACCTTTATTTTAAATCATATCTCTACTAAAATTTAAATTTGAAATTGTATACATGATTTTTACAGAATGGTCTTTTCTCTGAGCTTGCAATTTGTTGAGGTCGCTTCGCAGCCGTCTCACTGCCGTGTCTGTATTTACTGATCCAAGAGAACATTTCTCATCAAAAGGCAGAAGAAAACTTTTTTCTTTTCAAAATTGAATTTGCAATCCCCGCTTTGCATTGTAGAAGAAAAAGAAAAAGCCATTTGGCGGATTGCTTTATCATTTTATATTTGAGTCAACAAACGCAGCTTTATTGTGAAGAAGCACTTCTTGTATTGACTTTTATTTTGAATTATGAGACACACATGCTTCCATAATTAAAGCGTTAAATTTCGATCACCAGTTTTGAACGTGAGGGACAACACTGTTTACTTGTTACTTTGGTACGGTGGAGACATGCTGCATGGCGGGTACTGGCAAGGAGATGTTCTGTGTGTGCTTTAACTTAGAGCATGCTAGCAACTGCAGTGATGCGGAGATGTCGAGCATGAAGGTAGGCTAATAAGTCTTTATGAGATATAGATTGTCGGGAAAACAATGAGAATCAATATGTATCACGTTAAAATTACATTTTAATTAGCCTGCATTCATCTGACCATATTTCAATGAGCTGCTGTGTGTCATTGTTGTGGTGTTATGGCATAGTTTTTAAGAGAATTCTGTTAGGGAACTACAAGGTAGCTTTCAGGATGACGTCACAGCAGCGGTAAGCGTGCAGCGAAACGAGACACAGAAAAGCCTGTAAAAAGTGTTTTCAGCTGCATTAAAGCTATGACAAGCCTTTTCAACATTAAATCAAAATCCCTGATATCAGGCTGTTTTTAAGCAGTAATGCCAAAAGTACAACTAGTTAACATCCAAAGTGACATCCAAAAATGCAAACTAGTTAACTAGTAATGTTTAAAACTGTCCACTAGTTTACTAGTGGGTACTATTTATGCTTTCAAGTTAACTAGTGACAATCTAAAAACGCCACTAGTTAACTATTTACATGAATTTCTTTACTTGTTCACTAGTAAGGGTCCTGTTAAGCTAACTAGTAAACTAGTGTGACCAAAATCTCGTACTCGTTTACCAGTGACATGCAAAATGTTAACTAGTTGACTGGTGAGATGTATGCAAGTCTTACTAGTTAACTAGTGAGAGAGAAAAATTGCACTAGTTAACTAGTGAGCACATTATTTTCATACTAGTTGACTAGTGGATCCTTATAAAAGTGACTAGGGAACTAGTAAAGAACTTTGTGTCAGCTAATTAACTAGTTTTACAATATGGTAATGTGTAGGAGTGATGTAATCGAGAAAAAGTCCTCCTATTGGCTCTGCAGCAAAGCTCCAGGATTAACCCTTTCAGTCCCAGTCTTTTTTTCACTATTGATGATGACAGGCCTGTGATAGGAATGGTTCAGCAGCTGCTGTAAAACACTCACATGAACTCAAAACTCCAAATCCCTTTGAGGAAATCACTTGTGGTGAGTGATGACCCACTCCGATGAAAATTGTGTTTCTGGTGTTTTTAACATGTTCTTGTGGCATTGTTCTCATGATTGAGAAAATGTCTAAAGAAAATTAAGCTTAAAAATGCCTTTTGCAGTATTTATTTACTTTAAATCATTGGGAATCAGGAGCAGACGAAAACATACAGTTTAAAAAAGACATAATGTTAGGTTGGGGGTGTGGGGGGCTGTAAGCTAGCTGGAGAGAATGTCAACAAACAGCTGTCAACAACTGGGAGGGGAAGGGGGTGGGGTTGCTCCGCAATCAGTCCCACCCACAACTCAGCAGTGAATTTCTAATGAACACTATTAACAACAACATTGTATCGTACACTGTAGTTAATTAACCATCTTTACACACAAATAAAATCCTAAGAGTAGCCACATATAAAACGTAAAGGAAAAAATGAACTGTTTGTGAATTTTCTGAATTATGAGGTTGATCAAACAATATGTTTACAGCTTGGTAAAGACCTAAAAGTAGAATTTTTATTTGTTTGTAGTTGTATTCTCCTACTTCTATGAAAATATCACAAAAGCTATCTTTCAATCTACAAACCTAATAAAAACACAACTTGGTTGCTCTTCAACTCCTGGGCTGAAAATCACTCTAAACCTGCCTGCAGCAAGCAAACATTTGAAATACAATGATAAAATCTGCAGAAAATGCAGCTGCAGGTTTTCCAGAAATAACCTCAATTCTTTGTTTATCAAGAAATGTTGTTTCTCCTCTTTTCATTCCCTTATGGCTGAAATCAAATTTTCAAGTGACACTGAAGTCGTATTTTTAGTTGATAGGAGTATTGGGCACATATTAAAGTCTAAAGGTTTCTTCTGTGAAACATTTGCAGAAAAATCCAATATCTTCTCTGAAAAAACAGCCTTGAATTATAGTATTATAAAAAAAACACTCCACAAAAGTACAACCAAACAAAATTTATTCAAAGCTTTTTCATTCCTGTTTGCCATGTTTGTGTTTTTCTTTTTTCCAAAACAAAACACATTTGCTAAATGACTTAACATGAAAGTTATGTTAATGAGTAGCGTTCAATTTAGTCCAGCACTCCTGTGTTTTAGACATTCAATTTACAAAATACTTACAATAAGTTAGGGATATTTTTATTTACATAAGTGCTTTTCCTGCTTGGTCTGAGTTTTAATGAAATACGACAAAGGTCCCTTTGATATGATTAAAAATGAATGAGAAACACCATTTGTACTAGTTAGATGTACATTACCCCAATACAATTTGGACAATAATAAAGAAAGCTCCAAATAACAACCATAGAGCTTGTTAGTACAAAGTTTTCCACCATTCGCAGCAAAGTGATGACAGTGATGTCTCACTAACCTCATGATGTTGTTCTTAGTCAATGAGTTCCACTCTTCCACAAGTGGTAGTTCTGTCAGGTCCCTTGGGGGTGGGTCACATTCACCCAGTCTCTGCTTCAGCGGGTCCCAGACGTGCATAGGGTTCAGGTTAGGGGACATTCTTGGCCAAACCATTTGAGGCTCTCCCACTTCCTGAAGTCCAGCTGTGACAATTCTGGCCTAATGTGGTGAAACATTATCATCCATGAACAGAAAATTGGGGGGGTGCTGGTAAAATTGATGATGGGTCCTATGGTGTCCCTGAGGTAGGAATGTGCAGTGATTATGCCATCAATAGTCAAATCAATTTTGTGCTGACTGGTGATGCCTGCCCAGACTGTTGCACCTCCTCCACCAAAGTGAACCTTGGGGACCATGTTGACCATGTTGCACATCGCTTACCTCGCTTTTTTTCAGACAACTATTATTTCTGTGTAAGGTGAATTGACACTCATCAGTGAAGAGGACAGTCAACCATTGCTGCAGTGTCCAGGTCACAAACATTCAATGCGGTGTCTTGCTGTCAAGGGAAGTCACCTGCAAAGGTCATCTGGCATTCAAGTCCAAGCAGCGGAATTGGGGGCAAATGGTTTGTCTGGAAACCTGGGTACCCATCACATTTGGTAAACAAGCCTGCAGCTGTGTGGCATTTGCAAAACGATGTCCTTAGGTACTGGTCAGTGTTGTGGTCCGTCACCCTCTGGGTTCCACTGAGAGTCAGTCAGCTTGTGACAGACCCAGGCATTTTTTTCAACATCCCTACCATATTGTGAGTAGTGTAAATACATTTACGCTTTGACAAATAAAGACAACAGGGAGGCCTTGGTATAGAGCAGGGATACACAACCCCAGGCCTCAAGGGGCCCATCCCTGTATGTTTTCCAACATCCCCTGTTTTGGCTTGTTCTAGTTGGCTAAACACACCTGAACCAGGTAATCAGTTATGGGTAGGGCTTGATTATCTGGAAATCATGTAGACACTGCAGTCCTCGAGGTCTGGAGTTGCCCATCCCATTTTTAGAGGTTCAGTTTTGGATAAACTGAGTCCTTTTTAAATCATTTTTTCAAAGAAATTTACTTCATTTGATGACTAATGTTCGCATTTAATTTAATTTTTCAAGCAGCAGTTGGATGCTTATGTCAACATTATGCGAGTGCAATGCAATTTAAAGCTACTTTCAAATCTTTCTGACACATTTACATTTCTTTACATCCTTTGTTTCTCCCATCTCTTACCTCCACTCTCCTCACTTCCACAGGCCATTTAGTTCTTTTCATCTTGCAGCCACGCTATCTAATGCCTTTATGAAGCTCACTTTCTATTTGATTCAATCCTAAACCCAGCTGCTATTTTCCCCATTTTCCTCCTCTTTTGAAGCAACTATAAAATATTTCATCTTGCACACTTTCTTATTCAAGCTTATATATCATTTCCTTCTTTCATGTGTCACTCCTATTCATCTCTAGAATGGCAACTGTCTGTACTGTTTTTTGTCTCGGTTATATTAGAATTCCATTAACCCTTTTTTTCAATTATTTGATCATTTCTCAATTTGTTAGTAAAAGTCACAACCGTTCTGCAAATAGCAGTACCTCAATTATTACACATTTGTATAATTTATTAGAGATGAATGTGCAGTACAATGAATAAGATTAATGTTGTTAAAAAAACAACATTAATTAACATAACATTAAACTTTTTATCTTTTTACATAATAAAGGACATAAATTCTCAACTGTTGAATCGGATTTCATATTTTTTATAATAGCTGATGTCCAGTAGATTCTGTTCTTATCACTTTACAGTATAGATACAACATTTACATTCAACATACAACAAATTAAATGTTATGCTTTAATGATGTCTGAAGTATTCGGGTATTGTATAAGTCAGTGGTCTCCAACCCCCAGGCCGCGGACCGGTACTGGTCTGTGTGCCACTTGGTACCAGACCACAAACAGAAAAAAAAAATACATAGGCTAATAACTTAGATTATTTCTGTTTTGTTTATTTTCTGATACTGAAGAAAATGTTATTTTAGAAAACCACCAGATTCTGTTCACCCCATCTGTCTGTCTTGGTGCATCACGTGACTTTAAGCAGCTGCTCGGACTGCTTCGTAGCCTAAAGCCGAAAACCGAACATTAACATGTATTTGGAAAGTTTCTTTGGGGAGAAAAGAGCCAGTTTGGAAACCGAAGAAGATCCTTCAACTTCAAAGAAAAACAAAGCTGATGTTTAGAGACAAAATCAGGAGTCTTCCTCGAAATACAAATCTATTGAGACACTTGTTCCGACGTACCAGAAGCCGATTTGCATTTGAAACAACTGACTGGAATGTTTCCCAATCGCACATAATAAAGTTACAGACATGCTGGATTTATGTTTGTAATTGTATTTAGAAAATACCAGTTTTACGACGGTCAGTGTAAGGGTGGGGTCATAAGGGATAAAAAAAAAAAAAAACACCTTTAGTACCATATACAAATTTACCATCCAAGGGATTTTTATCTATCACCTCCTAAATCTAATTTGTCACATGCAGCTCTGACCACAGTGACAGGCAGAAGGGGAGAGTGAGGAGTGAATAGCAGCTACTCAGCCAGTGAGGGCGGCAGGTAAAAGGTTGGGCAGCAGGAGCAAAAAATAATGTTTACATTTATTTTATTTTAATATGTTTGTTACTTCATCATCTTCATCCACTAACACAAGCTATATTTTTTCTGAACTAAAGTGGAAAAGTCTGTTGTTTTTCTGATTATTTTCACCGTTTCAGGCTGGAGGTAAACAACAAGGGAAACCAAAGGGGGAAAAAGTCTGCTTAAGCTTCTCTGTTTCAATGTCCATCTGTGCAAATCTCTGTCTGTCCCTCTGCCCTCACATTTCCTGCTGAACCCTTGCTCACTCCTAACACCCTCCTCCCACGTTCTTCTTCTCTTCCAGTCTAACCACTACTCCCAAGATAAATCTGGACCACAATAAAAACATGCAGCTTTTAGCTGAAACCTATCATCAAGGGAAATGAGTTCAGGGGAGTAACAGAGAGAAGAGAGGATGAAAAATGCATTTTTTGAACTAAAAAATGGTAACTTTTTCCATTATTGCATTGTTTCTTCTAAATCCTAAAACATTTTAAGTAAAAAAGAAAATTGTGGATTAAAATGTTTCCCGTTTTATAAATACATCATATTGTTTTATATTTTTTGAATTCAACCCTTATATGGAGCTGATCATGCTTTAACATTGTGTACTCTCCTCACAAGAAAAGCTTGAATACAGTCAGACACGGCTTGTACCTAACCTGTACAAGAGCCATGATGAATTTACTGTGGGTGCTGCAAATTCCTTTTAGGGTTTGAGGAAAGTATTCAGATTTTGAGTTTGTGGAGGAGAAAAAAAGAAGAACGGGCTGATTACAAATGTGCATAGAAAAATGGATAGTTGATGGATTTCGTGGAGAGCTACAACAAAACTCACAGTTTTCCAAACAAAGGAAAAACAAATAAATGCATACATTTTTGAGCTTGTATGAACATTTACCCTTTTCTGGGGAGATGCTGCATCTGCCTAGATTTTGTTGAAACAAATTAGTGTTTTCCCATGGCCTTCATTCGTAACCTACACACTAATTCAGCTCCGCCAAAACTCAGATCCTCTTGGAATCATCTCCTCACCATCACTATAGGCCATGGCAAAAAAGGCTTTTCCAAGTGTAGTGGGAGATGCATTCAGATAGAGAAACAGCTGCAGAGGCAACAAATAGTGCAGAGTGAGTGAAAAAATGCTATCAAATTGCACTTTAAAAAATCCTTTCTCATAAATCCACAGCATAAACCCGGCAGCTCTGCAGTTACATTAGTGTTTTCACTGCAGAGAGTGGAGCACTTGATGCTGCAATGCCTTGATTTGAGCTGCAGTGTTTAAAGAAAAGCACACTATAGTAGTAGTATATGTAGTAATAGTATAACTGGAAGTAGCTGCTTGTATTTACTGACATCTAGAGGTAAATACGGATCAGGTCATCCTTTCCAGCTGACAGGGAAATCCTCAGGGGGCTATAAGTAATTTCCTCTTTGTGGAATCAATAAGTTTCTATTCTATTCTATTCTATTCTATTCTATTCTATTCTATTCTATTCTACTCATCCTGCGGTTGTTTTTGTTAAAGCAGTTAGTTCTTGCATTTAAATCTATTACCACATTTTATAAAAACAAAAAAATGTAACAGGGTACAATTTAAATTTTTATTTTGCAAATAAATAATAAAAAAAAAAAACGCGACCCAGTTCTGGATAAGCGGAGGAAGATGGATGGATAGATGGAAAAATAAAAACTTTTAAATGCAAACAGTTCTACAAAACCTTACTTCTGTATTCCACAACAAAAACTGTGAATTTTGTATATTTTATTTTGTACTTTAGATTTTTTTCTTAATTTTGATTTAATTTACATGAAAAACAAATGTCAACAGATACTTGAACTATGAATATGAATATGAGAAACACATTACAGAAAGACAATTGCTCAACAGCAAAAAAAAAAGAAAAGTATAAACATCTACATTTTTCTGTGCAATAGTTTCACAAGCAGAAATACAGAATTTTTCAATTTGGGAAATTAATATTACTCTGTAATGTTTTAATATCAATAGAATATTAGAATTAACCAAAAATGGTTATGATTTTTTTTTATTCTTATACTAATAAAACACTGCAAATGTTTTGCAGTGTTTGTTTTTACAGTGTTTGTTTTGTCTGCATTCAAGACATGCTTTGTCATCCTTCCACATGAGATAGAGTGGTGCAGCCTTACTGTGAAAGCAAAGCTCTCAGCTCACTAAATAAGTGAGCTGGAGATTTTTAAATAAAGAAGCCGCAAAGTTGACTAATAATTACAACATGGAAACTGAATAAATTGTCAAGATTTTCTTACTTCAACCCACAAAATCCTGAGTTTTCACCATAAAATGTTGTATTTAGAATGTAGTAAATGCACCATTCATGCGACTTGACAGTGTGTTTGCTGAGCTGAAACTTAATAAGCGAAAAACTTTATTTTTCTAATTTTACAATATTCTCTTCTAGTTTAATAGTTAGCTATTTTCAAAGTGCAATAGAAGAAAAAAAAACAAGTGTTATTTTTCATTCTAACTTAATGTAAAGACCAAAAATTGGCTTATAAATATTTTAAACGGATAAAATTATGATTTACTTGATTGAACAAAACCAGATCTTTTTGTCTTTTTAGCCATCTTTAACAGGATATTTTTCTCTAAATTGTTTTATTATATTTTTACATCTGACTTCACTTGTTTATGGTCACCCATGCAGAAGGTTTGCTAAACTAGATGCTTCAAAGGTCAGAGTGGTTTTTCATGCAGCTATGTTGGCTGTTTACTCTATCAGAGGTGACCCTCTGACTCAAGACCATTTCTGTTACCTTATGACGAGACATGACAGCATTTTCTTAGTTTAGCATACATCTCCACAAGCATATTCTTTCTTTGTCTGGCAAATGAAAGGTAAGCACTTCATTCATTTTTTTTCCGATTTTTTTTAATTGTCCTAATGAATAAAGATTTAAATTTTAGAACAACATCCAGGTCTTACTTGTGACATTTGTGAGCCAGAATGTGCTAAAAATGGACAGTGGCTGTCAAAGAAATGATATTTTCTTCCCTCATAAATGTTCTCTTTTTTTACTATGTCTTCCTCTCCTTCAAGGTCATAAAAAGTTGCACAGCATTTGTAATAAATGTCAGACAAAAATGAAAATTTAAAATGGAGGTATAATGAAACACAGGTGTCCAGTTCACAGCTCGGAATTTGGCTGCTTGTACAGATACATGTATTTGATGGATCTTCTTTGGGAAAACCATTCAACCCTAAAACTGTCGTTACACCTAATAGACCACAACTATGTTGGCCGATAAAAAAACTTACTTGACTAACTAAGAAAGAAATGGGAATTCAGGAATACTGGAAACATTCTCTGAGCTGCTTTTGGTCATGTTTTAAGTTGTCCTTTGTCTGTCACACCACGTTCAGGCTGTTTCAATATATTTATTAAATGTTCTACGTTTCTGTCAGCATGCCTGGTCTTCTGCATTTTGGGTCCTACACCACCACTTCCTGACGGGACAAAGTCCAGCTTTTACAAACACTAATTGAATAAAAGTGATTAAAAGTAGAGTAATATTTTTAATTGGCTGAAATGTATCTTTCACTTTGTATTTATGTTTAGGCGCTGCACTGCTTTAACAAGTCTACAAGACATTTTGGTTAACTGTAGATCCATCTGCAATGCATTTGACTTTAGTTGTCAAGGATTTCACTTAAATAAGAATAAGTTTCACTTTTTGACAACTTTTTATTATAAATGTTTCAGATAGACAGAAGTCAACCGCAAACTTCAACTAACTCTGTGTAAATTATTCTCAGGAGATGATCTCTTTGATCCAATCAGTGAGTCTTGTGATGCGAGTGTAGACGCCATAGTTGTCTGGACGCCCGCAGCCTCTTCCCCAGCTCACCACACCAGCCAAAAACCAGCGACCTGAAGCCTCCTGACAAACCAAGGGACCGCCAGAGTCTCCCTGATAAAAAGAGGCAAAGGCAAGGGAAATAATTTGTAATGGAAACATTTGCTTTATTATTTATTATGTAAAACCAAAACTGTAAAATGCTGAAAATAGAATTTGGTACCATGATTCTTTTCTGTCAGTTTTTGTGTTAAGAATTTGGGGGACTAAGAGCTCATTGATGACCTGGATAAACTTTTGTTAACTAGTCTTTAAATCACTCATTGTGTGAGAACCATTGTTTTTGTTTTACTTCAATTTGAATTATTCAGGGTTCGTACGATCAGGAAAAACCTGGAAAAGTTTTTGAAATTGAAAATGCAATTTATAAGTCCTTGAAAAGTTTGTGAAAAAACGAATCTACTGTGAAGTTAAAGAGAAGTCATGAAATTTTTATATTTGTATGCAAAAAACAGATAAAATAGTTTAACGTGAGATTTAACTTAAATTGAGGCAGAAGTTCAACCTAATGCTATTGTGAAGGGGGTGTACATTGCCGTAAAGCTGTTAAAGTTGTCATCAGTTGTCATGCTGCTTTCAGCTTGCTTACGTAAATTGCTATGAAAGGAGAGGTATCAGCTGTGGCTACTGAAAGACCTTGAAATGCATATTGCACCAGAAATGTGCAAAATGCAGACTTTCTTGGTATTGGTTTTTTCAACTAAAGTATACATTTACTGGCAAACCAATTTAAAAGAAGGGAAGATATGTTTTAATTTAACTATCTAAATTAAATCAGAAAAGAAAAATGAAAAGTTAATAAAAAAAACTCACTACTAAAGAGCCATTTGACATTTCAAATACATTTTATGCTTTTTGTTTACATATAAAGTTAATAGTAAATGAAAGCAATATCTGCTGTGAATGTGCATTTATTTACCTGACATGAATCTTTTTTTCCACTGCGATAACCAGCGCAAAGCATTCTGGGAGTAATCAGATGGCCATAAGAGCGAACACAGTCTTCTTCACTGACAAGTCGAACGTCCACCTTCTGAAGAACATTACTGGCTCCACCTGCACAGATGGGAAAACATTTAAAGAATGCAGGCTTCAATAACACTACACTCTTCTGCACTTTGTCTGGTTAATGTTAAGGAGACAGTACTCTTGGTATTATTTAAAATTGTTCACTATGACCAGCTGCAGTTTTTAAATAATGTACGGTAATTTAAAAATTAGACTTTTCTAAACAACTCTTACTTAATAACACATTTTGGTCAACTCTAGAAGTAAATTTTTTAAGTGAAGAAAACATGTTTTGGATCGAAAATATTTTGTACCAAGAAGTATCCACAAAGGGGGCCCAAGACTGGGTCTCCCTGTGCCGGTCCCCAGCCCGGATAAAATACAGGGTTGTGTTAGTAAGGGCATTGGGCGTAAAAGTCTCTGCCAAAACACCTGTGTGAATCAGTCGAAGCTTATTTGCTCTGTTAAAGGGATATCCCAAAAGGTAAACAACAACGTTTAATTTAGTAGAAGTAAAATCTATTGATGGATAGAGCTGATAAACAGAGAGATAAACAAGAGAGACTTGTTTTTGAATCATTGGCACATTGGTGTATGACTGGCAGACCAACAATCATTTCAGGGAACTAACTCACGCATCCACTAAAGTCATGTTGTGTGTTGTGGTTTGGGTTCTGTTTGTGTTAATTTAACTTCATGTCTTATTATGAAGATTTCTTCCTTCTTCTTAGTTTGAGTTTTACATCCCTGGTCCTGATATCTCCTGATGGATTTCAACTGTGTCTCGTCAGTCCTGTTTGTATATAAGTATTGTTTCTGCATTCCTCTTATGTTGGTCCATATTGTCTTCGTTCCCATCTACCAGGTTACTTCGAGAGTTGGTTTTGTTTGGGTTCCCTGCTCGGCTACTTGGAACCACCTGCCTTACGTCCCTGCATTTTGGGTCCTTCATCGACCCCTGTACCTGACAGTGTGACTTAGTTCATTGTACATTAAAAATCCAACAAATGCTCAAATAAAAACATTTTTGAGGTTTGAGGTTTACATTTAAATGATTTTACCTGGTAAATTAGAAAATTATGCCTGAATTTGTTCATTTTAAAAATTTGGAATAAATGAAGAAAACAGTGATACTGTTCAAAAAAGCAGATTTCTAATTATTAAATGAAGTGACAAAAAGTGTGAATCATCTTCAACTTATTTTTCTGTGTCAGAAACCCTTCACCTCTCCTTTACTCCGCTCACCTCCCTCTCTGAGCGCCCCCCAGCCGGTGACCCAGCAGAGCAGGCCTGGATCCAGCTGGTGGGTGGGAGGCGGCAGGCACGCAGGTCGAGCATGTTCAGCAAGAAGCGCAGATGCTGGTCTGTCAAGCCTAAGCAGGGCCAGGTCATAGTCCTGGGACTCATCGTCATAATACTGATGAAGATGAATGTGCTGCACTCGAGCCACTTCCTCTGTGGGGCTGCTACGGTTCAAGAACAGTTTACCCAGGTAGACCGTCCACATGGTGGGGGAGTAGAGGCTGCAGCATGTGGAGAGGGGGAAAATACATTCAAAGTGTTAGGTTTTATTCATTTTGTCTTGTAGTTTCTTTTTCACAAAATACATTTTACTGTTTCCAAAAAATATATTCAATCATTTCTTTATATTTTCTCCAGTCAATGAAGAGGAAACAGAGTAGCTGTCAATCGTTGCGCAAAAGAGTCACAGACCAGTCACCTAGTGTTGTACTTTGCACTACAGCTAAACAGCTTTAAAAAACAAAAAACAAAAAAAGGACTTAATTTTTTTTAAACCACTGCTAATTTGCAGTTTTTTCCCCCTCTGGTTTTCAGAGTAAAAGCATGACCAGACAAGGCCTCAAACACAATATACAAAATTGCTCAAATGTCACCCATTTTCTGCACCCACTTCATCTTGTTCGGGGTCAAAAAGGATTACTGAGAGCTGAGGATGGAACTGAACTCAGCTGTTGTTATGTAGGAGACAGCATGTACCCCGGAGAGGTCGCCCATGCATCACCGGGACATGCAGAGATAAATGACTGTGTACTTTGTGGAATTTAGAATTACTAATGGAGCTAACGTGTGTTTTCACACTGTTTCGCACTCTAATGACATTAGATCCAGAACATTTGAAAGTCTGAAATGAAGTCTGTTGTCATTTGTGGTAAATTACTCAGAAACAAGACAATTATGTTAAAAAGCAGAACATGAAAGCAAGCCCAGGTTTCCTGTGTGCCAGTCTTGCACCCAGCCAACTGAGCCATCCAGCCGCTTATGCTGTTGATGGATAAAGATTCTAAATATGTAAATTAAGTCAGAAAGATTTTCACAGTGGAAACCAGAAGCCAATGTAAAATTTTCCACAGTGACCATAAGAATTAACAGGAAAGAGTTTTACATTAAAGATCGTTTCTTTGCCTATAAGTGTCAGGAAAGGAAGTGATGCCATTTTCCCACAAGATGTAAATATATTGATATGACTGAGATAAACTGGGATAAAGCTGGTCTACCAGCCCAATACAGAAAACCAAGAGATGCCTTTTGTCTAAATGTAGAGAGTAACAAAAATTGTGTAAAAAGCAAGATGGACAGTCTCTGTTTTTAGGTAAAATTAATAAAATTCAAAAATGTTAAAAGGAATACTCATCTGTTTATAGGTGACACTTTTATCTTGAAATGTACACTGAATATAAAAGGAGACATTAAAACAAGAATTGAGACATCACAGTTTCTAAAGAGCTGGATCTGGGTGTCTTAAAGACCCACTCCGAACATCTTTTGTAAAAGTGATTATGTCGTCTTTAGCCAAAAGCAAAGAACTGTGTTGTTTTCTAGGACATAATTTCTGCAGAGCAGCAGTAGTTCATTAGAAATTCACCTCTGAGTTACGGGTGGGACTATTCGCACAAAGGAACCCTGTCCCATTCCCCATACCGCTGCTAAAAGCTCTCTGTTTACATGCTCTCTTGATTGCTTACAGCCCCTCACACCCCCAACTTAACATTACCGGTGGAGCAAAAATGGCAAGCAATATTGCAGCTTTACAGCCGTACAGTTTTGAACCAAATGTCAGCTCGGGTGAAGAAAACAAACGTAAATGGATTTTGTTGTCTACAAGTGGAAGCATCAGAATGGAGTTGAGCAGGGAGCTTCTGACTTGCACTGTGTTTTTTTTACGTAACAAATAAGCTCCTTTTTCAAACAACATTTTTGTGTCTGCTACTGAATCATAACAATTTGAATAAAGAAATACTCAGAAATGTAATTTTAAGCTTAATTTTCTCAATATTTGTCTCCCTCATCAAAAAAAAAAATGCCACGAGAATAAGTTAAAAACACAAAGAACTCAATCTTCATTGTCGTGGGTCTTAAAGCAGCCTCCCTATAATTTTGGATGAGGTGAAGTATAGGTATAGGCAACCGATTGGTTCCATGCTCATTACCACTAAAGCTGAAAGCAATAATGAGAGATTTCAAGCTATTTATGCTCTGGTAATCATTAACTAAGTGAGTTTTATCAGGCTGCTGCACTGTGGTGTAGGTATTTATGTATGGCATTTCATCGCTGCCATAAATTGAACGAGTGCAAAGACAACTGAGCGGGTGTATCCAGGAACTGAGTGAACAAACCTTACAACCGCGCAGGCGCAATTCTGAGTGACCCCGCATTTTACAACTGCACGCCTGCAATCCTAACTGAGCGGTGATCCTGCACGGTCACTTCCCCTTTGCATGCTCGCCTGGATTTAAGCTCAGTGTTAAGAGGGCGTTTTTGTCACTTGGGGGGCGGTGTTCAGGGGTGTGTTTGTCACTTGGGGGGCAGGATTTCCCAAACGAAGTTGTTCTGCATCATGCACATATCTGCACCGTTGTACTGGGGGGGTCTTCTTTCATGTCCTCACTTCTCTCCTTACCGTTCTCTCCTAGGTCCTCTTTACCAAAGTCACACAAAAACACATTAGAGCCGCTCCGTACATTTTGGAGAAAACGTAAGACTCCTTAAGGTCGTGAAAGTACGGAATATAGAAAATATGATAAAAGCCAGAGAGCCGCATGCAGCTCACGATACGCCTGTTAGTCACCCCCTGCTCTAAAAAATGAAAGTCCCGCCCCGCTGCTTTGCCGGTTTTGACATGCTAATTTCGGCCAAACAGATCAACCAGAAAAGTTACCGCCCCTCAAGTGAAAAAAACGCCTCTTAACACAGCGCGCAAACCCAGGTGAGTGTGCAAAGGGGAAGTGACCATGCAGGATCACCGCTCAGTTAGGATAGCAGGCTAGCAGTTGTAAAATGCGGCGTCGCTCAGTTAGAATTGTGCCTGCACGGTTGTAAGGTTCGCTCACTCAGTTCCTGAATACACCTGCTCAGTTGTCTTAGCACTCATTCAATTTATGGCAGCAATGAAACGCCATATTTATGCTCTCGCCCCACAGCGAGAAAGCCCTGGTTCGAATCCCAGCTGGAACTCCTCAGTGTGGAGTTGCATGTTTTTCCGTGTACGTGTTGGTTTTCTCCGGGCATTCCGGCTTCCTCCCACAGTCCATAAAGTAAAAAAAAACATGATTAATAGATTAAGTGGTTACTCTAAGTGTCACTAGGTGTGTGTGTGTTGGAGTGATTACGTGCCCTGTGACAGACTGGCAATCTCCCCAGGGTTTACTCTACCTGTCCCTGTCCAAGAATAGCGGGGACATGCTCTGGTGACCCCGTGACCCCGAAAGGGATAAAGTGGGTAAGAAAATAAATCTATGGAGGAGGCATGTTTTTCTTAAGTCTGTTTTGTCGAGCAGCGGTCTTCACTTCCTTCACTCACCGGTCATCATAGAAACAGTGGGCAGCAGACACCACCCACTGACTGGAGATCAATGCACCCCCACATATGTGGGTGCCTCGCACCTGCAGGCTGGCCTGCCATGGCCACTCCCCCTCTGAGGCGTCTTTTCCACCAATAATACGGCTGGAAAACTGTCTTAGTCCACAGTCTGAAATTACACAACTATTAAGGCCAGCAATGCTTGAGTAACTATTACCAAAAGGGCATTACAATCATGAAGAAGAACAACATGCTGTTACTGATTTTGTGCTGCCGTAGTTACACTCTATTTTACAAATACATTCTTTAAAAGTCATAAATGGAATTTGCTGGATTATTTATTGAACCTGCTGTCATTAAAATATATTTATGGTAAACAAAGCAGACCTCTCCTAACTTTTTAAGTGGGACAACTTGCAGAATTTAAGAATCGTTAAAGATACTTTTTTGCTCCTCTTTGTGTAGTTCACCTGATACAATTGAAGGTTCTGGTTGGACATCAATTCTACTTTAGTAGGCTGTTTTCAGACTGGATAAGTCAGTTGGTTCGGACCATATCAAGTCCAGAACCTTGAGCTTGGTCTGTATTCACACTGCCTTTCAACCGGATATTTATATTTGAAACCAAAGCTTGCAAACAAAACAAATTGACTAAAGATCTCTTCAGTCATTGGCCAGGAATAAAAAGGGCAGGGCAAAGCAATGAGAGGCAGAAATTATGGAAGTTGTGCACTCTGCAATCCTTGTTGGAATAGCTCACTTATTCAGACTTTATATTTTGCTGACCAATTCTGATCTGTTTTAACGTCTGTATCAGGTACAACATTACTTTGGTACAGCTGAGGCATGCTGCAAGGTGGTTACTAAGGAGACAATGCAGAAGGTATGCCAAGAAGTGTTTATGACATATGGATTGTTGAGAAGCAATATGTTTCATGTAAAAAGTTGTTTTAATGAGCCTGCATTCATGCAACCAAATTTCAATGAGTTGCTGTGTCTCATCGTCATGGTTGCTTTCATTCCTACTCTTTTTCCATCCTATAATGCCCGACTACTGTGGCTGTTTTGTTCCAGTTGTTCTAATGCAAGTACACTCAGAGCTAACCAGAGCTCAGTCCGCTTGGAAATTAACCAAGACCACTTCAAAAGATGGGTTCGAGAGCGGTTCTTGGTCCCGGACCAGGGTCCGCTTCGGGATATTCACACTGAAGATTTGGGAAACTAACTCTGGTTCACTTTAAGTGAACCAAATGTATACAGTCTGAATACACCCTTAGATTCACAATGCTTTTGTGTCTGATCTTTTTGCAGAGTTTGCAGAGCAAATGACTCTGGAAAATACAAAGAGCGTGTCTCGTACTGTCAAAAATAACAATAGAATATTCATAGTGAATGAAGGAATTTTAAAGAGAATCTCACCACACTGCTTCTCGTCTGAACCATCAGGGCAGTCGGTGACAGAGTCGCACATGGGGTTTGGCTTTTTCAGACATGTTCCATCAGCACACACATAGGTCATATCCGTACACTGCACCCCTGAAAGCATCCAGAAAAAAAACACTTCATGTCCAAAGGGCTCACCTGGTGCCATTGACTGAGAGTATTTTGACTACATTTTTAAATGAGGCAAATCTGTGATCATAAATACAAAGAAGGACTTACAGAGCGCTGCTCTTTTTAGAGTAAAGATTTGTGAGATTACCTTCAGTGCAGTTCATCTCGTCTGTGGCTTCAGGGCAGTCTGGGTGTTGGTCACATACTTTGTAGTAGTCCACACACTGACTGTCTTCTGGGCATATAAATTGAGCCACACACACTGAAACATGATGAAACCCATGTAAGACTAAATAATTACTGCAAATGTAATGAGTCAAAATGATACAGAATTCATTAGTAATGCCTTAGACCTCTTTGCGGCAGCAACAAGTAATATGAGAATGGCACCAAATGTGTTTGTAATTAGTGATTCTAAACACTGCTGCACACCAACAGACTTTGCAATCTTCCCATGCAAATTAAGCCTTAGATTGGTCTTCTTAACCTATGCACATTCTAATAGATTCCTTCTCTCTGTAGATTTAATACACATTCGCACACTGATGACAGAGTCCGTGTGAACACATCAGTGTGTGAATGTGAATGTGTGTGTGCGTGGTTTAATAGAACTGTGACTGTAAAGTGCTTTGGGCTGTAGAGCAAGGTAAAAACACACATTATATAAGTATAGCCATTTTAACATATCCCTTTTCAGTTATAAATTTTGAAACCAATAACGATAATAAGACTGTACCGCAGTTCCTCTCATCCAGTCCGTTGGGACAGTCTTTGATTCCATCACACACCGGAACACAGAGGCCATTCACAGAGCACAGGAACCGACCTGGACAAGCTGTGCAGCAAACCCCCCTTTAATTAAAATCCAACTTTTGCAGCTTTTGCATGTCCTCCTCAATCTATAACTCACGGTCCGTCAGGTTGAAGGCGCTGTAGCGTAGCTGAAGCCCTGGTCCTGTGAGTGACACCTCAGATGTCATGATAACAGTTGTTGTTGTGGAGAGCAGAAAGAGGCGTTCGCAGTAGGCCTGAAGGCCCCTCGTACCACATAGTCTAAGAAAAGAAAGAATCATTTCAGGGGAAGTGTCAGCCATGTTTCAGTGAGAAGAGGGAAAAACGTTTTATATCAGTTAAAAATGTGCATTTTTATTTGTGTTATAATTTCAGATGATTATACTTACGAATAAACCAATATAACAATGCATTAATAAGAATTGGATAAAAAGAAAAACTGAGAATCTCATATTGGGCAATGCTGCCCCCTGGTGTACAATTTTGATTAAAAAAAATCAGGGTTTTAACTAGGGATTTATTTGATCCATTTCAGCTCAGTCAGGAGGGCAGCTAATTTTACTATTTGAAAGAAATGTTTCTGAACATCTTCATTTTCATGTGATTTAAATGTGCTTATTTGCATTCTTCTGAACTCTTGTGGTGAAACTTAAATGTATTAAATTGTCTTAAAGTCTTCCTGTGTGTGAACCTTTGTGTTCTCTTCATGTGGCCATACTTACAAACTGTACTTAAATGGGCTATGTAAGTGCAAGGACATGAAAAGTGTAGCATGCTGGGGTATTTTGTCAACTAATGTGTTTTCCGTTGACACCTGTGTGTGGTTTCTAAAAGCTAAAAGCATAACAAAGAGGTACACTGAACCTAAAATACCTTCATTTCTGCACATTGGTGGCTTGGCACCTGCAGCCTACTCAACAATCTCAATATAGAACTATTTCACATGTGAAAATATGTTTTCGATTTATTAGAAAAGAGAAGGTGCCTTTAGGTGGAAAACGAGAAAGGTAGTTTTGTGTGGGGTTATGAAGTATATCTCTTTAAGAAAAAAAAGTAGCAGACTTTAAAAAAAATACCTGCGATTCTGGATAATCCACTGTCCCTGGGTACAGACTTGATTGTAGCTGGCTCTACTCAGCTCATAGCCCTCAAAATCTAAAGCCAAACCCAAACCTGCACCAGGCATCTGTCATTACACATAGGATGGTATGAAAATGATGACAGTGTAATTAGTATAACAAAAAAAATCACTAAAATGAGTTGAAACCCACTGAAAACCTCCAGGTACAGTTGGTGTTTGGAGGATAGTAGCTGGGGAAAAAAGGCGTTGTCAGTGCTCCCTGCACCCCTGACACCTCCTTCAGTTCAATGTCAAAGTCACAGCCTACAGGGGGGGGGGGGAAATAAGGACAGCTAATGTAAGAAAATGAACATTTCAGTGGGCAAAGTAAGCAGCTAAATATTAAAAACTACACTTTCTGAGATAAACCTAGAAGACAGCACTGATGAGCAGACTTTGAGAAAAAATGTATGAGTCCTGTGTAACAAGTGTGGGATTTTCTTTTTTACATATGTGTGTGTGTCCAGATCTATGTATGTGCTGGGCAAATCTCCTGTGTACCTTTAATAGTGCAGATGCAAACATAGCCGTCCATCACTCCTTGCGTAAGTAAAACTAGAAGATACATTTTTGACTCTTGAGTCTTTTTGAAACCTACTGGCCAGTTTGTTAGGCACACCTGTCCAACTGCTCAATAACGCATTTCCAATCTCTTATCAGCCAATCGCATGGCAGCAACTCAGATCATTTAGACATGCAGACATGGTCAAGACAATCTGCTGCAATTCAACCCTAGCATCAGAATGGGGAAGAAAAGTGGTTTAAGTGACTTTGAACGTGGCGTGGTTGTTGTTACTGGACGGGCTAGTCTTTTCAGAAACTTCTGATCTACTGGAATTTTTACCCACAACAATCTATGCAGTTAACAAAGAATGGTCCAAAACAGAGAAAATATCTCGTAAGGTGTCTATGAAGACTCATTCATCCAGGTTGATTCCATCATAGTAGTAGGTTTAAGGGTTGTCATCTGGACGTCTAAGACGTTTCACCTCTTATCCAAAAGGCGTTGTCAATTCTGAAATAGCTGGTATAAGAGCTCAGATTTCAGGTCCTCACGACCCAAAACCATGTAGTTACCATCCAGTACCATCCAGGTCTGACTCCTACCCCACACCAGAGTGAAAGAATGGTTTGAGTGAGGAGTGAAAGAAGCCATCTTTGTCAAGAGGGATAAACCTTCTCTTAATAAGAATGGTGGTCTCAGGTTTATTCTTCCATTCATCTACAGCAGTGTTCTAAAACCTAAACAAATGAACCAGTTTCACTTGGGCCGTTGACAGCTGAAAGAGATGACCAGATTGGGGAGGGAGTCACTGGCTCCCCAACCCCCAGCTGAGGACAAAGGACTCTTAAGGACCCCAAACAATGTAGTCTAAGTTGACAATGACAGCTATTTTACCCTCTCATCACATGAAGAACAAACATAGATGTTTATCACTGACTCAGGGGTTCTGCTGCTGCATGGGAAAGAAGAATAAAGGTGTTCTCTTATCTTACCCTGCGGGGCCCAGGCTTGTGCAGACAAAGAAAAAGGGTCTCTGTAGTTGTAAAGACCCTGTTTCCAAATCACTGTCATCCACTCCCTCGATGACAGAACACGCACCACATGCTCATGTCTGCTGCAGCCATAAACCCTACATAGATGAAAAGAGGCGGCAATGGATCGCATTTGACCGCAAAACAAAATAAATAGCATTCTATTCTGAAAAGTATATTTAACTTTACATTCAAGAGCTTAGGTGCTGACTTTTGAAAAGTACTGTAATGCTGACTTTTGCACAAAATAAAAAAAAACTCACGACGTTATGAGATGATTATCGGATGGGGTGAGGGAGTTGTACACTACCAGCCTGTCACTGCACTCTGGCAGCAGCCACTCCATGTGGAGTTCTAGCTGGAAGCCTGGGGCAGCCTGGAGGTGCCACAGGCAGAAGGAGCGCTGCGTGTCAGGACCACGGAGAGCCACAAGGCTGCTGGGAACCACCATTTTATAGCGGTAGCAGTCTTCAAACAGAAATAAACTTATGAGAACATGCTTTGTGGTTAATCAACTAATTTGCAAAAGAAGGAAAGGTCATTGGCTGCAGAGGTGGGGAAAGTCTGATCACATTTAGATGTTGGACCTTCACACTCTGTTAGGAGTGGTTATATGTTGCTGTTTATTTTTATCAATTTAACAAGACACTTCTGGCAGCTTACTAAACCTTAATTAGGGCTGCTGAATTCTCACGAAAACCCATCAGATGAGGTGTCTGTTTTCCTACTGAGCAAACAGTTCTCTAAGATGAGACTATAGAAAGCTCTCATAGCTCCTTTCAGTGTTTTTTTTTGTGGTATTTCTTCAGGTTTCTCTTTGCGCTTCAACCTCCACAAGTGCAAAAGTTAAATGGGTTTGTGTCTTTTTGTTTAATTTTTTTCTTCTTCATTATCTATGGAGAAAGTAAAGCCACAAAGCAACACTTATTCATGCACTTTTAGGCTTCCAGACAAAATGGCAGACTATACATCATTGTTGTTAAATTAGATAGTTGCTATTGGTACATCTGGTGCAATTATGACTAATACAGTTAAACAGTAAAAAAAAAAAAAAAAACGGTCAAATATCTTTTTTGACATTTTTTTCCCTACAATTTTTTGTTGTTGTTGTCATTGTTATATAAGTTTCATTGATTCTCTTTGGGCTTCCTGATGGCGCAGTGGACAAAATGTGCAAAATGCGCAGTGGACGATGGCACAAGAGGCCCCAGTTTAAGTGGTTGGGGGACCTGAAACAGAATCACCTAATGGGGGACCTTTCTTTGTGGAGTTTGCATGTTGTCCCAGGTGTTCTCCTTTGGCTTCCTCCCACTCTACAAAAACATGCTTCACAAGTTAATTGGCTTCTCTAAATTGTCCCTAGGTGTGAATGTGAGTGTGCATGGGTGTGTGATTTCTGGTCCTGCATCAGACTGGCGAGTTGTCCAGGGTGTACCCTGCCTTCATGCAAGAGTGGCTGGGATAGGCTCCTGCAGCCCGTGACCACGAAAGGGACAAAACGGGTTTAGAAGATTAATGGATGATTTTCTTTCTTTTTTTGCTGTAATTGTTGCACAGTTTCTCTATTTTCTTTAGAAACAAAGCCTTAAAATGCAATCAAAAAAGGGAATTTATTAGGAAGCTGCTGAGAAACATCATACATGATGCCACTGTTAGCCTGTTGCGGTTGAGTGTAAATCTGGGACTGTGCCAAATACTATTTATCACGTATCTATCCAAAAAGTATTTAATCAATGTGTCTTACTTTGAAAAAGTATATAAAAGGAAATTGTTGACCCCCTCTGAAGAAAATTGTGTTTTTGATGTTTTTAACATGTTCTTGGATTTTTCTGATGATGGAGGACATAAAGTACAGACCAAAAGTTTGGACACACCTTCCCATTCATTTGAATGAGAAGGTGTGTCCATACTTTTGGTCTGTACTGTATATAATGAAAATTAGGCTTAAAAATGTATTTCTATGTATTTCTTAAGTCACATTTTTGTAAATTAGGAGCAGACAAAAAAATGCCATTGAAAAAGGAGCTTTGTGATTCAGAAAAAAACACTGGGTGGGTCACAAGCTCCCCTGTCTGTTCCATTCTGATGCATTCACTTGCTGGCAAATAGTCTTCATTTTCCTTGTTTGAACTGGTATCTGGCTCAATACTGTACAGTTAGATAGCTCCAAGTTTGCTCACCATTTTTGTTCCACAAGTAATGTTGGTTTAAGGGTGTGAGGGGCTGTAAGCAGAGAGCTTAGCTTTGAGAGAGGGGAAGGGAGTTGGGGGCGGTGTTGCTCTACACCAACACTCCCACACACAACTCTGAGGTGAATTTCTAATGAACTACTGCCACTCTGCAGAAACCATGTCCTAAAAAAATTATACATGTTTTTTTTTTTTTTTGAAAAATCATGATTAAAACAGCACTGAGAACACTTTGAAATAGATAAAACGATGATAGGAGTGGGACTTAAAGATAAAAATCTGCATTTGGAATCAGTTCTGTCATGCAGTTCTTTAAATCAGAGCAACATCTTCAATTTCCTTTGTAAATTATTAGCATTAATGAATCAACCAAATATCTTCAATTTTTGCTCCAATAAACAAAATTAACTTCTTTTAAAATATAACCAACAGAGCTGCATATCATTCAGTTATTGAAAACGAGACTTCTAACATTTTTGAACATCATTTTCCTTAACTGTGATAAACATTCAATGCAAGTGACTCTTGTTTATCCATTTAATTCATTTGTAATCAACCCCAAAAAATATGTCTCCATTGTTGCATGCATGTTTGAAAAAAGAAAAGAAAGAAACATGTATACCAAAGGAAGCCTTTAAAAGAGCTATGACTTTGGGATCAGTTTCTGTGGGAATAGAACAAAGACACAAAATGTTTCCCGTAAAATAAAATGAACATTTTCTGTTTTAAAAGCACTTACTGTATCTCCATCATGCACCCTCCCACTAAAAATGTTTTTTTTTTTTCTCACCACTGACAGACAGTGTGGGAAGGTGGAACAGAAAGCCATCAATGCTGCTCGTTTCTTCCGTTACTAATTTCTCTCTCAGGCCCTCCTCCAGGGTCCTTGTCACCTTCCCCACTGTGACTCTACCATCATGGCTCCTGGGTACGGACAGTACTATCCAGAAATGAGCCACCAGACTGCCCTGCCTTGAAAAAAAAAGGTCACTAATTGAAATAAAGCTGAATCATGAACATAGACTCACACATCAATATTTCATGGAACAGAGTATTACAACTTTTCTTTCCTTTCTAAATTCAGTACTTTTCATGTACTGAATTTATTTCTGTTTGACTCAATTGCTTTTCTGACTAATGCCTTAAGCACAGCTGCATGCCTACCTGCTTCAAATTGTGTATTTTTTCATTAGTATGGTCTGAAAAACCCAAACACATGCACTCAAGCTCAAAATATATATTTTTGCTGTCTTCCTTTTTGCCGTGAACCCTTACAAGTTGTTGCGCTTTGCTTGCTAGCAATTTAGATGCATTTTTGCATTGAAAATTGTCATATAAAAATTTAATAATTGCAAAAATGCATCAAAAATGTGAAAGAAAAGCAAGAATTTTCAGTCTTAGAATTGGCTTGCAAATTTCTCATGATTTTGTTGTGACAGTGCGACTTGCTTGCTTCAAAGTTGTAAAGAATTTTGCTAAAGTAACAGAGATAAAACGGAACTAAAAATATTTTAGACAATCTAAATTACATTTCATAGTCCACACACTTGTTTGGGGTTTCAAATAAATATCATAAGGATTATTTACCACTTCTTTAATAATAATAAGTTGAAGAGAGATTGAAGACTTTTAAACTTTCTAAAAAAAGTTTTACTGTTTGTGTCAATTTTTTTTGTATTATCTTCCCTATTTGTGTATACACTTTTTGGTTTTTATGTTTTACATTTGAAATACATTGTTTTTCATTTCATAAATTGCTTTACCTACCCAAAAGCAAACACAGTGGTGTAGTTAAAGTATCGTGACAGACATGAAGCCTTCATTATTTTCTTGACCTAAAAGACAGAAAAAAATAATCTTGTCTGATGTTTCAGTTTCTAAATTTCAATTTCAATTTCAATTTCAATTCTTCTATGCTAAGAACAAACCCAATGGTTCACTGTTTTAATGCTAGTGTTGATTGGTATGAGGGAGTTTCTGACATGACAAGATTTTACCAACAGCAAATTAATCATAGCCTTAATGTCTTCAAGAAAAAGAACACTATGATGTCACCACAGGAGGCACTTTCAATGTAGAAAGTTTGTACAAGGAGATTCTCCAAATACACAATTGTTTCCTCATTTGGTCCATAACAAGATGGCAATGCCCTAAACTCCCACAGAACTGAGTCAATCACAGACACGTATCTTACACACATCTCTCTAGAAATTGGAAGAGCAGTACTTTTTTTTGCATTTTTAGTGGAAAGTAACAAGCTTTAACAGTTACACGTTTTGATTTCAATTTTTCTAGACACATGTCTAAGAGGATTTCCTTCCTTCATGAGATTAAAATCCATCAATAGACTTTTACATTTCTAAATCATTACTGATTATCAGGTTCTTCTTGTGTCAGTCAGCACGAAGACATGTAGGATTTTGCTGCTCACCGTGTTTTGGATTCCCTTGGCTTCTCTTTTAAACACAGGACTGCTGTGAGAGGACAATTCAGTAGAAAAATTCTTGTTTAGGATGGTTAGATAGCCTGTGTACTGCTGCTCCACACGAGGTTCTAATGTCCAGACTCTGTACTCTGTCATGGATGAAGAAGAAACATGCCCATGTTAATGAAGTAAGTGAACAATTGAATACACGTCTTACTGTATTATTTCTGGGAGCAACTCTTGTGTTAGTTTAGTCTCTTTTGTAAGTTTGCTAAATACACTTCTATTGTTAATTTTACGTTTCAGTGTTTCCTGTAATAACAACAAAAGAAGATTTTATATTTCTTAAAACTTGAAGGAATTTAGGAAATTATGCAGAGCCACAACTGAAACATATACTTCAAATACAAACACACTCTGTAATGCATGCTTATCTATAGCTCTGTGCCTTAGGTTAATTGCTTTGAAAAGAAAGAGTGGCAAAGGCTCAAACACTAAATCAATATAATTAAATTTGTTTATGGTCTAAGCATTTTTAAAAACTCTCAAAACATGTCAAGACATTTGCAAATGCTCCATAGTTTTAGAGCGTAAACAGGCTACCAATAAATGCAAAGATACATTGGCTTTATTTTATTTTGAGAAAGATAAACATGTACTGGACAGGCTACAAGCCTACAGAGTCAGTATTCTGACTTTTTGTGGAGTAAAAAAAGTAGCTCTTGCACCAGATGCACTAGAGGCAAAGCATTACAGAGGTAACACACTTGTTTTTAAAGACTCTGTTAGTTCATTTTTGTGAACAATCAATGTTGTGAACGGCTTTGCAGTCATGTAAAAAAATCTTGAATGAAAATGGGGGCTTGGAGGACTGGTTTTGTACAAGAAAGAATATTAAATAACCAAATATTGCTCTTATATACATTTATATGACCCACAGCAGAATTGCAAGGACCATATTGTTTTTGCAATTTATCTGTCTAACTTCGCCTTTGAGCGAAGAATTTCACCCCCGCCGTATGCTCAAAAACTTGCCAAATTCACCCAGTGAAAAGGATTTTTTGACCTGGTGAATGAACTGTAAAAAAATGAATGGGGCAAAAATCTCCTTTGGGCTGAAAAAAAAGAAAATTCAAATTCCACTAATGTAGCAAAAACACACATGTCGAACATTACATATTCAAAGAAAGTTTTGAAATTATTATGGGATGGCCACAGGACCTACAGCTTGGGTGCTATTTTGCGGCAAAGTACAAAATTTGACAAAACTTTTTCTAGCAATCTTTACAAGATTCCTCACACACGCCACAAGCTTAAATATATAACCACAACTGTAGTTTTGTAGAGCTTTACCTCAGAAAGAAGCTGACATCTTGAATGTTCCACAAAAACAAATCACCTTTAGTACCAGCCACACTTTTTAAACTCCTCCTAGGATTTTTGATCTATCACCTGCTAACTCCTAGAGCATCATTGAGAAGCTACTTGGGAATAAATGTTTTAATTAGCAATTGGGAATTTTGAACAGCTGTAGTGTGCTTGCAAAAGTGGCATTGCTTTTTTTTTTTGGCTCAAGCTGAACGAAATGATGACCTACGATTTGAACATATAAAGAATGTAGGCGTGGTTTATAAATAACATAACTTGTCAAGAACATGCAAAAGTTTACTTTTGGCGATCCTTCTAAAAATTATGCAAACACCCTCAAGTGTCCAAAACATAAAATGGTTGCTATGGAGATAAAACCAAGTGTTTTTTTTTTATGAATTTGTCGTGTGAAGCTCTAAAAACTGTGGCAGGGGTAGAGGGAAAAATAAGAGGTGTGTAGCAGCTGCTCAGCCATAGAGGGCAAGTAGAAAGGGGGCCTAGAGCTAGAGGACCTGGTTACAGAAAACATGGCACCCTGACATCATTAGCTGGAACGGGAAGGTGCGAAGCCGCTTTTCTCTGCAACAAAATGTATTAATCTGATTTACGTTGATCGCATTAAGGGTTGAAAAGTTACAGTTGTGAGGGAAAGTAGCTAAAGCTCCAGTGTAACAGTTTTATAAATCTTAACACTTTTGTTTATATCTTTTTTTAAAGGAACAAAACAATTTCACTTTGTCCCGTTTTAAGATCATGTCGCACACTGAACCATTAATTCACATGAAAAAGTTTTAAGAAAATGTGCCACAATTCTGAAAACTTGTAGAATTTCGCCATCAGGGTGGACCCTAAAATGCTGCTTGCTGCTTTAAAATGTATTTAATTTTATTTCAGATGGCATATTTCATATTTTACTTTAGTAGTTTAAAATAAGGATAAGTCCACACTTGGAAAAGGGTAAGGAACACTCACCCAGGAAGTACCAGGCTAGTGTGGCTCCTGCAGCGATGATCAACACAATCAGGAGGATTAGGACCACTAGCAGAGATTTGTGGGATCTTGAGTTGCTTGTTGGTGGAGCTGTTGATCTTCCCTGCTTCAAAGCATTTAAGCAATCTTTTAATTCATCCATGCATGCAGTTAGTTTCCCTTATTAGTTTTGAAGTAAAATTACTACACTAATGGGTCATGATGTGCCACAGCTGCCCAGTGACCCCAGACTAAGAGATGGAAAGTGTTGTTATAATAAAATCTTTTGCAAATTTTTCATTTGACTACAAAAAAAACATTGTTTGAAAAAAACAAAAACAAGATTAAAGTTAACTTGATTTGATGTAAGAATGTTAGATCTGTAAGGCGGTAACATGTTCATTTGGGGTTTTCCCCTAAATTAAAAAAAAGTCACTTCTGAGAAAAAGAAAAACACGGCAAAGAAACCTGAAAGCCAAATTGAAACTCAAGCTTTACACAGAAACTTATATAAGCTCAAGAAATTTCATTGACATTCACAGTCACTCATTTAAGACCACAACAACTTCCTCCAGTCTCCACCTTAAGACAAAAAGCCATTTATATATTCATTTTTGCCAACAGGCCTAGGGCCAATTCCCACGCTAAAGACACAAAAAACTCACACATTTTTCGTATCAATATATCAAGACTAAAACAGAAAGGTGTAAGATTAAAAATTTTCACAAACGTTTGATCTATGGTGAAAGACCAGATTCAAAAGTGCAGGAGTCAGCAGTGAGAAAGTCAAGGTAAGGACAGGAAGAGATTTAGAAGGAAATTACAAATTCAACAATTTGTGCCAAATTTAACTGTTAAAACAGGAGCCAAAGGAAGATGAAATAAATCAGCTTGTGATGTGGTTTGCTGTGGCACATGAAGTCCAAAGCAGCCTAACAGAAATGAGGAGTCAATCTTGCCGGCCATTATGTTACTCAAAAACGTGAGATCAAATTGAACGCGGCTTGATTCTAGTGTTGGGACTTTAAAAAATGTTTCATGTGTTTTGTTACAAATACCTACTCCTTTAGCACAGACCTCAACATGTTTAGTCACAGATGCCCTCTAGGATTGACAATGCATGTATACAAAACAAACTACTGACCCCATTGTTCAGAGAAGCAGGTGGGACCTCCTGGTCACATGAAACTGACTTCTTGGAGCCGTGCCCCAGCGCCATGGAATCACTCCAAATGACAGGTTCCTCCTAAAACCATTGTAATCCCATCACCTCTCTCTGATGTGAAAGTTTGCTATTTTTCCAACTTTTACTGCATATCTGTGGATCCAACAGCCAAATACAACTCTCCAACAGACCGAGAACAACTCCCGTTCTGTTTGCAGGTCCAAAGGTTCCCAAAGCTCACTGGTATTTGCTCACTAACTTAAGCTACCATGATGGGTTCACAAAGCACTGTAAGGCTTAATAAAAGGCATCAAGCACCTGTAAATCAGACTCTTATTAAAAAACAAGGGAGTTGCTCTGTTGGCACCTGGCAACAGTGATGCAACCAGTTAAATCCCAGAGTTCCCAACAGGGAGGCAAGTCTACTGGGAGAATGCAGGGTTCTGTTAAGAGTGGCCATTTTCCACACAAACAGAAAATCCTACTGAGGCAGAGAGTGAGTCTTCTACATGCAGAGGTATGGATTTGAATTCATTTATCTGAGTTATAATCTATTTAAAATCTTAATTTTGAGCTTCTATATTTTTTTTGTATTTTATTGTTTTCATCCAGCCATCATCAACACCTGCTTTACCCATTGGCTGTACATAGAAAACTAAACGGAATGACCCTTTGCATTCCAAACAGTAAGTACTGACTCCAAAAAGCCAAAATCTCGTGGACTTCTATAAAGAAATAAGCAGCTTTTATTCAGTCATTCTATTTGTAGAAACAACCTTTCATGCTCTGCTACCTTTTTTAACATGTTCTTGCTAATACTAATTATTTTTCATGATCCTTTTTCTTTATTGCAAGTTATTCAAGTTATAAATTGACCAATCAGATGCCTGAATAAAAGCATGTGGTTGATGCTGGCCCCACGTCGAATGTTCAAAGTTTTTGACAGATTTCCCAGAGCCCACTTTTCAATGGAATGAGTGTAAACATCCAACAAGCTCACTCCTGATTGGTGAGAGAGGTTGCCATAGAGACATAGACTCAGACCGATTTGGACCAATCACTGCTTATTAATGCCATCTGGCTCCAACATGACGACGTCCATTTCAAAAAAAAAAAAATGGCGACTGAATTGATGTCATTTGGTTGGAGCAGGAATTATAAAGTCATACACAGTCAATGGCTTCACACTGTGTAGAGACAATTACAGCTATCTAAGGGTAAAAACAGGGTACACCATGGACAGATCATCAATCCAAGAGGAAGATGACTTTCTTTAATAAAAATACATCCAAATGCAAAGAAAAACGTAAAAAAAAAATCTTATTTTCGTTTTGATTACATTTATTGAGAACTGTTTCTGTTTTTGCACACAGTATGAAGTATTGATTTAAACATTTCACTCACTGCTTTCATCAGACAGGTAAACAAGCAAAAAAAGATTTGAATCCTAAGAAGCAAAAGACAAGAATATTCATAAACTTAAAACATAATAATATGTCTCTAATAACATTATAACATTCTTCTAATACATTTTAAAACTTTAGTTACAATGAATAATAAGTCAGATAAATACTTTGAAAAATCTATGCAAAAAAACATTCATTAAAATGTCACCATTTCGCATCAAGACCTGTGTCTTGCTGCCAAACCTACATTCGCAATGCAAAGAACTAAATACATGAAAATTAAAATTGAGAAAAATACAAGTTTGATCTCTTATTAAAGAGGATGTCTGCCAAAAAATAACAAAAAAATAAAAGCAGCCTGCTTCTGTTAGGTGAAAAAGAAGTGAAAGGGTGAGTCTGCATGTGCAGGTGCCGTATGTTGAATTGTAGCTTCTGACAGAGTTTGGGTTTTAAATAGCTTTTTCATTTTTTTAATTAAATTTGTTGCATTTTGCTCAAAATATTAATTTAATCTGATACTAAAAATAGACAGCGGAAACTGTAATGGAAACTTTGTACACTAATCTGTAAAATCACTTGTGGGTTTCTAAACATGGAAAAGGAACGCTGAAGCTGAAAAATGAAAGCTTTGTTTGAGCCCACACATATGTTGTCGTTGTTCACCTTTCGGCTCATTCCGTAGGGGTTGGCTACAGTGCATGAGCTTTCACTTATTCGCACAGGTAGTTTAGCCGGGGTTTTTACTCTGGATGTCCTTCCTGATGCAACCCTGTATTTTCATGGCACAGGGAGACCCAGATATGCAGCAAAGCGAAGGGTCTTGCTTAACGACCCACACTGGAATAAGCTCATGGCACGCCCTGGGAACTGAATCCAGGTTTCCTGCGTAACGGTCAACCTAACCATCTAGCCGCACCCATGAGTCAACACCAGTAAAAACACCTCAGAAATTTGCTAAAATAAAATTCACCCCACTCATAGATGTTAATAATTTAAAAAAACATTGAATACATTATTGAAAAAAGGGTATACATTCATTTGGTTTTGGATTTAAAGTCTGTCCTTCTAACATGGAAGTCCATGAAAAATTACTCTCCTCTGAAACCTACCTCTAGGGTCATTTAAGGAACTCCAAAATTGGCAAATCAGAGTTTAGTCAAATAGCACTTCACCCATGAAGTGAACTTCACTGCAATTTTACTGTCTCCTCAGCTTTTCTCTTGCTTCACTGGCATGTAGCCGTTACTTGAGGGTTCAATGATCATGTTAGATGGAACCAAAAACAAACGGTCTAGTTTGTCATGACTTAAAAGGGGTTGTGAGGCTGGACTCGAACACGACCCACAAAAGTTCAGATTGTGTTGTGGGAATGAAGGAGAGGAACATGGAAATGGAAAGTGGGTTGACGTGTCATTAATCTCAATGCTTTCCTGTTGACTCTCAACTGTGCTGTTAAGGCCTGAATCCAGGCTGGGAAGTTCAGGTGAGTCTGCGTGTGGTGTAGAGACTCGCTCGTAGTCAAAACAAACTTGAATGGAGTGCTTGCCCAAATCATTTTCCCTGCTTCCTATCAGCCTGAGGAAATCCATTGTTCCATCATTCTCTTTGTCCCACTCCTTCTTGAGTAGAGTTCCCTCCTCGACGCCATCCATCAAAGCAAAGCTGTCAGTCTCTGCATCTGCTTGATTGACCTCTTCAAAGCTGCACGTGCCTGAATCCACACTCTGCTGCCTGAGATGCTCAACTTTCTCATAGTCGGAAATCTGCATTGTCGTAGTGTTGTTGCTGTCCTTCAAAAGAAACTTCAAGATTTCTTCTCTTGCTTCTCCTATTGTTTCTTTATCCTTCTCTGTTTTTCTTGTTTCTTGTTGACCTTGTGCAGGTCCCACAGGTGTGCTGAGTAGGAGATCTCTGGAAGTCTGAGAGAACAAAGGAGGGGGAGGCGGGCAAAGTGCAGAATAACTTGGGTTGGTGAAGCCAGAGCTGCTGGACTCACAGTTGAAATTCTCTTCAAGGATTTTGTCTTCTGGTCTGATAGGCTGGACAGCATCCACAGTGAAGGATAACTCCAAGGAGGCAATTTCCTCCTCCTTTAAACAACAGTCAAGGGATTCACTGGTGAAGAGCAGGCTTGACCATTTCTGAGGGACAAAAAGATTGACACAATTAGAGGGTTTAAAGACATGACGTGTGTGTTGTTATGCGATCTGGAAGACGTTTCACGATTTTGTAAAATGTCAGAAAGTCATCCTAATGTTTTGTCTACAAGGCTGATTCTTTAAGTCTTTTGTGTGGACCAAGCAGGTCAGTGCATTGAGAAGAGACTTTGCTACAGACATAGGTGTTTGCAACACAGATTAGAATAATCTATGATGATATGCCAAGTCAAAACAGTAGAAGTCCCACATCTTTTGGTCTATTCTAAAAGCATTCGCCGTCTTTCACCTTTTGGCTTTTCCTGTTAGTTATCACCACAGTAAACCAACTTTTACTGATTTGCACAGGTGGGTTGGCAGGGAGATTTTTACCCTTACAGCCTCTCACAACCCCAACCTAACCTTTCCACTGGAACAAAATTTGAGAACTATCCAGATGTACAGCGTTTTAGCCTAATGCCAGCTCGGATGTGTAAAATGAAGATCTGTTCATCTACAAGTGGATGCATCAGAATAGAACAGCGCAAGGAGCTTGTGGCCTGCCCAGCATATTTCCTGTCACAAATCTGATCTTTTTCAAATGCATTTCTTTGCCTACTCCACAATGATTTGCAAGAAGAAAAAAACCTCAAAAATGTAATTTAAAGCCTATTTCTCAAATAAATGTCCTCCATCGTCAGAAAAATGCCACAGGAACATATTAAAAACACCAAAATCCCAATTATCATCGGAGGGGGTCTTTAATTTACTACTGAACTCTGAATGAAGCACGAATAATATTAAAACAGCAGAACTGCAGTTGCCTATTTAAAAAAACGGATAAAACTACCTACATGGAGAGTGGTAGATTTTGAGGGATTAGGAATCGGTGGACCTGTTATCTTCTTCACAACGTAGATCCTAGAAATAAAATAAGGAAAATTTAAACATTTTCATCTTGAATTATATTTATTTACCTGATTCATTTTAATAATAAATTAGTTTAGAAAGCTGAGGAAAGCTGAGTTGTCTCGTCTTACCAGATAATGTTTTCTTTACTCAGAAAAGCTGCAAAAGAAATCAAGACAAATGCCACAGCTCCTGGTATGGCTATATTCCAAACACCTATAGATGTTCCTGTCCAACAAAAAGTAGAGTAACATCAAATAACTCACAGTGGAGGAAACATTATACAGTATGTTCACACCAGGGGTCTGCAACCTTCAATACTTTATAGTCATTTTCTCATTGACAGCAACCCAATAGGAGCCACAAAATCATATTTTTATCCTATTGAAAAACAATACACTGGTTTGTATTGATGTTATTGTTAGAATTATGATAAATGTAAAAGAATACTTGTTCTTTAAGCGTAAATAAAATGCAAGCATAGAGAGAAAATAGCTTTTTTAATGTATTGTAAATGAGAAATTGTTCTCAATCAACCTACTTGGATAAATAAAGGTTTAAAAAGCATTTTTGAGAATTGTATAAGGAGAGAATGTATAGTTTGTTATAAAAAAGGGGTCACTTTTGCAATTTTCATATGCTTTTGGAATCTCCCAGTTTGCAAAGATAAATTGCATATGTTTGTTAGAGGCTTAGAGATACTATTAATCACCTTTTTGACCTCTTTACAGTTACTTTTTAGATTTCAAATCTTTTTACTTATCTTTAACCTAAGAGCCATAATAGAGGGATTAAAAAGTCACATGTGGCTCCCAAGCCGCAGGTTGCAGACACACTTTTCTTTTCTTAATTCAACAAAAATTACAAGCAGGGATCATTGATAGGTAACAGTCACTAACGCTCCAAATACATTAATTGAGAATTAATGATGATGTTACCCAGTTGCTGTTCAAGAAACCACATTTGCTCAATCTCATACTTTTTACCTGATGGAGGTTTAGGTCTTCCCTCACTTGACACCCAGATCAGAGTTGGGCTCCAGTCACTCCAAATTCCCTCTGAATTACTTTTTATGGCTCGCACCCGAACCCGCGCTTCATAAGTCTCTCCTTGTGTCAACATCTCAGGGTCCAATTGGCTCTCACACTCCTGCCTACAATTCAGCCTGTTCGTCTTCACAAGGGGGTCCTAACAAGAATCAGGGATTTAGTGTTTCATAGGTTCAACTTCTTACAATCAAACAGTAAAAATGTAATCCCCCCTCTCTCCCCATGCATGCATCTCTTCATTGAAATGTATTTACAATGTCATAGAAGAAATGTACATACACTCCAGGACTGATCCTGCTGTTTCCACTCCAGCTGTGAGGAAAAATAAGTAAGTACTTTATGCCTTGGAACGTGAGACAACCAGGACACTGTCGTCGCATTGATGGACGGCTTTTCTGGCGCCTTTACTTTTACTGGAAACAAGACAAATTTAGGTCACTTCGCTGCTCCTCAGGTCTGGGGCTGTCAGGTCTGAATTCCCTCACTACTCCCTAAAATACTATATAGTGCGGGACTATCCAGTGCCCTGGATTTTAATTCGGACACAATGCTGACTACTTTTTTATGTTGTTTTTTTAATTACACAGCAAATATGACGTCACCCATATGCTGAACCTATTAGTGCAAACATTTTACTTAAGACTATTTATGAATGCATGTTTTTTTTAAATAAAAAATTGTTCAAACACAATGCATTGTGGTCCATATTTTCCAAACCAGTGAGCATTGATGCACACTAGTTTTCTCTCAGAGACTTCTGGGAAATTTCCAGGGCACTTCATTTTGGAATTGTAGATTCGGACACCTGCAAAATGGCGAACACCCTAGATTGTGAACTACACAGTGAGTAGTGAGGAAATTCTGACACACTGTAAATGTTAGGTCAGTGTTGCACAACTCTGGTCCTCGGGGAACACTGTCCTACTTTTTTTCTATCCTGCCCTGCTCCAACACACCTGCCTCCAATGACTGCTAACATTAGCTTCTCCAGAGCTCAATGATGAGCTGAATCAGGTGTGCTTTAGGGGGAACATTGAAAACATGTGCTCCCTGATGACCAGGCTTCAGAAACACTGCAACAGGTCATTACTTACCATGGCAAAATGGCTTGAATAGTTTTGTTTCCGTTTTGTTCGGGGAACTGCAGGTTAGAATTATCGAATAGATTTCATGACTCAAAAACTGAAAAACAAAAAAAACCACAAAATTTTTGTTTAGCAATAGACTTAGCGGGGACATTTTTTTTTTAGCTAGATTCAAACATTTTTAAATGTTTTAAACTTAATGTCAACTTAAAAGAGAAGATGAAAAAGAGTTTATTACAACTAAGAGAGAGGATATTCTTTTATTGTATCTCATTATGTACAATAAGCAAACGAGAAAGTGAGTGATGTTTGAAAAAAGAGATGATTTGTGATGTAGAAAATATGGTGGGTGGGTCACAAGCTCCCTGCTGTGAGAGGAATGGGGCAGGGTTGCTTGGTACCAGTGGTCCCATCTACAACTCAGAGGTGAATTTCTGATAAATTCTAAAGAAACTATATCCCAGAAAACAACACAATTTATTATTGTTTTTTTTTTGTTTTTGTTTATTTTTTTTTAGTTATGGGGGGGTAAAGACGGCCTAATCGTAAATAAAAGACCACTGCGAATACTTTTGCTTTACATCTGCTTCAGGTTTTTTTCTTTCACATCTCTATTCTGATATGCAAAAGACTTGTCAAATAAGTCTGTTGAGGCACAAACGGTAGTTTTCAATTTCTCCTCCATTATCAATTTTCAATGTTGGCACTTCTGTGAAAAAAGAAGCATACTACCCTTCTGTTACTACCAAATCCAAGTCCCTGGTCCGTCAAAGTTCGACCTAGTTTAACTTTTAACAAGCATCAAGTGGCGGCACATTCTGTAAAAGAGGTCCAAAAATGTTCTTAAAAACTTGCGTGGGAGTTTTGAATGTGGAAGCCCAAAACGCCCATATACCCATATTTATATAGACTTTTCATTGGAAGTGGGCCGCTTGAACATACAGTATATTTCTGAGACCAGTGTTTTGATGTAACAAGTCAAGTTACTCTTTTGAAAAAGTTTACTTTAAACTTTCAACACAGTCATGAAACCTTTCCAAAAGCATTATATGATTTGCAAATGGAAATGCCCCACATAGCAAGAAAAACGGCGGTCAGCGTACTCACAGAGTAAGATCTCTTGAAAATCATGGGGCACCTTTTTATAGTTGGTTTTGTGAAATCAACTGGCTCTAAAACACAGGAGGCTTCGAATTGTGAGCTAAAAAGATAAGAAAATTAATGATCATTTGATTTTGCTTTACACAATGACATTCAGAGTTGATTAATAAATAAGTTGTTCTTCTTGTTACCATCCTTACCTGGGATTTTTGGTGTAAATTTTACAAACAGAATCCTTGTGATTTGATACAGACGTGCTGTTCCACACACATGTGATGGTGCTGTTGAAGTCACTGTAGCAGCTGAAATCTGCTGGAAAAATAAGGAAGGGAGATCAAATGACAGGATGACATACATTTATTTATCAAAGTGAGATGGAACGAGTTTAAATTTGTACTTACTTTTATCTAGATGATCTGAATGAGGCAAACAATGGCTTGTTGAAGCAATACAGATTTGAAGAAACAAGAGCAGTAGGAACAAGGACATTAATCCTTTGATTTTCTCCATTTCTGTCATTTATGCTCTTCTTGAGTGATAAAGAACACAATGGTGACATTCCAAAATAACTGGAGTCTTCCTGATTTCCAGTTGCACTCGCTGAAGAGCATCAATCACTGCCTTTTTCTTCTTATCCTTATCAGAAAACAAATTTGTCCTGTGAAAAAAATGTTTACAAAATAATTAAATTTTTAAATATCTTGATTCAAAGAGTTTTGAAAATTAGTCAAGATCAGTACATATCTGCATATTGCTGAATGTTTTTCTCCTGTTTGTGTCAGTGAATAAAACGGCATGCCAAAGTTCCCAAAATTTACATTTCAAAAGAAAAACACATGTGATACTGTTATTGGGTCAGTCTTGTGAAATTGTGTCACGTATGGCCAAACTCAGGCTTCCTGCTGCTGAAAGTGAATTTTTTCATCCAGTGGGAGCTCAGGTATCCAGGTTCCACCTTCAGCGATAGTCAACTAAATGTGGATGTATCAATTCAAAACTGACGAAAGCTGACAGGTTCACTGTTTTTCAGGTGCGAATTAAACTTCAAACGTGACTTCAGTGCATTTCCCATTAAAAAGCAAAGCAGTTTGTCTATTTGCCTTTTTTCTTATTTATCTGTTAAATGCCGTGCTGTGTACTCAGCAGGATAAAAAATAAGGGCAAAACTTTTTTTACATTTTATGTTGATATTGGAATTTTCTTTTTAAAAGACCTTGCTGATGACTAAAATAATGGATAACAGTCAGATGAACTAGTGTCTTAGCCACATGCACCGGGTTTTAGGCTGTCATAGCCAGTAGAGAGTTGAAGACAAGAGAGGTTACGTCTTAAAGAAAGAGCAGATATGTCTTGAAGTTTCCTTGTGGCTCGTGTGACCACTATAGAGAGGTCATGTTCATGTAAATGAAATACGTCGTGGTTGTGGTAAATGTATTGTGAAATAGTCATGAAGATTTGGAAGCTACATGCACTTATGATGTACGGGTGATGCTGTACTACAGTGTCCTTATGCCACACTCTATCCACTAAGGAGGTGCACAAACTGACTCCTTCCTAACCAACCGCAGGTTTATGTGCAGGTGATACTTAAGAGCCTGTAAGATGGCTGTAGGCTAGTTATCCCACCACCAGTAGGGTAATCCGTGTCGGACATGTGAGGAGAGGAGAAACGCATTTCTTCCCTTGTTTCACGATGAGCAACAACTTAAGTTTTCCATATCTCTCCGTTTGCAGGACTAAATGTAGGGGTACGTAAAGCAGTAGGGGAAGAATTTGGATTCAGCCTAACACCTACGAAGGTAGGTGCTGTTCAAGTAACCAAAAATTCAAGTAACAAAAAATATGCAAACTAAATTATTCAAACACTGATCAAACATTTAAAGTTTTTTTTTTGTTGCCAGATGTGTATTTTTCATGGTGCTGCTCATTTACAATGTTGGATCAGTAAGACCACACAGCAGACTTGAAGGTTGCTTTTGATGCTCCTTCATTCCCAGCCTACAGCTTATCTTTGTAAACCTCTTTGATACTGTCTGCCTGTTATAACATCTTCTGCTTGCCTTTTCAGTACCGACTGTAAAAAAATCTTCCATTTTGTCCTTTGGTTGCCATCCTTTTGGGTTGTCCAGAGGTTAAGCACTACAAAATCTTCAGTCTGTTTCCTTGTGACATAATACTTAACTTCTGTTAAATTTATTAAAATGACAAACCAGCAAAGAATGAATCAAAAAATGCCTTACCTGTCTGTACAGCCGCACAGGATCTGTTTCAAGCTGAGGATTTCATTTCAACTGTAACAGAGCATCAGATCAGTCATTTAGTAGTGAAAAAATCAGAGGTCTGCATCAGCTGTCACCTTCTTAAGTAGATAAAGATGTAATGGCTGAATTCTCATCAGGTTAAACTTAGTAAAATTGACTCAGATGACTACGTCCTTCTGTATGAACCAACCCTCTTTTAAGAAACATTGGGCCTTACTGGTAAAACTAATACTCTGAATTCTTCTCACTTCTTCAATCACACGCTGACCTGTGTTTTTATCTTGAAATCTACAGTGAACATATTTGCAAAACCACAGGCAGTAGTTAACAAGGAAGCAGGAAGCTGCCTGCGTCTTTGTGGGTTTTTACCTGTTTAAATGATAAACTATTGCAGTGTGCAAGTATCCATATTTTGGACATTGAGGCATGGGTTTGCATATTTTCCTTTAACTGTTGATTATGTGTTATGTATTTTTAAACAAAAGCCTTACCCTACATAATGTGTCTTTTTGAGACAAATTGAGGATATTAGTGCACATGGAAGAGTTTGACATTTCATCTGGTAAAAACAGGATGTAAAAAAAAGGTGTGTGGGTTTTGTAAAGGATTTCTGGAGTGTGGTCATTGCAGCCCACCACAGAAGGATCACAACAGTTGCACAGTCTGAATAAAACAACCTGTGTTTTGCATCATTGCACAATGGTTTAGCAGAACACAGGGACAAGTCAACAAGGATTTATGTCAATGCATGATCTTTTGATGTAATTTAAGGCAACCTGTGCTATGGCTGTTCACGTCAAAGCAGGTGATTTATTTACTGTAGTTCTAAACCGCCTCAAACAAGCAGATTGACGAAGTCTAGTCAGCTACTTAAAAAAAGATCCACCTTCTTTCTGTGAAACCCACCGTTTTTTGTTTTTAAATTTTCTTTTTTTTTTTCTTAGAACACTACTATTTCCTGTTTGGCAAGAAGGTTCACTTTCAGTGAATGACACCCAAAACCAACATTTATCAGATATCAAGATGTGACTTTCTGTCACTAACATCGATTCATAGTTTAAATTAGGAATGCAAAAAAAGTGAAGAGGACATTTCCAAATATGAGTGTTATAGGAAACAGGTCAAATATAATAGTAATCAGGAAGTTGAGAGGACTGTATTTGCTTTGCATTGTTGCTCATAAAAACGTTTTTAAATCATAAAAGGTTTTGTTGAATTAAGTCTGACAGTGTTGACTTATAGATGTTAAATCTCTTTGGTATTCATCTTGACCATCTGTCTGTTTAACTTTAGTATTTTTTTGGTTAATTACATCTACGCTCAATATGGCTAAGTGGAGGTGCAACAATTCATTGACTTAATCAATGAATCGATTTATATCCCTAGGATACAACCAGATCAATCCTTTAAGTTATTGATCAAATTGAATCAAATTGACCTATATCTTTCTAAAAATACTTTTAATATGAAATAGGTCTATTGAATCGATATTGGAAAATATTATTTGGATTGAGGCCCGATAGGTTTATTTTACTATAAAATGATTAAGTGACATCACAGTGAACAAAACACGTGAAGGCAGCAAAAAATGATCAATCCATCATTACACTCCAATATGTGTAAACATTTAGAATTTTGCACCACACACTGTGGTAGAATGTTCCTATAATGTTCCCTTGTATTATTTTGATGTGGAAAAGTTAATATGTGAATGAATTTGTCATGAATTCTTGTTTACTTGTTTGATTATAATTTACACTTGATTATCTTGCAAGAAATAGAAGGAATCTGGGAAACTTCACCAGGTATTTATTTCTGAGTCACACTAGTTGAATTTTTGGCTAAGGATGTCCTGGAGTGATTTTAGGTCAAAGATTTAGATAGTTTAAAATGAACCAATATTGACATCTCAATTTGCCCTTATAGACACAATTCTTAGAAAATAGTAATGGAATTGGTGTTAAAAGAAATGCATTTAAAGGAGTTCTCTTTAATTGCCAAGAAATTAGGACACAGAGCTGCATGGTGGTTTGGAGGTCAGAATCGATTTAAATTCATGCAAGGTTTAGGAGCCTGTAAGTTCTTTTATTTGAATATTCCAGAAACCTCCAAACACAGATTATAAAGCCATGTGTAAGCGTGTAAGGCTAATCATAAGGTTTACTGAGCAATATAGAAGTGAACTAAAACAGATCAGTAAACACCAAGAAAGACTCAAACAGAAAAATATTAACCACATTGGTGGGGAAAATGTGAAGAAAGAGGACGTACAAGCATCCTGTTTTGAACAACAGCCATTTCTGAACTTTTTTTTCTTTTCTCTGTCTACCTCTGTCTCATTGGAAACAAAAAAAGCTTTTTGTCACACAAAAATGGGTTAGTGATTGGTTGCACCAATCTAGTTTGAGGTTGCGTTTTTTTATGCGTCTGAGTGACAGAAAATGGAGAGAGAATGACTAAAGAGTGTGTGGTTTTTCTTGTTACCGTAGAACTCAAGAAGGGGAAATCCAAATGTCACGGGAAGAAAGCCATAAACAGAACAGCTCTTTGAAAAGTCCACTAAAAAGGTAGACTGACAAGATAGCATCTGCCTTACATTAGAGTTTGATTTTATCATTTGATTTCAAGACTGATGTCATGCTCACACAACCAAGTGTGAGGCAAATGGAGCCCAGTAAACTGTGACGTTGAATTCATCTCATCACGTCTGACCTGGATGGGATTAGATATGCAACTGGGCATCGGATTATTCATCTGAACAGCCCCAATCTGTCAGGAGACTATCAGAGGAAAAGTGAGAAAAGAGTGTCATCAAGTCCTTCTCTCTGTCTCATCACACCTCCACATTCTTCAATTGACATTGCATTGTAGATTTTCTTAATTTGCATCACCATTCTATATTTTCAACTCTCATTTCTCTGACGTTCTTACTGACTTTCTTTCTTTCTTGATGTTTTCATTTCCTGTAAAACAGGTTTACCCCTTAAAGTTGATAATTTAAAAAAAAATTACTTTTTTGTTCAAAAATGTTAGGTTTTTAAAGAAATGTGATACCCAACCTGTTCTCTTAAGATTTTTTTTGTAAAAGAAAAACATTTGATTGGCCTGAACATAATGTCAAAAACAATAATACATGACAAATAGACCTTATAATCAATTACACTTTATTGTTTTATATGGTGATTCCTTTTTCAGTTTGATATTTCAAGTTAACCATTGTTCTGAAAAAAAAAAATCAATAAAATATTTTTCTGCTGCTTATTGTCCTGAAGAGTAATACACACAATGTTTTCAATAGCAGGTTTTGTAAATGTGCTCTAATGTTTGGTTGAGTAGGCGGTTAAAGGGTTAAAATAATGCAAAAACAAATTTTTAGTAAGACCAAGATGCGTTCATGTCTGAAAATGTTTTTGGGCTTAATTTTCTATCATCTTGTCATCTTTGATTTGAAAAAAATAGTTCCTCAATAAACATATTTATGACAAGTGAACTGGCATCATGTTGTACCACACGTTCATTCATTTCTTACCAACAAATCTTTTCTCACCAACAACATGAATCCATTCATCAAAAGCAGCCTGAAACCAAAGTCAATTGACAAAAGAGCTTACCTGCCAAGTAGTGTGTAGAGTGTTGTTATTTCTTCTTCTAAATTCAATTTTTAAAAAACAGACTTAACTCTGAAAATCTTCCGGTGGAAAAACTTTTTCATCTGTGCATCGCTAAAGACTGTTTTACCGCTACTAACTGACGCATAGGAGGAAAAAAAACCCCATTGTGGCTAAGGTGGTTTCCTTGATAGTAGACCTGTCATTTATGCTCAAAGTCTCCGAAGGGAACAAGTTCATGTTAGTTTGTGTCACAGATGGACATTATACAGTCAAAATTTTTACCTTTTTTTGTTTGAATGTATTGGCTTAATGACCCCCCCTTTTTAGAGGTAATGGTAATAGTAATAGTAATAGAATAGTGTGAACCATAGTTCACACTCTGGTAAACACTGAGGTACTGATAGAGAGAGTAGAGCCCATGTGTTGAGCTGAGAATTATTGTCCCATTTTATTCAGAATCAAAGGCAGCACTGAAAACCCCAAACAAGCTGAAGGTTTCGTTTTATTTGCTCTTGTTTTAAGATCCGCTATGTCATTTAAAAGCATTATTTAACAGTTTTGCAATTTCAGTTGACAAAAAGTACCATATATGACAAAGAAAGCACCATCTCAGCAACCATGCCCTCCAATTGTTTCTCACAGCCATTTTTAAGCTTCTTTCAATTTCCTGAAACTACGTTCTTTCTATTCTCTTGACAGACATTATTTTATTCCACTGGTCCATTGCAGGTTACCCTTTTCACTGGAAATGACACCACACCTCGTGTAATTTTGAAATATCCAGAGTTTCTTCTATATATTCAAACCTTTAGATGTTTGCTTTAACAAAAAGCTGTTTTTGTAAACCCAGTTTGTAAATTTTCATGTGTTGGCAGAACTTTTTGGACAGAGACAGTTTGGCAGGACAAAGCCAATTTTTGATCTCTGTTGGGTTCAAATAAAAAGAAACACCCTCAATCCCTTCTCGTCATTTATCACTAATTTGAAATGTACCAGTCTAATCTAGGACTGCTGTGGAAATTTAGGATCAGCATAAAAGAAAAAAAAAATCATGAATTCTAATTTTGCTATGAGAAAAGTTCATAAGGCTATCAGTAAACAACAGACTGCCCACCTTGAGGCTGCATTTATTGTTGCTGGAGATTTTAACCTCTCCAATTTAAAAACAGTGCTCCCCAAATTTTACCAAAATGTTTCTGACACGGTGTCAGTCTGTTTTTTGCCTTTCTCATTCTTGTGTTTCTTTGAGCAGGTTGGCTGTGACTCTCTTGTAGGACTCCGTCCTCTCCCTGGCGGCCCTCCATGGAGTGGCACACGGCTGCCTGCACTGTAGGTTAATTTGTTTGAGCTGTATTTAAGTGGTTCTGTTAATAAAGTATATATTGATATTGACTGCTTGATATATCACTGGACATACTGACCCCTCCCCCTGCATTCCAAACAGGAAGTACCTGCTGGTTCAAAATAGCCAAAATCCTATAGACTTCTATAGAGAAATAAACATTATTACTCAGTCAATCTATTTGTCAGAATAACCATTCTTACCATTTTTTTTAACATCATCCTGCTAATTACATTTTTTATCATGATATTTTTCTTTGTCGCAAGTTATTCAAGTTATAAACCGATCAATCAGGTGTTTCAGTAAAAGCATGTGGTTCCCACTGGCCCCCACCTCGAACGTTAGATTGACAGATTACAGATTCACCTGAGCCCCTCTCAGTGAAAGGGGCTGGACATCGAACAAGCTCACTCATGATTAGCAAAAGTAGTTGCCGTAGGAATGTGACTTAGACTGACTCGGACCAATCACTTTGGTCTGGCTTAAAATGGCGGCGCCCGTATTATTTGATAAGAGTCTTATGGCGATAATTGATTTTTAGAGCAAAGCATTTTGCTTTAGTAAAATCTTTATTAAGGAAGCACTTTCATCTAAAAATAAGTAAAAATCAAGTTAATTTAGCTTGTGTTTTTTTATGTTAACTGAATTTTTGTGTGTCTGTGATGTCTATCAAACCTATAGTCGATATCAGTGTCTGGTTTGTAGAATAGTTTCATTGTGGAGTCAGCTACTATGAATGTGGGCTAAACAAAAATGTCATTGAAACCTCCCTGAGGGTTTGCTATGTGTACATTCTCACCTGGTGCTTCCTGTTTTCTCATTCTGTTTCCTTTTTCTTTCTCACAAGCTTTTTAAGGACCCCTCACACACATACACACACACACACACACACACACACACGCACACACCTACCTACACACACCTACACACACACACACACACACAAAGTTTACCTGGCCACCAAGTTTAAGATATTGTATTGGTTTCCACTGATTTTGTGCAGAATAGTCCCATCTCAGCAAAACCCAGACGGCTGATGTCCAGCCCTACAGTAAGCTCCACCTAACTACCAATCCAACTTAGGAATTGCATTTTTGTCAAACTTCATTAGAAAATAAGTTTATTCATCTTCATAATTTTATCTTATTACCAATTCCCAAGTGGATTCGATTTGAACTTGAGGCGCTACACATATACTAAAAGACAGTTAAAGGTTGTTATAATCCAATATACTCCAAATCATATAAAGTTGAAAGTCCATCACCCTTCAATCAAGATCATTATACTAAGGCTAAATAGGCCCAACTGTATTATGATGATTGAAAGCACAAGTGGTCACAAAACATGATGAGCAAAATCTTAAATTTTACTCATCTTCATGTGGCAAATCTGAGGAAGCAAGGTTTTTTTTTATATCATGTGCACTGTGAGAGCATAATGATGTACATTTTCCCCTTAGACCAGGGGTGTCCAAATCCAGGCCTTGATGGCTACTCTACAGCTGATTTTCCAGAAATCCTGCCTCATCTATTGTTGATTTTATGACCTTCTCACTGGGTGAGAGCACTAACCACTGCGCCATCGTACAACCCCCTTTTAAACTATTGAACATGAATTTTCACAACAATTCTAAGTACGGATGACTTTCTTTATGATATTGTGTCACTTTTAAAGGTATTTTAGATTGTTGTATCCATGCAACTTAAGCCTTAGCTTATTGATTCGACATGATTGTCCGTTTGTCTGAAATTTAGTGATTATACCCTGAAGTAAAGGTTAGGCATACAGTTTTAAACCTTCATCTGTCACCTACATGTTTCTTTCCTCTGTAAGCTATGAATGTGCATGTTTATAGAGTTGTAACACAGATGTTCAAAAGTATATCTTTTCTATATTTCAAAATGGTAATGTCAAGTAGAATCTGTGCAAATCAGCAATAGTGAGCGACAAGTTTCAACCAAAACGAGCCATTTTTTACTTAGAAAAATCTTAACCTTAAACAAAAGGAAGTAAACTTTTGTTCATCTGCAGCTTTTAGCTGCCACACACCTGTTTTCATGATCCATTTTCTAATTTTAACTCATGTTGGCGGTTAAAAACAAAAAAAAGGTCAAGTATCACATCGCTCATGCATTTTGCACCACAAAATGTAACTTTTGCTTTTTGTCCACCCACAGAAAAAAACAACCAGAGAGCAGATTCTCAGTTACATTCTTTTGTTTTTGGAGGATGAAAAGTTCCAAAGTTAAACGCACGTTGATTTGAATTCCTTGCTTTTGACAAAAACCTTCAACTTTATATATAGACTATACATCTTAAGGAAAATATTAGAGAAACCTGTACACATGGTCTAGTCTTATGTCATGACTGACATTTTTCCCAAATGCCACAGGATAACCTGAACAATTCTGCCCTCCAGTGGAAACCTGAAAAAAAATCCCTAAAGATAAATATAAAATCACATGATCGAACAGCTGCAAGGGTACTAATTATTCCAACATTAGGATATTTATAATGAATTACCAACCCTAAAAAAAGGAAACAGTACAGCTTTTACACTTTATTTGAATACTACTCAGACTAGCACTGTCATAAAAAATCTTTAGACATGTGTCACTTTAACATTTGGGCACAGCTCTGCTGCTGATGGCAGTCAGTCATTTATTTATGAAGCCATTTATCCAGCATTTGACATTTGCATTCCTTCCTAGCCTTGATTGAGCCACATGGTGAAACACCTCAAAACTGGGTGACATCCAATAATATGGAAGGTCATCATGGGACTGTGAGATATCCGTCAGGGAAAACACAGAGACCTACCATCAAATTCTTATATCACAATTAAAACGGCCTTTTTTTTAAATGTTTTGCAACAGTGAATTTTGAACTGCTCATAAAAATGACCCTACCTGCTTAAATGAAATAAATGGAGGATCAAATGCAAAAACAACTGTTATTGATTTATACATAGAAATCAATATTCAATCTTGTGTTATAAGGATTAAAATGACTCCCTTTTAAAAAGCCTGTATGCTTTTTAATGGAACCTGTCCGAAAACTGTTTTTGCCATTAAAAATTAAGCCAACAACACAAACAGCAAACTCTGATCTGGACTTCTCTTAACAGGACAGCCTACAGAATTTTCTGCTGATGTAATAAGAGCAACATGTTCCAAAGTCCCTTTTGTCTTCTGACAGTTCCCTCTCCGAGTGCCGGTTCTACACTGAATTATTCCCCAAGCGAGACCCTCCCCAGGCCCCCCACAGGAGAGTCACAACTGAATTCTGTTTGTCCGTGTCAACTTGATACAAAATACGTCTAACACTGTATAATATATAAAATATCGATCTCTACTTCAGAGAAGAAAAATTAGGTGGCTGCCATTTTCAATCCTTGACACATTTCTAGTTATAACCGGTAAAATAAGATTTTGTCACCATAGAGTTGTAGTAAATGGTAAATATTCATCTTTAAAACTACCTACAGATTTATGAAAATTCCATTGATTATAGAACCCAACATAATGGAAAGAAGTAAAAAATAAACTTCATACATGTAGGCTCCAAATTAACCCATATTAACTTGAAATCCCCAGTTAACCAATTAAAGAAAATGTTGAAAGCGTTTAGGCTGCCACAAATGGTTATTAAAGTAATGACCAGTCTGAAGTGAATTGGCCTATTAGTACCTTATGGCAGCAGCAGTATGCTTTACAACCATCACAGCTCATTCAACATTTAGGAACTAATGATACAATGAAACCTTAGTGTAAAAGCAGAAAAACAAGTCATGACGGGCTAAGGGTTACCACTAATCTTACAAGTAAAAGTAGAGCAAAGTTTGTAGAAGAAAATAAAAGAGTGAAAAATAAATATTGTCGTCAGTTGCAACATTTAGGCCTACTTAAGTCATTGGCCACAAAAAAAAAAGTTGGTCATTGATGTCGTGACAGATACCAGAAAAACCCTGTTCTTTATCTTGCTTCTCCTCTTTTTCAGATGACTTTGACCTTTTCTGTCCATCTCTCTGACCAAACCAATTTTCCCTTAGGTGACCTCATTGTTTTGTGTTCCCTTTTTTTATTTGCCCGTTTCACATAAAAAATGCAGAATTTTATATAGGTACCTGTATTAAAATGTAGGTTATAGAATGTCATGGTATGACTAATTTTTTAAATATTTTATAAAGTAGCAGCTGACAGAGGATGCCGATTAGCTGGTTTCAGGCCATTCCAAACACTGTGATATAAGAGATAATAGAAAACCAATAGCGGCACAGTTTTTTTCCTCCTAGCTCTGAGCCGGCGCCCCCTTTGAATCGGGCAACAGCAGTTTTCCCCGTACCTAAAACCGCTACTGCTCTCTCCTTATTCATTTCTTATGAATTTTAACACCAAAGACATATGTATGTAAAAAAAATTTTTTCAATAAATGTTCTGCAAAATATATCTTGACCACACAGCAACCATTTGACATAATTTGTGCAGTAAAATATCTATGTTTGACGATTGATGAAGAAAGCTGCTTAAAAAATACTTGTCACTTTTCTGCCACTCCAACAGCGCATTACAGTGAGATAACACAAAAATTAGTGTTGACAAATTGACACACTCACCAGTGTGGGTCATAGCATGACGGTTACTCCCCCCAGACCAACAGTACCCCTGAAGCCCTCAGTGTTGTGCAAGGCACACAGCACCTGTAAAGAGCATTCTGACTGTATTTTTAAAGAGTGGCTCGAGTGTAAAAACGAGCCTGCTATGAAGCTCTTAAAACAGGAAGTGGGAACTTCCTTTTGATTTCTCTGTCATCACTTCTGATACATCAGAAGCCATCTGTATAATATTCAGTTTATACAAATAAATTAAAAATGTTTTTCCAAATAATAACTGAATTCTGAACTGTGCTCTATAATCATGTCACCAAAAGGCTTTTTATGTGTTGTTGCTCAGTTTTTTTTAAATTAACATTTGTGGATATTTGTAGATACCATTACAAAGTTTTGGTTGACCTTTGGGTTGTCCAAACATCAGCCAAAAAACTTCCTGAAAGTCCAGTTTAGTATCTTTGTAAAGCTGACTGACTGATGGTCATGGCAAATGTGTCAGTGTTAAAGGGAACTCAATATTTGTGGAAACTATGTCATCTGCAGGTCACCAAAAACTGGTTTCTTAAAGTCTCACTCCGATCATTTTTTGATCTATTTTCAAAGTGTTCCCAGTAGTCTTTTAAATATGATTGTGTCGTTTTTAGCCCAAATCAAATAACCTATGTAGTTTCCTAGGACATCGTTTCTGCAAAGCGGCAGTAGTTTATTAAAAATTAAAATACCTCCCTCTTGCTGAGAGCTCGGAGCAGGGAGCTTCTGGTCCGTCCAACGTACCGTATTTTCACGACCACAGGGCGCACAGGATTATAGGGCGCAGTTTCAGTTATGGGTGCTTTTTCTGTATGTAACCCATACAAAATTCACAACGGGTTTTAAGGCGCAGGCACGTTGAAACACAGCGGTAAAACATGCATGCTAGTGTGTGTTTTAATAAAGGCAGCGGGAGCAAAACTGAGTTGGTTGTGATTTATTTATTATTTTTTCAGTCATCAATTAGCATCCAAAAATCCATCAAAGTCCTCATCCTCTGTGTCTGAAATGAACAGCTGGGCTAAATTTCTGTCAAACACACCAGGTTCCCTTTCGTCATTGTCAGAGTCCGTCTCATGGCCGTGCGGCTCCTCATGAATGGTACTGGCTTTTGTGAAACTCAAAGAACAGTGCAAGTAGACACGTTAGCCCAAGCATCTACAATCCATTCACAAAGTGTAGCATAACTCGCCCGGCGCTGCCTCCCAGTCTTTGTAAAACTGTGTTTGCCATCTATCATCCACTGCTCCCACGCCGTTCACAACCTTACATTGAATGCCCTGTTCACATTGATGTCCAGCGGTTGGAGTTCCTTCATCAAGCCTCTCTGGAATAACAGCAAGATTTCATTTGCTTCACCTGTTTTCTCACAGCGACTGTGAGATCGGTCACTCAGCTCAGTCTTCCAACTTGGGCCACCTCGCTTTATTTCCACAGAAACTCAGCTGTGTCTTCCTGACTTGTCGGAGTTTGTTTTCCAGCTTCCTCCACTTGTGAACCAAGGATTCATTCATCTTGAATTCTCTGGCAGCTGCTCGATTCCCATGTTCCTCCGCATAGCTGATAGTTTGCAGTTTAAACTGTGCTTCATGAGCGTGTCTCTTTCCAGGTGGCATTTTCAGGGTTTCTAAATCAATGTTGTTCTGCATAATGCTCATACATGCACTTTTGTACTATTCGGGGGGGGGGTCTTCTTTCACCCCCAGACTTCCCTCCTTACCGTTCTCATGCTGTCATCTCCTACGTCCTCTCTCCCAAAGTCACACAACAACACAATAGGCCCACTGCACCATAGGGCGCACTGTACAACGTGGAGAAATTTTATAACTTTTAAGTGCACCTTATGGACGGCATTTTCTAGATCACAAATCCAAACTTTTTTAAACTACACTTTTTTTGTCTGTTCCTGATTGACTGTGATTTTTTAAAGAAAGAAAGGTAATTTTGTGCTCCATTTTCTTTATATAGAATAGAATAGGTCTTTAATAATTTAAATATATGTCCTAAGAACACTACCCCAAGAACATCTTAAGACCAAAAACACTATTTTCATCGGAGTAGGTTTTTAAACTTAACCCACCACTTCATAGCATTAAACCTCAGAGTCCTCAAATGGACTCCCATGATCCTGTTCTATCCTGGTCCAGTTTGAATTTAAGTCTTCTGTCCTAGAACAATAACAAGTGCTTCCCCCTGCCCTCAGATACGACATTTTCAGGAACTGCGCGAGTGTACCACTCTGACCAGCCGCCGTCGTACACCCACACACCTGGATGTCCACTTTCATGAGCTGCAAGTGCCACGTGCCCCGTAGTCACAGCAGAACTGCACAAAACACAAATGGGACGAGTGAGATCTACGCCAGCACCAGCGAAGAGATCGCTGAGTTGCTGCTTGGGAAGGAAGTGACCCGAAGGCGCCAGGAAAAGGTGGAATGGAAGGCTGATGGAGCCTGGGATGTGGCCTGGCTCTGTGTCTGTCAGTCACAAACAGGAAACATGCTGTTAGATCTTCCTACATTTTTTTTACCACATTACAGTGTCTCAATCCATAACAACCAACATCTACACATTTATATTAGACAGTAGCTTCACAGAAAAGAACAATTGTCTTAAGAGCAGAATCTTGTTGTGATGTTACCTGGCGAAATACAGAAGTGAAACAAAAATGTTACTCTGGAACGGATGCACTTCCTCTATACCATTAAAAAAAATCCTAAAAAATTAATAGAGGAAAGAATATGTTTTGCACATTATTTTGGACAGAGTAAAAATATTTGAAAATATACTGAAGAAGAGTTAGCGAGTACTTTTTACTATTAACTGGTATTTCATGCAATCAAAAACTAATGTATAGACATTTGGGTACTGACATAATTTTTTAATTCAAGGCAGAAGAGACCATAACTTGGCAATCAAACTGGAAAGTAGCTAAATGGGAGACACTTTTACCGCTCCAATTTGAAAAGAAAATTAATTAAATAAATAAAAACAGTAAGTTTGGATTCTATGATGACAATAGGACAATCAAAACTTCTTTCCAAACTCCATACTTCAGAAAATGCTTAAATCTGGCAAATTATATTTGCATCGTCAGTAAAAACAAAAAAACATTTAAGAGTTTTATAATTACTAAGCCTTATAAACTTTTTTTAAGCTTTTTTTTTAAAGTCACTTTCTTAACTTTCTTAAAATATAGGTTCTGGACCAAAAAAAAAAATCGACATTAACGATAATATATATGTGAATCTGAACAGCATGGGGAAAAATCACAGCTGAGGGAAGTCTATTCTACTTTGTGTGTCCATGAGAAAGTCAGGAGGTCAAAGGGTGTTGAATGTGGCAAGACACATGATAAAGACTTCTTATCACAACCTGATCAAATGAACACATTTTAGAGAAAAATAATCTTAACTCTAGATCACTAGGTATTTGATCAACTCCAGCTGGCTGCAGATAAAAATCACAGCTCGTTCTCCCAGCATGCCTTTGTTGCCCAGTGAACCTTTTAACAAACTACCTGAATGTTTGTCCAGAGCAAACTCAAAAAGCAAACATTGTGTAGTCCTACTGCTCAGTTTTTGCTTCTGTTTTTCCCCCTTCACACATGTTTATTCGTTGTGAAAAACTTCATTTGAGAGACAGTTTTGATTTCTAAATATAGTAAAACAAGTGGCCTTTTTTCTAGATTTTAATTGAAGGAAAAAACAATTTTATATATTTAATTTTTTGTGAAAAATATAATTAAAGAGCTAACATTAAGCTAACATTATCATGTGTAAAAGCTTGGGTTGTCTTACTTTTTCTTTTCTTTTATAGAAATAAATAAGGTACAATTTTTAATCATAAGTTAATCTTAAGGTTTTTTTAGGCAAAAGAAAATGAATTTTAGAAAAGCATCAATAATGTTTACTATTTTTAACATGTACTTATCATAATTAGACCGTGGAAATTACTATAAAGGCTAGAAAAGACTAAAATGCATAATTTTTGCTACTGTTTTGCAATAATCCTATTTAAATTGGTGGTGTGTTGTGTAAATTTAAGTCTGCAGATGATCATTTTATAATCTTATTGTACCGTGTGGAGTAAGACTTGATAAAATAGCATAATTGTTTCTATTTAAAATTTGGTATTCACTAATCAGACTATTTTTTTTTGTTTTAAAGTCGTTCATCAAACATCTTTTTTGACTACAGTGACTCTTTTCTCCTGTAGTGGTTTATGACATCAATGAGGTTCACTGGAATCAGCAAGTTATCAGGACTTGAGGTCTTCTCAGTTTTGTACAACTAGTTGAGTCATTTAAAGATATGACTCAACCTCCGGTGGGTATCAGAAGTTCCAAGTAAATGAAACTTTATTTTTTTTGTGAAGGTTATCAGTTGGTGGTACAGAAAACCACTTACTGCGTCTTGGTTCAGGGTCCAGACCTCTGAACCTGCCTGCAGGTCTGGCATCCACCACCTGGAACTTCTTGGTGTGCAAGTTGTCCAGGATGTCCTCGTAGGTCTTCACCCATGCGCGGTTGAGAGAGGCGCAAAACTCAGCAGAAGAAGGTTTGATATACTGCTCTGTGACAGGTCGACCCTCCAGTTCCCAGTTTTTAAAACCTCCGTCCAGCAGAGACACGGGGTTATGGCCGAACACCCGAAACATCCACCACACACGAGGGGCCGAGAACGCACCTAACAACAGAGGACGCGCGTAAATTACGTGCGTAAAAAAGCGTTTCTTAACGCCGTCATTTGCGTTTTCCCTGGTCATTTATGACACCTTGTCATACATACCGAACTCGCTGCAGTCATACAGCACGACATGCGTGTTGTTTTCTATACCCAACCTCCCAACATAGTCTCCAAATAGTTCCTCTGAGGGCAGCATGTGATCCAGAGGAGAACTTTTGTCGCAGCACTGGTCTATGTCGAAAAAAGCTGCCCCCGGGATGTGTCTCCTCTTGAACTCAGTTTTGGGGTTTCGCTTCAGTTTGGGCAGGTACCAAGAAGTGTCCAAGACCCGCATTTTCCTTTGCGTCTTGTAGGCATCAGCAAGCCATTTGGAAGTCACCAGTGCGCCAGCTTGACGCGCCATGGTCAGTCCCGGGAAGGTAAAAGAGATTGCAAGGTTTATTTAAACTGCATCAGCCTTATCTGCTGTCTGTGTCAGAGTCTGCTGTTGACCACAGGGGTCCAAAGACACGGGTGGTGTGTGCGCGCGTGTGTGCATGCGTGTGTGCATGCATGTGTAATGGGGGTGGGTTACTTATTCATGTAAGTTTCACCCTCTTATTGAAAAATGTTTTTTTTTATCGGCAATAATTACCATATACCATAAGTGTATTCTTAATGAGCTCATATAAATATAACTTGGACAAATGTTAAGGAAACTGAAGCATCACAAAATTGAACAAATTGAAATAATGCTCTGGTGTTAAGTTTATTGAAGAACTGAAGTAACATTGTGGCAAATAACCCAAAATGCATATAATAATAATAATGGATTGGATTTTTCTGCGTTTACATTGTGTCCATTATTCATTCACTCCTCATTCATACTTGGTGATGGTAGCTACTGATTTAGCCACAGCTGCCCTGGAGCAGACTGACAGAGGCGTCGCTGCCATTTCGCGCCTACGGCCCCTCTGACCATCACTGGGATCATCCATTCACACACCAGTGGATGCCACACTGGAGGCAAGGAGGGTGAAGTGTCTTGTCCAAGGACACAACGACATTTGGCTGGTGGGAGTGGGGATCAAACTGCAGACTAGAGCCCTGCGCGGGACTATTTTCTTCATCCCGCTCCCGCCCGCGCCCGCCGAATTTCTGACCAATCCCGCCCGCTCCCGCAACGTATGCGTGACACTCCCGCCCGCATCCCGCAATATGTATGTCCACTCCCGCCCGCACCCGCAAAACTCGGAGAATTTATTCCCGCACTGTAATAGAGGTGCATTGATTTTGTATCGTCTCCCGTCCCGCAGGAAAAAAAAATCACGTGTTTGTATTGATATTATTAAAGAGATTCATATCCTCCTCCAGCCTCATTTTTCCATGCATTCCTCTTTTGTGTAATCTGCAACTTAATTATTAAATATATTTTCACTAATCCTGTTCGGTTAAAAGTGTGCGTGTGTCCGCGCGCAGACAGACGGCCTGAAGGAGTATGCAGGCTGCAGCCAGGGGTAGTTGGCCTGAAGCGCTGAACCAGCTGATAAAGCTGCAGGTCAAAGTCATTTGAATTTATGGAGGAGAAAAAACATTGTAATGGTTCAACAGATCTGAAAATCTATTAATTTTTTCCTAACGGAAAAATACTTTTTTTTTAGCTTCAGCCTTTTCCAGTTTTTGCTTTTTTGCGCCTCAGTGGGGTATCAGCACGCAGATCTGAACACCATGCATGTCTCACGATGAACCTCGTTTGTGGTTCTTCTCTGCTTCATCCATTAACATCACGTCTCTGCCTGGAAACCTGCTCCTTCCTATCCAGCGCAGTGTTGCCAGATAGAGTCACAGCTCTTTCATCCGTGTGCTGTGCTATAGAGCGCCCTGACTATCGTGTCAACCTATGATGCCCGTATTTTGCGCTCTGTGTTGCACATTTTAAATGAGTAGCAGACCACTGAACATTTGTGCGTTTATTTACGGGTTCTTTCCAGTACAGCAGCGTACGTAGGCTCATACAGGTGGGTGTTTTCTAGGAAAACCGAACTCTCAGCGCTCATCCGATCTCTCTTCTCTTCCCTCTCTTTCATGCTGCTCTGCGCGCTCCCGCATGACGTCAGTCTTGCTCGACAGCGCTCGTTCCACCTGCTGGCCATTTACAGTACTACACGATTTGTAATGAAACCACAACACTTCAAACAGTTTTAAAATTAACAAGGGGGTGGTTTATTTTCACTGTCCCTACATCTGTGTAGAATACACTGGGAGCGCGGGGAAAACAACTCTCAGCTACAGAGGATATGAACAGGTAAAGAGGAAAAGCAGGTAGAGAGGCGGGGGAGGGGCTTTGGCTTTAAACTGTCAGATGGAAACACGGGCGTCAGATTCAGACGCAGCTTTAACTGCGGGAGTTGAAGCAGAGACTTTCTCTGGGATGATTTTATGAACTCAAACATGGAAACATGATTACCAAGTAGAACTCTTCAAAATAATAAACCGGATCTCTCCACATTCTTCGTGTCTAGCATGCATTGATGCACGCATCGCTCCATGCAGGGATCAGACCATAACTTTAGCTCGTAGCTCCGCCCACACGCGACCGCGGTATCAGGCTTTAAAGAGCATAATTTCTAAGGGGCGGGGTGGAGCATTGCACACCCCCAACAACAGGTTAGATGACAGTGGCCATTAGGCGTCTCTACCTGGTGAGTTCACGGAGCTTACATAAGAATCCAACAGCCGCACAGTCTAACGTGGTCCGCGCTAATAAATATTCATGATATATTCATGGCAACACTGATCCCGCAGGGGTTTTTTTTTGCCGCCCGCTCCCGCCCGCAGCACAATTCAAACCGCCCAATCCCGCGAGATTTGGGTTGGGTCCCGCGGGACCCGGCGGGACCCAATCCCAATGCAGCCCTCTACTGCAGACCCTTTGATCATTGGACGACCCGCTCATCCACCTGAGCCACTGTCGTCCCAAAGCAATGGATATAGATAAATAATAGACAAGGTTAAGTTTTTCAGTAATATTTTTGGTCATGTTTCGTTTTGAGTTGTCCCCTTGTTAGTCACTCCATGTTCATGCTATTAATCCTTGACCTCTCTTTTCATTTCCATTTCTTGTCCTCAGCCTTTATGTCTCTTGTTTTTAGTTTATCATTGTCAGTTCATCTGTTGTTTCTCCATGGATTTTGGCAAGATCAAGTCTGCTACAGAAAATGTTTACTCAGATCATTTTGTTATTAATATACTTTTTTAAAAATGTGTCATTATTCCTGTAGTTTTGAGAACAAGTGCTTCTTTCCTTTTTCCTACCACTTCTGAAGTCTACTGTGGCAGACATATTTTGTTGAATTTTTTTAGATTTTAGATTTACCAATGAACAAGTCTGCTGTGTTTTTAACCCTTGTGCTATCCTAGGCCTTTTACCGTTGGGAGTTGGGTCATCTAGACCCACAAGACAGTGCTCTGAACCTTTTTTTTTTTTCAATGATTTGTGATCTTCACTGGTGTCCATGGAAAAGATTGAAATCCTCTCCACCTTTATCTACCTTTGTCGTGGTAGGGAGAACACGTCAAAGTAAGGGTGGGGTCATCTAAGATAGCACAAGGGTTAAAAAGCTGCCAGCAAAATTGTACACTAAGAGAAAAAAAAATAATAAGAGTATACCATGATGTAGTTGCATGTAACAGATATTAAATATAAAATGCAAGGCCAGTTCAATGCAGAAGATGATAATGATGATGACTTTGTATTTCTTTTTTGCGTTTCTTCGTTTAGCAGGGAACAGATTCTTGGTGATTTCAGAATTCAGTTGGCAAAAAAACTAAAATTGAATAAAGATTCCAGTTGGCTCGTCCGTGCTCATGTTGGGTGTGAACATCGTCTCTGGCTTATCTGTGCTCCTGCTCCTCTACTCCTTATTATTTTATTTTTTATTTATAAAGTGTTTAATTTTTTTTAAAACACTTCACATTTTATTTTACTTTATTTTATTTTATTTTATTTTATTGTTGGTTTATGATTCTAGCAGTTTGGTAGGCACTATATGCAACACTGTCCGGTTTTCGGAGGACTCATTCCGGCAGTGCACACAAAGACCGGATGTTGATCTACTCACGTGTTGGAGTCAGAATATTACACTTATATACTAGAGATTTGTTTAGAACGTGATTTTTTGTTGTTGTTGCAATGTCAGTGTCGTTGGTCAGAAGAGGACTGGAGCTGCTGAGTGATGACATCAAAGGTCCGGTTTGACGTTTTGTTGTTGAATTCTAGTTGAGCTAGCAAACCACATCTATTAGCAATAGCTGCACTAATCTAATGTTATTCAGATTAAATTAAAAAAAAAAAATCTATATTAGTAGGTAGAAAATGGGTAAAATTATTTTCACTAGTTTGTTTTATGACAGTCCACCTTTATTAGCATTCCGTCTTAACCCTATGGCATGATTTTTTATTATGAGGAAAAAAATATTTCACCCCGGGTTTGGGACCTTGGGGGGGTCCTCCTTGTAATATATCAATCAGAAAATGTGCCCCCCACCAGATTTTGGTTTGTTGCCTCAGAGCAACAAGATGCTATGAAGGTACTAAAACGCCAAGGTTTTCTATATTATTTAATTAGTGGAATGAGGAACAAGCAAGCATTAAATACATTACAAGGAGTTTTTTTTTTTTTCAACAACAACAATTTCAGAAGTTTTCTTTCAGTAAAAACAATTTGAAAAAGTTTCTTTCAACAACAATTTCAAAATTTTCTTACAACAAACAGCCACAAATGGTTTATCAATGAAGAGATTAGCTGCATTGTGTGTTATGTTTATGAACGTGTGTTCCTGATTTTTGACAAAACACAGTCTGTATTATTCTGTATGGAAAAATTATTCTTTATGGAGTAAACAGAAAAAAACATCTTGAAGTATTCGTAGGGGGACTTGATATCGTCTGATTTTGGAAGGCTGGCCTGCTTTTCTGGGTAATTAGTGATGTTGGTATTGTGGGGTGTTCTCCAATGGGGTAAGCGTGGAACATCTTCCTGTGATGCTTCATCCTCATTTTCCTCTTCATCCAGTGACTCATTGTCATCAGGCATGCCAGCTATATGTTTTCAAAAGAAACCAGTAAGCATAAAATTAGAATAGGTCATATATACCTCTCTAAACGCACAAACACACATATATTCATTCCATACAGTATATTACTCTGCTGACTGAACCCTGATCTCCTAACTCTCCCTTAAACCTGATTCTGGAGTCCACTCTTCCTCACTGTCAATCTCCTCAGGCTCACTATCCTCACTGTCGGAAGAGATGAGCCTAACCTCTTGATCATGTTTGTTAGACCCATAAAATGTCTGTGCATCCATTTCCTGTGAATAATAGTAGATAGTACAGCAAAAATATGATTATGTTGATAACTATGCATCCCTGCACATCTCCATCCATTAGCATGTTATAGTTCACACATAAGTGATCTAACTGCACAATGTTGCCCTGAGGCAACGAATGAAAAACTGCCATTTTAGTGTATAAATGAAGACTAAAAGGATCTTTACTCAATCAATTATGCTTCTCTACGTATTCATGCACATCATAGATATTTTTTTACAAAGTAATTTAAATGTAAACATGTTAAAAAGTGAAATTTATCTTACTTTCTGCTAGCAGTGTGTCCAAGTCGGCTGTGGTCCCAAAAAGGACTGTGTCACCCCAAGACGAAAGATCAAAGCCACACCCAGCTCAAATTTCATTGGTCACAGACATATCAGCTGACTTTCAGTGTAGTTTTTTGATGAAAAAAAATTAAAGGGTTGGCGTGTGGGCCAAAATAGTGGTTTGTTGCCTGAGGGCAACGCCATGCCATAGAGGGTTAATTTCTTTTTGATTCAATTAAAGCAAAACAAATGTAATATTGGTCTTAAACTAAAGTTCTGTAACTATCAATACGTGTCAAAGTTTACTTTGTTTATATACATTTTTATAAAACAAAAAAACTGCAGTAGCTTGTTTAGAATATTTTTTCTCTTACTAAACACTTGCAGTTAGTATACTTAAGGTCCTATGAGTATAGCAAGAGTATTACCATGTAGTTGTACACCAAATATACCAACGCAAGGTTAACAGTATATAGATATTCAAAACGTAATCTTCAAGTATACTGCCTGACTTTTAGTATATACTAAGTATATTTGTTGTGCACCTAACCCCTTGATGTCTATGATGCAATAAGCACTTCTACTCCAAACTTACCTTCATGTATAGTCTACTCTACATAAAGCAAAAATAAATAAATAAAATAAAAGCAATTTTTTTTATACCTGGAACTAAATTCAGACATAAATAGACTAATTTTTGCTAAGGATCTAGTTAAAAACAATAAATAAAATCCTAAATTAACAAATGTGTTTCATTTCATTAACTCCTAACAAGTGAAGAAATGTATCTGTACCTTTTTTTAAATCTTGTGTTAATAGATTTACTGTATTGTGTGAATAAAAATATATAATAAGTTGTTATGTATACTTTTCCCCTTAAACCTCAAAGAGCCGCTGAAATACGGCCTCATAGTAAATAATGTAAAAATCCAATTCATATTTAACTTTGAGTAACAACAATGTATTTTGGACTCTAAGCTTAAATGAGATTTTGTGTCATCTTTTTTGACATGCTGGAATGTTAAAAGAAATGTTTTAATAATGACACCATCTGCATTTTTATTTAACATTTATTTAATTAACAAATATGGTTTAATTCAAACATTATTGTAATATACTGTCACCAAGAGATCTTTTTTAGAAATTTAATATGTAAAAGAGAGAAGCACTGTGTCTAAAGTTGTGTGTTTGTGCTGTTCTCGCTTGCATTTTAGCAGATGACAGCCAGATAAAGAAAAAGAAGAAGACCCCCAGCTCAGCCGCAGTGATGGAGCAGATCAGCAGCAAAAGGCAGGGAGTCACCAGGCAGGTTAAAAGACGGCAGGGCCGCCTTGGTCCTGGGAAGAGCAAAGCTACGGTCAAGGACAAGAGGATCAAATCAGCTATTGGTCAGTTCATTTTTTTATGTCTAGGATTCCTTATCTGACATAAGATTATGTCAAACTTACATTAACTTACTTACATTAAACAGAATTCTACCTTTGTAATATCTGCTGATTTGACTCACATCGCCCAAGTTACCACACTGCATCCATCACTGACCACAATCTGGTTACTTAGTCCAGTTTTTGCTTTGAAATTGCCTCCTTTTCCTCAAAAGGCCCCCAATAGTACCCCAACTAGATCAGAATTGATCATTCTCACCATATCACCCTCATCCTACATCAGCTTCATTGACTGCAAGTTGCTCAAAGAATGCTTAAAAGTCGTTGGCGATCTTGTCCCTCCACTCTTTCAAATCCCCTCTTCATTTCCACCTCCTCCTGCTCCTTCACCTTCATTCGCTTTGCCCTCCATCTGCCTCAGCAGCATGAAGAAACTCTGGAATTTTCTTCCATCAAGAACATTGATTCATTTTCTACTTTTAAATCCAAGTTTAAAAATCCACGTGTTCGTCTTGTTTGCCTTGTTCCGTCTTTCTTTCGTTTGTATTTTATGATGTAGTTTCATACTTGTTTTTGCTCTGTTGAGGGATTTTAAGGCACTTTTAAAATGATTAGCTTTTCCCTGACCGTTTTCAAAAGCAGATGCTGCATGTAATCACATTTTTTTAAATAAACTGTAAAGAGCTAAATGTATTTGACATTTAAAGTTAATAGTGTAAAATTAAGCAAATGGGCATGTTATGTTTAAGGGAATTTACTTTCCTTGAAAAGAAGGAGTAATACATTTAGTAACCTGTATTAATTAAACTTTTCAATATTTAGCTGTTGGCTTAAAAATGAATTAATTGCAGAAAGGAACCGCTCAATAACTGAATGTGGAGTTATTGACTGTGTGATGAGAAAACAATGTTAAAAGCCAATGGACTAGCATGTCTCGTTTCAAATGTCTTCCCCTGTGATTACATGCAGAAGAGTTCAGGAAGAAGCAGGGAAAGAGCAACCTGAGCGCCAATCTCAAGTACTTCATGGAAACTATCAGTAAACCCACAGATTCAGATACTTTGAAGGTAAGAAGAACTAATTTCTCTATTACTGTCAGAGATGGACGCTTCAGTCATTTTTTGTTACTTTTGTCTTTAAAGACCCACTTCAATGAGAATTGTTTTAACTTGTTCTTGTGGCATTTCCCATAATGGAGGACAAATATAAAGAAAAGTAATCTTAATATTGCATTTCTGAGTATTTATTAATTCAAATCATTGTGAATCAGGTGCAGACAAATAAATGCCGTTTGAAAAAGATCGTATTTGTGACGTAGAAAATATAGTGGGTGAGCCACAAGCTCTCCGCTCCGCTCCATTTTGATGCATCCACTTACAAACAAATAGATCCATGTACGTCTTTGTTTTACTCGTCTGAGCTGCTATCTGGATCAAAACAGTAAAGCTGGATAGCAGCAATACTGCTTGCCATTTTTGATGCATCGGTATTGTTAGGTTGGTGGTGTGAGTGGCTGTAAGCTAGCTGGCTATAAGAGCCTGGGTGATAGGAAGAGGGTTGCCCCATGCAAAATGTCCCACCTACTATTTCTAATGAGCTACTGCCACTCTGCAGAAACTATGTTCTAAAAGACGACTCAGGTTTTCTGTCTTTGGCTAAAAACAACATTATGACAATCAAAAGACCACTGGGGATGATTTTAAAAGGGATCTAAAGATGTCAAAAGTGGATCTTTAGGAGTCAGAACTTTTCCATCTTTACATTGTCTTTATGAAAAAGGTGTTCTGTGTCATAATGTATATTAAATGTCTTCACTTCATAAATTAACCTCAAGTCATCCAATTTTCATTGAAGTTCTTGGTGGTGTGAATGACGGCTGATCTGTGATCCGTATGGATCACCAGCCACGGTTGGGCACACATGTTAGTAGTACGCTAGTTACCCCCCCCCCAGCGCACACTTCACCATCATACCAAAGGTGATTTATGCGCCAAATTCATGTAGATCGTCTCTGTTTTAACAGCGTCAAATTCACTGCTCGACGCTTGTCCAAAACCTCACGCTCCTACCAATAACCTTTTCAAATTAGCAACTCGGCACTTGTATCCCCTCACCTTCTCCCCCTCTCTCTTTATTTTTATTTATTCTACCCACCCCCACCACCACACACACACACACACACACACACACATTTTACCCCTCTCCCTCCACTTTAAAAAAAAGAATATGTATATATTAGGGCTGCACGATATGAGCAAAACTTGCGATATGCGATATGAGTGATCAATGTTGCGATAACAATATAATTTGCGATATATACACAAATAGTAAACAACCAAAAACAACATTACCATTTCACTGCAACAATTTAAAAATTATACTCCAAATGACCCTCGTTGACGTAGGAGGCAAACATCTAACATAATACCTCTATCTGATTGGTCAACAACGTGAAAGGATCCATCCAATTGGTCAAATGCATAAATGGATTTATTTGATTCGTTAAATACTTCAAGCTGCCATAAGATTGTTTTAGCACATTTAAGGTAACCATTTATTGCGATTTTTGCTGACTTTTGCGATATGGAAATTACACTGCTTGATATTGCGATAACGATAAATTTGCGGTATATTGTGCAGGCCTAGTATATATACTTAAAACACAAAATATAACAAATGAATAAAAAAAATAAAATACATTGGTTCAGATAAATGTACACCCTGGTTATCTTAAGATTCATAACCTCTTTTTGTAATAGTAAAGCCTGTCCAACACAGTCATCTGTTAGCTCAGTTGTTGGACAGAACAAGTGAATAAAACTTTTATATTGAAAGTGTAGTGGACGTTTTTTGGACACTTGCAACTTTTATCTTGTGTTTCTGTGGCTGCACCTTTGCAGATTAATATGTGTGTGTGACGTCCTCAATGAGAAATGTCAGATTACACTGAATTCATTTGCGTTTGATGTGTTGCTGCTTATCTGTGCTGCTTCTGCTTTGGTGTGAAGTGGGGGTAAAGATGCTGCTTTCTGCATCATTTGTTTTAACGTTTTGTTTCGACTTTTCTTTCTCAGATCCAGAACCATAACACAGGCAGACAGTCCAGAAATCGCCCCGACAACCTTGCCAAGAAGTCAGAAGAGACACAGTCTTTGTTCACAGAAGAGGAGTTCCAGCAGTTCCAGAAAGAATACTTTGGAAAGACTGTAGAGCAGGGCGACTAAACCCCAACACAGAAACACAACAATTCCACCTCAATGGGATTACTTTTTGTTTCAACATATATTAAGGAAGTTTGTTTTCCTGCTGTCACTGGACTGCAGAACCGCCTGGTTGAATAGAAGAAATAAAAATGTCAGTCTTTAAATGATGAAATATTCCAGTAGGATGTTTTCAAAATTCCTAAAGCCTTAGAGAGTCCACCAGTTGGTTATTTCTTATTTTTTCTTCCTTTATTTTTCTTTTTTTCTTATGGTTTATGGAATGATGCCATCAAACTTTATATAAGGAATCTTTGAAAGCCCTGAGAAAAGTTCTTTTCTTTGGACTTTTTCTCAGCAGTCTCTGCAGAGATCACTGTTCTCCCTTGAGAGAATGCTGCTGTCAAAATATTTTACAGGTCTATTCAAGTTGATATCAAAGCTGTTTATGTGTTTTTGGCAGATCTCACAGCAGAACACAATGTAGTAAAAAGATACATGGTTTTGTAATTTTACTATTAAATTTACTTTAATTTATGTTGTCTCCAAAAAGGCTATTTTTCATTATAACTATGATTGACAGCAGTGCTAATTTAAAATACCTTCTTTAACTTTGCAAGAAATTTTGTGCTTCAATCCCAAATGTTTGACCTTTTTTTATTTTGATTTTGTTGTGAAAGGAAACAGAGCAATGTTTTTAAACTCTGCTTTTAAAGTGTGCTAGAAATCATGTCGACACCATAGACCCTAATTACAGAACTGGACACAGCCGTGTGTGACGCATAGAAAAGGCCTTAACTCTGGCTCCACCGATTAAGCCAATTCAGACGTGATGCGGGCGCCGCCATTTGAAGACAGTCGACTATGATTGTCAGTCTGAGTCAGTGTGAGTCAACGTTTCTAGGCCAACTACTATTGTCAATCAAGGGTGAGCTTGTTGGAAGTCTACACCCCCTCCACTGAAAGCAGGCTCCAGAGAATCTGTCAAACGTTCAAGGTGCACTACATGCTTTTATTGAGTTTATTGATTGGTTAGTTTATAACTTAAATAACTTGCGATAAAGAAGAAATATGAACAATGTTAGCAAGATGTTAAAAAGATGTAGCATAGTAAGAATGGTTATTTTGATAAATATAATGACTGAGTAATAACTGTTTTCATCTCAGTAGAGGTCTATGGGATGTTAGCTTCTTAGAGCCAATGGATACTTCCTATTTGGAATTCAAGGGTGGAGGCGTCGCTGTGTCCAGTTCGTATTTACAGTCAACGGTCGGCAAACTTTTGCTTTACTTGTCTCTTGTAGTACATTTCTTATTTATCTTTTTAGGGTATTTGTTATACTTAACTCTTACTTCAAAAGCCAAGTTAAAGCCATAACACTCCATAACACTCACAGTCTTGTGGTCTGACTATTCCTGCAGACTCCAATTTCAATCGTAACAATTGTTTTACTTTCCCCTTAATTTACCGTACTTTGCAATGACCACCACCTCAGTATATGAATGCTTTGGGATAAATTAAGTTCAATAATAGTGTCTATTTACAAAATATAATAATAGCAGGTAGACCTTTTTTAAATGTAGAAGTCATTCTCCAATGCCACTAAATTTACTTGGGTAGTACCATTGTGTTCAGTGCCAGTCAAACAATGTGTTTTATTCAGAGCAGTTTCCTGCTCTACAGATTTACCTGTGTGGGTATGCGTGTGCACGCGCCGCCAGATGCGTGCGAATCAGACAGACAGACAGACAGACAGACGTATTAATTGTCCACTGGGGAAAGTTGTTTTCATAGTAAAACATTTCTTCATAAGCTACAGAATTATGATATTCATGCATATGCCTTTAGTTTGTTTTATTTTTGATAAAACAATGTATGGCGTATGTCTCAACCATTCAGAAAGCAACAAGAAATTACATTTGCGCTGAACAATTTCCCATTTCCACGTGGATTATTACCGACATCTGTAGTTTGTCAGATGCAATTAAATGGATGGAAATAAAATGCCCCATCACAATGCGTAATGACGCACAATGGCTCTTAGAAGATGTGGCAAATGGAGGAATTCGGAGTGAACGCATCTTTAGACAGCAAGAAGACTTGCTGGCAAACGAGGACGAGTGGCTTATGAGCCGGTTCCGACTTCCTCAAGCCGTCCTGTTGGAGCTTTTGGGGGGGTGTCACCCGGTGCACCAGGTGCGTCGTGCCCACCCCCTCCCCCCCGCCTCAGTCACCACTCCACGTAAGGGATTCCCCAATAATTGCCGCCACTCTCTCATCAAGAGGGATCAGCTCCGGTGTCCCCTGTCCCCCACCCGTGGCAGTCTGCCACCCACCGTTTGCCACTCACGTGCCTTTTCGGCATTAGTAATGCCCACACTGTGCCCTCCAAACAACATTTTTCTCCTCTTTTCCACCTCGCCAACGATAACTTCTACTTCACATTAAGTGAAGTTACGTTTTTTTAATTTCCTCTCTGTGTTTGCCATGGTTTCGCAATCAATGAATATTCATTTGTGGGCGTTTCACGGACTATTTATGGGCAACTATGGGAGTGTCATGAAGCCGCAAAAGCTGCGCAGCATTTAGGATTGATTGTGATTTATTAAGGGAAAGATGTGTAGGATGTGCGTGCGCATGGTTTTATAAATCTGAATATTTCTGTGCGTACGCACGTCCTATGTTTCATCCGTACGCCACTTTTGACGCAAATCCTACGCAAGGTTTTATAAATGAGGCCCCTGGACATCCACGGAAGACAACAGTGGTGGATGATCGCAGAATCATTTCCATGGTGAAGAGGAACCCGTTCACAACAGCCAACCAAGTGAACAACACTCTCCAGGAGGTAGGCGTATCAATATCCAAGTCCACCATAAAAAGAAGACTGCATGAAAGTAGATACAGAGGGTACACTGCAAGATGCAAGCCACTCATAAGCCTCAAGAATAGGAAGGCTAGATTGGACTTTGCTAAAAAGCATCTACAAAGGCCAGCACAGTTCTGGAAAAACATTCTTTGGACAGATGAAACCAAAATCAACCTATACCAGAATGATGGCAAGAGAAAAGTATGGAGAAGGCGTGGAGAAGCTCATGATCCAAAGCACACTACATCATCAGTAAAACACGGTGGAGGCAGTGTGATGGCCTGGGCGTGCATGGCTGCTAGTGGCACTGGGACACTAGTGTTAATTGATGACGTGACACAGGACAGAAGCAGCCGAATGAATTCTGAGGTGTTCAGAGGCATACTGTCTGCGCAGATGCAGGTGAATGCAGCCAAACTAATTGGGCGGCGTTTCATAATACAGGTGGACAACGACCCAAAACATACAGCCAAAGCAACTCAGGAGTTTATGAAAGCAAAGAAGTGGAACATTCTTGAATGGCCAAGTCAGTCAACTGATCTTAACCCAATTGAGGATGCATTTCACTAGTTGAAGACTAAACTTCAGACAGAAAGGCCCACAAACAAACAGCATCTGAAAGCCACTGCAGTAAAGGCCTGGCAGAGCATTCAGAAGGAGAAAACCCAGCATCTGGTGATGTCCATGAGTTCAAGACTTCAGGCTGTCATTGCCATCAATGGGTTTTCAACCAAACATTAGTAATGACCATTTTGTTTTCAGTTATTTCATTTGTTCAATTACTTACGAGCCCATGAAATGAAGGGATTGTGTTTAAAAAATGCTGTCACGGTACCCCCAGCAGGCTCCTCCTCCTCATCAGGTATATCTGAGGACACCAGCTACACCTCCTCATCCTCATCAGCCGGTGGACTCTTAAGGAGAACCAGGACCTGTACTCGACGCTAGTTCGTTGTACTCCACGGTGCTTCCTCTGGCCCTGTTCGCTATTTTTTTTTGCCATGCTTAGTATTCAAAGGAAAGCAATATATACGCTGATCTTTATGAAACGTTAAATAAGGCATTAGTTCTGAGAAATAGTTCACCCCGTTCCGCTTGTTTTTATCCAGATTAAGCAAAAGTTTGTTTTAAAGTAGCAAGTGCAGTGATATCTCTTTTAGGTGTGCATTATCACTGTGGATTATTACTTTTTCATCCACACCCAGTGTCATGGCTTTCAGGCGAGATAGACCCAGACGCTGGAACTCAGAATGATCACACAGGTGAGTAACTTGGTAAGTGGTTTTAATCGTAAGAGAGATGACTAGGTTGTTCTCCTCAGATTGTTGATCCGGACGGGAACGTGGCTCGTGGCGAGGCTGGAGGTAGTACCGTGGCAGATCTGCTACGGGGTTCTTCGAGGCAGCAGGTGAGTAGCAGACGACTTCCACACAGGCGACCTTCATTTGGGCGAGTCCTGAGACAAGGAGGCAGACCAGGCGTAGTCACCATTAGGGGTAACGAACTGGCGTTGGATGAATGAGCTGGAGCTCCTTAAGAGCAGGTGGGTTGATGAGGTGAAGTGGTCACAGCTGGTGGAGTCAGGAGCAGAGCAGAGCAGAGCAGAAGGGGGCGGGGCTGATCGAGGCACCGTGACACCCAGTAGCCAATCACAGTCGAGTATTAACCCTCACCATGGTATAAAGTCAAGTAAAGGTGGACTGCAGGTCAGTTCAGTGTAGTTTTGTGCTTAAGGACAATTTTCATAATATTAACCTGTTAGCAGGGATGTTACACAGAAAAACAAAGGCGAGGCCCTTTTACTGACATTTAGGTCATTTTAGGGATTAAATAAAGGCAAAATTAAATAAGTGCCATTCATACAAAGAGAACGAAAGCCATAAGGTCCAAAAAAATACTGTCCAAAGCCAAAAAGCATTTTCCAGTTAGACCTTTACTGGCAGTTTACTGGTATGGAGACAAGTTCATGATGGGAATGTTTTCACAATTTCTGCCATCTTTACATAAAAATATTTTAACAACCAGAAAGAAGAAGCTTGTAAGGCTGCTAGTGCAATGCAATTCATGGTATCTGTAGTTGTTAACTGACTTCTTGTTTCTTTTGTTTTCAGATAGGGGTTGTTTTTTTAACAAACCTGACATGTTTCAACAGACATCTTCCGTCTTTGTCAGAGTCGTCATCAGATAGTTGCGTGTGACGTATATACAGACAGTTGATAGTGACTGATACGGAGTCGCCTGCCAAAGTTTTTCAACATTTGACAAAAGAACCAAGACATAAGTTGAAAGGCTGCTGCTGTGAGCAGAAATTTTAGTGAGATAACAGTATGGCAGCACGGACTGTACAGTTAGTCTTTATTGCATAAATTAATCTGAACTTTACTACACTCAAATAGATATATTCAAACACAAAACCTTTTTTTTTTACTGCGCAAGTTGTTTGAGAATGCTTTTGATTGTTCTTTTCAAAACAGGCTTGTATATTTGATATGGAGGGAGTGGGAGGGGGCAGAAACCTTTGGAAGGGTGGCATATAAGAACAGCAGAGTGGAAGGCACAAACTAAAAGATCATAAATAAGTATTTCAAATAGTTTTATTTGTCATGGTACCTCCAGGAGTCCTCTCCTTCCCCCCTCCCTTCTCTGCTCTTCATCTCCTGATTATACCCGGCTGTTGGCACTCTCCTCAAGAGCCTGCCTAATCCTATTAAAGATGGACCTTCCCCAGCATTCTTCGCCAGCCCGTTGCCCTTTTATGGACATCTCCCAACTTCAACTTGGGTCTTCTCACTACTCAATCTAACAGAATTCCACCTGAGATCAAAAACCTCCAGCCACACCACGAGGAGTTTGATTGATGAATTCTTAATTTTTGACAACATTGACAATATTGGGGGCAAATAGTTATGTATCACTTTTACCCCCTGTAGCTCCGCCCCTGGTTTCTACTAATTGGTTTGACTGAAATTTGAAATTTCTCACAGAATAACTTTAGCTTTAGAAGTACAACCCTATTTATTGTCGTCAGTGATCTTATAATAAACTTTAATTATGATGGTTTTAGCTTCATTTTTTAACTCAGGATTTAGAAATTTTCCTTTGAAAAAAGACATTTTTTTATCATGACTCGTTAACTTCAAACCTACTATTCCCTTAACTGGCTTATATAACTCACTTTTCTCAATTAAAGTATTTTTTAATTTTAATTGGGTGTTTTGAATCTCCTAACATCATTCTTTTCCATCTATTCCCATTTAAAGACAAAATTGTTGGCACTTCTCTGACAGAAAAACACAGTGGTACATGGTGTGTACGCTTCGCTACCTTTTTAGAAGACGCAAAGCACTTTACAGTCACAGTCCCACTCACACACTGATGGCGGCTCAGATGCTGAATACTGGTGCCAACCTTTAACCACCACAAGCAATGTGGGTTCAGTGTCTTGCTCAAAGACACTTGAACACAACCAAACCTGCGATTATCTGATCAGAAATCATCGCTCTACCTCTGCACCACAGCCACTCTGGTCACAAAAATAATGAAAAATTGACTAAAATGAAAAGTATCATTATGAAAACCTGACTTTTTTTTTTTAGTTGTTGTTCTAAAGAATTAATATTCCATGACTGGGTTTAGGCTGTTAATGCACCCACCTTTGACTGCCCCTCAAACCACATAGCACTGGTCACTTTTGAACACTCCTGCAGGTGGTGGGACCACATCACCTAGAGGTGGAACGGACTGGATTCTGTGAAAGAGCCCTAGCCACTTGGCACATGCCTGCAAGCCCCAATTCTAGACCAGGCTCCAAGGAGGGGCCCCGGTGATGCCAATCTGGGCGACGTAAAAGAATCTTTGTCGCTGGTACACATTAGGAGGTTCTGAACCACCCTCTGTCTGACTCGTCACCTAGGACCTGTCTGTCATGAGAGACCCATCAGGGGCATAAACCCTGGACAGCTTCACTCCTGGGATCACTCAAGCTCTTAAACCTCACCCACCCTGCCAAGGTGATGTTCTCGGACTGGCCTAGAAGTTCCCTTAGGGATGGATGAAACAAACAGGCCTGTAGTAAGGATAATACCCTGTTCAAGATAGAAAAACTAGTCACTATAAGGCAACTCCAGGCCTTAAGGGCCGGTTCATATTTTCCAGATATGCTTATCCTATTAGCTGCTGATTGCCTGGTTCAAGTATCTCCAGCCAATCAGATCATGACGTTCAAAGGTATGTTAGAAAACAAGCAGGAATGTGGTCCTCAATCCCTGCCGCTGATCAGGAAGTAGCATGGATCTCAGCTGTTCTTTTTAAACGTATTATTCTAGGCTGTTGGTGCACTATTCAACCTGTATTAGTCTTTCTATTTCCATAAAATGTCAAATGCAATTTTAGAAATATTAAATAACATGATTAAAATTGTCTGTTACCATGGGGATTTAGTCTTGTTTAGTTTTTCAAACCACTCCTTTACATCCACCTAAAGATGCAAATTAGAAAGCTGCATAGCTAAAATGGAATGCATAAACACTTGGTTTCTTAGTTTCATTTCATGTCTTGAAACAAGTAGAAGTCGTAAGAAAGCTGAACAGTGTAGAGTAGCTCCAGTTAAGAGAGTCATCAAGCTGCATCATGCATCACACAAGGGTAAGTGGAAAGAGAAAAATTATTTAAATTCTTTTACTTTTAAGAAATTCATAATACTGTACTGTTTTACATTGTTTTCTGCAAATCTAGCTTTTATCCGCCATTATATCTTTGATCAATTTGTATTTATTTTGAATGATTTTACTTTTTTTTATAACGTTTATTAATTTGTTACTTTATTTTTTCCCACAGGGATTAAAAATAGTTTCTGTCATTTTTCTTTTTCTATTCCAGTAGGAAAGTAGACAGAATATAGCATTTTTACAAGGTGCACATGTGACCTGTAGAATGCATGAGAGAGAATAAATACTTTCATCTGAGAAGAATAAGTTTTTTTTTCTATTGTCAAGTGATTTTTTTCATATTATTTCTCATTATAAATGGTGCTGCTTACTCCATGTTGACATTTTTGTGCAAGCTTTTTCTTCATAAATAAATTAGGATGGATTTAATGTGCTGCATTAATAAAGCAGAAGAACTCTAGTGAATTGTTGGATAACATCTCTGTTTTTGCAGGCAAAACCTCCTGTTCCTCTGCCACGGACGCAGCGTTGCCCTAAGACGAAGTCTCTTGATGAGGAGTTGTTACGTTCTAACTGCTCACCTGAGTGTCCTGCAGAACCTGCAGAGGTTTGTGTTCAGTTTCCCCAAAAGGATTGCAATGTTGTAGAACAATTTTTATGTGAAAATGTAAAAACATTGACCTGTCTCACTTCTTTCCTTTGAATTTAGATGAGTCCCCATCAGACCAAACCACCGCCTGTGTTGCCCAAGAAGATTATAAAACAGAATTCAGAAAATATTCAAACATTGCCAATCTATGAAGAGGTATTGAAAGTACATCTATTCTGTTCTTTGGGCTTATTTTTACATTTCAGAAACTTTTATCCTTAGGAGCTAAAACAGGTATAACCTGAGTAATGACTAGTAGTATGACAAGTAGTATGACTTGTAGTATGCAATAATAGTTAAGAAACATTGACCTGTCTCACTTCTTTCATTTGAATTTAGATGAGTCCCCATCAGACCAAACCACCGCCTGTGTTGCCCAAGAAGAAGATTATAAAACAGAGTTCAGAAAATATTCAAACTTTTCCTGTCTATGAAGAAGTATTGAAGGTACATCTATTCTGTTCTTTGGAGTAATTTTTACATTTCAGGAACTTCTATCCTTAGCAGCTAGAACAGGTATAACCTGAGTAATGACCAGTAGTATGCGATAATAGTTCAGAAACAATGACCTGTCTGACTACTTTTATTTGATTAAGATAAGTCACCTAAGACCCCCCCCCCCCCGTGTTGCCTAAGGAGAGGATTATAAAACAGAATTAAGAAAATATTCAAACTTTGACAACGTTTGAAGAAGTATTGAACGCGCCAGAGTATGTAGTACTCATGTAATGTGTTCTTTTGATTTGTTTTACTTCTTACATTTCAGAAACTCTTACCTTAAAGAGGTAAAACAGGCAAAACCTGAGTAATGACTCTAACTTCTAGTTGGTAGTATGCAACGGCAGTTTGGAAACATTGCAAGAACGCATTCCAGGCACAAATATGAGGATACATACCGTACTATTGCTGCGTGAAGGATAATGCGGAAAAAAATAAAGACAACTTCATGTGCTTGCATAAATCACATGATTTTGAATTCCCCCTCTTGGTTAAACACTTCTGCAAAAAAGACAAATTCCCCCTGACCTAACTGCTTGAAGGTCCACTCCGATCTTTTGATTGATTTTAAAAACCTTCCCAATGGTATTTTAATTATGATCATGCCATTTTTAGCCAGAATTTAAAAAAAATCATGTTCTTCTTAGGACATAGTTTCTGCAGAGCAGCAGGAGTTCATCAAAAATTTGCCTCTGAATTGTGGGCAGAACTGTTGATGGGGAGTAAGCTTGCACTCATTTCCCATCATTCCCTTGTTTACACTCTCAGACTAACTTTCAATTCCTTACATCCCAAATCTATCCGTACCGTTGAAGCAGAAATGGTGAGCAATAATTGGAGCTATCCAGACGTAATTTTGAGCCAGATGAGGAAAACAGAGACGTAGGATCTACTTGTCTTCAAGTGGATGCATCAGCATAAAGCACTGCATGGAGCTGGTGGCTTGAGCAATTTTAAACTTAATGGTGTAATTACATTTTGAACCTTTAATGAAGGAAAAACAGAAGTGATGGTTTTTTGATAGCATGTAAACTGGGGTTACAGGTATGAGAGTTTAAAGCCAACCACCTCAGTCCAGAGATCAAAATGTGTTCTGCTCCAAATCTTGATACCCAGTATCAGCTTTTTTTACTTAAGGTAGTGAAATAAGGTCAAGTTAAATCTCTCAAGACAACCTTTTGAAACTTTTATCTATGCCTTTGTTACCTCTCCGGTGGGGTTAACTATAATGTGTTAAATGTTGTTTTGTTCAATCTTCTGTCATTTCAAATTATCAGTTGATTTAAGATACTGCTGCATGTGTTTTACCTGGCTCCCCTAAACATGAGCACATCACCCCATGGTAGCTTTACTTCCCCAGCTCCACTTAGGATTTGTTTTAAAGCTTTTGTTTATAGGCCCCTTCCTGAGCTTTATAAACCCTGACAGGCCGACCTGAACACTCAGGTCAGGTGACCTGCTGCTCCAGGGTTTCTCACTCAGATGTGATGTGAAAACTGTTGAATGACCTCCCAATGGATGTTGAGCAGGCATCTTCATTTTCAGTTTTTTCAGCCTTTTTGGCCTTTTACACAACATACATAAGTTGTATAAAGCAGAAGTTGTTCTACTTTTTTTAATTCATCTATTAAAACTAACATTTGAAATGCTTTATTATTGTAATTACTGTGTACAATGTTTTTGGTTTTTCATGGAACTTTTACCTATTCAAATTTTTTTACTATTTCTATTTTAGTTTAGATCTGTAATTTTTTAGCTCAATGGGATTTTACTTTTTTTTTTTTACCCATCTAGCATTTTGGTCACCAGTAGTAAAGTGCTTTATGAATAAAGATTGAGTGAGTTTACATTTTGAAGACAGACTAATAGAACAGTAAAAACATTGTTCTCACAACATTGTATAGGAAAATATAGTTTAACTTTAATAATAAAAACATCAGTACTATCTAGGAAAGCAGTCTGAATTTAATTATTTGCTGCACTGAAAAGAAGAAAGGTCATCTAACGCTGAGGTGATAAACCAAGCTCTTCTGACTGGTGCATTAGGAGTCATGAAATAGTCAGGAAGTAGACACATACAAAGATGAAGCAAATGCACAATGTCACTTTATGATTTTATCTACCACCGTACGACATAACAAGGAAAAAAGTAAATCTTTGCTTTCACATAGGACATGAACCATCGCATCTCTAGGATTGTCTGTCAAGAATCTCCTGCTGTCCCACCTATACCACCAAAAAAGGATCCTGATGACAAAAAGAACAACTCGGTATTTACTTTCTATCATAATGATAAATGTCAAGTGGTACAAACTGTGTAATAAAAGTCTTTTTTCAATCAGAAAAAAGAATCTCTTTCCAGCAGGAACATATGTAAGTAAAATTTAAATTCTTCATCTTGTGTTTCATTATTTGCACTCTTGGTTTTTAATGCTTAATCTATTAACTTGCAGCTTGGAAAGAGTTCTGCAATGACCTTAACAGTAAAGGAGCAACTGAGAAAGAGTGAGTATTGTTCAAATATGATTTTGTGCAACTTTTAGACATGGAAATGTTATGTTAAAAAAATTTTGTTTATGCAACCGATTACATTTTAGGAGATATTGATTGTTTTCACGTTTAAATCCCATGAAGGGCTTGAGTTAATTAATTTCAAGTTGTTTTACCTCCCTTAACTTGCCTAAACTTTAAACCAAGTTTCTGGAATACTGGCTTAGACTAGACTAGACTCAGTGAAGGATGTACTTTTTAAAGACCCACTCCAATACAAATGGCATTTTTTTGTCTTTTTTGGTGTCTTGTGGTATATTTCTCATGATTGAGGACATACATGAAGAAAACTAAGCTTAACACTGCATTTCTGAATATTTGTTTTTTTAAATCGTTGTGCCGACAACAAATTGTGTTTGTGAAAAAGCTTTTAGCTGTGATGTGGGCGCTAAAGTCTGCAGGCCACAAGCCCCTTGCTCCGCTCCATTCTGATGCACTGGCCGACAAATAGATCTATGTACTATATAGATCATTATATATTATAAAGATCAATAGATCATTTTACTAATCCAAACTGGCATCTGACACAGAACTGTATGTCTGAATAAGTCCAATATTGCTCGCCATTTTTGTTGCACGGCTAATCTTAGGTTGAGGTTGTGAGAGGCTGTAAAATAGCAGGTGAGTGTGTAAACAGAAGAGTGACAGGAAGTGGTGGCGAACTTACTCTGTACCAACAGTTCCTCCCCCAACACGGAGGCAAACTTCTAATGAACTACTGATGCCCTTCAGAAAATATGTCCTTGACATAGTTTACACGACAAAATCATAATTAAACGACCGCTGGAAACGCTTTTTCAATAGATCAGATGATTGAAGTGGGACTTTAAAATATACTGCTCAGAAATGACCGGGGGGGGGGGGGGGGGGGGTAAAGGAGCTGTCATACTGTATATTAATAACTGTAAACCTTTCAGAATCATTGTTGCCCTTGCTGAATATCTGTATGAAGAAATCCAAAAGTATAATAGCATGATGTCTGAGCATAGTGATAGCCTCAAGGAAGCCATTGATGAGCTGCACTCCATTGCAGCAAACTTAAGCAAGGTAATAAAAACTTAGTACAAAAAAACACAAAAATCCAAATTATGTTCCCCAAAAATGTGTGAAAACTCTACATATTTTTTTTAGGTTTCTAAAGGGACCAAGATTGCTGGCATCACAGGAGGAGCTACGACAGCATTAGGAGGCGTGGCTGCAGCTGCTGGGGTGATTCTGTCTCCCTTCACACTGGGATCCTCGCTGGCTCTCACTGCAATCGGAGTGGGTGTGGCTGCAGCGGGCGGTGTCACTGGTGCATCAGCAGCCATAGCAAACAAGGTGACACATAGTGATCAGATATGCTACATGAGTTGGGGATCCAGCTCATAAAACCAACAAAAACACGATTTCAGAAAATTTGAATTCTCTTTAGAATTTAACATTTACTCTCTTTTTGCAAAAATAGATGAAGACTGAGATTAGGATTACATAAATCAATAAAAATATACTATGCAACCAACTTTAATCCTTCATAAATATTGGCAGGGACCAGGATGCTGAATGATGATGATGATGAAATCTGCATCTCCATCCAGATCATCAGCAGAAGGAATCCTAAAGTCCTCTAGAACATTCTGCTAGACTGTTCCAGTGATTTTGGATTGAAAATGCAGCATTTAACACCAGTACTGAACATTAGACCCCAAATTAGATTAGATTTGATTAAACTTTATTGCCATTACACTGTACAGGTATGGGGGAATGAAATTCAGTTTGGGTCTAACTAGTGTGCATTAGCAGTAAAGTGCAGGATATAATTGTTAAAAAAAAGTACAGTACGTACAGTAGATGTGCAAATTGAATATTGGGGACATGCTTTACAATTGGTTGCCCATATAAATAGTTATTTACACAATACACAGGTCTGAATTTACAGATATAGTTTACAGAGAAAAAAAGGTATATTTACAGTTTGTGAATGAGCAAATCTGCTACAATGTATAAATAATTTACATGATACGGACTGTGTGAATGGAGCAGAGACTCGGTGTGAAGCAGAGTTCACTAATGAGATCACTCTAGGAAAGAAGCTGTTCCTCAGTCATCATGATTGTCAGGACCTCAAGCAGCTTGGGTTCTGCTCCTCACCAGTCTTCCTCCAAACCCTTGGACCTTGATTCCAAAATGAAAGACACAGTTTCCTTTTATCAGAAACAGGACCTTAGACCACTGGCTAACAGTTCAGTCCTTTTACTTCTTTGCCCAGACATTCAATTCAATTCAATTCAATTCAATTCAATTCAATTCAATTCAATTCAATTCAATTCAATTCAATTCGATTTATTTATATAGCCCAAGTATAGTCAGCCCGAACAATAGTTGTCTCAATGGGCTCTCTAATAAGCATAAAATCATAAAGAACATGAAGTCATTCAATTCTATATGTAATGGCTAAACTAAGCTAAACAGACTAAGCTAAACTGGGCATCCCTGCCCATAGACCCTCCTCTGTTGCCCCAGACTCAGAAGTGGGTCGACAGTTGTAGCCCGTCTGCATCCCGAATGTATCTGAATATGGTGGTTTTTGAAGCTGTCCCACCACTTCATTCCACTATTTCTGGATCTGTCTGCAGCTTCTTGAATCTTGTCCTTTTGAGAATCCGCTGGTCGTCTCTTTTGCTGGTGCTTCTCCTGCCACATTTTGCCGTTTCATTAGACTTTATTTTGATCTGCTTGGACACAGTGCTCTGTGAACAGCCAGCCTCCTTAAGCTAGAAACCTTTGTGGCTTACCCATAACTATTTAGGGGATCAATGATGGTCTTTTGACTGGTTGTCAAGTCTGAAGTCTTCCCCACATTGAACCAAACTAAACGAATTTAATGACATCTGGAGAACCTGTGCAGATTCATCGAGTTTAGAAGATGATAAGTTGGTGAAACTTAGTTTAAAACATTCATATCCTGCAAAGTCTGGGCAGATTAGTCCAAAGTATTTTATTATTGTGAAGCCCTGTTTTTGTTGGTTTTATGAGCTGGGACCTTTGTGTAAAAACATAAAAATATTTTATATCAATTAAACATTTGGCGCTGAATCTATATTCTATGAAAGTATATTTTTGAAAGGAATGATGGAAATTAGTACACTTTTCCGTGTTGTTCAAATTTTTCGGAAAGGGTCTGTATTAGTAACTGCAAAGAGAAGAGAAAGTGATCATGACTCACAAATTCATAATTCCTAAAAAAAAAATATTCTTTTTCTGAGAAGAAATAAATAAGTTTGCAAAGGAACCTGATTTTCCATGTTTTGTTTTTTTACAGATTATGGTTTTGGCACCTAAACTTATATTCAACCATTTCAATGAATATACTACACAAAAGCCATGTAGCATCCCAATAAGTTTACAATGTTGGTAACCCTGACTGTTTTTACAGGCATATCTTTCTAGTGACAAAAAGAAGATCCAGGTGACCTTGCAAGACTTTGAAGAACGTTATGAGAAAATTCTCCCCTGCCTTATGTTCATCAATGAGGGAATGGATCAACTGAAGCTGTTTGGTCAGTCTACTCTGAGTGAAGTCAAGACTGACTCAGAGAACGCATCTAAGGTGCTCAGGATGTTTACAAGTTATACAAGTGTCATGGCTAGAGGGAGATGCAACAAGGTTTCCGGGACCATACGAGGCTTTGCGCTCGGGATGGAGTTCTACTTCATTCAGGAGAAAGATGGACAAAAACTGAAAAAAGACCTCAGGTCAAAGTTTGCGAAGAAAATTGACAAGCTTGCAGATGATCTTGGAGAAGGCTTTAATGAGCTCACTGAGATTCAAAAGTTGTTTGCCTAGCATTCCAGCCGGTGTGATTCTTAGTCTGTTCTTTTGAAAACACATGTTGCATTTACATTTTGTACATTTTATGTGGGAATGTGTTGGGTTTAAACTTTACACAAACATTTAAAAATGTCAATATAAAAACAAAAATAATGACATCAGATTAGGTTTTGTAAATTGTCTGTTTGTGTCATGTACATGATCAAAATAAAGATTTTTTTTATTACTTTAGGTCATAAAATCAACGTAAAAAAAGGAAAAAACGCTTTCAGACGTCTTTTTTTTTTCAACTTGTCCTGTCTGACAATATGTCCTCTGGGAGACCGTAGTGCCTGAAGACATGCTCTAACAGTTGCTCTGCGGTCTTCACTTCCATGGGCAGCTTGGGTAATGGAATGACCCTCCATGCCTTGGAGAACCTATCTGCAAAAGGCCAGCCAGATTCTGCCGAGGTACTTTAGCCATCTGAAGTGTTGCATGGGTGATGATCTGGACCACGTCTACCGGCAGGGTTGACCACCAAAAGCTGTTCCAGGTGAGTGACAGTGTGGCAGCAATACCTAGGTGTCCAGTGGCCGGGGTATCGCGCATAAGATAAAGAACTTTTTAATGATGAGATGGGGGCACATACACCTTGTCAGCTGGACAGGATGGTGGAGGCGGATGAGAGGCATTGATTTCTGTTAACTCTCTCATGATATGTCACTGCACCAGACTGGAGATCAATGAAGAGGGAACGATGGGGTCTGCTGGACCCGATACCTCTGCTTTAGCCTCGTAAAAGCGAGAGAGGGCGTCTGCCTTTTTTATTCTTGGACCCTGGGCGATAGGTTATCTGGAAGTCAAAACATGAGAAAAACAGAGACCAGCGCGCCTGGTGAGGATTAAATTACTTGGCTGACTTGATGTTTTCCAAATTCGGATGGTCTGTGAGAACTAGGAGAGGCTGAGCGGCTTCTCCAGCCTGTGCTGCCATTCGTTGAAGGCCTCTTTCATGGCTAGCAGTTCCCTATCACCTCTGTCGTAGTTCTTTTCTGTATTGTTATTGTTGCTCTGATGCCTTTATGGCCTCCACTATGCTTTGGACAGCAGGATCCAGATGACGGAGAATAGGAGCATGTGTAAAGCGTTCCTTTCAAGTCTTGAAAGCCTTTGATGATGTGGGTGTCCACTGTAGCCAATGAGGACCTCCCTTGAGCAAAGAGGTCAGAGGAGCTGAACCCCCTGGTAAACCGCCCGTTTGCAAATCCCATAGAATGTTGCAAGTCCTTCAACAAGGTGGGTTGTGGCCAGTTGGCTAAAGCAGCCACCTTTCTCTGGTCCATCACGATTTACTGCCGCTGATGATGTAACCCAGAAAAGATTGAGTTTGGTGAAACTGTCATTTGTCTATTTTGGCGTAGAGGTTATGGCCAATGAGGAGCTGGACAATAAGCCAGACGTGGGTGCCTTGCTCCTCGAAAGCTGTGCAGTAGATGAAGATCTCGTCAACGTAAACACTAACATGATGATGCAGCATATCTCAGAAGGCCTGGAATACGGAAGGGCGTTGCAGAGTTCAACAGACATGACCAGATTTTCACAATAATCTGTGGATGTTGAGAATGCAGTTTTCCACTCGTCACGGAGAGGCAGAGACCTGTTCCTGACAATTTCAAAGTAGATTGTGATGGTTCAACCATAAAATTGTTGTTGTTCACCTTTTAGCATAGGCATATTCCTTCAGGGGTAGCTTTTTTTACACAAGATACCATTCCTGATGCAATCCTGTATTTTCTCCGAGCTGGGAAATGGCACAAGCTTGGGCCCCCTTCTGGCTATATAGTTAGGGATTATCATGAATGGTCTCGCCCAAGGACCCACACTGAATGAAGCTCATCACGCCCCCTGTAAAACAAACTGTGGTTTCCCATGCGCTAGTCCGACATGCAGCCAACTGAGCCATCTAGCTCATCATGTTTAACAATAAAATTAATTAAAATTAGTCATGAATTAAAATTAGTCAAAAACAGCCCAAATGATGGTTTAGTGCAACAAACAACCCAATGTTTATCAGTTTCTTCAAACTGTCGTGCACCACATGTTGCGAAACAGTCTAACAAGAAATTCGACATACATAAAGATAAAGTTAAAGTTTAAAGCCAGTGACTGATTTTATCTACCAACACATTAAAAAGCGCAATCTTCACATTCATGTGCATGTCCTGACTAAGCCCGTAAAAATAGCTTGATCTAACAAATAAAAGCACAGGAAATCCCACCCTCCTGGCAAATATTTAGTGTTACAACTTTAGTAAGGTAGATGTGCTGTAAACTACTTTTTTTTAAGTCCCACTCTGATCATCTTGTGATCAATTGCAAAAGCGTTCCCAGTGATCTTTTACTGATGATTGTGCTATTTTTAGGCAAAATGAAAAAAACCAGAGTAGAGCCCCCCCACTTTCCATCACCTATAAATGAGTGATCTCTGTTTTCATGATCTCCTGCATGCTTACAGCCCCTCCCACCCCCAATCTAATATTAGTCACATGCCAGTTCAGACCAAGAAAACAAAGACATACATGGATCTATTTATCTGCATCAGAATGCAGCAGAGCAGGGAGCTTCTGGCATACTTAGCATATTTTCTACGTCACAACAACAGGCTTTTTCAAAATGCTTTTTTTTTCACATACTCAGGATTAAAAACAAATGAAAAAATACTCTGAAATGAGATTTTATGCTTCTTTTCCCCCCTCAATATATGTTTTCCAGCATCAGAAAAATGCTACAATAACATTAAAAAAAACACAATTTTCTTCAGAGTGGATCTTTAATGGGAATGATAGTTTGTTTCTTGCCAAAATGCACTGTGTTGAGTTTTAATTTTGTTGCTGGATGATGAGTTTGTTTTAAAAATGTCTGCAATAACCTCCAAAACAATGAAGGTGACAGATGGTGATCAGATATGCTGTGAGCCATAATGTTGATAACATTCGCCGGAGTTTTTTTCCCTTTTATAGATTTTTGAGTTGACAGAGATTTCAAAAAAATGATAAAATAAACAGGTGATATGCAGATATGATACTGCAGATGATATGAGGAGGTTCCTCTATGCCTCGTCTTTATCAGTGAGGGTGTTGGATCAGCAAAGAGTTCATACTCTATTGAGTAAAGCCAAGACAACCTCAAAAAGGCAGCAAAAGTTCTGAAGACGGTTCCAGGGGAGATAAGTGTCTCAGCTGCAGGGGCAAGCTCTTTGGTTGGAGTAATGCAGGCTCCAGGTTGATATAACACAAGGTTTTTATTTCACTAAGGAAAATTATTGGACAAAAGCGTGAAGGTTTAAGTTTGCAAAGAAACTCTGCAATCTTCCAGAGGACCTTGGTCAAAGATATCATCTCGAAAACAGTCATACTTTATTCTCTCCGCAACTGTTTTAGGATCTTGTGCACTTCCCTTTTAAACAATTTATACAAGATATTTTGATTTTCCTATTAACATATTGGGATCTTCTTTGAAAACTTTCTCCAAATTAATGCAAAACTAATTGACATAAAATGTAATTTGAAGAAAACAATCTTTCACCTCAAACTAAGATTATCATTTCATTTCAATTTGTTTAATTAAAGTATTTTAATTTGATTTAGCTGCATGGTGGTGCAGTGGTTAGCGCTCTTGCCTAACAGCAAGAAGGCCCTGGTTCAAGTCCTAGCTGGGGGACCTGAAACAGAACAACAATGGAGGACCTTTCTGTGTGGAGTTTGCAAAGTTCTGCCCGTGCATGCATGGGTTTTCTCTGGTGGCTCCGGCTTCCTCCCACCATCCAAAAATATGCTTCATAGGTTAATTGATTACTCTACCTGTCCATAGGTGTGACTGTGAGAGTGCATGGGTGTGTGATTGTGGTCCTGCAGCAGACTGGCAACCTGTCCAGGATGTCCCCTGCCTTAGCCCATAAGTGGCAGGGATAGGCTCCAGCAGCCCTGTGACCCCTGATAGGTCTAAAACGGATTAGAAAATGAATTTATTTTAATTTTATTTACATTCTATGCTCCACTTGTAAACTGCACATGGATCATGGATAATAAGTCAACAGCAGCAGGTAACCACTAGATGGTACCCTAGATACATTCAGCTGGTCACCACTGCTTACTGGAGAGTGGAGACTTTTCATGCCTGAAATAGAAGAATCTTGGCGATCTACTGCAACTCTGCTTAATTAAAAATGATTATACATGTAACCAATGATTTTTATTCACCTTTATTTAACCAGGATAAAAACTCATTGAGATTAAAAATCTCTTTTTCAAGAGCGTCCTGGCCAAGAGGCAGCAGCACAACAATAATACACAACACTTATATACACTCACACTCAATGATGATAAGTAAATCATCAACAGTGTCTGAAAATTAATAAAATCTCCAACATATTTAAGACATAAATACCGGTCAATGGTTTTCAAGAAAACCGTGTGTTCTTATGATGTTTCTTAGAAGAAATATTTCATTTTGCACCAGCAACACTTCACTACTGCGGGGGAAATCCACCTTCCTTCGATTTAACATATAATCATTTATTAAAATACCAGCTGGTTCATTTAGCGTATAAAAAAGTTATGTGAGAATCTGTGTCCGTCTCTAAAAGAAAAATGTTATTTTTGTACTTTATTTTACTGCAATGGACTATGGTCTTGTTATAGTCAAGGAAAAAAAAGTCCACCAATGACTCATTGTTTACGTTCTACGTTTGACCTACATTTAACATTAAAGTTGAGTTCTGTAGAATTCTAGGGCGGATTTTTTACGCCCACAAGGGTACGTTTGTAAAAGTAAACAGTTCATCCTGACAGACCTGATTGGAGCTCGAAAGTCCTTGTGAAAAAGTTGCACCGCTCAGCTGTGCAATAGATTAACAGCGTAACAAGCGCTCCCTTGGCGGATGAATACAGTTAAGCAGTACTGCGACTCTATATACCCTCGTGTTATCCACTCCTCCCGGTCTTCTTCGCTAACAGGATTGTACGAGTGTCTGGTCTCTAACAGGGAGCAATAATCACCCTAAAATGGCAGTGTGAAGGCGCGCGGCAGCGATCCTTGCAGCGGCAAAAACCCGGCAGTGCAACGGCTTATTGCACTGGCTATTTCTGGCAAAATGGCGTAAGTGTATTTTATTGACACATGATGTATGTGGGGCGGTTTTTGACAACTTACTGTTATGCCAGCTGTACTGACCCTCGTAGAATATAACTAAAATACCGGCTATGAGAAAAAAAGCTAATTTTCATTTTATAACTTATTTTAAGTACCATGTGTGGAACTGATACTTCCAGACCGAACTATTTGACAGCTGTTGGGACTGAGTCACTGACTAGTTGTTATTTTTCACATTATGTGATGTCTCAAGCCTGGATGTATTATATTACTAATATAACAAGGGCTATACACTTCCTCACGCTTTAAAAATGTTAATAACAACAGTAAAGTAATATGTACTGTTTAAAGTTGATAAATATTGTCAACGTGGCAAGATCAAAATGGCGTTTACTGCTGTCCTAAGCGTCTCGTGCGGATGGCTTTGTTGTGAAAATGGCGGTTGTCTTCCCTAATCTCGGCGGTAACTCCCGGCTATGGGCGGAGCTACCGGCTAGAAGATGACCAAATTAGGAAATGTTATCCGCTTGGGGCGGGACAATGCCTCTTTAGCAACACAGGGACACATACATTAAAGCATATTTTTAACAAATATTTGTTTGTTGCCTCATTAAAAAGATTTTTTTTCTTCCTAAAACGTATTTCTTTTTAAAATTTCAAGCAAAATGTGTCTTCTTTCATTAGTTAGAAACTCTTTGCTCGAGGAAGTATATCAATGAGGGCTTGGTCGCTGAGTCATACATGTTATAGATCATCTTATGATCAGATTTATTGTTGTTTAAACAGTTTTCTATAATTGAAGCTTATTAACTTAAAAGTTGATTTCACAGGCTTTCCTGATAAAAGCTTCTCATTAAAATGTCCTTTTCCTCGTCTTGTGTTGCAGGTCTCTCTCGGCAACCACCCTCAGCATTGCTGCCGTCGACAGCAGGACCGAACCTCTCGACTTGTTAACCCTGTCAGATTTCCCTTCGTATTTGCTTTCACCTATATCACTGACCACCAATGGCCATGACGCTCTCCCAGCTGGCTTTGGAGGACGTGGAGGCCCTGTGCTTAGGTTGGTGTTGGAACTTTAGATGCTTCAATAGAGCTATGTGTAATGCTACATTCACACAGGGCTCGGCATCCCGCGTTCAAACGACCACTTTTAATGAAAAGTCTTTGTAAATGCAAGTTTTGGGCTGTGTCACTGCACAAGTTTTTAAGTTGGTTTTCAGGCTCTATGTACAGAAAACGCTGAGCGCACGTTGAAAGTTAAACCAGGCTGAACTTTGACTACTCAGGGATTTTAATTTGATAGTGACGTATGATAGCTTTCTTTTTAAAACCCGGAAGTAGCAACTGTTTGAAAATTGATAATGGCTGAAAAAATAATAGTTGGTTTGTGCACAGCCGTGGTTATATTAGTCTTTTCTATATCAGAGTTGAGATATAAAAGAAAAAGCCTGGAGCACATTTAGCGAGATTTGCACTGCTTTAAAGTATTGCACCACGCCTCTTCCAGCTGTGATGCATTAGCATGCATTAGCATTAGGTAGTGACGGCCCTGTGGGAACACCGTATGCTAAAAGTGCGTTCAAGAACCCGCATCATATGCCTGGTGTATACGTAGCATTACAAACATAGAATTTCTATTGTTTGCGTCGATTTAATGGATTTGATTTTCCCGTACCAAAAAGGATTGATACCCGGGGGGGGTTGGAGCGTCGCGCTTATGTCATTGATACCAATTCGGAACTTTTTTGGGTTTAAATTAATAATCACGTTTTATTGTCAGGGTCCTCGTTTCTGATGGCTGACCCCATTGGGCCCCTTCTGGACCAAGATGAAGAAGAAGCTCTTTCTCCCTCCTCTTCCTTAGAGGTGAAGGTGCCTATGTCGCCTTCCCTCTCTTTCTCCTCATGTGCATCTGACCATTCTCCGTATCAGACCATGGCATTTTCTCCCTTCTCTCCTGCCTCTCCCCCTCCTTCTCCTCCAATTCACTCCTCATTCCTGGAGACAAAGGAGGAAGTGGACCTGCTTTCTTTCTCCCTGCTGGAAGCCAACGACCTGCTGAACTCCCATGATGTAGCAGCAGATGGTAAAGGTGAAGATTTGTCTTATTTTTACTGTATTAGCTCAGAATGTCACACTTTAACTGACAAATTAAATATTAATGATGTCTTTTTCAGCAGATGATGCTTTCGAGGACATGGACTGGATGTCAGAAAAAGTTGACTTGAGTGAATTTGACCTGGATTCTCTGATTGACTCCTGTTCATCTGCATCTTCTCCTGAGGACCTCCTGGCCTCGCTTGAGTCCCACGTTAACCTCAATCTGGACTCCTTTGAAGAAACCATTGGTGTCCAGTGCAATGCCTCCGACTTGGTTGCAATGTCTCAATCCCTCCCCATACAAACCTCTTCGCCTGAGGCTGAAAAGGAAGATGTGGCTTTTGTTCAGGAGGATGCTGAGAAGTCTAACAGGTCTCCTTCCTCAACACCCTCATCCCCTTCTCCCTCCTTCACGCTCGAGCTGGGGAGTGAGGTGGATGTTGTAGATGTTGGAAAAACAGCCACATCCCTCGCTGCAACCATCCTCTCAGATCCGAGTGGTGTCATTCAGACCACCAGCCCTATTGTGCTTTCCATTCCTTCCTCCGGCCACTTGGTGGTGGTTGTTACCAACAAGGAGCCCCCATTAATATCTATACCCAGCCAGCCAATTGAAACGTCCTCGTCAAGTGATTGTGACAGCGACTCTGGTATCGACTCAGTTGCCGGCTCGCCTCCTTCTCCTCCTACTTCCCCAACACCCGGTTCCTCCAGAACCAAACCCTACAGCAAACCTCAGTCTGCCTCCTCATCCTCCCCTAAAGCCCCCAAGGTTAAGTCGGTGTCTGGCGCTCCCAAGGTGGTTGAGAAGAAACTGAAGAAGATGGAGCAGAACAAGACGGCAGCCACCCGTTATCGTCAGAAGAAGAGGGTTGAGCACGAGCTGCTGAATGAAGAGCTTGAAGAATTAGAAAAGAAGAACCACGAGCTAAAAGAAAAAGCAGAGTCCATCTCTCGGGAGATCCAATACCTGAAGGATTTGATGGAGGAAGTCCGCAAGCACCGGCGTGGAAAGACCAGCTCAATGGCGTAGGCGACAGAAGGCTAACGTAGTGCGGTTTTATATCTTCATTTGCTCATGAGCCATTGCTGGAGACTGAAAGTGCAGTATAAGGTTGAGTGTGTAGAACCAGGTTGTAGAAGTTGATGAGATTAGTTTAGATGAGGGGGGCTGGGAGGTAGTAAGGTGAAGCATCTGTACATGCTTGTCTCTCAGCCCCCTGTATGACCTTGTTTGGAAATCCCCTAATTAACAGACTCTGTGCAGACAGGTAGTGTTTAACATTGTAGACGAGGCATGCAAAGCAGGAGTCATGATTAGTTCATGGTAGATGTTGGTAGTCAACAACAGCAGTCACAATCCTAATGGGTACATTTACCTTTAAACTCAGAGATTCTCCTCCCTGCCACACATTTGTCCACAGCTTTTTAATCCACTCACCTCCGTTGGACCTTCCTCTAAATCTATGTCCAGAAAGGGGCCTCAGCCTATTGAAAGATTCTTGATTATTCCACTGCTGTCAAGAGTTTTGTCTGTAAATAATTTTCTCCTCTATTGCTAATGCGGTTTCTGTTATTTAATGCAAAGTAACTTTAAATCATGCTCGGTAACTCTTGGAAATGGTGTTTGGCTTGTAAAATGCTTTGCTCTTTTTTTTTTTTTTTAAATAAATATTATTTCCTATACTACGCATGTTTCGTTTTTTGGTTTCTTTAAACTGTCCGGTAAGATGACCACATAAGTGCACATTTTAAGTACAGGAAGTGCCACCAGTGACTGAAAGATTTTTAGCTTTTATTTTGAAGTTCAACATGGTAATGGTATGTTTTTATGTATTTCAGCTTTTTCTTTTTTCAAAGTTAAATATTGTTTTTAAAATAAAAAAAAGTAGCTCAGTTTTCCTTTATGCTCAAAAACAACAATTGAAGTAGGCTAGACATGGAGGCAAAAAAGCGTTAAATCTACAATACAACCTTTTACCAGCAAGGAACAGCAAAAGTAAACATTTCTATTGATTTCACATTGAAATAAGAGTAACGTCTGAATGGTATTCATCAGTCCATAAGATCAAATATAATGCAGCCAAAGAGTGTCATCAATCTAGCAGTCGAATAATAAAAAGATGCAGTTTGGTGATTTTAAATGGGTTGGAGCTGTGATATAAATCTCGAGGTGATACAATTACAGTAAATCGGTACAAATGATTTAGTATTTTCTGCAAATTGTACATAAGCAGAGTTTTTTCATTTACCAATAAAATAAAGGAATAAAGCTGCTTTGACCAACTGGATTTAAAAAAAAAGTCTTTAGAAGTAGCACTATAAATATTGGTTCTCAAAAGAAAACAGAGAAACATTTTTAATCAAAGAAGTGAAAACCTTTCGTGGAACTGAATTAAGAGTCCTAAACCAATCACAAAGAGATGAAGATGAGTAACAGCCTCTGCTTTGAAAACCAGTTATTGATGGCCCCAAGTTGTTATTAAGACTATGCTCATTACCTGAGTCATAGTTTCAGTGTTAACACACCAATGGGTCACAGTAATTAAACATCAAAAGGTTAACTTTTTGTAAAATTTTATTTAGAAGATGCAAGATGGCACTAAAGGTCAACCACTGAACTGAATCAAGAAAAGTCATAAATTCCTAAAATGTTAATTGGTTGTATTCATTTTTATCATTTTTACAGAAAAAGTCATTGAAGAATCTAAAAACATTGAAGAAAACTTTTTAAAAGTAAAATTCCATTTTAAAGACCCCCTTTAATGTAAATCATGTTCTTGACATGTTCTTGTGGCCTTTTTCTGATGGTGGGGGACACATATTAAAAACATAGGCTTAAAACTACATTTCTGAGCCGTACTGAGTATTCAGATTATTGGGAATAAGAAGCAGACAAAACATGCCTTTGGAAAAAGCTTTTAGTTATGATGCAGAAACTGCAAACAGCAGGTCTTGAGCTCCCTGCTCCGCTCCATTCTGATGCATCCACTTGTAGACGAATAGATCCATGTACGTCTTCCTTTTCCTTGTCTGAGGTAACATCAGACTCAAAACTGTGCGGTTGAATAGCTCCAATATTGTTCGCCATTTTTGTTGCACCAGTAGTTATGTTAGGAGTGCGAGGAGCTATGAGCTAGAGGGAAAGCATGTGAACAGATGGATGACAGGAAGTGGGGCAGGCTTACCCTGTTCCACAACTTGGAGGCTAATTTCTAATGAACTACTGCTGCTCTACAAAAACTGTGAAGAAGTAAAAAGATAACTTTTTTTTTTTATTTTGGTTATAGACATCATAAAATTAAAGGACCACTGGGCTTTGAAAATAGCTCCAAAGATGATTGGAGTGGGACTTTAAAGGGAAATCACACACGAAGGTGAAAACATTGTCACATGCTAGCACCTGGAAAGGAAAGGGCTGCTTTCTGTCAGGGAGATTCAAGCTGCAGACAAACGATGAAACATCTGACATTTCTGAAACCAGACTGGTCTCACATGTCACTGTGGGGGTGGGGGAAGGGGTAGCATGAAGGCAGCGAGGGGTGACTGGGTTCATGGGCTGAAAACACTTGTGTGGAAGCTTGCATTTCAGAAGTGTACACTTGTGTGTAAAATATTACTCAGGCAAACGTGCATGTTATGTTGGCACCAAATGGAGACTTCCAAAGCTATCGGGTAACAAAATCTGAGTCTAAATGTGTTTCAGCAGAAGTTTCATACATTATGAAATAAGATTAAAGTCGGCTAATCTTGCAGGCTTGTGCAAAGCATCTGTGCAATGTTTCTAAGCGCTCGCCCTTGCCCAGGAGAGGCCTTGCCCTTCTGAGGAAGCACAGATAAGTAGACAGAGCTGCATTTCAGAGGACAACAATCATTCAAAAAAATTTAAACGTTTTGTGGTGGGAGTTGAGGTTACAGAATGGGTGGATAGGTCTTTTGATTCAGTTTTTAAGGTGGTTTGAACGCAGAACAATTTATATGATACTCATTCTACATTATTTTAGTGAAAACTATTATCAGATAACTTGCGTTTGTAAAAAGAGACATTTATTGTTTTACACGTACTTCTTTGTGAGGTTCTTCACATCAATGAAACTTGACTTTTTTTCTCCTCTGGGTCATGTGTGTTGTATTTTGGTACAACAACCAAATACGTCACACTGAGGAGGTATGCTGTTTCCCTCTCCAAACTGACGCTATTTGTTACATTTTGCTGAAAGCCTGCGCATAAATTATTTTTTTCACACATTGTTTGTAGGCTACAGACAGAGTGAGCCCTCCCCCCTCGTGCTCCAAACAGGAAGTATCCGCTGGCTCCAAAAAGCCAAAATCCCATAGACTTCTATAGTGAAATAAGCAGCTATTAATCATTGTATTGTCAGAATAACCATTCTTGCTCTGCTCTTTTTTTTTTACATGTTCTTGATAATCTTTTTTTTTTCATTACATTTTTTTCTGTAGTTCAAGTTATAAACTGTCCAGATGCCTCAATAGAATTATGCGGCCTCCCATCGAACATTTGAAATGTTTGCTTGAGATTAAGATTCTCCTGATCCCACTTTCAAATGGAAGCGTTGAGGCCTTTCCAGCAAGCTCATTCCTGATTAGTGAGGGTGGCCAGACCAATCACTGCTCATCGAAACATTTCTGGTTCCAACATGCCAATTAAATTATTAAATTACTTTGTTGGAACCAGAAGTAATCCATTTTCTATGGGTGATGTCACACTCAGTCAGTCTAGTTCTCATATACATTCAACGGTTTTTGATCCAGCCAGAGTTTTTCCACTTTTGCAAATGTCATTCCATACTGTGTTTAACCATTTAAATTGTTGTTAAAAAAATATGAGTGAAAATAAAAGACTATTTTCGATCATCTTTGTGTTCCATCAAGAGAAAGTGCGGACTGGGGAGGATTGGAGCAGCAGGACACTCTACTGAGAGCAACAGGAGCACATTCGTGTTACAAGAAGATGATCAGAATAGCGTAAGCTACAGAAATGGATTGACAATGGGTTCTAAATAAAGCACAGAAGCCCCTGAAGAAAACGCTGACATTCTATAGTCTCACTTCTACAAAGTCCTTGCTTGTAGTTTCAGCCACAACAAACAGTTCACTAAAATGATGACAGCCATAAAACCTGAACAAACGAAAAACCACACGTACCTGGCCTTGTACGTCACCTCTGGATTGTCCGTGCTCCTGTACCTGGCTGTGTACCCCACCTCTGGCTCGTCCGTGCTCCTGTACCTGGCCTTGTACCCCACCTCTGGATTGTCCATGCTCTTGTACCTGGCAGTGTACCTCGCCTGTGGCTCATTTGTGCTTCTGCTCCCATACTTGTCCATGAACCTCGCCTGTGGCTCGCCTCGTGCTCCCAGCCATCCCCCAACTCCATCTGGATGAAGCCCTGAACTGCACCATTATTTTCATTGAAACTGAAATTAATTCAACTTTATTCATGTAACCTTTTCCAGTCACAGAACGCCTCGAAGTGCTTTACATTAAATAAATAAATAATTTAATTAACAGTAGAAACAGTATCTTATTAAAACCCCACCAACACACATATACACTGAAAAAAACCCCACAGAAAAGCAGTCCATAAAACTCGAGGAAATGTAAAAACGACTTAAAAGCTAAACTAAAAAGATGAGTTTAATGGGGTTTTTTTTCCTTGAAGACCACCACAGTGTGAGGCTCAATTCAAAACTCATTTGATGTGTTACACTGTGACTTGAGGTAAACCGTTAGAGCTTCTATAATGACTGTGAGGATTGTGGCCTTCGTTTGGTTAGTTTGATCTTGGTTGTGTTTTTTTGGTTCCTGCTATGTTTTCAAATGTTGAGTTCACTTCCTGTCACAGCCACACCAGGATTGAGATGCTCTTCATTGAGTCAATTATCTTCAGTGAGTTGAAGTGGCTGGTTTTCAGTTTAGCTTGTTCAGAGTCACCTGGTTTGTAGCGTACTTTTAGACTTGTTTCATCTCGTTAAAAGTTTATTTAATAAAGTTTTTAAGAGCCTGAGTGCTGAGTCCTACACCACCAGTTCTTGATAATGTTTTTCTGCACTATAAAGCACATTTAAAAGCTTTAATTTTTTCAAAACTAAGAGCAGTATTATAATCTATGGATTAATTTTTGTTGTGTTAACTGATGTTGCAGTGATTCTGAGAGGTACATGGCACTCTGTGAAAATGTCGTTCTTTTTTTCTTCACCAGTGGCAAACAAGGTTGTTTGTTACTTTAAATACGCTAATGCGGCTAACGTGTAGGAATGTGGGTTGTTTTTTACACGTTTACTGTTTACTGACAAGCCTGGGAGTTAGCATACTCAAAGTAACGTTTATTTTAGCGGTATTGGTCTATTTAGGTTGGGAATTACAGGTATCGTTAGTATGCTGGCGCAGCTAATACTGTTAACGTGTAGCATGTTACAGACAAGTCCTAGAATTACTGTGAACACAGTTGATAAAGTCTGATTGACTGCCAGACTTGTCTCTGACTCTTGTCTCACTGAATAGACCTTATATTTCAGTGCAGCTCATACAGTATGTGACAGTAATAATAATAAAAAAAAAGACAAACAAGAAGTGCACCTTATAATCAATTCAGTGCTCTATAGTGAGGAAAGTATGGAATTTGTAAGTTTGTGTTGATTTTCTTTTTTCATATTTTTAAACTTTAAGTTTGAAACTGCATCATATTCTTACTTCCTGTCACTTTTGGACAGGACTTTTGGACAGTGCATGGGATTGAGAACTAGTTTTGGTTTTGTCTGTCCTTAGTACAGGGTACACTGCGTTCCCCACAATAACTCTCTGCTTTGAGAAAGTATCTGCAATGGCAGAGTTCTCACAAAGTGAAGCCTCCCTCATCACAATCACACAGTATGTATGGTGTGTTTGGGTGTGTGTGACCTTAAAATGAGGACACGCTCAAAACGAAAATATTAAAATACCTTAAGGCTCCTATCCAGTAGAACTAGTTCTGACTTGTATCACTTTTAACCTGCACTTTAGGCCAGCCCTTGAGCCGGGTGTGAGGCCATCTGCAGCTATATTTCACATTGCAGGACTTTTTGGCATTTCCATGTCCACATGTGTGAAACCAAGCAAGGGTTAGGGGCTATTCATAGTGCAACTGCTGTAAGGAAGTGGCAGCGAAGAAATCCAAGACACTACAACCAGTCACAGGTCTATTTCTGAATAGTATTGATTACATTGTGTGCTGGATTGTACAGTAAAAACTGCACAACTGTGAGAGGAGGGAGAGATCTAGGCTTGAAACTCCAGAAAAGCTGCTTTTTCTGCTGAAAAACCTTTTACACATGTTTCACTAAATTGCCTTCAAGCCACGTCCACACCAGGCATGTGACACACATTCAAGAATGTGCTAAACGTGCATTCTTGAATGCACATTTAGTCCATGCTGTTCACATCGGACAAGCAGAGAGGGGCTTCTTCTTATTATTCTTTTTCTACTGTTTACTGGCTTATGTCAGCCACCTACAGTTAGAGGAGGCTTCATGTGAAATGAGTGCAAATCTTAAGAATCTTGCTCCAGGCCTTTTCTTTCACAGCTCTATCTCGATACAAGAAATAGATGTTAAATAACGCCAGTCGCAGAAACCACAATTATTAATTTCCCCTCCATGATCAATTTTCAATTGGTTGGAACATTTTTTTTTAAAAGGGACTCCATTCATTCGTCACAACCAAATTTGAGTCCCCTGATTGGTCAAAGTTTGACCTGGTTTACCGGCCATTTTCAACACACAATGAATCGCCCCCATTTTGTATGTAAATTCCAAAAACAGACGTAGAAATTTGCGCAGCTATGCGTGAACGTGAGAGAAACCTGAAATGCACATTTACCAGCACTTACAAAGACTATTTATTGGAAATGGCTGCTTGAACATGCATTGCTGAGGGGGATGTGAAAATACCTTAAGACTTTTGTTTTTTTTCAAAATAGACACGTAAACATTTCAATAGCTCACTGAATTATTCTGAGGATTTGTAAAATACAAAACATTTAAATTGTATCACCTTGCAAGAGAAATTGTTTGTCATTTATGTTGTTTAAAAAAATGTCTACTTACTTAGTCATAAACCACTATCAAACACAAAATTGTCTTTTTTTCCCTATGACTCTGCTGATTTACCACTAAAACAATCTACTGCTAAAAGTATTTGTCTCAGTGTTTGTAAGAGACAAAATGGAGTAAGTGTAAAACATTTTTAAAAAAATCAACAAATACTTGTCACGGCGCGTAGACGGATCCCAGAGCAGAGTCAGACTGGATGTGTCAGATAAGTGATGTTTATTAGCTTCACTAAAGGAACAAGAACCAAAGGCGGCAGACTGGCGGTGAAGGCAGGAGGCTAGGCCACAGAGAGCGATCACAGGAACTAGGACGAGGCCACATGGAAAGGAAAATAACCTGGCAGGTTGGAGGAGCCAGGGAGAAGGCTTTTAAAGGACCAGTGTAGATTGGGTGCAGGTGTGCAGGGACACCAGTATAGAAGACCACGCCTCCTGCCCCAGGCCACCCTGCAGAAGCACAAAGCAGACAAAACATAAGTACAAAACCACAACAACATAAAACCAAATAAAAGAAAACACCAAACCATAACAATACTAGGCCTTCACAATGGGTCGCAAATGTATCGTTATCGCGATATCAAGCAATAGGCATATCGCAAAAGACGGCGAAAATTGCAATAAATGGTTTCCTTAAATGTGTTAAAACAATCTCATGGCACCTTGAATGATCTAACGAATCAAATAAATCCCTTTATGCATCTAAGCAATCGGATGGAACCTTTTTATGTTAGATGTTTGCATCATATGTAGGCGTGAGTTATTTGGAGTGTAATTTAATGTCTAATTTATGTTGGCTCTTTTTTAAATTAAACTGTTGCAGTATCATGGGAATGTCTGTTTATTCATTTACCGCAAGTAATATCATTATCGCAATATTGATCACCAATGTCGCAAATCGTGAGTTTTCCTCATATTGTGTATATTGTGCAGATTCTTGTTCAGCCAAATACCTATAGACCCCAAAGTGCTGTAATGACAGAGAACACACACGCAAACATATACACAAAAAGTAATCTTACAGACACAGAGCAAAGTGTGGAGTGAGGATGTAGATGAAATCTGCTCTGCCAAACGGTGTCAATTTGCTTAGACATGATAAGAATAAAATCAAAACATAGAATGAGCAATAATATGAAGCTGATAGTCTTTATTTTCCAATAATTGCTCCAACAGTAGATCTCTTCATCAAGTTGTTTGTTTGTTGTAGATTGGCTCTTCATAGTCTTGTTCTGTTGTATAATCTTGTCCCCAGTGTCCTTCAACAGCGCTTTGGTCTTAGTCATGGTGGAGAGGTTACAGTCTGACTGTTTAAGGATGTGGACAGGTGTATTTTATGCGGATAGTCAGTTTAAACAGGTCACTTTAATACAGGTAACAAGTGGAGGAGAGAAGAGTTTCTTAAAGAATAAGTAAAAGGTCTGTGAGGGACACATTTTTTGCATGTTTGTAGATGACCAAATACTTATTTTTTTTACCATAATACAAATACATTCTTTAAAAATCATAAAATGGTATACTCTAAATCTTTTTTTAACCTTTTTATTGTCACAGTTACCTATGATAAACATTACGGACTTCTCACATCTATTTAAGAGGGACAAGTTGCAGAATCTGAGACCAACAAATACCCTTTTTGCCCCACTGCATCAGACTTTCATGCAAAGAATCCCCCTTTTATTTTAAAGTTTCGTCCTCTTTATCCCTCCTAAACCCCGGGACTGATAGTTAAATTGTTGCATCATATTTTGTTAATCAGAACATGAATGTTGCATCACATCCTCTTCACATATACTCACTCACTTCGTGTTTCTCACTTCTGCCACTTACATGTGAAGTGAAACAAGAAACTTAAAGCAATAATTTACCCGAAACGTACATGATTACAATAATTAAAATAGGACCTAAAACTCTGTTAATTCAATTCATTATTCATGCAGCTTTTGCTGAAAAGCACTCTTTAATGCAAAGGCCCCCTGACAGTTTGGAATAAAAGTAACAATTGAAGCTTCCGTCATATTGGTCCTCTATTATAAATGCTCAAACAACACTCACTAACTTACTCTGTGAAAGAATAAAAGCCAATGTGATTTCATTTTTGTAAAATGTTAAACATAAAGCTTTCATGAATTTGAAAGGACAACCCTGTAATTAGAAGTTTAGCAGAAACTTGAAATGACATTCTGACCCAGAATCAAATGCGACTATGCAAACACATCTGTGAGGCAAGCAGCAACAAACAGCTTCCCCCCTCCAAATTGAATGCAACTCACAACTGTTGTGTGTACATGCAGGTCACTGTGACCTTTGGGTGCCCCACCCAGCTGAGTTAAGTCAACAACACTAAAATAGCTCAACAATATCAACATGAACAATTAGTGAAAGACCCACAAAGTAAATTGTGTTTTTGGTGTTGAACATGCTCTTTTAGCATTTTTTCTCATGATAGAGGACACATATAAAGATAAATTAAGCTAAAAGTGCATTTCTGAGTAATACTTTATCCAAAATGTTTTTAATCACGAGCAGACAAAAAGCTGTTGGGAAAAGCTTGTAGGTGTTGATGTAGATGTAGAAGCTACAACAGCAATCCTTAAGTTCCCTGTTCCGCTCCATTCTGATGCATCCACTTGTAGACGAATAGATCCATGTAGGTCTTCATTTTTCTTGTCTGAACTGGCATCTGACGGAAAGTAGGTGCGGGCTTACTCCTTACTCCCCCCAACGGTCCCCCCCAACCCACAACTCAGAGCAGATGTCTATGGGTGGCAGTGGTTCAGGTGGTTGAGCAGGTCGTCCAATGATTGCAGGGTCGGTGGTTTGATCCCCGCTCCTCCCAGTCAACTGTTGTGAGGGGTCAGAGGGGTCGTAGGCGCCACACTGGCAGCCACTCCTCTGTCAGTCTGCCCCAGGGCAACTGCGACTACATCAGTAGATTACCGCAACCAAGTATGAATGATGAGCAAATGAATAGTGGACACAATGCACTTGGAAACGTGTAGATAAATCTAATCCATTATTATTATAATTAATGAACCACTGTCTCCTACATGTTTTTTTTTAATGTTGCCTAAAAATGCATTTTGAAGTTGTTTGGAGTAACTAAACCTTAGTTAAACTGTCTGAGTACATGGATGGTTGTAGCCCTCAACTTTGAGACATATTCCCCGCTTGCATTGACAAATTATGTTGGGCAACAATCTAAACAAATATGACAAAAACTTTGTGCTTTAATTGATCTACAGCTCTTTGAAGTCTTGCTGTAAACTTGAAGAGGCTTGTCATCGGTATTACATGTGCTGAAAACCACAAAAACTGGATGAGCTGGATAAACTTTGCCAAGGTTGATTAATGAAAAAAGTTTATTTTAACCTTAAAGTTTTTGCTTTCTTTCTTGAAACAAACAATTTTCTGCATTTTAGCAACTCTCCCATACATTTCATGAAAAATTTTATTATAAAAATTTGAATCTTTTCTTGTAAAAGAGATGTGAGAGTCAGTCCAAGACGTTTGTGTTAGAAGTTCTTTCAAGGCAGTGACTTACTGGTATTCTTTTGAACTGTCTGTGTTTTATTTTTAGAATGAACATTTGGGTTTTTCTTCCTTCAGCTTTGAATTGCACATAGTCTGACCCCTTTCCTTCCCCAACTACAGTCTATCACCCAGCTGACATTGTCCGCTAAAGGGTATCGGAGAAGCTGAGCTCTTTAACACGGTCACGGGCAGCAGATTATGAAGATTTACTCTGTGAATGTGAGACAACACACATGTTCACTTAGAGCAAAAGACTTTTAAACATCTGCTTAAGGTTTACTTTGAAAATGACAACTTTGCGTTTGAAGCAACCAAAAGGTTTGAAGGCCTGTAATGGAGAAATTTAAGGTAAAATAGAAGCTCATGTGTTAAAAGTTAGATTCTATTTTTAACTGGAATCACAAATTAGCGTAAAATGTATAATTAGAGGGGAAAAAGGTCATGTTGTTAAAAATTTGGAGTACATTTTTTGTTAGTGTGATGAGTCAGTCTGGACTTTTAATTGACATGCTATTCAGGAAAAAGGAAGTGAGTAACTCTTCTAGTAAAGTAGGGTGGAATTAAGAGAAGTGACACATGGCTGTTGCTAAATTGTGGTTTAACAAGTTTTCTTTCAGCATAACTAAGAACTTCTAATCCTGTCACTCTTTGATGTGTAGCACTAAAGCGCCACCCTCTGGTCAGTCTTAAATCTACTAGTAATGACTTTTAGTTGGACTGAAGGTATAGTGGGGACCACTGTTGTTAAACATTAAAGTATGTAAAAACAATGCAAAAGAATTTAATTGAAGTTGTCTTTGATTTGATCAGAAGATCACAGGATTACATTTTAATGGAGAGCGCAAAATTTGTTTGGTTACATGACAAACAAAAAATGACATTACTTTTAAACTAATAGTTAAATAAGTCATTGATTCATTTTCTTAACCTGCTGTATCACTTTCGTTGTCACAGGGTCACTGGTGCCAATCCCAGCTGCTGTTGGGCGAAGGTGGGGTGCACCCAGGTACCACCAATTAACCTACACAGCAGGTTTTCAGACTGTGGGAGGATGCGGAGGCATCTGGAGAAAATCCACACATGCATGGAGAGAACATGCAACTATGGCCAGAAGATGTGGATTTGAACCAGGGCTTTCTTGATGTGAGGCAAGAGTGTGCGCCTCTGCACCACCAGGCAGCCTCTGAATCAATCAATATTATTGTGTTTTCTTGAAAAATCACTTTGAAAAAAAGAAATCTAGATCTACTGGAATGAGAAACTGAACCTCAAGATGCTTCTTTTATTAAATTCAATGTTAGTTCAAAAGGAGAAAGTCAACCAGCAGATATTTGAAGAAAACTAAGTTACATACTTAGAGAGCAGAAAAATAATTCATTTCAAGACAATTCAAAGACACACATTATCATCAATTAATTCAAAAGGTACTTCCCAGTAGTTGTATGACATCAAGTGACATGCAGATAGTAATGCAAATGGCAGCTGAAGTAAAGAGTCTTGGAGAATCAGTTTAGGGACAGGAACAAAGTCACATAAAACTACATAAACACCAAATCAAAATGCAACAAAGGTAATTTAAGCTTTCAAAAATGTTATGTATACATTTATCATTTTCTCTTCAGAGTCTTGCCTTCAGGTTAACACAATATCAACCATCTACAGGTTCCTAGACATCACATTCAGAAAAAAAAGTTCCCTAAAAGGAATAACTTGTGGCCAAGAATTTGTATTTTGTGTTTTTGTGTGCTCAAATGAGTATTTCTGGGCTAAAAGTAGCATTTTGTTTGCTCATATTTGAATTTTGTGCACTGAAATGAGCATTTTCTGGGCAAAAAGGAGCATTTTGTAGGTACAAATTAGAGTTTTGTTCACTCAAATTAGTATTTTGGTGCACAAATTAGTTCTTTGTGGGCACAAACTAGTATTTTGTTGGCACAAATGAGTGTTTTCTTAGCACAAATTACCATTTCATACAAAAAAATTATTATTATTTAGACACAAGTTAGTATTTTGTGGGCATAAATTACTACTTTGTGGGCACAAATGATCATATTGTCTGCACAAATCAGAGTTTTGTAGCCACAAATTAGTAGGAATCGATGATACTAAAATACTAATTGGTGCTCGCAAAATAGTAATTTGTGCCCGGCAAAAACGTATAATTGTGTCCCAAAAATGTTTAATTTGTTGCCATGAAATACAAATTTATGCCCACATATTATTAGTTACTTTGTGGCCACGATCTTTTTTTTTTTTTAATGTCATGTCCAGAGCTCCATAATCATGCAATGCTTAGGCAGAAACCTAGAGAGGCCTACATGCTACAGTCATTAATAATTATTAGATTTTTTTTTAAAAGGAACTACATATTAGGGCAGCAAAGTGGTTAGTCCCCTGACCTGGCTCAAATCCTGGCTGAGACCCTTCTGTGTGGAGTTTGCATGTTCTCTACATGCATGTATGGGATTTCTCCAGTACTCCAGTCTCTTCCCACAGTCCTAAAACATGTTTCATAGGTTAACTAGTGGCTCTGAATTTCCCCTTGGTGTGGCCCTGCAACAAATGGGCAACCTCTTTTCGAGAAGCCCAAAAGAGATTCAGCAGGCTGTGAAGATGTAAATATGGAACTGTAAATTAACATGTAATTTTTCATGTTATAAAGCCACTGTATTTACTGAATCAAATTATTAAGTTGTATGTTGCCTCGAAACATGCAGTGTCTTTGTTTTCCTGTAGATGGCGACAATGCGCCTTTTCTCTTTCAGCGGAAACAGGAAGAGCGATCAGAATGCCCTGGGATGTGGTTGAGTACGGCGGTGGCAGCGATTCTAGCCATCTGTCTTGCTGTTTATTACGAGCAGAGGAAAGCAGTTGATGACAGGTCGGGTTTCTCTTCAGAAATTGTATGACGTTTACAACTTTACTGTTGCGAAGGTACGTCAGATAAACTGGTCTCGAGCGTTTAACTTTTATTAGGAGGCAGGCGAGGAAGCTCTGTCATATACTATATAGCACTTCTTTTTCATTATTCACAAAAAATCATCCACTGTTTGCGCAATGTAATTTTTTTGTATCCGCACCTTAAGCACTTAGAAAAGTGTATTTATTTATATATAAAAAAGTCTAAAAATGGGAAAGCTAATCAAATTTCAGCAAACCGAAAGTAAGTTTGTTACATCCTGAGTCCAGTGCCCCCCATGTTAAGAAAAAATCCGAATAAAATGTCTATATACAAGATTTTTTCCTAGTCCAGACCCAGGCAAATTTAATCTGCTAAAACAAATAAAATAAAAAGCAGTACAGTGTACTGACAAATAAAAATGCATTATTTCTGAAAATATGTCAATAAAGTTATGTGAAACCAAACGCAAGTCTATTCATATCTGAATTTATATCATTTCTAACCAACATATAGATCATCATTTCTGTAAACATTGTAGCGCTCCTATGGAAAGATGGAGCATCGTGGTACTTACTCCCTTTGTCACGTGTTTAGGCATCAGAAATGACTTATTGCTGTAATGTATTTTTCTGCCACATCAGCATTCTTCAGTTTTTTCTTAAATAACTTGATAGTGAGATGTATGTTATTTGTAATAAAGATATTAAAGCGATAAATCAGTTAAATACAATTGGAATGCATATGTCACCTTGTTTCAATATAGGATCAAATGAGTAACATTTAGTAAAAATTCAGAAACTCTGATTTTATAAATGTAGACAAACCCACCTCTAAAAATCTTGATGGTTTAAAACCAAGTAAAAAAAGTCAGGAATCCCTTTTCTTCTCTTCTTCCTCCTCGTCTGCAGTATGTCCTCCGCTTTTCGCCGTCACGTCATTTGGGAGTCGCAGGGGCTCGTGGCCTACCTTCATCCTCGACCGTGGACCCCCGGCTCAGTGATCCTGGAGAGCAGCACTCCCAGTCGACCTGGGGGGAGCATCTTCCAGCTGGAGGAGTGGGAGTATCTGTCCTGGCTGCTGGGTGCCAGAGCCGTGGCTGCGCTGCTGTGCGACAGGCTGGCTGTCCAGAGATGTGCGCTGGTCAGCAGACCTCACAAAGACAGGCCTGCTCAGGTAACAACCCATGTGCCGTGAACGAACAGGGCTCTGAAGTGAGGATAGTCATGGAAATATAGTTATCCATACTACACAGACCAAGAATCAGCTCCCAAGTTTATTAATCGTCACAAAATAAGCTTTTGAATTCTTAATTTCTTTAATACAAAATATTTGATTTAAAGGTTAAATCAGTAACATTTATCTCAATATTTTGACAGTTTTTGTCACTCAGTGTCAAACATTAAAGACCCTTTCTGGTAATCTTTTGATCTATTTCAAAGGTGTTCCCAGTGGTCTTTAAATATGATGTAATCTTAAGACTAAATCCAAAAACCTGCGTTGTTTTCTAGGCTATAGTTTTTGCAGTAATCCATTGGAAATTCACCTCCAAGTTGTGGGCTGGACTGTTGGCATGGAGCAATCCCTGCCCCCACTTCCCATCACCCAGCAGCTCCCTGATCTGCTCCATTCTGATGCATCCACTTGTAGATGACTAGATCTATGTACTTTTGTACGAATGGAAAGCACAGATATTGATCGCCATTTTTGTTGCACCGCTAATGTTAGTTTGGGGTGGTGAGGGGCTGTAAACTAGTGGGAGAGTGTAAACAGAGAGCTTCAGTAAAGGGGAGGGGACAGACCAATCACGACTTAAGGACTCTAGTTCCAACTTGGCGATGGACATATTGCGGACAAAATGAATTGACTTCATTTTGTTGGAACCAGAAGCAAAGCATTTTCTATGGGTGAGGTCACACGCGATCTGTCCAGTTCTATTATACAGTCAGTGCTCAGAGGTGAATTCCTAATGAACTACTGCTGCTCTGCTGAAACTGTCCATGAAAACCACACAGGTCTGTTTTGTTTTTGTCTTAAACGGCATAATCATAATTAAAAGATCACTGGGAGCACTTTTAAAATAGATCAAAAGATGATCGGAGTGGGACTTTAAGATCAAATGTAGTATTTAAATTTAAATTTAAATGTAAGGCATAAAAGGAAATCCCTGTTTGTCAAAAACACTGAAGTCCACCCCGGCTGACAGATGCTTCTTTGCTGTTGTTTCAAAAGATTCGCATCCTCCCTCTTCACGGTCTGGATGCAGAGTGGCGCCCTCACCTCGCTGGAGAAGAGGAGCACAACGCCTACGACCCCGGTTACTGCACCTCCAAGACTGCAGCTCGATGGAGTGACTCCAGCCTCACGGACATCCAGACCAGGATCCGATCCAAACTCCCATTCCAAGATGCTCAACCTGATCTCACTTTCCTTGGGGATGATCCTGCTCATCCTGGGCTTTTTTCGCGCATTGTCCGTGGGGAGGAGCAGCATTGGAGGGTCTGGGAGGATACAGATCATGTGGCTTTTCTCACCCCTTTCCCCAACTCCCCAGGCTTCACGGTGCTCGTCCCACGTCGCCCTCTAACGTCTGACATATTCAAACTAGAAAAAGGCCATTATGAAGGGTTGGTGCTGGCTGCCAAGAAGGTAGCTGGTCTCCTTGAGGAGGGTTTGGGTGCCTGGGGGGTGGGGCTTATTTTTGAGGGTTTTGAGATTGATTACGCTCATGCCAAGTTGATCCCACTTTTACCACGTCTATCAGGGACAACAGAAAATCCCACTAGATGCCAGCCTCCCCAGTTTCACCCCACTTATCCGGGATATGTGACCTCAGAGGATGGACTTGAGGCCAGCTCAGAAACTTTAGGAGAGATGCACTGTAAAATTATCAATGCATAATTCTGTTAGAAATAAATCTATTCTGTATTAAGCAAAGTTCATTGTGATTTCTTACCTTGGTTCAAGACAAGTATAACCTTCAGTATACTACCTTACTATTAAGTGTTAAAACGACAATAAATGAAAATAATAATGATAATAATAATTAATAATAAGGATATTAGTTGTAATGAATAAGAATTATTTTTATGGCATTCTGGGGTAGGATATATGTTTAAAATATTCTCACCATTTAAACTTGATTCATGTTGATTATGCCTTAACCCTTGTGCTATGCTAGGCACTTTACCGTTGGGAGTTGGGTCATCTAGACCCACTAGACAGTGCTCTGAACCTTTTTTTTTCAACGATTTGTGATCTTCACTGGTTCAATGGATTACATGAAATTTATCCACCTTTATCCACCTTTGTTATGGTATGGAGAACACGTCAAAGTAAGGGTGGGGTCATCCAAGACAGCACAAGGTTACGCACAATGCCAGCATTAATAGCTTTCAGTGCTTCACGTGTACACTCGAGTATTAAAAACTTACAAATACAAACTACAATTTACACACCTACAACTTGAAATTATGCAGATTAAAACTAACTAGAATTCAAAACTTACAAATGTTTAAATAGTATGCATCAATCGCATGATATTTTAAATATAATTATCCTGTTTTTAGCCAAAATTAAAAAAAACGTGTCGTTTTCTAGGACATACTTTCTATAGAGCGGCATGAGTTCATTTGAAATTCACCTCCGAGTTGTTAGCAGGACTTTTGGCAGAAAGAATCCTTGTGAATCTGCTTCTCATTCACAACAATTTGAATAAAGAAAAACTCAGAAATGCAATTTTAATCCCAATTGTCTTTATAAATATCCTCCATCATCAGAAAAATGCTGTTTGAACATGTTGATATCTTATGATAATATTTATTTTCAGACATTTTAAAAGAAAAAGAGAGACTAGATTAAAAAAAGAAGAGAAACAAGAAATATCTGAGAGGGAGTGAGAAAAAGAGGAATCCTTATATAAATTCTCACACCCATGCCCTAGACCAAACTTATTACCCCATCCATTGTACCCACTACCTATGATAGCCCTGTTCTCTCCCTTATGAGTACACTTTCAGATAACAATTACAATTACACCTATAGATAAATATACACATAGAAACAAACACAGATGCATTTATGTAAAAACACTTTTGTTTTAATTTAAATCCTATTTCCTAACACACACAAGTGCACCCCCACAATATTTACAGATAAATCACTGTTTATTAATTCCCTTTCTATGTATTTTTTCCTAAACTAATGTTCGGACATTGTTTTAAATGTTCCACAGCCTTGCTCCACATATTGATACAAAAAATGTTTTATTTGTTTGTGCGCGCCCTGTGTATAACAAATTGGCCCCTTTCCCCAAAATTATATTTCTCCTTTCTTTTAATGAATAACTTTTGTAAATTTTTGGTCATACATTATTTTCTACTTTGAATATTATTTGAGCTATAAAGTATTTTACCAAATCAAAAGTTTGAGTTCTTTTAACTGTATAGATAAGTTACTTGTATGATTGAGGTAACTTCCTTTGTGAATAATTCGTATTGCTCTTATTTTTTCTTGTTGCAATTATTCCACCACACTTCTATGCAATAGGATAAATATGGCAGAATAAATGCACAATATAATTTGTTTTAAACTGAGATGTTTCTGGACAATTTAGTTTGCAGATATCTAACGTGCTTTCCGGTTTAGTTTGTCATCAATGATAACCCATAGAAATGTATTCATGAATTATTTAAGATTTCATCCCATTTCCGCATATGTCAACATTCATATTTGTTTTATAATGATTACTGAACAGCATCATTTTTGTTTTACATATGTTTAGATAAAGCTTAATTGCATCATAGTTTATCTATTTCCTATGTTACAAACAGCATAAACGGAGTGGCTCTTTAAAAATGTTTTCATGAATTTTCTAGGACAAGGCTAATACTTGTATAAAGTTTCTCCTCTCAGATCGACCCGCAGCACCTACCTTCCACTCTCTCCATCTTTGTGATGTACAAAAGGGGCTCAATGCTGCAGCTTAGATCCATGATGGAGAACACGCTGATACTGATCTTACAGAAGTAATCGACAAACGTGTAGTACGACACAAAGGGCATGAGTGCCACAGGTGGCAGGTAGTTCACCACAATGATGCCCAGATTGATCAACACTATCCTAAAGGCTTTCTTTTTCACAGGGTGCATCACTTCTTTTCCCGCCACAGAGCGCCGTAGCACCCAGATGATGGAAATGTTGCAGTACACCATGACTGCAAAAGCAAAAAGGATAACTCCACTGAAGATTTCCGCCACACTCAAGACTCCCAAAATGGACTTGGTGAGCCCGTGTGCCAGGATGAGGCCCCAAACCAGCACAGACACGCAGACGCGGGTCATGCCGTCTCGGTAAGTGGAGAATAAAACAGGGTGGACGACAGCCATGTAACGGTCCAAACAGATGCACACCTGCAGTTTCACACAGAACAAACCACATCACCTGAAACAGCTTTTGTTTTTATCAGCAGTTTAGTTATCTAACATGTCAAATGTTACACAAAAGGCCAAAAAATGTTAACCTTATTTATTTATTTTGAGATGTTAAGGCATTAATTTGGTTGTGCATAAAAATGTGCCCCAGATAATGGACATAATAAAAGACAGACAGTAAAAATACCTTCCATATTTGGATTTAGTTTTGAATCAGTGGACTTTTGATCAACTTTTCTTGGCTATGTCTCTGCTTTTTTTCATTGTTGTGCACCTTTTAGTTTACTTTGTGTACTTCAAATTTTCTTACTCATTTAAGACCCCTCCCCCTGTGGGCTCATTTTATATGGACAAAAAAAAAATGTTTTAGCAGACAAAAAATCTCTAATGTTTCTTTAAAGAATATTTTTAGTATTTTATTTCATTTTTATATTTAACCATTTTAAAAATGTTTTAGGAATAGCGATCTTATTTTGGTTGTAAATGGTCTTTATAGGATTTATAAATTAACATTAATAACATGGCACACATTTTGTCATTTCAAGGTCTTTTTTTTTTTTATAGATTTCTGGCTATTTTATCTTCACTCACTATAGTGGACCGCTTGCTAACTCACATTAACAATAAGAAAATGTAAATACATTAAAAAAGATAGTGAGGACTAAACATGCTGCCCTCAAAGTGTTGATCTGATGCTGCAGGTAAAAAAGATGCACACTGTCAAATGCACACACACAAACTTGCACAAAAGAAAAAAAAATAATTTTCAATCCATAAATGCTTAGGGGTTCTTGCATTTCTTTCATGTCTATGCAACTATTTCACTAAAAAAACTGAAATGTTTGTGTGTGAATGACAAACTGTTAAAATTGCTTCAATCCCTGAGACTTACAGTTGCAAATACTTTTACATGTGTTTCAAATGATATTGTGTACCATTTTATCAGTGGAAAAACCCTGGAAAATCCTGTGCAATTGAAGACCCTTCACGCTACTGACTAACTATGTAGCCAAGAGGGGGGGGCTCAAGTCTGGGTCTCCCTGTGCCAGTCCCTAGCCCGGATAAAACTCAGGATTGTCTCAGGAATGGCATCCAGAGTAAAAATCTTTGGCAAACCACCTGTGTCAATCAGTGAGAACTGAGGTGCTGTGGCGAACCCTGAAGGGATATGCCGAAAGGTAAACAACAGATCATGCACCTTTTTCAGCTGAATATAGACAAAAATGCTTTATTTAACCCATCGTGACGATCAGCATCTGTATCGCTTTCTTTTGCCGGGGCAGTCACGGTCGGTGCCGGCTCAGCTAAATGCCACGTAATAAATAGTCGGCTTATTGGGAAAAATGCGATCTAAACTGAAAAAAATAACAAGAATAAAGTACTAAAAACTGATTGAATATTTATTTCTTTTGTAAGTGACCATGGTATAAGCGGGATAATGGCCTTCAAAGTGTATAATATCAGAAATGAATGCCCTTCGCTGAAGCAACATAACATACATTTTTCATACCATTTTATTAAAACATAGCTTCCTGGTATTTCAATCAAAATTTATGCCAGATATGTTGAAAAAAATTCCATTATGAAAAAAAATTGTCTTCATAAAACTAGAATAGCGTTTCAACTATATTCACATTTTGTCTTCATTTGATAAGTTCCCAAATTTTGTGGTGCTGAAAAGTTTTTTTCTTCTGTTATATAAACCAAGAAAATGTCAGCAGTATACCAAGTCTTATGTTTGGTCCATTAATAAGTTGTTTTAAGGCATTTTATAACCCCGTAGCATACATTTAGGAATCATATGAATATCAGGATCAAGAGATGTCTATGTTTTATTTTTATCAGCTATTGGCCTGTAGAAACTGAAAGGATTTTGATTTTAAAGTCAAAGCTAAATTACAGAAAATTTATAGCAGTAGTGGATTGATGCATATTTGCATTGGTAGGGGTTAAGGGGTTAAATATTTTGTTCATATTTTCCATTACTGAAACTTACACCAGGTAAATTAAAGATACGATAATATCATATTTTTAATACTATGATAATATCTTAAATTAACTTGGTAAATAATATTATAGTTTAGTATATTTAATACATGTCTATCGGTCAGCATGCTGCTTTTTCAGTTTTGTTTTCTATAAAATTCAAACTGGTAGATGAACTTACGAGAAAGAGTGGTCCCACATCCTTCATCCCATATGCAAATCTTACAAAGTAAAAGATGCGATCGTCATGCAGCACTAGTCGGTTGACCATGTCTAGGGGTGTCATCAAGCTGAAGTAGGCATCCAACAGTGCAAGGTTGAGGATGAAGATGTCTGATGTGGAAGCGTCATTTTTTCTGGTGGTGATCTGCCAGATGACCAGTATGTTACATGGCGCTCCCATTGCGAAGTTGAACACCTTGACCCCGAAGTAGAACACAAAGCCATAAGGGGCCACAGCACATTCTGGATACTCGTACCACGGCAGAGGGGCCTTAAGGTTGGTGGAGTTGGCGTAAACGCTTCTGTTGTACATTTCAGGACAAAGTTCTGATGGTGGTGGAAGAAACTGGGACACAGAAGAAGAAAGTTCATTTCAGTCAGACTTATATGCCATACTGAGGCAGCGTTTGTATTTCATATTTGCAATTGGTTCTTTATAGAAAAGTAGCAATCATATCAAAGATCTCACCTTCTCAGTCCTTTGTCTTCTCACTTTCTGGCCTACTTTCTGCCAGCGGATCCCTGGAACCAGCTCCCAAAGACCAGAACGCAAGCATGCAGGTTATCTGCAGCCTGTTCCAAACATTTTCTCACCCACACTGTTCTGTTTTCAGAGTCTGGATTGCTTGGAAATACGTGAAGGGTGTGTTGAAATAGAGTTAATGAAGCTGATTAGTGAAGCAAAACTAAAAAGGGGCAAATGTTATCTCATAGCCCCGCCTTTAAACCTCTCTTTGTTAAAAAACATGCTTTAGAAAAACCCTGTTGTAATTAGCTTATTAAATTGCTATTGTTCGAGCGTCTAGTTTTTGTTCTCATATTCCCAGTTGTAGGGCTCTAAAGATTTTATGTTATTTTCCCCGAGCAGCTGGTCCATTGTTGTTGGTCCATTTGTGTCTGGTGCAGTTCATGCTATGGTGCAAAAAGCCTGAAATAAGGTCTTCTCTCATGGGTGTGAAATCTGCAGCAGCACTTAATATAACTTCACCTCACTGAGGCAGCAATGTTCTGTAAACAAGTGATGCAAGGCCAGCAAATGAGAAATCTACTGCAAGATATGACTGAACTGTTAAGAAACTAAACTCTGTTGGGGGGAAACACTAAAGCACACCCACACAGTGTGTTGTATGTTTCATTTAGTTTTTTTGTTGATGTTATGTCCTTAATGTTTGCTAGAACACCTGCTCAATACAGGACAATGTAGTTTGACCCAACGTTGATGCCCTCTTTGCTACATGCCCCTTCCTTTGCTCCTCTGCCATTGCCACCCTGGTCAGGGATGCATGAAAGACATTTTTAAAAATATATTTTTTTCCCTAAATGGTGGCTTTTCTTTTGTTTTTATCTCCATAGCAACCTTTTTTGGGTCACCTGAGGGTAAAGAACAGGTTTATGTAATTTTTGGAAGAATCAGTAAAAGTACATTTTTGGACTTCCTTAGAAACTAAGGTTTTCTGTTAACCATATGTTCATATTTTATGTTAAATTATATCAGTCAGCTTAAGCCAAGGATTCATGTATTACATTTTCACAATATTCTGGTAAAAAATGTGCGAGCAACAAAAGAACGCCACTTTTGCAAGCTAGCTACGCTAATGACGTTCAAAATCTACAGCTCCCAAATCCAATTTCTTTCTGCAGTAGCTTCCGATTGACACAGAAGAAGTTATGAAAAGATCAACCAAAATCCAGAAGAGTAGTTTAAATGTGTCAAAGGTACTTAAGGTGTGCTTTTCTATATTCAAAATGCTGGCCTCTTACTGGGATTAAAAGTCAATGAAACTTTGGTGGAGGTTGTGCTATGCTAGGCACTTTAACATTGGGAGTTGGGTCATCTAGACCCACTAGACAGTGCGCTGAACCTTTTTTCTTCAATGGTTTGTGATCTTCACTGGTGTCCATGGATTACATGATATCCTCTCCGCCTTTATCCACCTTTGTCATGGTAGGGAGAACATGTCAGTGTAAGGGTGGGGTGATAGGACAGCACAAGGGTTGAGCTGGTGGCCTGTGTGTGAAATTTCGTGAAGATCGCTTGAATAAAACTTTAGTTTTTCCATATTGTGAAAAAATGTGAAACTAACCACATTTCTGACACGTTAGATGCTTTGTCTTCAATGTATGGGATCCCAGGAGAGCAGGCTTCCTAGTTTAAACATCTCTGTTGAACGCAGCAACTTTAAAAACTAAAAGTATATCTGTCCTTATGGTCTTCTATAGAACTTTCCAGAAGCTTCCAACCCAGAACCTAACTTTTCATCACCTGTCTTTATTTTCTTGTCAACAACGTACTGTATCTTCATCTTAATCCTAAATAAGCAGTTTTCTTTTATAACAGTTATAAACATTTCATGTCATTCCCTTAGAGTGGACCAACCTTTGCTGGAAATCCAAACATTCATTTTAACAGAGAATTCAATTTCAAAGATGAACAAACACAAAATGAGCTCAGCATCTGGAAAACACTATAAAAATTTATTACACATTAAATGCTCAGTTTAGCTCACAAATACCTGCAACTTTCAAATAAACACAAAAAGCCATTTTTTATGAATTGAAAAAAACAAGTTATTTTCATACGTTTAAAACAAATTTATCTGCATCCGAGGAACAAAATCTTTAAATCAGATGGAATAATTCATGATCAGAATTGTGTTTTTAAATATCCAGGCAGTGAACAAACGACTGAAGTACAGAACAGGCCGTTCAATAAATACACATTTGTAAACAATAAATAAGAGAGCAAACTCATCTAAGTGTACGTTGACTGTGGAAATTTTAATAGTTACTTTTTATAACCTGTGATTGCATAACGCCACGCAATTTAGAACAATAAATGAACACTAATTTAAATGAAGTAAGTCCATATTTTTTATTTACAATTCTGTGAATTGTGAAAATATGACATTTATATCTGTTGATTTTTCAAAAATCCGTTAAAACTTAAAAAAAATGTCCTTCATTTATTGTTCTCATCTAAATTAAATAGTTTTAATCTTAATTTCCAAATCGTTTATGTCATTTCAAGAACAAATTGTTAATCCTGAAATAAAGACAAACACAAATGTGACCCATTTAACGCCATCTCCAGTGCATCTGAAAAGGAAGATAGTTTCACCCAACAAATGTTTGAATCTATTAAAAAAAGAAGAGCAACAGTGCAAATTACATTTTTACACATGAATACCACAGTCATAACTACAAGTTGTTGCTAAGCTGCACTTCTTGAACAAGCATTCAAATGTCTATGAATATTAATATTTCAACAACAAATAAATAAACGTTTCTTTATTTCTTAAACTAAAAATACACAAAAAGAACAAAATACATTAATTGATTATCAGTTCAGAAATATCTGATAAATCAATTAAATATTTAAGTTTAAAATAACACTGATTAAATAAATAGCCTTGATCCTTAAAAAAACAGCTGACTTATAGTCATTTAAAGCTACCTTTCACACAGGCTGCATGTCACTCAGTGGGTTGGTATATTGCATCAGGCGTGTTTGCATGGTGAAGTACTGAAATTCTTTATAGTCCCATGATGGACAGGAACAACAAAATAAAAAAAGAATGAACACTTTTTCTTCTTTATGTTTGTCATTTCATTCCTTATGACGTGAAAGGAAAGCCCTGAGAGATTCTGTAACCACCACCTTTCATTTCAAATTTAGGATTTTTGCAGAAACATTAAATATGTCTTTTAGTCCTTCTGAGTACCGCTAATAAAAAAAAAGTCAAAGCAGAAAATTTGTTTTTAAAAATGTCTTAATAAATACACACTAATAAATGCGCAGTGCCATATTCATCATCAGCAAAGCAGAAAGTTTCCAGAACCTCTTACTCTTTTATTCTGCTTTTTGTCTTTTATTTAAAGCCAGTGTGCACTGCACTAGCAACTCTCATTCTCTCTGTCAACTAATAAAAGCTGCATATATCATTAAAACAAAAGCCTGCTGACAGACACACAGCCACCTCACAAATGTGGCACGAGTCAGCACAAAATATTTGGCTTTTGGTCCTGAGCACAGCACATTCCATTGGCACCACCACCCTGTAGACGTTCTCCCTGCAGCTGCTCAAGAGGTAGCGATCTTCCCGTGCACACGGAAACGGTAAAGACATGTGTACTCCATGTGACCCCAGTTAGAGAGAACTCGCAGCTCTACAACCCGATAAACCACATCGCTCGGGTTCTGAAAGAGAGAAGTGAAGGTGGAAAATCCTCAGCAGGTGGGCAGAGTAAGGAAAGAGGCAGAACTTCATTGAACCAAAAAATGAAAGAAAACGTTAACAGAAAAATGTAAACCTTAGTCACATGCACCCTTGTGGGTCAACCTCCTGTACGGTAGCGGTTTTTGGGTTTTCAGGGCACCACCTGTCTACAACCTGTCAGCCACACGTGCATCTTTAAGGTGTGTCTTTGGCTCATACAGACCATCTCAATGGACATCATCAAAGTGGTACGTACCACTGTTATGGGTTTGGTAAGTGTATTGTGAAGGCATTTGCAAGGATAATGTACTGTATTTTACAGGCTATAGCACACTTTGGAGTTTAAGTTGCATCATTCAATAAAGCATAATAAAGAAGAAAAAACCATATACAAGTTCCACTTTTTCTCTGAACTCGGCAAGCCCAGAGTTATGCTGCGTTCACACCGAACGTGATTCGAGTAAATTTACGTTCACTTTGACAAAAAAAGTTTACATAAAACAAGCTTCTCCCGCCGCATGTGGGAGAAGCTATTGTCCAAAGTTTTTAAGCCTCATCACTACACGGATGCTTGGTCTGTAAATCATATTTACATTACACGGAAGACACAAATGGCGTCAAGAGAACAAGTTTACGTATTTAACAGAGTTCTACAAAAGCATCGGTAAACACAACTCCATTCCATGTCTGGGCTCACGAGATAAGGTGAGGTCCACCATCAACTGCAGGAGCTGCGTCTGAATAACACCCGCTTTCAGCACTACTTCCGTCTCTCTGTGACTCAGTTTGATGACTTGCTGTCCCGCAATAATCCAAGGAGAGAAAAATAGGAATGAAATTAGTGGACCTATTTATTATTGCTTTGAGGCAAATAAAAAATATATTATAGAATTGAGTATGAAAATGATCAGATTCTCTTCCATGTTTGTTTTGGATATCAGATCAGACCGACCTTCTTCTGCGTTGCTTTCAGTAGCAAATACCCACCTAGAGTGCCCTCTAGCGGCTGTTGGTGGAAGAATAACCAATATCTGAGCCTATTTATTTTTTAATCATTTATAAGTTGCACCTTGAGGCAAACTATGCAAAAAAGTGACTTATACTAAAAACATACATCAGGGGGGTGAGGGTTGAAAAACTAAAAAAGTTGTGGGACATGCCTGCGTCTCACCTACTTAACACATGTTGTGTTAGTGATTATTTGACCTATTACCCGTAGAAAATTTGCAAGAACATTTTTGTTCTATGTGCACACTAAGCAGTCTATAACCTCAATATTTCCCTTGCGTGTCCCCTGTGCCAGTTTACTCATTTATGACCCTCAGACAGCCCATACCCCTCGTAGGGGCAGTTGTGACTAAGGCCTTAAGTCTACCCTTGTAGAAAATGATGGAAATGCAGCTGGAACCCACCGGCAGCTCAAATGTCTGTGATGACTCTCCGTTCTCATCGTAGGTAAAAGCCCCGAGCAGCATTCCTTCTTCTGTGTCATTTTTCATGCCCTGTGACATAAAAATACAATCAGGACACAATTCTGAATTGAACCCAACAAGCAATGCAACATTTAGCTAAACTTACTTTCCATATATTCCATAATGTGCCAGTGAATTGAACATAAATATGCATTAAATACATCATGCATGAGAATGACTTTTATCTAATAGTTTTTTGACAAGGTAGTTGTAAAAAAACAAACTTAACTTTTATGACAGATTTCCTTTAAAGAAAAGATTAATTTATCAAGCAGCAATCTAACAAATATAGTGGAAAGGGAATTTTGTAAACCTGTTCTGGAAGTGTTCATAAAAAGCTTACTGTATGTTTTAAGTGAAGTGAAATATTCCCTGAACTGGATTTTCTACTGTGCCATCAAAGTGAATCTAAGTTCGATCACTCACGTAGACTTGAAAGTCTTTGGGAGCAGAGTCGATGCGGCCGGTGGGGGCGTTGTAGCGAGGGAGGTGGTCCAGGGTCACATGACTTATCCTTATGGGGTGGGAGAGGGAGATGACCAGAGTGCCTTGGACGCCGTGGAATGCCCAGCATTTTCCTGGAAGGAGCACCGGGTAACCCTAAGGAAGGGGGGGGGGCTGCTTCGTAAAAAATGGAGATGACAGAAAAACTCTCTGCGCTGAGACAGATGTTCTGTACCTGTATGACAGTGCGTGGACTTTCAGATGGATACCAGAGAGGGAAACCAAACAGGGTCAAGCAGGCTGAACGAATGCGATACGTCTCTGAGCACCTGGTGCTGATCACACTGGCCCCTAAAACAAGAAATATGATATCAATCTGTTCAGATTTTATTTACAAAATTATTTATTTTATTCTACAGTAACAAACTAAAAAGCAACTAAATCTTTGTCATCAATTCATTGATTAAACCAATGAACACAAATGTTTCTGACCTTGAGTCTCCAGGGCAAAGTCCTGCCATTTTGTCGGCCAAAGGCTGTCTGCACTCAGCACAACCCCCTCTGTCTCCAAACCTCATCACATCCTGCTCCTGATTCACAATCACAGGAGGAAAACATGAGCGCTACCATGACACGCACAGTTTTTATACTGGAGTTGAAAACATGTGGATGACTTTTCCGTGTGGATACCTTGATTCGATCAGTCAGCCACTTCTCCATGGCCTGCTGGAGCTCAGGGGTCAGGAAGTTTTGGTTGGGCGCTGGGCTGCTGTTGGGACACGGGGTTGGAGTGGACTGGATGGACAACAGTTCCTGGGACAGCTGCAGCACAATAAAGCTCTTCAGTCTTCAAGAGATAGGCTAAGGCAATATTTATCTCTTATTTGCTTACCTTTGCATTCAGGGCCTCCAGGGTTTGGATTTTGAGGCTGAGGCTGGCAGCAGCAGAGTCACTTTCTGCCTGGGAACCTTCAATCTGCTTGAGCAGCCTGGCGACTTCCTGCTCCACATGAAGATGGAGGCTGGAGTCAGCCGCCTCCAGCTTCGCTTTTATAACCTGCATGTCCAGCTGATGCTTCTCCTTCAGCTGACAGAAAAAAAAGAAAAAAAAAAAACGTGTTATAAGGATAAAACTGTACACACAATTGTGTAACTGTTGTCTTGGAACAAGAGATTAGAGATTCTTCTGAGACTTTTTCAGTGGTTTAAAACACTAGATAATAATAAAGAGGGTCTTTTGACAAACATTTAGTTGCACAATTTTAATAATTTCCTTATGACATGCAGTCTGTCTTTTTGGACGGTGTAATTCTTTTTGAGTTTATAAAGATCCAAAAACAAACTAACTAATAGCTAAAAAAGTTAGAAAGTCATGGCTTTTGTGCATTTAATAAATAATACACATAACTATCATGTAATACCCGTGATATTAAATGCTACAAAAATGTAAAAGACTGCTTTGGCAGACTTGTTCTTTGGTAACTCATGAAGGGTTAAAAAAGATTCTCACACTTCACAATTATAATGTCATTGGTCAAAATTCTTACGCAATGGTTTTCAGAAATCAGTTTTTCATTTTAACTGAAAAGTCTTTTTATAACACTGAATCCACAATCTTGACTATAAATAAAATATTTAGAAATAAATAAATAAAATCATGGACGGTGCCAATTCATATTAAAAATGCAAAAAAAAAAAACGTCTTGCAGAAAATGAAATATCAAAAGAGGAACAAAAGTGCAAGATGTTTGCAGAAACAGAAAGATCCTCTCCTCACCTGAGATAGAAGCTGCTCTTGTTTTATCTGAAGCTCCACCTGGAACATACACACAACAGGTACAGGTACAGGTAGGTACATAACCTTCAGGTCATTCTAAACATCTCCTGTTTCTTTTAATGCAATTTTAGTTGCAGTAAATGCAAATTGCTGAGAGTTTTCTTGTACGGTTTATTCAGTAACTCTCTCTTACCAGAAAATGCTTCATCTTTGCCTCAACAGCAGCAGAAACAACAGCTGGATCCTAGGTGGAAAAGAAAAGTGCATTAAAAACAGTTTAAGATACAAGAAGTGCTTAGATAATATACTTCATATTCCATGAAATAATAGAAGCAGTGATAATAATGAAGAAAAAAACAAACCTTTTAAAACAGTAGTATGAGACAACTTCTGAATCAAATAAGGTTAGTAAAAACAAATCTTTAGTGATGTGTTAACAGTATTTATTCTTTGTAGACCCCTATTCACACATAAAATGAGCTTTCATCAGCTCACAAACTACAGGTGAGCCGTACCATCACAGGTGTAGGTGTGGCGCTGGGTTGAGGAGGAGGAGTGGCAAAGATGTGTGGCTGATTCTCTGGTTTTTTTGTTGGTGTGGGTGTCGGCATCTGTGTGACTGTCATGTGGGGGATGAGAGACGTAAACAATGGAAGGAGCAACCAAATGCCTGAAGACAAAAAAAGACAGTAAATTAGAAGAAGTTTTGTACACAGCTACAACCACCTGGGTAAAGGACAAATCAGTTATAATATGAATGTGAAGGTGAGTATTTACAGCTAGCTCATATCAATGTAACCATTTTTGGTTATTTTCTAGGGATTTTGGATTTTTCTCTTTCTCCTGGAGTTTGCACTTTGTAGATGGTCTCTTGGTAGCCGTCTCACTGCTGTCTATGTTTAATTCTCATTAAAAAGAATAGAATCTCTCTTTGTTTGAATGCTTTTAAAGGTCGTTGTTTGTGTTAAGACAAACCAATAGAGACACTTGCCGCCAGTTTCAATTGTTCATTAAAGAGTTATTGATCCCAGACGTCGTAATCTGTGAACATCTTGCTGACTTTACCAAACTGTTTTTGTTAGAGGTTAGCCTCCTGCTCAAACCGCTGCTGAATTCTGCTGTGCGTTATGGCACTAAAATGTTCTGATCCGTTCATGATATACAGACCTCTAGTAGAGTATATCTATAATAATACGTTTGAAATATTTAATACATATCAAAATCATCATAAAATAAATATCCCTGATCGGGAAATAGCCTCTGATTCTGATCGAGTCTGAAACTAGGTGATTGGGCAGGACTGCAGATCATGTGATCAGATCAGGATATCCCTCGTGTAAACATACAAGCACAGGAGACTAAACGTGCCGTTATTTTCTTTTACTGGAAAAAAACCCTGTAGTGTGACTACAAAATGTTTGAATTATTTACATCTTAACACGCAAACCTGTTTATTTTAAATGTCTGTTACTCACAAAGAAGTAAGATGAGAAGGAGGAGGGCCAAAGCACAGGCCTGCTTTGTCCGTCTGCTCAAGGAGGCATTAGCTGCACGGAGGAGAAATGCATCAGGATGGATTGTGATAAGCCAAATCCAAATCATGAGAAAAAGCTCAGATATTGTAAGAACAACACACAAACTTTTTTTTTTTCCAGTTCTAAGGTTTCCACACATGGGTGCGCAGACACACAAACTGTACCTGAAGCTCTGACATTGGGGATTTTGGATTGTACTTCCGCAGTCATCAATAAGGCTGAGTCTGCCCAAAAAAAATAAAGGTAAAGCGTATTGATCACATTCAGACAAAGACAAAAATATTTACAATAAATTCCATCCAGGACTTACCCATGAGAGTACAGAAGGCACTGCGGACCCGATCTATGTATCCTGCGGTAGGATTCTGAACTTTACGGCTGTCAGTGGAGCTGCTGCTGCTATTGGTGGCAGGTAAGGGCCTCAGGTAGGTGCCTTCAGATGAGGAATACCCTGAGCTGTCAGCCCCACTTTGACTGAGCCCCTTCAGGTGAGGTCTGTGGCATACACCCGCTTTCTCAGGGATGCTGAGCCCAGCTTTGGTGTTCTTCTCTGGGGTTACTGAGGAGCGTTTGGAGGGCGTTTGGCTCCGGGGTGAGGACGCCGTCAGAGCAGGACGAGGAGTGGCGGCGGGGGGAGCATAAGGTACAGTCCTCATGACAGGTTGGGGCTGCACGCTTGAGGGAAACAGGTCTAGACCTGAGAAACAAAAAGGAGAAGAGTCAATACAATTTCCTTCTTGGACTAATAAATGATCCTGAGCTTTGTGCATTTAGGTTGTGACAAACATGCGTTTAGGAAGGAGTTTGATTAAAAATGTTACAATCGTTGTTTATAATGCACCAATTCACAAGCTGGCCTATGCTAGAAGACGTATATATACAGAATTTCAAAATAAATGTGATGAAAAAATGAAGTGCAACTTCATAAGCATGGCAGGAACAGTTTTAAAACTTTTAAAAGATGTTTATTTGGAGATACCCCTTAATGCGGGTCAGGTTCAGTAGTGTGTGGATGTCAGTGTCATACTGGCCTGGAGAAACAGGTCTCTCGGGGGTGGCAGAGCTGGCACTGCTGGCTCTGCTGGAAGTGGGGGTGGCAGCCTTTCGCGTTCCTGCTTTCTTCTTGAAAACTCTAATTGAAAAAAACAATATTCGAAAAACAGGAGAACATTTTCCCTAAGTTTGAAGCTGGCTCTGTCGGGAGAAATAGAAATGATGCACAAAAAAAAGGAAACTTACTTCACCGGGTTTTCACGGTAGGATATGTTGGTCACGCTACTTGAGTCCGATTCTTCATCTGAATTGTAGTAACCACCTGACTTTAAGCGAGAACTTCGACGAGACATGACTGTAACACACAGTGAACAATGATATGCAACTTTTGATTGATTATCCACCATGATTGCTTAAAACATCAGAGTATCCACATTGTGTATCCTACAAACATACAGCTTCTGCTTTATAGTCAATACATAGCATATGTGCACAATAATGAAGACTTTCTAAACATACGTAGAGCAAACAATGGCTATGATTGCATGTAGTGTATAAATAGCACTGTAATTTCGTTGTACATGTACAATGACAATAAAGATATTTCTATTTCTAATTTCTAATTCTCATAAACAAGAGATAATTATTTTAGATAAAAAATTGTGTATGGTTTCACATTTCATCAACAGGAGCCATACTCTTTCCCTGTCACTGAGCATTATACATTATCACTGGGAGATGACATCATATTTTTTTTTTTACATTATCAATACATTATTTTCCTTGTCATGGTTTCTGGCGTTGCTTTTATTTTGAAATCCACTTTTTGCGGATAATCTTGTTAGGGTACAATGTTGTAAGGATATGACAATGGTTTTTTAGATAACCTTTTGGATCTGTTTTTTTGTGATTTACCTGGATGGAATATTAGTGCTGGACATAGATTTAGTCCCAAACCAGCTGATCTTGGGTTTTCCAAAAAAATGGGGGAACCTGTACGGGTCATGCAGATGGCCGGCACAAAATTTTGAGATCATAGATCGCTCGGTGAAGCCATAGAGCGAAAATGCTTATCATTTTTATTTATAGGCACGCTGCGGCCCATAGGTCATAGTTTATTCATAATTATCCAACATGTGAGAGTCAGTATGGTTGAAGTAGGTCAGACACAGAGGCATTGTACAGATTTTTCCTTTTTTCTTCCTCCACCCAAACCTTGCACAAGGTAGCAAGGTAGTTATTACTGTTCAAGTGATGCGTGCACGTCTCTTGCACACCCATTGGAAGCTCCTTGCATGTAGCCTGACTGTTAAAAACTAGGAAACTAGACAATCAGGGCGTACTTTGTCTGGGCTTCATGCGGGCGTCTTACATGCACTTACGTATCAAATGCACACTCAGTGCGTGCTGCATTTAAGGAGTCAGTACACGCACCGTACTAATGACTAGTAGGGCTGGGTTGATAAAATTGATTAATTGATCTGAATCGATTTGATTCAAGCTTGATAGCTCAATAATGGATCCATAAAAGTAGAGATCAATCTTTTATGCCTTTCCTTTTCCGGTGACGTAGCGCATAACGGCAGTAAAGCCAAGTCCGCCAGCTGGGTGCTAAAATATAATGGAATCTGCCATACCATAGGACGGCTGGTGCTACACTTGGTCGACCTAAATATACATTGCCAACTAAATTTCCATGCGGGAACCTCCCAAAAGGATAAATAAAGTTGTCTGTCTGTCTGTCTGTCTGTCTATCCATAAATATCTTCAAAACACATTTAGATTTTTAATGTATTTCCATACAAATATGTCTAAATGTGTAAACCATGCAAATTCAAAATTTGATTTACTTGAATCAAACTGAGTGGGTCATAAAAAAATTGAACAAAACCATGAATTGAATCGATCCAGGCTCTGGTGAATCGAATCCAATTGATTCTGAAAATTGCCCGGAGTGTCAAACTATTGCATTAAATACGATTAATTAAATACAGGCATTTTTAAAATCCTGTTGATCTCATTTTTTATCTAAGGCTATTAACAGATACGTAAGCAACAACGCACAATGAGTTGTCCGTTATCAGAAATGAATGGATGAAAGAGGCCGGACCGCGTCAGACTGTTACTTCCCAGAAGTCCTTCATTCTGATAACAGACACCTGGAAGGACATCGTCTCGCTTATAACATGGTCGGAAATTAATATAAAATCAATTATCAGTACTTTAATCTTGTTACTCTAAAAAAGTTTTTTCACAAAAAGCAGACTAATTGATATGTGGCACAACACGTTGTCATGGTAACGATTCCAGTGCCTGCATCCATCTCGCTTTGCCACTCTTCTAAACATAATAATAAGTTTTAGCATAATTTCAGAGGAATAAATGCTTGTAAAGTTTCTAATATACACTGCAATATTCATTTCAGTCTATCTTTTTCTGAGTATGGTCTTTCTGAAAAAGGTGTTTTCCAGCTGTGGTTGTAGAGGTCAAAACATTGAAACGCTGAGTTACTCAGACTGACAACATTGTGTTCTTAAGTAAGTGGGTTTAATAGCCCCAAATATTTTATCCCAATAAAAAACTGGATCAAAAACGGCATTAGTGCAAGTAAGTAACCACTGCGCCACCGTGCAGCCCCAGCATTTCACCTCTGAATAGTGGGAGGGACTGTGGGCAGGAGCAACCCCTGCCCCCTTTCCCGCCCTGTTTCAGAGAGCTCAGGGCACGAGCTTATGGCCCCCCCAGCGTATTTTCTACATCACAAATAAGCTCTTTTTTTCCAACGGCATTATTTGGGCTGATTCATCTCAATTTCAATAAAGAAATACTTAAATAAGTATTTATACATTTTATTTTCTTTATGTATGCTGTGACTGTCCATCATCAGAAAAAGGCTACAAGAACATGTTAAAAACACTAAAAGATGATTTTAGTTTCATGAAAATACTAGAAACATAAACTAATAGCAAATAAAGCTGTTGAGAAAGTAGTAATGAGCATTTTTAAATAACATGAAGCAGCAGCAGTTCTATTAAAGCATTAGTGTGAACTATTAGCAGTGGTTAAGCCTTTAACATATGCTCTTGTTGTTAATCTTTGTTTTCTATAATCCAAGTAATACTTCAAGCAAACACTGATAGTAAATGACACAAACTAAAAGAAAATAAAAAAATAAAGCAGTAGCACAAATAATTTTAAAGTATAGCGCAGACACCTCTATATAGAAAAGAATATAATGCCATTATGCAAACCAAAATGTGCTGTTAACAAGTGAGAGCCTATACCGTAACAGATTCAACTTGATCTACAGTGATGCAAATATTTTGACAAAGACCAAGAGAGGGACGTTTGCTTGACTTCAGCTGCTTTATAATGTGGTCATATTTGTCACTAAGTATCTAACCAGCTTGACTTTCAGCAGCACGGCCATCACAAAGATGATGTAACAGACTACTTAAGCTGTGTCATCTGATTGGTCAGAGATGTGAGCCTGAGGTGCAGATAAGCAGCATTAAGAGTTCACCGACTTGGCTGCTTCCAGGTCCTCGAGCAGTTCCATGCTGCACAGTCACTTCCAGAAAAACAACAGTATCAGTCTGAGAGATATGGATGCCAAACTGAAAAACATCTCTTTAGATTAACATTTTCCATATGGAATACAATTAACTCCACCAATTAGCAGAACATTTTACAATCCTTTAAAAGCTTAAGCATCAGAACAAGTTCAAACAACTACAGTTAAGTTCACAGGCTACACCGTCTGTGGTTACATTGTGACACCAATGAACACGACTCACTACAGCTGATCTACTAGATAGTCTTCATGAAAATACCCAGATACTGTCTGTTGGGTGAATGCTAGTCCACATTGGCATTGTGTGTTAGTAAGCCCCCGTTGTGACTCAGCACAGTAAGAAAACACTCAGCCTCCCAGCTTCTGTGGGAGCTTTTCTCCTCTGAAAGCTGGCTTTATTCTCAGAAATCTCACCTTGTCAAGCAACTAACATTCACAAAAGATCCTGCTGTCTTTATGGAGGCAAGTCTGCAGGAGGGCGTAGCGACCATGTAGCTGAAAGAAGGAACTGTCAAGATGGCAAAAAAGGAAGCTGTGGCTGATTCTACTAAACACACAGGAAGTTAGGGTGAAAGCACCAGCGCTGAAGTAAAATGGGTTCAAAAAGGCTCCATTTTCCTTGTGTTATTGGTATTTAACAGGGGAGAACAAGAACATCCATGAACTCCAATAACTTTCTGCCTCTTTTGACAAAATGGATTGCTTACATACTTCTCTTTATTGAACTTTTAAAAATAAATGAAGAAAATGTGGTCAAAAAGTCTGCAAAATATCCCAGACCAAACATTTCTAGTGTATATTTTCTGAAACCAGACAATAATAGCAGCTTCGTGCATCAACTGTGCTCTCATATGTGGTGGTGGTGGTGTGTGTGTGTGTGTGTGTGGGGGGGGGGGGGTTCAACCTGTTACTGAAACTTTTTTTCCATAGCAACAACCTCACATGCAACCTTAGTTCCTAAAAGCACGTTTAAGAGCTAACATGCATGTTTATGCCTGCAAAGAACACATTGAATATTAAATGAAAGATTGCAGTCTTCTATTAAATATAAAAATAAACTTTCATTGTCATTTATGTATCTTAGTACAGTATTAAATTTGCAGCTTTTGTTTTTTTTTTAGCACATTGCAAACATTTCATAATTACCACAGCAACAAGGGTTGCAACTATTTAGACTCCTCATCAACAACAGCTCACCTCAGGCTTCCAACATTTCTTTTCTCTTAATGCATGAGAGGGCTTTAGCTAAGAAAAAAGAACAGTTTGTACTCAGATAATCATCATGTCTTACAGTTTTCACTCACATGCAACCCAATGTTAAATAGTATAATTGGTAATCCCTAGTGAACGTGTGAAAACTTGTTTTTTTTTTTTTTTTTTTGGTGATAGGGGCAACAAGAATGCTTCAGCCTTTCTAACTTCTAACTTGTGTGGTCCCTCACACAAAGCTGTGAAGGTGTGAACAGGTCAGTGTCAGCAGGGTGGAGACATCACTCAGTAGATGGAGGGAAATCTGATTCACGCCTCAGGGAATCATGTGCGGTGGCAGACAAAAGACGCTGTTCAACCAGAACAAAGAGGACAACTCCTCCATAAAAGCTGGCGTTGAAATCATGTGGCATTAGGGCTGGAGCTGCATATGAAATCTGACCCAAAAAAAAAGATCCAGCAGAGGTAGGAAATCAACACTCCATGCTGAGGAAACTGGTAGCAAAACCCAACAGAGAAAAGATCATGTGCTATACTCTGAAGAATTTATAATCTCCAGAAAAATTAGCAGTTTTGGATTAAAGCTGCATTTGGCTGAGATAGAAAGCCTATTTGCCTAAAGCTGGGCAGGGTGGGGTTATTTCTGGTCCAGTCTCCTGACAACTGGCAGGACCTAAACAGAAACGCATTAATAACAAAAAAATGCTGTTAAAAAAGTATACAATGTGAAAACTTTGCATAAAACGGGGATGATTGTGCGCAAAATGTGGGTTTATATACCCAACTGAATTAGTGGAAAACATAAAAAGGAGGCTTATAGCAAGGAAAAACTGTGTATTCAGTGATTCAGTGTAGAGAATTGGTTTTCATCAAACCAAAACTGGCTGGTAGTGGTTTTAGCCAGCGGCTAGCAGGAGAGCAGAGCCAGTGAAATCTGACTCAGAAACAGAGAACGTGAGTCATCATCACAACAAGCCCACTGCAAAGAAGAGGGGTAGAACCACAACACGCAATTATTGAGCTTCTTAAGGAGGTCTGTTTACGACAATGTGTAGCACGTGTGTGCTTTTGCTCTCCCTTTGTGTGGTTTTCAGGGTAATGGTCAAACGGAGGACTCAGTGAACCAGCTATCCTTGGGTAACAGGGAGTACAGCTGCAGAAGCAAAGTCTGCTGCCAGCTGTTTGAGAATCGCAGGCTGAGAATCTCCAGCATGAAGGTTCACATACTGCATCCTCTTTGTCTGAGCCAAATATTTGAACAGTAAACGTATTCTTTTTCATTGGAAAGTTGATTCCAAACAACAGCTTCAGATACTGAATATAAAATCTTGCTGAATATTTGGATCACTTGCATGTCATTTAAGAGAAAACTTAAATTGAGGATTAATAGTAGCATGAAAACGCAGAACATGTCACAATATTCATATACCCAATGATGCAAAAAAAAAAAAAAAAAAAAAAGGGGGGGGGGGGCATCAAAAACAGGTTCGAATGGCATTGATGCATTCATTAGGTTAATTAAAGTCCCACTCAATCATCTTTTGCTCTATTCTTAAAGCTTTTCCAACAGTTTCACACACAACCCAGGGGTGAATTTCTGCTGATCTACTGCTGCTCTGTAGAAACTTTGTCCGAGAAAACGACACCGGTTTTAATTTTATTTGGCCTTAAAACGGAATGATCCTAATTAAAAGACCACAATAAACTCACAATAGAGTTCTGTGCTGGGAAACTAGTCTAAAGCAAACGACATGCACATTTGAGTTCATTCTGTGATATTTCCGAACAAACACAGAAGACGTTCAAATGTGTGTAGTAAATATGTGTGTGATGGTGGTATTATTAACGGCGTAAGTTCTAAATTGTAAGACAAGCAGCGTGATAGACACAAGACAACACAAAGCGGAATGTATGTAAACCCCCTAAACGCAAGTGAACTTTTTCTTAATGAGACTTCAGAACTTACCCCGTTATTGTGAGGCGTGTCGCAGATAAACCCGCTACTAGTAGTACTAACGACCAACTGACAGATAATGTCTGGAGGAAACAGTAATCCACTCTTCAGTGCACAAACTCGCCAAGCTTCTGTTAAAGCAGCAGCAAATGCTATAAATACGACTTAAACCACGACTTTTTTTCCTCCCGGAAACTCATGTAAATGAAGTTTTTCTCTAGACGCCGTCACGACTTGCATTTGCTATGACAACTCGAAACGTTGACAGTTAAAGCTAGCATTACTGGTGACGCACTTCCGGTAAGAATTTTCAAAATAAACCTACTAAGAGGTGTATTATTATTATTATTATTATTGTTATTATTATTGTTGTTGTTGCTGTTGTTGTTTTTGTTGTTGTTGTTGTTGTTGCTGTTGTTGTTTCACATTCAAAAATTTCCAAGGTACCCAGACAGCATGAATTGAGCATCATTAAAACTTAAAACATGTAAAGTCTAAAATTTAATAAATGTGCTAAGTAATTTACCTGTACAAAACGATACTGACTATTTTCAAACTGTTTCCGGTCTGATGTTAGGTTTACGGTGGTGAACGTCCATTTCTAAATATGGAACCAGAGCGCGCCCCCTTGTGGTGACAAGTGTGCACTCCCCATCACTTTTTAGTGGCTGCAATTCAGGCCCACTAACACACCGCGGAGCCATCTCACTGTGGATTACTTTGGGAAAGCCTGGAATCAGATTTAAGATGTTGCTGATTTGAATCCATACAGACACATTTGAAGACAGAATATATATAGACAAAGTCTCCAAATTTGTCAGAAAATATGTTTCACAACACATTAATCTACCAAGCTTTGTTCAAACAAAATTTTTTAACAAGCTGTCTTAATGTTCATTTCAGACAAGAATGAAAGAATAAACAAATAAATATGATTGATAATAGATATTTTTTTAACAAAACAACGAAACACCCATGCACAAGCCCTGGTCTGAGAGAGTCTTCATCATTATTCTAGTAGCTTTTCAGTATTGTGATGGATGTAAAAAGTAGTTTTAATAAAGCCTAACTACAACTACTTAAAGCTTTTTAACCTACATTGTTCTTTCCATGACATTGAATTAAACACAACACTCAAATTGCTTGTCTGCATGATTTGAATAGTGGTCAGATGACGTAAAAGCTATCACCAAGTGCCAACAAAAGAGCATGCTGAATAGCTTTTTATTATGTGTAAGACACTTCATTGTGTACTTTCATGGTTACTGAAATTCTGCCTATTGTGGTTGCTGGTTTAAAGTTACCTGTATGATTTGTATTCAGACTATCAAATGCATCCCTTCTTTCATCCTTTATAACCTGGAAATCAGCAGCAGGTAATGCAAACAGTCAAGGTCAGATCTGTCAGTAAGTTGTTGCCACACAAGAGGGACCAAGACTCCCAAAACGCAGCAAAATGCTTTTAAGGGTAATGCTCAGAGCATTTGGCACTGTTTGCAGCTCTGCATTCAGCTCAAAATAAACCCAACCTGACCCTATCACTGGGCAGATAAGGTCCAGCCAGGGGCGGGAAGGTGGGAGAGGATTATTCTTTATCCGAACAGGTCATTTTATGGAAAAAAAATAGAAAGAGAGAGTTATGGAGAGAAAGGGACATCTGTCGGCATGTCCAGACTGTTCTGTATTTGATAAATAGTTCTAGAGTCTGGAGCCTGTCAGCAGCACAGGCCCAACCTCTGACCCCAAGACTCACCAAAACAGTGAGATGTGTATGTATTCTGCATTGCTGCATCATTGTGTGTATTTCTGCCTGTTAAAGCCTATTGTCTCCGAGTGTGTTATCATTAGACTGCAGTTTCCTCTGACTGGGTTAAGGGAGCCACACAGACAAAGAAATAGAAATGTACAATTATTTATTGGTAGCTGAACAATGAGGAGTATAAGGCTGACAAACCCATCCCTCTCAAAGCCCCAGTACACTGACTTTCAGTAGAACATTTTTAGTCACTCTTTCAAGTCTGGCATTTCCCTCTTTAACTCTCACAGTACACATACGCGCCCGCCTTATCTACCAAGCCGGTGCCCCAAACACAACCACAGAACACAAACAAACAGCTGACGTCACGCGCACACACACGTGCTGATGTCACTGTGTTGAAATGTGATCAAAAATAGAAACTGAAATGTGTGTTCTAGGAGCTTTTTGCTTTGGAGAAAAAGAGGCTTGGAAACAAGGGCACAGAAGGTCAGACACAACAAAGGAAAGCATCATGGGGCACACCTTTAGACAGTGACACACACAGCCCACTCTCACAGACATGCTCACACTCAAACTGTCTGAGTCATGACCAGGAATCTCTTTCGAGCTTGATTGGACAGCGTGTTGTAATGCTGTCAGTCAGTGGGATGACTTCAGATGTGTACATATACATATATACATATATACATATAGAAAAATAACAGTGTGTAGGGGAGAAATACTAGGAATACACAGTTGGTTTTAAACTTGAATTAATCCAGCTAAACATTTTCTTTACCTGCTTGCTTTAGCTCAGTGCAGGATTTAAGCAGGATCTGTTCCTAATATGCCAAAGAAAGACATCCTATGGATGTTTTGGAAAGATATAGTAAAAGGCTGAAGAGACATCCTCTCAAAAGAACTAAAATCACTCCCAGCTACAAAGAGGCACACTAAAAATCTGCAATAAATGTGTACATTGATGAAATGGACTGCTGATGTGTGATGTTGCAAAGGTTGCTGTCATAGTAGGGATGCAGGTATGGGTTTATTTTCGGGCCACACTTGCTAAATATTTAACATGACAAGTCCAGTGAGAAACTTAGATTTAGATGTTCTGGACTGAGGCCCCACATCTATGTTGGTTAATTTTTCTTTGAGGGAAAAAAAAAAGTTTATCTATTTCTTTAAAAAAAAAACCTAATACAAAAAATGTTTTAAAAACACACAAAATATGAGTTCCAATATTCTTTCTCCACAAGGAAAATTACTTTTAAAAGTGATTATTTTATGTTTTACTTTTTAATTCATTTGTTTTAACTGATACAATTAAAAACAACCATCATAAACAGAAATAAAACAATGAATGACTACGTGTAATATTTGAAAAGTGCTTTGTGTGAAGATTAACATCTTCAGGTTTCGTTTATCAATTCAATCCAAACTTAAATGTTTACGAACAGTATTTTTACTGAATTAAAAGAAATAAACAAAAACTCTGAAAACAATCAGCTATGCAAAAAAATGCAAATCAATGAATCTTATGCCTATGTCTATTTATTGGGAAACAAAGCTTTGATTTTTTTTCTATGGCTTGAGAATTTTTTATGTCTTTCTTACAGTTATTCTATATCTGGACCCCTCTTGTGGAAACACTGGAAGAGGCTTTGAATGCTCTTTGGTAACTGTTTATTTAACATGATTTGAAATAAACCAGGTCTCCAAATTTTTTAATTTTAATATGTTAGTTTGGCATCTTTATATCGAATGATCTAGTGATTAATCTTATAGATTTTGTTTGAAGAAAAATTGTTTCGTTATGTTTCATATGAGTTTCTTCACTCCTCAACACAATAAATCATGAATAGAAAGATGAAGGAACATTACAAAGGTTGCAGCAAAGAACAGATATAGATTTAGATATTTTGAAATATGTGTAATTTTTATGGGATGATGGAAAGGAGGCTGGCTTACTCCGCACCAACAGTCCCACCCACAACTCAGAGGCGAATTGCAAATGCTCTGCAGAAATTAAGTCCTAGAAAACGTCAGAAAATGTTTTTGATTTTTGCTAAAAACAACATAACCATAAATGAAAAACCACATGGAACGCTGAAAAACAGATCAAAACAAGATTGAAAATCCCATCAGCACAGAATCTTGACTCACTTATTCCCTTCTGGATCCTCACCCCACCCACACTCACTGTTTTCCTCGCTTTACAAAATGTAGATGAAAGGAAAATTCCAATGTGATGCTTTTAACTTTCCCATATCAGCTGTTTTTGTCTAAACAATGCCCAAAAACCTTTGATGGGAAAAATCAGGGGGCATTTCCAACATTAAATCTGCCTTCCTAACAGGAAAATGACCAAGCAGGTCTCTGACCTTTGGAATTTTAGGAATGTGCATAAACATGATGGATTTTCCTTATCCTAAAGGACCATTTATAGATATAAAACCAGCCTGAGGAGACCCCTCCACAGAAGGCTCACACACACACACACATACTATTCTGTTGACAGCGCAGCTGCCATCAGACATGTTGACAAAATGTTGTGTAATGGTGGGGTGTACTGTTAATTGTGTAAGATTTGGCTAAATATTAATGGCTTGTTGTTGGTACTTGACATTGATAAACCCATTAATACTACTACTATTAATACTAATAAACACTTTTTTTGAACTTTCATATGACATCATAAGATTTTCTATCTTCCTCCTGCATAGCATAATGTATTTTTATTTTGAAAAACACAATAAGGTCAATTTTTTTTTATAATAAGGTCTTTATATTTTCATGTGCACAGAAATATGTGTAATCTGTGTAATCTGTTTACCTTAATTTGTTTACCTTAACACTTGCAGATGTTGCCAAAATGAAATAAAATTTTACAAAATTTGAATTATTTTGAAAATGTAGCCGTAAATGATAATTTGGATACCTAAGTAGTTGACATTGACACAGAAAATAAATAATTCCTTGAGTTGATAGCGAGATGTATGGTTTAATTTGATTAGAGTTGACAGAATCTGGGAATATTCCATAAATGGTTTTTGTTAAACTTCATTTGTTGTGGAGATTATCGGACAGGCAAAGAAGCAGGGATGACAGGCAATATAGGTCATGTTCAGGGCTCAGCTTCATGACATCATCATGCAGCACGGCATAGATTTTAATCTGCTGAGCCACGCTGGGCGATCTTGTGTCGCTGCAATTAAGCTCCACCGAGGCCAACGTGACAACAGGACACCATCGGTTTAATCTGCTCGCATGGGAGCGGGGCAGTGACCTCACCACAGTGATGTCATCAAGGTGAGTCAGATGTCTCAGAGTTCGGAAATTGTACTGAAGGACGTTTGTACAGCCAATTCTATGCATCTCTAATCCGCTCACATAATCTGTGTGAGAAGACTTTACTTTCTCCAGTTGTCATGGTTTTTGGCATGAAAAAAATAATCCAATACAGACAGACGGAAAAAGGTTTCCTTTCTAACGAGATCACCCTTTGTGTTTTTTTTTTTTGTCTTTTGACAAATTGAGTAATTTTTGAACCCACCTGATATTTCTAAGCATTTCCAGCCCATCTGAATATTTTTGCTGAAAACAAACAGACAAACTCAAAGCTTATCTCTAAAGCATACTGTTCACCAAAACATTCAACCTGCTACAAGGGTCATTAATGCCGAGACTAAACTGACAGATAATTAACCGTCACACTAAGACAGGAAACTTATTGTGCTTTTGTCAGACAGTCAGATGTTTTTTTCTGCTGTGTGCAAACAGAGATGCTATCAGACATTACGCACACGTTCATGTGACGTTACGTCTGTGTGTGTGTGTATATATGAATTACTGACTGTAAACATTGGGTTTCTGTTGCAAAAAAGCCAGAAAGTTCTTACCAGAAACTGTTACTTATTAGCCAGAGCCTGTGTCACGCTGTTAGAGGGATTCTTTGTAAGTGACATCACAGGTGCTGGACACAGCAAGGGGGAGAGACGTATTCACAACTTCCGACTGCAGGAGGTAAGACACCTTAAAAGGAAACCAGCATTGTTTTTGAGCTCTGCACCTTCAGAACACTTCATCTCCGCTTCCTCAGATTGTAATGTGGAGGCCGGAATATGAATACAGGTCACCTCTGTGTTATTCCAAAGTCACTGACTGGAAAATTTGTTTCGGAAGTGTCCTTTTTTTGTTGTGAACTCTGAGATTAGGCGTTCCAGATTTCCTCTCTTGTTATTTTGGATAAAACCAGAAAAATAATTACAACTTCAATTTCCTTTTTTTTTGTCAAAAACAACAACACTATAATTCTTTATATTTTTGCATCCATGCAAGCTAAGATATGTTTTAATATAAAGCATTTTTCTGCTACAAAATAAGTTTGCATTAACACAAATACAAAAAATGGCGACAACATTAAAGTAACTTGGCAAAATAATAATTATTAAGTTAATTATCTTGTTACAATGCAACACTCTGAAAAGCTTTATGAAATCCAGTGTCCTGTGATTACCCCCCAATAAACTGCTTTAGATCAAATGCTCGTCTTTAGGCAGAAGTTTCCTGCTCTTGACAGCTCACCTTCATAGAAACAGTTAAAGAACTTGTCAAAGATTCCTTTGCCAAGGCTCAGATTTGGAGGTCTACAGATCTTAGGCCGATAAAAGTACTGGACCAAGCCCTGAAACCCTTAGATATTCAGATCCTGACTTGTTAAGTGTTAAATTGATAGCTTAAGGGGGACCTGCACGATCCAGGTTGGAGGATTTTGATGTCCTGGTGGATCAGATCCCATTTTCCTCTGCTCGTCACATGTTTGCAACTTTCAGAAATACCCGTGAACCTGAAAACCCTGGACTTGAATCTGAGCTGATCAGTGGAGATTGAATGATGAACTGTTTAATTTATTCACACATTATGATGTAACTGAAATTCTACGTGTTGCATTTTGACCTGACAGTGCTGTTTTTAACTGAGTCATCCAAGATGACTCACATTGCACTTTGTATGACTGTCAGGTGGGATGGTAAAATCTTTGTTCTGAATGGAATATTTGATTGTTTTTCCAACTTGTACTGTTGACTATTTGGACACAGCATTAATTGTTGTGGAAAAGATCCATGCTTCTTTCTTCCCATTTATCACAAGTTCATTTCCTTAACCAACTCTTTTTTTCCTGTGGTAGAGATTTTGGGATGAACAAGCATATGCATGCACAGATCTGAGTAGGTGTGCACCCACCTGAACTCAATTATGATCAAGTGATTGTTTCCAAAACTGTGCATGAGGACTACAGACACCACACTAAAGGGATACTCTCCTTGTGAGCTCACGTCTGGAGTTTTACCCACAGCCTGTCTGAGAAAGGGTTACACAGCAAATGTTTTTCTGTGTGTATATTGGCAACGTTTTTATAGCAATAATTCTTTACACAACCCTTTTTAAAGGACTCAGACAGTTCAACTCCAGCAGAAATAATGGGAAAGTGGCCAAAATGACATTATCTATAGAACGCAATCAATTGGAAGTTTTGAAGAAACAGAAATCCTCTTGTAATTGGACAATTTTGTAAAGAAGTCAAACTTACCTCATTCCTTCTAACGTCAACATTTCTTTTGCAGGTCATTGATGTTTGCCTCTTCAATTTCATCATTTTAAAAACAGCTAGGGAGACATTTCTCAAGTGAGCAGCTTTGACTCTACCAATGAAAGTCCATTGCTCCTTCCCACTTCTTGAGTGTCCCAGTTGTGATGTGAACAATGCTGTTAAAGAACTAATGTACAGAATTTTTTTTTAAACTCCATGCATTGTTCTGTACTAATGCTGCTGTTATGCAACTTAAAGTTGCATTTAAAATTTAAACTGATCCAAGCCCAGATCACAACACATTTTAACACAGAAATCCTAAAAAGAAAAACAGAAAACCCAAAGTTTTTACACAGAGAAAGCGGTCATGTGAATTAATAATTCCTTTGCAACTAATTCTGGAAATATTTCATCAACATTAACCCAGATACATTTAATGAACTTACAATGGTTCTTTTTGGATTTTTGCATTTGAGCCTGGTTGGAACATGACTCTGGATGTTTGCTGTAGGCTTAAACCCCAAAAGCAAAATCCACTCAGAGAGACTCATGGAAGTTTCTCAATGGAGCTATTGATACATGAAAGGCAATGATAAATGGAGGGAGAGTGTGAGAGAGCACAAGTGTCTCAGTACATGAGAGTAAGTGTGTGTCTGAGGGTGCCAAGGGAAGAAATTTACAAGAACAAAACCACCAGATGAACTGTTTGAAGCAAAGTCCACACAGTCAAATTTGCTTGGGTCACAACCTCAAACACTGTTACATTTTCTTAAAATCCTCCAAGTATCATGTGGATATTTCCAAATTATTGACTTTCTTTCCTTTGGATTCTCATTTAGCTAAATAAAGATGGTATTTTGTGAATCACAAAATAAAGCAGTAAAAGTCTAGACAACAAAGGGTTTCAACTGACCAACCAATCATACAGAAACAAATTTTGTTGACTGTTTATAATGCGTTCCCCATTTTGCAGTGCTGTCCAAATCTGCAATTCAAAAATTTGAGTGTTCAAGAAATTTCCCAGAAGTCTCTGTGAAAGACCAGTGAGCATTGATGCTCATAGATTAGCAATTACAGACCACAATGCATTGCGTTTGAAGGATTTGTCATGCAAAAAAAATGTATTCTAATTTTTTTGAACCCATTGAATTTTTATTTTTGGAAAACAGTGGTATCATAAAAACTCTGGCCGCGTCGCCCAAATTGCGATGCGCCGCTCAAATCGCACTGCTGCCAGACCACCGTGCTGCAGGACCTCAGATGGCGTCTGTACCATTGACTTAACATTGAAACTGTCCGCCCCTAGATTTAATTTAATCAAAATTTTTCTATTTTCCCTTTTTTTTTTTTAAAGATGTGACATATTTGTAAGAACTCAATGCAACACAAAAAAGTCCCTTTACAGTTCATTTTCATTTATTACAAAAACAATTCCTTGTTTTTAGTGGGTTAAATCAAAATACAATATTTCTTTAAATTTACAGTATAACATTCCATTTAAATTCATATCTGAAAAATATGGTGGATTATTAAAGCATGCCAAAGATCTTCTGTTCCCAGTCACAATCGCTACAAATGAAAAGCCGCAAAGTCTTCTTCCTCTTTCAGGTCCTGTCTCTTCCTCGTACTACAGATTGTATTTGTCTGCGCTAACTCTTCCACTACAAATAGTCAATCCCCGTTTGGAACCAGCTTCCTGTGTTTTGATTTTCACTTGTTGCTTTGTGTTTTAATGTTATCTGAACTGTGGCTGACTTCTAAGTGGACACACACATACACACACCCCTATAAACACACAGAAAATAACAACTGTGGATGGATGGAGAAGAAAATGCTGCTGGCAGTCATAAATATCACTGACATGCCACATAAAAAAGCACAATATGATAAATGTCGACTAAGGTTTCTCAGCATATGCCTGAGCGTGTTTTATCATCTTCAGATCTGGAGGCTCAGTTAATGGCAAGTGCTCAAATGCTTTCTCTGTTCTGCAGCGTGTGTAAGGAGAATTTGTGTTTGCAGGGTGTCCTCATTGTGAAGCAAATAAGGTATTTTTTGACTTCCTTTAACGTTTGAGTTACAAGATGTTTTGAAAGATAATAAAGTTCCTTAAAAGTAAAAGTTTTACATTTGTGCATTTTTAAATTGTGATTAAATGAACTTGCTGATTTGTGCAGGAACATTGTGTCAAAGTAAACTGAAATGTAAATGTTCTCTAGAGAGAGACAAACATATGGGGTGAGATACCTGTCAATAAGAAACGTATACATAAATATGGGCACAAATTAATACTTTGTGTACAATATTTGAAAAAAAATATATGAATACAACATTGAATTTACGCTTGAATATGATTTGTCCACATTTTGAATACGATTCTTGCTTGTCTTGAATAGGAAATTTGCCCTTTTAACTCACTGTCAAAAATTTGTCACAGGGTCACAGGCATATACATGGAGTCCTAAAACATCGATTCAACAGAGTGAGCATACACATTGACTGAGCTTGCTGTGGCTGGGGGTTTTTGCCCAGACTCTTGAGCAATGGAGACGCCTTCTCTGGATTAATAAATCCTGCTTTTCCATCTGGGAATCTGATGGACGAGTCTGGGTGTGGAAGTTGCCAGGAGAACAGAAACATTTTGGACAATTCCATGCTCCCAACCTTGTGGGAACAGTTTGGCCCCTTCCTCTTCCAGCATGACTGTGCACCAGTGAACAAAGTAAGGTCCATAAAGACACGGATGACAGAGCCTGGTGTGGATAAACTTGACTGGCCTGCACAGAGTCCTGACCTGAACCGTGAACAGTGTGTGACCTCACCAATGCACTTTTGGAAGAATGGTGACAAATTCCTATAAAGACACTCCTCAATCTTGTGAACACCCTTTTCAGAAGAGCTGAGGCTATAATAGCAAGGTGGACCGACATCATATTGAACTTTATGGGTTAGGAATGTGTGTCAATGCAGGTGAGCGAAGGCTTTTGGTAATATAGTGTATTTGCATGCAATGGCTGGATTTTTTTGGTGTTGTTTATATTTTTATATTTATTTAAACCACCAAATGGTTCCTGAGCAGTTGTGTCTGTAGCTCACCGCTCCCCCAGCGGTCAAATGCGGAGAACAAATTTCACACACCAAGGTGTTTGACAACTAATGGGACTTAAACTTACCTTTAGTACAGTGTTGCTTTTGTTTCCTTTTTTTTGCGAGTGACTGTGGTATTATTGCTGCCTTTATTTAAAAAAATATGTGCTTGTGGTGTGTTTATTTATTTCTTTTTTTTTTTTTTCATTTTTGTTACACTGTAGTAGCTTTTTTAAAATTTTGCACTAGTTACTGTTTCCTTCTAATTATTTATTATGCCATTACTAATATACATGTTCTATATTTGATTCATGTTCAGTTCAGATTGTTGTAATTAGTTAACAAACATTTTTATTTGCCAAATGTCTCTGTCCTGCTTTTCATCATACTCTTAATGAACAAAAAATTGTGTATCTCCAAAACTATTCATCAAATATTTCAAGAAAAAAGTGTCGATATCAATATTTACTTGTAACTACTTGGTATCAGATCAATACCCAAATTAGTATTGCCCATTCCTAGTGTCTGCTGCCACTTCCGGGTCTGAAACTATCCGCTGGTGCATTGTTTACACGATCACCTGTTGAGAGTCACTATATAATGATCTGTTTTATTTCATTTTCAACAGAGTTATGTAACAATATAATTTCCTTATTATGGCATAAATAACATTCTAAAAATTCAATTTTAGTATAAAAATCAAACCTTAATGCGCATGCGTGATGTGAATAATCTATGTTTCCTGACTTTGTATGTGTGCCTTTGATCCAGTGACATATTTTTGGCAGTTAGCAGGAGAAATGTCTTATTTTAGATAAAGAAAAGTGGTATTCAAAACAAAGACAAATCATATTCAAAACAGACATGTTAAATGTAAAACTAAATGTTGTATTAATAATAATAATAATAATAAATAATAATAAATAGTTTTTCTGCTTAGTTGTGCACAAAGTAATAATTTGAGCAGTATTCTGTTGTTATGAATATGTTTCTACTGACAGATTCCTTACCCCATAGAAATGTTTTTGCATTAGAGACATCACTTTTAATTTGAAAAACAAAAAACACATCTTACTCTTGCACGTTTTATGGACAGATGCAGCTCTGTTTCTGTCATGGTCCATGTGCAAGCAAACATCCTGGTATAATACCTTTCTCTGTTTGAGGCATGGTAAAATGAAATATCGAAGCTTTCTGAACCCGAGTGCAACCCAAAGTGCTTTACAGAGAAAACGCAAAACTTCAAAGAACACACGCGTGGAAACTGTGTGTCGGAGGGCTCAGTTCTCAGAAATATGTGGAACAATTTGAGGTGTGGTTTACGACTGGTTGTGTTGGTGTGCTGTTCCTGGTCCTTTGTGTTTGCCTGATGTAGTAAAAACACAAATGTCCCTTGAACAAATAAATACTCTTAACAGGACTTTGTTCTTTTTTTTGTTGGATCACTTGCCATTTTCAGACTAACTTGCTGCATCAATTACATTTTTGGGTTTACTTCCAGTCTTTGGTTCAAAACATGCATCAACACTGGAGGAATCACAACACGTTTTAGATGCACTTACACTGTGACCCTTAGTTTTAGGCATAGCAGGGGTCTTCTGTTTTCTCTGCTCTTGAATTCTGATGAGCTCTTCCAAAATACAGTGTAAACAAAGTGCTGCGAAACATGGATTTGTAAAAGCACTCCTATTATGAATGAGTCTCTGAAGTTACTCCCTCTTTGGCATGGCACCTCTTTGCCCTTTTTGGAAAATGAGATTCTAGCAATGAAATATTTCAAACAAATGTGCTTTTGCAGGTTCCAGATTCAGTGGGAGTAGTTTACTTTTAGAGTTAATATTTACTGACTCAAAATTTTAGCCAAGGACAAACAAAGAAAATAAAAAAAGATTGCATGCTTTACTTTATATCCATAAACAAACCATTGTGATTTGACAGACTTACATCGGCTCATCTTTTATGTAACATCAAGCAAAACGAGTACTGAGAAAGAGTTTAGAAATTGCAAAATCTTTTACTAATATAACTTAAAACTAGGCCAAAAATGTCACTCAGACTAAGAGAAAAGGGAATTTTACAAGATTATTTTTTCCGCGCTGGATGGCCATGAGGATGGACTGATGGATGGAAACATGGAAACATGGATGGACAGCGTTCTAAGAGCAGAGGTCAGGGATTAGACAAGCTGGGCCAAGGATTTCCAGACAATGTAGTAATCTACATGTGCTGATATTCATCTCTCAGGGAAAAAAAACCCTCAGAAAATACCAGGCCAAGAAGATTATGCTGATGATGATTGCATAATCTGAGTGTGTGTGCATGGGAGTCTGTCTGTTATGGTGAACAGACGGCACAATTAGTCAGTCAGTCAGTCGAGCCCCCGGGCTGTGACCAGGCACACGTAACATCAAGCATGCAGCTGCAGAGCTGCATTTGCACTTTTACACATGGGAGCGCATCACAGCATTAATGACAAAGCAGCAGTCTTCTACTCTCTCAGCCACACTTTAATGAGGAGCCGCTTTCTCCACTTTTCTCTACTCTTCTGTGTAATTAACTCCTTCGTTCTTTCTTTACTACTTCACGGCTTATTACTTTTTGTTCTCCTTTCCCTTTTTTTCTGCCATTTCACGAGTGTAACTCTAATTAAAGCTGGAACTGTCTCTGCAGAAACGTGCAGAAATATATTGGAGTAAACAGACGTGCATTTCTAGTCCTAATGCTCCCCCTCAAACACTAATAAATATATATATATATTTCTTGGAAACCCAACAAAAAAAGCAAAGAAAACAACATTTTAACAGTATTTTTGTAAATATCTATTTTTTTTAACATGAGCATGGTTTCTCTAGCATGCAAATTCCCTCTCTCTTACTTTCATCTGTTCATTTTTATCTTTTCTTTAGTGTCTTTGTTCTTCTTTACCCCACACATACTTTTCCTTCCTTTCTGACCTTTGTATCACCCTTTAAATCATTCCTTTCATCTCTCAGTTTTGAAGTCTTTCATTCTCTGGTCTTTCCTCCCAACACCCTCATCTTCATTCAAAATATCACATTCATTCAAAGTCATTCAATTACTGGTACATTTGCTATTATGTTCTTCTTTTCTAGTCATTTATGGTACATAAGTTAGTTGGATGTTTCTTGCTTTTTGTTTTACACCTTCAGATAAGCTTAGTAGTGAACATCTGAATTGACTTTACATGAACATTGTTTCTTTTCTATCTATCTATCTATTTATTTTTAAGTCTCCTTCTGAATGCCGCAAATGTATTTTTTTGGACCATCCATATTATGTGCGTTTGTATTACACAATAGTGGAAGAAGTCAGCTGCAGCATTTGCATGTTAAACATAATTAATTGGTCCATCCATCGGTCCTTTATCCCAGCTGCTTGTGAGGTAAAGCTACTACACCACTGTACAACTCCACCATTTTTTGAATTACCAATAATGGTATCCGTTTTTAAGCTTTTGGGAGGATGCCAGAACACACCATCAAACGGCCTTCACCCAAAAATCTTACTCCTTTGGGGTAATCAGCACAGAATTTTGGCATCTACCCAACAATCTGACCCTATAATCCAACTGCAATGCTATACATTACTCACAATCTGCAGTCATGAAGTCCATACTCACAGGTGCTGACAGCCAGGGGCCTGTCCTGTTCATCAGCACTCAGGAGTCTCAGAGACCAGGAAACAAAAAGGTTCATACAAAAACAGCAAAACACTTTTCAAGAGAAAAATATTTTGTGGATACCAAAATAAAAAAGCTATTTTATCATTTAGAAAAAACTTTACTTTGCTCTAATTCTGATAGTGATATATATATATATATATATATATATATATATATATATATATATATATATATATATATATATATATATATATATATAGATAGATAGATAGATAGATAGATAGATAGATAGATAGATAGATATATAGATATATATATATATATATATAAGGCTAGGAACATTCTGCAGGATCCATCACACCCTGGACATTCTCTGTTTGAACTGCTGCCTTCAGGCAGAAGATACAGGATAACTAAAACAAGCACAAACAGATTAAAAAATAGCTTCTATCCAAGAGCCATCGTGGCCTTAAATGCTGCTAAACAAGGTTAATTTATTAAGGGAAGCGTGCAATAGCTGGAGAAGGTGTAACCTACTGCTGTTTTTATATTTTATTATATATTTTTTATATTTTTTCTTATATTGTCTTATTTCGCAGTTTTAGTTTTTATTTTACTATGACTTTTTTTATTCCACAAAAATTGCACTGTAATGTCGTTGTACATGTACAATGACAATAAAGATATTTCATAATCTTCACTTTTAGCAAATCCTGTTCGTGTTGGACATTTTAATCTGTCTGTGTTTGAGTTTTGGTTTTATGCTGTCTTTTATTTTAGTAAAACACTTTGCAATTTTAGTCAGCAAAAAGTGCTATATAAATACAATTTTACTTACCTACTTACTTTTAGTTTTCAATTCATTTTAGAAGTTCAGTATTAAATGGCTTTATTTTCAATGTGGAGCTGGTTGGCCCAAAGCCACATTTGGTTAAATCTGTAAAATCTGAGTTTTATTTGGGGCCAGAAAGCAGTAAGCATATAAGAGCTGCATGTTTTACCGCATAGGTTTCAACTTTTTAAATTATTGGGCACCCTTGGACAAACATTGGGACTAAGCCTGTCAAAAAAAATGCACAGCAATTCATATTCACTTGCCTTTCCTCAAAAATTCTTGTTGTCTATTAGTTGCACTTTGTTTAAAAATGATTTAAGTTAATGAAAGTGTTCAAACACAATTAAATTCAAGTAAATGCTTTTTTTATTTCACACATATAGCTCAACTTTGAAAGTCAATTTAAGGTTGTATAAAAAGATAAAAGGAAGTTGGATTGAAAAGGAAATAAATGAAACCTTTTAAATGCAATTAAATGCTATTTTAGTCAAAATTCAGCCAAACGTAGCAATTTAAAAACTATCTTTTATGACTTGTGAGCTTTAACAACTTAGCAAATCCCTTGCTAAGTAAATAAAATATCCATTGAATGTGTGAGTGCATGTGTGTGTCTGCGTTTGCTCTTGTACTTCTGTTTGCCTGTGGGTTAATCTGTAAACACACACCCATACAGCTGCTCCAATGAATGCAACAGGATTGTATGAAGATCGGGACTGTCATTATTATTGGATTTAGAAGATTAACACACACCTGCATGGCGGGACATTAGAGAGCTCCCCGCACAGTGTGCGTTACCTCGTCTGTGTGGGTGTGTTTATGTACATACACACTAAAGCGCTTTGAAAGGAAGCAAGATGAAAGAAAATGTGGCCGTTTGAGCCGCTTTAACTTTCAGCTTCCTGCTTTCCAACCATTGATCAGCTCCATCAGAGGGACACAAGAGCAGAGAGACCGCCTGTGCTGCTTTAATGAGCCTTTGGTGATACTATATTTACAGACTTATCTGGATCTAAAGAGAAACTGACTTCATGTTACACAGATGTTCCCGCTTAATGTTGGAGCGTGGACATTGCATCAGTGAAACTAGACAGCAGCAAACACAGCGTATTTTTGTATGTAAATTCCCACCTTTAATGTTAGTCATTAGTGCAATTTAGTTATTATAGTATTGCTTCAATGTATGTTTTTTAGAAGCTGAACAAAAAATTTAAATATCCCAACTGCCTATGGTGGATTGTGCAGTTTGCACTTAGTCCTCCATTAACCTTAATCATTACCATCATTTGTTTTATCTGTTCAAAATATTGTAAATTGTAATAACGCAGATTCTGTTTCACAACACCCCAAACTACAATCAAAAGTCCACTCTGGCTCAGATATCTATGCAGATTCTCAGATGAACAATGTACAGTCAGACATCACAAATAATGTTAGCTACCATGGTAGGGGTATGATGATTAATTGATGAATTAATCTCTATTCCTATACGATTCAACCAGATGGATCTCTCTGAGGCAAGTTTTTAATCGACCTATGCCATTATATATTTGTTTTGAAATAAAATAAATCGATCATATTAATGTTGTAAAAATACCATTTGGTGTGAGGCATAGTAGGAATATTTTAATATAACGTAAAAATAGGCTTAAAAATAAAAGTGCCATGACTGAACAAAAGACGTAATGGCAACAAAAAGGATCAAGCCATCATTCTAGTCCAATGTGTGGAAAAACTTTGAATTTTGCAAAGACATGTGACCATACACTTGGATAATTTTCACGTGGAAAAACAACAGTGGGTTGAACTTTATGAGGCTAAATTATAAATAGATTATAAATAGATTATAAATAGATTTTCCCTTAATTTTTCACATTTAAATTACACTTGATTGTCTTGCAACGACAAGGAATCTGGAAAACTTCCCTTGCACAGGTATTTATCTCTGAGTCACACTGGTTGAATTTTTGGCTAAAGAAGTACTGGATCAATTTTAGGTAAGTGAATCGGATTGTTCAAAATGAACAAATGTCGATTATGAATCTGATCGTTAATAACAAATCATGATATGAACCACCGATGAATGAGGTGCATTAAACTACAAAAAATAAAATTTCAATTTTTGCAATTGGCAGCACAGATCACCTCCACAGGACAATCTTATTTAAAGGAAATCTTTTTTATTTATTTTTATTTTTATTTTTAGTAACATGTAAATGACTCTAATGTTCAGTTTATTTGTGTTTTGTGGTCATCAACTTGTAATTGTCTGACACTAGAGGCTGAACAACACTAAAGAACACATTAAGTAGGAAAATTTGCTCTTTTCACAAGCCCATTTTCCTACTTGACTCGATCTCTGAAGCACAGCCTTTAGCTCCTTGTCCATTTCATGACGTCAACCTAGAGCTGGCCTCTGCAGCGTGTCTGCTCTTCACTCACAAAAACAAACAATTTCTTAACTTTTGCAAAGATGGAAGTTCATATTGTGCATATAAAACGAAAGTGTTTTACTGGTCACCGCTAGCTTGATATGTCTTTTTCCTCTGAAGCAACGTCATAAAAACAAAAATTTGACATTTCTTAAAGTAAATACATAAACACATAAGCTGAAATTCACCTGCTCCTTTAGGCAGGACTGATATATGCTACGTGTGTACAGTCCCTGGCATGAAAACAAATGAAACAGCACATACCCTGGATATCAGTTTCAACGTAAAGGGTGAGGGGTGAACAGGAAGTCCCCTGCATTGCATAGTCTGCATGGAAAGTAGAAACCCAATGCTTGTATTACATTATCATGTACTCATCATTGATACTCATGTTACGAGTGTGGGGGCGTGTGCAGGTTAGTTGAACTGTGAGTGAGGGTGCATTCCTGAAATATTCCAAGCTGGTCGTCAGTCTCTCTTGTTTCTGGCATTCCCTCAGGACATCCATCTTTATACGATCAATGCCCTCAACTGCCTTAAGCAACTGTCACATCGTCCTCGGCAATGCAAGTTCAAACGATCACTTCCAATTAAAAGTCTATGAAAAACCCGCATATAAGCACATTTTGGGATATCACGTTCAAAACTTTGTTGTTCTGTAGCTTTGCAATTTTCTACAACCGTTTTTAGGCTCAATGTACAAAACACACAGCCATTGAGAGTTAAAGTTAAATCAGCTTGAACTTTAACCACTAAGGGACTCAGATTTGATGGTGACGTATGGATGATGTCCCTTTAATTCATGGAAGTGCCAGTCGTTTGAAAATCTATCATGAAGGAGAAATTAATAAATGTGTTTTGTGCCTGGAGGGAATTATATGACACCAAGTCTTTCATATATCAGAAAAGAGCTGTGAAAGAAAAAACCTTGAGCAAGATTCGCAACCGCTTTGACATTTGGCACTAAGCCTATTTCAACTGATCCTTCGATGTCGGATCTTCCTATAACTGTGAAGCAGTTCACCCAATAAGTAAGGTGAGCTGGGGTTAGACCGACGTGAAACAGGTTAGCTTTACACTACTGAAGATGTGTTGTTGCAATTGTTAGGCAAACAGTAGGTGGGGGACATGCGCCAGTAAACAGTAGCAAAAGAACAAGCAGAAGAAGCCCCTCCCTGGTTGTCCAGTGTGAAGAAGAGAACTCAGGTCATATGCCCAGTAGCTTTACACTTCCAACCAGTTTTCTCCAATAAATTGGAAGATAGCAGAATTATTCACGTCATGGCTACAGCGGTTGGAACGACATCAGTAAATTAAACTATTAATTTTTAAAATGTATGATAAAATATTTGAGAAAAATTCACGACTGTTTCTTGTTACACTTCAACGTTGCTTCTCCTAAGGCTTGATTGTACGATAGATTCAGCTTGTCTGAACTTGAACTTATTGGATTTTCCGTCTCAAATCAAAGCCCAAGGCAGTGAAGTGAACTGGTGTGGTGTGCGTGTCTGCGGCAGAAAGTTGCTGCAGGACTGCAGTGAGCAGGTAAAAAAGAAAGGGGAGCATAAGACGGATTAGCAGCAGCAAACACACCTAAACCACAGAAGCTGAGGTTGACATAGAATTTTAAAGACAACAATTCCTAACAACTTTTTTTCACTTTGTTGAAGGTTCTATACAGACAGTGACCCCGGTTACACATAGCCTCAATTTTCTCTCATTTGTGTGAATGGATGGGTTTGATCCAAAAGTGTTACTGCTCTGCTGACGCACTTCCTCTGCTCCACAACTCGAGATGACTTTTTTAGGAAAAACCCCAACTGTGCAAATTTACTTAGAAAAACCACCAGAATCTCCCCAGATGGCAGGTTTAGGGAAATGCTTTTTCCTCCACGCTGTGGGACATGTGTACGAGCAGGTGGTGCCCAACATTTCTAAAGTGCCTAAGTGTGTGTTCAGTGTTAGTGCCAACTCTGGCTTTTTCTGTCACACTTGTGATGCTTTGTTCCAAAATTAAAGCTCTTTTTTCTGTTTGCCTCAAACGTCAACTGGAAAGTGCTGTGGTTGTGCATCACTGAGGCACGTTCATTTCCACAGAAGGTTAGCTCCTGGAGTTGGACAGATCGGAAACACAGGTGCAGGAAAGTTGCCAGTTCTTTCTTAAACATGCATTCTTCTCTAGTTTTTCTTTCTTCTTGTTTTTTAAGAACATCTGCAAAGAGGAAGTATTCAGACGACTGGGTCTTTTCAACGTCTTCAGGGCAGTTGGCTTTTCGTGACTGAAAGGTTTGCACCTGTGACATTTGTGGTTTCAGGGCAGATTGCATCCGCTTATAAGCAGTTTTTGCTACTTGAAAGCACAATATTCTTGGAAATTTAATTAAAACTACACTCTTTTTAAAATAATTTTTTTTGCGAGCACTAAGTATTTTTAAAAGTATTTGTCTAATGAAAGTAATATTGTGTGTGTTTTTTTTTTTTTACTTATTTAGGTTTTGATGCCTGAATTTATTTCCAGCAACAAAAAAAACCCAAACACTTGTGTTTTTGCTTTCAAGTAGAGGCCAAATTAACTTAAGTTTGGAGCAGCAGTGGTTTATGGGTATTTGGATCAATAGGCATCAAGTGATTGGTAAGGACAATCTGTTTTTAGCAAAGAGCAAACGTATCAGCAATTTCATTTTATCACTGCAACTTAAACTGTCATAAGTCTCTGACTTGTAAGTTATTAGTCTAAGTCTATGACTCTGTAGTAGTAGGCAGGTTAGAAGCCCAAGTAGGAGAAATTACACGTCCAGAACGCTCTGGAGGTTTGTAGATACCACATATGGGCCTTCACTAAAGCATGAAAGAGACATACCAACAGGGAGGAACCAGGGCTTAGGACAGACACAAATATGTGACACTGGCTTATGTCCTGTTTAGGCTACATGTTTTTTATGTATTTATTCTTGAGTGAGTGAGTGAGTGAGTGAGCGAGTGAGCGAGTGAGCGAGTGAGTGAGTGAGTGAGTGAGTGAGTGAGTGATTTTTTTCAAATTTATTTTAGCCTATCTGTCTGTTTATCATTCTCTATTATGTCTTTTATTTTTTAACATCATATTTATTTATCACATACTTTGTGTCATTTTTATTTATTTATTTTTAAGTTTATCTTTGGTTTAGTTTTTTTTGTCCTTTTAATTTATTTTATGTATTCTTGTCACTTTTAATGTACTTATTTTAAAGTTTGTTTATCTGTTTAGGTATTTATTTTTTTGTAATTTTTTTTGTCTTTTAGTTCTTTTTTATGTTTTTTCGTCACTTTAGTTTTATTAGTTTTGAACACACTGCATGGCTTATTTCCGTCATCACAGCATTAGGTTTCTTGTGTGCTAAAGTCCTAACAAATAGGTCCATATCCAGGCTTCTTGTTATGGCCTTCTCATGACCTAGAGTAACTAAATTTAGTTTTCTTTCATGTAGAATAGTGCAGCGGAAGGGGGTAAGAACACGAGACAAAGTAGAGAAACAGCCTTCGCATGAGGCAGATGATACACCAATTACAATGGAGGTCACGTACATACGATGAAGCTGAGGAAAGGCATTCTTATATCCATGTAGATATTTGTTAACTGTGGAGAGGTCTACAAACTCTACATTGCCACCAGCATCAATCTTTTTTAACTCTTTTTTTCCAACATTATTTTTGTGACAAAAATCTCGTTGGAAAGTTAGTCACTGTCACTTTCTGCCATTTTCTGCAGAGTACTTAACATGGCAACATCCAGAAAAGAGAAAGATTGAGGTTGAAGATAATTAACTGCTTTCATGAGGTCGAGGTTACTTTTGGAAAATCTTGTCGGGAGTGAAGCGTGAGGCCACTCCCTCTCTTGCATCTCCCAATCAGCACTAGCAGCTACTTTGAATGAGAGAGCAGAGAGCGCTCTTCTGTGTTGCTGAAACTCAGGGACACAGAAGACAACGACTTGGTCGTTAATGGACTTCATTGGCCATGAAAGATCAACACCAGTCAGACACAACTGAAGATGAGAGGCAAAACATCTTCAAGCCCGAAATTTGATTAATTTCAAGTTTTTAAAACTTGAAATTGACAATTTATCATGACCTGGATGACTGAGAATCTACACAGACATATTTTTAGTCTATAATGACCAGTGTGACAATATGCTCTCATGGCAGTTTTCTTTCTGCAAAAACTGAAGCCAATAGGTGTACATTAGGGGTTCAAAGTTTATTCCTCTATTTTTAATTTAATCCTTGTGCTATCCTATGACCCCACCCTTAAATTGACGTGTTAACCCTACCATGACAAAGGTGGAAAAAAGAAAAGAAAAGAAAAAAGGTTCAGTACACTGTCTAGTGGGTCTAGATGACCCAACTCCCAATGTTAAAGTGCCTAGGATAGCACAAGGGATACAGACTGAAAGAAATGGTAGAATTATTAGAATTTAAAAGTTTCTTTTTATTCGTTCCGACAAAACAATTACAAATCTAAAACAATACAACATGCAAACCTTTTGGGGTGAAGGGGTAATGAAATGGTAACAAGAAAGTAAACGTATTATTTCTGCCCCTTTCAAAGCCTTTTACTTAATTAATAAAGCCATTGAGACACTTTACAAATTATTTTATCATCATTACTGTTTATTTTAATTTGTTAAAAATTAAATTCTGATACAAGAAAAACAACATTAACATCACTTCTTGTGAGAACAAAAGAGGTGTGAGGGAAGTTAAACAATCTTAAAAAAATCGTTCTTTTTTTGTTGTCTTTACATTAAGAAGTTGGGCTGAAACTGCATTCTACTCTAAATTTTCCAACACTTTCCCATCCTAGAAGTTACATTGAAATTGAAGTGAAACAGTGACATTCATTCACAACCAAAAACTCTCTTCATTTCTGAAAGATTCAGTGACAAGAACAGGGGATCAACTTCTCAAAACACTTAAAGGGTTTGTTTGAAGTTTAACACTGAGACCAATGTAAAAATGTTGGTGGCTTGTCTGTCTCAGGATCAGAGCACAGTGAACAACTGCTGGATTGAATGCAGCTTCAAGAAGAGGAAGGAGCAAGACTTGCAACCCTGAAGGGCAACCCTCAAGGAGCTTCAGAAGAGCTGGAAGAAGAAAGGAAAGACATTTTGGTATTTATTGGAAGGTAGAGAAAGGAACCTTCCTGCAGAAGATATACCGGGAAATTCCCTCCAATCGAGCACCCGCCACTCAGATCAAAGTGAGTGCTTTAATGTTTTTGGCTGTGCAGACGAATTCAACAGTTATGAGTGAAGCCACCTGCATATTAAGATTAGACAAGAACAGTGGATGAAGGGAAAAAGGGCATGAAGAACCATGTACAATTATAAGCCCAAAATAAAAAAACTGTCGTTTTGGACCCACCACGATGAAAATGGTGTATTTGGTGTTTTTAACATGTTCTTGTTGCATTTTTCTGATGATGGAGGACATATTTTAAGTAAATTAAGCTCAAAATTGCATTTCTGAGTATTTCTTTATTCAAATTATTGTGAATTAGGAACAGATGAGAAAAGGCTGTTTGAAAAGAGCTTACTAAAAAAAATATGCAGGGTGGATCATGAACTCCCTGCTCTGCTTAACAGCTCTCAGCAACGGGGAGGGGCGGGGTTAGTCTGCTCCAACATTCCCACCCACAACTCATAGGCAAAATTCTATTAAACTACTGCCGCTCTGCAGACACTATATCTTAGACAACGACACAGGTTTTTCTAATTTTGAAAATAGATCCAAAGGTGTCCAGAGTAGGAATTTAAGTAAAGTATTGTAAACACGGTTTTATAGCTGTCTTTATACATTTGCCTTAGCTATAATCAGTGATCATGATTTTCCCCTCATGTTTCAATAATTAAAACTACTGTATTTAGCCATGCAAAGACATGCTTTTGCACATTTCCCCCACCTAAAATATAAATTAAAAAGAACAAATTAATCTAATTGTAATCACCACAAATAAAATACAATTTGATTTTCTTCATGCTTTTGTCAAAGGGTGATTTTCCTACTTGTACAATCAACGTTTTTTTATTCTTGTTTTTTATTGATCCTGGTTGTGTAACCTAAAACTTCAAGGGCCCTTGAATGGCTCATGGCAAATCTGCTGAGTCACATGTGTGTGTGATCAAGGTGGGTTGGAGTTTTGACTCTTTAAAAAGGATGAACAGCCGGACTTGGGACAGGAAAAAAGGCACACCGCAGGAGCTGCATAAGTAGTGTTGGAGTACCAGCTATGGGAGTCGCACGCATGGTATTGTGGAGCACCAGAGACGGAGGCTGCATGCGTGGTGTTTTGGAGCAGCAGCAGCAGTGGTGGTGCTTGATGCATGCCAGCCCCAGGAATTGAATATTGTACAGCAGGGGTGTCAAACTCATTTTCACAGAGGGTGAAATTACTAAATGTAATGGAAAATTAATGTAACTACTCCTTAGTGTTATATAACTCATTGATTCTGTCAGGTTAGGTTATATTGACAGTGTTTAAGTCCTAATTTATAGTATCCCAATCGGGTAGTAGATGTGTTTTGCAAGAGATCATCTGATCCCCTGAAGGTTGAACTTGCAGCGGGGGGGGGGGGGGGGGGGGGGGCTTCCAGAACACTTTGAAGAGTTAATCGACTTTGCCACTTGTAATGATCGATGGACAAGACTCCAGGAGCGTCCCAGCACCACCCTAGGCGCAGGTCTCCTATCAGCGCCAATGGGCCCTGTTCTTGCTCTTCTCTCCTGTGTCAGCCCTTCTCCTATCTCCATCCCGTCTTCTGTGACCATGCAACGTGGTTTATGTTGACTCTCACCAGCTGAAAGGTAAAGACGCATGAGGGGCTGCCTGTGTCTCTACTGTGGGCAGTTATGCCATTTTATCTGAAGCTGTTCATCAAACACCAGGACTCGCCAGTGAGAGGGAAACTGGTGAGTCGTGTTTCTGCCTCCTTTTCGCCCTCTTGACCTCCTACAAGCCTCTTGGTTTCACACGATCAGCTGCAGGGTGAGTTAGGCACTCTCATTGACTCTGGCTCAGATGGAGATCTAATCTCTCAAGAAGTTGTGGACAGACTCAAGATCCCCATGAAAACCTTAAGTTCAGCTTTACGTAATATGGCAATTAATGGACCTTTAATACACAAAGTGACTGCACGCACCATACCTGTGAAAGTGACTGTATCCGGTAACCACAATGAACTTATGTCCTTATTGTGGTTGAGACCGTGAAACCCTATGTCATCTTAGGTTATCCATGGCTGTGCAGACACATGCCCCATATTGACTGGGTCTCAGTGAAGAGTTATATCCTGGAGTCTCTTTTGCTCAATGACACTGCCAGCGCACTTGGAGGGGGTTTCGTGCTCGATTGCTGGAGAATCAAGAGCGGTTATCCTTAGTGGCAAACCAACGTCAGTCTGTTGCATCGCAATACAGAGTTGGAGACAAAGTGTGGCTGTCCTCAACCGACAAACCCCTGAAAGGTGGGCCCCGGGAACGAGGCAAAAGGCCCATTTCATCGGGCCTTTCGTAATTTCTAAGCTCATCAATCCAGTAGATGTGAAAGTAACTCTTCCACCCTCCTTGAGGATTCACGCTGTGTTCCACGTGAGCAAGTTGAAGCCTGCGAAGGAGAGTTCCCTAAATACTATGTGGAGAGCACCATCCCCACCACGTGTTTTGGGATGGTGACCTGTCTACACAATCAACAGACTTCTTTCCTCTCGGAGAGTGGGTTGTGGTTTACAGTACCTGGTGGACTGGGAAGGCTATGGTCCTGAACATTGCCAGTGGGTGATAGAACGGGACATCCTGGACAAAGAACTGTTGGTTTTTTTCCATCGGGACCATCCGAACCAGACTTCTCATCCATCTGGCAGCTGGACTCCAGAGGGGGTGTTATGACACAGTTTGGTGTTTTTGTTCCCTTACCTGCCGCTCTCTGTGGAGGAGTGCACAGCTGCCTGCACTTTGTAATCAGGCTTATTTAAGTTGAAGTCACTTAGTCCTCAGCGTGCCTGTTAGGTCTGTGGTTCTCCGACACTGAAGTCTGCTTGTCCTTTGTTTTTTGTTTTTATGTCTTTGTTTATTTAATATTTTTGACCTTTTGCAGTTTTCCCTCCAGTGAGGAGATCTGTATTCATGTTTCCACCTTGTGCCATTTTTTTTGTTATTAATTAAATTGCTTCTTGGAACATTCTAGAGCAGGGGTGGCGAACACGCGGCTCTCGAGCCGCATGCGGCTCTTGGCCAATGAGCATGCGGCTCTTTGCGTCTCATCATATTTTCTATATACTTTGCCTCATTTCATAATTTTTTCCCTCTTAAACCACACTCAAACCATTAGAGGGTATTAAGAATAAATGATAAATAATAATAAAAGTAATTTGGCAGTGTGTGTGTGTTTGATGCTGCTCCCGACACATACGTGACCGCCAATCATTTGCGCAGGTTACGCCCAAAGTCGGAACACATAGATAAAGATTTCATGAGCGTGCAGACTGTTACCCTCATGGTCTAGAGATGGTGAAATTCAGAGTAAAAGATAAACACAGGACATTTCTGGAAGAACGGGAAGATTCTTACTTTTTACTGAACAGAATGGAAAGTCACAATGTTAATCATCATGAGTTTTTGGAAGCAGTAACATTGGTCATGGCAGAAAAGAACAAAACGTATCCCGGAGAAAATTAAAAACTCTTCCTGACACAAATTGTCTCCTTTATGAACAAGTTGAAGCTTTTCAAAGTGCACATTCAAAACGGCAATCATCCCACATTCCTTCTTTTAGTGGGGCAGATTGCTGAAACAATCTTTCACTTGGTGATACAAGCACCAAAATAGGTACAGAAGTGCCTCCGAACCTCTTTCAGAAAAGCACATTAGCCAACTTAAAAAAAAAAAAAAAAAGGCTGCCATTTTTCAAGATGGCCGCCATTCATACCAGTATCAAACAGTATTTGCACTAAATATTGTCAGTGATGACATTTTGATGACCTGTACATCAAAATATATGTTTTTTGACACGAGAAATCGAATTCTACATTCAAAATTTCAATATCATTAAGCGTTATAGTGATATGATGACAATTATATGAACTAAAGCTGTTTCAGTGAAGTTACTGATGTGGTATCTCAAATTGTCGTAACAGAAGCACAAGTTACTATGACAAACTTAACTGACTTGCTTGAATTTAGCCTGAATCATTATTTTACACTTTGCATTTACAGCTACACAGTTGTGTGCACTTCAGGGTGTAGCGATAGCATTTGCATGGTCCCCCACATTCACCCGTGCAATGACATTTTGTCAGTGTCATGGTTTGGGTTTCTTTTGTCTTGGTTTTTGCTTTATTTCTTGTTCTGTCATGTTTGGTTCTGTTTCCTGTTTTATTTTGAAAGGTGTTCTGTTTTGTCATGTTCCTGAGTTTTACTTCCTTGTCCCTATCTGTCCTGATCATGTTCACCTGTGTCTTGTCTGCCCTGTCTGTATTTAAGTCTCGTCTCTCCCTTCCTCTTGTGCTGGTTCATTAACGTCTTAACGTCTAACACCTTCCATGCCTGTTGTCCATGTACGTCTTCTGCCCTGTTTATCTGGTTAGCCCACAGTAAGTTTAGTCTTGGTTTTGTTACCCTGCTCTGCAGCGCCTTTTGTTAGTTTAATAAACCCCTTGCCCTTGAACCGTGTGGCTCCTGTCTCTGCGTTTGGGTCCTTCACGCTCCCTAGTTCCCCACAACCCTGACAGTCAGCTGCTGGCAGGACTGAGCAATGGGTGGGAGGGTTGACCAAAGAACTTCCCAGGCTTTTGCCAGACCCAATTGCCAGGGCTTTCAGATTGCATAGTGTTGACTGGACCCATATGCAAGCAGCTTGGAATGCAGATCGTCTCATATGCTGAACCAGAGATGCACTAGTTGGTGGAAGGGAGTCATAGGTTCTTTCCTCAACTTAAGGAGACAAACCACACCTTCCTCAACATATCTACTTACAACTGCATCTCCTGGCTGGGCTGATATGTCTAGCACGCGTTCATATGGGATACTAAGATCATGGGCATGCAGCATTTCCACAAGATGTCTTTTTCTGGTCTTAGCATGAACAGACATCCCAATGTAGACTGGAAGTGGAGTCTCTCTTTCTCTAGAATACCTTTGTGTGGTAGCACCTTCTTTGTAATTGGCAAAGCAGTTGTACTGAAGCAGTTGAGCCATCGCCAGATCAGTTTTAGTTGCCCCAAATCTGATCTGAGACTTTGTCAGTCCCATGCTCAATCATACAGACGAACTGAAGCAAAGCTGAGGGAAAGAAATCGTACACTGAATTCTCATACCGACTGCCTTCAAACACTTGTGTTCCACCATGTGCTTACGCAATATCTTAGCAGCCTTGGCGAGGATGATTGCATCAGTGTAGGGGGATGCTTCTGACAACACTGGGCCAATGTCTTTGTCAAATGCTAGGAGTACATATTCTTGTATGCTACAAGTCCAGGTATCTCTAACTTTAGCCTTTCTTTCAGCCTGGTAGTGTATCAGGTATATCTGTCCCATCAGGTATATCTTCAGGTATATCATCAGGTATATCTGTCCCAAACTGCTTTAGTTGCTCTAGTGCTGTATCTTTTCTCAATGACATAGGTCAGAGTTCAGAAAAGACCAAAGGAAAACAATCTTTTTCTTGGGATGACTCAAGCGTTTCTTTGTTCTTTTGAGCAATGTGTGCCCTCTCTCTATTGTACAGAGCAGTCAAGCAAGAGCAATGCTATTTCAGTTCTAGGGCCACCACGTCTCCACCAATCAACAGAGCCAGTAGTCTACCATCATTGAGGCACATTCATTGAGCCTCTCATGCAGTTGCATGGTCATGGCTTGCCGCAGCTCTGAAGCTCTGAAGAACTACACTCATATTGTGTTGGAGGAAACTTCAACTCCTCTTATGTGTCTGTCTGACAAAGGCAACACTTCTCCCTGTCAGTCTTGGCTCCACTACTCAATGGGTTTTTCGCAGACATCTTGCTTATAAAAGAAGGCTGAGGGGCTATCCTTTTACCGCCTAACTGTAAAAAAACATAAAAGCACAATGAAGTATGGGATACAACTAGATTCAAGCCTTTATTGCCCTACACCTAGCCTGATCGTTCATCCAACGCTATTTAGATCCCGTGCGATCTGTACACCTTCCGGGTAACTAAAGCCCCGTTACGGCTCTCCCGCGCTGGCACACCCTGTCAATTCAGGCGCGGCTATCTAACAACTACACTACAACTAACTACAATTCTAGTTGAGATGCATAAGGGGCAAATTAGATTGTATTTGGGACACTTAGATACTACTGTCTAAAGTTAGTTTACCACTGCAACAGTTAGTAACTACAGTTAGTAAACTACAAGCCGACGCTGAACCCGCCTGAGTTTCACAGCAGTGATATCACCAGTATGCCCTGGATGTGCTTTGACATCACTCTCTTAAGGTATCACCAGCCAAAAGCTTTAATATTAAACTACATTGGTGAAACAAACAAATAATTGACAGTGGACATGTAAACTTTTTCACCACAGAGCATTAAAAACATCCAAGGTTATAGTTGAAAACATCACATTGTGAAAAACATTTGCCATATTGACATTTTCAAGGCATAATTGGCTTTATGATATGAGAAAACATTCATTTCATTTTTGGACCATAAAGAACTTGTGTTAATCAGAGTTCCTCTTCAAAAATTCAGATTTTCAGTGTAAAACCATGAGCCAGGTAGCTGTTAGTAGAATAAACATGCATGCCATTTGGCTGAATGATGGGCAGGAAAAAGGGGAGTGAATAACGCAGCCAGTTAAATTATAGCTCAGCACTTGTTGGATTACTACTTCTAAGTATGAACTGACTCATTGCAATTTATTAATAATTAATAAATGATTTACTTTTGATTTCACATTCTGATGAAGGTCAAAATTAATTTAAGTTGCACACAACTGAAATGTAATGTATTTAATGTGTTTATTGTGAATATGAATCACTCAGACACCAGAAGGATGCTCTGTCCAGATGTTTGTGTATTTGTTGGTGTGTCATTGAAAGAGGAATGTTGAGTTACAAAGAATTACCAGTTAAACACTGTTGGATGAACGGTGAAAATATATAGTTTTTATCATCGTAAATCTGACTTCAGAGAAGTCAGAGTGCTTCTCCAGCATCAACCTCACCGCACGTCACTGTGTGGTTGTGTGTCAGAGAGGCAGAGAAAAGAGTGAGATAAAGAGAGAGGGGTGCCTGTGTGTGTGGAGGGGGTATCTGACCTCCAGGGCAGTCTGTGTGTTACCTCTGGTTTAGCTGCATTGATGTGTGTATTGAGGGTGGACACTTTCCTTGAAATAAACACAAGTACAATACTTGCTGTTGTGTTGTAGGGAGAGGAGTGTGTTATGGAAAGTAATACGGCTTTAATTGCGTGATTGTGTGTGTTCGTTTTGGCAGGTCAGTGCGTGGTGTGGCTCTTTGACTCTCGCAGTGAAAAAATTCGGCTCTTGGTGTCAAACTTGTTCGCCACCCCTGTTCAGCCTGACTCCTCTCTGCACTTGGGTTTCCGTCATTCCAGTCGTAACAATGTTGCAGAGTATTATGTTTGTGTAAATATTTGTTGCATTTGGAATTTTATTTTGCTTTTTTAAATAAATAAATTGTAAGAAAAAAAAAAAAAAAGAACAGGACGGAGTCACGTGACGCGCTTGGCAAGTATGGCTGCTTAAGAGCGATCTGCGCCTATCCCCGTGCATCTTTGCTGATATTAAGGCAACCAAGAGCTAGGAAACGTGCTTCTCTGACTGGGTAACGCGATATAACATCACCGAAAATGCCAAACGCCACTAGACACACCGCCAAGTCCAACTCCGGGGCAGCAGGGAGCAAAGTCTCTGAGACTGCTAATGCTAGCACGGCTAACACGAAAACATCCCCACGGCGACATGAAGCGGATACGGAGGAAGGACCGCCCGGCGATGTGGCGAAAGAACTGGCTCGGCTCTCGGCGCTTATTTTGGAAAAGGCTGAAAGCCAAGACAAGAAACTGGAAGAGATACGGGTGAGCACAAGTGCTACCGAGAGTAAATTAGCGGACATAGCTAATCGGATTTGTGAAGTGGAGAGCAGACTTTGCTTTTTGGAAGACGCCCACAGGGTACAAGAAAGCAATCCATCTGCTTCCAAGGCTGAAGTAGAAACACTTCGCCAAAAGATGGATGACTTTGAAAATAGAGAACGGAGAAATAATTTACGATTTATGGGATTCCACGAGGGCTGCGAGGAGGACAACACTGTGAAATTTTTGGAAGAAATAATCCCAAAGATATTCAACATTAACTTTCCAAAGGGACTGGAGATTGAAAGAGCGCACAGACTTGGATCCAGGCCTGGAAGAGGTGAGGGGAACCAGGCTCTTCGGCCCAGACCCATCATAGCCAAGTTTCTGAGGTTTCAGGACCGGGATCGTATCGCTGAAGCAGCACGAAAGATGGGCACCGTCACCTGGGAACAGCGCCGCATCATGGTGTTTGCTGACTACTCCAAGCTGCTGAGCGACAGACAGATGAAGTTCAGAGAATGCAAGAAGCTTCTGCATGAGAAACACATCCGTTTCTCTCTGAATTACCCAGCGGTGCTGATGGTAAAAGCACCTCATGGAACCCGCCGGTTTGAAGACCACAAAGAGGCCTTGGCCTTCATCACCTCTCTGGATTAATCCGGTTTGCTTTTTTGAAATTTATTTTTATTTTTGGAAGGACCATGCAATAGGGGAGAGGAAAGATCCCAAAATAAACAGAAAAGAAGGGAATATCAATAATTGGCTGCTTGCCTGGATCATTAGACCATAACATGATCTATTTTGCATTCAGAACTTTCTTTTTTTGGGGGGGGCTGGACGAAACTTAATGTGAGAAAAATGGAACATCTCTCATTTTTCTCGAGTCGGTAAAAGGTCTTTTCCCTGTTAGACATGTGCCAGACTAAAATAATTTTGTTTAGTTCCTTTTTCTTTTCCTTATTTTCCATACTTTAGTGGGAAAATGTTCTGATGTTCATGCCGTTTAAGTTCAAGGTTGCACTGTTATTGTTCTAGCTGCTCAGCATGGGAGGGCGTGGCGCTTAACAGCAGCTAAGGTTAGGTGTATGTTCACGGACCAAAGTGAGGGAACTGTAGTTGTCTGGTTACGCAGACGTTTTTTGAATTTTGTTTTGACAGGATTTTATTTATTTTTTCTCAAGGTTTTGTTTTACTTTCTGATGCCAACACAATGCAGCTGTTTATGGGGGTATAGCATTACTCAATGCACATCTGTCTGTTACATGTTCACATATGAATAACCTAAGCTTGATGAGCTGGAATGTCAAGGGCCTTAACAACACTGTGAAGAGGAGGAAAATATTATCATTTATTAAATCTAAAAAATGCGACATTGTTTTTATCCAGGAGACACATCTGTCTCCTAAGGAATCACAAAAACTTTGTACTGGTTGGGTGGGCTTTGTGGGTTCAAACAGTGGGAGTACTAAAAGTAAAGGAGTGACTACATTAATTAACAAACGGTTACAATTTCAATGTATAAAGCAGAGTAAGGACGAAGCAGGTCGAATGTTATTAATGTTATGTGACATACAAGGTAACAAAGTGATTCTGGTTAATGTCTATGCACCCAATGTGGATGATCCTTCATTTTTTGGGCTTTTGGAAAATAAATTAATGGAGATGGGTGACCATCCAATTATCATGGGCGGAGATTTTAATGAGGTAATGGACCCGATCCTAGACCGAAGCTCCAGACTTTCACGCACCTCAAAGGCAGTTACAGCGTTGAGGGGAATGTCTGAGGCATGCTCCCTGGTAGATATCTGGCGTTTACAAAATCCATCTGGAAGGGACTATACTTTCTATTCTCATCCCCACGGGTCATTCTCAAGAATAGATTTCTTCTTGGTGTCTCAGTCTCTAGTGCCAGCTGTTGCATCTAGTAATATTGGCAACATAGTTCTATCAGATCATAGCCCTATATATCTCAGCATGCAGGCCTTTAATTGCTCAGTTAGAACACCTAGATGGAGACTGAACTCCAGCCTTTTATTAGAGGAAAAATTTTGCGAATACATCAGATCCCAAATTAACTTGTACATAGAAACCAATATACCTACAGCCCCCTCAGCTGGAGTTGCTTGGGAGGCCCTAAAGGCCTTCCTGAGAGGCCACATAATCCAATATGCTTCTTCAAAAAAAAAAGCAAACCTTACCAAGCTACAAAAACTGGAAAATCAAATTAAAATCACAGAGTCCAACTTTAAAAAAGACTCTTCTACAACAAATTTGAACAAATTGACCAGGTTAAAATACGAATTTAATGCAATACTATCACAAAAGGCAGAATTTAGTTTGTTCCGTGCCAGACAAAAATATTTTGAAGAGGGAGATAAGGCAGGCAGGCTTTTAGCCAGATATATCAAGCAAAGGGAGGCCATGAGCACCATTTCAGCAGTTCAGGACGACAAGGGTCACCTTTTCTCTGAACCACAAAAAATAAACCAGATATTTAGTGATTTCTACAAGGGGCTTTACAGTTCTGAGTCAGATGCCACTAAAAATGACATTGATGCTTTCCTGTTAGAGTTGCACCTTCCTAAAGTGACCAAGGATCAACTTGAAGGTCTTGACAGACCTATTACTATTGAGGAAATAGTTGATGTTATTAAACACCTTCCCACAAGTAAGGCTCCGGGACTAGACGGTTTCACAGCTGAGTTTTTTAAAAAGTTCCCACAAGAACTTGCACCTTTAATGCTTAGAACTTATAATGAATCTTTGATAAACAAATACTTCCGCCCTCACTCTCTGAAGCAATTATAACACTAATTCTAAAAAAAGATAAAGATCCATCTGACTGCAAAAGCTACCGGCCTATTAGTTTGACCTCCTATGATAGCAAAATCTTATCAAAGATTTTGGCCAATCGGCTAGACAGAGTTATCACCTCCCTCATTCACCCAGATCAGGTTGGTTTTATACGTTCTCGTTCTTCTGCCAATAATATCAGAAGATTAATTGACATTATGTGGGCGGTGAAGGATAGCAAGTCCCCCATGGCAGCTATTTCATTGGATGCTGAAAAGGCTTTCGATAGGGTCGAATGGCAGTATTTGTTTAGTACTTTAGAATGCTTTGGCTTCAGTGAAAGGTTTATCAAATGGATTCGGCTCATATACACACACCCTAAGGCTTCAATACTTACTAATGGTATAATTGGGCCACCGTTTGAATTAAGAAGAGGTACCAGACAAGGTGACCCACTTTCTCCCCTCCTTTTTGCTCTTGCCTTGGAGCCGCTGGCAGCCGCCATACGAAAAGAGCCCAGATTTCCAGGGATTGTAATAGGACAAAGCTGTCATAAACTAATGTTGTATGCAGATGATATCCTCCTTCTAGTGTCAGACCCAAGTAATTCACTCTCCTCACTGCTCCCAATAATAAACAGGTTTTCTGTTTTATCAGGTTACAATGTTAACTGGACTAAGTCTGAGGCACTCCCACTAACTAGCCACTGCCCAAAAACTCTTTTTCCTACTGGAATGTTTTCATGGCCCGAAAAAGGAATTAAGTACCTAGGTATAACATTCCCACCATATTTGGCCAATTTGGTAAAAATTAACATTGAACCCCTCCTAGACAGAATGAAGATTGACATAGAACGGTGGTCTCAGCTTTATCTTTCTATGTGGGGTAAAGTAAATATAATCAAAATGGTCTGCACTCCCAAATTTAACTATTTATTGCAAGCGTTACCAGTTCATATCCCTGTTACATATTTTAAACAGTTTGATAAGCTTTGTAATTTATTTATATGGAACAATAAGAAACCAAGGACTACACCTGAGGAAACTGCAGAATAGTGTTGAAAGGGGCGGACTTGGAATGCCTAACTTACTGTATTATCACTATGCCTTCTCTCTTAGGCATCTAGCACATTGGTTCTTACCACCTGAGAGAGCTCCCCCTTGGTTTCCTCTAGAAAATGTAGGCTAATTCCCCGCTGACACCACTGAGCTGTCTGTCAACTAATCTGGCTCCCCACTCAAAGTCCCATCCTATCCTGTCACATCTTAAGTGTATATGGGAAAAAGCGGCCAAAATCTTTAAATTCGATCCACACCTTCATCTGGCTGCAGGTATCTGGCATAATCCCAAACTCTGCATAGACAAAAGAACCTTCTTCTGGAAGTCTTGGTTCCAGAAAGGCATACTCACATTAAGCGACTTATATGATACTAATACAATCAAATCATTTGAAAAGCTAAAGCAGGAATTCAATTTACCTCGCCAAGATTTCTGGAGATATCTGCAGTTACGGCACTTGTTAGTAACAACTTTCGGTTCCATCACTACAGTCCCATCAAGTTGCAACATTATAGAGGACATCAAAGTGGCATTTAGACGTGCACATGAAGCTGCAGCTTATTATAGGATGCTTTTGTCAATGACTGACACCAATACATTATCCCTCAAGACAACCTGGGAAACTGATTTAAATATTAATTTCACAGAGGCAGAATGGAATGGGATAACTAAAAATATTAAAAAACTATCAAGGGAACTACGAACAAGATTGGTTCAATTTAAGGTCCTACATAGAATTTACTGGACACCTAGCAGGCTGCATAAGGTGGGATTATCAAAAACATCTGCATGTTGGAAGTGTCAGGATGCTACAGGCACTCTTCTACACATGCTCTGGGAATGCCCCAAAGTTCAGAGCTACTGGTCATCCATACATAAGGAGGTGGAGAAGGTGGTTGGTCAAGACGTTCCCTTCCAGAGTAGACTTTATGTACTAGGGGACCCCTCAGTTCTCAGTCGTGTATCATCTCCTCTCTCACAGTGGATCCAAACAACGGTAATGCTGGGTCGGAAACTGTTAGTGAGAGAATGGAAGGGCTCATCGACTCCATCCTTTACCCACTGGCAGACCTCTCTGGGTCAACTTGCAGCGCTAGAGAGGTTATCATATAGATTGCTAAACAGAATGGATGACTTCAACAGTAAATGGTCTCATTATTTTGAACACATAGGTCAACGACATTTCCAGCTCTAGAAACTAGAAATGACCTAAATTCTCTGTTATGTAAAGTTATATCCTGTTACCCATGCATAAGGGCTAACTGCCAGATTTGGCATCTATTTGTGTGCCTTTTTTTTTCTTTTCTTTTTTTCTTTTGCTGGTTTGTTTCTTTTTTTGTTGTGTCTTTTTCCTTTTTTAATTATATATATTTTTTATTTTTTGCTTTGTTTTTTGTTTTACGTGGGAGTTTTGAAGTTATAGGGTGGTTGTTTTTTGTTTTTTCCACATTGAACTGCATTTCAGTGCTGTATTCTGTCTTTGTGGAAATTGTACTATTGTATTTAAAAACGAATAAAGTTTAAGTCATAAAAAAAAAAAAAAAAAAACAGGACCACTTTAAGCAGTCAATGGCTTATATATGCTCCTTCTCTTTTTAAGCATGTATCCACACAGTTTTCACATTAAAGAATACAGCCCTGCGTCATTTAAGCCTTCTTTATTACACATGTGACAAATGATATTTTATTATTTTATGTGATAAACAGTAATGTGATTGTGACATTTTTGTTAAAAACAATTAACTTTAGCTTAATCTAACTGACATTTTTTCAAATAAATGATGATTTCCAGTATGGTGGAGCTGAACATACTACAGTCAAAACAAGGATTGTTGCGGTTGATAATGTGATACTTATCAGCAGTAACATTTGACTGATTGTTTAATTCAAACTGAATGAACACTAAGCTTGAACAGACTGACAAGACATCATCAAAACAAACTGCAGAGGTTGTGGGTTGAGTCTGTGGCCGCAATTTGAACTTTGGTGATCAGACAGTTGCTGTTTGCCTCATCCTGTTCCAGACTGTGGTGACAGAGGAAGTTGGCAAAAGGAGGAGGGGTTGGGACTTACTCTATGAACTAAATAAGGATATTAGACAGGAAGTCAATTAAAATTCCCACTCAGACTGTCATACAACACAAGGTCTAAAAACAGAAAAAAGAGAGATGAAAAGAGAGATAAAAACTGATGAGAAAAACACCCATTCAAAGCTACAGGAGGAACAAGCTTAAAATAAAATTCTAAAATTGAATTAAAACCAAACTTGAAAACCCAAAACCATCTTAATTTTTGGACTGTGTTAATTGCTTTCAGGTCCAAACTCTTTTAAAGTGTTTAAACATACTCGTGTGCACATGGTGTTTTATCCATCCTATAATTTTGTACTCCATGAGATATTTTAGTAATGAGCAGAATAAAATGAATATTGATGAATGGCGTGTAGTAGCCTACCAGTAGCCCAGAGTTACTAGCAGTGAGAGGGATGTTCCTTTTATTCTGTCAAAGCTGGAGTTGTTTTTAAAATTGTTTAATCCTTTAACAAAAAAGCAAAAACAAAAAAAAGTTTTAAATGCAACAAACCAAAGTTCCATCCTCCTTTCCTTAGTTTGAATGGAAGTATCAAATACTGCATTTTCTTAAAAAGCACAAATGAATGACTTCAAAAGGGTCATTAAAAACTCCAAGATAGCGTCAAAAATAAAAATCAGATTTTAATACGTATTACTTTATTTCGTATTTTTAAAAAAAGTGGTTTTGTGATTATTTTTTTAGTCATCTCGTGGTATATACTTTGGAGTATGGTTTTTGATTGGTAGGTAGAGGGACTCACTTTTACATTACGTATCCTGCCACATTGTTGAGTTGGGCAGAGCGAACTCCACTGTATGCGTCTCAATTCAGACTAAATTTTTGCTCTTCCTAATCCTGTAGTTGACTTCAAAGATGATCATATCTATGAAATGATAGAGTTAGCCATTTCATTCTAAGTTTAAATCATTTATTTAATTGCTATGTTTGTCTTGTTATATAGTCCTTGGTGGGTTACACAGTGGTATAGTAGTTAGTGCTCTCTCCTCACAGTGAGAAGGCACTGGTTCAAATCCCACCTGGAACTTTTCTGTGTGAAGTGTGCATGTTCTCCTCCTGTATGTGTGGGTTTCTTCTGAGCATTCCAGCTTTCTCCCACAGTCCAATAATATGCTTTCATAGAGTAATTAACACTGAATGATCCCTGAGTGGGTATGTTTGGTTGTGTGGCCCTGTGATGATTTGGCAAACCATCCAGGGTGTACCCTGTCTTTACTCAACAGTGGCTCCAATCCTGTTACCCATATAACCTCAAAGGTATTAAGCAGGCTTAGAACATAAATGAATTCTACTAAAAATGAATCCTTAAGTAATTTGCAGGGTTAATATATTATTTTACATTGGGCAAGCTGCTTTACATTATTGACCTGACCTTCCAAACTGAAGTCCTACCCAGGCTTCTTACTTACTGCCTCAGTTGCTGTCTCACTGTACTCCAACCCCGCACCTCTCCATTTGGACATATCACTTTAAGAATACTTTAATTTTGATTTATTTGATGTGATCATAATCTGTCTTTATGGTTATTGTTTTTTTGGGGGCTTTTTTGTGTCAGGCTGGACGCGTGGATGCAGAAGCAGGAACACAGAGGTAAGTTGACTCAAATCAGTAGTTTAATACTTCGTATCACTCAAGGCTCAAAGAATGCAGAACGATCCCGTGACAGACACAGGGAGGGAAGAACTTAAATAGACAGAAATAATGAACAACAGGTGCGTAAACAGGTGCGTAAATTACAACAGCAAAGTTAGCGGCAACACAAAACAGGAGGAACCGGAAGTACCCAAAATAAGAGCCCAAAGAAAACCGGAAACGCCACAACAGAACGAACGACTGCACCACCCATGCCCCATAAACTCACAGTGCCCCCCCCCTTAAGGGGCGCCGCCGGGCGCACCACCGGGCAGGCGCGGGTTCCGCCGATGGAACTCCCGAATCATGTCCTTATCCAGGATCCTGGAGGACGGTTCCCAGGACCGCTCCTCAGGCCCATAACCCCGCCAGTTGACCAGATACTGAAAACCCCGTCCCCGCCGCCTGACGTCCATGATGCGCCGCACAGTCCACGCAGGCCCACCGTCAATGATGCGAGGCGGCGGGGGTGGCGAGGGAGTGGGGTGAAGGGGGCTAGTGACATGAGGCTTGAGTTGGGAGACGTGGAAGACCGGGTGGATGCGCATTGTCCGAGGCAGGCGGAGTCTGACTGCAACAGGGTTGATCACCCGCTCAACCACAAAGGGACCGATGAACTTGGGGGAGAGCTTCTTAGACTCTGTCCGCAGCTTGATGTTGGTAGTAGAGAGGAGGACCAACTGACCCGGAGCATAGGTGGGTGCCGGACGACGATGCCGGTCAGCCAGTCTCTTGTTGCCAGCGGACGAGCGTAGAAGCGCAGCTCGTGCCTCCCTCCAGATGCGTCTACAGCGGCGGAACAGGTGCTGGACGGACGGAACCGCTGCCTCCCTCTCCTGCTCGGGAAACAATGGGGGTTGGTAGCCCAGAGAACACTCGAATGGAGACATACCCGAGGCAGAGGAGGTCATGGTGTTGTGGGCGTACTCCACCCAGGGTAGCATGGAGCTCCAAGTGCGCTGGTTGCGAGAGCAGACGCATCTGAGGGCTGCTTCCAGGTCTTGGTTAGTCCTCTCGGCCTGTCCGTTGGACTGGGGATGGAACCCTGAGGAGAGACTAGCTGACGCACCGAAAGCCGTACAGAAAGCCTTCCACACCTGGGAGACGAATTGTGGTCCCCGATCCGAAACTAGGTCCATCGGTATCCCGTGCAGCCTGAATACATGTCTTATAACCAGCTGAGCCGTCTCAGCGGCAGAAGGCAGTTTCCTGAGGGCCACAAAGTGAGCGGCCTTGGAAAACCGGTCCACCACAGTCATGATCACGGTCTTGCCGGCGGAGAGGGGCAGGCCGGTTACGAAATCCAAAGCGATGTGGGACCAAGGACGACTCGGGATTGGCAGAGGATGTAGGAGCCCAGCAGACGGTTGGTTACTAACCTTGTTCTGGGCGCAGACGGTACAGGCAGAGACAAACTCCCGAACGTCCTGCGCCAGACTGGGCCACCAGAACCGCCGCCGCAGGAAGGTGATAGTCCGGCGGACACCGAGGTGGCAGGTCAGACGTGTCGCATGGGCCCACTGACGAACCTGACTCCTACAGGTCCTAGGAACATATAGTCTGTTGGGCGGACCTCCTCCTGGGTCTGGCTCCTGGGCCTGCGCCTCCCTGATGTCCTTCTCCAGCCTCCAGGTGAGAGCACCCAGGACACGAGACATGGGAATTACCGTTGTGGGTGTCTGGTCCCCCACGACCGGATCGTGTTGCCGGGAGAGGGCATCAGGCTTGGTGTTCTTGGAACCAGGGCGGTACGAGATGACAAAATTGAAACGAGTAAAGAATAATGACCACCTTGCCTGTCTGGGGTTCAACCGTTTTGCGGTCCGGATATAAGACAGGTTTTTGTGGTCAGTCCAAACCACAAACGGCTGAACCGCCCCCTCCAACCAGTGCCTCCACTCCTCCAGAGCTAGTTTTATAGCCAGGAGTTCCTTATCCCCCACGTCATACCTGGCCTCGGCTAGTGTTAGCCTCCTAGAAAAAAAAGCACAGGGATGAAGCTTGTTACCCTCACCCGACCGTTGGGATAGCACCGCTCCCACCCCAGTATCAGAAGCATCAACCTCTACCACAAACTGGTTGGCAGGATCAGGCTGAGCCAAGACAGGAGCTGTGGTGAACAACAGCTTGAGCTTCTTAAATGCTGAATCAGCCGCCGCCGTCCAACTAAAGGGCGTGGAAATAGAGGTCAGACCGGTGAGGGGCGCGGTGACGGAGCTGTAATTACGGATGAAACGCCGCAGAAAATTGGCAAATCCCAGAAATCGCTGGAGTTGTTTTCGGTTGGTGGAAGTGGGCCAGTTAACTACAGCGCTCACCTTGGCTGGATCGGGGCGCAACTCCCCCCCTGCAATAACAAACCCCAAAAAGGAAACACAAGGAGAATGAAACACACATTTCTCCGCCTTAACAAATAATCTGTTCTCCATCAACCGCTGTAGGACCAGACGAACATGCCGCCTATGTTCGCTGGGATCCCTGGAAAAAATAAGGATGTCATCTAAGTAAACGAAAACAAATCGCTGGATGAAGTCCAGGAGACCTCAAAAGGGGCCGGTGCAAAGTGGTTTGGGTGGCAGTCGAGGGCGGGTGCCTCGGCGGCCCAAACCCCGATCATGGAATCTGGCTTTTGGGACATGGAATGTCACCTCTCTGGGAGGGAAGGAGCCCGAGCTGGTGCGAGAGGTTGAGAGATACCGTCTAGATATAGTCGGGCTAACCTCCACACACGGCCTGGGCTCTGAAACTCAGTCCCTAGAGAGGGGTTGGACTCTCTACCACTCTGGAGTTGCCCAAGGTGAGAGGCGGCGGGCTGGCGTGGGCTTACTCGTGAGCCCCCAGCTCAGCCGCCAAGTGTTGGAGTTCACCCCGGTGGACGAGAGGGTCATGTCCCTCCGCCTCCGGGTGGGGGACAGGTCTCTAACTGTGGTTTCGGCTTACGGGCCGAACAGCAGTTCGGAGTACCAGGCCTTCTTGGTGTCTCTCGAAGGGGTACTGGAAAGTGCCCCAACGGGGGACTCCATTGTCTTCCTGGGGGACTTCAATGCCCACGTGGGCAATGACAGTGACACCTGGAGGGGTGTGATTGGTAGGAACGCCCCCCTGATCTGAACCCGAGTGGTGTTTTGTTATTGGACTTCTGTGCTCGTCATAGTTTGTCCATAACGAACACCATGTTCGAGCACAAGGGTGTCCATCAATACACCTGGCATCAGGACACCCTGGGCAGGAGGTCGATGATCGACTTTGTAGTTGTTTCAGGCGACCTTCGGCCCTGTGTCTTGGACACTCGGGTGAAGAGAGGGGCGGAGCTGTCCACCGATCACTACCTGGTGGTGAGTTGGATTCGCTGGCGGGGAAGGAGGCCGGAAAGACTTGGAAGACCCAAACGTACTGTGAGGGTCTGCTGGGAACGTCTGGCTGAGCCCTCCGTCAGGGAAGTCTTTAACTCCCACATCCGGGAGAACTTCAAACAGGTACCGAGGGAGGTTGGGGACATTGAGTCTGAGTGGACCATGTTTTCCACCTCCATTGTCTCTGCTGCTGCTCGGAGCTGTGGTCGCAAGGTCTCTGGTGCCTGTTGCGGCGGTAACCCCCGAACCCGGTGGTGGACACCGGAAGTAAGGGATGCCGTCAAGCTGAAGAAGGAGTCCTACCAGGCCTGGCGGGCCTGCGGGACTCCGGAGGCAGCTGACAGGTACCGGCAGTTCAAGCGAGCTGCGGCCCGGACTGTTGCGGAGGCGAAAACTCGGTCCTGGGAGGAGTTCGGTGAGGCCATGGAGAATGACTATCGGTTGGCCTCGAAGAAATTCTGGCAAACCATCCGGCAACTCAGGAGGGGAAAGCAGTTCTCCACAGGCACCGTTTTTAGTGCAGGTGGGGAGCTGTTGACTTCGACTGGGGACATTGTCGGGCGGTGGAAGGAGTACTTCGAGGATCTCCTCAATCCCACTGACACGCCTTCTTTTGAAGAAGCGGAGAATGAGGACTTTGGGGTGGGGCTGTCTATTACCCGGGCTGAAGTCACTGAGGTAGTCAACGAGCTCCTCGGTGGCAAGGCCCCGGGGGTGGATGAAGTCCGCCCTGAGCACCTCAAGTCTCTTGATGCTATGGGAGTGTCTTGGCTGACACGTCTCTGCAGCATCGCGTGGCGGTCGGGAACCGTACCACTGGACTGGCAGACAGGGGTGGTGGTTCCCCTCTTTAAGAAGGGGGACCGGAGGGTGTGTTCCAACCATAGGGGAATTACACTCCTCAGCCTCCCTGGGAAAGTCTATGCCAGGGTACTGGAGAGGAGAGTCCGTCCGATAGTCGAACCTCAGATTCAGGAACAACAGTGCGGTTTCCGTCCTGGTCGTGGAACAGTGGACCAGCTCTACACCCTATCTAGGGTGCTGGAGGGATTGTGGGAGTTCGCTCATCCAGTCCATATGTGTTTTGTGGATTTGGAGAAGGCGTTCGACCGCGTCCCCCGTGGCATCCTGTGGGGGGTGCTCTGGGAGTATGGGGTCCGGGGAGCCTTACTGAGGGCTGTCCGGTCTCTGTATGACCGGAGTAGGAGCTTGGTTCGCATAGCCGGCAGTAAGTCAGACCTATTCCCAATCCACGTTGGACTCCGGCAGGGCTGCCCTTTATCACCGGTTCTGTTCATAGTTTTTATGGACAGAATTTCTAGGCGCAGCCAGGGGCCGGAAGGGATCTGGTTTGGGGACCACAGGATTTCCTCTCTGCTTTTTGCAGATGATGTTGTCCTGTTGGCTTCATCGGACCAGGACCTCCAGCGTGCATTGGGGCGGTTTGCGGCCGAGTGTGAAGCGGCTGGGATGAGGGTCAGCACCGCTAAATCTGAGGCCATGGTCCTTGACCGGAGAAAGGTAGTCTGCCATCTCTCGGTGGGTGGCTGTCCTTGCCCCAGGTGGAGGAGTTTAAATACCTTGGGGTCTTGTTCACGAGTGAGGGAAGATCGGAGCGTGAGATTGACAGGCGGATCGGAGCGGCGTCCGTAGTTATGCGGTCGCTCTATCGGTCCGTCGTGGTGAAGAGAGAGCTGAGCCGAAAAGCAAAGCTCTCAATTTACCGGTCGATCTACGTTCCAGTACTCACCTATGGTCATGAGCTATGGGTCATGACCGAAAGAACGAGGTCCCGAATACAAGCGGCTGAAATGAGCTTCCTCCGCAGGGTGGCTGGGCGCTGCCTTAGAGATAGGGTGAGAAGCTCGGTCACCCGCGGGGAGCTCGGAGTAGAACCGCTTCTCTTCCACATCGAAAGGAGCCAGTTGAGGTGGCTCGGGCATCTAGTCCGGGATGCCTCCTGGACGCCTCCCTGGAGAGGTGTTCCGGGCATGTCCCACTGGGCGGAGGCCCCGGGGAAGACCCAGGACACGCTGGAGAGACTACGTCTCTCGGCTGGCCTGGGAACGTCTCGGGGTCCCCCCAGAGGAGCTGGAGGAAGTGGCTGGGGTGAGGGAAGTCTGGGCATCTCTGCTCAGTCTGCTGCCCCCGCGACCCGGTCTCGGATAAGCGGAGGAAGATGGATGGATGGATGGATGGATGAAGTCCCAGAGTACATCATTAATTAACCCCTGAAATACAGCTGGAGCATTAGCCAAACCAAAAGGCATGACCAAGTACTCGTAATGTCCGAGCGGCGTGTTGAACGCCGTCTTCCACTCGTCCCCAGCCTTGATGCGCACCAGATGATAAGCGTTCCGCAGGTCCAGCTTGGTGAAGATTCTGGCCTCCTGCAATGACTCAAACGCACTGTTCATTAGGGGAAGAGGATACCGGTTCTTTACGGTGATGGCGTTCAAGTCCCGATAGTCTATACACGGCCGTAAGGAACCATCCTTCTTCCCCACGAAAAAGAATCCAGCCCCCAAGGGAGATGAGGAGGGTCTGATGAGGCCGGCCCTCAGTGAATCAGCTACGTACTGTTCCATGGCCTCTCTCTCTGACCTAGACAGATTGTATAGGTAGCTCTTGGGTAATGGAGCTCCGGGTTGCAAGTCAATGGAACAGTCATAAGGTCTTTGGGGTGGCAGAGAGAGAGCTTGAGACTTCGAAAAGACCTCCCCTAAGTCCTGGTACTCCGGTGGCACTGCGGAGAGGTCTGGTAAGGGCGGCTGCCTAACTGGGACTGTGGGGGTCTGCCCCTGGACGCCGAGCTGAACGCAAACAGGTCTCGTGGCAACGGTTACTCCAACTTATGACGCTACTAGCCTCCCAGTCAATGACCGGATTATGTTTCGTTAACCAGGGAAACCCCAACACCACCGGGTTCTGAGAGGAAGAAAACACAAAAAAAACGGGTGTGCTCATGACGATTACCAGACAAAATTAAGTGAACGGGATCAGTCACCTTGGAAATAGTGGCGACGACTTCGCCGTTAAGTGAAACAACCTGTAATGGACGGGGAAGCAACCTGGTCACGAACCCGGCCTGTTTGACCAGCTCAGCATCCATGAGATTCTGCTCAGAACCAGTGTCTAACAGAGCCCTGATGGGTACCCCCCCTTTCTGAAAAACTAGGTGCCCCTCCAAAAAACAGGCATTGGAACTAGGTCTAGTGGGCGTCTCTCTGCCGCTCGTCAGTGTGCCCACTCTTAGTGATGAGCGGTGGCTTTTGGGCAGTCCCGGCAGAAATGACCCCGCTTCCCGCAGTACAGGCACTCACCAGCCGTCATCCGTCCTCTGCGTTCGGAGGCGGAGAGGGACCCTCGACTCAATAGCATAGGTTCCTCAGTAGAAGGAGCTGGGGTGTCTGTGGAGACAGAATAGTCATGAGAGGGCTGTGGAACCACTCCTCCCCCTGAGGAGAATGAGCCCGTGCGTCGCTCCTGCCGGCGATCTTGCAGCCGATTATCAATCCGGATAGCCAGCGCGATGAGGGCATCGAGGGATGACGGCAAATCCAGCGGCGCCAGCTGGTCCTTCAGCTCATCTGACAGGCCCTCCAGGAAGGCATCCGTAAGCGCCGCGGGGTTCCACGCACTCTCTGAGGCGAGAGTCCGGAAGTCGATTGCGTAATCCGCCACTCGGCGTCTTCCCTGACGCAGCCGCATCAGCGCTCGAGCAGCCTCCCGGCCTGGTCTCGTATGCTGGAAGACCTGTTTAAAGGCTTCTAGAAAAGCCGTGAGAGAATCACAGGTAGCAGCCCCACGTTGCCACTCCGCTGTAGCCCACGCTCCGGCCCTGTCCGTAAGGTGGGAGATGATGAACGCCACCTTGGCGCGATCCGTAGGGTACGTGGCTGCCTGGAGCTCAAAATGCAGTTTGCATTGCGTAATGAACGCCCGACAGTCCCCTGAAGAACCAGAGAACCTCTCAGGTCGGGCCAGCGGAACCGCAGGTGTGAGGGGCGCCGGAACCAAGGGTGTGGACGCGGAGGACGGTGGCTGAGGTGGATAGGATGGCGACGACGACCTGATCTGTCCTGTCAGCCGATCCATGCGATCCCCGATCGCACGCAGTTGTTGCTCCTGGCGAGCGGACATCTCCAGCATCCCCCTCCGAAGGAAGTTTAGCTGCTCCTCTTGCTGGCGGATGACCCACTCCTGGGTGTTGATGTCTGAACGTGAAGGCTCTGCTCCCGCTGCATCCATGATTGACGGGATCGTTATGTCAGGCTGGACGCGTGGATGCAGAAGCAGGAACACAGAGGTAAGTTGACTCAAATCAGTAGTTTAATACTTTGTATCACTCAAGGCTCAAAGAATGCAGAACGATCCCGTGACAGACACAGGGAGGGAAGAACTTAAATAGACAGAAATAATGAACAACAGGTGCGTAAACAGGCGCGTAAATTACAACAGCAAAGTTAGCGGCAACACAAAACAGGAGGAACCGGAAGTACCCAAAATAAGAGCCCAAAGAAAACCGGAAACACCACAACAGAACGAACGACTGCACCACCCATGCCCCATAACCTCACATTTTGCTTTTTTTGTGTGCAAAAACTGAGCAGTAAATGATGATTTCTCCAGAGTATACAAATATTCTGGAATCCTTTTTTTGAGGGTTTTATGAGCTGAAACTCCAATTTATGTAAACATAAACAGAGACTTGAAATAAATGAAACAATGGGCCCTGAATCTATGTTCTATGAAAGTTTAATATTTTGAAAAGAATTATGGAAATGAATACATTTTTCAATGATATTCTAAGTTTTTGGAAATTAAAAATATCAGAACATTAGTCTGGATCTCTGCTTCATCTTCTGCTTCAGGGGGGCGCCACTTTGTCTTTAACAAAAAAAAACTCAACAGAAGAGCCAGAAGTCCTGCACTAGTCAATGTTCCAATCCAACAATACAGGCCGTGGTTGTATTGCCCTCCCATTGGCTAGGTCACAGTGATGAAACTTATCCCCTCCTGCTCACTCTTCTTTGAAGGTCACCCACAGCTCAGATGAGTCTCACAGATGTTTAACATCCATACATTTTCTAACTAAGGAAAGATTTGTGCCCTGTGATTGTTTCAATAGTCACATATGTGAATATGTTTACTGATTAATTGACATAATTTTACATAATTTCTTGCAGGCTATGTGTTTGGCAATACAGCCAAACAATCTGATCCCCAATTATTTGAGACATGACTCTAATTTTGAGTTTATTGAGTTAAAAATAAAAGCTATTTAACCTCCCAAAATGAGTTTGCTTTGGTTAGCTTAATCAACTGGATTCTGTTCTCTGACACAGAGCACTCAACCTACATACAGAGGTGTGCCACAACACTGTTAAATAAGCAATATTATTGTGCTGCAAGCGCATAATGAGTCCAGCTAAGTTTACACCACCCTCAGGAATGCGCATTTAAGCGGCCACTGACAGTGAAAAGTCTGTAAACGCAGGTTTCGGGCTTTCACATTCAAAACTCCTGCATTCACATATAGCTACCCATGTTTTGTGGCTCTACATACAAAATTTGTAGCCACTAGAGCCTGAAGCAACGGTGGCCGCGTCCCCTGGGTGCTGGTTTTCTGGGCCCGGCAGCCCTCTCTCCATGCAGGGAGAGGGATCCCTGAGCTCTCTGGCAAGGCCAGAAGCTGGGCCTCGCCAAATTTCCAACGGTGGCCAAGTCTGGTCGGGCTAAATTTACAACACCCCTTGTGGATCCCCTCTTCTCCTGGGTGCCCTCTTCCTGGGGGGGTGGCGGGCCCCTGCCTTGCTCCTTCGTGGACCAACCGTGGGCCGGATGGGTGGCTGCCTGGAGCGGGTCTCCCTTGGGGGGTCCTGGCTCGAACCTGGGGTTGGGGCGGGGGGGTGCCCAGAACTCCTGGGTGGTGATAAGGTACTCGTCTGGGGCTGTGGGCATTCTTCTCGGGTGGGGCCCTGCGTTGGGCCCTTCCGGCGCGGCGGGGGGGCCGCTCTCCTGGTTGGGCAGGGGCTGCGCTCTCTGTCCCTCCGTGCCTCCCTGCTCTCTGGCGCTGGGTGGCGGATGTGATCACGCGGAGGGCGGTTTTTCTCTACCTGCTGCCGTGTGGCGTTGGGGGGTTCTGGCTGCCGCAGCTGCTGCGGGGGGGGGGGGGGGGGGTCTTGGTGCCCATGGTGGCTGGGAACTCTCCCCCCTTCTTTCACATTCCATCATCCATTTTGGAAGAACAAGAACACTCACCTGAGCACAGGTGCACAAATAGTTTGCGTGATTGAATGAAATATTTCACACTTGTTGGTTTGAATGCATAAGGATGCGTGTGTGAACAATATTTGTATTGTGTACATGATGACATGTGGACATTTTTGCAGCCAACAGGTGTGTTTATAACATTTGAGTGCGTGTGTGGACAGGCCCCTCTCATCTGTTTGCCCAGCTGTTAGACAGGACAAGTTTAAAAAACAAAACAAAAATAACAATGGCACTGGGGGCAGTTACCATATCAATAGCGAGTAATTAACATCACCCAGTGAGCCTTTGGGCAAAACCCCTAATGCTACTGCCTACCAGCATGAATGTGCGTAAATGATCCCGTTGATGGACAGACGGTCCGCAGGCGTGAACTGGCAGCCACGCCTCTACCATCACCAAGTATGAATGAGGAGGAGACACAATGGAAGTGCTTTCAGCGTCTGGAAAAGCACAGATAAATCCAATCCATGATTGTTATTATTAATATTTTACACATAGCCTCTTTCACGAGCTAGAAAACAGTAAAAAAAAAAAAAGCAGGCTTATCCGGTGTGAACATCGTGGGATATACACACATTCCTTAACGCAGGTCAAAAGCGTACACGTAGGAAGTTTTGGCATTAATTGCTGTTAAACTAAATACATAAGCAAATCGAAGAATATGAGGCCATTCAAATTGCAACAAATACCTCCCAAACAGGACAACAAAGGAATATATATGATCTGTAGCAAAACTCGAAGCTGAAAAAAGCACTTCAAGAGATGGACAAATCCCTGCAGTTGGAGTCCAAAAATTCAGATTATTATAAATAATTGCAAGTTTAACATGGCAACTAAACATTTTCTGGCAACTAAATAAATAAATATACTGTGTCTCAAGCCCGTGTGAGGCAGCCACTTATATTTTGCACATTTCCGACTAACAAAATTTGGGTCTTTCGTGATTCATGCGTGATCTGCGTTTAGTGATGTAGACAAGTCGAGAATTCTACACCTCACTTGCTGTACAAAACTAACCTTGTATAATAATATGTATAATGTATAATAAATAAATATTTTTAAAAAATCATCACTAACATCACCACAGATTTCAATTCACTAATTTTTCTTGATGACATTTTTTGTGAAACAAGGATTTTAAAAATGTTTAGGGTATCTCTGGTATTCAGTTGTCCAAAATATTAAATGGACAAACAGACTTCTACCATCAAATGATTATATCTCTTTCTACAGACTAGAGAAATATTTAATACTGCTAATATACTGTTAGGTTCATATACTGTTACCTAATGGAGCTCAAATGCATATTCACATTAATGTGCACTTCCTTCCTCTCTGACATAGTGGGAATTCTCAAAATTTAAAGTTGTTAACCTGATATGCTTTGAAGTTGTCTTTACACCCACCGAACCACACTGCACTCATTACTTAGTCAAGGGTTCATACTTCATCCTGTCAGTAATAGCAGTGTCATCTCAACTTGCCCCCCTCCCCCTCCCCCTCCCTGGAAGAAGAAGGCAAAAGGTTACATCGGTGGATATTTTTGTGTGTGTGTTTGTGTGCACATGGTGTCCAGGAATAGACATGTAAGGATGCTTCTGCCTTCCGTCTGCCAAAAGGAAGAATCTGTCGTGACCTGCCGCTTCCATGGCGACACATCCAGCAACGACCCTGAAACGAAACATTGAGCTTCCTGGAAAACACCACTCTACTCTGGACAGAACTGCAAATTTGTCATCTGCTTCTCAAAATGGTTATACTTTGGTAACATTTTGCCAAAAGCAATGCAAATGCTCACAGTGACAAACAGAGTATAAAAGGAGTCAGACTAAACAGATGTTTCCTTAAAGTGAGACCAAAATGTCATGCAAAGACAGAAAGTATCTTTGACACTTTAGATAAAGATGGAAAATAATCAGCTGTACCTCACAAATACATCACTCTAGTCTTTAAATACCTGCAGTGCTGACAGATATACAAAGTGTTGATGGGTCATTCTGCCATGTCAGAACAAGTTTAGGAATCTGTTTCTAAGATGCTGCAAAGCAAATGACCCCTAAATATTTCCATGCAAGGAAACAGACAAGTCATCCTATTGTAATTTAAGAGCAGTTTTGTAATTAAAAAATTGTAAAATTGTTGTTGAATTGAGGTTCCGATTAGAAGTTTTGCAGCAGATCCATCATGACTCTAAAACAAGTATTAACTATATTAAAAACAAAAAAAATATAGTCTATATCCAAAAATGCCCTTAACGATTCAAAGTAAGTTTAAATTATAAAAAATATATTTTCATCTGGATCTAAACTCATTCTTATAGTGGAATCTTGAAAGTTAACTCCATGGAATGACAGTAGGATCTACCTATAAGACATGATCCTGGACTGTGCGCAGCTTCAATTAGACACAATTAAAAGCTGGAGATCCATGAAAGGACTTTCAAAATAAAATACCAAATTGTTTAATTTGCTTGATGCACAAGCAATGTATGTGCATGTGCCATTTTACTAATGCATTTACACTTTTAATTGTTGTTGTTTTATTGGTTTATCGTCTTGTTTGTTATCAAATACCTAAAATATTGCTATTTGGATGTTGTTTTATTTCAGCAAAAATAAACAGACAGTTCATTATTATTATTATTATTATTATTATTATTATTATTATTATTATTATTATTAGTAGTAGTAGTAGTAGTAGTAGTAGTAGTAGTAGTAGTAGTAGTAGTCTTATTTATTTATTTATTTACTTTTACCGAAAGTTTAATGTACAACTTAACAGGACTATGAGGTTATGGTTTTTATTCTGAAATGCGTGTAGCACCATTTCCGGAAGACAGTTATCTTTGTATGGCGAACTTGATGCATCCAACTTCACTGGAGGTGAAACGGGCGTGTGTGTAAAAGCCGCTTGCTGTGTAAGACGCAACCAGAGACGAGAAGCGCGCGCGCAAGGCGAGAACACCTTGATCCAACTAAAGGACGGAGACTCAGCGGTAACAGACCAACTTTCAAGAAGCCACTGTGCAGCTGACTGATTTGCACCAGAACAAGAAGATTCGAATACATGCAGAGAGAATTACGCACGGAGCGTCATTCAGAGTGAAACAAGTTTTACGCACGGACCTTTGGAGATGCAACGTTTCATTTATTAGGAGAAAACTGAACTATTATCATCGGGGAATTGAGACGTGATCAGTTTTGACGCTTTTTATCTGGAAATTTGTTTTTTCAAACAACTTGACTTGGTGGATACTTTTATTGACAGACTTGGATTGGTTTATTTTTAAGAGCTGGAACTGCATTCCAAGATTTTAGAAATATTTGATGAAGGAACTGTATCTAATGTGCCACACTGCGCACTGACGTGATCCCTCTGACAGTTACCCTTGATATCTCCTTGAGTGATTTTTTTTTAATAACAACATTATGGATTGTCAGATGTCAAAACAGCGGTATGGATAGAGTCAGACGTCTAGCCTCCGTGTGAGTCACCGTGAGCAAACATTTGGATAAGCGGCGCTTATTGGCCGTGACACGTTTGGGGATATTTAACAGTGCGTGCTTTGCGCAGGCGGTCAGCACACGACACACTGGGACGAGAGTCGGTGAAGCCGCGGGATTGGACCCCGCTGTACTAAATGCCCAGCCGGTCGCTTGCGGCTCCTCAGGCTGGGCGGCAACATGAGGTCTTGGGTCCTGCTGCTGCTGCTGGCTGCGATTTTAACGACCCTGCCGCAGCTCGGGAGCGCTGAGGTAAGAACGATGTGGGGAGAAAAAAAGGCCATAAAGGGGGAAAAAAGACTGAATAAAATTAAACTTTCCTTACAGTCTGCAGTAGCAAAAAATCTATGTGCGTAAAAAACCCCTCCAGACTAATAACTGTCAGTACTGGCAAAAAGAAAGATTGAGGCTGGTGGTATACTTTTTATGTGGCTGTGGGGAAAAGTGCATGAATGAGACTGACTGATCAATCGGGTGGAAATGTGCATTTCATTCATACAGATGCCTTTTCCATTAAAACATTTTAAATGGGGGAAAACTTGACACTTTAACAGCATCACTTCGTATGGTTATTTCAGTGAATACAGCCAAATATGCTGTAGTATGGGATCTTTTTATTTCAAGTTCTTTGTCAAATTTCACAGTCCCCTTAAGTGCCACATAAATGGAGCCATTTAGTCCCAGAAAAAGGCAGGGTCTATAGCCATCAAGAGTTAAGTTACTGCAAAAGGTTGCTGCTAAAATCCATTCTTCATTGTCAGGACTAGGTGGTTTCCCGTTTTCACCTTTTTCAATTTATCTCTGATGAATTGTGTATGTGCAGGTAATCAGTTACTTCTTGTCCTGCAAAAAATCTCTGAACCATTTCATGGCTGCACATGCACTTGCAGGAATCAGGTCCAGTATTTTCATGAACACAAAAAAGGTCAAAGCTATTGATTGTGTTGCAGTTGTGTATGTGTCATTTTGCTCATGGAGGCCCTGATAGATGGCATGATAAAAAAAAGACCTTCATGCTACATCAACAATAAGCATTTTCTGAGATGCAATCTTTTTGACATCTTTTTTTCCAGACTCTGAAACCTAATATTTAACATGTAGAAATTAATTTCTAATTTTTTTAGTGATATGCTGTGCTATATAACTACTTTTCTAAGCTTTTTAAAATAAGTGCAGGCTTGGGCATTGACTCCAAGTACTCAAATTTCTTGAAGACCCAATCCAGTGAAAATAGCTTTTTTGGTGTATTTAACATGTTATTGTAGCATTTTTCTCATGATGGAGGACATCTATAAAACAGTTTAAGATTAGAACTGCATTTCTTAGTATTTATTCATTCAAATTATGAGGGTTCAGGAGCAGATAAAGACCTGCCATTTGATAAAGCTCTCAGTTGTGACCCAAGACTTAAAATGGGCAGACCAAAAGTCTCCGCGCCCCCCTTCATTCCAATACATCCTTTTTTTGCCAAATAGATCCATGTATCTTTGCTTTCTACATCTGAGTTGGTATCTGGTTCAAAACTGGCTGGATAGCTGCGGTATTGTTTCAGTTTGCTTGGCATTGGAAGGGACTGTAAGAAAGAGGGAGATGTAAACAGAAGTTGACAAAAAATTACATTTTATTCTTTTTATTTTGGCAAAAAACTGCATAATCATACTTGAAAGACCACTGTGAATGCTTTTACAATGGATAAAAATATAGTTGGAGTGGGACTTTATGTAAGATACTTTTTTTTAAAAAATTGATTATTTTCATCTTTTTATAAAAAAAATAAAAATAAAAAGCTGCTTACCAAAAGTTCATGCTTCAGAACAGTGACTTTACTTATTAATAATGTCAATATCAGGTCTTTGCAGCTCAGGGCTTCTCTGTCTGACATATGCTACATTTTAAGGCAGACTAACATCCTATAGGTCTAAGGGTAGCATCAAGCGTGTTTGTCTTGGTTCCGTTGCACCTGGCCCTGGAAAATTCTGCACATCTCTTAACACATAAATCAGCATAAAGTTACTTTGGAAAAGAATGGATCCCCCACCCAAAAAAAAAAAAAAAACTGATTATAGGACAGCAACATTTTCTGTCAGCTGTTGCATTTAATCCATTCAGATGTGTCTGGTTATACAATAAGTGAGACATTGTGCTTCTTTTGTAAATCCACTTACACAGTTAAATACATAACAATAATCACTTAAAAGGGCAGATCTCAAGCTTTTCATCATCTGCTGGTCAAATCACAACTGCTGTTTGGTGGCTTTTGAACAGGTTGTTGTGTGACTCTTGTCTCAGCAGGCAGGCTGCCTGCTGCCTGCATGGTGGCTTGATCCATTTTACATAAGAACAACAACTAATCTGCAAGGGATTTCATTGAGCTTGTGTGCCATGTTGCAGCATGTGTGGAGCTTTTTTTTGCATGGACACATCTGGACACATGGCCTGTTGTAGCAGCATTTAGTGAGAGCTCTGTGTTTTTTTGTGGTGTTAGGGGTTATGCCTTTAGGAGACAAACAGTGGCATGAGAGCGTTTGTAAGCCTTGCATTGAGCTGTTTCTGATGGGAAGAACTAAACAAGTGATCACCTAAAAAGCATATTTACGATAAAAGGAGTTGGTAAAAATTGTTTATGTTTTTTACCTCTAATTGAAGAATGGATTTAATATTTTCACTTTCCAGTAACAGCATGTCTACCCTATCTGCTCTTATGACTCCTAACAAACATAGAACTTGAAGTTCCATCAATGAACCCTCCGAGTACAAGCCTGCAGGCTGCAACGGCATTAAGGGTTGGCTTCCCACTGGATCCTACAGCTTTACCACAAGTTATAATAAGCACAACTTTCTGAAATAATTGGGTTAGTCTGTTACTTTTTACTGCGAACAGAAGGCAGATGTTGGTACCTTCTGTTCACAGGCGTTTTGACAGGGCTATAGTAACACATAGTCTTTCAGTTAAACTGAACAGATTTCGTCATAGTGAGTGGTGTCATAACTGTGTTCGCTTTCAGTACAAAACGCTGCAGGTGTGTTGCTGTCATTAGAGTGAAGCTTGACTCAGTGCTGGAAAATCTGGTTTATTGTTTTTGGCTTTTTAATGCTCATTGTTTTTAAGTCATGATCAAAGGCATTAAATCTCTTATTTTCATTTAAATAAATTCCCTAAATGGCTCTTCAGTTTAAAGAAGAGTGAGTCAGATGGTGGAAGTAGTGAATGAGTTTATGAGCTGATTAGGTGGGAGGGTTTGATCATCACATTATGCTAAATTGGTTTTCCATTCAACAAGAGAACAAGGGCTTTATTTCCATTCTTATCTAATTTGTCTGGTGTCTTTTCCTCTGTTATTTCTCCATCAATCATGAGCACTTTGTGAGGGGTGGCAGCTGTTGGAAAAGCTTATGTTCTCCTCTTCTAAGTATACGTGTGTGATTGACAGCATACCCACCGAGCCCAGCAAGTCTATCCCCTTTATTGCCGCAGAAAGCTGGCAATCCGCCACAACTTTGATGAAAGTGTTGTGACATCTCTGAGTGATTATGAGTCACTCGTCATGTAGATTTACAGCTTTTTTTTTTGTGTGTTTTTGGTTTTTTCTCACATACTTTGTGCCTGTTTTTGGCTGAGTGTGTGTGAGCCGTCTGCCAGGCCCATAATTACATTCCAGTACACTTCACCTTTCTCCTCAAACATTCCATACTACCTTGTTGCCTTGCAGGGTTCCTCCAAGACTCTGTGCAGCACGTGTGTGTGTGTTTTCTTCTTGTAAGTCATGACATCCTTCCTGTCTGTTTTTTTTTAGAATATCACTTAAAGAAGTCATTTTAAAAAAAGGATAAGTAATAGACACCTTGAAGACCCACTCCAGTGAAAATTGTGTTTTTAGTGTTTGTAATAGGGCTGGGAATCACTGGGTACCTCACGATACGATACGATACGCGATACTTTGCTTACGATAACGATACTATCACGATATGGCGATAATGCGATAATCGATATATCTCATCTCTAACAACTCACGATATATCAAACTTTAAGAAAGAAGAACTGTAAAAACAGCTTTTTGGAAAATATTTCCCATTTATTTTTTTAAACACCATGATAATAAACAACTTGTGTCCTATTTGGTGTAATGAATAACAGACTTTTGTGTAACATTGCTGAAATCAGTAATACTCTGCCTTTGACAAACAATGACAATTTTCATTTGGAAATATCTGTAAAATTCAGTTTAAACAATAGTGAACATGAACAGCAGTGTCATTATTTAGTACAAAATTGCTGTAAAAAGGATAAAAAAATGAATCTGTCAAGTAGCTGCCAGACACATTGTTATTAACTTTTAAAAACAAAACCATAGCCATCGCTTAATTTAAAAAATAGCTGAAAATCAGATATTTATTCTGTGAACAAATTATAGTGTCTTTGTTAAAAAATAAATGACACAATTTAGTGCAAATGTGGTGTAAACAAAAATAAAATTCTCACAGAAAAATAAAAATCAAGTATCAAGGAACTTTCCTTTAAGTTATTTAAGACATAAACCGCTTTCAAAATAAATAACCAGGGATAAAAAGTGCATCTAAAAGTAAACGTCTTTGTGAACAACACGTTTGGGTAAAGCTGCATGTGATGTATGTTTATGTTCATGTTTTTCTGGAGAACCACAGGCTTTAGCATCAAGACGCCGCTCATCTACCGCTGCTTAGAGAAGGGGGGTCTGAGGGCAGGGATGCCTTTTGTTCCGTTTCCATCTCAGCCATAGCTCTGGTCTGAGCGTACAGAGCAGGGATCCTTTTTCAGTATTTCTGAGAGGGAATGTCAAAACTCTAATACATTCAATAAAAACCCAAATCCCTCGTTCTCCACCGCGCTGCAGGGACCGTTTTCCGTTTGTTATTGCCGCTGCTCTGTCCCTCAGAAGACGGCGGTAGCTTCGTATGGAAAAAGGTATCCGCGTCGGTCTGTGTCGGCTTCAGGCCAGCAGCAGCCACGGCTTTCTCACACAACTCCGGCTGATGCAGCTTCAATGTTTCCGCCGCGTCTTTCAACTTACTGCCGTCGCCTCTCATTGTTTTCCCGCTCCGCCATCTTTGTTTGAATGTGTGTTCTTCTTCGTCCGCCCGCAACAGCCAATCTCGCAACGAGCGCCCCCTATCGACCCTCCAAGGAATTGTCTTACCAAAGAATGGTTAATATAACGTTTTACGGGGTTTCTAAACGTAAATAAAAGGTCGATACTTGATGAAGACGTATCGATAATCGATCGCGGGACTAAATATCGCGATATATCACCATATCGATATTTTGGCACACCCCTAGTTTGTAATATGTACTTGTGTTCTCATGATGGAAAAAATACATATAAATAATTTATTATTTAGTATTTCTTTATTTAAATTGTTGTGAATTAGGAGCAGAGGAAAAAAAAAGCCGTTTGAAAAAGATCACATTTGTTACGTATAAAAAAAAATAGCCAGGGGAACATGCTCTGTGCTCTGCTCCATTCTGATGCATTCACTTGCAGGCGTTATCGTTTTCCTCGTCTGTTGCACATGTAATGTTAGGTTTGGGGTGTGAGAGGATGTAAGATAGCGGGAAAGCATGCTAACAGATGGATGACGGGAAGTGGGGCAGGCTTACTCAGCACCAACAGTCCCACGACTCAGAGGTGAATTTCTAATGAACTACTGCCACTCTGCAGAAACTATGTCCTAGAAATTATGATTTTGGCGAAAATGGCATATTCAATTCATTCATTCATTTATTTCTGGACTTTAAGTAGTTTATACATTTAGAGAGTAACTACAGAGAATGTAGTGATAAAATAATGTTGGTGCTTGTCCGGTTCTTGTTTGTTTTCTAAACTGGGGCTATGTTTGTCCGTGCGAGGAACTATTTCCTGTATATGTGTTCCACTCTCTAATTTGTGAGTGTGTGCTTTGGCTCAAGTGCCTGCGATAAGTGCTGGGGACTGTAATGATAGCACGCTGCGGAGTGAAAACTGTTTGTGTGTGTGTGAAGTTCTTCCAACAAATTTGAGGCGGACAGTGGTTAAGCATCTAAACGCAAATGTGAAAAGTGGGGGCGAGTGTGTGCGCACGCATGTGTTTGCTTTACTAGGTCAGCCAATGGCTCGTGAAAGTCATCCAGGTGTCCTGAGCCATCGCCGCCCCAAAGCAGACAGGGACAGGAGAGAGAAGAAAGCAGGAGGTTGGAGAAAAACAGGACATAAAAGGATTCTACCGTCGACCCGGTTCAGAAGCTACAGATGCTTCAAAGCAAATGAAAGAATGCCATTTAAATCTGAGCTGGCCTGTCGTGACAAAGAATACCCAGTAACACTACAAAAATGCTCAATAATGAGATTGTCCAAACAGTAAAGGATTGTAGGCACACCATGTTGCATGTTACTTTTGTCTCTATTACTCTATTGTCTCTGTCTTCAGCTGTTGGTTTCTATTCATGCTTTGTTCTTTTTTTATTTTTTAAAAGAGCTACAAATAGTTCACAACAATGTTAAATGAAAACATGCATTTCACTTTGTATTCAGAAGTACTGGACGATTCAAATAAAATTACATAGAAATTTTCTTATGTGAAAATCCTTTTTGGTAATCTCATTAAAAGAGAGAACAAAATCAGGCTGAAAAAATATTACTTTATAATTTTCTTGATTGAACTCTATCATTGAAAAAGAATATTTTACAATATTATTATACTTGAAAACCACACAACAATACTTTGTGTTTTAAGCAAACAAAACACACAATTTTGTATTATTGATGCAGTTATTCTTAGTGGGAACAGTGCTTCCTGGGAATAAATATAATCCCGCTGGATTGCCTGCTTTTCCAAAGGAGCGCAATTGTAGATTTTAAAAAAATTGCTGTATAAGCAGAAGAGCAGATTAGGTACAGATTTTGCCAAAACTTTCTGGTACTGCCAAACAGCTTGTTTGATCTCGTTTGGCAGATTTTTAAAATCAAAACAACATATGATGTGTTAATTGATTGTTTCAGTTCAATTTATTCAAAAAGTCTCAGTACTGCTTTCAAAGACCCACTCTGATTACAATTATGTTTTTGGTGTCTTAAACATGTTCTTCTGACATTTTCCTGATGATGGCAGACATATATAATGAAAATTACGCTCAATATTACGATTGTATGTATATATTTAAATCATTGTGAATCATAAGCTGACAAAAAATGCCATTTGAAATAAGCTTGTAGCTGTCATGTAGAAGCTACAGGCCTTCCTGCTCTGCTCTCCCTTCTGATGCATCCACTTGCAGACGACTGGATCCATGTACGTCTTTGTTTTCCTCATCTGAGCTGGAATCTGGCTCAAAACTGTATCTGGATAGCTCCAATATTGCTCGCCATTGTTGTTGCACTGGTAATGTTACGTTGGGGTTGTGAGAAGGTGTAAGCTAGCAAGCTACTGTGTAAACAGATGGATGTCGGGAAGTAGGGGTGGGGTTGCTCCGCACCAATGGTCCTGTCCACAACAGTGAATTTGTGATGAACTCCTGCTGCTCTGCTGTGCTACTATGTCCTAGGCAACAAGGTTTTGGGATTTTGGCCAAAAACAGCATAATTATAATTAAAAAAACGATTCTACAATAGTTCAAAAGATGATTGGAGAGGGAATGGGAAATGGCAGATGTGGTTGACAGCCTGTCTATTAACACAAGGGAATGCACTCTAAAAAGGGGACAGCTGTGATGCAGAAGGAGTCACAACGGCCGGGTGTGTCCATCTTATAGTTATCACTGTTCACACACTGCTTTAGACATCACAGTTCTTAACCTGCCATCATGATTGTGTTGGTAGAGCTGGTGAATCTGCATGTTGAACCTCATTCAACTAATTTCATGTAGTTAAAATCAGGGTTGCAAGCAAGATATTTTTTTGTGTCTAAACCTCTGGATTAGCTCTCTAAAATCTCACTTTGTGCAGAGCATTGTCCTCTTAAAGATCAAACTTTTGGTGCAGACTGTAGATAGGGCATGGCCTCTGGCTGTATTTTGGTGTCTCTTTACGTTCAGATTTTACCATACCATTCCCCCATCTCCAACATCCCACACTCCCCTTCTCTCATCTTATTTTTCAACAAACTAAATAAAGTTTTGCCTCAGTTACAAAAGCAGTTTATACAAATATACACCTTATGTTTGCGAAGAATTACAACCCCCTACTGTAACAGTAAAATCTGTCTGCTCAGCTGTTGGACAGGTCAAGTAAAAAAGAAAAAACTATTTTACCATACTATAACACTATCTCCGCCAAAAGGATTAAAGTTAGTGTATTCACTTGTTTACCCTAGTGGTTTGGATAGAAATTGGACCTTACCTTCAGTATGTTCAAATGAATCCCTTATGCTACGTTCACACCAGGCATGTTATGCGCTTTCAGCGTGTAGTGTTAACATTGGGCTGTCACTATCAGATAGCACATGTACCTACGCGTGTACCTATAAAATATCACAGTGGTGTGAATCCCATGAATTTTGCTCCAAGGTTTTTCTTTTAAATTTCAATTCGCATATATATATGAAAGACTTGGTGTTATATAATTCCGGACTGGCACAAACAGCAATTCATAATTTCTTTTCTGTGATGACTTGTCAAATGGCTGGGACTTCCATTTTTTGAAACGTACGCTCAATTGAGAGTTTTAAATGCAGAAGCCCACATCGTGCATATACGTGCATTTACATAGACTTGTCATTCAAGGTGGTCAGTTGAATGTGCTTTTCTGAGGTCGATTTGAACGTAGCTTCAGACAAAGCAGTAAAAGTACAAAAATAGGATAAATGCAAATATAAGCTATAAGAAATGTAGGTGTTTTGACAGAAAATTTCAAATTGTGAGTTTATCCACTTTGATGACAAAAACATTTACAGTTTTTATGTTCCTGAGTAATGCAACTTTATGGAATTCACTTTAATCCTCCATCATGCTGAAGGTTAAAACCGCATTAACACCATCTTCAATCTTAAAAACAACATTTGTTTAATTTTGTCACTCCTTCATTTGTTTTGGTATCTTTCAAGCATGTGACTGTATAAAAATTGCCTCAAGATAGTATCAGCAAACACTCAACCGAAGAAAAACATGTTGCAGCGTTCCCTTGTCTTGCTTTGATCTTCATGGAGACACGGTGCAAGTTTCCCTCATATACAGGCAAGTGGAATTCATAATGAAGTCATGCCATGACATTCATTAAAAGTTCATTAAGACTAGTTTCTTTTCCTGAGTGCTAAATAATTACAAACAGAGTCAATTTAGTAACTGTGTGCTTTGCGGAGTTAAGTTAGTTTAACAGAAAGATTTAACCTCTTTTTTGTTTGTCAAAATGTTTGGAACTCGAATAGAAAGTTGACAATAGGGCCACTGTAGATAAGTTGTATGAAGCAGACAAATAAAAACTGCTTGTGAAACTACAGGAGTAAAAGTGGTGTTTGTGGGTAAACAGCAACAGCAGCCAACACCAATCACAATAATTTCCTCCACGGGGAGGAAATGAAACTGGAGCAAGTTTGACTGGAGATCAGGCACTGAGACATTCCTTCTCTTTTCTTTGCAAATCATTTATCTTTCTATATCTACATTATTAGTTAAAACCTCAATATTCTCCACCTTTTGGTGAAACACACAAATAAGGAGAATTTTAACCCCCTGCTTTTTCAGGTTCCAATCTATTTAAAGTTTCACTGCAACTATATTTTTTTCTATTGTAAAATTGTTCCCAGTGGTCTTTTAGTTTTGATCATGCCATTTTAGGTAAGATCAAAAGTTGTTGGTGGGGGGGCAGTTGGTGTGGAGCTACCATGGCTCCTCTCCCTCTCTGTCGCTGAGAGCTTTGTTTGTGCATTGCGCACAAGCTTAGGGCACAAGCCCTAAGCCAACAATAGTGGTGCAAAAAAATGGCAAGCTATATTGGAGCTACCCAGTCATACAGTTTGGAGCCTGATGCCAGCTCAGACAACAAGGAAAACAAAAACGTACAAACGGGGGTAAGGAAGAGGAGGAGCGGGGCAGTGAGACTTTGGGCAGCACTTAGCACTGGTTGCATCTTAAATCTGAGCTTTTTTTATATGGTGCGTTTTCATCTGCTCCTGATCCATCATAAGAATAAAGAAGTTTTCATCCTAAATTATTTTTATAAATGTCCTCCATCATGAGGAAAATGCTAGGAGAACATGGTAAAAACACCAAAAACACAATTTTTATTTACTGTAAGTTTCATTATATTTAGCATGTACGTTGTCAGAAGTCAGAGCTCTGTCCCCCCCTCTGGTCTTCGGTGGGAACCATCTCCAGATTTCTAAACACACTTCATCTCCCAGCAACCCCAGCACACAGTTTCTGTTTGCCACACTGGCTTTAATTTGCAATCACTCACAGTCTGCTTAAGCACTGCACTGAGCCTCACTCAGTGTGAAGCATTGTTTGTGCCACTCTGCCTGCATTACTGAGCGTTGTATCCTGACATGATCTTCTGATTTCATGACCATGTTTTGTCTCTGACTCCGGTTGCCTCCTGCCTGCACTGAATCTCACCTGGATCCTGACTATTCTCGTTGTTTCTCTGATGCTCCCATGCTTGTTATTGACCCCTGACCCAGCTTTGTGAACTTTTAACTGAGCTAATAAACCTGCTGCAATTGGAACCAGCCGTCTGCCGGTTTAGTGGTATATGTCTGCTTTTTATTGCGAATGGCAACATTTCACAACCATAATTGTTCTACTGGTTGAAAATTATCACTACAGTGACTAGAATACAATACGGTTTGACCGTCTTTTAAAGGATATAAAACTTGTAAAAAAAAACCAGAAGTGACAGATTTAAAAGTTTTTAAAAATGGCTGCAAATGTTTTTCTCTTTGAACACCTTAAATAGTTTGGCGTTTGTCAGTTGACCTCTTTCATAAGTGTTGGAAAAAACACTGGATTTATTTCTTCAACCCAAATCCTGAGGTAGTCATGTTGGGATTTATTTTTCTGTCACTTTTTGAAGCAATACCAATTTTTTTAGTTATAGTGGTTTAATCTTAACCCAATTTATATATTTTCACCTGAAATTATTGTGTTGTTTTTTTCCTGAGTTAAAATAACCCAGCAAAAGGTTAGCCCCTTTTTAACCTCGGAATTGGGTTAAAAACAATCAAACTATGAAGTTTTTAGTGTGTAACAACCAAACCTTACCTTTTAACACAGCCAATGATGCAGTTTAACCATTTTTTAAGCAGTTTAATCAAGTCATTCTTTAATTTTGGCACAGTTTTACCACATTTTTCATCATTTCACCCCTAGGCGTTTATGAATGATAATGAGAAATGTAAATCCTACCAATAACAAAACTCATCATCTCTTTTATCTACTCTTTTTCAATGTATGACTTCACTGTTAATTCTGCTAAGTGATTTTTAACAACCATTTTCCTGTGCTATGTTTATATAAAATGCAACAATACTACTTTAAGCTTTATCATTTCACATTTTGGACTTTTATCCCCTCTGCTAAAATGTTTTTTTTAACATTGATTTGGCTAGCATTCATAAAGATAATTTCAATGTTATGCTTAGTAATAAAAGTAAGATTGTGAAAGAACATTTAAAAGGGTAAATGTCTCTTAAGTTAAAATGTTTCATCACTTTTAAGACAGTGCTGGTGTACACACAAATTCAGGGGCTCATTTTGGATAAATATTGTTTTTATGAAGTAGATAACAGCAGATCTGACATTCTCTGTCTGTCTTTGTGACTCTCTAGGGCGACCCGCTCCCTCCATCCCTAGTTGACCTGGTGAGAAATTCTCCCATCTCCTCTGTAGACGACCTTGAAGCTGCTGTTGCAGCAGGAGACGAGTGAAATAGGTACAAACCAGCAGCGCTTGCAACGCACGTACAAACACAGACAGTAATAACATCCACATGGGGGAGGTAAGCATGTGGGTGTGCATGCACAGCCTTGAAGACAGAGGAATGTGGTATGAAAGTGTCAGCATGATGCCAAGCATCATGTTCAGGCAATAGTCTGCAGAAGAGGGAGCTGCAGTAAGGAACCAGCTGATGAGGAAGACAAGAGGGAGCTGCAGCAACCTTGTGAGCAAGACCGATGAACACGGGAGGGGGGGCTTCCAGTACAAGGTCATTGCATTGTTCCTCAGCAGGTTTGAATTATGGATGTGTGCATTTTTGTGACAGAAAGAGACCAACCCCGCTCTATACCTTCGCCCCAAACTGAGTTCAAACAAACTCATTCACACACAATGATTGGCAGATGACCCAAAAATGTAGTAGAATTCCCAGCCTCCGAGGAACCAAGTGACACATACATATATTAATAGACAGCCTTTGATCATCCAATAGTGCATAAATAACACAGTGACATGGCAGCGACCACAGAGAGGAACCAGTGCAGGGAGGCATAGTCAGAAACAAGGCACAAGGAAGTGACTCAACATGGAGGCTTTTGTCTGAAACTTGACTTTTTTATAGTTTTCACACTATTACATATAAATGATTCTAAAATATGCTCCTGTCCCAGTTAATCTTTGTAACGATTGTGCCTGAAGAGCTGTTAGATTGATTTGAATCAGGCTGAGATGCCCAGGAAATTTTAGGGCGGTAGATGGTAAAGAAACTTCAGAGATACCCAAAACCCAACTCTGTATGGCCAACTACATCAAATAATCCACAGAAACATTAACATTAGACATGTTCACAAGCTGAAGTAACATTGGACATTAGTTGTGCCAGACCCTGTTAAATGACGGGGGAAGGAAATGGTAGCAAGGTCTGAGCATCTTCAGGGTAACAAGGCAACAGAAGTTTGACACCCATGGTGAACATTTTTGCACACAGACAACCCAACTGTCACACACAGGCTCACACTGTTAAATTTGTTTGGTTCTTTCATTCCAAGTGCAATCAATAAGCGCGTATTTATGAGATTTGATCAAAATTAAACAGCTTGTTTTAGATCTAAAATAGCTTAGTTAAATATTTTCAAAATCTTTTATAGATACATTGTAATTTAAAGACTCTCATGTTACTATAAAGCATGAAAGAGAAAGGATTGGAGGACTGCCAATAAACATTATGATACAGATAAAAGCCCATGTTAAAAAGCTCCTAGCAGAGAGAGTTTGTTCTCTCAGAGAGAAAGCTGTTCATTAAGGCTATCAGGCAATCAAGTAACGCCTTTCACATCTGTGCGTTATACAGCCACACACCCGCAGAGGCCAAGAGCAATCTATCTGGGGATATAATTAGGACTAGAGGGTTATACTATGAAATAATGGCAAATGTTAGAGTTCAAATACACTCTCTCATAACCACGAAGGAGTTATATTTAACAGCTCATATGCTCATACAGCTCATGACATATTGTGGCAGAAAATAGCCTAACTGTTTCAGTGGGGGGAAAAAGAAAAAAATGCCTCCTTTGTGCAGTGAACAATATGTTTTGTTAAAAACCAAAAACCCTTTTTTTTTACAGTTTTCTAGCTGGTCCCCCAGGTTGTAATTGTCAACTAGTTTCATTTGAAACACATGTGGTTGACTCGCCCTTTTTTCTGCTTTTTTTAGAAGATGAAGAGGACGAGCATGATACTCTTCCAGACCCCACACATGCTCGATTCGTTCGCAGCCTCTGTAAGTTTCCACTTCTTTTATTAGCACTGTCTGATTTTAATCATGTTTGAAATAACTTGAATTACTTTTATGACTGCTACTTTTTCTTACTCACACATAACAGCTGAGGCACAGCCGGCACAGCAAGCAGTCTGCAAAGTGCGAACAGAGGTGATGGAGATAACAAGGTCAATGCTGGACCGCCGCAACACCAATTTCATGCTGTGGCCCCCGTGTGTAGAGGTGCAGCGATGTTCGGGTTGCTGCAACACCCGGCTGCTGCAGTGCGTTCCTGTTGTTACCTCCAGCAGATACCTGCAGGTAACACCTTCTACAAAACTGCCTCACATAAATATGTGATCTCCCAAATTTATTAATCACAAGAATTAAATCTTTAAATTTGCAAAATGAGAATGTTATTTCGTGTGTGTGACACGTGTAATTTGTCATTTCTCATTTCTCATTTTCAAGAGAGTTAGTGTTAAAATAGTTATCTTGAAACATCTTTCATAATGTAGGTTGTTTTTTAAAGGAATGTGTTGTGATTCAATTGTGCATTTTGGGTGCAGCATGTTGCCTTGACAACGTACTTTCCACAAACACAAACACTATTTTTAATGACAACCAAAGCTTTATAGCTTGAAATGGCAATAAAAAGTGAAAAATCTCAGTGTGCCACAGTCATCCAGATCCCAGGAGCTGTTGGGAAAAAAAAAAGACTTTCAGCATCTTTAAATCTTATCTATGAACTCCTTGTTTAATTCGTAGAAAAACAAGCCTTAAACATTAAGTTCTTTAATGAGGGTCATGACCTGGGCTGTTTCTTAACAGTTGCTAAGCTACAAGCAAAAATTCCAAATGTTTACTTTTTTTTCACCAGTCCCAGCATTAGACTTCAGCTGTGAGTTTTTTAATGTTCATTGATCATTTAGACACACAGTATAGGCTGGTCACTACACAGCTACACTACCTGTTTCTGCAGAAGTAGTTATCTTTCATTGATAATTTTGGATTTTTTTTGGACAAATGTAAAAGGAAATTTATCTTCCATAAATGATAACTGTTAAAAAAAAGAAGCGTATATTGTAAGGTCAAGGTTGATAATAGTTGAACACACACTTAAAGGAAACAAGATCATTGAACCTAAAACTGAAAACATTTACTGTATTTTCTGCTCTATAGGGCACATCAGATTATAAGATGCACCATCAATGAATTGTCAATTTTTGAAATGTTGTCATATTTAAGATGCACCAAACCATGAAGTGCTTTAAGCGAAACAAGAGTCAGAAATATGTCTGTCAGTCAGTCAGACTCTGTTAACTGTGCTCACAGTAACTCTAGAATGTGTCTGTAACATGCTGCACGTTAGCCTTGTTAGCGTATAAATTATACCTGTTACTCCCAACTGTGTTTGCAACATGGAAAAAACAGACTGATACCACTAAAACAACGCTAACTCTCAGCCTTATTTGTAGACTAATACTCAAAAAACACAGTTCGACACTGCTACACATTAGCCGCGTTAGTGTATTCACAAGGACACCCAAAATATGTTAAAACATGTAAAAAAGGGACAATGCAACACTGCCACACATTAGCCCCATTGGAAGCGTTAGTCACTTTAGCGTAGTCACAATTTATGTAACTCCCAACCTTGTTTGCAACACATGTCTGAATTCCCACCCTAATCCCTATCTCCTAAAACACTATGGTGGGACTATCTAGTGCCCTTAATTTTAAAAGCAATTTGGACACCATGCTCACTACTTTTTTTTTAGGACATCATTGATTTCATGAATTGAAAATCTAGTTGATATGAGCGTTTGTAATGACTATTTATGAATCCACTGTCTTCTAAAGATGAAAACGTTAATGGTTTATTTAAAAAATACATTTAAATATCTATATTTTTTGCAAAAAATTGTTAAAACGCAATGCATTGCGGTCTATATTCACTAATCTAGTTAACATAGATGCAGACTGGTTTTTCGCAGATACTTCTGGGAAATTTTTAGGGCACTCGATTTTGAAATTGTAAATTTGGACAGCACTACAAAATGGCAAACGCGCTATATAGAGCAATATGTAGTGAGTAGTGAAGGATTCAGACACAACTATAAAAAACAGACTCATACTGCTAAAACAATCATTACTGTGGCTATGCTCACTCCTAAACCATTTTGATAGAGCGCAGTGTACCTCCATTTCAGAACTTACACTGGGCAGAAAGGATAATGGAATAAAGTGATTAGTAATTTTGTGCTTTTTTCCATTTTTTCAGGTTATAAAGATCCAATATATAAACCGAAAGGCCCACTATGAAAAAGCCATCATCACAGTGGAGGATCATGTCAGCTGTAGGTGTCAGACTGCCTCTTCAGACATCTCTCGCTTCACCGTTCAGAGCAACCCCAGTCCTCCGGCACCTCCACTACAACAACCGCCGCCATCCTCCCACCATCCGCTGTCTCCTCCCCGGCCAGCTCACCCTCCATCATCTAAGACTCACACCTCCAAGGCTGACCTCCATCGCCATGATGACCTAAAGCACAACCAGCAACATTACAACTCTGAGGAGCGTGATCCAGTGGCGAGGCAATGGCATCAAGGAAGTTACACTCAGCTGGTGCGCTGGTCGCAGCCCAGAGTGCATCACGCCACAATGCACGTGCAGCCGGGAGTACACCAAACTACAACTAGTATGAACAAAAGCTGGCCATCTGAAGCAAGGGGAGAGCATAGAGTCATGGGAAGTCCCCCACAGCCAGGACATGGTAGTGGGTATGATGGGAGCAAGGAGGAGGGTGGCCAGCCTGCATCAAACAGTGATGTGCATTATCCTGACCATGCATTGAGGCGGCTGCAGCTATTGCAGCATCAGCAGAGACACCAGTATCCACAAGATCACAGCTATCTAGGACCACAATACCAAGAGTTAACAACACAAATCCGACTCAGTTCTTTGCAGTCAGACAGCGCTTCACCTTTCAGCCCAACCCAGGCACCCAGTTTTGGATGGAAATCCTCACATCCTCCACCTACTCATCAAAAAGAATTAGTGACCATCCAAAAAACTGCACAGGTCACACATTACAAACAGACTGAGACTGAAGGAATCATTCAGAAAGAGGGAAGGGAAGAAAGTGGGTCAACTAATAGTGGAGACTCAGTCGGGGCAGTGTTGACCAACCAGGGGAAAGAGAAAGACTCTAAAATGAGCATTGAGGAAGGTCGTTTAACAGAAGAGGAGAGGAGAGAAAAACTTCTGGAAATAGTACAGAAGGAGCCAGATAAACCTTCTCTTCTCCATCTACCACATTTTCAACAAAGACCAAGGCCAACCACATTAAAAACAGGTACAGTTGAACCATTTGAAAAAAATGAAGGAGGGTTCTTTTACCTATAAGGCAATGCACATTGAAATCGCGTTACTTAGACGATAAGATTTGGAAGCTGTCCAGGATATTATTGTTTAACTGCAATGATGCAGTTAAACAACTAACATACGTGAAACTGTTAATACTTACACCACAGCAACACTCGAAAACATATATTCATTTTGGTTCACCTGTAACCCTTATGTTATCAAAGGCACTTTAACATTGGGAGTGCGGTCATCTGGACCCCACAAGACAGTGCGCTGAACGTTTTTTCTTCAATGATATGTGATCTTCACTGGTGTCCATGGATTACATGAAACCCTCTTTACCTTTATCCACCTTTGTCATGGTAGGGATAACACGTCAATGTAAGGGTGGGGTCATTTTGACCCAACAAGATAGCACAAGGGTTAGACATACAATACTATAAATACATTAGTCTCTTGCTTTTATAATCTCACCGTTCCATAGATTTCTTTGTAGTGCAATTTTGCTTCATTCAATGAATCTCGTCCATTGCCATGTCTCGTGTACAGAATTAGTTCAGTTTGCCAAATTTACATGACGCTTCAATTGCGATCAGATCTTTGTTTTTCATAGTATAATATTGGACCTTTTTTCTACAAAGGTTTGAAATTTGAGAGTTTAAACAAGAGAGAAAAGTGTGAAAAGTTTTAGAATGTAACCCCTAAATTAAAGACCCTGACTTAAAAAAAAAAAAAAAACCTGATTGTAAATTTTGTTTCAATGTGAAATGTATCCTCATCATAAAGTCAATGGTGTTGTTGATTATTCAAGGGACAGTTACTGTTCTTGCAATAGTCAAAGAGTGCATGATAGAATGGTCACTAGGGAGGGGGGACTTGTACTGGTTGGTACAGATGGAATGGATGGTGCACTGAGTCAGTGGTGAGGAACATGTGGTGAGGGAAATGTGATGGTGGGTGTCCAAAATGGAATGAGAAGATAGAAGGAAAAGGAGTTGGTAAATAAGAAAAGGGTTAGAGAGTACAGAGAAGAGGAGGAAGCTGTAGTGTTCTGGTACCCAATGAAACAAACTGGGAGATGTGCCAAGTTGTGGAAATTGAAAAAATAAAGAGTGGTGGAAGCTCCGCTTGGTTCAAAGGTGAGATTTGTTGAAAGCACATGAGAAGAAGGTAAATTTTTTGACTTAGGGTCAACTGGGTGGAGCAGCAGAATGTAAAAAAAAGAAAGGAGAGCGGGTTGGAGCAAGTCAAAGTAGAGATTTTCCTTGATATGTGACAAAACTGTCAGAATGAAAGAAAAGGCTGCTATGAAACCAGCCGTGCTGTATGTTTTAGAGACAGCTGTGCTTAGAAAAAGGTGATAATGTTGATGTTCTCTTTGAGATTGACAAATTCGATAGGATCAAGAATAAGTAAGAGAACAACAACTCATGTTAGGATGTTTTAGGAATGGAGGCGGTGATTGCGGTTTGGGCATGTTCTGCAAGGGAATAGTAGATATCCTGATAAAAAGGATGCTAAGATTAGATATGAAGTTTATAGGATGAAGAGATCTGTGCTAGTGGTTCAGAATGAAGGGAAGAAACTGAGTTGATAGTTGTGAAAGTGGACATGGAGATAGAAGACCCAACCTTTTTTGGAACTCGTATAAAAAAACAGACATTAGTAAACACAACCAGATTTAATCCAGACAGTGTTCCCCTGCTTATTCGCGAGTCACGTGACTCCTCTGATTCATCATAAAATCTCAGCTCAAGACGCTTTTATGAGACTTGTGGGTCCAAAGGAGTTGCTGTGGGGTGGGAGGGGAGCAGAGATGAAGAGCATGCCGGGTCGTCGGCTTCCTAGCCAGCTGCTATTTCCAGAGGTTCCTTATTCGCTACAACCAAAGTTTGCTACCCTGCATGGTGAAATGGAATCAGCTGACTCAGAAACGGCTGGAAAATATACGTTGAGGAAGATAATCATGGAGAATTACTATCATTGGGATGAATCAATGATGGATGAAACCGGCCTCTTCTGGAAGGAGATGCCCTCTCACACTCAACTGATGAAGGAGGAAGCATGGGCACCTTAAGGCATAGAGTGACTGAGTGACTCTTTCAATATGCGTTATAAAGTACGCTACGGTTCAATTGCTAGCATCAGAAGAGTTTCAGATGGATGGATCGTTCAGTTAGCTTAATGGCTTCCTGTCAAAATAGAGACGAATGTGTGTTAATATGTTTTTCACATTGATACCTCATTAATAACCCAAAGAATGTCTGGTGACTGGACATGCTTTGGGGTGGTTGGCGGTTCTCCGAATTTGCAGATTATGTATATTCGCGGGTGTCTCTGGTCCTTGATCCCCGCGTATATGAGGAGAAAACTGTATAAGGCACTTCGGATTATAAGGTGCAGTCATTTTTTTGAAAAGAAATCAAGGCTTTCAAGTGCGCCTTAAAGTGTTGAAAATAATAACGATGTCATGTGTCTTGATGAACCAGTTAAAAGTAGGCAAAGGAAACAAAAAATGTTTTTCAATGCATCAACATTTAGTGTTCTTTGAGAGACTTAGTGCGTTAAAATCAATGAATGCAGTTTTTTGTAGATAGATAGATAGATAGATAGATAGATAGATAGATAGATAGATAGATAGATAGATAGATAGATAGATAGATAGATAGATAGATAGATAGATAGATAGATGGATAGATAGATAGATAGATAGATAGATAGATAGATAGATAGATAGATAGATAGATAGATAGATAGATAGATAGATAGATAGATAGATAGATAGATAGATAGATAGATAGATAGATATATAGATAGATAGATAGACAACTTTATTTATCCATTTGGGAGGTTCCAGCATGGATATTGGCATCTCCATCGCATACAGCACTGGTTGACATACATGTATGAAGAGCAGTATAGTAAAACAGAAAAAAAGTATGACAGTAAAAACAGTAACAAAAAACAGTTTAAATATCTGCAAAACAGCAAAAACAGCATTTCTAAAATGTCATTCAGGCCCTTTCCCTTTCCTGTGCATAAGATTCTTCCTTTAATTTTTTATGTGTTTGTGGTTTGGGTTCTGTGGGAATTGTGTCAGCTTTGCGACATGTCTAGTAGTTTTCGCTGGTAAAGTCTGTGAGAATTAGTGAGTTTCCTGCACAGGAAGCAGCAAACAGTACACGTATGACAAGTTACTAATAGTCACAATGTGTCCTGCCATTCTTTCCTAATACCCTGGGAGGCTTTCTGTTGGAGAAACCTGAAGCAAGCCACAGTCTTTGTCGCACAGGCTTTAAAATTCAACTAAGTAACCTTAATAATCCAGTCATTCTAGAGCATGAAGACGTGAAAACTTTTATAACTTTTCCTATAAGCTATTTCAATATCAGTGACCGTTCAAGTGTTTTTGTGCAACATTTGACAAAACGCTTGAAGTCCCACTCCGATTCAACAATTTAAAAAAAGGAATTAGTCAGAAATTAAAATATAAGATCAATTTTCAGAATACATATGTCCTCTATCATCAGAAAAATGCCACAAGAACATGTTAAGAACACCACAAAAAACAGTTTTCATTTGAGTGGGACTCTAGTAGCTTTCATAGGACAGATAATGCAGGATTAGATTAAATCATGGAATTAGCAATTATTTGGTATCAAACTACTTTAGTGTAAAAAAAATGATGCAAGTTACATGCAACAGCAGCTTGAAACTTGTCACTGGTCTCATGCCTATTTTTGCTTTATCTTTCTTTTAGCATTACCAACTGCAGCTCCCATGTTGGCATCAGCTCGTCCGGCGCCGTTTCGACCTGCTTCACCTCGTCGCAGAAGAAAACATCGCAAACGCATCAGCAAGGCCGCTATGAGAGCCATGATCATGTAGAAAAGGTGAGAGAAAGCTTAAAATAAAACCAGGAAACAATACGGTGAAGACGCTGAAAGGTTTGATTCCTCAGCAATGACCATTGATATCAGAGAAAACACAAGGGAAGAAGAAGTTGTAGAAATAATTAAAGGGAAATTTTGTAAATGAACCATTTGTGGGTTATTAATGAGGTATCAATGTGAGAAACATATTAACACACATCTGTCTCTGCTTTGACAGGAAGCCATTAAGCTAACTGAATGGACCATCCATCCGAAAGGATGTGGAGACACGGTCTGTTTCCTAGAAGCTGGAAGTTTGTAGCCTTTGGATGGATTGAAAGTGGTGGACAGGTCCTCTTATTTCTTTGGACAACTTCACAGGACATCTGCTCTCACCTCCTGAGGCGTCACCAAGCATCCTGCTGTCTGGGTTGAATAGGTTCAGTGTTATGAACTCCTGGGATTAGTACACACTGGATCTTGCTTGCTATATTTGTTTGAATTACAAATGCCATCAAGGAGGATGTTTGGAAGTGCCCCTGAAGAAAAAAGCTGGACAGATAGTAGCCATTGACTGGCTACATTTTCTATGTTGTAGCAAAGTGACTGAAGTTTAGATGAAAGGTAGGAACAGGACAATGAGCACACTGGATTGAACCAAAATCTACAAACTGGAGACTGAAACTCACACCTCAACGCCAAACTTTACTGTACTGTTCTTTTACCATGTCTCAATCTAACATTATCTAACACTGGAGTAGGCAAACACTGATCAAAATACACTGAATTTAGAGAAGAGTTCTGCTGTGTACTGTAGCTAGTTATACTGGAAAATATCAATAAACCTTTCATTCTTAGAAACTGCTGCCAGATCCAAATAAAATAATATAACAAAAAATAAATAAAAATGCCTGCTTTGATAGCATACTAGGAATATCAGCAAGTCTTAAAGGCCGGACTTTTAGAGATGGCTTTTATGTAAAAATGCTTTTAGAGAATCATTTCCAAGGGAAAAATAAAATGTTATTTCTTAACTTATTAAAAAGAAAATATAAATTCCTCCGGTTCTCAAGTGTAATTATTGCTTTTCTTGCCAGGTTACACTTATTGGTTGTAAAACTGTTATTGTATGGAATGTTTTTTTAATTAAAAAAAAGAAATGTTGAAAGAACATTGCAGTTTCATGTTTGTGTGCTTGTAAAGGGACATTCAATTGCATGGTAAACCAGCATGTAAACAGTGAGAGGGTTTGCACTTTAAACCACCTCCTTAATCTTTGTCCTGTGGCTGAGACCTGCAGCAATGTCATGCAATTCAAAGAAGGGGTCAGCAAAAAAGTCTGGTTGCTGTAGCGACACATAGACGCAGATGTCAACTGAGGAGTATCATATGGTGAAAGGGAGATGGGGGGAGATGGTGTCAGCCCTGAATTGCTAGAAGATGAATGACAGAGGTAGAAGGGGGTGGGGATAAGGGCGGGGGGTGTAAGAGCACGGAAGCATGACAGAAATATGACCAGAAGAGATATGATGGCTAAAAGGGGTATGTGCAGCTGAAAATATGACAGCAGAGGCAGTCAGTTGTTCAGAACTTGACTTATGTGAGAGAATGATTACATGTCATTAGCTGGGTTTCCCCCGCAAGCTCTGTCAGCAGATTCTGGTGAGCAATGAAAGAATGACGAGTCAGCTGTGCCTCACACGCTCAGAAATGAAGAAAGTTTATTTACCACAAAGATGTGCACAGTTGCAACAATCCCAATTACTTTATGTAGAAAAAACAAGTAAAGTTAGACTTGATAGGCAGAAAAAGTCAAATGTTCACTCTGTTTTTTGTTGTTTTTTTCTATAGCAATGCTCTGCTGGGAAAACCTGCATTCCAGCATTCACACCAATGATATTTTTACACTTGTCAACTACCTAAGCATTTCCTGCAGGACATTCACACGTATTCCTCACTTTGGCAACAGTGCGTGCAGAACAGGAGCATTACACCTCTTCAGGGCAACAGCCCGAACCTTACTCTCCTAAGAACTCCTCTCATGCGCATTAGCTCTTAGAAGGGACTGAAAGAGCAGACCGAAGAGGAAGAGGTGTTTATTCTGTCTCCTGAGTCCCAAAATACCAATTTTACAGGATGTGATGACATTTTTGCAAAGCAGACTAAATCAACAGACATCCGTCTAACAGTCCAAATCTACTGAGATCAGCCTTTGTTTGTATGACCGTCTTCATCCACTTTTCTGTTTTTGGGGGTTTTTGTGGTCAAGCCCTTCACAGTCATACAGATTGTACTGAGATGCACATTTAGTTTTGAAGCAATCTACTATAAAACAGTGCTTTATTTCTATACTTTCGTTTAAAAAGTCCAAAGTAATCAATGTTACACTTAAATCAATTTCACAAAGAAGACAACAGTATTTTACCATTTTGAATGCCAAATCTTTAGAACCAAAATGTTGTAGTTTTAAATAAAAGCACTCAATGTCAGACATTTTTGGGATTGTATGCTGGTACCAAGTCCTGCTGTGAGTGTGCATAGGTGTGTGATTTGTGGCCCTGCGACAGACTGGCAATCTGTCCAGATAGTCCCCTGCCTTTGCCCACGAGTGGCCAGGATAGGCTCCAGCAGCCCCGTGACCCCGAAAGGGACAAAACGGGTTTAGAAGATGAATGAAAACAAATGTTTTGGTAATGTGTAAATATGTAAATAGTTTATCTGAATTGATTTTATCTGAACTGGAGATTCTCAACAAACAACCTCAACAAACTTGCAGTTATAGTGTCTCCTGAATCCTTCAACTTATGAAGGTTTAGTTTCCTATATCAACAATATATTTGTTAATTTTAAAAAGTTATTTTCCTTTGAATATTCTTAGTACTTCAATTCTCCTAAATCTCTCTCTTTTCGTTTTACTGTAAGCCATTACCCTGTGGTTTTGGTTTGGTCCAGCAGTCGGTAGGTGTGAGTTTGTGCGGTAAAATAGAGAAATGAGGGTGAGCCAAAGTTCAGCCATGTCAACCAGGACACACTAACTCTCTGAGACACACACAGAAGATCAGAAATGAATGGTCTGAAAGGTCTTTCCGTCTACCATATCCTTGTTTGGTAGATGCATTGTACCCAAACAAATGTGCATGCTTTTACAAATATTCCATTTTACAACATAAAACTTACAGGACCTAAAGAAATTGCTCCTGTATTACAGACAAAAAAAATGCACTAAAGTGTAAGCAGAGTCCGTGGGTACCAAGGAGCAGTCGGTTCAGGGACAGATACAGGCTGATCTCTTGGTTAATGTGGATCAACCTTAAATAATTTATTTCCCCTAAAAGAGGAAAGTGCTCAGGTTGTCTGTTCATTTTTGGCTAAATTTAAATCAATTTTCCCCCAAAGTTCTTCGACTTCCAAGTTCCATCCATTCATCCATCTACTTTCTTAACCCGCTTTATCCCTTGTGGGATCACGAGGTTGTTGAAACCTGTCCCAGTTGGACGAAGGAAGGGTACACCCTAGACAGATTGCCAGTCTGTCGCAGGGCAAACAATCCTCCACACACACTCATACATGCACACTTTAAGTAACACACTAACCTATGAGGATTGGAAGTGTATCTTGCAGTTTCTTTTGAGGCTTGTGCGTCCACTATACAAAGACGTCATGAAAGTGGAACATACCATTGTCATGTGTGGTAAATGTATTGTGAAGTATCTGAAAGGATAATATAGGTCACACACACTTATGCTTTACAAGTCATGCTATCATATGGTGTCCTAACCACACTCCAGTCATTAGTAAGGTGCACACACTGGCTCCTTACTGATGGTACATGAACGCTGCATGCACAGGATGTGATGATGATGCACAAGTGTCTGTAGTACGCCTATAGGACTCCTACTCAAATTACACTCTGATTGTCTAATTTCCTTTTTTCTAACATTCACACTGCACGCAAGGAACATGCAACGGGCGTGCAAAAAGCGTGCACTTATCACTTAAATAGCACTGATAAGCCCCTAATTTTGGATTGTGGGAGGAAGCCGAAGTGCTTGCAGAAAACCAACCCATGCATGGGGAGAACATGTAAACTCCACAAAGAAAGGTCCCAGCCGTCATTCAAACCAGAGCCTTCCCGCTGTAACCAATCCACCACTGTTCAGCCCTTTCAAAATGTTTTTTGGCGTAAACCACCAGTTGCACCATTTTTTTTTAATTACGCAGGAGAAATTAGAATCTATTTCATTTAATGTAGAAGTCCCGAGTTGTTGACAATATTTATCTGTCACAAAGCGTTCTTATGGCAACACCATGAGTGACAGAGATGAGACCTTTCCTTCTCTGAGTTCATCATGTGTGAGCATGTGCACACAGGGGTCGAGATGTTCAATAGGCTGCCTGCCATCTTTGCGGAGTCTCTTTGACAAGTGTATGTGACTATGTACATCTGTTGTGAAACAAATGGAGACTGTGTCTTCTGGCACGATGTCCCTGTGCAAGCAACATAATGAGCTGAAGGCTGGCAGCCAATCACGGGAACCGGCAGCCTTCGAGGTCACACCAGGGTGTCCTTTGTAAACAGAGCAGTCAGCCCTCCTACATTTGACATGCACTCGACAAGAAGGACACACACATTTAGGAAAGGTCAAGGTGGTTAGGGCGCAGTTTGAACAGATAAACAAACAGATGATTGCGTTCATGTATGGGGCGACGGGAACACGCGGAAGCACACCTTTCCAGCTCACCAGTGCACTGATTTTGAGGTTACGTGAGATTTCTTTCTAGCTGTGGGATGATCCGGCATTATGTGAGAGTGACTCTGTAAAAAGACTTTACCTGGATAAAAGCTTTGACACAACTGACTGTAAGTCACCTCAAATAGAGTGAAAATGGCAGATAAGGCCTTAGTCACATGCACCTGGGGAGGTTGACCCATGCGAGTGCTGCAGGTTTTTGGGTTGTCGGGCCCCATGGAGGGTCGCAGACAGGAGCGGCCACATCTTAAGGGGAACGCAAGTGTTGCAGTTTCTTTTAAGGCTCGTGCAGCCACCCCAAGAGCCGACATGAAAATGGAACATGCCATTGTCATGTGTGGTAACTGTATTGTAAAGTATCTGAATGGATAATGTAGGTCACACACAGTACTTTATTAGAAATTTGCCTCAAGATCATGTTAAAAACACCAAAAAGACAGTTTTCAACAGAGTTTGCATCTTACATCTGCCTGATTTGAGCGAGATCAGATCAATATTATGTGATTGATAACTGTACATTTTAACTAGCAAAGTTCATTTTTTTTAAAGAGTAGGAACTTCAGCCCTTTCATAGCCCACTCACTCATTTCTCTTAAAGAAATGGATTGTCAGCAAAGATTTGAGCCAGCGGGTCAGACATTTAGGCTCAGTGTTCCTCTTATTGTGACAGACTGAGTCAATATAATCTGTCTATCCCAACAGGGAAGTGAATCTCCTTAAATCCACTTGTTTCACTCTCTAGAGGAAACCAAGATAACCACTCCACCCCAGGGACTATACCACACACACACACACACACACACACCCACACACACACACACACACACACATGCTCCCACTTCAACAATAGTGTTGTCATGTGGTGAGGGTGTATTTGTATGGGCTGGGCTGGTAGTTTGGTCTCTCTGGTATTTGCTAAGGGAGTGTTGTGGCTCTGCAAGTGACACCCCTTCCACACATGCAACTTTGTCCTCAGTCCACCCTCTTCCAGGACACATATCACACACATCTGTGTGTGATATGTGTCATGTAAGAATTATTTTGGAAATGCATTTGCAACGTTTGACAGGAACGTGGGGAAAAGGCACGCTTATACTTTATTACAAACTTGAATTAAAGGGTTAAAACTGCAGTACATCTCAGCAAAAATCTCCGTTCCACGTTAATTTTCATTCAGGTCTCATAACACCAAGCTTCACTTTGGCTTTGAGCAGGTAAAATGCACTTGACCACTACAAATCAAGTATTCTAAAAGTACAAGCTCTTAAATTATATGAAGCCACTAAAAAGGTAAAAGTTACTTTGTAGAGAAATTGACTAACCAACTATTTGAATTTAAATGACTAGCCAATTATTTTAAATAAAATGAAATAAGATAATTTATAAAATTCCTATTTTAGTACAGTCATAAATCAATTTGATCTTTTGCAAAAAAAACCCAAAAAAGGTTAACTTTGATTGGTTTGAAAAAGCGTTCTATAAAGTTTCTTACTTGAGTTACCAAATCGGACAAATGTTCTATTTTTGTGGTCTGCATTCAGACTGAAGGCGAAAGTGAAATAAATCAAGATTTTACCTCAACAGGTTTCTTTTGAGCCACCCTAAACAAGAAATTCTACTCTGTCTTTTTTGACCTACCGTACTTGGAAAAGTGGTTCCAGTTCAGATATTCCAATCTTTTGCAATCCGTTCACATTTTGTCATATTTCCACATTAGTGAAACGTGCAGCTGGAAGTGAAGGAGCATTTCAGTTTGAAAAGCAGAGGTTTAGGATTTAAACTTTATTTGGCTGCCATTGTTTGTGATGTTTGCATCAATGCTTCATCAGTCAGTTTTGTTGACCAGACCTTGTCTTTTTGGTGTTTTGGTGTAATATGCTATTGTGGCATTTTTCTCTTGATGAAGGACATATACTGTATAACGAAAATGAGGTCTAAAATTGCATTTCTGAATATTTCTTTGTAACAATTGTTGTGAATCAGGAACAAACAAAAAACTGCTGTTGGAAAAAGGTTGGAGTTGTTACGTAAAACTTAAATCAGCAGGCCGCAAGCTCCCTGCTCCACTCCCTTCCGAAGCATCCACTTGTAGAGAGATAGATCCAAGTATGACTTTGTTTTCCTCGTATGAGCTGACATCTTTCTCAGAACTGTACAGATGAATAGCTCCAGTATTGCTCCATGTTTTTTGCACTGGTAATATTAGGTTGGGGGTGTGAAGGGGCTGTAAGCAAGTAGGATAGCAAGTACACAGATGGATGATGGGGAAAGGGGGTGCTGTCCTACTCAGGGCTAACAGTCTCGCTCACAACACATTTTTAATGAACTACTGCCACTCTGCAGAAACAATGTCACAGAAAGTGACACAGTTTTTATTATTTTGGGTAAAAACAGCCTAATCATAATTGAAAGACTACTGGGAATACTTTGAAAATAAATCAAAAGAGGATTGAGTGGAACTTTAAGGAAAGTTAAGGTTTGTATGATAAGCTTTAAATTTAAGACAACCGCAAAACTGAACAAACTCTGAGCTGAAACTAAGTCAGGGTTCTGGTCATGTATACGTGCCACCTAAAGGCACTGAGCCATCAAATTAACCAAACTTGTCTGTCCTGTGCTTTTCTGAGTACCATGACTCAGTGTATCAGTGATAGTGCTGTGTGCGGGTCTGTGTGCATGAGGGGTTCTAATCTAGACAGCTACCAGCATAACACCGTTTACCCCACCTAATGGGTTTATCTGTTCTTAAACCGGTTTGACTCCCTTTGTGTGACAAGGTCAGTTAGCAGCACATCAGTCAAACTACTTTTTTTAAATGATGGCTGCATTCTGTAGATGTCTTTGGTGATTAAATGTACAGCGTTTTATTGGAAAAACACAAAGGGTACCAAGAAACAAACAAAGACAAACTCTGTAGGGAGATTTCCCAATGAGAGTGTGAGACGTAACGGCTGCACCCAAATAACCCCACATTTTAACAAAGTGTGACAACTTTTAGTTCCTTCTGAAAAGTGAAACCTTGCATACACAGATGTGCAGCTGCCCCCCCGGTTCCATAACAACTTGACCTTATCACACACTAACTTGGTGCTTGGTCTTTCCAAACATCCTGCCCTGTTTCTGGCTGTGCAAAGAACTCAAGTCATTGTTAAATGTGTGGAGTTGAAAAAGAAAAAAAAAACAACTATGACATTTTTTGTTTAAACTTTATTTACATCCTGGAACATGGAACAAACATATTTTTTAATTATAATTTATTAAAATCAGTAGTTGCGTTTATATGGACAAAAGTAATCGGAATGAACGCCTGATCAGAATAAAATGTGTCATGTAAACACGCTGTTTGGAATACTCTGCCCTGATCAGATTCATTTGGATCAAAATTTCTTTCCGATCGAGATGCGGTGCGTTATGCCGGTTGTTGATTCCATATTAACTATAATAAGTACCTCTCTAGAAATAGGTTATGTGTCACAGTATTTTAAATATGCAGTTGTTAAACCTCTTTTGAAAAAGCCCAGTTTAGATTCTAGCAACCTGGCCAACTATAGACCAATATCAAACCTTCCCTTTATTTCAAAAATTCTAGAAAGAGCAGTAGTTAAGCAGCTTTACTGTCACCTACAGAACAAACCCAGAAAAAACTCAGGAAATCACTGTGAGATGTCCCCTCAGTACCCTACCCACCAATTTTAACTGCACCCCCTTAGTACACACACCCTTCACTCATACATTCAAACATAAACACACACATGCACACACGCATTTTGCAAGGAAGGTGGGACCTTGGACCATCTATCCTCTACCCCATCCCTGGTAGAGGGTACTGGGCCCTTGGCAACGGCAGCCGTTTCCCCTGGGTGCTGGTTTCCTGGGCCCGGCAGTCCTCTCTCCACGCAGGGAAAGGGATCCCTGAGCTTTCTGGCAAGGCCAGAAGCCGGGGATCACATTACACCCGAGCCGGGGGTGTCCGTGTCCCTGTTGTGTTAGTTCTGGTCCTTGCCTCTGGGTGCTGGGCCTCGCCAAATTTCCAACTGTGGCCGAGCCTGGTCGGGCCATGTTTACAACACCCCTTGTGGGTCCCCCTTTTCTCCTGGGTGCCCCCCTCCTGGGCGGGGATGGCTGGCCCCTGCCTTGCTCCGTCCTGGACCAACTGTGGGCCGGGTGGGTGGCTGCCTGGAGCGCGGAGCGGGTCTCCCTTAGGGGTCCTGGCTCGTACCTGGGGTTGGGGCGGGGGGATGCCCAGAACTCTTGGGTGGTGATGAGGTGCTCGTCTGGGGCTGTGGGCACCCCTCCCGGGTGGGGCCCTGCGCTGGGGCGAGGGGGCTGCTGTCCTGGTTGGGCCAGGGCTGCGCTCTCTGTCCCCCCACGCCTCCCTGCTCTCTGGTTCTGGGGGCCCCGCGGCGGTCCTGCTGGGCCTGGCCTGGGTGGCGGATGTGATCGCCCGGAGGGCGGTTGTTCTCTGCCTGCTGCCGTGTGGCGTTGGGGGGTTCTGGTTGCCACGGCTGCTGCGGCAAGGGTCTTGGTGTGGGGATAGCTGGGCACTCTCTCTCCTTCTTTTCACATTCCATCGTCCATTTTAGAAGAACATGAACACTCACCTGAGCACAGGTGTTAGCTAACCGTTGCACTGATAGTTTGCGTGATTGAATGCAATATTTCACACTAGTTAGTTTGAATGCATAAGGATGCGTGTGTGAACAATACTTGTATTGAGTGCATGTTGACATGTGGACATTTTTGCATCTAACAGGTATGTTTATAACAATTGAGTGTGTGTGTGGACAGGCCCCACCCTTTGAGATTTGTATTACATCTGTACCTCACCGTAATGATAAACATCCAGTAGCTTGTTGCTTTATGCTGCTTCAAGGTTTCACCCCCCCCCCCCCCCTCCTATGATCACCCTCCCATCCCCCGTTCTCTCACTTCCCTCTCTCTTCTTCCCTCCTTTCCTTTTCCGTCCGGTCCAACACCAAAGATTTTCAAATATGATTCAAATGAATAAAGTCTGGCCTCCATTACAAAAGGGGTTTATTCAGACATACTTCTGGTTTGTCAGAAGATTCATAACCCCTGTTTTTAAAGTAAAATATGTCCAACACAAGAGGCCTTCAGCTCCCATCTGTTTGCCCAGCTGTTGGACAGGACAAGTAATTAAAAAAATCAATAAAAAATAATAAAAAGCAAACAATAAAAAGAAATCATAGTAAGTATAGCCTCCAATTCCATAGTTAGAAACCTAGGGGTTCTATTTGACCAGGATTTATCATTTAAGGCTAAGATATCTCAGGCGTGTAAAACTGCATTTCTTCACCTGCATAATAAGCTAAGATCAGAAATACACTATCTAAAAGTGATGCTGAAAAGCTCTTCCATGCATTTGTTATGTCTAGGCTGGATTACTATAACTCTTTGTTAGTCGTGTGGCGTAAAAGTTCCTTAAGAAGTCTCCAGTTTGTTCAAAATGCAGCAGCAAGATTGTTTGCAGGAACTAGCAGAAAAGAACACATCACTCCTGTGTTAGTTTCACTTCACTGGCTCGCAGTTGATTCTAGAATTAAGTTAAAAATCCTCCTGCTAACCTATAAGGCCTTACATGGTATGACCCCATCCTATGTCAAGGACCTCATAGTGCCTTACTACCCAAACAGAACACTTCGCTCACAAAAAGCAGGAATGCTTGAAGTTCCCTATAATTTGTAAAAGCACAGTTGGAGGTAGAGCGTTTAGCCACCAAGCCACTGAAATTAGCTCCCAGCTCATGTAAGAGAGGCAGACACAGTTTTTACTTTCAAAGTTAGGCTTAAAACATTCCTCTTTGGACAGGTTTATTGCCAGACTAGCAAGTAATCAGAAAATAGTTACTGTTAATTTACTGTTAACATTTTTGAATTAAACTTAGCAATAACAATTAGTTGTTCATAGGCTGCTAGAAGTTTTTGAAGCTGGGGAAAGTATGGTGCACTGGGGTTCTGTCCTTCATTCTCATCTACTTCTACTCTCCTTTCTCTCCTTTATCCTTTTTCATTTTTTTCATCATTTAGTTCCCTATTTCAATTGAATTGAATTGAATTTATATAAACAGTTTATTCCAATTGTGGGTCACTACTGTGATGGCTTTGCGTCATGCATAGATGGTGTGGCGCTCCAGAAAAGGCTTTGGTGCGCGAACAGGACAAGTCGAACTACTCCACCCATGTGAAGCAAGTGTCCGAGCAGAGCAACCGGTGTAGGTACAATAACTGTTAGGACTGCAACAACCGTTCGGGGTCCTTCGGATAGTACAGACGTCACATTCGTCCGGACCGAAGACTATAACAAAGCACCGTGCCTGCCTGCAAACATGAAGCTAAGAGACTCCAGCTGCTCTGCTCAGAGGCACGGTTCACTTGTGTGGAGCAGCAGGTTCATTCTAACAGCCACAGATCTTTTTACAAAGTGGGTTGTGGCAAAATCTCTCTATAAACACTACAAAGAATAATGTCAGACACAACTTACAAGGGAAACGAACTTATAACAAAAGGAAACGTGAAATGAAAATATGTAGAGCCCGAGCAGATCTGGACGCTATGTAGTTTGTCCAAGTGGGGAAACCGTAGTGTGACATTATCCTCAGTCGAAAGGACCCCGAACGGTAAGTTGTGGGCCGAACGGTTATTGTACCTACACCAAATTTGTAACTTCGTGTTTGCGGACAGGGGAGGGTGCTTTGTTACGGTGTGTGCTCCGGAGGAGGCCTCGGACCGCAGTCCGTCCTGCCGCTCTGAGTGAGTGAGCTGCCGGACTTAGGAGAACCGTGTCTCCCGGGAGGGCTGTGTCTCCAAGCAGAGGAGCGGCTCTGGGACGGTTAGAGAACTAAGGGAGGCGGCTTTTGAATGGAGAAATGCAGTGCAGTCCTGAGAAACCGTGTAAACAATCATGTGAATTTGTATTTCCAATCGTGTCCAGACAAAATAAAGGCTGATGTTATGTATATGTTACACATATTTACATTCAGCCAAGATGTAGAGATTGCGGCATTTACTGCCTGGATTTGAACTGCGTGCACGGCTAAATGTTATAATAAATAAATAATAAAATCCCATTTAGAAGATCATCTCGCTCTATGCTGCAGGTTTGTTTGTTTACAATGGAACTCAATATTTCTTCTTCTACGGTCGTTTACTGTATTTTACTGAGTTCTGCTCATGTCCAAGGGCCTCATTTATAAACGTTGCGTGCGCACAAAAGAAGGCGTACGCCATTCTCTACGCAATAATTGAGATTTATAAAAAGCAAACTTGACGCGAAAATGTGCAGTCCTTCACGCATTGTAAATAACTTGTGCAGTGTACTAGTTAACTGAATCATGGAATTTTAATAATTTTGACTTTATAGAGTGTTTAGCCTGTTCATAGTATCTAACTGTTGCACATTTTTTAAGTAGAGGTATCAATGTTTTAAAATTATTTCCCTGCACTTCAATACTGTAAATTAGATATGGCATGACTGAAGAACAGTATAATGCATGCAGTGATTTGTAATTAGGAATATATTTCACGTATATATGTAGTTTCCAAGTCAAATTTCATTCTGATGCATCCACTTGCAGACAAATTGATCATGTGCGTCTTTTGTTTTCCTCGTCTGAGCTGACATCTGCTCAAAACTGTACGACTGAATAGCTCCAAGCTAGCTGTAGAGTATGTGAACAGATGGATGATGGGAACTGAGGGCAGGCTTTCTCAATACCAACAGTGCTGCCCACAAATCATAGGAAGACATTTTAATGAATTGCTTCTGCTCTGCACAAACTATGTCCTGTATAAATGACACAGATTTTTTTTTTGGGTTAAAAACAGCATAATCAGGATTAAAAGACAACTGGGAAGACTTTTCTAACAGATCACAAGATCATCGGAGTTGGTCTAAGGTATTGCAAATTGCAAACCTGACAAAACTAAACTTTTTTTTTAATGCAGTAAATAAAGCATGTTTTGAAGAAACACAGTTCATAGGATCTTAACAGGTGTTTTGACAGTGCTTTTAAGAGAAGGCCTTTTGCTTGGCTTTATATTGTCAAGGGGGAGTTTGTTTGCTTTGGGACCTTGAGTAAGTTGTTCATTAACCCTGAATTTTAGACACAGAGAAAAAGAGCAATAGTATCACTGAAGCAAGAAGATCCACAGGAGTGCCAGAGGTATTTTAGGACTCAGTTTATTTGTCCCTGGGTTCTTGGTTACAGTAACTAAGCATTAACTTGTTTCCCAGATATCCGGTGAGATTAACAGAAGTGAAACGAGAAGTGGATATTGTTCATTTCATTTGTCATCTTTATTTTCATTGGAATCTAAAATCCAGAACTCAATTTCTTCGTTAGTATTCCCTCCTCTTTTTTTCTATATCACGTTCTTTCCTCTCACATGAAAACAGGAGGGAAATAAACACAGAAAGAGGAACTCTTCCTCTTTTTCATGATTTTTATGTCTTGGGTGGGTGGTGTAATTTGTCACCAGTGTTGCAACACTTTGCACACATCCTAAAAACACATTTTTTCCTTCCTTTGCAATAGTGTCATCATGCGTATAGAAATGCAGTTCAGTTATTTCCAAGGAAATGTATTTATTTTAGGTCTTTTTTTGGTGAGGTGTTTGGAAAGCATATGAAGGGTCAATGACCTGTATGAGAGTTTTGAAATAAATCATGAATTTTTACACAAAATTTACTTAGTTGCCCATGATTTTAGTTTACACAAAAATTCACAAGTAGTTTTTTTGTATTTCAAAACTGAGAGATTTTACAAATCAGAATATAGGTTTACAGAAAATGTGCATAAAATAAGTCTATTATCTATTTTTGGCAGTTAGGCTCTGGGCCAATGACATCCCACGTACTTCGGATGACCAAAGATGTATAACTACAGAGCCTAGATGGTGATGGTGGTTAGAGGCCAGACTATTCCAAAGTATCACTCAGGTGGAGATATAGGGTTGAAGAGCGACAGCGAACTGTCTAGAATTCAGAGAGAGAACCATTCATGAACCATTTAACTGTTGGTTCAAAATGAAGCCCCAATTCATAAGGGTGTAGAGTGATGTAACAACCCAGCATACCTGTAACTGAGGTAGATCTTCCTTATTGAAATTGTGCCAAAGTTTCACAACTTTGCCATAAGCTACAATTGATGGTTTGGATGGTTAAGTGGGGTAACTAAAAGCAGACCTTCATCTGTTCACACACTTTATGTCACTAAATTTGGTGAGAAACTGCACATGGCTCTGATTCATTAGGAGACATTATTTTTACTTTGCTGGTCACGCTCGACCACATTGCAAACTGCATCTTACTGTAACTAATAAAACATTCTGCATTCTTGGGTTTTATGTACTGAGGATCTGAAGACGTGGTCTGTGGAAAAGGCAATTACTGTATTTGATGGATAATCTGAACAAAATCAAAATACAGCAAAAACAGAATTTTAACAAAGCGAAATTACCCTTGTTTAAAGAAAAATAAGTCTTATTCTCTGTGTTGCGAGGAAGATTATCTAATCAGAAACCAACAGCAAAATAATCTTAGTTTTATTGACTAGAATTTTTTTTCTTCCTCATATTAGAAGTCTTAGTAAGAGTATTTTTCTTGTCAATTGGCAGATTTTTTTGCTTTTTCAAAGAAAATTTTCCAATGGGGTAAGAAGTTTTGACTTATTTCTACGGGACATGTTTTTATTGAAGCCGACCTTTTTGTTTTTTTTGCCCGTTTTCTCGTGATTAGGGGATGATCTTATCAGGAAGTTTCTTTCTTACTACAAAAGACCAAGTCCAGAGTGTCACACAGTTATTCCAACCTGCACCTCTCATGCATCATTCTGTAACCGTGCAGTCGGCGTGATCCCCTCATGAGACGGCCAACCTTCTTTTCAAATGACGATAACTAATTTGAAAGTTTTTTATGACCAACAACATCAGCAGAATTTCCACTTGAGTAAGACCACAATTAAAATGATCAAAATCTCGTCCCTGGGTTCTGGCGTTCCACCTGTTGTCTGGGGTTTGGGCCTCTTTTTTTTTGACTGAATAAGGAAAATAAAGGGAGTGGGGCTGGTCCATGAGACAGAATGAAAGCGTTTGAGGAGCATAGCTCCAATAATAAATCAAAAATTGACCCAAAAAAATACTTTTGTGGAGCGTTTCTTTTGCTGTTGTTAAGAGTTGTTGGTGTAAGCTGTACGGCGTTGGTTACGGCCTGCAGTAACCACAAAATAAAGAGACTTAAAACAGAATGTGTCTTGCCGTCACAGTACGGGAAAGGGAGAGACGGATGCTACAGTAAATTCTTTATTATCTCATTACAATGACCAAACAATATTTGTTTTCTTGTGGTAACGAAAGAGTACATGTTAAACGTAAAAAAAATAAAAAAAAATAGGGTTGGCTGTTTTTGGCTTCCATATGTTTTTGATGTTTTGTAAATATTAAGAATTGTAATAAAGTTCATTTCCAGCCTTTATCTCTTTCTGTTTTATCCATAGCCGACTAGTTCTAGGTTTTATGATGATCTCTACTAAAATCTCAGCCCTCTCGCTCTGTAATGACCCTGATCTCTCTTCTGCACTCTCTGTCACTCCCTAATCCAGCCATCCTGCCAAGCCCTGTGCTTATTATGCTGTTGTTCTGTTGCATCTTTTCTTCAAACGTGTACGTGTGCATGCAGTGGCCTACATACTATTTAAGTACTTTTCTACATTTTTTTTCCCCAATTGATTAACGAGGGCTTTCGTTGTGCAAATTCAGCAACATTTACTACAAAGTCAAACTATAACAGGAAAGAAAATGAAATCCATGTTTAAAAAACAAAGCGACAACAAGTAAATAATTTGTTTATTTGGAGAGGAAAACTGTGAGCAAATGTGCAGCACATGCAAATGAATGAATGGCTGCCTTAAGATATGAGCAGGTCTATATTTTTGCACCGTTTATCTTCCTGTATGTCTTTACACTGAATCTGTACTAGCTGAATATGTCTTTGCATTGTACAGTACTTGGTGTGTGTGCTTGTGCATATAATCTTGACATACCCTATTGAAAGCTTGATGAAAATCACATTTATTGTGTTTTTCATATGTTCTTGTGGCATTTTTATTATAATGAAGGACAAATATCAAGGAAATTAAGCTTAAAAAAGGATTTCTGAGTGTTTCTTTATTCTAATTGTTGTGAGTCGGGACCCACTGGGCATGGACACATCTATCAGATATCTAAATCATGGCTACTTCAATGTTTACAGCTATAGATATGCATTATGTATCGGATATACATCAATTCCTAGAAGTTTGATGCACATCCCTGTTTAGATCTCCAATAGATGACTTTCCCACAGCTAATCGTGTCCAGTCCCATCATGCCTTGCACGTTGTAAACAAGCCATGTAGGTAGATTCTTCCCCTATAAGATAACTAATACACATCTATTGTAGGTCCCTACCGGACATCTCAGACAGCTCCATTACGTTACTCTATTAGATGTCTACCAATAGCATTCTACTATCTACTTGGAGATATCTAATCTTTGGATATTTTTAGATGTCTATCAGAGTACTTTTGTAAACATTTACCAGACATAAAATAAATACTGTAATTTTACATCCATCCATTCATCTTCAGAACCCACTAAATCCCCTTTGAGGTCACAGGACTGCTGGTTCTAACCTAGCTACTGTTGTGCAAAGGCAAGGTAGATCAAAACAAGTCTCCAGTCTGTTGCACCCTGTTTCTGTTGCTATCTGAAAGAGTCATTTAGGTTAGTTTCTTACTGACCAAAACCCAGTAAGAGCCACCAAGTACCACTTCCCTGTTTAGACAAAAAAAAGCATATCATGTGTTTCTGTGCCCATTAATCCATTTAGTTCTAAAATGTAGCTTAAAAATATTTACAATAATTGAAGCATAAAATTGTATTTTTTGTTTTTACTTTAACAGCAGCACGTACAAGTTCCTCTTGAAATAGAATACATCCAAATAAGTGTGTCAAATAAGATCCTCCTGCTGCAGCTGATTTACCTGTAATAAAACCACTAGGAAAGCCAAGTTAAACATGTTTCCATCATTGGGATTTTAGCGTTCCGTCATCCTTTCTCTCCTTTTACTATCAAATGCAAACATGACAATATTGGTGTAGAATCCAGCTTTTTGAGAACACCTGTACAGTACGTCAAAAGATGATAGCAGTGGGTCTTCTAGGTGTGCTGCTGTTTGGAGGTTTCTGTTTAACGGAGAAGTCATATGTATCTGTTTCTTCCAAAATACTGCAAAAAACATGTTATGAATAAAATTAGAATTTTCCCATTTCATTTAAACTGTTCAGTTGTTTAACACAACCTCCCAGTCCTTTTTTCATTCAAACTGATTGAAGTTAAATGCCTCACTCTCATTTTATTAATTCTATCCACATTCTTTACAAACTACTCTATTATTATCATTCATTTAAAATATTTTGCACTGAATGTCTTGTAGTGACTGATTGCTCATTTAGGTTGCTGAAATAAATCAAAGTTAATGCAGAGATTTTACACAAAACACTATAGGTGAAAATCGATCCCTTTCATTAAAAAATGAGTTCCTCCAAAAAAAAAAAAACCAAGAACGAATAATTTCATATTTATCCCAAAGACAAAAAGGAAAAAATAAAAATCAGATTAATTATGAATGTTCATCTGTGACGATATCTGGCTTAACTGGACTTTAAATGTCAAGAATGATAAATGCCAAGCAAAATGCCATCTGGATAAACTGTAAGTCCAGATGCCCTGAAGAAAAGCCTAAAGTGGTAAAGTTAAAGAATTGCAGATCAGTTTAAGATAAACTAAAGTTAAAAAGGCAGCAACTCTAAATTTCCCATAAAGAAAATAAACTTGTATAAGAATCCTGGACTGAAGTGGTTTGAGTTCAAAAATGGTGGTTTAGATTCAGATAAACATAATTTAAAGCTGAAAGCAGCATGTTTTACAACTTCTTGTCTCTGACTTTGTGCAGCTCTGAAGAGCTGTTGTTGCCATAATGTGGGATCACAATAACAGTTTCAGTATAAAGTGTCTTGTTCTTGTTTTAAACGAGCCATCGTGGCATCCTAAGTCACGTTGTAATTTAGATCAGCAGCCGCCACAAAGGTGATAAACAAAAAACAATTTGTTTAGTCTGCATTTCTTAGGTTTGGGTTCAGGGATTTTTTGTCGGTAAATGAAAAGACAATGTTGATATTTTTATGTTACTCTGGATGATCATACTCCCACAATTATAATTTTGTCCTAAACAAGCACAACCAAGTTTTTTTTTCTAATCTCCCTAAAATGTTACAGAAACTTCCTTTTGTTTCTATTCTTTCTGAATTCATCGAGTACACTTATGGGAAAATAAGAAAATTCTTCATTTCAAACATAAATGTATCCATTTAGCAAACTGCTGACAGACTCCTCTGTTGTTCCTCTTTGGCGCTCTAATCTCTTGACAAACTCACAAGTCCACACTTAACATCCCTCTTTCCTTTATCCCCTCAAGCTGTCCTTTCGCTCCTCACTCTGAAAGTGTCTTTGGATGGTGACAATAGCATTTTTTGTGAGCAGAGGCTTAAAGAAAGCCTGTCTTTGTGTGTTGTGTTCTGCCCCGTACTGTCACAGGCTGTCAGGGCCAGCGAGAGAGACAGAGCGGCAAGTCTGACAGAATGACAGCAGGACACTACTCCACAGTCCCATTGTGGCGGTGCTGGGGGTCATGAACCTGGTATGACTGTTGACAAGAAGACGAACGGTCATAAAGAAAAGAAAATGAAGCTATTTTTGAAGTCTATTTTTGAAAAGGCTCCAACAAGGCAACAACATTTAAAATATCAAAGTTTAACCTTTTCTTTTACCTTATCTCCAAGTCTTATTATTAAAAAAAACAACAACATATTTTTTATTGTGGCCCCTACAGTGGCCCTGAAGTGCAAATCACACCAACATATTAATCAATGCACAAAAATATAAAAAATCACAACAATTAAAAAAAAAAACTATTTTTTTTAAAAGCAACTTTATATTTTAGAGATCAAAAAAAAATTCCAGGGACCAAAAGTAAATTAAAAAAAAAGAAATAAATACATATAAATAATTTTTGACTTAATGTTCTTTATGATTTCATGTTTATTAAACAATTACCGGTATGAAGCCCATTGAGACGACTGTTGTTGTAATATTGGGCTATATAAATGAAACTGAATTCAGTTGAATTGAATTTTGGAAAACTAACTGGTTTTCCAGATATTAAAATTAAATGTGACCACAATAAGAAGCTACAGAAGATTCCTCATTGTGATTGGATGATAATATCCAGTATCACTTTATTCCAAACAGCTTTCAGTTAAAATGGACAAACATCATCATCATCCAAATAAAGGTTAGGTGCTATGAGACATGGCTGATTAGATTTGTCCATCATTTCCATCACATTTTCTGGCGTGAAGTGATGCTGGATATGCTCTGTACTAATCATAAAACCTAGTATGCAGACATTTAATGCACAACAAAACCCAATCAGGGATATCCCACAGTACATATCTTTTCTGGTTTCTTCTTGTATGCCGGTTTTTTAACGTTTCATTTTATTTCTGGAAATTACTTTTGTTTTCCGAAATGTTTGCTTTTTTTGTTTGATTGAGTTTTATTTGTAAGTTAATTGTGTTTTGTTTTTTTAGAATTTTGTTTTGATTTCTAAAATGTAAAAAAATATTATACTTGTGATATTCATGTTACTTGGCAGAACATGTTCTTACAGGACTAAGAAAAGCTTTAATTAATATTGTAAAGTTGTCTTTGTTAAACTGTCTTCTTCATTTCATTTTTTTGTTTCTCTCATTTCAATCTTGAATCCGACAAACTCAATGAACCAACAATGGTAAAATAACCGTATGGCTCCGCTGTCCACTCATTTATTCAAAAATTAACCAGCAGCACATTGCATCATAAACCTAAAACATTTCCTGTATTAAAACGGAAGTTACTGACTTCAAAATAAAAGCATAAATTGTTCTTTAAAATTAAATTATAACATCACTGGCATATAAGCTTAAAACGTGTCACATAAATGGCGCTTACAATTGTTTTTTAAGTCTCTTGTTTCTTTTGATTTAAAATAAAACTAAACATTAATAAAAGCAAATCTCAGAATCAGGCAATACTATATTTTTCCTTTTTACTTATAAATTAAGTGAAAACATTTAAAGGCAATAAAAAAGACAGAAAGTTAATTTGACTTCACAGTTTAAAACTGTAACATGAACCCTGTTAAGTCCAGCACCAACAAACTGACATAAAAGGCCAAATTCTATAAAGAGGTTTTCTAAGCCCTTTAATTAAAATCCGCAACAATGTTTTTGTAAAATCATTTTTTTTAATTAGATGTAGATAATATAAAGGATCAATGATGATACTTTGGGTGATTTGGTAATTTTTCGTTTACAACAAAATGTAAAAATATTGACACGAGTGTTCAGGACAAAAGAACTTTATCTACCCACTGCCTAAAATTTGAAACACACATGTTTAATACAGTGTAACTGTATTATAAAAAATCCATTATTAACATATTTTGTATCTTTTAAATGAAGCAAGTAGTCATGAAAAAAAGAGGGAATACATTATGCTCACCATAAAGTTTTGAAAATTAGCAAAACTTTTTTCCTCCAAAAGTGTATTTGAAATTTAATGTAGCCATTTTCAGATGAGCAGGAAAGGCCCTTCTACTGCCCCTAGTGGAATGATGATGAACTACAGAGCAGGAAACATGGACCAAGTTCTATACAAGTTTTTAAAGAAAGATTTGATCGTCCTAATGTGACAGGGGTCTCAGAAATGTGATATGAATATATAGTTAAAGAGACTCGATGGAGATATGCTATGAAGTTATAGTTCCAAAAGCTCATAGTTAAATAAAAATAACATGAGCAATTCTCCACCAATTCGAGATTGACTGATGGTTTCATGTTGGATTTAAACTGGTGAAAAAAAGTTACTCACTGATCTAAAGAGTGTTTCTAACCACTGGTTTTATGTTTGTCCAAGGGGGTCGCAGTAGATCACGTTTGTGCATGATGTTTATATGTTTTCACGCAGGCATGCATTCCAAACGGCATGTGTTTTTCACAAGGGCAGTCTTTCCCCAGCTCCTGAGACAGGAAGTGCTACCTTAGCAACACACAGAAAGTAAAGGAAGTACACATGGCATACTTCAAATTCCAGCTTTTTCTTTACACTAGAGAGCTGAAAGACCGGGAACAATGAACGACACACAGATTTTTACCAAGATGAAGCAAACGTTTAAACTGAAGGGCTTGTATACAGTCCCACATGTATAACAAAAGAGAAATTATGAGGCTGTGAAGACAAAGAATCACAAGATAACCACAACATTTGAGTCTAAGCTACTACTGTTTTTGAAACAATGTAAAGGATAGTAGGGAAATTAATGAGGCTCTAATGATAATATTTTATCTTACATTTTTATTCCAAAAATCTGTTTTTTATGGTGCTTTGTCATTTTATAAAGATCAGATGTTTTATGCAGTCAGTTAGAGACGAAATTAGCAGGAAGGTGATGGATTTCGTTAAATTTACTTCACTTTTTCCACAGTTCTGCACTCATAAGGGAAACAAGCAGCAAAGCAAGCCAAACACTGGCAGGGCAGAGGCTAATCTCTGGATAGCTTGACTCAACTTACCTCTGGTGGGAGCTTTCCCAGGCCGAATGAGAATGATCATAGATCCTTTTAACTGCGTTAGACTAGGATTAAAATCTGAGATAGTTTAAAGATTACTAACGGTAATGTAATGGTAAAAGCTTATAAAAGCTTAGCTGGGGTTAATATTTACTGATTTTTCCAAAGTCATTTTGAGGATGACTAGGATCCATCCATTAATTTATGTGTAACAGTAAATAAATAATAACAAGAACTCCTTGTGGGGGGAGAATATAGTGCTGTAAAAATGAAGAAACTGTATTCATCAAGACCCCCCTTCCCCTGCTGTGTGAGACTGATGGTGTGCATTATGTGGATATTGTTATTTGGAATGCATTTTTTTAAGTGTTTTGTCACACAATATCCATTTGATGTTTTTTCTAGTGAAAAGAAAAAAATAGGGAAACACACAACTGTGTAGTTTTGATGGAAATAACTTTTTTGTAAACTGACAAGTTTATGGCACAAAATTTGCTTAAAATTTTAATTAACTTTGCATTTTCATCAGCTCATTTCCACACCTTTTACATTCTGCAAAAAGTTTCTCTTCTTGGCCTGTTCTCCTCACCTACCTTCCTCTTTCTCCCTCCTTCTCTCCCTCCCACACTGTCTCCATTCTGTCAGTGTGATCCATTGGGGCATTATCTTTCCATTATCTGTCCATCCCATAATCATTTCCTTCACCTCGCCCAGCGTCTCTGGAGAATATTAATCAGCTCACAGACAAGTCTAATCGCTCCTCAGTGGCTATAATGGGAACTACAGTTCATCACACACACTCACACACACACTGACACACACACATGCACACACAGTTAGGCTGTTACTCCCACTCTACCTCAGAACACAAGTCTCATAAATCGCTGAGCAAAATCTTCAGCACACAAAGATGTGCTTCTTCTAAAAACATATGAAAGACAAATACATGCAATTCATTCGGAACCTCCCACATTTAACATAAATCCACGTCCAACTGAGTTCATATTTTGTGAAAGCAGCATGTCTGTCAAAATATAATTTATTTAAAATGGGCCATGCACATTAGCTGGAGTTAATTTTAAGAATCTAATACTAAGCTTGATACTGTCAAGTTGAGGAACCAAAATTACATAAGGAACTTGCAGAGCCTTAATAGGCTCCCATGACCTAAAATGCAGCCTGAGAGGAGAACTAGTGATGGGTCATCCTCGAAAGCAGCAATCCTAAGAATCACTGCCTGGTAGGTCTGGCAGCAGCACAAGTTGAGATTTCAAATATCTGAACATTGGCGAAGTCACTGCAGCGCACCAACCAATCAGGGACTCAGCTTTGGGCATGTGGCGCGCTTAGTGACTCCATCAGTGGGTGGAGTACATGCAGGATCAATTCAAGCGTTGTCATCCTGAACTTCCATCCATTTTCTTAACCCGCTGTATCCCTTTTGGGGCAGCAGGGTTGCGGGGATACTGTTAGGGGTACATCCTGGACTGGTCACCAGTCTATTACAAGGCCCATGGGGCTGAAGCGAGCGCACCTGCTACGCCAGCCCCGGGAGGCCGACCGGCGGCCTGACCATCTTTTTTAACTATTTTTTCATATCATTAAACAATCGAATGGCTTGTAATGGAATATAGGCAAAAAATTGGCAATTCTAAGGCTTCTCGTGAATACACAACACATTCAGGCATTTTTTTAACATACAAACCATTATTTTTTTTAAGGTTATGGTAAATAGAGGATGACAAAAAATCCTTTGTAAAGAGAAAGAATCAGAGTGCCCATCACTACTGATTACTTTGATTTGAATAAAAGTCCACCTTACCAATATTTAAATTATTCTGAATTAAAGTAAGTCTACTGATTTGTTTTTTTTTTTTTTTAGCATTTTTCTTCACTATAAACTGCACTTAAAATCCTCATTTTTTGTTTCTATAAACAACAGTGCACCATTTAATCAGTAGCACCTTATGTATTTTATGGATTAAGTCTGTCTGTCAAAGACAGACTTGAGAGGTACACAGCACTCTGCAAAAACATTTGGTTGGATGTTGTTGTAAATATGCTAATGCAGCGACAGTGTAGCCATGTCAGACTGTGTTTTTTTGTGTGTGTGTTACTAACAAGGATGGGAGTTAGCGCAGTCACAGTAGCGTTTATTTGAGTGGTATAATTATGGTTTTTTATGTGTCGCAAACAAGGTTAGAATTTACAGGTAGGGTGAATTAGGTTGGAGTTAGCGTAGTCACAGTAACCTTTGTTTAAGTAACAGGAAGTTATAGGTATTGTTAATAGACTAATGTTTTTAATGTGGCTAATGTGTTGCGTGTTACAAACAAGTTCTATAGTTACTGTAAACGCAATTAATAAAGTCTGACTGAATGACAGACTTATTTCTGACTTTTTTTTTCTTGCTTAAACTACAGCCACATATCCCACAATGCCACAGTGCGGTGACCTAAATGCAAGTTTTTCAGCAAATTCTGAAGGTGGCCATGCGGCAGCATTTGTAATTAGGAGGTAGCAGTCGCATTTTTACACTTAGGCGTTAAGACCTTCGTAAAAAGTTACAATTTTACGACGACTGGTTAGAAGATTATCCGGTTGCCGTAAAAGTTTTTGTCCGTGACTGAATGCCGCCTGACTGCTGCCATCTGCTGATCACGCCAACTGTTTTTTAAAATATTGGGTGGTGGCAGATAATTTCGAAGATTCTGCCGATGCATCAACATTGCACAGTAGCAGTTGTATTTGTGACTGTAACGTTAATGCACCCTATAGTTTGGTGCACCTTATATATGACATATGTTCCAAAATAGACCATTCATTATTGGTGCAGAAAATATGGTAATCAATTTTTATACACTCCTGTTGAAAGTTCAGGGCAGCAGTGTTTAGGTAAAGGTCAAAACTGAGTAGATAGTGAAAACAGCTATGACAAACTGAAGGTAAAATCAAAGAAGGATCAAATACTAGGACATTTAACATACAACTTTTATTTTGTTGAGTAAGATTGCAGTGATCATTTGAAAGGGTTAAATCCAAAGGTTTAAGACAATGAAACTGCCAGCAGAGCTTTGCACTGCAAATGAGCTTTAGCATCAATGCTAAAGCCTACAGCAGTAGCACAATGGTGATGGCACGTACAAAAGTGCAGACAACCATTTATTCTACCTGTGTGATAACTGAAGCTGCACCTGATAGATAAGTGTCTTGCCAACCCCCATCAGTAAGCCGGTTTCCACCCAAAAAGTCAGTAAAAGAAAAATGTCTCAGAGGAAATAGTAGTGTGTCACTCACACATCCCAACCCACAGCCAAGAGCAGACATAAATCCGACTGTTAACAAATATTAATGGTTACTCTAATGATTACTGCAGATTAAAGAAGAGGACAGTAGGTGAGAGATGCAAGAGGGAAGAAGGAATGTTCCCCCAGAGGGGTACCAGCACCAAACACATTAAATTTTGAGTGTCCACATGCATGTGCTTGCAACCCTGTCACAGGGATAAAAGGAGCGATTGGGATCTTAATCACGCAACTGATTCGACTGCCAAACACTTGGCCTTGCTTTCACTCTGTCCAGATTAGCACGAATGTCTTAATTCTGTGTCCAGAGGCAACTTAAAATTCTCCAAGACTGTCTCCATCTGACAGGTGAAGGACGGGAAAGAAGGTTGTTGCAGAGGAAAGCTGGATTTTGAGGTAAGATAAGGAATGAGGGGGTTATGTGAGGAAATAGGTTAATGTGAAGGTGTGTGTGTGTATAAGCTATAAATCCTAAAGGCGACTGCAGCAGACACAGCTGTTTCACACCCGTACAGATGTCAGAGTGAAGAGACAGAGAGTAACATGAAGAGCGGGACAGACGTGCACAGACCTATACTGTACGCATCAAAGACAGCGGAGCGAGACACAAAAAGCACACATGTACACTCGACAGATGGTGTTAGGACTCACTGAGCTGGAGATGAAGCTTTAGCTGAGCTCACTGACACTCGTCTTCATAAAAATATTCTGCCAAACTCATGAAAGCTTTTTTTTAGTATTTAGGATCCCTGATTGCAATTATTAAAAACACATCGTTGAGTTTTGGCGTTTTTGCTTGAAAGCAAAGATGCAAACTCAAAAATGTTTTTCTATATAGAGTATCGAAAAAAAAAAAACAGTTTTACACTGGAGCTTCAGCTCCAGTCTTGACATTCTTTCGATTACCATAACTCTTCAATCATTTATGCAAGTTAAAGTAATTTTAGCTGATTTTGAATCAGCGAAAAGCAGTCTTTCGCTGATATGCAAAACTGTACAGTGAAAATGTATGCAATAAATGTACATCAGCTGATCTTTTTGTGGAGAAATGTGGTTTTGCACCGTTATGCAACACTTAGTAATGTGTTGCATATCCGTGCAAAGCCAATATAAAAAGCTGTTTTTCTTTGTTTCCGAATAAGCTGAGTCACGTCGTGTTATTTCTGCGTCGCTAACAAAAGGATTATCTTATTATTAGAGTTGTCTTATTATTGTTATTTCATTATTTCTTCTCTTTGTTTTGAGGAAATTCAACCCCCAATACCCGTGTTTGATAAACAGGCTGGGTTTTGGTTTGTAACATCAGAAAGGATTCATGAACAACAGGGATTCTTCACCTAAATTTTAGTTTAGTTTAGCTGAGTGGTAAATTTGCTAACTCATACATACCCATCAGGGCTGGGCATGGATGATATTTACATGAACCCAGTGAAGCCCTCACCTAAAAGCGCAAAGGAAATTAAAGAGGACAAATATGGCATTTGTATTCATTTTTTCATTTAGATAAAGGACATTTTTCTTGTAAAACATTGATTTTGAAACAGGTACATTACTTTTTGGACATGTTTTTGGCTAGTTTATTGTTGAATCTATTATTCATGACATCATTACTTGAAAAAACAAGAGTTTATGGAACTAAGTATTATTTTTGAAAGTTGAATTATACCCAGGTTAAATGTGACCCCATCAATGGGTGGATGATACATCTCAAAATACAAAATCAGTACCTATGCAATAGCCTTTCACTAAAGCTCAGTACACACCAGGTATTTGATGCACATTCAAGACCATGCATATAGCCCATGGTGTTCATACTGGATAAGCAGGGAGGGGCTTCCTTCTATTTCCACTGTTTATAATGTATCTCCGCAACAGTTGGAAGAAGCTTGGTGGGAAAAGTCAAAGTAATGCAAATCTTGCAAATTGGGCACAAAACAGAAATGGTACGGTTCATTGCACAACATCCTTGCAATGGCGGACATGGAATACCATCATGTCAAGAGAGTGGCCTTGGTTTACCCTTATTTGAAAAACAAATGCAGATGTTGTCAGACTCGTCACTTTGTTTGGGTTGACTAGATAAACCAGCTACGCTCTGGGGAGTTTCACCACATCACTACTCAATCTGAGTCACTAATTGGTAAAAGTTCAATCTAGTTTAGCTGGCACAGTCGTAAGAACTTCCACAGCTACATGTGAACATGAGAGTTTTGAATGCAAAAGCCCATAATGCACATTTGTTTAGAATTTCCACGGGAAGTGGCTGCATGTTGGTGATGTGAACATAGCTTTACAGGTATTTGTTCATCAATATCTGTCTCTGCATCACTATTGGTTAGTATCAAGGGTTAAAGCCTATTTCTCTGAAAATCGTTTTAAAATTGTGAGAAGTTTTGCAGCCGCAATCCTAGTGGCAGTGTAAACAAAAGTTGGTTAAAGAGCATAGTGGCATGAAGTTTAAGCACAAGTACTATTATCACATGACTGTCGGATTAAAAATAAAGAAGAGTAATGCAACATGTTTACTCACTCTTACTGTTTGCTTGTTGCTCATTCAAAAATGTGGTTTTGCCTGCAATCCATGGGAATGCTCAGGAGTACTAGACCTTCAAAAATGCAAATCCACAACCTCAATACCTCCTGGTTTGTTTCTTGGACTCAATTTTATGCAAACATATTCTGGTGTGTCTTATCTGTGTTTAGTGCGGCCACTTATTTTTTTGAACAAGGTTATTTCAACCCTCATTTGCTTGCATATGTCAACTGTTGCTCTCTGCTTGCCAGCGAGCCATGTCATATAAAAACTATCAATAGTTATTCAGAGATTATGATCTAGTTTATATATGTCTATTGTTGAAAGAAAAGGCTTAGAGGCAAGAAATGTTGGTTTACAGCAAATGTGGAAAAAAGAACTCTGGTGTAAAAAAACTGAGTGTATTTGATGGTCTTAAAACAGCATGATACATCCTCTTCAAGGAACAGTGAACTTAATAAGCCATCAGTTTAACAATGCAACAGTAGGTGACTATGATAACATCTGCAATCCAGAAGAAAATAAACAAAGATAAAAAAATTCTTTAAGCCATTCCATCCTTTTGAAAGCCGACACCAGTTCTGCTTGTCAGTTCTCGCGCTCCATGAGACTTTTTTTTGACCTTTCATACGGCGGCGGTGGGAAAAGAACTATAAGAGAATCAGACTTCCATCAAGATAAAGTTGTTGATAGGGGACGAATGCACTTTGGCTCACTTGTCCGAGTGTATCTGTTTCTCTCCTCAGGATGTTTGGAAAGTGAAAGCAGCTCTCGGGCTTTATTGTTGTGTGCATGCAGGTAGGTATTTGCCATGACCGAAAGACATGAACACTTTAGCGATCTGCATCTGATGCAGTTTGAGAAAGTATGTAACATCAGAGCAAGCACTCTTACATGTTCAGGCAAAAACAAAACCAGAAAAGTGTGATTAGTTCTAAAGCCAAGAGTTGTTAACTAAAAGCTGACTGGTATGCAGGGCTTAATTTGGATACTTTAAATATAAATAAGGATTAGTTGGAATAAATAGATCTGGTATTTAAGTTACTTTAACTTACATAATAATGAATTAAATTGTATGGAACTTGTACACTTTGCATCCTAATTACAAACCTTTAAAACCTTTTTTTATTTGAGGAAGCTTTAGTAGTTGTTTATTCCATAATATTTACTCACAGAGCAAATCAGCAGTACTTTGTGCAGCAGTTATCCATGCTGCAAGGGGATGAGGTTACATTATGTAACCTGCTGAACCAGCCAATGGCACAGAGTAATGCTGGGTGTACATAGAAACCCTGCCACAGAAACAGAGAAAGCAAAGAAGAGGTATCCTGCCCTGTGAGCTAAGAGGATGACGGGTTTGGGTTAAAGCCATACACTGTAAATGAGAAATGGACTGAGTGACCCCTCCTCCCTAGCGTTCCAAATAGGAAGTGTCTGCTAGTCCAAAAAAGTCTAAATCCAATAGACTTCTTATAAGAAATAACCAACTATTACTAATTATATTTGTCAGAATAACCATTCTTTCTCTTATACCCGTTTGAACATGTTCCTGATAATCCATTTTTGTTTTTCATTTTTTTCTTTATTGCAAGTTGTTCAAGTTCTAAACTGATCAATCAGATTCCTCAATAAAAGCATGTGATCTCATATTGAACGTTACAAACATTTGATTGACAGATTATCCCGACACGGCCTTCAGTGGTAGGGGTGTGGCCTTCCAACAAGCTCACTCCTGATTGATGAGAGTCGTTGCCATATAAACGTTGACTCTGACCAACTCGCACCAATCACTGCTTACAGATGATGTCTGACTCCAACATGGCGAAGTCACTATTGGTTACATTTGGTCGGAGCTGGAAGTAAGTCATTTTTTCAAGGGGACAACGCACTCACTTGGTCCAGTTCTCACATACATGTGAATGTACTGTAAGAGTGTTTGGTTCTTTTCTGGTGTGCCACAAGGCTCAGCTTTGGGACCTTTATTGTTTATCTTATATCTGATCCCTTTTTTTCCAGATTATTTTAAGTTCTTTTAATGATGTTTCCTATCATTTTTATGCTAATTAAATTAAGCTCTATATGTATTTTAAAACCAAGGATGTTTTTAAAATACAGATTTTATGCAGGTGTCTGGATTCAGTCAAGAGTTGGATGAACTTTCTCCAACTAAATGAAGCCAAAACTGAGGTCCCAGTCTGTGCTATTGACAGTTGCTCCCCCCCCCAGATAGTCCAGTGGCTTGGTCCACTTGCTTCCTTTATCAAGCCGTCTGTCAGGAACCTCTGGGTGACTCTAGACCTGGTTTTGTCCCTTGACTTTCATGTTGGGTCACTTGTTTGCTCTTGTTTCTATCATCTGGAAAACATTACAAAACTTTTTCCTTTTGTGTCGTATTCTGAGATGGAGATGCTAATCCATGCTTTTATATCTTCTCGTATTGATTACTGCAACTCCATCTTCACACGTTTAAGCAAAAAATCTCTAGAATGGCTCCAGGTTGTCCAGAACTCTGCTGCAAGGCTTTTAACCAATTCATCCAAGTTTTACAACATCAACCTGTTGTTAATCCAGCTGCACTGGCTCCCCACCCGCTACTGAGTGCATTTTGAAATCCTGGTTTTAACATGCAGAGTTCTTACTAACCAAGCACCAGTCTATATAAAAGGCCTTGAGCAGGCCGTACACGTCCAGCAGGTCCCTGTGATCATGTGACCAGGGTCTGCTGGTTGTTAAGAAAACTCTGTTAAAAACTAAAGGTGACAGAGCCTTTGTAGCAGTGGCTCCATCCCTCTGGAACTCCCTTCCTCTCAGCCTCAGATCTGTAGACTCAGTGTTTTCTTTTAAAAGGCAGCCAAAAACCTATCGTTTTAAAATTGCTTTTTCATAATTCGTTTTTATATTCCATGTTTTACTGTGAAGCCCTTTGTGATTTTTATCTTGAAAGGTGCTATACAAATAAAGTTCATTATTAATTATTATCATTATTCTTTGTCTTTGTGTGGCCCTGCAATGGACTGATGAACAGGATTCTAGCATGTACTCTGTCTTTGCCCAACAGTGGCTAAAATAGGCTTCAGCAATCCTATAACCCCAAAAGGGACAAAGTACGTTTATAAATTGGATGGGTTTTATCAACCCAGGGACCAAGACCCATCACAGCAAGTACTCGAACCACACTTTTGGGTCAAGTACCCTCTTGGATAGCACAAATGGTGGTTGCGTACTTGCTAAGAATCGTTTCAAAGACATGTCTTGATCTATGTCAGATTTTGTTATGAGATCAGAGCAAGTCTACCTGGTACCTGGGATTTGAATACAAAGAGCTCCAGGGGAATAAGATTAAAGAGGCAGAGGATTCAGCTGTGTAACAGTTAAACAGACCACAAAAACCAGCTCAAACACAGCTTGGTCATGGGGGGCGTACATACTTAACTGTCCTGAAACAACACGGAAGGTGTGAATCTTTCTGTAGTTTATCCACTCAAGACTATCAAGAAGAGCAGCTCTTTGTATGGGCAAACTCTAATTACAGCTTGGACCATCATGAAAAAGCTTCCGCTCCAACATCAAACACCAAGTCATTGAAGAAGAAAGCCTTTCTTTTTTGCCTTTGGTTTAGATGCCAAGCAGCAGTAAGAGCACGAGGCCAAGGAGGCAACAACGGACAGATAATGCCACTTAGATAGAGCCTAAAGAGATATTAAATTGGATGGAGATAATGTTGGAGACAAAAATGGCGCAAATGGACAATGAGACAGGCAGAAACTGGAAAGATGATAAGAGTGATCTTTGCAGGATGAGGATCCTGCAAAGATCACCTGCATTCGAACAAGTCAAATGAGTGTAAAGTTATTTTTGTATGGGACAGGATGTCAACTATTAGAACAATTAAACATGTAACATTTCTCAATTTCTCCCATCAGATGTTTTTTGCAGAATCACGTCAGAGGGACTTTTTTTCAACTTTCCCTGCCAAATTTAGGATGACTAGGTTTCTGCATTACCCTGGAAAATACATTATAGCACACCTACATGTCATGTAGGATATTTTTAATATAAATTTACAGCTGATAGAGGTGGTTTGTCCAGAACACTATAAGTGTAACTTCCTGTTTGTCAGAAGACCAAAAACATATTTCCATATAAGGTGAGAATGATTGCATGTTTCACAGTAGACATCAGTTTATTTAGAGACTAGGATGTGGTCTGTACTTTTTCTTAATTTTAAGTTAATTTCAACTTTGTTTCCTAAATCGTACATTTATAACGCTAAAGAAAGACAGCTGGAGGTGGACCCTTCACAATGTTTTTATTTAAGAAAGTAATGAGTTAATGTTTGACATAAATATGTGATTAAAATCTTCATGCCTGTCATGTTGGATTTTTTGGATCCCTGGTGGGTGGCCAACCCAAGACCCAAATACTGAAGACATAAATGTAAACATGACAAAAAGGTAAACATAGACTAAAAAGTGATAGAATACAAACTCATTTATTGTGGAACCCGCTAAGTGTCCTGTAGGTATGCTCTACTTGTAACTATTTTCCAATTCATGGTTGGGTCCTTCTCAAGACAAAAGATTGGACCAATTGAATTCAGCACAAGTGTTGGAAGGGCAGCTTCTTCAAAGCATAAGAAGAAGGTGCTTGATTAAAAACACAAGGTCACATGACCATAGGCAAACAACAGTCAGTGTCAGTCTCAAGCATTTCCATGGATGGAGAAGCTTTGGAGCAAATCACAGAAGCACACCAGTCTTAAGGATCTTTCACCACCTGCCTTTTCCATTAGTCTGGAAACATGGAAAACAATCTGCCTTAGTGAACATAGATGTTGTCCTGGAAATGAATCAAAATATGTTTCAGTTTAAAACTCTTATATTATGTTCGGGTCAAAAGTGACCCGTTTTCAAGTGTGAACATAGTTCAATTTTAACCCGATCACAATATAAGGGTTAAATAGTCTGCTACATCAAACATACCTTGTTAGACATAATTAAGTTCGCTGAAGAAGTTATAAATCTGTGCTGCTGACAATAAGAAACACAAATGCTTTTTTCAATTTTATTTTATCATTATTTGTTTGAACTTGTCCTGTCCAACAACCAAGCAGACAAATGAGAGCTGAAAGCCTTTTGTGTTGGACCTATTTTACTGTTACAATAGGGGTCATGAAATGTTTGACACACTAGGTGTATATTTAAATAAACCCCTTATGTAATTTAGGATAAACTTTATTCATCTTACTCATATCTCTGGCTTTGGGGACCCCCGTGGCCTCTGGCTTTGGGGGGGCCCCGTGGTGGTCCTGCTGGCCCTGGCCTGGGTGGCGGATGTGATTGCCCGGCGGGCGGTTGTACCCTATCTGCTGGCGTGCGGGTGTTTGGGGGGGGGCACCTGGCTGCCGCTACTGCCGCGACGGGGGTCTTGGTGTGGGGATGGCTGGGTACTCTACCTCCTTCTTTTTACATTCTATCATCCACTTTAGAAGAACATAAAGGTCCACTCGAGCACAGGTGCTATCTCACCTTTGCACAAATAGTTTTCAGTCAGACAACTCTTGCAGTAAGAAATATTTATTTGACATTTTCCACATACTTTAGTTGGCATTCACATCTTTTGGTTTGGCATAAGGCTCCGTTCGATTCCATGAGAGATTTCCATAAAACTTTCGGGTAACAAAAACCCCCCCTACGGAGCCCACAGGTGGAAGCCGCGGAGGAGGGTGGGGCGAAGAATGAGCGCTGAAGGTAAGAAAGAGAATGAACGCCTGCGCACCTGGGCTTAAATAGGACGCTGAGCAGGTGAGTTAATTGACTGAACCGCCCTAGGGTAAGCTGTAAACACTGCTACGAGTTATCTGCCCGAAATACGATTAGAATCGTCATTTCAGTCAGACAACTCTTGCAGTAAGAAATATTTATTTGACATTTTCCACATACTTTAGTTGGCATTCACATCTTTTGGTTTGGCATAAGGCTCCGTTCGATTCCATGAGAGATTTCCATAAAACTTTCGGGTAACAAAAACCCCCAACACTTAATTATCCAGAAGAAGAAAAAATGTGTATGTATAATCAGTGTGTAATAAAATGGGGTGTGTTTTCGGCAGCATTCCATTTCCATTTCATTTCCCAGTATGACTGCTATGTGTGACCCGGCACCATTGACCGTTTGGGCCGCCCCCGTTCGAGTACAGCGCCACGAAGGGAACATGCTATCTAGTGGATCTGCTATGTGTGACCCGGCACCATTGACCGTTTGGGCCGTCCCCGTTCGAGTACAGCGCCACGAAGGGAACATGCTATCTAGTGGATCTGCTATGTGTGACCCGGCACCATTGACCGTTTGGGCCGTCCCCGTTCGAGTACAGCGCCACGAAGGGAACATGCTATCTAGTGGATCTGCTATGTGTGACCCGGCACCATTGACCGTTTGGGCCGCCCCCGTTCGAGTACAGCGCCTCGAAGGGAACATGCTATCTAGTGGATCTGCTATGTGTGACCCGGCACCATTGACCGTTTGGGCCGCCCCCGTTCGAGTACAGCGCCACGAAGGGAACATGCTATCTAGTGGATCTGCTATGTGTGACCCGGCACCATTGACCATTTGGGCCGCCCCCGTTCGAGTACAGCGCCTCGAAGGAACATGCTATCTAGTGGATCTGCTATGTGTGACCCGGCACCATTGACCGTTTGGGCCGCCCCCGTTCGAGTACAGCGCCACGAAGGGAACATGCTATCTAGTGGATCTGCTATGTGTGACCCGGCACCATTGACCGTTTGGGCCGCCCCCGTTCGAGTACAGTGCCTCGAAGGAACATGCTATCTAGTGGATCTGCTATGTGTGACCCGGCACCATTGACCGTAGGGTCGCTCCCGTTCGTGGAAACCACTAGAGGAACATACTATCTGAAAGAGAGAGGGAAAGAAATAAAAGGGGAGCCAACATAAAATTACTCATACCTGATCTTAGAACGTAAGCTCACTTCCCCAAAAACGCTGTGCGAAACTATAATTTATACCGCCTAACAACCCGTATGATACAATAACTTAACATCCAATCCAAAGCTTTGATGGCGTATTAGACATGCTGAACAGCCATTATTTGAACTTCTATTAAACCAAGAACAAGCTTGATGGCCATAACTTCTGCCATTGTGGCAACTATAAATCCACGAGCTTAAGTACATCCATTATTTCGAAGCTCCCAACGACAGTACAACGAACGAGCCTAGTAGCCATAATTTTCTCCATTCGGCATAATTATATGCGCTCAAGGAACATCATTTAATTGAGATCCCAACCAAATATTAAGAACGAGTTCACGCCCATAATTACTATGCTTCATTGGCATACTACAAAATTGGCTTAAGAACCAAATTCGAGCTCCAGCGCATACTATGATACAACTTAGAACATCCTAATTTTGAGGCTTCCACCTGGCTATAATTTTCTTTTAACATCTATAATCGAAGAATTTACATTCATTCTGCTGTTGACTTTGATTGATTAATTCAGTCAGAAGTGTCATTGGAATGCAGAGGAGGTCCACCGCCCCATCACTTTCAGTGCAGCAATAGGCGCGTCGAGCAGTCATCGTTGCAGCACCAGATCAAGGAATGCAGGGGTGACATCACTACCTGGAAACGGAGAAGCTGATCGGGGCGTAGCGGTTCGCAGGCTCAGGATGTGGTGCATAGATAAAACAAAGCAGTATTAGTCTTGACAAGAATATATAAATAACCCAGAAACTGATCAGTTTCAAAATGCTTGAGATAAATGAAATAACAGTGCTTTTTAAAGAACAAATCTGAGAAAGTGAAATTTAGTAGACAGTTAAAGTAAAGACCCATTGTGGATTTATCGCACCCTAGAAACCATCATGATTACAAATTCCAACAGTGAAATGATAGTGAAATATATAACCTGCACAAAATCTTAACACCAATTTTTTATACATTCCAAAGATAAGAAAAGTAACCTTTGACAGTTTCAGAGGGACGCACCTTCAGGAGGCCATCGAGGAGTAGGTGATGGGAAGAGTAGCCAAGGAGATTTGTAGATGAGGAAGGTCAACATCCCACGTAGCAAAGGATTGCAGCTCGGCTGGATTCGATGCTTTGCATTTGATATTAGTGGTTCTCAAATTGGTGGACAACAAAGTACAGACTACTGAAATTGTAATTAGCCAAGGGCGTCTGGATACTGAAAAAAGAGAACTTGAGAGCTATGAGGGATCATAGGTTTTGATAGTATTGTTGCTAGACTGAACCTTAAGCATTTAGAGGCGGAGTATAACAAGCCACTAAATGGGGAAACATCTAGCAGACTCTCATCTGCTTAAGCAAGGAAGATAGAAGACTGACTTGTGGACACAAGATTTAACTCTTGAACTAAGCTTGACAGCGCAAGTGATATATTTCCTACGGTCAGGGTAGAAATTGCTCAAGGTGTTATTTAAACATTAACCAAGTCAACTGATGACACAATACTATCATTCACTATTGAAACAGCCCTAATTTAATCTCCAAGGATGAAATAACTGGACGACATCTTATAAATCATCAGAGCTGTAGATTCTGGCGGCCGGACAAACAAACCACTCTTAAATCCTTTCCCCCAAACCAGAAGGCCCAGCCTCAGAAGAACAAGTGGAGGGAGCCTGAAGACACGACAGTCATCATAACATAACTGCTCCAAGCATAGAGAGGGAAAGATTAAACGCAAAACACGAAATCCAGAACAGGAACACGGGCCCAGGATGGAACTACCCAGAACAAGAACACAAGATGAACGGATGACCATAGGACCAAAGCCACAGCAAATGTCAGGTGGCCCAATCATTGACAAATCATATTCAAACCAAACAATGAATAAACACGCTGCACAAAAGCCAAAGATGACATAATGGGGAGAGACAAGCAGCAATGAACCATCCAATCCATAGAAGAAAAATAAATCCGGAAGGGTGGAGGACCAGACAGTATAGACAACGTGGAACTCAGATTAGAAAATAAATCCCCCCCCCCCCACAGAGATCCAAAGACCAGGGATACAGAGGAAATTTGGCCACTGAGAAACCATCAATAACTCGCAAAGTGAAGGAGACCCATCGCCTACAAATATCCAGTACAGAGCTTCTGCTAAGAAAGTTGAAAGTATGAGGACTGCCACGGCAGCTGAAAGGTAAACCGACAAACGCGTCGAGCACCAACTGAATGCCAAGAGACGCCGAGAGGCATAGAGGCAGAACAGGGAGAACCTCAGCGATAAGACATCCTCAGCCTTACATCGCGCTCGGAGGAAAATCGTGGAGACAGCCTGGGCAGCTGAAGAAAATATATACTAATCCTGAAGGCGCATGAGGAACCAGGTCACAGACGCCCAAAAAGATGAACTGTGAGGCGCCAACGGGTCCAGATCACGTCACAAGAACCTGAACCTTCGAAGGGGCCACCCTTAGTGGTGGCTTTGAAAACGATGACCCGGAAAAAATCCATCACACAGCCCCCACAAACCTCCAGACCAAACCAGAGAAAGAATAACAATTAACTGTCCAGCCGAGAAAAAAGGCAGCGACGAGACTGACACACTCACTAATGCGCCGACGCAAGTCCCCAGCCAGGGCAGGACCCACTGGGGTACACAGAGCGAGGAAAAACAGGCGAAGCAGAACCAGATGCAGAACATGCGGGGGCAACGAACGAGTGATTAAAATGAGCCAAAGACGCTGCATAAAAGAGACCAAAGCATAAGGAATTTGTCCACAGAGGAGAGACGGGTCCAAATGACCAATTCACTTTAAGACTAACCAACAGCTACAACAACGAAGAAAATAAACAGAAGAACCGCCATAACAATAAAGCCAGCATCTAATTAAAGATAGTCAAGAGTCACCTTCAGCACCTAAAGAACAAAACAGCAACAAAGAAAATGCAAAAAGCCACAAATAAGTCAGCCAGCATGAGAAACCTGGCCAGACGAGGACCGCCAGCCGTCACAACCACAGAAAAGACCCCACAACCCCTGAAACAATAACCGGACGACGCAGAATAACAGCAGAAAATGAATCAGAAGTTCACCATGAGCGGACCACGAGTCCCAAAACTACAATTCCCAGGGTCCTTAGGGGCGCGACGTCACCATACACGGAAGTAAACAAAACAAGACACAGCCAAGAAAAAACAACACAGGAAAAGCCGCACGCCGCTCACCGTAGAGGTCCGGCTGACCACGGCAGACGATAGACCCGGACAGCTCCAGATCCGGGCCCACGGACAACCCGAACACCGCGGAAAGCGCACCCCCTGCAGATGCACGCGACCGCGGCGGAACGAACGCGCTGGGCGCCGTTAGCCACCCGGCGATCGCCGCTAGCCGCCCGGCGATAGCCGCAAAGAAGCAGGCGCGGCGAAAACAGAAAGCCCACATCAGGAAACGGGGATCAGCCATCCGAAGGACGGGGGAAATACAGCAATACGTCGAAGAAAAGGAGATCCGCTGGATCCGCGAGCACGGGGAACGCGAAGAATGAGCGCTGAAGGTAAGAAAGAGAATGAACGCCTGCGCACCTGGGCTTAAATAGGACGCTGAGCAGGTGAGTTAATTGACTGAACCGCCCTAGGGTAAGCTGTAAACACTGCTACGAGTTATCTGCCCGAAATACGATTAGAATCGTCATTGAGTGATTAAATGAAATATTTCACATGGGTCCATGCGAATGCACAAGTATGCATGCGTGAACATCAGTTGTATTGTGTGTTTTTATATGTGGGCATTTTTGGAACCCACAGGTATGTTAGTGGCACTTGTGTGTGTGTGGACAGGCCCCACCCCCTTTTGGATTTATATGACTTATAAACCTGACTTTAATGATCGTAAACATCCAGTAACTTGCTGCCTTATGCTGCTTCACGGTTCTACCCTCCTTCTCTTTAATCAGCCTCCTACCCCCCCGTATCCCTCTCTCTTCTTTCCTTCATTTCTTTTCCGTCCGAAATCTGTGATCTCTTTTTACAAAACATTCTACTCTTTATTTCCACAAACTGAACAGAATCCACTCTGGAAGAAGTTATGAGTGCACAGAGAAAACACTGGGACATGCACTTTTTAGGGGGATGAGAACAGAAAAACAAATCTTCATTACATCCACAGAAGAGACAGTTGTAGAGTGAACAACAAAAACAAAACTACACATAAAAAACAAAAATAAAACTCAGACCACTACAATAATGTAATAAATATTACATATATGTCCTTAATGGAAAAAAAACAAAAACTTTACTTTTTCAAGACAAATCAAAAACAATTTTATTGGAAAATGGAAATGACCTTTTATTAAATGCAATGTATATCTCAAACATAACCACAAGATGGGACCTTACAGATGTGTTTTTGACATTATTTTAAAGGTAAATTTTTTGACTTATTTAACCCTTCAACACCGGCACTTCTAGTCCATTGTTTAAATTCTTTCAACTACTGTAACTTTTTAACCGTCTACGCAATTGACAAAATTTCAGCGAATTGTGAAGTGGAAAAAAGCTGCTTTCATCTTGATCACGTAAATGGCCGCCAACCCTGTGAAAAAAACTAAATTACATCAACTGACAACTCAAATCTGGTGTCCCTGACTAGTGAAAAAACAGTCTAACTGAATTGAAGATCAACACAAAAACTATTTTATCTAGAGAAAAGGACCAATATTCACTTTTTTTCCATCAAACCTCTGATGTTCTAAGTGAGGTTCAGGTTTCAAATAGATCGGTGATGGTTCCATTTAGTAGTTCCTCATCCACAACTTGATTGATTAATTGTACTGTTGAAAAAACACAACTTTAAGTATTGGGGAACATTGTTGGAGCCAAATGTTTTTTTCCCCAAAATTATCTCGTACTGTAGGTAGGTTTAGGAATTTTCCCGCCTCCAACCTTGTTTAAGCAACTTCAGATTTTCACTTATCCTTTACTAGATATTTCTCTGTGGAGGCTGAACACTAATGCTACATTGGCATGTGATGCACGTTCATAACCCATAAGAACCCATGGTGACATCAGTGTATCAGAGATGTGTTCTGTGGACCACTTGGTCTGTGGTATATCCCACACAATTTTCTTCTTAAGAAAAATTGGTCTGGGTTCTAATGGATTAAACCCGCTGCATTCAAGAATGCATGTTTCGCTTATGGTGTCCACACCAGGAATGGATTTTTCTTATTTTTTTTTTACTGTTTTTTGCACTTCTCTGCCAGCAACAGTTGGAAGAGGTTTGGTGCAAAATGTCAAAACGGTGCTAATGTCATGAATCTTGCTCCAGGCTTTCTCTTTCACAGCTCTATTCCGATATTTGAAAGACATGCTGCCATAGAATTAATTCCCTGTGAACACAAACCGCAATTATTCATTTCTCCTTCATGATCATACTGAAATGGTTTAAAATGATAGGCAATTCTGTGAATTAAAAGGAATGCCATCAGTACATCATTACCAAATCTGAGTCCCTTATTGGTTGAAGTTCAACCTGATTTACCTTTCAACATGTTTTATGGCCATACGTTTTATTCATAAAGCTCAAAAACGGTCATAAAGACTTTGTTAAGTGACGCTGAACGTAAGGGTTATAAACGCAGAAGCCTGTAATGCGCATAAATGTGTGTTTATGCACATTTACATAGACTTTTAATTGAGGTGGTCACTTGACAATGCGTTGCTTAGGAAGATGTGAGCGCAGGTTCAGGCTTGTGGGTTTTTCCCTAATCAGTGGATTGCCTGGTGTTGGTCAAAACTGAAAATTTAACTTGTGAAAGTAAATGACACGAATGCCTTTGATCTTTGCATCCTCAAGTCTTTACTTTTCACTCTTAGTGAAGGTTTTTTTTTAGCTCAATATTCCTTAGTGGATTTTTTTATCTTGTTTTTTTAGGGACATCTGCAAATTTCTCAGTTTTTGTCTTTTTCATTTCTTTCCCAAACACCCCTATATAGACAATTTTGTTTTTATTGATATACAGAGAAAACAAGATGTGAGTAAGTTGTATGAACGTTTTTCTATTTCTTGTCAATTTTCCCCAATGCAGGACGAGTAAAGGGTGATTCCATCTTATCTTATTACATTCCAAGTGTGTTATAAACAAAACCTTTTATTTGGCACAATAGATTTAAACAAATGCCATTCTCCCCGGCACCACCAAACCCAGATTTGTCCTTTTGAAGCCCAGATGAAGATAAGTCTACTCCAAGAGTTCAGTAGTGGCATGCTTAACACTGTAGCGTCCAATGCTTTGCATTGCTCCTGTGCTACGTTCACACCGGGCTCATCAACGTGTGCTCAAGCAACCACTTCCAATGAAAAGCCGATGTACATGTGCGTTTATGCCTGTTTCAGGCTTTCGGATTCAAAACTCCCGCATTCATGCATCACTACTCAAGCTTTTAAGTCTGTTTTTGGGGCTCTATGTACAAAACGCACGGCCAATAAATGCACATTGAAAGGTAAACCAGTTGAACTTTGACCAGTCAGAGACTCGGATTTGATTTTTGATGTATGGATGGTGTTTCTTTTTATTCACAGAAGTACTGACCATTTATGTGGAGCAAAAATTAATAATTGCAGTTTGTGGCTGGCTGTACTTATATGACACCAACTCTTTCATATGTCAAATTAGAGATGTGATAGAAAAGACCTGGAGCAAGATTCACAAGATTTGCAAAGCTTCTTCACTCTCTCTCTTGCTCTTGCTTCTCCACTTTGTACCTTCTCCGTCTTCACAGGTACACTGCAGCATGCTACGCAGTTACTGAGATATCATGCTGCCACTGCCAGTGATTTCCGACAACTATTATTTTTAATTAATGTGCCTTGAGCTCTTCAACAGCAAGCTACACTGATAATTGTTACTATAGTATAACAATACTATACACTTTAATTGACCCATTACAAAACTTTCTGAAAGAAACAGTTGAATCTGCTATATTGAAATAATGACTGTCTGTCACACCTTCTGGTTAAAGTAATAAACCCCCCACTGTGAAATTTTAAGTACTCTGAAAATCTTTTGTTAATTTCTTTTATTAGAGGTGCAGCATTCTTCCCACCCCTGTTACGGCTCGTAACCAGAAAGGACCCAGGAGCAGGAAGGACTCGAATCCCAGGAGTGTGGAAGTCAAAAGGTTTAATAACTAAACCAACATACTCCAAACCAAGCGAGAACAGACAGGACTAAACAGGCCACTGCAACAACAGAACCACAAAGACAAAAGCTTAAATAACTAAACACACTAATTGAAAATAGAGAACAGCTGAGAAGCCTGGTGAGAACACAGAGGGAGGAGGGGGGACTGCAGCTGGCAGCTGCAATCGTGACATAACCCCCCTCACAAAGTCCGGCTGCCAGACGGACCCCGACGAGGCTGATCCGGATGGTCTCGATGGAAACGGGCAATCAGATCTGGGTCGAGGACGTGGCGCTCTGGCACCCACTGACGGTCAGCAGGGCCGTAACCTTCCCAGTCCACCAGGTATTGAATGCCCCGGCCCACTCTCCTGGAGGCAAGGAGCTCCCGGATCGTGTAAACCGGACCACCATCCACGATTCGAGGTGCAGGAGGGGGCTCCGGAGTGGGCTGCAGGGAAGAGTCTCTAGCAGGCTTCAGTTTGCTCACGTGAAAGACCGGGTGCACTCTGAGGGTCCGTGGCAAACGAAGCTTGACGGCCACAGGGTTGATGATTCCAACAATAGGATATGGTCCGATGTAGCGAGGCATGAGCTTACGTGAACCGCCTTTCAGTGGGATGTCTGTGGAGGAGAGCCATACTTTATCTCCCACCTTGTACATGGGAGCAGCAGTTCTCCGGCGGTTAGCAACTGCTGTAAACCTCTCCTGGTTCCTTAACAGCTTGTGCCGAAAACTCTCCCAGACTCGTCGGCAGCGCCGTATAAATGCTGCAGGACCCGAAACAGTAGCTGTCTGCTCCTGGTGTGGAAAGAGGGGTGGTTGATAGCCATAGGCTGCCTGAAAGGGTGAAAAACCAGTGGTATTGATAAGTGAGTTGTGAGAGTATTCTGCCCAGGGTAGTTGAGATGACCAGGTGTTGGGGTTCTTAGAGCACATAGCCCGTAGAGTGGTCTCGAGATCCTGGTTGAACCTCTCCACCTGGCCATTGGTCTGAGGGTGAAAACCAGAGCTTAAACTGACCTTAACCCCAAACAATTTACAGAACTCTTTTCAAAAGGAGGCTATAAACTGAGGTCCTCGATCCGAGACTATGTTCTGCGGAAGGCCATGCAGACGGAACACATGTTGCGAAACTAAAACTGCCAACTCCCTGGCTGATGGTAACCTCTGCAGAGGTATGGCATGAACCAATTTAGAAAACCTGTCTACCACAGTCATGATGACAGTCTTACCCCTAGAACTGGGTAGACCAGTGATAAAATCCATGGCAATATGGGACCACGGTCTGGAGGGCACAGGCAGCGGCTGAAGCAATCCAGCAGGAGGCGTCCTAGGAGTCTTCACACTAGCACACACTGGACATGAAGCAACAAACGCCCGAATGTCAGAGGACATGGTGGGCCACCAATATCGTTGACCCACCAGAAAAGCAGTTCTAGTCACTCCGGGATGGCAGGCCAGGCAAGACGAATGCCCCCATTTCAGGACCGACTGTCGTAGATGTGAAGGGACATAGAGACACTCTGCGGGGCAACCAGATGGGATGCTAGTGGGGTCTGGAACCGAAGCTTTGACTCTGCGCTCCAAAGACCACCGGGTAGCCCCCACAACCAGACGAGAGGGAACAATGGTGCTGGATGTAGAATAGTCCCCTCCTTCCTCTCTCTGATGCACACGAGACAAAGCGTCAGGCTTGGTATTTTTGCTGCCAGGACGATAAGAGAGAGTAAAGTTGAAGCGGTCGAAAAACAAGGCCCACCGCGCCTGGCGAGGGTTTAAACGCTTGGCAGTCCGGATATATTCCAGGTTTTTGTGGTCAGTCCACACCAGAAATGGTCTTTCAGCCCCCTCGAGCCAGTGACGCCACTCCTCAAGAGCCAGTTTGACAGCAAGTAGTTCTCTGTTCCCAATGTCGTAGTTTCTTTCTGCAGGAGTGAGCTTGCAGGAGAAATACGCGCAGGGATGAACTTTATTATCAGACGCTCTCTGAGACAAAACAGCCCCCACTCCTGTCTCAGACGCATCCACCTCCACAATGAATTGTTTGGAGGTGTCAGGCTGAGTCAAGATGGGAGATGTAGAGAAACGTCTTTTCAGCTCGGTAAATGCCCCATCTGCCCCCTCGTCCCAGATGAAACGTACCTTAGCTGATGTTAGTCTGTGAAGGGGTGCAGCCACGCCACTAAAGCCTCTGATGAACCGCCGGTAGAAATTGGCGAAACCTAGGAAACGCTGGAGTTGTTTGCGCCCGGTAGGAACCGGCCACTCCAAAACAGCCTTCACTTTGTCTTCATCCATCTGGATGGACCCAGGAGTAACTACATGACCCAGGAATCTTGTGTGAGTGGTGTGGAATTCACACTTTTCGGCCTTGCAATACAGTTGGTTCTCAAGAAGGCGCTGGAGTACGGCTCTGACGTGCTGCACATGAGTCTCGAGGTCTGGAGAAAAAATCAAAATATCATCCAGATAAACAAACACAAACTTATTTATCATGTCCTTGAGAACATCATTAATCAAAGCCTGAAAAATGGCAGGTGCATTAGTAAGTCCAAAAGGCATGACCAAATATTCGAAATGTCCACTAGGGGTGTTGAAGGCGGTCTTCCACTCATCCCCCTCTCGAATGCGGATCAGATGATAAGCACTTCGGAGGTCCAATTTGGTGAAGATCTGGGCTCCCTTTAATAGATCAAAAGCAGACTGTAAGAGAGGTAAAGGATAAGTGTTCCGAACCGTGATGTTATTTAGTCCCCTGTAGTCTATGCAAGGCCTCAAACCCCCATCTCGTTTGCCTACAAAGAAGAATCCTGCCCCCGCAGGAGATGAAGAGGGACGGATTATTCCAGCCTGAAGACTCTCCTGAATGTAATCCTCCATAGCCCCCTGCTCAGGACGAGACAGAGGATATATTTGGCCCTTAGGAGGTTGCGTCCCCGGTAGAAGGTCTATGGCACAGTCGTAGGGACGATGGGGGGGTAGAGAACTGGCTCGAGTCTTGCTGAACACTGCACCAAGGTCATGATAAGCAGGAGGAACAGAACTGAGATCTAGAGGTTCAGAAAGAGGTCTCTGAACTGAGGAACGAACGGAGGCAGCATTTAAACAATTTAGCAGACAGTAAGAACTCCAGGACAACACACGTCCTGAAGTCCAGTCAATATGAGGTGTGTGTCTACACAACCAGGGAAAACCCAATATTACTTGAGGTTTCAGAGAGTTCACTACATAAAACCTCATGAGTTCAGAGTGGTTTCCTGACACCGCCACCTTAACATTCACAGTACGTGCAGTAACTGTGTGAATAATGGACCCGTTTATGGCATGGATGAGAAGGGCAGGAGACAGAGCTTCAACAGGAATCCTAAGTCTGCTTACCACCTCCTGTGAGATCAGATCTCCATCTGAACCAGAGTCAATCAGTGTTTCAAGCTCCTCCTGAGCTCCTTCATAAGCCACCAAGCTCCTAGTAGGTGGTCGAGTGGGGGGAGAAAAAGAAGAAACGCGGGTCACCAGGTCCCTCCCAGCGGGTGAACCCTGGGGCTTCCCCGGACAGTTGTGGATGAAGTGACCAGACTGCCCACAGTACAAACACAGCCCCCCTCTCATACGGCGCCGACGTTCTGCAGGAGTTAGACGTCCAGAACCCAGGTGCATGGTCTCCGGGGGAGGAGAGGAAACCTGTTGTGGAGTCAGGTGGCTGGATCGGAGTGGTGGGAACTCCTCAGGAAGCGGCAGACAGGAAGAGATTCTTTGCGGCTGTGGGCCCCGCTCCCTCATTCTCCGATCGAGGCGGACCGCCAGATCGATCAGCTCCTCTAGATCCTCCGGAATCTCCCTCGCCGCCAGCTCGTCCTTGAGCGCGCTGCAGAGGCCCTGAAGAAAGACGTCCACCAGCTCCTCCTTCGACCAGCGGGTGCTGGCAGCCAGGATCCGGAAATCCACCGCGTAATCCGAGACGCTGCGAACTCCTTGCTGGAGACGGAGAAGCTCTGAAGCGGCTACTCGGTGGGGTGTGCTAGGATCAAACACCCTGGAAGTTGGGAGGAAAACGTCCGGAAGGAGCGGCACAGTTCAGCTCCGCGAGCCCACTCCGCCAACCCCCATCGCTTTGCTCGGCCCGTCAGGTAGCTCAAAGCAAACACCACTTTGCTCTGCTCAGAGGCGAAATCACTCGGATTAAAGTCAAAATGGAGGCGGCAGGAAGAAAGGAACGCCCGGCAGTCCTCAGCAGTACCCCCAAATGACTCAGGATGGCCCAGTTGCATCTTCCGAAGCGGAGACGGAGAGGCCTTCTCCAATCTGGCGAGGCGGTCATGGAGCTGCTGCATACCAGACATGCAGCCGTGCAGCTCGTGAGTCAAGTCAGACAGTACGGCTCCAGTAGGACCACCTTCAGCAGATGAACCAGGTAAGAACCTAGAATGCGAACTTCCCGCTGGGTCTGTCATGGTCGCAGTGTAATGTTACGGCTCGTAACCAGAAAGGACCCAGGAGCAGGAAGGACTCGAATCCCAGGAGTGTGGAAGTCAAAAGGTTTAATAACTAAACCAACATACTCCAAACCAAGCGAGAACAGACAGGACTAAACAGGCCACTGCGACAACAGAACCACAAAGACAAAAGCTTAAATAACTAAACACACTAATTGAAAATAGAGAACAGCTGAGAAGCCTGGTGAGAACACAGAGGGAGGAGGGGGGACTGCAGCTGGCAGCTGCAATCGTGACAACCCCAGTCTTGATCAGGATCTTCAGACAAGTGCAGATCAGCAGCACCTCTCAGAGGCAGGACTACAAGTGAAGCAAAACTTATGTAAATTAGTGAATTACACAAAGACATATTCTGTAAGTGATTCAATCTGAAATAATTTCTGAGGATTTCTTTGTCTTTCTTTTTTTTTAAACTATTTTACAACACCAATAGTCTGGATCTTCTGTGTAAAATGTATTTAATTTTTTGCTTATTTTTATTTATTACATGTGGTTAAGTTATAATTTTTCTAATTCTGACAATTCCTAATATAGTATTTCATTGAGTTTACATGAACTTTATTCACGTTCCATTTCTTAATAGGAATGGTGTTCGCCATAGTCCATTATAAAACAGATCAACAGTGCCCTCTTGTGGGGATGAAAGAATATTTTAAATTGAAAAAAATAATAGGACTAAAATAATGACTGGATATTTGTATTGTCAAAATATGGAAATCTGGGCCAATTTAGATGAACGCGGCTGATGTCATGGCAATTTTCAATGTTGTTTAGTCTAATTAGGTGAAATTGAATAATTTTCCATTGGTCAATGGGGTACTGTAGCTCACTGGTTGAACAACTTTGCATTACATCACATCCTCACTGCATTCTGTTGAATAAAACAGACAAGGTTTGTTTTAAGGTTGGCAAGAAAACGGTACCATTTCTATTCTAATTTATTAGTAACTGTTTATGAGAAGGCTGCATGGTGGTGGTGTAGTGGTTAGCACCCCTGCCCCTCAACTAAATGCCCCAGGCTCAAACCCCAGGTTTCTGTGTGGAGTTTGTATGTTCTCCCTGTGCATGGGTGGGTTTTCTGTAGGCACTCCAGCTGTTTCCCACAGTCCAAAAACATGCTTCATAGGTTGATTGGAGACTACATATCCTCTTTGGTGGGATAGTTTAGTGTGTGTGTGGTAATTTGACTCAATGTGGTCCTGTGATAGACTGGGAAACCTTCCAGGGTGTCCTATTTTCAGCTGAAAGCATCTGGGAAAGGCTTCAGCATTCCTATGATCATGAATAAGCAGCTTTAGAAAATGATCATCAATAGTTCTTTAGGTGCAAGAACGTTTTCTTTTGTAAAACCAAAGATTAAATAAAGTACAGTGGCCGAAAAGTGCAAGACTCGTTTACATTTAAGATACAACAAGAACAAATCCCAGTACAAATGAACAAATACTGAAACACAACAGCAAATCATGAAACACAACGGCAAAACACGGAACTAATTACAGAGTCCTGAAACACAAAAGCAAATCCGGGTGCAAATTACCAAATACTGAATCAACTTTACCAAATACCAAATCAATAAACACCCAGCCAGCAAGTGCAAAACACGACAGCAGAAGATGAGAAAAAATTAAGGAAAGTGAGCAGCTGATAAAAAGGTCACAGGACAAATACTCTGTTCCACAGTCACTCACTTGTGTTAAACAGGCACGTTTTAAAGGTAACCAAATGTTAGAACTTTGACATGTCATCCAGTAAAACAAGAGTCTTTTTATTCCTGAAGATTTCTTATAAAAAAATTGAAAAAAAAAAGAAAAGTATTTTATAATTGAAGAATGGCATTGGGTAGTAGGTAATGGTGATATAATAACAAATCATAGAGAGATATGGATTAACTAATTTAAGAAATAAATATTAGAAAATATCTATTGTGTTTTACTAAATAAAATGAAAATCACCATAAGTTATTACTAAACTTTTTCCATCAAAGATCCCCATCCTGAAATGCAAACTTGAGAAACTACAGAAAGAAGATAATTAGACTTCACAGTTATTCGGGGACATGCTGTTCTTACATGGAGTTCTCAAATTCTCACCACTGCAACATTCACGTTTGTTCAAACCACAATATTGTTGATTTAAGGGTCATTTTAGGGACACAAAATATACTTTATAGCTCTACAAAAATCCTTCTTTTCACAATGCTCTCACTCTGCTTGATTCTCAATAGCACTTGTTTTGAACCAAATGTGGATGGTTTAGTCTGTGATTTTTATTTATGTATTCATTTTAGGCTACTTTAATATTTTTAAAATTAATTTTATTCATTTAATGTCAGCATTGATTGAGATGTCCAAACAAAGGTTTAAAATTATTATGGGATGGCCACATGACCTACAGCTTGGCGGCCAATTTGTGACAAAATGTTAGATTTGGCAATTTTCATGTTTTCCCACAATATGGGAAAATTAAACTTTTATTTAACCGATTTTTATAAAATTTCCCACACGTTGCTAACTCGTGTCTGAACCACCCCTGGAGTTTCCTTGACCTTTAACCTCAGGGAGAAGCCACAAACTTAAATTAAAAAAAGCAAAAAATACCTTTAGTTCTAGCTACAAATGAAAACTCATCCTAGGGATTTTCATTGATCGTCTCCTAATTTCTTGGGCATCATTGTAAAGAAATTGTGGAGAAAATGTTGCAATTAGAAGTTGTAGATTTTTAATCGTGTGCACGTGGCAGTCTTACAAACGTGTTGTTCTCCTGTTATTTGCAAAGTTTTCCATATAATACTGTGAAAATGTTATGCATAAAATGCTGGTAAGAGTTAAACAAAATTATGTAACATGGGATATGACCATAATAGCCCTGCGACAGACTGGCAACCTGTCCAGGGTAACTCCTGCCTTCGCCCACAAGTGGCCGGGATAGGCTCCGGCAGCCCTGTGACCCCAAGAGGGACAAAACGGGTTTGGAAGATGAATGACGGACGATAATAAGAATGTGGGCGTGGGCGTATAAAAAAAAAAAAAAGGAAAAATAAAAGAATGTGGGCGTGGCTAGCAAATAACCTCAGTTGCTAAGGACAGAAGTTTCAGGAATGCAGGGAAAATGTCCCACATGCAGCCTTGCCCAGTTTGACATAGAGTCACAGAGCACTTTTTAATTTGTGTCAGTTAAAAACTGAGTTGACTGTAACGTACGCCATGGATGATTTTGCAGGAAAATATCCCAATGAGCATGAACCAGCAGCGTGTTGGGCGCTGACCATCCCTGTGTCCACTGCGTCTGTCGAGTGGACATTTTCAGGTCTAAAGCGAATTGAAACCTACACAGAAACACAACTGGACAGACTTGGCTCTCAGCATTGGCCTTGATGGAAAAGAAGAGGACTTCTTGATGGAATTGAAGCGCGATAATCTACATGACAGGGTGATGGAACTGTTTTTGAGGAAAGAGAGAATGATGGATGAAAACTATCTGTCAAATACAGTTAAGCATAATTATTTCCAGCAGCTACAAAAACTATCAAACATAATTCAGAAAACCCATCAAAAAGTCACCATCTAGTTAAAAGACTTTTAAAAAAAGTTACATAATTACTTACTTTTTGCAAGCCTAAGAACAAGATTCAGAGCATGGCAGGAGCCCTGAAGTTTCAACACTTCAACACTGCAAAGAAACATGCTTTCAAAAATGTATAGAATAGCTTCTACTAAAAGATCCAAATCACAGATTTCAGAAGCTGCATGGCTCATACTGATTGCAGGATTTACTCTATCACAAAACATTCAGAGGATATCTTCAGGGCTTTCCCAAAAGCAATTTCTGGAGTGATCTGTTTTCAGGAGAAAAAGATATTTTAAAAGCACCAACAGAACCATAAGGTTTTGATTGGGGTCAAGCTGAGTGTGTTAGAAAACCTGTTTTCCACATACAAAAAACAAAGAATTTGAAGTGAGGACTCTGTAATAAAACTGAAACAATAACACCTCAGTATTAATGTAGAATAATAGCACGGCTAATCTAAATAGCCAACTCAAAGCCCCACTTAATTATCTAAAAGCCCAAATATTCACTAAATAAAACCTAAAAGTGTCTAAACGTGAGTGAACCCTGTATTGCTGATGCTTCGTCAACTACTAAATCATGAACTGGGTAGCAGCACACGGCTGATCTGCAGGCAGGATGAATTTGACCCAAATGACATTCATTATCTGCTTAATTAGATGTATGTCAGGCATCTGTTGAGGCAAAAAAAAAGCAATGATTAAATTCTGAAAAAAGGTTGATTGAGCAACTTGCAGATAATTTAAGATTATAAGGCCATCTGGGTTATGAGATGCAGAGGCAAAGGATGAAGGTGAAAGAATGTCAGAGTGACTCAGAAGATTCATGGAATTATCCATCCATCCATCCATCTTCCTCCACTTCATCCGGTACCGGGTCGTGGGGGCAGCAGTCTAAGCAAGGATACCCAGACTTCCCTCACCCCAGCCACTTCCTCCAGCTCCTCTGGGGGGACCCCGAGGCGTTCCCAGGCCAGCCGAGAGACGTAGTCTCTCCAGCGTGTCCTGGGTCTTTCTCGGGGCCTCCGCCCAGTGGGACATGCCCGGAACACCTCTCCAGGGAGGCGTCCAGGAGGCATCCGGACTAGATGCCCGAGCCACCTCAACTGGCTCCTTTCAATAGCCGCGTTTACATGGGCAAAAGTAATCGGAAAGAACGCCTGATCGGAAAGAAAATGTGTCATGTAAACGCGCCGTTCGGAATAGTCTGCCCCGGTCAGACTCGTTCGGATCAAAATTTCTTTCCGATCGAGATAGGTGGGTTATACCGATCGTTTATCCGATCGTTGGTCATGTAAACGGTCATTCCGATCGTATGTCACTTCTGCTCTGGTTTTATGTCACGCATAGATGGTGTTTCGCTCCAGAGAAAGCTTTGGAGCTCAAACAGGACCGACCAGCTGCTTTGCGGAAGCGCCGCTCCGCTTTGCCCCTGTGGCTCTCCGCCTGTCTTAACCACTCACGAGGGGGGTGCCGGGGAGGAGCGGGACCCTGCGCGGTCCTGGCTCGTGTGCCGGTGGACCGAACCAACTGTGTCTCTGAGCAAAGCAGCTGTATTAACTTTGTGAGGGGAGAATGCTTTTTGCGTTTTGTTGTTTGTGTGACTGCGATCCGTCCCGCCGCTCTCGGTTAGCTGCTGTCAGCAGAACTGTGCGTCTCTGAGCAGAGCTCGGACTTCCAGCTCACACGGCGGTGGGCGAACTTTTCAAAGCAGAATGTCGCTCAGTCTTTAGAACCTGAAATTCCCACATATTTACGTGCAGCCAAGAAGATGCAGATTGCTGCTTTTCCTGCATGAGTTTATCAAACAAGGCTAATGTTGTTAGCGCGTGTTAGCCTCTCCTCCTGGGAGCTCCGTTTTTCCACAAAAAAGCACCAACCACACGGATTAAATATAAAATGATGAACGAAAAGGCACTTCATAATATTCCTAACATTGATTGATAAAAGCCCGTTTGGAAGATCGCCTCGTATATTACTGAGCTGCTGCATAAATGTACAGCGAAGGTTTGTTTACTGTGGGACTCTTGTTCCGGTTTTTTTCAGCACTACTGCGCATGCCCAAAAGATTTATTCCGACCGAAACTGTGACCCATGGGAACGTTTGTTCTTGTCAGGACTAGTTAGCTCTCTGACTGTCACTTTCTGTTTTATTTTGAAGTCCTGTCTTTTCTCTGTCTTCATTTCCAGTTCCTCCTGTGTGATCTGTTTCCTCCCTAATGTACTCCACCTGTGCCTCATTGTCTTCCCTATATAAGCAGTGCTTCTTCTCTAGCCAGTGCCAGATTGTCTTTCTTTACTGCCAGCAATCCAGACTTCTTCTTTCCAGAGCATTTGTTCCTGCTGTGTTCACCTTTTTTGGATGCCCTCTTGAACTTGGATTAAACCACTCTGAATCTGCCACTCCCTGACTCCTCCATTGTGTCCGCCTGAGCTGCATCTGATAGTTCTAATCGGAAAAAGGTTTTCTGGGCCCATGTGCACGGGTGAATTTTAACCCGACCATTGATCCGATCGAGATATTTTGCCCATGTAAACGCGGCTACTGTGGAGGAGAAGTGGTTCTACTCCAAGCTCTCCGCGGGTGACCGAGCTTCTCACCCTATCTCTAAGGGAGCGCCCAGCCACCCTACGGAGGAAGCTCATTTCAGCCGCTTGTATTCGAGACCTTGTTCTTTCAGTCATGACCCATAGCTCATGACCATAGGTGAGTATTGGAATGAAGATCGACCGGTAAATTGAGAGCTTTGCTTTCTGGCTCAGCTCTCTCTTCACCACGACGGACCTATAGAGCGACCGCATAACTATGGACACCGCTCCGATCCAACCTGTCGATCTCACGCTCCGGTCTTCCCTCACTCGTGAACAAGACCCCAAGGTATTTAAACACCTCCACCTGGGGCAGGGACAGATTAAATCTTAAATTAGACTTTATAAAGAATAATTTAAAACATGAACCATAAAGCAACCATAGTTTCCTTGGACTAACTTTTACCATGCTGTTCCCGCCCCAATTTCCTTTAAACTCCTCCCATTCTGTTCCTGAAGCATTTTTCTGCCCTCCTTCCTTTGCCTTCAGTTCCATTAAAAAGAGAAAAAGAGAGAAAACTAGAGCTGTCAGCTGTAAGCCGAAACCACAGTTAGAGACGTGTCCCCCACCCGAAGGCGGAGGGACATGACCCTCTCGTCCACCGGGGTGAACTCCAACACTTGGCGGCTGAGCTGGGGGCTCACGAGTAAGCCCACACCAGCCCGCCGCCTCTCCCCTTGGGCAACCTCAGTTTCAGAGCCCAGGCTATGTGTGGAGGTGAGCCCGACTATATCTAGACGGTATCTCTCAACCTCTCGCACCAGCTCAGGCTCCTTCCCTCCCAGAGAGGTGACATTCCATGTCCCAAAAGCCAAGTTCCATGACCGGGGTTTGGTTTCCATGGCCGCCGAGGCACCTGCCCTCGACTGCCACCCAAACCACATTGCACCAGCCCCTTTTGAGTTCTCCTACGGCTGGTGGGCCCATGGGAGAGTGGTCCCACGTCACTCCTTCGGGCTGTGCCCGACCGGGGCCCGTGGTAAGAGCCCCAGCCACCAGGCGCTCGCCTGCGAGCCCCGACCCTGGGCCTGGCTCCAGAGCGGGGCCCCGGTGACGCCAATCCGGGCGACGTAATCGGGTCCTTGTTCTTTCTTATCATCATCAACCGCTCTTTGTCTGCCTCGTCACCCAGGACCTGTCTGCCATGGGAGACCCTACCAGGGGCTTAAGCCCCAGACAGCTTAGCTCCTGGGATCACCCTAGCTCTCAAACTCCCCCACCACGTTAAGGTGGCGGTTCATGGGGGAGGAATTATGCAAACATGATATTTTGTCCGGCAGAGCTCCATCAGTTTTACCAACACTAGATTTCAAAACAACTGTGAATTGATTTAGTTGTTACCCGATTTATTTGTATGATCATAAATCATGCAAATCATGATTTATGATCGTGCTATACGTTTCTAAAACATTAAAAATCATAAATATCCCCAGTAGTAGCAGTGAAATACCAGATTTATCTGAGAAAAACAAACTGTGTCAATCAACACTGAGCTCTGTGGGATCTAAAACATATGTTGATAAAACTTTTTGAAAGAATATTTCAACTGTTGCATCATTGGCCTTGAGTTAAAGTCATATTATTAAAGCACTTTTAAAGGAAAGAACACACTTGGCACAAGAAACTCTTTCTGGTTTCTGCACCACGTGTTTAAAGGTATTGTATTGAATATACCACACATAAATGTTTTCACTGCCAGGATGACCTCTCCTTGACTGTGCTGTAGCAAATTTATTTCTACAGTTTATTCAGTTAGGTATAACAGGTTTTGAAGTCCGATTTTGGATCTTGATTGAGTTGTATCATATAAAAAACAGAAATTACTTTTTGTACAACCCAACAGAAATATAAAGGAGAACGTTTTTCTCTGTTTTTTCTCAGATATTGCAACTTTTGAAACCCTTCAGTTTTTCATAGATTGGTCATTGCAAAAGGTCAGAGGAACCAAAAAGGTGAACAGAACACAACATGTCGGCTTTAATGAGTTTGTCTCAGAGTGGGTGAGTCAGATGATGGCCACTCAGTTTTCTTCCTCTGTTTTTACCGCTTCATCAGCCCATCAATGTGTGTCCTTATCAAAAATCCCAACAACTTCCCATTAAAGAGTGAAATATTTCAGAAGGACCATGAGCTGTTCTTCATTGCCAGCAGAACAAAAACATCCATTAGCACCTCAGAAACACCTTTCACACCCAAATTTATCCAAAAATGCAAACATTTTTTGTAAAAAAAATTTTTTTGTTGTTTTTCATAAAAATGGTGTTTTAGTTTGTTGCCTAAATTTCCCAAAGTGATGCTTCTGTTCAGAGTAGAAAACTCATGAAGCGGTTTACAATGTCCATCTGGATGTTTATTAAAACTCTGCATATACTACAACCTCTAATTTGAAAAAAAGGGAAACTCGTCTTAGGGATTTTCATTGATCATCTCCAAACTCCAAACAAGCGTCATTTTAAAGCAATTGGGGAAAAAATGTTGCAATTAGAAGTTGTTAATTTTGTATGGTGTGCCTGGCGAGCTCGCAAAAGTGGCGTTTAGCTGTTACTCGCACAGTTTTTCATAGGTTACTGTGAAATGTTTACGCATTAACTACTGGTAAGAGTTAAACAAAATAATATAACATAGGATTTGGCTTTAATAGGAATGTGGACGTGGTTAGCAAATAACCTTGGTTGCTAAGGAAATACAAAAGCTCACTTTTCCTGATTCTTCTGAAACTTACACCGATCTGTTCGTTATCCTCAGGCAGCCAAAACAAAAAATGATTGCTATGGAGATAAAAACTGGGTTCCCTGACATGGTCCCAGAACATGGTTTCTCACCAAATAGAGATTCAAAATTCCCCTTTAGGTGTGATTGTGAACATACACGATTGTTTTTCTTTATGTGTTGCCCAGTGACGGACTGGGTGAAGCAAGGCTTAGCAAGAAACTTTTAGTGACCTTTATGACACCAAGATGAAACTAAACATATATAGATGGGTGGATAGACCTTTTGTATTCTTCTACATCCTGTAGAGTGTGTGCATGATTGGACACATTGTACATTTTTGTTTTTTCTTCTCAGAGCTGGCATCTGGCTCAAAACTGTATGACTGGATAGCTTTCAATATTGCTCGCCATTTGCATCGGTAATGTTAGATTGAGGGGCTATAAGTAGCAGGACAGTGTGTAAATGAAGAGCTCCCACTAATTGTGAGGGGAAGGAGGGCGGGGTTGTGCCGCACCAACGGTCCTGCCCACAACTCAAGGGTGAATTTCTGAAGAACTACTGCCGCTCTGCAAAAACTATGCCCCTAAAAAAGACAGGTTTTTAACATTTTGGCTAAAAACTAATCATAATTAAAAGACCACTAGGAACACTTTAAAAATGTATCGAAAGGTGATCGAAGTGAGACTATTCATTCACTTTAAACAGACTGAGCTTTGGCACAATTTTCTAAAATACTGAGTTATGTGTTCATGCTCTAAAAGAAAACTAAACTTACTCATAAATCTAGTACAGAAAAACATTTTATGGCCATTAGTGTTACTCAACTATTGTTTCTATTCTTGTTGTGTCATGCCTTTATAACTGATTGAGTGTTCTTTGATATCTTAAAACGTGTTTTGTTGGGAGTAATTCTTCTTTTTTTCATCTTTTAATCGAGATTCATTTGTTGCTTTGTTGTTTCTGAGAGCTGAGCTGATGTCTAACCTCTAGGACATGCAATGCTAGTGTGTGCAAGAAAGATTTTAGCACAAAATCAACAAAAGTACACAATATCATGTTTACTTAGTTTATTAGAATGTGAAATGTATGAGCCATTTGTAAAAAAAAGACACACGTCAAAGAGAAACATCATGAGCAGCAATATCCAGTGATAATGAAGACTGATAAAGGAAAGTGATCTGTTGGACCTTTTCATCTGGGGTTCTCCTCTTTCAGGCCTCACAGTTGTAAACTGACAAGTCGAAAGCCTTGGTCACATGCAGCTCCCATGAAAACTGATTGACAGGTCTTTTAACTTTGCCCTTCTGCCGCTTGCCCTCCTCGATCATCAGCTGGACGTCTTCATCGTCGAGAATTCTGACAAGGTCACCCTCGGGGTCACGGTAATTCAGGGCAATGTCCTCCACCTTGAAGACGTTCCTGTCAAACAGGGAGAATCAGAAACTAAAGAGACAGAAACATGGATCAGACAGTTTAGTTTGGTCAAAGGTTTGTAGATTCCAGGAAAAATCTTTATTTGGGTTTGTGTCACCATGGAAACCAAAAATGATGTAACTTTCATTTTAAGTCACTGAGTGAAAGTGCATTTTAATCTTTTCTCCACATATTTTTATCCATGCTATCTCCTCTTCCGAGCTGCATCACATTGAAACTGGCATCTTATTCATCCAACTCCGGGGCATAAAAGACTTCAAAACAGAGAAACAATAATGAGCAAATAAGCAGCGGAAAGGAAATGATTACGGATGAGGAGGGAGGGGAAAACCTTTCCTGCTGGCACCTATCTAAATGAGCAAATAATGAAAGATAGAGGGGGAATGAAAGATAACCACACAAGGAAGAACAGATCGTTTATTAAGCATTTACATCCAGTGCTGTTCCTCAATGAGAGAAAGTTTTAGGTCCTAAAGGAGCTCATCTGACCAGCGTTGATGATTAGCGGCTGGTAATTATCATGTTTGATTAACAAGCCTCCAGGGTGTGCTGTGTGTCAGTTTACTCTTTGAGTTTTTTCTTTTTTTTTGCTTTACGCTTACAAAGAAAGCTGAGGCAATGAAAGTCTGAAGGTGTACACATAAATAGACGCAAAATGAACTGTAATTATATTAGGTAATAATATTTATATATTTAGGAAAAAAACTGTAGAAAAAAATGCTGCCCAGCAGATTGATAGCTACCTAACCTTTTATGGACTCTCTATAGTAAAGACATTTTTTTCTTAGCACATAATATTGTTTTAGCAGCTCCAGGTTCATAGAAGTCGATGCAATAGTAACATTTCTACCTCATGCGAGACAGCAGCTCGTTATACGTTGGTTGGATGCTCAGGTCTTCTTGCACACAAACGTCTCTGCAAAAAAAGCAAACACAATCAGCTGACTAAACATTCTCTAAAAACACATTTTTATGCAAAATATTAGTCTTAATTGATAATTAAAGACTACAAAAAATATTAAAATGTAGTGGATAATAGTCTCTCTTATTTAATTCAATCTAAATTCTGTCTACCTTAACTCAAACCACACACACACACACACACACACACAGAAAAATGAAAATTCTTTTTTCTTTAATTTCTTGTGCCTTGGGTGAGTAATACACAAAATAATGTATTTTAAAAATACGTTTTCAAAATGAGCTTCCCCATTTGGTAGAGCTGGGAATTAAAAGGTTAGGTCTAATATTATTAATAAAACACAGACTATTAAGTAATCAAATTAGAAATCAGTTTCCAAGTGATAGTCCATGACAGACCTGGTCTCTACTCCAGAGGGCGTGAGCAGGAAGCAGCGGAGGCAGCTGTATGTGTGACCTCCACCGTTACTCTCGGAGTCACTCTCTGGGAGGGCTTTAATAATCTTTACATAGGACTCTGGAAAAATACCCGTCTGATTGTTAACTGTTCCCTAAAAACAAACGAGAAGAAAATAAAAGCTTGACGGGAGAAGAATACGTTTCACAAAATAAAGTAATAAAAGTGTGATAAAAATGAGAAGAACCACAAGACAGCACTCAGAGGAAGATCAAAAGGGAACACTAACAGACTAATTGGCTTATTCATAATAAGCTGCTGCTATGAGGATAGTTTCAATGCAATTATCACAACCAGGCAGTTTAAACAATTCAGACTCTTTTAAGGAATATTTTATTGGAAAACTCACAACTCAATTTAAATTGAAATTTTGCTTAAAAACCCACTTTGATTATCTTTTTATCTATTGCAAAAGCCTTCCCAGTGTTTTCTTTTAAATTATAATTATGTAGTTTTTAGCCAAAATAAAAAAAAAACAGTGTTGTTTTCTTGGACATAGGTTCTGCAGAGTGGCAAGAGTACATTAGAAATTCACCTCTGAGTTGTGGGTGAGTAATTCTGCAGAGTCGCATTGTTATCTTCATTTACCTTAATTTCATTTTTTCCTTTTTTCTTTCAATTCAATTGTTTCATCTCCTTTCCACTACCTGTTTTGTCCATCCATCCTCCTCCTTCCATCGTTCTTTGCGTTCCACTCTATCAGTCATTTTCCATTCTCTCTTCTTTACTCTCCTACCCTCCCACCTCCCAATCGTTCTCTGTCTCTGCTCTTACTTCCAGCCAGTCGGCATTGACTCGTCGCAGCAGGAAGATCACTTCTCCCCTCTTCAGGTTCAACTCCGCCTTGCTGTTCCCGCGAAAGTCGAACATTGCCTGAAACGCAAGCGGGGGGAAAGGAGAGACAGAGGCAAGTGAGCGAACAGAGAGGAACACGTGGAGACGGATTCAACAAAAAGAGAGCGCTATGACAGGTGAGACTTCATACACTTTCAAAATGCACACTAGTCTGATTATCTGCAAAGGCAAAAGGAAAAATTACTAAAAGAAAACCAGCAGAAAATACAAACAAGATGTAAAAATAAGAGATTGTAAAAGAAAGAAAAGATCAAAGTTTTGTGCTGGTTTAACAATGTCAGTGTTTTGCTGTTGTGTAAGGATGTAACTATTAAGTTTATTCAACCATAGGTTATTGTGCAGGTAATTTACTTTGAAAACAGCAGAATCTGTGGGCTACATACTTTGTTTTGTAATCTTGAACAGTTAACATTATCAACAGTTAGATTCATTTGAGTTGTGTAAATGCTAACAGCAGAAATGTGCAAATCTGAAAACATCCAGTAAGCCAGAACTTTCCTTCTATTGACCCAAAGTAAGAATTATCCATGTCCTGAGCTCATATCAGTATTTTAACAGAAGCAAACCACTAGAAAAAAATGTAATTTGCCAAAAAGCAAACAAAGCAGACGTTGTGCTGAGACATTTGAGAATCATTTTAAGGAGAGGCAGAGAAACCAACCAAAAGGTTGGAGAATCATTGAACTACACAGGGACCAAAAAAAGAACAAGAAACGGTTAAAGTAGTAGGAGGGAGGTGAAGAAGAGGAGGAGTAGGTGGAAGAGGATGGGGTGATAAGAAAAGTTAATCAGAAGTACATCACTGCTGATCCGAGCTGAATTTGAGGTTTTTGGTAATGCTATTTTGATTCTATTTTTAACAGCGACTGAGTGAAGACCTGCTTGTTGTCTTCCAGGAGCAAAAGCCGATATAAATCTATTCTGCATAAAAGAATAATCCCACTACATACTGTCCTGCACTTCAGTAATCTTCCTTTCAAAGTCAAATTTGTGATCTGAAAACTGATCCTGTTTACAACATTAAGAAGGTAAAAATAAAGAAGTGTTGATAAGTAACAAAGACAATAGAAAATACTTCAAACAATCATTTTACTTATCAAAAGTAAAATTTTTAGGAAACTAAAAGGTATTTTAATGTTTCTTCATATTTACCCATAAACATTCCAGTAGATAAAGGCATTCCATGAAAAATGGTGGTCTGAGCCTTTAGAACTGTGAAACCCACATAATGATCTCCTTTACAAACAAAACTCAACTAAGGAGAGTTTAAAGTAAAGGGTCTTGGAATATAGGATAGAGAAAACAGGCTTAGAGGTTAAATAACAATTGTTACAATTACAAAACTGGTAGAAATTAGCAATCCAGTCTGTTGTCCATTTTGTCAGTTCCATGACAACTTTCCACACCAGTTAGAGGCCTTTAACCTCTCAAGACCTGGCATCACATCACATTTTGGGTTGATGCTACTGTGGGGCCCAGTCACAGATTTTTGGGATGCAGACAGAAACAAAAATGTTAGCAGGATGCTTCATTTAAATTTAGAAAAGTGAATATACAGCGTTGGAAGGGCACATATGGACTTTAAAAAAGCTGTGTAAATTTGTGTATCATCAGCATATCATAAAACTCTGTGCTAGCATGTAAAATCCTACAAATAATAACCGAGTGAGATAACTGAGGCTTACAAGGAAAAGATAATTAATGCAACAATCTGTCTTAAACCCCCTGATTTCTAACCTCTCATTTCATCACCAGCAAAATTCAAAACTAATTTAAAAAACTGCATATTTACTTTTGTCTACAAACAACAGAAGGATGCTTAAAAGAAAAAGATTAATTGTAGATTTGAAGTCAAAATTTTGTAAACAAGAAAACAAAGACAACTTTTTAATAATATCCATTATGTAACACAAAAAAAATGGAAGTTCTTTTTTTTTTTTTATTTGTGACATACCCCTATGATTTTTTACTACATGTGTTTTTCCATAACTGATTAATTAAACATAAAACTCAGTTAAATGAATAAATGGTTGCATTTCATTCAGCAGCTGAGACTCAAATGCAGTTGTTGGTCTTTGTTCTCTAATTTGATGCATAAAAAAGAGTCACACAATCTATAGTTGGGCTGATACCTTTTCTAAAGTCATCAGTCGTCACACCCAGAAACAATGGGCGTTATGTTGAACCTCATAACCCTTGTGCTATCCTAGGCACTTTACCATTGGGAGCTGGGTCATCTAGACCCACTAGACAGTGCTCTGAACCTTTTTTTTTCAATGATTTGTGATCTTCACTGGTTCAATGGATTACATGAAATTTGTCCACCTTTATCCACCTTTGTTATGGTAGGGAGAACACGTCAAAGTAAGGGCGGGGTCATCCAAGACAGCACAAGGGCTAAAGGTGGAACAGCAGTACCCACACTTTTACCTAATGTGCTGCTGTTGTGAGTGTGAGATTGCCCAACAATAGTTGGCACAGGCTCCAGCAGCCCCAAAAGGGATCAGCGGATTTAGAAAATTTGAGAATGGAAGGAAGGTGATGTTGTTTGCTGTTGGGTGATAATTCCTTTAGTCTTTTTAACCAAAGTTATACATGATTTTCTAATATCTGGTTTTATAGATCAATGTTTCTTATCTTTACATTGTGCATCGATACTCCTAAGACAACAGATCTATGATAAAAAGTTTTTCTAACTACCTCTTTGATGTTACTATCAGCACTGGATCTATTTTAAAATTTGTGTGAAGGTAAAAAAAAAAATCTGAGTTAAGAAAAAAATAAAATAAAATAAAAAAAACATTTTATCATATTTCTGGAATATTTCGGGAACCAAAATAATAGAACGCCAAGCAAATACTTTGACCATTGCCCAAAAAAACACTTTTACACTTCTACAAATACATTTTAAAAATGAAAATGAAACAAAGGTTTTAGAATCTTGATATTTACTAAAATGCTGGAGTGAATCTTCCAGGTTAACACGTCAGTCTGCAAACGCATACCTTCTTTAATTTTAATGGTTTTTATTATTACTATTATTCTAAAAAAGCTATACAATCTGGGACATGTAACTTACTACAGGAGTGAAATGGAGCTAAAGTGCACAACTTTTGAATGTATTACCTAAATTAAGCATCACTGCCATCATCAATGTCAGTAGTGACATTGATGAAACCTTAAATGAAGTATTTTCAGGAACTAGCTTAAAATCATAAGGTAGAAAGCCTCCAACAGGAACATAGTTTAGGGTGACAACGTGTCCCATTTAGAATTTTTGATTAAGGATGTGACATTAAGGACAATATGTGGTTTATGTTACATTTAATCTTGTGCTTTTCTGTTTAATCTGGTTTATCTTTTCACAAAAGTGGCCTTAAAGATTTTCCAAACATTTTTTCCATGTTTTAAATAGTAGGTTTCTGAAACTTATGCTGATGTTTACTTGTTGGAAATGTGTAAGGTGCTGTGTGTGTGTGAAAAAGTAAAAAACTAAGCAATTCCCACTTTGGAACACTGTTGTTTAGCCCAAACCAGTTGAGAGGCGTTCAAGTCGTTTGGCTACAGATCGAGCCCCAATCATCAAATCTACACTGTGCTTGACAGTAGAAAAGAGGTGTTTAAATGAAAGTGCCGTGACTGTTTTCTGCTAAAGATGCTACTAGATGGTAATTTGTGTGAATATAGTGTGTGTCATTTGAAGCTTCACTTTTACAAGTAGGGAAAAAAGGGAAGCACAGAAGTAACAGGTAGAAATATGAAGTAATGCAATCATTCTGAGTTTTTAAGAGAAGATAAACTCCTCTTCCATAGGCCTTTGAGAAAACAAACATGAAAATATTATGGAGTCTCATTCTCCTAAAGAAGCTTTGGTGTCAATATCCATCCAAAAATAAAACACAAATATAGTTTCAAAAATTCTTGTCAAAACTAACCGTTTTTATGTAAGGTGAGAGGCAGAGTTATACATAAATTATTTTTTACACATCTATATAAGGCTCTGTTGAACAAAATTAATCTTTTTTGATACAAAGACATTTTTTCCACATTTTTTTTTATAATTAAGCTGCATGTTTAACCTTCAACACAAATTGGATAAATGTTTAGCATTTAAACAGTGAAAAGGAATGTAACATTTTTTTCAACAACCTAAGTCTTAAATGTTTAAATAGCAGCTACAAACAGTAAGGACATAAACACACAACAACAGTTATTGTTGTTTGTTGTTACCAAATAGCCAAAAGGGCAATTTACTCCCATTTGAAATTTCTGTTTTTGTCAAATTTTCAGTGATCTATTTGGGACAGTGCAGATTCCATCCACCAGGGGCAGCAAAAACATCACCTCAACAGAAATGTCTTATATCACCACACATGGATTTGTCTATGAAGTGAAATTTTGTGAAATGAATGTCTGCTGAACAAAGACAGATTGTATTGAAAATTGAGTTGGACATGTTGAAAATTTAAGGGTAACATCTTTAAAACCAGCTGTCATGTCTGTGTCCGCCTTAATTCCCATCCATTTGTGTGAGTGTATTTCTGTCTGTCTGTATGTGCGCAGAAAGAATGAGCCCTTGGTAAAATAGATGGGTGGCAGATTAATGAGACTGGGGAGAGCTGGAGCAGGCTGGATTAGCAAACCCCTGAGATTACCATGACTCTGAGGACACACGTGCACATGCGCACACTCTGAAGTCAGTGTTGCTATTTTTCATTTTATTAGTCCATGCGCTGTTTCATTATAGTTCTGACTTTCCAATGGCTGTAATTTACAGATGATCTTGGAATTTGTCAGAGGTGATAAGATGCTATCTGCTAAAAAAAACACCAAATGCATCTTGACAAAGCAATATTCCCTCCATTTCCATCTCCTACCACCTCTTCTTCATTTTTCCAGAAATTAAAATGTGCATATTCCTTTGCATATTCGTTGTCATTAGTTTTTAATGGTCATTTTACCAACCACGAAATTAAAAAAGATGCTGCCCACTCTGCTGTTTGCCCTGATCATTGACTGTATTAGAGAGAACTGAACTAAGTGGCCACTCCCCCTCACATTCCACATACGTACCTGCTGATCCCAAAAATTTGGTTGGAACTGGAAGCAAGACATTTTCTATAGGTGATGTCACATGCGATATGTCCAGTTATATTATACAACCAATGGCCCAGACTGACAAACGACTTGAGCCTTAGTCACATGCAGCAGTACGGAGGTTAAACCATATGGGTGCTGCAAGATTTTGGGATGTCTAGGCCTGTGGAGGGTTGTAGACAAGAGCAGCTGCATTTTAAGAGGAGTGCAGGTGTATTTTGCAGTTCCCTTGAGACTTGTGTGGCCAAGAGAGATGTCCTGAAAATTGAATTTACGATTGTTGTGCCTGTGGTACGTGTATTGTGACATATTTGTGCGGATAATGGAAGTTACACGTACGCTGTCATATAATTGATAATTGATACTTTATTTATCCCACAATAGGTAATTATTCTCTGCATTTTGACCCATCCCCTGAGGGGAGCTCCCCCGCTTGGGGAGAGCTTGTCTGGGAAGAGCAAACCCTTCAGTTTTGTTATCTTGAAAAAAATAATTGAAACTGTCGTTTCAGAAATCTCAAATGTGTAATCACAAGTGAACAAGATTACTTAACAGACACTGATGGACGTTGTTGGATGACCTGCTCTAAGCTAAACTGCCGCCCTTTAAAGTCCCACTATCTGTCACAGACCTAGGTGTGCGAAATTTGTTCTCCATTGGGTTATTTAGCATTTGACCGGTGAGCTGCAGACACGCCGCCCCCGAACCATTTGGTGGATTTAACCCCCCAATCCAACCCCTTAATGCTGAGTGTCAAGCAGGGATTACATGACCTTCCAGTTACAGGGCGGACACTCTAACCACAAGGCCACTGAGCTGGCCTTTATGCACACAGTTTGGGTACTGGCTCCTTATTGACAACCTATGAATGATTGGTACCTATGGTGATTGGTAAGTGATAGGATGTCCACAGAATCCACACAATGGGGAAATTCCGCATTAGACCCATCCGCTGGGGGAGCGGTGAGCTGCAGCTGAACTGGTAGGCGCTAGCATTAAGGGATCTTGCCTAAGGACCCACAGTGCTTGCCATTGATGTGGTAATTGCCATTGCTCATTCCCTCTCCGGGAATCGAACCCTGGTAGCTTTTCACCTTACCAACCGAGCTACTCAGCCGTTTTATTTTTTCCTCTTCCGTTTATTCCCTCTCAGGGTCATGGGGCTGCCAGAGTCTATCCAATACTCCACTTGTGGGCAAAGGCAGGGGGCACCCTGGACAGGTCGCCAGTCTGTCACAGGGTACACTCTGATTTAATTTACTAATTTTAAAAAGTTAGGCTGCAGGCAAAACGCACATTACGAGTGTGCATAGGGTTAAAGGTGGTTGAAAAACTGAAAAATCTGTACGATGTGCCTGCGTATCACCTACTTCCCCCTTACTCACACTTGCATGTTATGTAAGTGTTTGCTACCTGTCGTCCACCGCATGCCCATAGAAAAAATGTGCATAAACATTTTCGTTTTAAGCAATCTACAATCCTAAAATGATGTGCGGGCCACCCACGTGCCCCATACCGGTTCTCTCATTTCTCATCCGCATTTCTCATAAGAGCAGTTCTCATTAAAGCAAAATGAATGTAACTGCACTGTGAAGCAAATAATAGCCAGGTTTCACACTGCATGACTAAAAAAAGGAGGGAAAAAAGAAGGGCGTATTTATGACTCTGAAAAGGACAATATCTAAAGTAACTGTTATTTGTAGGTAGATGAAAAATTATTTTAAAGGGTATATATGATGCTTTTCAAAGTCTTTCAGAGTAAACTATGCCCATATATATCATAATATATTACCTTTGGCACTCTAGAGAATGATTTTTTTAATATATTTTATTAGATTAGTTGTTTTTGCAGCTTATTTCTTACGCAGAAGTAAGACGACACAATCTCTGAGGCACTGCCTTTCGCCCCTTGTGGGTGCCCCCCATTTTTGGCACATGACATCAACCTAGAGTCAGCCTCTACAGCGTGTCTGCGTTTTGCCATGAAAACAAACAACATCAAAACTTTTTGCAAAGATGGATGTGCATATTCATGCATATGAAATGAAAGCGTTTGGCCGATCACCGAAACCCACACGTTTTCGAGAATTGGGATGGGCCGGTGCTCAGAGAGCAGGGTTTTAGAGGAATATTCAAAAATGCATAAATGGATCAAAATACCACTTTGGGGTTGTTTTTATGATGAATTGAAATTATAATATACTTCAAAGCTTTAAAAAAGTTAATTTGGTATGCTATAGACCCATTAAAAACAGAATAATACTTATTTTCATTATTTAACTAAATGATGCCTTTCTTTAAATATACGATGGATGAAGCAGGTTTTATGAGCCAGAATCAACAAAAATGCTGAAAAGTTTGGGTAATGACGTCAGTTTATATTTTGAGAACTTGATCCCTCATTTACTGTAGGTCTTGTTTCAGACTATATAATACTTTTGTTTCTATTAAGAGCTTATGCTTGTCTCAACTGTCTTTTATAAGCACATTTATTCAAAACAGAAACAGCCTCTCAGCCTGCTGCTTGGTTTGGGTTATGAAACATAAAATTGATTTATGGAGTTGTTGAGTTTTACTCTTTTACAAGGACATGTTGTTTAGCCTGACTAAAAGAAGATTTGTCGAGGTAGACAAAGGAAAATGTTCTGAGAAAACTGCTCATGAAGTTGTGAGCGTGACAAAAGATAAATGGTTCATTTGTCTGCAAGGTCTGCAAGGTGCTGGGGAACCTGAGCACCCTGATGGAAAGTGGGCTACTGGAACAAGACAGGGGTCTCATTCCCCTGTTCTCATATGTAGTCTGGAAATGGACTACATATGAGAACAAGGCTCTGTTGGAATGCAAGTACTTAAGTAATCCTACTCAGAGAGCATACAAGAATGTGGATTAAATGGATGCTTTGAAACCCACAATCAAGGCTAACTGCCAAGCAACTAGTAGGTCAACGTTCCAACATCCACAAACGGCAACTCCTATCACAACTTCAGACTGAAGCGGTTTTACCAAGGGTGTGCCAGAAAACCAGGTCAGAGAGGAGGCTATACCACACTCCCAACATGAACTTGGGATCACAGCCCCAATAACCACAGATACGCTGAGCGAGGCAGCAACTGACCTGAAGGACAAGATCATGTCTAGAATGAACACCAGGCAACCGCAACACCAACTACAAAGGTCAAGTGATGTACCACCTGAAAATCTCCTGGAAACTATTAATGCAGCATTGAGGGCAATTCTGACCACAACAATCACAGAAACCAATGAACTGGTGTACACTTCAGCGGCAGTGATCCTTGAGATGCTGAACAATACCCGCCACAGAAGCTATGATAGGAGGTTAAAATCAAGACAGCTCGGAGGGATGTGAGTCAATTGACAGAGGCCCAAAGAGGTGCAATGAAAAAGCAAACGCCTAAGATTTATAGCCAGATGCCCATACCTGAAGCACTGGAAATTGCCAAGAAAAGGCTCCTGGCCTTGAGCAGCCACTCAAAGAGGTACACAACAGACAATGAAGCCAGGCAGATAAGCAGGCTGTTTGCTACTTAACCTGCGAAAGTGTATGCTCAGTGGCAGGGTCAAAACAGCCGAGCAGTCCCACCAAGGCTGGAAAAGGAACAGTACTAGAAGAGTATATGAGAGAAATAGACAGCACATAACAGCAATGCCCAGTGGCTGGTCTCTCTGAGAAAGGAACATAGCAACCTCCCTGAACTGAATTCAGTAACCATAACAGTGGCAGACATCCAAGAAAGAGCCTCCAGGTATGAAGAACTGGACAGCACTGGGCCCTGACATGATACATGTCTACTGGCCAATTACACTGCACTCTATGAGCGCCTGGCAGCACAAAAAAACAGTTGCTAAGAAATGGGACTCATCTCGAATGGCTAAGGGAAGGTAAGGGAACGATCCTGATCCAGTAGTATCCCTTAAAGGGTGCAGTACCATCCAACTACCGGCCAGTAACCTGTCTCTTCACAACATGGAAGCTCATGTCAGGCATTGTTGCAACCAAAATAAATAGGTATCAATAGGATCAATACATCAGCAATGCACAGAAGGGCATTGGTGGAGATTCCAGAGGAGCCAAAAACCAACTATTGGTTGACAGAACAGTTGCTCGAGACTGTGAGTCACGATTCACCAACCTGTGCACAGCCTTGATTGATTAAAAGAAAGCCTATGACTCAATGCCACACACTGGGATCACTTAATGCTTGGAGCTGTACAACATCAACAGGACTCTAAGAACCTTCATAGGAAACTCGATGAAGCTGTGGAAAACCACCCTTGAAGCCAATGGCTAGCCACTTGGACAAGTGTCCATCAAATGTGGGATATACCAAGGTGACGCCCTTTCCCCACTGCTGTTCTGCATTGGTTTGAATGCCCTCAGCCAAATAATCAACAAGACTGGCTATGGATATGGACTGAGAAATGGGGCCACCATCAGTCACCGCCTCTACGTGGATGACATCAAGCAATTTTCTTAGAGATAGCGCAACATTGCCTCCCTGATCTACACCACCATGATCTACAGTACTAACACTTGGATTTCATTCGAAATGCAATGCAATTGCAATTGTATGGTGACAAAGAGAGGCAAGGCAGTCCACACAAAGGGGTCTCACTCAAAGAAGGAACAATGAAAGACATTGAGGACAGTTACAAGTACCTTGGAATTCCACAGTGTTCACTTTTTGTCAAGTTACAAATGAACTTCTAAACATGAATAAAATGTTGGTCTTTTTTGTGTAAAATGTATCAAGCATGCTGTGATAATATAGTTGCTCAGAAGCTACAGTTGCTTTTGTGCAAACATTAAAAAATATGTATAAAAAATAAATCCCTGTTTAGTAAAAATATAATTATTTTTTATCTGTTTTTGTGAAGTTATATGAAACAGCGTTTTAATAAACTGCAGAGAAAACCTCTACCTGGGCAAAATTATTACAACTTTAGCTGAAAATTATAACTGGAAACTATTGCAACTTTTATTGCAAGAAACTGAGATGCAACAAAATGCAACAAAAACAGGTGCAAGACTTTTGTGCCAGAATTATAAGAAATTTTTTTTGCAAGATTGTAGAGGGACTGTACATCAAAAGAGACTTCATCAGAGTTTTTGTTTTTTTACATCTTTGGTTGCTGGTGTGCCTAGTGATTTTTGTTGAGAAGAAAGTCGACCTTGGCTCAAAATTTTTTGAAAAACCCAGATGTAGCCAACCACAATCACGAAATTGTGATTTTTAGTAAATGCTGGGGGCTGCATAACAGATTTTATGACAGGAGGCTGTGGGTCGGTTGAAAATTAAATGCAGGCCGCATTTGACCCATTAGCCGGACTTTGAACAGGCCTGCTGTATACAAAGAGGTAAAATGAGATCACTTGCATCTAAACTTATTGTGTTTATTTAAGCAAAAATTAAGTCTTTAAAAGAAAAAATATTATTTATAAAATACACAGACAGTGTGGATTCATCCCTGCAGAATTTAAAGACCCACTTCAATGAAAATATATATTTTTTGTTTTTTAAAATCTTTTTGTGACATTTTTCTCATGATGGAAGACATATATGAAGAAAATTTTGCTTAAAATTGAATTTCTGAATATTTTTTATTTCGAATCGTTTTGAATCAGGAGCAGCTGTGAAAATGCTGTTGAAAAAAAGCTTGTAGCTGTGACATGGGTGCTACAATCAGTGGATCACAGGTTCTCTGCTCCGCTCCCTCTGCTGTTTTTGTTGCACCAGTAATGTTAGGTTAGGGTTGTAAGAGGCTGTAAGCGAGCAGGACAGCGAGTAAAAAGATGAATGATGCGAAATGGGGATAGCCTTCTCCACTCCAACAGTACCACCCACACCTTAGAGACGAATTTCTACTGATCTACTGCTGCTCTGCAGAAACTACGTCCTAGAAAGGATTTTGGCTAAAAACGGCATAATCATAACTGGGAACGCTTTTGAAATAAATCAAACGATGATCAGAGTGGGTCTTTAATACTGGAGCCTTGGATCTTCAAAGTTTACAAAGCTGTTCATTCCCAAAATTATGTCATAAATGTAGCTTCATGCCACTAAATAACAAACAGATAAACAAATTACCCAACTTGTATTGTATAAAGGAAAAAAAATAACCACAGGTTTATAATAGTGGTTTAAATATCCTAAAGGAGTATGTTTAAGGATGTAAAATGTATTGAAGACTAAATTTTGGAGACTGCTGTGAATGAGAAAGACCATCTTTGAAGGATTCATTGGCTAACTTGGTCATTGGTCAAATTTGGTTTGGTTTTGTAGCTGATGAATCGCACCAATCCCAGCATTCCCACTGTGGGTTTCATTTGTTTCCATGTGCAAGAAGCACTTGCAAGGCAGTGCAATAAAACAAGGGTGGAACGTTTAATAATGCATGTGTTCAACTTTGGGTTTAATTTATTCTTAAAGCCCACATCTCTTTAAACCTTCATTATTGCAGTCATAAAGTGGTATAAGATGAATCCCAGTCATGGAAACATCACTATTTCTTTTTCCATTTCCTAATAATGTTAACTTTTTCTCTTTAATTTCTTTCTTTTCTACTATTGAACTAGCAGTAATTTGTGCTGCTGACCTCATTTAAAACTCATAGTAACACAGCCAACAATACTCATGATGCAGTTTGCAGGAATATCTGAGTTATTTCAAAGTGAAGTGTGTGGTGCAAAAACTCAACTGTGACAATTCCGTGTGTCTCTTGTCCAAAAGCTCTCACCTGCAATTGATCATCGTTTGAGGAGAGTTTAATAGGCCTTTTTGTCAGCCACGCAGAAGGCCGTGCACAAACACAGAGGAGGGCTCACTTTTCCAGAGAGAAACAGAGTGAGAGCTAAAATAAGTGTTGAGTAGGCTGGCAACTTCATGAGCAGAGTACACCAGTGTTTTGCTTCTGTGTGGGAGAGAGGGGAGAAAGACAGGGAGGTGGGAGCAAATTGGAGTTTGGCAATGAAAGACCACTGAAGTGTGGAGGAAAAAATGCTGTTAGTGTGTTTGTGTGTAGTAAAGTTAAAAAGGTAAATGCTTTTCTAAGTGGATACATGACAGGTAGTTCAAGAGCCAGGAAAACCCTCCAGACATGTAACCCGTGGTTAAGCAGGCGGCCTGCTGTGCAGAAAAAGCCAAAATAATAACAACAAAGATATAATTATAATAATGTATCTATTGAGATTAATAAGAAGGTTTATAAATTATGTATTTATATTGTTTTTTCACTGCAGTCTGAGCTTAAATTAATAGGCTAATTAGCATATGGAAGACCGAGAGGTGCAGCATATGTCTCAACTTCCTTTTGCACCTAATAGACCCCTTGCTGTGACGTCACACATGCGCCGTTGTCCACCTTTTGGAGTCAAGCGCACATTGTTTTGATAGATTTGACAGGTAAAGTTCAACAACTTTTGTTTAAAGTCCCCCAAGACGTTTTTTTTTTAATAAAAAAAAAAAACTTTCCCAGTGGTGTTTTAATTATGATTATGAAATAACCAAAATCGCACAACCTAAATGTCTTTTAAAAAGCCATATTTCATGTGACATATTTATGGTTACAAATCGACACTTTTTGAACAATGTGTAAAATGTGTTCCTGACCCTGCTATTTGATTAACTTAAACATGAAAAAGAACTTTGATAAGCCCATGACAAATTCTTTTAATTACATTAGAATTTAGGCTACATTGCACCAACAAGCAGCACTGGCTGTGGCTCATAACTTATTTGATGCTAGCACATGCAGATTGTTGAATTCACTTACACCGCGCTTAAAATGAAATGCCATAAAGAAAGGGACTATTCGCACATAATTTTCCAAACACGTGCAGCCAGTGTTGAACCTTTTTCTTGGCCGTACGGAACCCGAGGAAGGGTTAAGTCCAGGATTACAGTTAAGCTGCATTCACAGCGAACGTGATTCCGCAGAGTCAATAGTACAGATGCGATCTGAGCGATTTGAGCAACAGGTGCGGCGCAGAGATCTAGCAGCAGCATGATTTCAGCTGCGTGGCGTGATTTGGTACCCGTCTGAACCAAATCGCCCAACAGTACCTGTCCCAGCTACTATACATGTTCTTTTTACCCTCTCTGGTTAATGTTGGACAGCAAGCCTTTAAACTAATTCAGAGGGAGAACACAAATGCCGAAAACATATTTGGAACTTTAACTTTAAGTAAAATTTTTAATATGTGCAACCATAAACAAAATCAAGCCTTGGACACAGTTAAAGTACGTGCATGGAGATCAGGAAGCTTGCGCAAAGTGCATGCACTCCTAGACCATTGTGATGTCACAACAGCTCTTTAATTTAAATTTCAATGACAGCGATTTAAAAGGAGAAAAACTCAGCAATGCAACAATGAAATGATTCCTTATTAAATTTGATCTTTTTCATTAAAAAAATGGCACACATACATGTCAAAAAACAAAACAAAAAAGATTTTCTTTAGAGGGGGACTTTAAGAAAAATAGCCACAAAATCCCATCATGTATTGCTGTTCGTTGTCACAACAGAAAAGCTTCAACAGTCTCATTTCACTAATTTCTATGGGATGACAGAAAATTACGATGCATTACTGCAGCAAACGGAGAAGAGTGCCAGCACCAGACGTCAGTTCTGATCCGCGGCAGAACTTACAGCCCTTTATTTCTTGCCGAAAACACGGGGGGAACTGATTGAATACAGAAGAAGTATGAGAATGTTTTATCTTAAAACAAATGCAGTGAGCAAACAGTGTAGTAAAAGTTACCGCCAAGCTGTAAATTTTGATATTACAGATTACTTGTCATTTTAATTGAAAAGGAATCCCTTTTGTAACAATTTTACTGTCTCAGAATTACATCTGTATTTGACCAATTGTATTGTTGTAATTGTTGTTTGTAATACTTTAAGTTACTTCTTTTGTCATACCAGCAGAAGTAAAATATACAACCTGAAGTGAAATATGTATCACAAAGTATTTTATCTTAAGATGAAGAGTGATGTAATCACAACTGATATACTTTATTTTTGGTAGTCACAACATTATAAGCACCAACCTTCAGATTTAGTCATTCCGATTAATAAAAATCAAAATAAAACCTTTCTACTTAAAAACAAAAGTAAAAAGCAAAAAGAGGCCAGAAAGAGAACCTGAGCTCTGTGAGCCTCAGAAAGACTAAAACAAATCTTACCTAATAAAAGCAGCCTATAACTACTGTTAGCTTACAACAACAGGGAGACAGATATTAGCTCTGTGGAAAAAAACAACAATAGACACAGTTTTTAACACAATCACAAGTAGAAAAAAAGTGACTGCAGCTTTTTTTATGTGCTGACGTGTCATTGTCTTGGTGCTCTGAAGAGTCCCATTTTTAATGGTTTTTCTGTTCCAACATCCAATTCCCTGAACATGTAATGAGTAAAATGAGTAAAACCCTAACCACAATCGTTAGCACTGTCCTACACTACTTTACTACTTCAAAAAAATACTATGTTGCTACAATACTGTGATTAATTACTCCTAAAACTGGGAAATCAGACCAACAACAAATATTAGCTTTTTCTTTCTTATCAGACTGGGAAGATTTCAATATCATTAGGCCTATGTCAATCAGATTTAGAGACAATCTGTTGGCCAGCTCAAGATACCAGAGTTTTTCTTACAAGAAGAACAGAAACATTCACACAGTTTTAGTCTCATGTCAGCAAAATCAAAGTAAAGAAAATGTATTTATTTAAACCTGCTGATAATTTGTTCCTTTATATGAGTTGACGATTATTGTATTTTCCGCAGTATGGGCGCACCAAACTATTAACTAAGCGTGGTGTCCCTCTCCTCAGAATTGTTTCAAGGTGAACTGTAGTTGATTGAAAAAAGGTTAGGGTCTTTAAGTGTGCTTTATAGTGTGAAAAACACAGTAAGTCAAATTTGTACATCTTTAGACAAATGCATGACATAAATTGGCGTGAAAAACACGTGCTCTAAAAATAAGTCAATCTGCTACAGTACAAAGCACGCATCAGAAGAAAGGTGATTTATAGGGACTTTGATCATGGCATGGTTGTTGGTGCCAGACGGGCTGGTCTGAGTATTTCAAAGACTGCTAATCCACTGGGATTTTCATCCACAATTATCTCTAGGATTTACAGAGAATGGTAAGAAAAAGAGAAAACATCCAGTGAACATTGTTGAATGTATGCCACCAAGGAATAAGGCAGTTCTAAAAAGCAAAAGGGGGTCCAACCCAGAACTAGCAAGTTGTACCTAATTAAATAGCCAGAGAGTGTATATTCCAATTCATAAAGGACAAAGGATAAAACAAAACGCAAAAGACAAAAAGAGTGGGTTGTGTTTTGTAAAAACAAAAACATTTGTGTTTTTACAAACTTTTGAGTTTTTTTACGCAGAAGCTCTTCTTTGCTTGCTGCCGTTTTCACATCTGCACTTTACATGACATGGGCTGGTTGACCTTGTTCGAACAACAAAAGCCAAAGAACCAGAGAGTTGGGAAAATAAAATCTTGATTTTCCCAAAAAGAAATTGTATAAAACAACAGATTCAAATGAATTGAGAAAATTGATTTATCCATACGGGATATTGTAATTTAACGATACTGTAAAAAGAGTGATAACATTTGAACAGACTGGGTCAATCTTAACACAATATACTTTCTCTAAATTATAGGAGTTGATTTTCAGCAGTTTTTGGTTAAGTGTCTGTAGATCAGAGAGCAGCTCTCTTGAGTCACATCCTTGGATGGGTTGTGTATGAACTATTGAAAGCCAAGTTTATGCAAACTTGCTCTGTCGAAATTCTGTGACAAAAGTCTGCAAAAGTTTTTGGGATTGACTTTAATCTGGATTTGATAATAACTCAAAGCTCATTTTGAAATGACATTCATAGATCAAAGTTCTTCATAGAAATACCTGACTTGAGGTCAAAGTATTGTTGATATAGTCTGGAGCACAGAAACCACTAAATAACTATCTTCCATAAATTGTGTCTGGTAATAATAGAACTTTTACAATAACAATGCCTTGGTGGTAAACGTTCTTCTTCTCAATTACTTTATAGAAATATAACTAAGTGTATTTTCTTAACTAATTATAAAGAAAGTCCAGAGAAAACCCAGCATGTATTATTTTTTATTATTAAAAAGATCTTTGACCCGACTGTAGTTTTTAATGAGAGTCAACCCAATCTGATAAACACCCCCAGCTAATAGATAAACAACCGCAATGCAAAAAGATTAAATTTCCATTTTCTTAATAGCATTAAGCAAGAGACCATGACCAGAATAATAATGATGGGATGTCATTGAAAAGTAGTCAGAGCAGGGAAGGATCAGGCATGATGGTGACCTTGAAAAATAAAAGGAATTTATGGATGAAGAAGAAAACTTAGGGGAGATATTAGGCGAGAGGGAGAGAAAAATAGGAGAATGAAAGTAAGAAGGTTACAACTAAAGGTAAAACTGATACAAAATGAAAACAAGAAGTGAAGCAAGATGTGTACCATAGATGAGGTCAACAGAGTCACAGGACAGAAGCTTGTGTGTATTAGTCTCACTTGTTAGTATTGCAGAGTTTTGGGCAAGACAGTGTAAAAACAAGTTTTTGTGTCATGAGATGTAGTCATGCCTAAAGTCTTCTTCCAAGGATCATAGGGTATTTCTTGGGGTGATTTTGTTCATTCGTCCGAGTTTTGAACTATAAGTTTACTTCCCTGTGGGTGCCCATGACAACTGTAACCAACGCAACAACAAAATAGGGAACTGCAGTTACCTCAGCCCTGGGGGAGGAAAAAAGGTCCATCTTTGGTGGTTCAACAGGTTTTCTAAAAGATAAAGAGGAAAATATAGTATTCAAAAAAGCTAATTATTGTCAACACACTCGACTAATGAGATATTTTTAGAAGCTTTTAAAAGCTTTTAGAAGCTCTAAATTTCAATTAGACCTACCTCTTCAACTGATTTTTTTGTTTTTTGTTTTTTTTCTCAGTATCCACTTTTCTGGCACTGACAGAAATATCATCTCTTTTTAATCCAACATGTTAACTTTGATGGTCTTTTTGGTTGTTTAGTTCTGTATAAAAAATGTCAAGCTCCAATGGCATCAACATTTCTGACTGAAATTGTAGCTCTAATGCTGCGTTCACAACAGACATGCTAAAATCACGTTCATGAATGCGTGCTTAGCATATGGACAAGCAGGGAGGGGCTTCTTTTTCTTTATCTACTGTTTACTAGCACATGACCGCCACCTACTGTTGGAAGAGGTTTGGTGCAAAAGGTTGAAGCAGTGCAAATCTCACAAATCTTGGTCCTGGCTTTTTATTTTAGAGCTCTATTTCAAGATATATAAGAATTTGTGCCATACAATTCCAGCTGGGCACAAAGAACATTCATTGATTTCTTTCCCATGATCAAATTCCAAACGGTTGGCACTACCATGAGTTAAAATGGTTGCAATCCATACATCACTACCAAATCCAAGTTCCTGATTGGTCAAAGCTCAACCTGGTTTAACTTTTAACATGCGCTCAGAGGACACGTTTTATATTTAGAGCCCGAAAAGGTCACAGAAACTTGCGTAGCTACGCAAGAATGTAAGAGTTTTGAAACATGCATTCATGTGCATTTACATTGACTTTTGATTGGAACTTGCCGCTTGCATTGTCCCATTGCCGAGGGCGGTGGGAACGTAGCTTTAATCACAAGACGACATGCTCTAAAAGTGGGTTAAAAGAAGGGTTATTTATGGAACGTATCCCCGTCTTGAGGGAACATTGTATTGTTTTAACTGAAACTTCATTCAATCTTTAAAAGACACAGCCGACCAATGAACAAACAGGGGAAGTGCAGTGACTTTTGCCTAATTTCCTGCTGAAAGAATCCCGTTTGACCACAGTAGTATGGACCAATCACCAAAATAACTGTTTTGTGTGAGGAAGTGCAGTACTAAAGTCTGCACATTTTTTAAATGCCAAAATATAATTTACCTCACTAACTAACTCTTGGAAAAAGGTACAGAACTACTTTATGTGAATATTACCATCTTTTAGATGTAAGGTTTGATTTTTCTGTTAGCTGTGGGGCTTACACTTTACGGGTAGGCGGGCGGAGACGTCTGAGGGCCCTTGGTTGTATCTGACTGTCCTCGTCAGTTTGGTAGAAAAAAATCCTCAGAGTCTCATCGAGCAGCAGCCATGCGGGCAAATGCAACAATCTCTGGAAAAAAGAGATAAAGTATAATAAGAATGATATGTATTACAAGCTAAACAGGAATCGCACCAAGATATGCAGCACCGAAGGTAAAGGGGGACTAGAAAAACAGTTGGAAATAAAGTTGTTGGCAATTGGGGTATATGGATGGTGGAGGATGATGGAAGAGGAGAGGAAAAGAAAAAAAGTGGTGGGAGAGTCAAGATTTAAGAAGAGAAAAAAGGAGAAATAAGAAGTGTTACAGGTGCGAGCAAAGGTGACGGAGTGTGGCAAAGAAAAGCAATGTAGGTTGGGAGGAAAACAAGAGTAAAGCAGCAAAGAGCAGTGATTGAGTGGGTGAAAAGAACCTGATTGTTTTTTTTTTTTGTGCTGAAGCAACAGTGAAATATGTCAAAAGTCCCACAGATAAAGTCAGGTAGACATGCTGTGTGCACAGGCCAGGGCAAAGACAAGAGAGCAGCAGCGCCTACATGTTGAGCTCCAGCTCTAAACTGCTGCTGAAACGTCCAAGTCAGTGCTTATCCACCTACAGCATTGTTCAGCCCACTGAGATGTAGGCTACTGCACTACACACTGCAAAATGTGGCATGCTTGCCAACAACTCCTTGCTTTGTACTAAAGACAAAAATACAATTTTTTTTGCATAAAATTAAATGGTTACCTTCATGTACGTGTTGAGTTCAGGGATTCTGCTCTCTGCAATCTCCTGTTTGTTTCCAATGTAGATCTTTCCTGTTGCAACAATTGTAAATTCACAGAAAAAACAGCCTGGATTAATAAATAATGCATAAATACATACAATTAAAGTTCTTAAGAAGTTGAATAAATACAAAACAATCCATGCTGGCCTGAAGTTATAGATCTACAAAGTTCATGCATGTCAAAACTATTACACAAAATGAAGTTTGTTTGGATATTTTGTGCTGCCTGCTGTACTAACTTAAAAGGATTTACAAACCAGTGTATTGTTACATCACAGAAGTAACTCTAATAATAAATAAAAAAATCTCCCATCTTCATGCCCTCCCTCACATTTAAATGATGCTGCATTTACTGTGCTCTGGAGGTGGGAGGATGGAAATCCTTTTAATCCTTTGTTGCTCTTTTGCTGTTTTTTTTTTTGGCCAATCGCTCCAAAAATAAACAAGATGAAATGTTTAACTTGTGCGTAGTTTATTTTGGGATTTCTGTTTTATTAAGAAAGACAATATCTCTTTAATGATATCATAGTTTACTGTTAAAAACGAATTTTTATTTAAAGGACCTATAAATATATTTTTAATATTAAAAAAACATTATAATACTCTGTCTTATACAGATTTGTTCCATTGGAGGCTTGAGTTTAATACTGAATGGTACCAAATTTTATAATCAATTGAAGGACAAGGTATGGCAGCATTTTTTAGTTAGAAGCTTGTCGAGACTTTTTTGCATAGATTTTTAAATGTTTAGCTAACGTACGCTTTTAAATGAGGTCATGTATGTCTGCAGCTACATTAACACCGCCCACGGCAACGTGCATTCGAGCAACCCCTTTCAATAAAATGTCTATGTAGACGCGCTGGCCTCCATGTTCTAAACTCTTAAATTCATGCAAAAGCTACACACATTTTTAAGACTGTTTTCGGGCTACATGTATGAAACGTGTCCACCACTGAACATGCATTGAAAGGTAAACCAGGTCAAACTTTGACCAATCAAGGAGTTGGATTTGATAGTGACGTATGAATGGCGTCCCTTTTAATTCACGGAAATGTGCGTTCAAGAAAGTGCGCTTATCGCGTTTAAGAACAAGCGTCGCATCCCAGGTAATTATATTTAAAAAGTTGTTTGCAAATTTGTTAGAAATAAATACATTTGTTATAAGTAAATACATTTACTTTTACGTCATTAATAAAAAAAAAAAAGATTAATCTCTGACTTCAGAAAGTAGAAATGCTTTCAAGTCACTTTTTGCAAATTTAAGTCAGACTTTGGTGACAAATCCAAGTCAAGCATCAAACCTTTAGCTGTATTTTCAAATCAATTCTTAAGCCATACAACTTCTAGTTCAACTCTTAATGGATTTTTAAACAAGCCAAGTAAAATTTTACTACCGTGTAGTGTTTGATTAAACAAAGAAAAAAAGGAAAAACACAAATGTTAAAAGCCACAAAAAGTCATTCAGAAACTCTGTTGGCCCCATCTTCAAAAGATCTAAAATTCTTACCAGCATTAGCTGTTTCTGAGATACAGTTAAACTGCTTTACACTAACAAAGATATAAATACAAATTAATTGAACCAACTAATCTTAGTTTAAAACTTTCAATCTAAAATAATTTAACTCATTTAAAATCCTCCTTAAAAATATTTCTGAATAAAACCAAGATCAATGTATACGGCCTAGTACGAACCTCTAAGACTTTATCAGACCCCAGAAATGCATTCAAGCCTGTGTAATACTGGGGTTAATTGAACTGTTATGCAATCCTATGACCCACAGCCGTAAAATTCAGATCTGCTCTTGCTCCCTCTCATCTCATTCACTCCAGCCTGTAATACCTCACTCAATCACACAAACAAACCTACTTGCTTATCTAATGAGGAATCACACGCTCGTCTGCTCACCTCAGACCGATTCCCAAAGCCTCTTTGAGCTAAACACTATGAGAATGTACTGTAGCATCATTTAAGGCCATCATGGAGTACAGACAAATGAAAGAGAGCCCAACATTCACTTATATTGAGACGCTTCAATTATTTGCTTCTCCATTAATCAGAACAAGCTCATTTTGGCTAAATCCACTTGATTACTTTTTTCATTATTTTTTACTGCCCATATGCCCATCACACATCCTCTTCTATCTACCCTTGCCTCCTTTAGTCCCCTGCCATCCTGATGAGATCTGGCACTTCAATTAAACCAGAAGACTCTCTGCTGGCAGATGAGAAATGAGAATCTGTAGAAAGGTAGCACTCTTCAAATTTAGAAGCCACATTGAAGTAAAAATGCTTTTACACATTTTCAAAATATTAATAACATTGCAGAATTACTAAATACTCTCTAAAACGTTTCTAAAATGTGTCTGCATATGTTGTAAGACTATTAATTAAGTAATTCAGCACAATCTGAAAATGCTTTCCTTTGTTTTTTTATAACAAGGAAAACAAAACAAAGCTTTTTGAATTATATTTAACTACTAAATTACTATTAATCATACAGCATTTCAGCAGTACAACAACACATTTAACCCAATATCAGACCCACTCTGATGAATATTGTGATTTTGTTGTCTTGTTCTTGTGGCCTTTTCTGATGATGGAGAACATATTTAAAAAGAAAAATAAGATTTAAATTGCACTTCTGAGTATTTCTTTTTTCAAATTGCTCTTCTACATTCTGATCCTTGTGGACAAATAGATGCACATCTTTGTTTTCCTCATCCAAGCTGGTATCTGGTTAAAGACCGTACGGATGGATAGCTCCAATATTGCTCGCTGTTTTAGTTGCACCGCTAATGTTAGGTTGGAGGTAGCGGGAGATAGTGTAAACAGAACGATATCAGCAATGGCGAGGCAAAGGGGGTTGTTTTTCTTCAGTAGCAGCCATACCCAGTATGATGCCTGTAATTATCTAATGATTACCTGCTTAGAACAGAATATTTAAAAATTTATTGCTACACTGTGAGCTCACAAAAAAGCCACACAAAAAGTAAAAGACTGTGTTAAAAAACAGCAACACAACACCTGAGAGCAAGGAAACAAAGAAGAATAAAGCTGTTTTTTTAAGCGCAAAAGAAATCTTGACTGTATTTTCGCTCTCACTATAATAAATGGGATCCTATCCAAAGATTTAGGAACTATTTTTGCTAATATAGTAGCAAAATCTGCCTTTCACCACAGTTTTAACTGATGGACCAGCACAAACCAAATTCATACTGCAAAATAATCAAACGATGAAAGTTTGCAAGCAAAGTGTTTGGTTTGAAAGCATACTCACACACTCACACACACACACACACAAACCTTCTGTTCTCACCAACATCAGTGTTTCGAAGCACCTTTGGGGTGTTGAGTAATCAATTTAGACACTAATGGCATTTCTCAGACAGCCGGATTTAAGAGAAAACGTGCTGAATAAAAACAGAGCTGAGGAAATGAAAACAAAACCTTGCATAGCAACACAACCGTGAGGTGTAATCTCCTTTATATATATTCATATGGTAATTTAAGAAATTAGCAGATGTTAAGAAACAAAATAAATATAAACAAAAAAAAACTGAATAAACCTGTAAAAACTCTACAGCTTAGTTTAGGGATGTGGCCTATAAATAAAATCTCCAATTATTTTTACATCAAATTTGATTTTTGATTTTAATTCATTTTGTTTTCCTCTCCCTTTACTTTTCTTAACAAAAATTACAAATGACAGAATGAGGTCTTTTGTTGTATCGTCTCTTTTGCGAGCTGTTTGCAGACGGATGCCAAATTTGCTCGATAAAATGCACTGTCAAATTCCTGAACACTGATCAACTAGACCACAAGTCTATTGTGGTAGTGTAAAAACGTACACCCTCCAGCTCTCCAGCAATTTTTCTTTGTGTGCTCTTGTACACATGCAGCAAGGCTACCTTAGCAAAACACAGCATCTTCCAATGGACACCAGTCTCATCATAGGGGACACAGTGTGAGAGCAGCATTACTCACACAAACAGAGTGCTCTGGTTTCAAGTGTTGAAACAAATTCACCGTACACCCTCTTTTGGTAGCACAGTCTTCAAACATATTTTGAAGTTCCAAGTCTGAAGTCTGAGCCAGTCTCATAACTGAGAGGGCTAATCACAGAAACCCTACATAGGCCTCTTTGGGATTTGAAATGCACCGCTACTTCACTAGCTGACCTTTCCTAATTCAAAGTGTTGTCTTTGATTATAGCCAGTAGGCAGTTCTCAACGACGTTTTTCTTTCCTGCTTGGATGTCTAGACACGCTCTTCTGTTCGTGTAACATTTCTCTCATTTTCCCTCGCTTTCTTCAGTCTAATTAGAAACTTAGGAACCTCACTGTCGCACAACTTCATACTAAAATTGGTGTTATCAGCAGCTTCAGAAGCCTGGAAAAGTGAGAGCATATCCGCAGTGGGTGTTATGTTGAAGGAAAAATTCGGCAGTTTTTGGAGGTGTGAGATACAGAGATGTGATTTTAGAGCTTAAACATATTTTCTTACATGAACAGAACGGCAAGGAAGCCAATTATCTAGTTAATCCTTAAGCCTGTATACCAAAGCTCAACAGACACCACAGATAGAGCAGTCATTAAAGTAATTAGTGCACAACTTTTGTGTCTCAGTATCTCATGTGTAAATATTCTTATAATGAAGGCTGTAAATAAGGGAGAGCAAATAGTATGATCATCAAAAAATGTCACCAAAGCCAAAAACCAACTTGTTTGTGGAATGATGATGTGTTTCCCAAACAAGGTGCTCTGAGAAATCCATGAAGGGAACCAAAAACCAGGAAAAGTGTTAACTGTGAGAAGATGTTGAGAAAATTTCTCCATGAAATTTGGTGGCAATCACACTAGGCAAATCCCACAAAGTGAGAGTTCAGTTCAGCCCACTATAGTTTTTCCACGTCAGAATAATGCAAACAGAACATTATTAGAACATTCTACCACACTGTATGGTCACGTCTTTCCAAAATTCAGAGTGTTTCCACACATTACACTGGAATGATGGCTTAATCACGTTTGCTGCCATCACATTGTCTGCTGTTATACTGTTTTTTTTTTGCGTTATACTATGATATAGTGAAATAAATCTACCGTGTCTCAATCCTGACATTGTTTTCCAATATTGATTCAATTATCGTTTTATCTCATTTTAAAATGGTTTCTTAATGGTATAAGTTGATTCATTTCAGTTCTGCCACAGACAGATTGATATGGTTGGATCATAGGAATTGAAATCGATTCATCGATTAATCAATTAATCACTGCACCCCAACCAGGAATTTATAAAGTGTCTTACTCTCTTCTGTAATTTCCCATATATATATATATATATATATATATATATGTTATATATATATATATATATATATATATATATATATATATATATATATATATATATATATATATATATATATATATATATATAAATGTAACTATTTGTCTGTCTGTCTGTCTGCCTGTCTCTCTCTCTCTCTCTCTCTCTCTCTCTAGATATAGATATATGACAGCCCATGATGTACTTACACATTGAATTGAATAGGGAATAAAAAGGAACCGGACAGTTGTAGGAACACATCCAACTAGGCCGTTCTGTTAAAAATATATGAAAGAAAACACATGCTCCTAGGCAGTGCATTATAGGAGTGCATTCTTGGGGCCAGTCACACTATGCGACTCATAACTAATTATGCTAGAGCACAATTATTTGCCTAAGTGGAGATGTGCACTTTTTTCGCATTGTTTTATCAAAAAAACAAGAAAAGAAACAAACAAGCCGTAACGCTATTTTTAAAAATTTTTATTAATGCTGGAAATTCAGCCACAAACAAAAATAGTCCAAAAATGCAGAAGACAAAGTTGCTATTATTCATGGTCAGATGGGTTCAGGTGTTTCTGCCTCACTGGGGAAGAAGGGCCTGCTGTAACTATAAAAAACAACTACTTCCTCTTTAACTGCCTGTTCAGGGCAGAATGAGAAAACATTTGAAAGTGAGCTTTCACAAATGAGGCAATGAAGAGTTCCCCAGACTTCTCCATCTTTGTTCTCTGTTCTAATATGTTTTTAGCATATTCATGGACTGCAGTTTTTAAGCTAATATGCAACACAATCCTTATCCATACGGTTTGGAACAACTCCATGTTTATGTGTAGTGCAAAACATGGATCTAGTTGTTACAAACCACTCTTTTTGAAACGCTATTTTTTCATCTCTCACCAATTGACCACATTTTGAATAAAGAAATACTCAGAAATGCTTTTTTAAACTTAATGTTCTTTGTATTTGTTCTCCATCATCAGAAAAATGCCACAAGAAAATGTAAAAAACAGAATTTTCATAAGAGTGAGTCTTTAAGATACACCTTGAACCACCTTGAATCATCCATTTCTTGCACAACTCAAATGTACATCCTTGTAAAAACAACAGCTCCTCTGTCTGTATCCTGTCAGAGACATTCTCAAAGATGCAATGCCGCTCCTTCTGACCTTCTCTGCACTTCTGCAGAAGCTGTATTGAAACAGTTGTTGCTCAAACCTGTTTCAACACTAACCGTGCAGGAGTCTGATGGACAACTGTTAAGAATGCTGTGTGTGCCTATTCAAGTAAAGGAAAATTATTATAAGACTATTTTGCATTGCTTCACTTAACTGTGTATCACCACAACCCTATGAAAACTTCTTTGTAATCTTATATGTGTACATTGCAAAAATGTTTATTGTAAAGCTTTATAATATTAATGTTAAAAAGCCTTAAGTGATAAAGATGTCATCTCTAATGAACATTGCTATGTTTGGAGGAAAAAGTGGGAAACTTGCAAGTTCCAGGTAACTGCTCCAAACCTCAAAAAAGCAGCATTATGGTGCTGCAGTGGCTCCATCACAGTCAGCTGCTCCTCCCCAGACTCTGGAACTCTATTCCCCCTGATCTTAGAAACTTGGACTCTATATCCACCTTCAAATTCCAACTCAAAACTTTCTTTTCAAAAAAACATATCAATAGCACCTTCTGTCTTGGTCTTGGTCCTTCTTATTTAAATCATATCCTTTTGAAATATGAGCCCTCGCAGACCCTGAGGTCCTCTGGCACTGGCCTCTTAGTTGTTACTAAGGTGAGGACTAAAACTTATGGTGAGGCTTCATTCTGCCATCATGGCCCTCGCCTGTGGAACAGCCTGCCAGAGAGCCTCAGGGCCGCAGAGACTGTAGAGATTTTTTAGAAGAGGCTCAAGACCCACCTTTTTAATTTGGCTTTTAGTTGATTTTAACTGATAATTTATTCTTTAGTTTTAGTATAGGCTATTTTATGTATTTATTTTAATTTTATGCATCTTATTCTCAATTGTATGTTTTTATATATATCTTATCTTATGTCTTTAATTTTAGCATCCTATCATGATTTTAGCCCCGTGCTTCTTGAGGGGATCTTTTCTGACAGGGCTTGCCGGCTTGGTTGGTGGTGGTTGCTGCAGTTGTCGCCCTTGTTGGGGCGGCTGGAGTTTAACTTTGCAGCTTCATGGCTGTGACGTGGACCCCAGTGTTGTCCAGTTTGGGTGGGCACTGTGGCGATGCTCCTTTGGCCAGGCTCACTCCTGGTATGAAGAGATTCCCAAATACTGTTTCCTCACAGCAGAGCCAAGCCTTACTTTTTTTTTATTTTAGAAGTTACAGTCATTATTCTTTGTACGTGGGGGTCATGGGTCATATGTTTTAACGGAGAGTGGGAAGAGTAAAGGGTGGGTTTTTACTGTAATATTGTGTTTTTTGTTTTTAATGTTAAAACGCTTCGAGCTGCGCAATGTATGAGAAGCGCTATTTTATAAATAAAGTTTGATTTGATTTGATTTGAATAGTTTTTATCTGTTTTTAATCTTTCCTCCTCTATTGTGTTTTATCTGTGTTTATTGTGAAGGGACCCTTGAAAGGCACTTTTAAATAATATTTATTATTATTGTTATTATTATTATTATTATTATTATTGTTGTTGTTGTTATGAGCAGCACCTGACTGCTTTTTCTGTTTTTGTTTTGGCAAAAACCTGTTTAACAACAAGTTTCTGTTTACCTTTATCGGCAACTTTAAAATGAAAACTGGAAGTTGTGACTGTGTGGGTAAAAGTCTGATTCAGATCATCACCACAGGGTGTGGTGAATTCTTTTCCCTGGCCAACCTGACAGTCAAATATTTAAGCTATGTTAAATCTGATTACAAGTATGAGACACACTAGCTGCCTTTTCTGAGAACTTACCTGGGAGAGAAGGCAGGACACAGGTGTTTGGACCGGGTCTCTCTGAGTCACCGGGAGAGTATTTAGCCTCCAGAGTTTGGTGGAGGTTAAAGAACTCCTTGTACCTCCTGTAGATCAGATACTTGCTTCCTCCTTTAGTTTTTACCTCAATTACAAACCTCTGAGAGAGAAACACAAGTTTTCACTGTGAAAACATTTTCCAGAAACACATTTGAAACTGGATAACTTCATATACTTACAAAGTAGTCAATAAAACCCCTTTTCTCCTCAGTGTCAGCAATGGTGGCACTGACAGGAATGTTGCCTGGCAGCTGATCAAAGTCACTAAAAACAAATCTACTATAAATGGTACAGTTTACCATGTATTTAATAGTAGATAAATATTGCTGTTAGAAAAAAAATAAAAGTGTCATATTATGAAACTTGTTCTTTTTAATGGAAGTTTCTTTATTTTTTCTGTGCCAATTACGTAAAAATGGTAAAAGGCTAAAGAAGTACAACACATCTAACGTATTTTTAAAGATATCAACCAGACAACACGTTTTATTCAAGATTTTTTAGTAGTGTCTTCCCATTTTCATGTGCATTTTTTCATAAACATACATTCTAACATTGAACTTTTTAGCCAGTATTTTTCCAAACTTTTTCCCAAGTTCTTTGTTTTTTTATATGACTGACATGACTTGTACCTTTTGGAGCAAATGAATACAAATGCACTTACTGCGCAGCTGCTCTCTCTGTGACCCATAAGACTTCATATTGATTAGTATGAACCATGACGTCCAAAGCAAACCGACTCACCTCTCATCCCGTAACCGCTGCGGCTGAGACATGCTGCGCGCTGCTGCGTCCTGACGCACGGAGAGAGCTGTGTGTCTGACTGCTGTGAAAGGCAGAAAGTTGGAGTTGTTGGTTCGCTTCTCTTACACAGCTCGGGCTGCAGCAGCAGCTATGCCGCCTTTAGAAACCAGACGCGCAACTAGTGCGGAAGAAGCGCGACAGTCAGGAAGCGACAGTTCCCTAAATACAAATTGCGCAATGGCGCCCTCATTTCTTTGTTTTGTTATTCTTATTTTGAACCCTGGACATGATACTTTAAATCATGACACTTTAAATTAATCATTTTAGGCCACACAAAGAGTATTTTTGTGCGCACAAAAAAGTCAAAGAAATTACAGATGCTAAAATGACTAATTTGTGCATCCAAAACACGCATTTGTCTGCACAAAATAATAATTTGTGTGCACAAAATGCTAATATTTGTGATCAAAATGCTTGTTTGTGGCCACAAAATACGTATGTGTGCTCATAATGCTAATTTGCCTTCATGGAGTTCAAGTGCTTAATTTGTGGCCTCAAAATATAAATTTCTCTGCATAAAAAAGGTCATTTGTGCCCAGAAAGGGCTAAAATGTGGCTACAAAATAAAAGATTGTGCCCACAAAATGCTAACTTGGGTGCACAAAATGCTAAATTGTCCAAATTCACCAATGGCCACAAACTAATCATTTGAAGGAACCTTTTTTTTTTTTTTTTTTCTTGAATGTCCTGGGCTCTGTAAGTTGGCCTGCTGGAGGTTGGTGGATTTAATCACCAATCGCCAACTTTTAAACAAACTTAAAACAAAAATAAAAACAATTCAACACTTGTTATTTAAGCATAAAAGGATGTATTGATCTTATCTGCATTAAGACCATGCAATGTTGAACATTAGAAACAGCCTTTAGCTTATAATGGTTTTCAGTAAAGGTGGACAAAAGCAAGGGTGAGGTAGAAAGGTCAAAAGCCACATTATTTTAAATTGTTGCATCATTTTACACTATGTTCCAAAAAAAAAGCTACTAAAAACGAGGAGAAAAAAAACTAAATATTTAAGTCAGAAAACTGACCTTTTATTCAAACTCTTTTTCACATGCAGGGTTTAGAAAGGGTGGTCTTCACTTTTCTGTTTGAATTATTTTTAGAAGGAGCATGTGATGCTTGTGATTCAGATCATCATATAAAAAAGAAGATAGTGGACAGGCTACCAGGGCAGGTTGTTACACCTATTTTATTCATCAAAAAACCAAAGCCAAATCAATCTTTTTTTTTTTTTACCTTTGTTCTTATGCAAATGAATTGTTACATTTAATACATGTAATTTACAAAAAGTATCATTTATCAGCTTAACTGTAATAACCAAAATATTAAAAATCTTAGGTTCTGAGCATTTTACCATACATCATTTATTACAATTAACACATCAAAGTTGATCCCTAAACCAAGAAATATTTCTCAATACACGAACAGACTAATATAGAAATATAAGTTATAGTTGACATTTTTTATTAAGATGATGAAATTGCTTTAAATGAATGAACATCTCTAAGGATATATGCTTCTTATTGCTTGATAACATCTGAACCATATATTTAATCCCTCAGATGCTTTTGTGTAAAGTGCAACCTCCTCCAATCCTAATTACAACTACAATCACAGAAAACAATCCTTTCACTTTTAATTGGTGGAATGATTTTCCTCTTCTGAAGTGACCCAGAGACGTGTAACCTTCACTGACCAAGCAAGAGAGCTGCACTTGGCGTGCACAGTTTTTAAAGAGAAGTAAAAGTGGCCTAAATTGATTACACGTACAAAAATCACTCATAGACACAAAATATGTTGAAAGTTGAAAATAAAATTACAATTTTGGAAGTTAACCTTTCAATCTACATTTCTGACAGTCTACTTTATCTGTGAATGTCCCTTTAAATGTGTGAAACATCTAGCACACTCAATTTACTCTTCATGCTTTGAGTTTTCAAAATTGACACAACTTCCCAATTATATCTCAAATATTCACCCATAAATAATTAAATATGATATTAAAAATACACAGTAACACACAACTGTGTTACAGTTTACTGTAACAGATGCTTAAATCAAATTTGCAAAACACTCATTTTAAAATCAACTGGATTTCCTTTTTAAGTTAAAAAGTTGAACGTCTTGGACTTATTTTTTGTTAAGTTGAATAAGAGGCCAACGGTCTTCAACTTAAAAAAAATAAGTAAGAAAGGAATCTTTAGATTAACTTTAGGAGTCTTGGCTGATCATTATTCACAGAGAGTCAAAGGTCACACAAGGAAACAAAAACAACCTGCATTTCACTGTAGAGCAAAAGAATCAGAGTCAAAACCTTAGAACAACTAGTGATGTAAAGGCTTCTAGCAAAGAATGATGCTTCTAGTTAACTGAAGCATTTATGTTTGTGTTGTTTTTTTGTGATTTTTATTCTTATCATTTCCTTTAATAGAGTTATGTATTTAGGGAAAACTTGTGATTGGGTAAAACATCTGTGAAAAAATTAACATGTGTTCAGAAAGTTCTAAATATAAGCAGGGCATTGATTAGATGAGACGGCTGTGTCCTTCCATTATTGTCCTCACAGAGCTTGTTCCTTAGGCTGGTCTGCTGCTCCAACCTGTACGTGCATCATACAGGTTTGCCCATGATAAGCCTGCTGACAGCCTCTCCATCCTCCTTACTCACACCAACCACCTTCCTCTTCTAAATATACAAACCTCCTCTTTGGTCTTCCTTCAGGGTTCTTTCCTAATAGCTCTAACATCAGCATCCTATTATCAACTGTCCCTCCTGTGAATGTGTCCAAAACCATCTCCATCTGGCTTCCTTATTTGTTGCGCCACTGTCTTTTATCAGGGGAAGATTGAGCTCAACAAAATGAAGAAAAAACAAATAATAAGGTTAACAATATTTGATAAAGGATCAAATACAAACATTTTGGTTATATAGAAAAGTAGTTTACCTTCAGCCTCCTGGACCAAACTAATATCTCTCTTAAGAAACAGACACGGAGTGGGCCAGAGGGATACAAACTTCTCCTTTCTGTTCTCTCAGGTGGCTGACGACACCCCTAAAGACGTCTCCTGTATAGATCAGTTGTCAATGTTTTTGCTGTAAGTGCAGGTTCTTATTCCAGTTGGTTTATCAGATGTGTAAGGTTAGCTGCAGTGGTGTGTCTGGAGCTGGATCCAGAAATGCATTAGGGAGGGAGTCAATCTATTTAAAGTACAAAATTCAGATAAAAATACATTATTTCAGTCTAAATACAGCATTTTACATCATTCAAAAACATCTAACGTAATCTGATGTTTTCCTTTCTGATCCTATCCATCCTCCTTGGCGTATCTCAACATCTTCAGCTCTGCCTTCTGTCTCTTTCTCAGAGCTGCCGTTTCTACGGTTTAGAGAAGTTGGCTTTCAGGCGAAACCAACATCATGGCTGCTCTCACCACAGTCTTCTACATCCTTCTTTTTATTTTTGCTTCAAATATAATCAGTGGAAGGTAAATGCTTCTAACAGCAGGTGTCAGTGTAGTTAATCATTTTTTGGAGCTTAGTCTCAGTGCGACAAGTGAGTGACAAAGCCTGAGCTCAGTTTATAAATGTTAAAAGGTCTCAAACGTGCTTGGGTTGTGTTCCTTTCCTTTCTAATTCCAAATACTGACATGACTGAAACTCACAGTCAGCACATAAAAACATCAGCAGCTGCTTCTTTAGTGAAACCACTTCCTTGTTTTGAGACTCAAATGCAAATGATTAAAGCAGAATGGAAAAGAGACGACAGCTGTTTGGCACCAAAGTAGCTCTTCTTAACCGACTCTAAGACATTATTTTGTTTGAGGCTGATTGATGTGTAAACAAGAGAATAAAGTTGTGATTCTAGGAGGTACTTTTCAATATTTACTGGAGGAATGGGGCGCTAAGGAAATCTGAACGCTAGAAAAAAGCCATAAAACAAAGAGCCCAGGCAAGTGGAAGACAGAAACAAATGCAGGCGAGGGTGGATGAGCGCTTCACACACTGAATCCATATCTATTTACATGTAGCTCGAAATGGATCTTTCGAAACGCTGCTCGTGTAACACACCATCGCCAGCCATAAATTGCCAGAGCATTTTTCAAGGGTGTATTTATCTTCAAGGTCAGGCCAGCTGCTGGAGTCTGTTGTGCTGGAGCAACTCTGTGTGTCAGAGAATGTGTTGTTTGTGTATTTGTGTGTGTGTTTTAAGTATACCGTGACAGTTTGTATACAGTTTATTGCCTTTCGGCCTTGGAATGTAATTCTGAAACAGAAGTGCCCCGTAAAGCGGCTGCTGATGAAATATAGTCAGGTATTCAGTTGACAGGTACACACTGATAAACGCACACACAGAAACACAAGGAGTGAAACTGACAGAAGGTCTCAGCAAACACACCCTTTGTGTTTACCAGCCAGACAGCTGGTTCCCATAGCAACATGATGGAGACAAAATGCTGAGGCTGAGCGTTACTAAAGACAAAGTACTGGTGCTGGGTAAACCATCCTTCAGTAAAATGGATCAGGATGCTCTGCAAAACGAGCAATACTTACAAGAACAGCAGAAGTTTTTATTTAAATCACAAAATACCTGTTGAAATTTAAGTGAAGAATCCCTGAATATACTTTACCTTTCCAATTCCTTATAAAGTTTATATCTTTTGACCAGTATGTGAATAAAAACCAGCAGCACAAACTGGAAGAATTACAAGTTTAAAAAGAAAACAAGTTTTAAGAATAAACTTGATTGATTGAAGCAATGCATATGTTTAAGTCAGAAGACCAGCAGTACTTTTTTTTTTTGTATTTTCATTCCTGGTTAATTTTTGGGGGGTCACTCATAAACAATGGTGAACCATTGACTGTTTATGAGAACTGGACTGATTGACCCCCTCCTCCTTTGCATTCCAAGTAGAAAGTACCTGCTGGTTCTAAGACACCAAAATCCTATAGACTTCTATTAATGAATGAAGACCTATTACTCAGTCATTTTATTTGTCAGAATAACCATTCTTGCTCTGCTGCAATTCTTTTAACAGGTTCTTGATAATCCTAATTTTATTTTTGTGGTATTTTTTCTGTAGTGCAAGCTTTGTAAGATATAAATCGACCAATTACATTCCTCAATTAAAGTAGGCGGTCTCGTTTAAAACATTAGACAGAATCTCCCGAGCCTCCTTTCAAGTGGTAGGAGTGTGGCCTTCCAACTGGCTCATTACTGATTGAGGAAAGTGGTTGCCATAGAAACATTGATTCAGATTGACTTGGACTAATCACATCACTGTTCCCTTTTAGATTTCTTCTGCTCTTTAGTCTGCTTAATGTTCTGTCTGCAGATCCTAGTGAACCGCACCAGGGTTCATCTGCAAGTAAACTGGGACACTTAGTTTGTTTGGGCCAAGATTCACTTGCATGTATTGCTCCTATTCAGGTGTAAAAGCAAAGCAGTCTTTTCTTGGAAATGACCAAACAGGCCTGAACCCCACCTTACCTCTGGTGGAAGGTTGGCGCCAGTGTTTAGGTGAATGGCTTTGTGACTGTAAAGTCCTTCCAAACACACCTGCCTTCATTGCTTTGAACAAAACACCAGAGCTAATATTGTCCTGAATGTTTTCTCTGTATGAGAGATCAAATCTTTAACATTTGTTGCTCAGTGTTGACCTGAAAAATATATAAATATAAGTCCTTAACAACAAATTGTAATCATTTTCTTTATTGCTTTTGTTGTCTCACTCAATGAATCTGTTTGTCACTTAAAATGTGCAATGTTTGAAAGATCCACCATGACCATCTGCCTATAATCAAATGTGTAAAACTTTGTCTAAACAGACTGATTTTACAACAACTCATCATGACCCACACACTCCTACTCTCACAAAAAAACTCATTTTTGGGCTAAATTTATCACTATAACCAGAGCTACTGTGTATATGTGGGAAAAAAAATCTTCACCCACTCTTGTGCTCAGCTCTTAAAGATGAAAGCACCGCTGCACTGAAGACCAAAGGAAATCTTCAGACACCTTTAGAGATGCCATATATGCTATTTGTAATGCATTTGCTTTAAAGACCCACTCCGATAAAAATTACATTTCTTTAACATGTTGTTGTGGCATTTTTGTAATGATGAGGACAATGTAAAGAAAATTAAGAGTATAATTACATTTCTGAGTATTTCTTTATGTCAATCAATAATCAGAAGACGACAAAAAATGCTGTTTGAAAAAGAGCTTATTTGTTAGACCCGTGTACGTCTTTGATCTCCTCATCTGAGCTGGAATCTGGCTCAAAATTGTACAGCTGGATAGCTCCGATATTGGTCGTGATTTTTGCTGCATCAGTAATGTTAGATTGGGGCTGTAAGCCAGTGGGAGACAGTGTAAACAGAGAGCTCTCAGCAATGGGGAGGGGAAGGGGTTACTCTATGCCAATGAGCCTGCTCCCAACTCAGGGATATATATTTATGAACTACTGCCACTCTGCAGAAACTATGTCCAAGAAAAAGACAGGTTTCTAAAAATGGCTTATATACAATTGAAACCACTGGGAAAGCTTTAAAAAAAAGATCAACAGATGAACGGAGTGAGTCTTTAAGAACCACAACGTTTTGTCACTTTATGCAGCTCCTGTAGTAATCCTGGATTTATCTAACACACTGCTAATAAAGAAGAAAATGTAAATTATCTGGCAGACATAAAAATTCTCCCAAATGGTCCAAAAAATGTTTTCCTAAAATCTTCTCATAGGAGCTTCAGCTGCATAAGGGTGTAATGAAAGCCCATGTATTGTGTGGCTAAACCGACAGTATTACAAGCACACATCTAAAACATGCTCCTCCTTACAGTTTCTGGGTTCCCCCTCTTTTATTTTTAGGCCCAATACCTGCTAATCTGTGGGTGAGCAGAGGAGGGATACCCCCTCTGTGCAAACAGTATAGCACCTATAACACCCGTGCGGTGACAGCTATGGCTTGTCACTGCGTATGCCATGACCTCATGCAGCACCTGTTGCTGCAACAGCACCCACCTCATTAAGAACTTCATCTGATTCCTCTAGCCCTCTGTCTGTCACTAAGCCTCTCACTTTCTCTCTATTTTCAGTTTGGTCTGTGGATCAGACACCTTTCATCCAGATCTGCATCTCACTATAATTATTGTCCTGGCATGATTTGTTAGTTGAGTATTTAGAAGATTTTTTTCTCATCTTGTGTGGAACACAAATCACACACAAAGTATTTTCAGAGTTCTTTACAGAATGAGACAAAAACCCATTTTAATACAATATTCTTCATTTATTTCTGCTATGTTCTTCACTTTTGTTTTGTCAGTGTTGGAAAAAAACAGGAGACACTGACTTTTATTAAGTAAAAAACAATATATGTGAGTCGTATCTTTTGTCCTTTTGTAAAAGGAGTTTAAATGAAACAGTTTAGATCAAATAAAATGGAATTGTCTTCGTCTGTCTTGTCCTGCCACGACCTTTTGTCCCCTCTGTGCTAGGCAAGAGTCTCTTAGATTTCTCCTCTCTATTGAATTACCCCCCATAAGCACTTTCTGGCATTGTAGGAGAACACTCATGGGAGGGGAGAGGCGGCGCGGACAAGATGCCAGAGAGTTTTTATGTGGTGGCGATGGGGAGGGGTCAGACAGAGAATAGTGCAGACACATTTTTTTAATGACAGATTGTAGCAAATGAGAAACACAAAAATTACAACTGATAGAGGCACATAATTGAGTTTAAAATAATGAGAAAAATAATGAATACTTGGGGCAACAGGGTAATTTGATTCCAGTGGTTTATAATCATAACATAAGTGTTAATAAGGTACCTTTGTGGGATTGAGAGGAAATTCAGAAGGGTCTTTTAGTGCAATGGGCACAACAAAGCTTTGGAATGATCGGTAAGTTGTAACAATGTAGATGTAGAACATTTAAAGGAAGGAGCAACTGTTTCTTTCAGGGATCCTGTTTCACCACTAAAGGAAACCAAAATATGTTTGGCAATGCAGGATGCCAGTGTGTTAACAAGTGAGGAAATACAGTCAATGTGAAATCACAGATCAATATCCTGTTTGCCTTATTGTGACAAAAATGCTCAAGAATAAAGAAAACTAGTTTTAGGTCAATATTCTGATCATTTATTGGTCTTCACTTCAGTCTATTTCTAATCGTAGCTCGACACAGCTTCTTCTTAGCCCATTCCCTCTAACCTGTCGAGTTTTAAAACCATCTGCTCCACCGTTGTTCACTGAAGCCTCAGATGGTAGTCCAGGAGGTGTTTACTGCTTAAACAAAATAGAATATATTTTATTTTAAATTAAAAGGTTGTTGGTTTAAAATAAAAAGTCTGAAAATGGCAAAAATGATGCTATAGTGCTTACCAACAAGTGTAAATACCGTAGTTGTTTTTTTTGCAGGGTATTACATTCCTTTCTTCAAAGTTTTCTTTTGATTCCCACAATACAAAACAGATTTGACAAATATTCCAAATTATGTATGTATTTACCAAAGAAAAGGTGTGAATGACATGATTCGATAAAAAAATGTGGATACATTGTTTAGTCCACAGAACCCACTGTAGTTCACCTCAAGCCAATTGGAATTACCTGTCTTGGTTAGAAGCAAGCTTGCGATTGGACATCTTTTTGGTTGCATCACACGCACATAAAAAGGCAAATACAGTAGAGACACAACAGGAAGAGAAACTGACAAAATTGGACAAAAATCCATTGTTTTCTTCTCAACTGATTTGATGCATTTCTGCCAAAATAATTACATGTAATGTAAAATTCAAATGAAATTCATATATGTAATCTTCAACTGATAGTGTTCTTCCTCCCATTACGATATCCTATCTGTTTCCTTAACATCCCTAATAAATATGTTTACATCGATATTCAGCATTTGTGCATTAGCAACCTGCAAATGATGTTAGTGTTAATGTAGTTTTAGGATTTGGGTCAAGCTGTATTTTCTTAAAGATTGTTTTTAATTACTGAAGTTTCACAACTGCTACATCAGTGACAGTTTGAACAAAAAATGTCGAACCTTTGAAGCGCCAGGATGCTGATGGCATTTGGTAGATGCTAATACAACGTAGGCTATTTTCATTTTATAGGTTTTTTTTCTGAAGACTTTAGGAACAGCTTTTGCTTTGATAAATCATGAAAACAATAATGACAATTCTGAAATCAATGAAGAATAGTTACTTTCTGCTGTAGGTAATATTTTGAACTAGTGCAGTTTTCCAACATTTTTGAGTCAAAGGTACACTTTTTCATTAACAACAATCCTGCACCACGCCAGCAACCAAAAAAAATTAAAATAAAAGAGAAACTCTTAAGTCTGTGTTGATGTACAGTCCGTCCACGATCTCTCATGCATTTTGAGGCATTGACTGCATCCTGATTTACTAAGACTCTTTTAAGGAATTGTAAATGGCATTTACTTGTATAGCGCTTTCTACCGTACTCGTAGGCCAAAAGTGCTTTACAGTCACAAAGCCATTCACCTAAACACTGGCGCCAACCTTCCACCAGAGGTAAGGTGGGGTTCAGTGTCCACCCACCTATCTGTCAAAGTGTCCTAAAGACACATAGACGGTAAGACGGAAATCAAACCTGCAATCTTCCCATCAGAGGTCAACCGCCCTACTGCTTCACCACGGCCACCCCACATCACGCATGTTCGGCAGGTGTTACAGCGGCTGATCGAACACAAAATGTACGCCGAAGGGAAGACATGCAAGTTCAACAAAACCTCCATCGTGATTCTGGGTAATGTGATCAGTGCAGGGGGTGTGTCCGCTGTTCTTTCCCTGGTCAGGAGAACCCACAGAGTTGCCAGCAGTGGACGAATGATCCCGCCGCTGTGAAGAGATGTGACGGCAAGGTCCCAATCAGGATTCCTGGTCGTGGGGTCTGGTTCTCCTTGGTGAGTCCATTCCAAATAACCAAACAAATCACCCGTGTCCTACCGTCTTCAGTTACCTACTGAAGACCCCGTCTCGCCCACCTTCCACGTATCATTGTGAACCCGGCGGTGGACCTAGATGGGGGTGGCGCAGTCTGAGCCAGCTGACATCCACATGCCCCCCTTAGTGGTTGATGACGAGGCGGCGGCCTATCTCGTCAGGGAGATCTAAGATTCCCAGTGCCAGGGGGGTTGACTTCAGTATCTGGTGGATTAGGTGAGGTATGGCCTAGTAGAATGCTCCTGGGTCGCCGCTGACGACATACTTGACCCCTCCCTGATCAGCAACTTCCACTGATGCCACCTGGACAGACCAGCACCCCGACCTCGTGGACAACCTCGGCGTCGAAGGGCCCCACGCTCACAGGAGGGGGACTCTGTCTCCCCCTCTGGTCATCGGTGAGAACCATCTCCAGAGTTCTAAACACGCTACATCTCCCAGCAACCCCAGCGCACGGTTCCTGGATGCCACATACCTGACTCTCATGTGCAATCCCTCACAGTACACTTAAGCACTGCACTGAGCCTCACTCAGTGCGAAGTATTGTTTGTGCCACTCTGCCTGCATTACCAAAGCTTATATCCAGACCTGATCTTCTGCTTTCCTGACCATGTTTCGTCTTTGACTCCATTTGCCTGCTGCCCGAATCTCGCCTGAATCCTGACGTCTCTAGTTTCCTCTCTGATGCTCCCATGCTTATCACTGACAAACATGGGACCCAGCTCTAGCTTTGTAGACGTTTAGCTGTGCTAGTAAAACCTGCTTGACTGGAACCAGCCTTCTGCCTGTTCTTGTGACACAAATACTGGAATCTCTAACTTTAATTCCTTTGTTCTCCAACATAAACCTTGAATGAGAGCTAAACTGTTTATCTCTGATTTCATCAAGAAGCTTTGCAAACTGTTATGCTTTCATGACAGTTAACAGCAGTGCACTAAGAGATGCTGTCACATTAGTGCAATGCATCATGGGAGATGGAGTAAAAGCAGTGGTGCTGATGCCGAACAGACTCACGTCTCTGAGCTTCGTTATTTTATTCACTTTCTGCATGGTCTGACACTGGATCCTATGGGAAGCTACTAGGGGTGCAAGGATGATCCATGGGTCATACAGATCACTGGCCCGGGTATTGCACAGAAGTGTGAGCACCCCCCCCCCCCTTTTTCCCTTCACACGCTTCATTTAAAAACAGTTATCTGTTTACATCGAATGGGATTAGCGCATAAAATTAGCCTCCTCCTCTTTTGTTTTGTCAGAGTCTCTGCTGGATATTTTTCCAAAAGTGTGTGTTGGGTTTTTCTTGCCCTCCTTATGAAATACATGAAAGATGCTGAGAAATCCAATATGTTTACGTAAAAAAAAAAACTCCACAAAGACGTCGGCAAACTACTCAGTGTGAAAATTCTGGTGATGACATATGTTTTATAACAGTGAAAATTAATAATTTTCTGTGGCACACTAGTGTTCCATGAGAGATGGCCAGGTTTGCTGCAGAAAATTATTAATTTTCAGGCACACCTGACCATCTCTCAAGGAACACTAGTGTGCCGCGGCACAATGGTTTAAAAACACTGAGCTAACCCTTTAAACACTTAGTCACCAGGCTCCAGTTTAGCAGAACTGTGGTAATCTAACCCAAAATGTGATGTCCACGCATGTGGATGCCAAGTCTTGGGAGGATAACACTTGTGCTATCCTTTGCACTTTAACATTGGGAGTTGGGTCATCTAGACCCCACTAAACAGTGCGCTGAACCTTTTTTCTTCAATGATTTCTGATCTTCACTGGTGTCCATGGATTACATGAAATCCTCTTCACCTTTATCCGCCTTTTTCATGGTAAGAATAACATGTCAATGGTCATCTTGACCCCATAGGATAGCACAAGGGTTAAGAGAGTTAAACATATTGCATCTGTGAAGTTGCTCATAATTATTTCAATTTCAGATTGAGAATGTCTTTGATTTGATTGCAGTTATGTGCACTGTAGTTTTCTTTTTTTTTTTTTTTAAACATAGCAGTTTAACATTCAATATTTTTGGTGTGAACTAAATAGGTTTTAACTTTTATTAGTCAAAAACTTGATTGAACTGTAGAACTACATTACATTTGTAAAAATGTGGTTTGTTACCAGCAATCAACCCTATTTTTTTGTTTTAAAGATGGAGATCCTTTTGTTTCTTTGTTTACACGATTGGACTAATCTAAAAGTCAAACTTATGTCATAACTTACCAAATAAATACATGAATACATAATAGGAATTGAACAGCATAGACCTGGCTTTCCATCATTATTATTGTTTACAGATACATTCAAAAGAGAGAAGAACAAATAGGCACAAATACGTTCTTCAAGGTGTTACACAAAGCTAACAGAGACGTCCTGGGTGAAAAGCTCTGAAGGAAGTCAGATAAAGTGCTATTATTAATAGACCGACTGTGTTTGCCGTCTTGATAAACCCCTCTTCTCAAAATAGAGATTTGGGGATGAGACACCAGAGATACGTGGGACAAGGGTGTATGTGTCTGAAGGCAGCTATAAAAGTGTTATTGTGACCTTCCCCTCAGCTTGCTCATCTTACTTTTAGTCTCCAGACCGCGTGTCTTCTCCAGTCTCCCTCCATCACCTTTCCTCTCGTCTTCATTTTTCTTTCATCTCCATCATCCACCCCTTCCTTCAGGTAAGACTAGACACATGGCTCATGAAAGGATCTGCTAACAAGCTATTTGTCCTGGAAACTGAGCTCTAATACAGCAAACAGAACAATAGTGGTTGATTATCTGTGACAAACAGATGTGGTGTAACTGATTAATTTTACAAATGAATAAAAATAATGAAGTATCATTTGGGTATAGAAATGAGTACATGAGCAAGGTTCTCAAATTGATTTTTTCTTAAAGGGAGTCTGAAATGTAATGAAACACAGATCTGGAAATCTAGTCCAAGAATGAATCCATCATGAATCCCATGATGGCTTCATTTATTTCCAGCTATGAAAAAAACATAGTATAGGTTAATATTGAGTATAGTTTTGTCTTTCATCTAGATGCTAAGTTAAGGTAATTTTGGAGTTGAAGTAGGTTGACACACATTTGCATCAATAGGTTGCACGGGGTTAAAGAAAATTCAAGCAAAGCATCAAGATGAATGAGCCTCTAACAATAATGGCCTAATGTGTTTTTAACAATAAGCCAGAAAAGTTTTTTTTTTGGTTCACAATGGAATCACAGTTCATCTTGGTTTCTAGAATCTGCATTTTTTCCATACCTGCAAAGTCCCGTCTGCATGTCTGTCTGTTAGGAGACAGCCTGAAGTGTGTTGTTTTCGTGGCTCATGTGTCACAAGCGACAGGTGCTTTGTCTCTGAGCCCCTGCAGGACAGATCAGACCAGGATCAAAGGGAATTTTTGCAGATTCTGTTAATTATTTTCATATTTCTTAGATTTTATATAGGTATAGTTAATTTCATATTGTGTTACAGCAATGATCTGTTCTTACTTATTGTCTTTGATGAGAACTGAGCCAATATCTAATAACAGAAAGGTGTGTAGAACAGAATCTTATCCTGAAGAAATTACGTTCTGATTCTACAGAATTGCTTTTCAGTCCCTTGTGAGGTTCTGCCTTTTGATGAAAAGACATGTTGTTGTGTTAAAAATCAAATATACTTTTCCATCACACTGCTCACACTCATTGCTTTGATTGTGGGAACGTCCTTGAGGAACACTCAAGGCTACAGTGAGGAATACAGAGCTGGCTGAAGAATGATGTGCACTTTGGGCTTTGCACGACAGGACAGAGCAAATCTATCATCTGACATACACAGACTCAAAGCTTTTGTAACAATAACGTAAGCATTTTTTTTCAAGCATCAGCTTATATCAGAATAAATAAAAAAAAGTAGTTTGTAAGTTTTATTTAAAATGCTTATCAAACTGGAGCAACAAAGTTTACATAAAAAAGGAAAAGGAATCGATATCCTTTGCTGAATGTAATATTTTTGGTATTTAAACCACTATTACTTTGAATCAGTTTGCTTTTAATACAGAAGAAAATGAATGATAAGTTTGCCTCTGTAACTTAAACCTGTGAATGTGGTGACATGTCAGGGTCATCAAGTGTTCCCAAAGTCCAGCAGTAATTCTAGTAGAACTCACAATAGTTTCATTGTTTTGTGGGAGCGTCACTGATTTGTGCCTAGCATTCAGAGATTTCTCCAGATTATTTTTTCTTTGTTGATCACTGTCACCTAACCTTGAAGACCCACCCTAATTATAATTGTGTTTTTGGTGTTTAATGTGTTCTTGTGGAATTTTTCTGATGGATGACAGAGAAAGAAAATTAAGTTAAAAATTACATTTTAAGTACTTGATTCAAATCATTGTGAATCAGGATCAGACAAAGAAAAAACCTATTTGAAATAGATTGTCTCACATGGAAAATACACTGGGCAGGCCACAAGCCCCCTGCTCCAACTCAGCAACGAGGAGGCAAGGGGGTTGCTCCATGCCGACTGTCCCAGAAAACAGCATAATGAAAATTGAGACCACTGGGAACGCTTTAATAATTAATCCAGAAGAGAGGGACTTTAAGTGTATACAGTCACAAATTGGATACAGTAAAAACAAAGAGTTGAATTCTTTTTGATACCACCAAAACTTTTTTTCTCACCCTCAGTCGCTCTTGACCCCCCCATACAAACAAGGAAAGTAACTGCTGTCTCAAGAACTGGTGGTGTAGGACCCAATATGCAGGCGACGAGGCTTGGAGGCAGAAAGTAAACATTTAATAAAAGTCTAAATGTGGAAAAACCCATGGAGAAACAAAAAGTCGATCATCTGACAATAAAGAACGGAAAAACAAGGGTCTGAAGACAGTTAACAGAAATGAGAACAGCTGTGGATGATCATCAACATGGACCTGAACTGACTGACCGGAGACAACTCAAAACATCATCAACAACATTAAAAAGGCTAACTAAATTGCACAATCCTCACAGTACCCCTCCCCAAATCAGACAACAACAACACTTGGGAGGAGGGGACCTGGAGAAGCAATAGCGCAAGAACAGTTCAAGTTCCTGCAGCCCTGCAGCAGTAAGCAGTTACATGGAGAACCCCCATGGCACAAAGAGGCAGGGACATGAAGGGGAGCAGCCCCAATGACCCTCCTTGAGAACAGAGACATGAAGATGAACAGCCCTAGGCTCCCCCCTTAGGAATAGACACGTGAAGAGGAGCGGCCCCGGCTACCCTTCACTGGAACAGGAGACTACATATAGGATGGTTCCAGCAATCCTCCTCCAGAACAGAAGCATGGAAGTGGCATGACACCATAAAAAAAAGCAGGAAACCTGATCTGACATGGCCTGATATAGACTGCAGTAGCAAAAAAACCACCATTGCAGCAGAAATTTGACTGCTGTGTTCAGGGTGAGGAACTAGACCAGGACCCAATATGCAGGAGACCAGCCTTGAAGAAACTTGACATTTAATAAATAAACATGAAAAACCCATAGAGAAGGTCACAAAACAGAGCAAATGACCAGATACTTATGTAGTCTGAGGACAATTCATAGAAAGGAAAACAGCTGTGGGTGATTATGAATGTAAACCAGAAATGACTGAGAGAGAACAGCTCAAAACATGAACAAAAACATCACTAAAAACAGACGAAACTGGACAATCCTCACAGTCTCTTGCAAACGAAATGAAATTTTACTGTCCCTGTCCCCAGCCCAGATAAAATTTGGAGATGTGTGGGTATGGGAATCCAGCATAAAAACTCTCTGTTGAACCACATGTGCGAATCAGTGAAAGCTTATTGGCTGTAGCGATGCCTGAACAACAACATCCTTCACATCTTCCCTTCTTCTGCAAGAAAGAACACACAGATTAGATAACGCTCATCTAACATGTATAGAATTTTATTTTTTATTTTTGTCGATGAGTGAGACAACATCCTATATAAAAATGATGTGACAAAATAGAGAAATGTTGAAAGATATATTTTGGAAAAGCAAAATAAGACCAAACACAACAGTGGGTTCACTCCAGTAAGCTTCTAGTACAAGAAGTCACATTGGTAATCAATGTGGACCTGAAAATCTGCTTGAACTCTGTTCCCTTTCAGTTGAATAAAAGGTGGTTTAGCATGGAAACGTTTGAAAGTAAATCACTGAGTCTAATGCTTTCACATCCGTATCCCTGGTGTGTGTGACACCTTAGAGTGTCACACACACACACATGATGCCATGCTCATTACACCAAAAGAATTCACCAAATATGCAATTTGTCAGCTTTTTATTTATTTATTTATTGGCATTAGCTCCAAATTGAACTCATTACGCTCTTTAGTGACATCTAGTGATATCTGAAGGCTACTGCATGGTACAGCAGTCATCAAGGGTCGAATCCCACCCCCCACCCCCAACCCCCAACCCCACATGATAACATATCTTAATCATCTTAACTGAGTTTGCAAATTTTCTGGAAACCTGTGCATTTTCTGGTACAGGAAGTTTTCATTTATTGTATTTTTTTTTCTCTTGGCCTCTTTCTGATTATGTTCCTTCATTGTCCTCTGTGTCTTTTCCTCCTGCAGGCAGAATGGTAATGACAGATCTGCTAAAGCCTGAGGAGATCAAGAAAGCTCTTGATGCCTTTGCAGGTCTGCAAATTTGATACAGTGAAGATGATGACCTTAGCATAAAAAAGATCATAGTATTATTTTTGAAAGTTTTGCTTTGCCTCATGCAGCAGAGACATTCAACCCCAAAAAGTTCTTTGAAATGATTGGGATGAGGGCCATGACTGCTGAAAATGTCAAGAAGGTCTTCCAGGTTTTGGATGTGGATGGGAGTGGATACATAGAGGAGGAGGAGCTCAAGTAAGAAACTCCAATACACCAGGTTTGTCATTTTTCTAAGGTCTTATTGGGGAAACTTTTTTTTGCAGGTTTGTCCTAAAGGGCTTTTCTAAGGATGGCAGAGATCTGACTGATGCAGAGACAAAAGCATTCCTCCAAGCTGCAGACAAAGATGGAGATGGAAAGATCGGCATTGATGGTACCTCTCTGTTACTCAGCCTGCTAGTGTTTTGCTTTTAATCCCAATGTAGATCAATGACTGTATGTGAGAACTGGACCGAATGATTGTGACATTATCCAAAGAAAATGAATTACTTCCAGCTCCAATGAAATTAAGTCACTTCAGTCCCATTTTTTCGCTATACGGATGTTGACATGTTGGAGCCAGAAATCATCAGTAAGCAGAGATTGGTCTGAGTTGGTCTGATCGGTCTTGCCAATCATGAGTGAGCTTTGTGGAAGGCCACACCCAGACCACTTGAAAGTGAGCTTGGGGGGAGTCTGTCATATGTTTTGAACGTTTAACGTGCATACTTTTATTGATTGGTCTGTTTATAATTTGAATAACTTGCACTAAAGAAAAATGATAATGGAAAAAAAAAAAACTAGTATCAGCAAGAAATATGAAAAAAAGAGGATTATCAAGAATGTATTAAAAAAAAAAAAGGTATCAGAGCAAGAATGGTTATTCTGATAAATGGAATGGATTAATAGCTTTTTATTTCTCAGTAGAACTCTATGGGATTTTGCCTTCTTGGAGCCAGCAGGTACTTCCTGTTTGGAATGTGAGGGGGGATCACTCAGTCCAGTTCTCATATACAGTCAATGGTGTAGATCAGAAGTTTATGTTGTTTGACAATTTCTTTTTTGGATCCTCTAGAGTTCGAGGCTTTGGTGCACGAGTAAAGGGACTGTTCAACCCCTTCTTCCTCATCCTCTCCATCCCTTCATTCATATCTTGGAACTGCCACCTTCCAACTCCTCTTACCTCCTTCTGGACCCCACACACGGAGGCTGAAACGGAGCCATGAGGAGAAACATGGAGGCATAAGAGCCAGCAGTTTCCTTAATAACGTTCCTTTTCCCACATACCACTCAATGATTTATCAGGGTAGTCAGTGGTTCAAAAACAGATGGTGCTTGTGCTGTTGATGGTGTAGATGTTAAAAGACTCCTTGTGCACGGTTTCTGCGTGTTGACATATCAGCTCGCCTTTTCTTTTCTCTTCTCCTTTTTGTCCATCTTCCACTCCCTCCTTCATTTTACACCTGCAACTCTGCTGATCGACTGATCAGACCATGTAGTAAATCATTAACAAAAACTGTGAAGATGGAAATGGCACATCATCAAGAAATCACAATAAAAAACAAAAAAAACAAGTTTCGTCTTGACTTCTTTTTGCACTGGAATAAAAAAAAACTATAAATATGTGAAATAAACATGTTTATTTACTTTGATTGAATACAATGAAACTAGAGTTTCAGTCCTTGACTGTATATGAGAACTGGACTGAGTGATCCCTCCCCCCCTCGTGCTTCACACAGGAAGTACTCGCTGCCTCCAAGAAGCCAAAATTCCATAGACTTCTACAGAGAAACTAACAGCTATTACTCAGTTATTCCATTTGTCAGAATAACCATAATTTTGCTCTGATACCTTTTTTTATACGTTCTTGATAATCCTCTTTTTTTCTGAAGCACAAGTTATTCAAGTTATAAACTGACCAATCATATGCCTCAATAAAAACATTTAATCTCATGTTGAACATTTAAAAGATTTGATTGACAGATTCTCCAGAGCCCCGCTTTTAAGTGGTCAGAGTGTGGACTTCCAGTAACTGACTCCTGATTGGCGACAGTGGTTGCCATAGAAATGTTGATTCAGATCGACTCAGGCCAATCACTGCTTACGAGGGAGGCCACAATTCTTGATTGAAAAACAGACCCATATGTTACATCAATCAACCGAATTGTGGGGAAAGGGATTTGTTGCATCCCTACAACATACCAGTATGTTTACATTGAAAGTGTGCTACATTTACGAAGGTTTTAGTATTTATTGTTTATTACATTACATCAGGCTTAGTATAAGCCGTCATTTGGCTCCAACATGGCGACATCCATATCATGAAAAAAGTTGACTGAACTGACGTCATTTAGTTGGAGCTGGAGGTAAAGTGTTTTCTATGGATGATGGATGTAACACTCAGTCCAGTTCTCATATACAGCCAATTGTTTAAATACAAATCTCATATAAAGATATAATGGAGTAATTAGTTGCAGCTTTATACAAACCATGAGAACAATACAAACAACGGAACAGTGAGCCGACAAACAACAAAATAGACACTTATGACTCCTGTTTTCTAGTGTTACCAAAGCAACCATCTACTTTATGTTTTTACCACAAGACACAAACACATCACTACTTCATACCTGTAAAAAGAATAGCTAAAACAGCTCAAATTTGTTTTGTAGTATTTAGAAGAAAGAAAATATCACTTCTTTTCTGTGTTTGGTGTTAAACATCATAATGTACAAAATTTCTTTGAAATTCCTGTGAACAAAGCCAAAAACTTGTCTCTGTTTACGTCAGAGAGGTCTACAAAAAAGCACATATCGTCTCCACATCCTGACCCCCCCCAGCTCTGATGGATCAGTGAATATGAGGAGCAGATCTGTCATTGGTTGTTGTGGGACGAAGCTTTACCGTGGCGAACGGGTTTGTGCCCCTGAAAGGAAAGGATGATGGAAAATGTTATAGAACACCTCTCATGCTTAGCTGCTTGCACACATAAAACACACACATGATCCAGGGTTAGGAAACTAACACCGCACCGGCCCTGCCTGCCGGTTTTCACTGTGGGAGTTTTTACAGCTCAACTTTCCGCGTGTTGAACTGTGTTTGCTGCAAAGACGTATTGACTTCATAGAATGAGGTGAAGGGAAGTGGAGTTTTGTTTAAGATGATCATCTAACTGTTGCAGCAAACAATACCCTCAATGCATGACTGCAAAGATAGTTTCCCACTTAAATTAATGTATCGTTCTTTTTTAAACACATAATTATAATTATAATCAATCTTTTATTAGGTGGCTATTGGGAAATTGGTCTGTTAGTGAATAAAACTGTGGGTTACCTTGGAAAAAGAGGGTTTTCAGCTGCTCCCATAGGTGACAATTTCTGGAAAAAAAAAAAAAAAAAGTGCATTAAAATATGTAAAACATAAGGAACACTGATAAAAAAAAGAAGAAAAAAAAAACTACCTGAGCATCCAATGTAGGCAGAGGAGAGACTGATCGGAAATCTGCGGAGCCCCTTCGGAGGTTCTGACTGAATGGAGGGGGTGGAGGTGGAGGCTTGGTCTCCATCGGCGCTTCCAGCTTCTTGTCAGGAAGGGGAGAGATGGTTCGGACGTCCACAGAGGCTCTGCGGCTGGCTGGTGCCGGGACTGGGACATCTCTATAACTCTTGGCCTCTGAGTGCTCAGAGTCCAGCAGACTGTTCATGCTGTAGCTCCTGACAGAACCGCTGTGACAAGAGGAGGGCTGTGAGAGTCCTGAGCTGCGTATACAGCAGCGTATGACGCCTGTACAAGAATGGGCTTGAAAGTGCGTTTAGCCCATGGTATTCACACTGGACAAGCAGGGAGGGGCTTCTGCATTGTATTCTTTTTCTTAGCGCATCTCCACCACCTACAGTTGGAAGGGGCTTGGTGTGAAATGTCAAAGCTGTACAAATCTTGAATCTTGAATCTTGCTCCAGGCTTTTTCCTTCACAGCTCGATTCTGATTATTGAAAGACTCGGTGTCATAGAATTCCGGCCGGGCACAATTGTTAATTTCTCCTCCATGGTCAAATTTCAAACAATTGAAACCTCTGTGAATTTAAGGGGTCGCCATCTACATCACTACCAAATCTGAGTCCCAATTTGGTAAAGTTTAACTAGTTTAACTTTCAATGTGCGTTCAATGCCCGTTTTGTAAATAGAGCCCAACAACAAACTACAAAATGGTGCATGTACTGGAGAATTTTGCAGAAGCCAGACACGTACATTCACACGCGTTTACATAGTAGCTGATTGAACGCAGTGTTGCTGAGGGGGGTGTGAACGTACCTTCAGTAAAAATTTGGAGGCACTGCTTTCAGAGTTTTTAACAACTTTCTAAACTTTCATTTCATAAGGATGGAAGTAATTTATCATTTAGTTGGTTCTGTTGGTGAGCTGGAAAAACTGATTTCAAAATGCAAATACACAAAGATCTTTGCAGACATCTGCACAGCACTATCAATACTAACCTGGTAACTAGAGTGTTGGTGAAATCCTCAATTGGAGCCACATATGCAGCAGGGAACCAACCCTGCCTGGAAGGCAATGCACCAGAACCAATCAGACAAAAGCAAAAACAAAACAGACATTTGTGAGAAATTGTAAAACGGTGCGTCCACTCATAGATACACCCACCGCAGGGTACTTTCAGTGCGCCCGTACAGCCAGCCGTTACGCGGCTCCTGGACCAGCACAATGATGGTTTCTCCCCTGTTGAAGGGTAAAAGCTTTGGGTTGGAAGAAGATGGGTGAGACACCACAGCCCTCATGGTTCTACCCGCTGCCAGACCCAGAGATTCTCCAACCGAGCTGGAACGAGAGCGGCTGGGGAGAGGAGATGGTGCTGCAAATGGAAAGAGAGAGGAGAAAAAAACTTTACAACAGGAGATTTCTTAGAATTCAGTTCAGTTTTCTTTTCAGTTTATTGTAAAGCATCAGATTAAAACCAAGGCTGTCTCCAAGCATGGAAAAAAAGCAACAACAAAAAAAAAAGAGACAGAGCTTTATTAATTATAATTTTCTTTTCAGAAACAGTAAAGATATATAATTAAAAATTTTCAGCAAATACAAAGGCAGCTTGTGGCTCTTCTTTGGCTTAAATGTTCCCAGACATTTGCTTTCACATTAAAACGGTTGGAATAAGTACTTCTACCTCTCACCTCTAGAGGGCACTCTTCCCAGCGCCTGCTGCTCCCTCCTAGCCCAGGACATGTCCTCATCTCTGGCAACTGTCTGCAGCAGAGATGTCACTGAACCTCTGAGCTTTGCAGACACACAAAAACATTATAAATGATAAAGTCAATGGCTTATTTAGAAATTAACAGAAACTTTCCCTAAAATGTTTAACTTGTGTTCACAGAAACACTGAAGTATTTTTTTTTATAATGCATTTGAAAAAAAAAAAAACAAGCAAAATAAAAACCCTGTAGCTAAAAAGCTACAAATATATTTCTTCAATTTAATTTCTTTAAAGTTCCTAATTAAAAACAGTGATCTTAACTGCTTAGTGAATAAATTGATTTTTAATCACGTGCAAAGCTTCATTTTTATGTATGTGCAAAACACTAGCAAAAATAATTACTGGTATTAGCCTGACATTATGAATTACAAGTGTGAAATACTGTGACCAAAAAAGAAAAAAAAAGAAACACTCATGCATGTCGAGAGCAGGTCATCCTCCAGTGAGGCGTGGCACGCTAAACCTGAGCCTCTGATATTACCTACTACAACCAGTAGCAGTTATGTTACACCTGTGAGACATAGGTGCCAGGAGTTGATAAAGTGTTTTAAAGGGTTTATATCATGCAAAGCAACCCTTTTGAGCTTTTAATTGTATTATATTGTACAAAAAAACAACCTTAAAGTGGTGTTTTGACCCTATCACGCATTTCTGAGCATTCCTCTCAAATCCTGCACCAGCCCCATCCAATCCACAAAAAGTGGGTTCTCTCATTGTGACGTAGACAAGTGGGGAACAGCCCCGTCCAGAGTCTGCGCTGGCTAACACACACACGCTCTCCCTTTTAGCCAAATTCTTTTCTGCAGAGCAGCATGAGCTCATCAAATTTTGCCTCTGAGCTGTGGGCTGTTTTTGCAGAACCCCGCCCATTGCTGAGAGGCCTCTGTTTACAAACTCTCTGCTGCTAGCTTACAGCCCCAACCTAACGTTAGCAGTGCAACAAAAATGGTGAGCAGTATTGGAGCGATCCAGCCATACAGTCTGGAGACAGATGACATACATGCATCTAGTTGATTATAAGTGGATGGATCAGAGGGGAGCAAAAAGCTTGTGGCCTGCCTGGTGTTTTTTCTACCTCACAACCACAAGCATCTAGTGACATTTTTTCTTCTGTTCCTGATTCACAATGATTTGAATAAAGAAATACTCAGAAATGTAATTTTGAGCTTAAATTCTTCACATATGTCCTCCATCATGAGAAAAATGCCACAAGAAAAAACCCAAAACACAATTTTCATTGGAGTGGATATTTAACTGAACATGTATATAACATATATGACACGTTAGGCTTTTTGCATAGCTATTAATAATGTGAGGCACAGAAAAAAAACCACCAAAATTAAATTAGTCCTTTTCTTATTCTTAATATAAAGCTGGCTTTCTAGACTTGTGATTTTTTTCAGTGTATTTTAGGAGCTTCATTGCACACATGAAAGAAAATCGACATAAAGAAAAAACTTAAACCAAACACGTTTTACTAATATTTTTTCTTTTTTCCAAGGAATTCTTATAAGAATTTGCAATACCCTGAACATTAAGTCAAATAGTCCAAGTGTATTAACTAAGAATAGTTTCATAATCAAAAGTAAACTCCATTAGCTTCAGAAATAAATAGAAACAGCTTTATCGCGGCTTATTTAAGAAACTAATTTAGTAAACTGGATTTTGAACCACGAAGTAAAATAAATAAAAACTAAAGTGCCCCCTACCTGTGCTTCTTGATCCAAATGGGTGGATGTCTGAGAGGTGGTGTCCTTGCTCTCATTCACTTTCTCCTTCCATCCATCAGCTTTTTGCTGGAGGGACACACCAGTCTAAAATAACAAATGAGGAACAAGCTTCTCATTAAACTTCAACCTAATCATGCAGCTGCAGGATTAAGATGGAAGTCAGTTCAATATTGCAAATGAGTCTTAAATCACAGCAGATGTTGTTGTAATTCATATGACGCATCATTGCTGGAATGAAAATGTAAATGTCTTGGTTACATGGAAAACACTGCTGACACCCTGCTGAAGCAAGAAGCTCAGGAACAGCGTCCTCTAGTGGCGTGGCTACAACTGACTAATAAGGAGAAGCCTGAATCTACGGGACATTTTCACATTTAGTGTTGAAAGATAGCTTATTATATTTGAACATTCATAAATTGGTATTTTAGAATGGGTTAATATACCAAGGTCTGCACCATAACTGCTTGTGACCAGTGTCTGGGATGATTGATAAATGTTTGATTTGATTTGATTTGCTTTGAAATGGTTTATTTCAAGCAATCAAATAGGAATAATACACAAAAACAATACAATCATCAGTTCTACCTTCATACAATAACTAATGAAACTTAGGATAATTAGACATAAAATTAAATATAGCTAGAAAGGGAGTGGAAGGAAGCAAACTTATATAATCCCACCCCTGTTCTACTGTAACCATTTTATTACATGATTTATCATTATCCAGTTACTAGCTTTTATCAGACAGAATTAAGAATCTTGAAATATCAATAAAGCACATGACAGAGTTCATCAAAACCTTCATTTTGTTCAGCCTGTGTTTCCTCAGACTGCAAAGTTACCTTATTAATGAGGAACAGAAGTGACTGAGTGAGTCCACAGTGCTTCTCCGCCAAGAAGCGATACCTCCTCTGCTCCTCCTTCAGGATCTCCTGCTGGCTTTGCCGTAGGTACAACATGTATTCACTGTTCTCCTGAAAACAAGTGAAGACACAAACGTTGCATCACATATTTAGGAATGGATAGTTTGAATGTGTGTATTTGTAAACCTTGGTTGTGAATTTGCATTTTGTACTTACCAAAGAATCCCTGAACGTTCCACGCCTGAGTTGTTTCTCCAAAGTCTCGGCCTGGTTCCTCACCTCCATCTCATACACTTTGCGACTTCCCTGCAGCACAAGGACCAGCTTATTTGAACAATGAAACATCTTCCTGCTTCTGCCAGCTGGAATGTTGGCAGAACAAGTTTCAGCTGTGCTTTCTTCGCTTTCTAGCGTCTAATCTCAGCAGGATGAGAAACTTCAGTTCACTTTCTGGATTCCTGACGCATGAGAAAACTCTCCCATGTAGAATGCTTATACCATAGCAGCTGCTTTTTCTTTTGTGGTTCAACATGTTTATTATTTAGGAATGTGATCAAATCTGTGACCCCTACAAGGAATAACCTTACAACTTTTTGGGTTAAAAAAATAAGTGAAAATTCTTTCTACTTTCTGGAAGATTTTTTTTTCTTTTTCACAACTAATACTAATTCCAGGCAGCAGTTTAATTTTCCAGATCCTTAGGTTTTAGCTTGAGCTTCTTTAAAGTTTCATGAACAAAAGTCAACGTGAAGCCAGATTTGTTTTTTTTTTTAATGGGCCAAGAATCTGTCATGTGTTTGATCAGTGTATGCACAGCTATTTAAAAAAAAACATATTCAAAAAGATACTTCAAACTAGTTTTCCTCACAGTCTATGCAATAACGTGCATGAAATGCATGTGATTTGTTTACATCAAAAGGAAAATGCATCCAAATCACAAAATACAACTAACAACTTTCTGAGTTTTCTCTAATTTATTAAAAAACTGCAATATATCTTGACACTAAATGCTGTCATGGATATCCAGGTTTCAAGGACACACAAGTAAAATAAACTCACATCAATGTATTCTTCATCCAGCTTGACATTCTTCTCCATTGCTTGTAACACCTCAACCTGAAACCACTGAAACTGCAGAAGAAAGGAAACATTTGGTGTCCTTTAGTTTATCAGGGTAATTATGTTGTCGCACTTAATCTACTGTATTTGCAAATGCGATGTTCCCTCAGGTTAGCTTTTTTTTTGCTACAGGCCATGTGTTGGTGGTTTTGATTTTTTGTGTCTGTCAATAAATGCCAACGAAATTAAGCAAAGTTAAACTGTGGAAAATGCAAGGAAAAACAGATTTCTAAAGAGAAACACAGACTTCTCATTTGTGATCCTACCAAATGAAAACCAACTTCACTTGCTGTTTTGAAGACTCACTCTGAGGAAAATTGTGATATGTTTTTAACATGTTCTTGTGGCATTTTTCAGATGAGGGAGGACAAATATAAAGACATTTAAGCTCAAAACTGTATTTCTGAGTGTTTCTTTATTCAAATCATTGTGAATCAGGAGCAGACATTTGAAAAAGAGCTTATATGTGACGTAGAAAAAACTTGTAGATGACTAGATCCATGTACCGCATGTCTTTGTTTTCCTCACTTGAACTGACATCTGGCTCAAAACTATACGACTGGGTAACTCTAATATTGCTTGCCATCTCTGTTGCTCCTGGGCTGCAAGCTAGTGTGACGGTGTGTAAAAGCTGGGGCGGGATTACCCCACGCCAATGGTCCCATCCACAATTGAGAGGCGAATTTCTTATAAACTTCTGCCGTTCTATGTTCTAGAAAATGCACATTTTTATTTAGACTAGAGATGGCATAATCATAATTAAGAGACCACTGGGAACGCTTTTATAATAGATCAAAAGATGATTAGAGTGGGACTCCAAAAGCTTTCTTTCTTACCAAAATGCTCATTTTAATGAAAATAAAAACGAGTACAGTGTAAAATCAAATTGCTTTCTGACATCAAAGAAAATACTAAACTTTTGAGCATTCATATTCTTTAATAATGTTGTCTAACAGCTAAAACCAGCAATCTGGAAAATATTTGTTATGCTGCAGGTTTCCCACATTTCCTGAGGAAAAGCACTGACCACTCCCTCCATTTCTGCAGTGAGTCGTCTCTGTGTTTCCGAGATCTGGATCAGGACGTCTCCTGTTCAAAGGAGAAACAGAGGACAGACCATCAAAACTAGACTAACTCAACAGCACAAAATGAACTTTAATACTTCCTAAAAGATGGGTTTTAATTATTAAGGAAGAGAATCTGTAATGTCTTTGTTGTATAAACATGAGAAGTGAGGTAGAACAGTGGGTGCTGTCATTCTGTGTGGTGGAAATCTTCTGGTAGAAGTCTGAGAAATTGGATATTACCCTCTAACTCAATGCTTCATGACTCCAGCCTTCAAAGTCTATGATCTGGCAAATTAAACAGTGAAGAAGGTGGAGCACAAGTGAAGCCTTTTAATGTTGGGGCCTCTGAGTGTGTCCGTTTTTGTTAAGGTAATGAACTAAGTGCAGCTGAAGGGCCAACTTCATCAATGATTCAAGTGAGGCCACTCAATAGGGTTTGTAGTCAGGCAGTGGATCCCTGACCTTCTTATGCAGCCAAACATATCAGACGCAAGTGCAGAACAAACACTCGCACCTTCAACAAAGACCTGTTGGTTCAATATGTGTTGTTGTCTAATGCCGTCATTCACCCGTCGGGTAATTGGGGAAGTTAAGCAAGCGGAAATACACACTCATGCACACACAAAAACCATGGCATGATGGGAAAGAAACAGAAATGTTCTCTGTTTTTTTTAAATACATTTTATTGCTTCTTATGAGAATAAAAGAGTGTCTAAAATCAATATACTATGTTAAAAAAGGGGCTTGTCGTGAACAGACTCAGATGGAGACCCTCTTACCGAGCGAGCGCGATGACAGTGTGTGGAGCGCCTGGTCACCCATCTTTGCCACAGCACTGAAGTAGGCCTCACTGCACACAGCTAAGGCTGCAGCAAAATCACATGCAAAAAGTCTTTTTCAGACAAAGCGTTTCATATCTAGACACAATAGTGTGAAAGTATTGTCCCACATTTTCAGAGTTTTTAAATAAGGTCACTTGCTGATGCTTCTTTAGAAAAACAAGCCTCAAAGTGCCGACAAGTGATACGTGCTTCTGATCTCGGAATAGCCCCATGCTGGTGAGTATTAGGTTTCCAAACTAACTATTCCAGGCTTTTGATGCAGAAAGCCGCATTAATAATGAAAACCACCAAAGTAAATTACTAGTTACACATGATAAAGGTTGAAGAAGCAAAGAGGAAGCGAGTTAACAAGTAAAACGTTTGTTGAATAAAGCAAAAGTTTAAATTCTGCTTTTTTTACATTCATAATCATTGTTATTTCAACTTTTTTCTGATAGTGACATGCAGCTTCTGGAAATGTAAAAAAAGTAGTTGAATTAATTAATTAAATATTCAAATAAAAGCATGCTCTTTTATTGATAAACTAGCTAAAATGAAAGTTCTTATCAAACTCCACAAGGAATCTTTGAAAAATCACTTTTTATAACTTAAATACAGATCAATAAACAATTTTTTCATTTATAAAATGTACGTTTTGATTTTTTGCATTATTAACCCAAATCAGTGATGTACTTCAGTGAAACAGAGAACTCTCATTACAACCAGTAGTTAACTTTAAGCTACCTTACTGCAAAATTCCCACTCTCTTCAGACAATGAGTCAAACTCTAGCTGACTTTATTTGATCATCATTATATTTAATTAATGTAATGTGACGTGTGTGTACTGTATGTTTTACACTATCAAAGACAAAAGTATTATCTTCTTTCATATTTTTGCTAAGTTTTTCTAATGAGTGTATTACTTGATATCAGAAATGGGTTTCATATGCGTTGGTCTTGTAATATTTTGATGGTACTAGTCCGTTATTTTTAATGCTTGAAATAAACCAAACCAAGTCAAATCAAATCAAAATGTCAACAGTTCAGCGAAAACCTCCAGAAAAGAAACACTACAAGAGATTTTGTGGCCCGAGCAGCAAACAAATGACTCCCTTACCTTGAAAAGCTTGAACATAGCTGTTTCCAAGAGCAACAAGTTTCTCGAGACCTGGGTTGAAGTGCTCCATGAGATTCTACAACAAACAGCGCACACTCAGAGTAAAACACCAACAGCAAAACAAAGCTGTGCTCTATTTAAGGAACAATGTGAACAAAATAAAAGATCAAAACTTACTGAGTAAACATTTAACGTTGATTTGTGCAGCTGGTCACTGGTGATCCCTGACATGGTGATTAGTTTGAATATGAAACAATTGGAGTAAAAACAATCCAGAAAGACATAAAATATGTACTCCCATTCAAAGTTGAAACACTTTTCCAAGGCCTTTGCAGCTCAGAGCCTCTCTTTCTGCTGCTGGTCCAAAAAGTGAGAACACCTGTCTGATTGGCTGACGGCACTTTCCATTCATTAGGGAGCTGCTTCTCCCCCTAGTCCCGGTGTTTTCATGGAAAGAGCCCGCAAGCATGTGCAGAGTAAAGAAAAGGGAGTAGGTGGCACCGATGTGACAACGTGAATTATTGAACGGAGACCTGGAAAAAAAAAGGTGCACGGGCAGCTTCCAAAGCATCTGTGACGTTCAGATTCCCTCCAGTAGGTGGACCTCACTTAATGTGAAGCAAGCCTCTCTGTTTGCACCTGAAATGCTCGGTGGAGAGGAAAAAAATACCTTTTGTCAGAGTCAAATAATAGATTTTATTATTTTTCTTGCAATTATGGTAAAGTAAAAAGAGCAAGTGGAACCTGAATAAACTTCTAAATAACTAACTAGCAAAGAATATAGCTAAGATAGTTTTATGGATGTTTTAAGTTGAAATGCTGTTAGTGTAATAGCAAACTCAACAAAGAATAGAGCTGATGAACAGCTTTACTAGACTGTACTGAGGAATTAAACAGAGTGGCGAACTCTTTTGTCTTTTTTTATTAATTTACGGTATTTGGTGTAAATATTGTAATATTTGTGACTCCATACAGAAGCTGTCTCTGTAAAGTGTTTTCTCTTCACTACATTTGACCTCAACAGCGCCTTTAGCTCAAACATAAAGGAAAGTTATGTATAAACATAAATCTTAGCAGCCAGCAAAAAAGGAGCTATTTTTCAAGACTGTCCAGGTCATCATAGAAGACACTTTCTCTGCCGGCTTCTTTCTGCTGCTCCTGGCAGAGACTTACAGTGTCCAGCACAGTTTTCAAACGGCGACTGAGGGCAGCGAGATGAGGCTCAGTCAACAGAGGAGCCACCTTGTGAAGAGGATCGGTGGACAGCGAGGCCCTCATGACGTCGCTGATGTGATACTGAGGCAAAGACAGGAGACGGAGACGAAGCCAAGTCGAACGACGGATTCTAGAGAACGAGCAGAGGGGAAAACAACACATGGAAGCAGCTTACATGAAGCTTTTAACTTGAATCGATTCTGGCTCATTTGTCATCAATAACCTTTTTATATTATAACTGAAGATTGTGATCATATTAAAAAAGATGAAAATGTGATTACGTACCTGCAACACTGTTGAAGTGGGACTAAGATTGAAGGCTCATCTTTGGAGTGACGCCCAAATCTGCAGTGATAAAACGATACAGAGCTCCTTCCAAATGCTGTTACTTTAGGTCAACAGTAGAACAAAATCCACCAAGACGGCTCCAACACTCACGCCCTCCCATTGTCGAGATGCAGCAGGAAAGTGCTGTTGCCAAATTTCTCAAAGGTTTCATAATGATGCCGGTCCATGTTACCTACAGGAAGACAAAAAGAGCTTTTTAAAAGAAATGCATCATGGGTACAATAATAAAAAAATACTTAAAATGTCTGGGTTGAAGTTTTAAATGTCATTTGTACATGTTTTGTGTTTTTTATGTGCTGAAATGTACCTAAATTGAACATTTTAAACAGCAATAAAAGCTTGGAAAGTAAAACAGAGACAAAATGCTGTCAATAAAAAATTTATTTGACATGAATTCATGAACCTGGGATTCATCACTACATCTGAACAATGATCAGATCCATCACTAAAGCTCACAGAGTACTCACTAGCCTCACTGTTCTCAAATTACACAAAACAGGATTGAACTCGGTGTGAAGGGGAACTTTTGTGATCATCTCAGCATCATTTAGCCCCCTGTTTCCATTCTGCCTCTCCTGCTGTGGATAGAGAGGGCAGAGGTAGACAGGCAGCTGCGCTCGCGGACCTGCAGCTCTAACATTGGCTGGATCCAACAAATATGAAGCGCTACAGGACAAGTGATCTGAAGCTGGGTCGGAGATTCTGACTCGAGCCTGCACACCAATGAGTGGCATCAAAGATGGCTGATGTGAGAGAGTGTCCTGCAGCGCTTCTCGCTGCGTATCCCACGATGCTCCTCTGATCTCAAGGCCACACAAATACACAGTGTCTGGAGGAAGCGTGGGTGGAATCCCTCCATGAGAAAAGACCTGAAAGGAGATTAAAAGTTAGAGAAAACTCTTCCTGTTTCAAGTAAACGTTTGCATTTAAAAAGAACATTTTAGTGTTATCTTTCCCCTCGTACCTGAAAATGCAGAGCCATTTCACTGATATATTTGTGATTTACTAGAGCAGCCTCCCTCATCAGTGCTACTAAGAAGCCGCGGGGCTTTTTAAAGGCAGATAGTCGGTAAGCACCAGGTGGATCTGTGGTACTTTCCTGCCAGAGATAAGAGCTGAGCAACGCTGCCTTCTTTTCCAAGCAAGCCAAATCAGTCAGCTGGAGGAGACAATTAGAGGACATCTTTTGTAGAACAGGCCCCTGGAGCTGTGAGATGAGGGCTGACACCCAGTCAAAGAGGCTGTTCCATTCCGCCTGCAGGAAATCACATATAGGACTGCGAGAATCACCTTCCGTGTTTAGTTCTGTGCTTTCTTTCTTTTGTGTCAGGTAATTCCTCAGAGCTTGCAGTCGGTCTCTTGTAAGCCTGTAGTCAGGCATTTTAGCATGCCAATTCCTGGTGATGCAACTTCTAAGCAACCCTGGAGGATTCTGGGAGGCCTGCAGCAGTGTGTTCAGGTTGTAGCTATTCATCTTTGTTATCTCTGAGACCACATCAGCACTGAAACCCAGCATGTCTGGATCGCCGTTTGTGAAACTTCCAAAATATTGATCCATATTCTTCAGCACTCCGGACAAATCTAAGAAACAGAAGGAGACACTGGTGGAAGCACACAGAGAAGAGTTTTGATGAATTTACTCTATATGAATTGCCCCAAATAAACTGAGATTTATGCAAAGAACCAACCTTTTTCAGCTCCCTATGATCATGCCCGTTTTTAGACAAATTGCATAACGGTATACACCTCTGCCTTTTATCTTTTTTCCCTTTTTTATGTAATGGAACCAAAACCCTTCTGGAGCATATGTCTGTTTTGATTGTAAGACAAATTCTTTTGCTTTGGCTTCACCTGCATTGATTTGATTTTTTTTTTGTTTTAAAGTTCTTAATTGTAGACAAGCATCCAACTTCTTCTCATTTTTGAGATGTTTGGTTTTGGTAAAACATGAATGTTTCAGACAATAAGCTTTTTTATGCTTTAATGTAATCTGTGACACTAATTAATACCATGGAAAATGTTTATTAGGTGTCTCAAAGTGTAACAGTGTTTATGTAAATGTCTGACTGAGAGGCTGAAGACCTCTGGATTATAATGCAAAATGTACTAAGCAACTTAAACAAAAGAAATGTATTAATAAAGAATAGGGTTGCTCAAGAAATGAATTCAGAAAGTCTTGATTTTAGCTCAAAATGGCATAATCATAATTGAAAAACCACTGGGAATGCTTTGAGAATAGATCCAAAGATGATTGGAGCGCGTTTTTAAACTGATATAATAAGAAGTATATGGAGGTTATGAACCCCGTTTCAATCTTTTGTTTATTTTCATTTGTTACCATGCAATTTCCTGACATAAACTCTACAATTAAATTTCAAGTTTTGTGAAAAAGATTGAGAAATTAAGAAGTTGCCTGTCTAAACAATGAATTTTAGACAATTTGGATACACATTTGCATAAAAAAGGATTGCTATGCTCAGACCCTAACAACTAATAACTTTAAGCATAACTCTTAACAATGTTAAGATTATAAAATGGTGTTAAGTCAGTGCAATGTGCTATTTGACTTAAGGTTTAACTCTTTTTCGAACAGTCGTCTAATACCTTTCCTGCTTGTTATCTCTTTATGTATCTGTATTTTTTTTTAATAATTACATGGCTCTTTTTTATATTACACAGCTCATCAAAAAAGATATCCTCTTACCAAAGTGCCCATGAGTGCTGATAATATCCCAAAGGACATGTGGCCCATTTCCTGACAGAGACTCTGCACCAAAGCAACACCTGGCAACACACTCCACGGCGTCCAGATCTGCAGATTCCACCACATGGCCACCATGCACCAAACTGACTGAGGAGAGGAACACACAGGTAATGTATGGTAGACCTTAAACAAGTACAGAGCTGCACTGATCTTCATAGCCTTACTTGCTAAATGCTGCAAGACTTTGATCTTGTCATGGCAGAGACAGGCAATGGAAATGCTTGCATCCACTAAAGCAAGAAGATCCTCCTGATTCCTTTTAAACAAAAGAAAATGCACAAAAATAAGAAAAATGTGTTTAATAAGAAAACATGACAACTGTGATGATCTCTTGCTGCCTAAACACATAACAGAAAAACTCAAAATAATCTTGTAGGAGAAAAAAACACATCTTGTCTGGTAAATTTCTCACCAGGGATATGTTCTTCCAAAACCCAAGTATTTACAGCTTTGTCTTTGAAGCAAGACAGAGTGGAAGATGACACAGCGGATAAACAGCTCCATGTTTTCTGCGCTGACATCTGAGCTGGCCTGTGTCTGACAGAATGACAATAAGTGACGCGTAGAACAGCTCAGCTCTTCCTTCAGATCCCAAGGAGAGTCACATGCCAGCAGCAAGGCCCGCATTCGCACCACAGCTGCAGAAAAGGCAGAAACAAATGGGTCACAATGCAAAAACGAAATCTAAGGACAATAAAAAGACTTATTTCTTTGTCTTTTTATCTGTCTCGCAAGAAAAACAATCCTATCAAGAGTTTTTCAACAGCAAAATAATCTTATTTTGAGAAAAAACGTCTACAAGAATTTTTCTCCTGAAGATAGGAACTCTTAGTAAGACTAATTTTCTTATCCTATTGAAAGATTTTTTTCTTATTTAAAGAAAATCTGCCAACGGGGTAAGAATGTATGACTCATTTCTTAGGGGCCTGTTTTTGCAGCAAATGAGCAAAACCTTAATTTATGGTTTTCATTTAGAAAAGAAAATGGATCAAAGTACATTTATTTAAGAACAAAAAAGAAAGACAAAAATTTGGTAAATTAATTGAAAATATAACCAGATGAGAGTTGAAAGTATGAATCTGCACAAATGTAAAAGTTACCTGGAATAGAGCATGAAGCTGTCTCATGAGTTACAAACCATAACCTAAAGCAGGGATGAGTCAGACATTTTCTTTCTGTACGAAGAGAGGATGCAAGCAGGTGAGTACAAATTGATTTAAAAATGTCTTTGTTTATGACAACAATTATATCAAATGTGACTCTTGATGGACCACAGACCTTCTGAGGAGGACATCAGCTGGCTTAAGGCCGCAACCAATTTATCATCCCAGTGATCCACAAGATGACAGCTGTAGAAGATAATCCAATGGCCTTCATTAACGGCTGTGTCCAGCAGTGACAGAACAGCCTCTTCTTGAGGTATTGTCCCACAATAGATAACTGTTAACTTAACCTAAAAGAGAGAAGATATTAACTCAAAAGCATTTGGGGGAAGCCACAAAAAGTAGATGTAAAATCCTTTAGGATCACCTTATTTTTTCCAACAACCCACTGTGACAGCTGACTTATCAAAGAAAGAGGATGAATGGTCGTATGTCCTTTTGGATTGGGAAGTGAAAGAATGACTGGTCCCTCATGGTTGACCAAATATCTTGCAAGAACTTTTGGGTTTCCAGTGTGGGGGGGCTCAGTAAGTTCTGCCCTATCAGGGGGGCAGAGCAGACATTCCTCTAAAGTACTTGCTAGTCCCTCCAAACAGTTTGGGAAGATGGTTTTCCAGAGTAGGGCCCGCTGCAGCAAGGAAAGATGGGAGTGGGAGCGACAGGGAACAGTCCCTACTACAGTAGAGGAGGGGAAACTCAGGTACTCCTTCCACTGCATGGGTGAGGTGCAGAGAGAGGCAATCAACCCACTAAAAGAGGGGATATGTTCCAGGAGGAGAAGCTGTGAATAGATATGAGGGGGTATCCAGCTGGGCAGTGTAATGGCAGAAACATCTGATAGCTTATTCTCAGTTACAGGCTGTTCCAAGTCTTCCAAACCTCTGATGAAGGCCAATCTCTCTGCCTCAGAGCAAAAGTTGTTGTGATTTAGCAGAGTCAAAAGTGCCAGCAGCTTAAGGACAGCAGCGTGGCTCTGGAAAAGGCAAGGGCTGTAATGTACAAGTAGCTGGAGTACCATTGTGTTCATAATCTCAGGTATTACACTGTTTGCTGCTTTTCCAGATATACACAAAAGGGAAGGTTTGTCTATTTCACAGAGGGCCTCCTGCATCACTTTGATGAAGCCCTGCAGGGAAAAGTAATAGGTGGGAGAAAGGCGGGACACTGCCTGCAGGGCCTGATAAAGGCCAAAGGGCAGTTCCATCAAACGACGGGGAGCAGCCAGCAGACGCTCGTGACCCTCCAGCTCCTCGCTGACACGCTCGACCTCGAGCTGAATTTTCCTCATTTCTTCTTCAAAAGCCGCCACGCGAGGAAGAAGTTCTGAGTCTTTCTGCAGCAGTGGACCCGACTGCAGGATGTGATCCATCACAGCATCCTAGAACAACAGTACATCATCCAGGGTTTCAGAATAAAACGGTGCTATGTATTACCTTTGATTTAGACCTTTTTTAAAATAGTTTCATTCAGGCTGAGATCTAGTCGATCTCTAACCCTAACCCATCTACCACGCTTGGGACTGGCACAAGCAGGACACTGGTTTGTGTTGAGGCTGCATTCATCTTTTTTTGTCTGTTTATTTGTCTGTCTGTCTATGCTTATGTTTTTTATTTTATTTTAACTTTTATTATATTTTTGTGTTTTTTGTTTGTTTTTTGTGGAGTTTTGTATGTGTGTTTTTCATTTCTTTAGGGAATTTGAAATTTTAGTGGACCATCACATATGGGGGGAGCAGTCATGGGATTCAGGGAGAATTGCCCCGCCTTGCCCATGCCTATATCCGGTCTTGGATTCACTACTGATATATTTCAATTTACAATGTTTCATCTGAAAAGGGTTTGTGATAAAAAAAATGTTTGCATGATTAAACTCTGTCTCTTAAAAAAAGTTTTCCTCCACAAACTAAAGATGTATTTAAAGAAGCTGAAGTGGCATAATGTACCAACATAAACATTCTGAGCTAAAAGTGTTCTTGGCCACCTTTTCTGCAGCCATTTTTCCACGCAGCAGCTGATTGTAATTCTTGAGTCGCAAGTGTTGAATCAGCAGCTCTCCATCCTCTGGCGGCAGCAGCTGTGTCAGCAGTAACTCCTGGATCTCCTTGGAACTGAGAGAGAGGTCAACCACATGTACTTCAGCCAAGATGGATGAATGGATCCCTGAAGGAAAGATAACAAAAGGTTGAAAAAACCTTTTGGCTTGCTATCAAACTTGTCACCAATAAGTCATTTTCACATCAGTATTTCTTTCCTGTAGAATGAGGCCAGTATGGTTATGTTTTTGCATTTATTCAAAAATGTCAGAGTGGACAGATGTGATGGCACTGCTTACCACTCCTTAGCAGCGTGATAGGCAGATGAGTGCTGAGAATTATGTGAAACTTTGAGGGGTGTGGCTGGGCAAGCTGCTGTGATCCTTCAAACCAACATCCAGCAGGACGCATTAGTTTTTTCAGAAACGCAGGACTGGGATTTGCTCTCTCTGCATGAGTAACCAGAACCTTCAATCCTAAAAGTAAAAAAAAAAATTCCAGTGTATGAAACGTAATTCAAAAAACAATAAGCTTTTTTTCTAATTTACCTTTTTCAGCAGCACAGTCTAGCTTTTCTAGCATCTCTGGGTCATCTGCACAAACAATGAGATCAAGGCCCGCCTCTTTTTCCAGGGTTACATTTTCGTCTGCAGAGATTATTAACATTGACTGTAAAATCCAGCACTTTAAAGAATTGATAGAACAATAGAAAATTCAATTTTTGGGAATAATTTTTTTTAACTCTGGTGAAATTCTCAAAAAAAAAGATGCAATATCATTTGTGAGATATAGATAGTATCGATTACGATACGTTGCAGGATTTTGCATACATTTTTGCTCACAACAATGTTAGTTTAAGATGTAAAACTATTGACACAAGTGTTCAGTAAAAAAGCGCCTTATTTACCCTCCGTCTTAAATTTGATCCACTTATTTTTACAACTGTGTAGAGCTGTATTAAAAGAATTAATTCTAAACAAACTTTATATTCTATTAAAGCAAGTAGTCATTTGAAAAAGAAAAAGAAAAACAATAGATGAGCTATTCTCATCATGTTTTGTAAAATTAGCTAAGCTTTTCCCGCCAAAAATGTGTTCTATACAATAGGTTTTTAGGGAAAGTTTTGATCATGCTAATGAGACAGGGGAGGTCTCAGAAATGCTTGTCTCAAATATGATATGAATGGGTTTATAGGGCTAACAAGATACTTCATAATGATGTAAAACCTTTGCATGTCATATCAAATTAAACTAGGATGTCTGAGGTGCGAGATTTAATCTACCTTAGAAACAAGTGTTCTGCATATGAGCAATTTGAATATGTTAGTGATAATTGTAATGCTCATCTGCTCATGTGATTTCTGGTCAAATCAAAACCTTTTTAGCTGGACAGCAGCGTTAATCTAAGATCATACCGGTAGAGAGCCGACCATGAGAGAGCATCTTTAAATGTTGATGAGTATCTGCCAATAGAGGGCAGCGCTGACCACAGCGTTCTTTGTGTCCCCACAGCAAAAGCTTCACCAGCAGTCTGGCAGACAGAGTGTTTTCGAGCTGCCACTCATTCAACCCCACAGCTTCACCAATGGGCAGCTGCAGTCTCTCAGTCACACAGATGGGAAAACCAGGGGGGGGAGAAATGAGATCAGCATCTTCACGTGTAAATAAGGCGGCTCGGACATCTGTGGGGTTTATGTCGATGTCTCCAGTCAGACACAAATCCCTCCATTTGCTAAGCAGCTCTGTGCGAATATCGGGTCCAAATGGGCCTGAATATGAGATGACTGCAGCAAGAATGAGGGCGTCACCAGGAAGGTTTTTATGACGTAAATCTGCTTTCTAAAGGGAAGAAAGAGAAAACTGAGATCACACAAAAATATCCCTTAGTCAAATATTTTAGTTTTGTTACCTCACAATCAGAACTCCAGTCTCTGAACTGCTTTTCAAACTTTCCGTCATAAATAGAAATGTCTTTTTCATGACTCTCAGCTTCGTGCAGATCAGCTAGATGACAGTCCAGCTCACATTGGACAGCTTGAATCTTCAGCTGAAGGTCCTCCAAATGTTGATAGGCCTCCTTCTTTTGTTGCTGGGCCAAGTACACCTGACCTTCTGCCTCTCTAACAAGCACCTCCATCTGTTGCTGAAGCAACAGCTGGTGATGTTTGCAGCAGTACTCATAAACAGCCAGAACCCATTGACACAGGGACTCGCAGGCCTTGCTGACCTCCCTAACAGACTGTGGCTCAAAATGGGGGCTTTGAATGATCTCCTCAAGCTGCCGGAGCTGTTCAGTTGTCACAGTGCGGCAGTCAAAAAACTCCAGCTCCTGAGGAAGAAATCACAATTACTAAGAGAGCAATCGCTAACAAGCAAAGCGTGTTTGATCCTTTCTTAAAGACCTAATCTGATCATCTTTTATCCATTTTCAAAGCATTCCCAGTGGTCTTTTAATCATAACTAAGCAGTTTTTTTCGCAAAATAAAAAAAAATTGTGTTATTTTCTGGGATATAGTTTCGACAAAGTGGCGTTCATTAAAGGCGTTCATTAAAAATATTCTTCTGAGTTGTGGGCGGACCAACCCGAGTGGGTCTTTAATAAGTCCTGACTCCACAGCAAAACAATCCTAACTTACACAAAACAACTTTAATGTGCCGCCAAAAAAAATGTAGTTGTTTTAATTGTGTTCTTTTTTCTATTCCACACCTCCATAAAGTTGGGTTGTCCGAGAAGATGTTTGGCGCTTTCCCAGCCGGGTGGAAGATTAAAGAGAAGACAAATGGCATTGATGACTCGCACCACCCCTTCAGGTGGATCTCTGTAGTGATGCACCTCCTCCAGGTCATGTGGATTTAAACTTTCAAGAATTCTGAGACGTAACAGGAACAGAGATTTTGCCTGGATGAAAAGATCAATGAGAACATTGGATTAACTGTTTGTCACATTTGCAAAAGGATTTTTTTTACAGGAAAATAGAAAACAGATACAAAGAACTTTGTACATTTTGAAACAAAGTTTTGTTAAAATTGTTCTCTCTTAAAAAATTGTTGGTACGGTGAAAGTTGGTTAAAATATTAATACAAATGCAAGAGAAATACCTGCTGCACAGCTTGGTTAAGCTGCTCCTTTAGCCGTTCTAGTTGGTTCTCTTCTGTTTCACATTTCTGCACAGCTAGTTCAAGCAGATTCTTCTGATCGTCCAGCGCTCCGAGGAGCTCTTTTTCATGCTGAAGTTAAAAAAAAAAAGTCTAAACCAGCTATTTATCCAAATATTTCAAAATATTCGCAAATGGTTCCGACATTGTTCACAACATCTTGTCAATGATCCTGATAAGGCTTTATTCCATTTTATACCATGGTCTGAGTGAATACTCGATTCTGATTGGCTACTGGGTGTGGATTAAAAAGTGATAATCCACATTGATAATGCACACCTACAAAAGAAGTTCCGGTCACGTAGCCTGAATGTTCTATATCACTGCGCTGGCTTCTTTAACCCTTGTGCTATCCTAGGCACTTTCACATTGGGAGTTGGGTCATCTAGACCCCAATAGACAGTGCGCTGAACCTTTTTTCTTCAATGGTTTGTGATCTTCACTGGTTTCCATGGATTACATGAAATCCTCTTCATCTTTATCCACCTTTGTCGTGGTAGGGAGAACACGTCAATGCATGGGTGGGGTCATCTGGACCCCATAAGATAGCACAAGGGTTAAAACAAACTTTAGCTTCATCATCTGGACAACAACAAGCGGTAACCCATCATGACGATCAACATAGATATTGCTTTCCTTTGACACTGCAGTCGAGGACAGTGGCGCATTTTCACAGTAACTACACAACAGAACAAATAGTCCGCTTTTTGTGAAAAAAACGATCTAATCCGAAAAAATAACAAGAATAAAGTACTAAAAACTGATGGAATATTTATTTAATTTGTGAGGGACCATGGTATAAGCAAGATAGTAAACTTCAAAGTGTGCATTAAAAAAATATCACACTTCGCGGAAGCAACCGTGGTACGTAAAGGCTTCCACGGCGTGAGTTATTTTTTTTATGCACACTTCATCAGCCAGTATCCCTGGCTTACATAATACCTGCTGTTTTGTAGCAACTTCCTCTTGCAATTTTACTACGTTCTCTTTGGCCTGTACGATGATGTTGTTCAGAACATTCAGATGAACCACAGAGCTGTAGAGTCTAAAAAACAAAACTCAGCATTTGTTATTCCATTTCTAAATCGGCCTATTTGACATGAACAATAAGCTGCTGCCTTTATCTTTAAAGTTAGCTGCAGCGTAAACTGCAAACTGATCTTCTTTTCAGCACTCTCAAATGCTTGACTAAGTGCAGCAGATGCTGTTCATGGTTTAGAATCTAGTTTAGACTGTCTTAGAAAATATTCTGTGTGGCTTTTAGGACATTAACGTGAATGATGTGATAAAGTATTATTTTTATTTTACTAATCAACAGTCAAAAACAATGACCTTCATGGTTTTAAAAAATAGAATTAAAGATGGTTAACTGTAATCTTAAAAATAGAAATTATAAAATATATGCAATTTTGACTTTAGTAGACAAAAAAATAAAAATAAAACAAATTTGCATATCATAAAGTTGATGCCAGCTTTTCAGAACAAGAAAATTACAATTTGTAGAAAGTTCAATACACCTCTAACCATCTACCTGTGGTTTTTGCTCTTCCATTGCTTCAGTAATTTGTCGTAAAGGCCGTCAAAGCGGGTAAGAAACTCCACAAAAGTTTGAGTGCTAAAAGCTTGAACTCCAAGAAGGACAGAAGCATACTGACAAGCAGACTGATGGATTCCAGCCATGGCCAAAGACAGGCTCTCTGCAGAGTCTCCTACTGCAACTTCAGAAAACAAAAAGAGAAAAAGGACTCTCATGTTTTCTCAGTTTTGTATAGAGTATGTGTTGTGAATAGTGGGGGTGACTCACTTTTACTAGGACAAACTTTAAGGCACTGAATGGCGATCTCTATCAGGGAATGATTGGACAACGTTTGGAACACCTCGACACAGCAGCTGAGCTTCAGAGCCTTGATTAATTGTGCCTCAAGAGTAAAAACAACAAAAACATGTTAGAGGAGTTAACTAAATATAACACATGGTTTTACCCTGAGCAAATCAGAGTCCATTTAACTAAGTTTATTGATAAAGTTTCAGTTTTTAGTTTTTTAGACTGTCTTAACTGTATTCGAATGGTCTACAAGTGACCAGCAGATTACATTGACAGATTTTTGGTTTGAACTATGAAAAGGCAACAGCAGAGAGGAAAAAGCAAAAAGACTCCAGCAGGATTTATCAACAAGGAAGGCAACTGCAGCAGGAGGTAGATGAATAAAAAAAAAATCCTTAAACATCTGTTAAAGGACAGAAGAAGTAGATTCCATATTGCAGCAGTTAGGAAAAAGAAGCTTGGTGAGCATAAAGCCTTCAAGCATCTGCTTTGATACGAAAGAGACATGTTGGAAACTGCAACACGGTAAGAACATGATGAAGATGTGATAAACTTCAGATCCTTGAACATCACTTTTAAAACAGAAAAGACTAGTTTTGCATTGTAACAGGCAGGAGATGCTAAAATTACAGGGATTTCAGCAACAATGAAAAAGTAGGATGGAGACAGACATAACTATTGGTATTATCCAAAACATTCCCAGTGGCCTTTTATAATTTCTAACACATAAGTTTCTGCAGAGCGGGACTGTTGGCGCGGAGCAACCTCTTTCCCTTCACTGTTGCTGAGAGCTCTCTGTTTGCACTCTCTCTTACTACAAGTTGTCTTCAAGAGGATGCATTGGAATGCAGCGGAACAGGGAGCTTGTGGCCCACCCACAATATTTTCTTTTTTTCAAACTGCATTTTTCAAACTTTCATTCGCTCCTGTTTCACAGTGATCTGAATAAAGAAATACTAAAAAAAAAAATGCAATTTTGAGCTTCATTTTCTCTATATTTGTCATTCATCATTACAAAAATGGCACAAGAATATATAAAAAATACCAAAAACAAAATTTTCATCTGAGTGGGTCTTAAAGGCAACCTTTTTATGGAATTGCGTAGCCCAAAGATTTTTCTTTTAGCTAAAGTTACACCACTGTTTGATTGTTTGTTAGACATAGACATAATCTAAAAAAATCTGGATATCACATTGCATGATTTTTAAATAATTCATTTGTGTGCTACTGCTGCATATAAGTTGGGTCTTAATGATCCTAAGAAAGATGAGGACTCAGTCCAGAACTACATGGGAAGAGCTAGTCAATGACCTGAAAAGAGCTGGGACTGCCGTTTCCAAGGTAACTGTGGGTAATACACTAGGACCTCATGGTTTAAAATCATGCATGGCACGGAAGGTTCCCTGGCCTAAACCAGCACATGTCCAGGCCCGTCTAAAGTCTGCCAATGGCATTTTGGATGATCCAGAGGAGGCATGGGAGAACGCCATGTGGTCAGATGAGACCAAAATGAAACTTGTTCGGCTTAATTCCCCGTTGCCGTGTTTGGAGGAAGAAAAATAATGAGTATCATCCCTACTGTGAAGCATGGGGTGGTAGTATCCTGGGTCATGGCTGGGTCCTCCAACAATACAATGACCAAAGCAAGGATAAGCAAGGAGTGGCTCAGTAAGAAGCACATCAAGGCTCTGCTGTGGCCTTGCCAGTCTCCAGACCTCAACCCAATTGAAAATCTTTGGAGGGAGGTCAAACTCAGTGTTTCTAGGAGACAGCACTGAAGATAATAATGTCAGACCCCTCCATGATATTTAAGTGGAAGAACTTGCAAAATCCCAAGGTAATCAAATACGTATTTGCCTCATAGTATTCAGTGACATTACTCACTCTTTGTGTTTCATCATTAGCAGGTTTTTCACAGCAGTTCGGCTGGACCAACGGCATCAACAGAAAGGCGTGAATATTCCTGTAGATTTGGCCCATGCATCTTTTGGAAAGAAGACAATCATTTGTTACTTTGTATTACAAAAAGTCTCTGTTTTCTGCTTATATACATGTGTTTGCAGTTTCAGATACTTAGAGACATCATGAAACACACTGCATTTCTTAAAAGTTTTTTTTAAAGAAATGTAAAGAAATATCAATTTCTTCTAGCAACAATGCAACTCTGTTCTTTGTAGAAAACATTTCTAAGCCTGAATATCTCCCAACCACTGGATACTATTGAACTAACTCTTTTTGGTATCTACAGAGGACATTAGAGGTGTTTTAATAATACCAAATGTGAAGGGGTGGGGCTCTGGGATTTGTAGTTTTTGTGTATTTAAAATAATTTTGACTGGCATGGTCACTACCACATTTCTTTTGTGGTAGTGAGGAGAATGTGTGCACTCATTTCAAATAGTTTTGATGCAGTTTTTATGCATAATGTGCCAATTACACAACAGAGTAATGGTAAAAGCCTCACTAAATACAGTTAAGCTGCTATTGAACCCCAATTCATCAATGTCTTTCTTAATCTAACTAATTGCAATTGGTCCATTTTGGTAAAACCAAAAAAAAAAATAATATTCAAACTAAGTTAAGGGTGTTACTCTGACCTATCACTGATCCAGCTGTCCATGCAGTCTCTTCTTGACTGTGTCACTCTGGAAACAAGGTTCTTCAGTTCATCTTCTGTGTGATGTGCCGGGTAAGTTCTGTGAGCCATCGCCATCAGTAGTTTTTCTCTGACACTTAAACTAACTTCCTCATGGACTAGTATAATGACTTTCACCATGTCTGTTCTTATTTTATCCTGTGCTTCTTTTAGGATTTCGTGCAGTTCCTTTTCATTCCCAGAATGCACTTCCATCAACTGGCAGCCAGTAAGATAAGCTGCTAAACGCACTGTGGTTTTACGGCCCGTTCCTCTGACAGAGCTCATCAGCACACCGTGACCCCACGGTATGAGCAAAGCCCTCAGAATGTGGAGCAGCTGACTCACTCCCTGTCTGGGAGCAATGTACCTGCTTGTGTCATTGAAGACATTGGCACCTCGTCTGTCCATGAGCATATTCAGCTCTTCCAGGACATCATTAACGTCTTGCTCATAGTAAGAACACGTCTCTTCATAATTGCACTGCAGATTTGTAAATTTCACTGCGTCAAAAGGCCGAGGGCAATACGTAAGCCGGGGCACAGTGACTTTGAAATGCTGAATAATCTCAGTTAAAGCAGGGGGACTTTTTATATCAGCTGGAAAAATGCTTTCAGATGGAGATGAAGATCCTGTCCGCTCAGCTAGTTTGACATTTGGACAGATGAGGGCTGGATCCACAGTTGATGCACGGGCGAGTGAGTTATCTAATTTACCAGGTTGGTAATCATCAACTAGTACACTTCCATAATGTGTTGCTGCTGTTCCAACTAAAAGTGACAGAAAAAGGTCTCTGTCATCGTCTGAACAGAGTCTGTCACTAAAAGTGCGCATGCACTCGTGCATCCAGAGGTGAACTATATGAAGAACTGATGCTGGAGAACAGCCTGATAGTACATGCTTTTGTGGAGTTAATTTTGAGATGTCCCACTTCCACAGACACATCCCTGAGAACACCTTCTGAAGATCACTTTGAGAAAACATAAACTGAGGCCGTTGTGCAGTGGACTGGAACTGGTCACATAAAGTAACAAACAGATGTTTTGTGGCCGTAATGATGCATTGAGACAAGTCCTCTGGACTGTACTTTAGGGGTATTTCTTTGAGCCACCCTTTCAGCCACGGGGAATGCATCGACAAGATTGCATCTACTGATAGGGTAGGGAGCACAAAGATAGACAAGAGGCGGGAAAGCCGCGAGGACACAACGCTGCTGCTGGGATCAGCCAGAGCACAAAAATAACATGTCGCCAAATAGTTGACAGCTCCGGGACGCAGTGATTTTTGAAGGAAGGTGTCGGAAGTCAGGAACTCTCCCTTTGAAAGACTTTGGCGTATGGTCTCCAGAGCCGCTGACATTTTCCCACATACATCTGTAAAGAGTAACTATAATAATAAAGATCTTAAAACACTCAACTAAAACGTTCTTGCATTCCAATTAACTCCATTTCTTACCACGAGGGGCTTCGTGCAAATCATCCACAAAAAGAAGCAGGCTTGGCTTTTTTGCAGTGGTTTCCTGAACATATGTACATTGTTTTCTGCTGCAGATGTTGTTTAGTATCAGCCGCAGATCTCTGGAGCTCAGGAGTGGACTTCCTGGTATGCTGATATAAGGCTTATCGAGACCTAACACAGATTTGCAGAGAGTGGATTTTCCAGAACCCGGATCTCCAACAAGCATAACCGGTTGGTTTGCCTTGAGCATGAGGTTCAGCAGGTGCCTGTATTTGCCATACTGTGTAAAAGCAATCAGACCACGTAAAATTAAAGCTCGTATAAATAACATACTGAAAAAAATGAAATAGTAAGAAAATAACATGATTTTAAAGATAAGATTGTAATTAGAGAAATAACCAAATTTTTCAAAGTACAAGACGCGTTATTTTGCATAGTTTGACCAGGGGTGCAACTTATATTCAGGGGTGACCTATATGCATTTTTTTTAAATATGATATATTTAAATATTTAAATATAATAAAACCTGTCCAACACAAAAGGCCTTCAGCTCTCATCTGTTCCCTCAGTTGTTGGACAGAACAAGTTGGAAAAATAAAAATTAAATAAATAAATAGGCTCATATATTCATTATTTTTCAACTAGCAACCGGTCGCTAGCAGTTGTTTCCTGCAAACAACAGCTAGAGGGCACTGTAGGCGTGTGTGTGAATATTTGCTACTAACAGCAACACACAAGGAGAAGCACCTTCCAAAGCAAACATGAAGGAGAATCTGATCGTTCTCTTGAACTTTATGATGATTTTCTTTTTTTCACTGAGACATTATTATTTATGGTTACATTTTTTCAATCCTCTGACTGCTGTCAAACTGGGTTACAGAGAGAGACGGAAGGACCGCTGAAAGTGCCGTTTTTCAGGCACAGCTCCTGCAGTAAAAAGACTGAATGAATCACAATGGGAGCATCTAGTTTATGAACACATTTTCAGACAAGCACTGAGCATTGAATTTGACGCACACTGAAAAAGAGGCAGCTGCCGCAAATTTGAAGCGTGCATTGTGTTCGGTGTCAAAGCAGCATTACGCTGGGCCTGGAGGATTTTTTAAAAAGTCTTGCACTTTTCTCCCAAAAGTGCAACTTATGCATGATTTTTTTCCTCTTTATTATGCATTTTCTTTGGCTGCTGCGACCCCAGAGTGACTTATAGTCCAAAAAATATGGCATATTTAAAGAATTTATACCAAAAAGAATCAAACAAACCTTTGGAATGGTGGAAGTTGTTGGTTGTGTTTTCTTTTGGCACATCTCACATTCAAAGTTAAAGAAGTTATCGAATACGCTGATTTCTTCGGGAACAACAATTTTATACCTACAAGTAAACAGCAGCTGGCGAACTGACAAGTCAAACTGTGGCCAGTGGCTAAAAAGGAGGAAAGAAAAAAATGTTTAAGTAAAAATATGTGACATCTGACCATTTGCACAAACAAAACACTCTCTATGAAAGGTTTTTTTTTTTGTACCTTGGATGCAGATGTCCACCAAATCCCCATGTATAAGCCACTAGGAAAATGTTTCTAGTGAGCAGCTCTTTTTTACCAAGTCCTTCAGTGTTGGCTGCGGTGATTCCATCTAGTATGAAAGAAAGGCATTACGTTTTATTAAAGAGAAACTTTAATAAGTGGCTAGTAATTGGCTTATCAGTGCTGATTATCATACCTTTTTTGTCTGCATTTAGACTTGTTTTAGGCTTTTGTAATTGCTTCATAAGATCTTTGTGAAGGGCTTGCAGAATCCTAAAAAATGAGGTGATTTCTTGGAGACCATTTCTCTTAGAAGATCCTCTTTCAGAGTGGTTGACAGCTTTCAAATCATTTTGTTCGAGCAAAGCCACAGTCTTTGAGAAAAGATCTTTGGCAAGACAATTCCACATTTTCATGGTTTTTTGATCCAATTGGTTTTCAAGAGCAAAGGCCTCCATCTCACTCTTCCACACAGCCTTCCACACATCGGCCCCCATGAAATAGATGAGGCTGCAGCGCGTCACGGCAGCAGGACTCACATCCTGTAGGTCAGTCATCTCCATAAGTAAAATGAGGTTGGAAGGAGCCAGAAATGTTTCTCCTGATGGCAGACACACACGTCGATCCTGGACACGGCACAGACTGGTCATGTAATCTAACCAGCCAGGCTGCCCAACTGACTCCCCATCCATTACAAGCCACTTCACCTTTGAAGGTCCATCCCTTTGCTTGATGTGAACATCAGAACATGTAGGATCATGTTCCAAATCTCGGAGGATCTTTACAAACACTCCATCTTTCCATCTCCTTGTTTCAGAGACGCAGCCAAAAAGCTCTTCGTAAGTCATGGCATTAGGAAGAAAGACCCTTGTCTCCACAGAAGACAATTTTGGAGTCTCAAAAACAAAATGTGTCACCGAGGAGTTTTCATTTTGACATTTATTTTCAGATTCTTGAAGTCTGTTTAATGCACCAGATAGTGTTTTATAACAGGTTGTCTTTCCACTTCCAGAAGCACCCACAAGCATGACAGCTTTAGAAAACTTTAGTGTCTGATAAAGCGTGAGAGCGTTGCTGATTGTTTCTACATCACAATGAAGGTGTTGTTGCTGCAGCTCTTCTGATATTGCATTTTGAATTTGATTCCTTTCTTCTTCGAGCATGTATTGTTGGAAATAGGGGAACTGGTATGCTATTGGAAAAGCTTCTTTGAAAATCGAGTTGAACTGTGAAGCCTTCTTCTGCTCTGGTATCAAGAAGGAAAGAATTGCTTTAACGATGGCCGTCTCCTCCATCAAAGCCTGTTTTAACAACATCTGACGACAGTGCAGCTTTGTAGTCTTTCCAGTTTCTTTTCCGTCTTTCTCACTATTTTGTGAAGAGGTAGATTCAGACTTTTCAGGAGTCAGAACAGAAGGTTCATTTGGAGTTTGCCGTTGACTTTTACCATGCCTTAAATGCACTTCAGAAGCTGAAACTACTTTTTGCAAGACAGCAAGAAAACAGCTGTTTTCATCTGGAAAATACTCAGGGAGACAGTCTGAATCTTTGGCCAATAGGAGCAGGGACACCAGACGATGACTTAAAGACTTGGCTTCTTGGAACCCAATGGAAGTCAACATTACTTCTGCAGTAACCCTATAATCTGGATGTTTTAAAGCAACAGGTCTGACAGAACAGAGCAGATTCTCAGGAACCATGGAAGCATTTTCTTCTGAGATAAGAACACATCCATATCTCGGACAAGGGGAGATGTACTTTCCTGCAAGCACAATGTGTGATTTGCTTTCGATGTGCTCTTGCTCCTCATTTAATCTCAATTTCCTGTTTCCTTGTAACCTGGAAAAGAACTGGTGTATGTCGACTAGAAGTTTTCCCAGCAGAGACATGACACCTTTTGGTAATAAGTCAACAGACTCCAACAGAAGCCAGGCTCCTGTGTGAAGAGCACCCAGCAGCATCTGTTGAACAAAGCCAGGTGTTGTGCTGGGATGACACTGTTTAACGACAATCTGTTGCCCCAGGGCTTTTCCCAACTGGACTAAAGTGTGGTTTTGTCCAGACATTGAATTTCTACTTACAAACCCAGGTCTGTAGCTTTTCAGAGCCATGAAAATCCCCAATATTGCCTGGTCTGTGGACGGAGTATGGACCATCATCCAGTCCTCTGGTCCAGAATACTCAAAGCCATACTGAAACCGATAATCCAAAACGTCTACATAGCACGTGAGATCATCACTGTCCAGCGAATTCTGATCCTCTGATCCTCTGTTAAAATGGTACTTCATCAAGCTTATCCACTCAAAAGACAATTCTGGGTCATGTGGTACCTCCATGAGTCGAGAGAGCTGCTGTGCATGATTCATCGCGAGATGCACTAAAGCACGCAGACACATGCTGGAGTGTTTGGAAACCTGAGGTGTAATTTCAGATCCATTAAATGTGCTCCTTATAGTTTCGCCAAGGTTCTTCAGTTTTGCAAGGTTGTGCGCTTTTAGGTTTCTCAAACCAACTAGACTCGTCTTCTGGAAAGCCTGAAGAACAATCCTGCACCAATTCGCCTCCTCAGCTACCAAGAGACACTGAAGAGGAAATTCAGACAGCAGACCTAAAACAGGTAGAGCGTTTTCTTTGTGGTGAGAATGATGAGCCTGGATTTCTGTCTCTGCTTTGTCACACGGTGAATCTAGAACAAATGGTTCAATTTGGTTTAGCTGCGCAGCACATTTCTTCATGAGCCTTTTCATTGTCAGCTTTAACTGTTTTTCAAAGGAACACAGCCAAGCCAAGGTGTCAGGATCTACTTCCAGAGAGGGGCGAAACACAACTTGTTCCTGGAAGGTACCAAGAACTCCTGAAACGTTCATCTCTTTTTGGCCTTGAGATGAAGCTCCACAACTCTTCCCATCATTTGCCTTAGATGATAACTCACTCTCAAATGCAAGCCAGCACACCCCTTGAAACAACTTGCAAACAAAAGGCTGCAGCGTAAAGGGGGTCTGCTGATAGGAGAGCAGCTCTATGACTTCACTCTCACTTAAAAACCAGAGTCTTGGAAACTGGTCGCAGAGGGTTGGAAGAATATCCACCATTTGACAAAAAATGGCTTCCATTGTTGACAAACCATCCATTAGACTCTGACAAATCTTGCTGTCATTTGTTTCAGTGGAAACATAGTTCAACATTAGAGGGTCAGTCAATACTGTGTTGATTATTTCTCGATATGTCTTGTCAACTGGTTGAAAACACTTCAGCTAAAAATGAGAAAAAATATGTACTGAACTTAATAGACTTTTCAAACTTAGGGATGTTAGTTATCATTGTGATTGTGAAAGGGACATACCAAATGCTCCCTTTGATCCCATATGGACGTTTCATCAAAAATCTTGGTCAGAAAGGCCCATAACTGCTGGTGTCTTTTAAATAAATCAATTAGTTCCCCTGAAAAAATACAAACAAAAAGCAATAAAATAAAAACAGTTGGTCTTTTTTAAGGCAAAAAGAGAATTTTAACTTGGGGTTACTGATTTACCAAGTTCTTGGAAAGCCCAAATCCATTCCTTCAACTGTGGCCTGGACTCAATGCAATGTCCGGACTTCATCATGGTTGACAAGGTTGATAAACCCTTATTTATCTCAGCCAGGAGTGCTTCCAAACCTGAGAGAATACAGATTTTTCAACCATCTGCAAGCTAGAACAGTTTAACCAACAGCAGAATTAGAGACTTAATGTTTTTCAAATGTTCAACTTTAGTTTTTCTTACCGGTAATAATGAATCTAGGACCTTTAGAGGTGCTGTCACTCTCAGAATGATCATTTGCATGCATGTCTTTGTCAGCAGTCGGTCCATTCTGTGACACAGAGTGTTGCCAAGCAGGGAGAAAGAATTCCTCAACCTGGAAGTGTCTGTCTTTCCATTCCAGGCAAAGCTTTTGGAAGGCCTGCTCCATGTTCCACTCTGTTTCTGCATCCCTGCATGTCTGATAAAGTGAAGTAAGCAGAGCCTCAGGTAGATATTTAAATAGATCAATTTTGATTGTTCCTAAATAACCGGTTTCAATATTTTAAATATATATAACTTCAATATTAGTAACTTGCGTACATCATATATTAATTTCTGATGAGTTTTGAGTTGATAAGACATGACTTCAGCCACAGTCAGCTTCTTCTCAAGGACACACCGTACGCCCATCCCTGCGTTATACAGTTTATTTCAGCAAAATCAATCTCTACTCAATAAAGTACTCATGTGATATCAGATGGAAAATGCTCTGACCTTGCAAAATAGCTTTCCAGTGTTTTTCCCTGAGCCTGGTGGAGTGTAACTTCATTATGACTCCAACCTGAAGGGTTAAACTTTCCAGAACCTCTACAGTCTCCTGCATGACTGGGTCATCAGCAGGGATATTTGTCAAACGTTGAATTTGCTGCATCCACTTGGAAATTTTCTCTTTAGCTTCTGAAACTCCAATCTGACAGGAGAGACCAGCAGAGGCACACATCACAACAAGACTGCAGTAACATATATTTATGAGGGGAATTAAAATGTTTATGATAAAATCAGGAGTGAGTGAAACATTTTGCACAGGACGATATTAGGCTAAAGAGACTTTTAAAAGGTTCCATCAAATTATTGCTTTTAAACTAACTAGTCATAATTTATACTCTTATATTTATTAAAAACAATAGTAAAAATGTGTTTTTACATTGCCAAGACTACACTGAAATTACAATGTTGATGTCAAGTATGTTTTATTCTCCCTCATGAAAATAAAAGAGCTTTCCATGTGTTTACCTCACTGAGCAGCAGCTTTCTCCACTCTTCCATCCATGTGGTGTACGCCGCTCTGAGTTGCCACAGCTCCTTCCGAGCAATGACCTTAAGAACGTCTGTGGTCAAAATGTTCAAATCCATTGTATGTTCTAATGAGAAGCCATAAGAAAATTAAAGCTTTGTTAATACATTTTAAAGTTTATTGTGTTATTTTTTTACACTGGAAAAACTGAATCTTAAGACAGTACAAAGACTCGTGTTTCTGGAAAAACAACTGTCTAATTTTGTATCTTACAAGAAAAATAATCTTATCAAGAAAGTTTTTCAATTGTTAAATAATCTGAGTTTGAGAAAAAAATGTCTTAGAAACTAGATTTTTTTCTTAAAATAAGAATTCTTGGTAAGACTTCTTACCCAATTGGTAGATTTTTTGCTTATTTAAAGAACATTTTTCAATGCAGTGTACGAAAAAATTAATCAGGGCTGCACAATATGAGCAAAACTCACAATATGCGATATTAGTGATCAATTAGGCAGAAACTATTAGTGATCACTATTGCGATGACAATATAATTTACGATTCATGAACAAATAGCGAAACAACCAAAAACATCCTTTCCATTTCACTGCAATAGTTTCATTTAAATAATAGTAAAAATAACTTAAATTATACTCCAAATGACCCTAGTCTATATAAGAGGCGAACATCTAACAAATGCATAAATGGATTTATTTGATTTGTTAAACACTTCAAGCTGCCACACGATTGTTTTAGCACATTTAAGGTAACCTTAAATGTGTGTGTACTTATCGATTTATTGTGTAGGCCTGTAGTAGCCCTTTTCTCTATTGTTTAGATTTAAGAACATTTTGGAAAACTTTGTATTTTATTACTTATTGTGGGAAAAAGTAAATTTATTGTCCAAAATCTCAGCTTGACATTGGGAACTACTAACATTGCCACAGTGTTGATCGGGACTAAAGGGCATAATACAGTACTGTCGTGTGTTTAAGAAAACCTTTTTGTAAAATGAAACTTGAAAAATGATTTTGTCCCACCTTGTAGGTTTTGACTGCTCCTGTTCAGTTCCTCCAGCTGTGCACTGACAGTCTGCACATGGTCACACATGTACTTCAACTTGGAGGCCATTTCGATTGCGTTCTGGCTCGAGTCAAGGAAAGGTCCAGATGTTGCTTTACAGATCAGATTTTTTAGGTGACAGATGAAACATGAAAACATTTTATCCAGAGCGTGAGCCACTGAGGGAAGGCGGCGGCACACATGGCTGTCTGCCTGCTTCAGCAAGGCCATAAAGGAACTCCACACATCCAGCATCTAGAAGCAGAACACAAACAGAAACACAACTGCAGCTGTGAAAAAGGAAAAGAAATGCTCAAATGATGATCATTTAAGTTTAATTAACTAGAACTTAAACTTCTTTGATCATTTATAGCATTATGGTCACTACTGCACCAGCAAACCTTTTGTTCAAAACTCTGTTCGGTCATCTTCCGGCTGATCGTGCTGACAGTCCCATGCAGGGAGAGGACGTACTCCAAACGTTTCTGCATGTCAGCCAACATTTTTACTGTTTCCCTCACCTGTAAAAAGAAAAAAATACAACTGTGCATGGTAAGTTATTTTTAAAAATGCCTCATTCTAACCCAAAGTACATCAGGATCATATTGTTTTGATGATAGTTATAACAATTAATGAACAAAAATAGCAACAAAAGGTTAATCACAATATATATGTATGATATATATATATATATATATATATATATATATATATATATATGTGGAAACAATATATGTATATATATGTATGGCATGAATATTTAAAGAGATTCTCTACCCTAAAGGCATATTTGGAGAAGTCTCGTATGCCTTGTGGTTCTGTTCCGAGTTCAGCAGTGATGCTCTCCAGATCAGACACGAGGCTTTCTGACTGCAGCCGCATCTGCTCAGTAAGATGTGCAGTAACTCTCTCTTCGATGAATATCAGCTGTTGTCCTTAAAATCAAAAACAAAGAGATAAAGAACACTCTTGCAAAGGCCAGAAAGTAAGATAATAAACCATTAAGATTTAAAAAAAATGTTTTCAGACTTAAAGTGCAAGTTGTGTATCGTACAGAGCGTTTACAAAATAGGTGGTGATAAAATGTAATAAAAATGATTAAATGTGGGGTTCCATGTGTTTAAATGGTAAATGGTAAATGGCGTATACTTATATAGCGCTTTCTACCCTCTTACGAAGGCCCAAAGCGCTTTACAGTCACAGTCCCATTCACCCATGCACACACACATTCACACACTGATGGTGGCTCCGCTGCCGAACACTGGCGCCAACCTCCCACCAGAGGCAAGGTGGGGTTCAGTGTCTTGCCCAAGGACACTTCGACACATGGGCGTGCAAGGCGGGAATCGAACCTGCAATCTTACGATCATGAGTCGACCGCCCTACCACTGCACCACGGCCGCCCGTTTAAAGTGTAAAACTACGAGTTATGACCCTGAAAGTTGTTTTTCTTGCAGTTAAAACTGCATAAGAAACCTGAAACGATGTTTTCTTATTGATTAATTTTTTGCTTCTCTCTGAAACATCTCCTGCATTTAAAATGTGTTGTTGGTTTATAAAAAAACAATAAAAATTAAAAAAAAAAAAAAATCAACTATTTGGCAGTAAGCCATTTTGTCATGTTAAACACAACCCACCCATTTTTTGTAAATAAAAAAAAGATCATGCCTTAATAAAACTTTTATAAGAAAACTCAAAAGCAGTTTCTGCTTTAATGCTGCACAAAAAAAAACAAGATTAACTTTTTGATGTTGTTACATACCAAGAGAATTCTTTGTGTGGGTACAATCAAGGACGAACAGTCGGTTGGATGAGGAGATGGATGACTTAACTTCTTTCATTCTGTCAGCCCAGCTTTGCAGCTTGTTCATGTACTCTTCATACACTAAAGCTGGCTGCCCCTTCAAGGACTCCAGAGAGGAAGGATTCCACCCAGTCACAAACAAATAAATGTCCTCCAACCACGCGTAGCTCCTACACACCTCCCGGATTTCTAAATCAGCATTCTGCCCAGACAACAAAGATAAGTGTGAGCAGAAACAAAAACAAAAATACAGGTTTTGCTTTCAGCTTCTGTGTGGACTCATGATTAAGCTCTTGCCTCCATGAGCTCCCTCTGCTGAGCCTCAGCTTGGTTTGTAATGTCATTGATGTTAAATTGCCACTCCAGCTGTGTTTTGGAGAGAGGATAGTAGCAGCCGCTGACCATTGTGCTTTTCACCATTAGAAGAATCTCTTCAGGCGGCAACAGCTGACAGCTTAAAGTGTCTCCAACAGATGAGCCGGTCATTGGTCCTCAAAGAACAAACACACAAAAGAAACGCTAAAGAGACTTTTTTTTCCATCTGCTGTTTTTAAACTAGAATAAGCCACATGCACTGGGTTGTATCAGCAGTCTTCTACTTCATTACGTCTGAGATTACCTGGAATCCCAGATTTCTTCATGCAGTTTAAGCTTAAACCGTAATCAGAGCTGCGTTCACTGCGGCTGATCTCCATAAAAAAGCCACAATTTTCACACATCTGTCAGGAATGAGAGATGCTCGTGGTCATTATTGCATAATCACAGCTCAAAATAACAGCCATTGTCATGAGGGGGACTAAAAGTATTGAACATGACACAGAGTATGTCTCTGCGGTGACGGCTGACATTTGCCTGAATAATTGTTCTGTCAGCAGTCGTGAAGAAATTGCTGAGTGTTTGTTGAAACGCGTGGATTGGTGGATCCAAGGTCAGCTGACTACTGGCACTGAAGGCAAGCTCCGTGTGGAAGAGGCAGCTCCGTCGAAATGCCATGCCCTAAAAAAGCAAAACAGTTCATTTTATTGAAATTCAATCTTTTATTTCACATTATTTCATTAGAAAGTGCTTTTGATATATATTTTAAGTGTAATACTATAGTTTTGGTGATTTTTGAAGAGCAAGTAGTAAAGAAAAAATACCAGATTAATTGAAACTCCAACTTTCAAAAGCGTTCCCAGTGTTCTTTTAATTATGTTTATGCAGTTTCTAGCCAAAGTCAGATGCTTTTTCAAAAACATCTGTTTCTCTGCTCCTGATTCACGATTTTAATAAAGAAATACTCAGAAATGTTATTTCAAGATCGTCTTTATATAGCCTCCATCATCAGAAAAAAGCCACAAGATCACGTTAAAAACACCAAAAACACTATTTTCATCAGAGTGGGACTTTGACAATAACTTGAAGCTAACTATAATAATGTGAAAATGCTGCTGCTTTATTGTTTTCATACCTTCAGAAGGTCTATAAAAGAGCGGGTATCTTCTTGAACAATCGTAACAAGACTCTGTTCAATCATGTAATGGATGAGTGTTGCAAAATTTCCCAATTTTGCTTGATTTCTTTCAGCTGTAGCCAGCTCCTTCTTTAGCTCCTTCTGTCTGGCAAAAAGCAGGTGAATGGGTCCGTAGCGTTTGTTTGGCTTCTTTGATAGCTGCGTTTGGATCTCCTGGTGTGTTTTGCAGATGTCTTCTGTCACCTGAGATCAAGAGGGCAACCTTAAAAAGATTTCCACAAAGGCTCTAATCCTGGAATTTTCCACAGAAGATCAACAAGTACCATATTCAGAATGACAGCATGATACTGGGATAACTTCTCCAAAGTCATCAAAAACTCTTGATTCTTGTTTTTTAGAAGCTCTTTCAACTCAAGGAACATGTAGGTTTTGGATTCCTCCAGAGGAATTCTGTGTTTCCCCTTCAGCTCCTCAATTACTCTGTAAAAAGATGAACATTTGGGACTCATCGCTCTTTGGCTGAACAACTACTAACAAAAAGATTACAGTAAAACCCAAATAAAGCTACTGTCAGGTCGGTTAGTTTGCAACAATTTCTGAATGTCTGCATTCCCTCCATACTCCATAAATACTAGAAACCCATACTGCAGGACTATCTGATACCCTGGATTTGAATGGAATTCAGACACCATGCTCATTACTCTCTTTTTTTAAAGGCCAAATATGACATCACCGATTTCCCAAAGTGAAAACATAATAGATTTGAAAATTTTACGAAGACCAATTTTGAATCCATTGTGCTCGGATGATTATAAATAAATACATTTTTAAAAAAATAAAAATCCTTCAAATGATATCAGTGCACACTCGTTTCTTCAAGGGCACTTAATTTTGGGATTGTGGATTCGACTGCCCTTTTATAGTGCACTAAGTATTTAGTGGAAAGGAATTCAGACTCAACCTATGTGCGAGCAGCCGGCAATTTTGGCATAACAAGGACTACCTGAATCCTGAAGAATTGAGCTCCTTTTGACTCACCTGGTTAAAAGATGAAGAGCATTTCTAAACTGAGGGACATCCAAAAGAAGCTTTTCCTGCAGATTCTTGCATCTCCGTTTAAAACGAATGTGGCAGGTGTTCTTGTGCCAGCTGTGGAAAAATAAATAAAAAGCAGGGCATAAACTGCACTTTTATGGCTGGTTGGCAAGCTCAAAGCCTTTTGATTTTACCAATAAAAGCATTTGTAGAGTCTGAAGTTCCTGAAAAAAGCGATCTTCTGCAAAGCTGTCCACAACTCCTGCTCCCTGTACCAATCTGCATGGCTGACCAGTCCACCGAAACCAGTCTTCGTCACATGGAGGACGGTTTCAGGTGAGATGATGTAGTGCTCGGAACCAGCATCCTCGGGATCAACCACTTGTAGGTCATATGGTCTATAAACAAACAGAGTGCCTTGTAGTTCATAACTGATGTTCAAGAAAAACAAGTAAAGACCCACTCCGATAAAAAAATTGTTTTTTGCTGTTTTAAACACGTTCTTGTGGACTTTTTCTGATGATGTAAGATATTTATAAAAACAATAAAGGTCAAAATTGTATTTTAGAGTTTTCCTTTAGTGAAATTATATTGAATCAGGAGCAAATGAAAAAATGCAGTTGGGGTTGCTCCACGCCAGAGCGGAATCTCTAATGAACTACTGCCGCTCTGCAGAAACCCAGTTCTAGAAAATGACAGGTCTTTTGATTTTTGGCTAAAAAAAAACTGCATAATTATTATTAAAAGACCACTGGGAACCCTTTGAAAATAGATCAAAAAATGATCGGAATGGGACTTTGAAGGACAGAAAAGCACGTGAAATGTAGAAGATAATTGCATCTATACAAGAAAAGAACTAATAGCAAACCTTATTTTCCTTACTTTTGTCCTCAGTTTCCATGTCCTACCTGAAATAATTTCCATCTGTTTCTTTCAGGTAGTAAATCTCCACATCTCCTCCTTGATCTCTTTTCTGGGCAAACATGTGAATGATGTCTCTGCCAGTCATTTGCCATTCATTTGGTTTGGTCACTCTTCGGTCTTTCATTAACCTTGCTTCCTTATGTGTTGGCAACACTGTTGTCTCCTTTTCCTCTTCAGAACTGAAGCGATAAAACAGATATATAAAAAAATTAGAGAAAAGTTAATTTTATTTCAAAAAGCTTGATATGTGAAGGTTCAACTGTGAAGGACTTCCTATAATCTACTGGAAATAAAAGAAGAGAATTCCTGCTTAAGTGTTTATTTCTGCTGGCCCGGGGTCAAGGACCTTCTGAATCAATTTCTTTCATGTGTAAACCATGAAGAAGCTTTTCATGTGATAGGTAAAATGACTTGATAATACAAGTCCCACTCCGATCATCATTTAATCTATTGTAAAAGTGTTCCCAGTAGTCCTTTTTTAGCTACGATTATACCGATTTTAGCCCAAAATAAAAAACTTAAAGGAAACTTAGTTTCAGCAGAGCAACAGTTGTTCTTAGAAAGTTTTGGGCAACACCATTGAGGCAGAGTAAGCCTGCCCCCAATACCCATCATCCCTTCATTTACACTCTCTCCTGCTAGTTTACAGCCCCTCTCAACCCCAACCTAACATTACCAGTGCAACAAAAATGAAGAGCAATATTGGAGCTATCCCACTGTACAGTTTTGAATTAGATGCCAGCTCTGATGAGGGCAACAAAGACGATGTTGATACATCAATTATACATTGTGTGTGGAAGCATCTAAATGGAGCAGAACAGGAAGCTTGTGGCTTATTTCTGTAGGTCCTACATCCCACCTACAAGCTATTTTCAACCGCATTTTTCATCTGCTCCTAATTCACAACAATTTTAAAAAATAAATACAAAATTAATTAATTTTACACCTAATTTTCCTCATTTATGCATCATAAGAAAAATGCCACCAAAAAAAAACACGATTTTGAACGAAGTGGGTCTTTAACAAACACAATGCCAATAGTCCATTTTCAAATCTTTCTGAAATGTATTTTTTACCTCATTTGAGTTGGTTTAATGAGAATTGGAGCCTTTAGTGCTTTAGCTATCTTTTGAGGTCCTTCAGTCCTTTTTGCCTCTGAAATGCTTTTCTTCAGATCTACACTTGAAACCAGCTGAGGGAGTTCCAGTACTGATGCAAATTTGTCCAAAGAATCATTTCTGAAGCCCGACGCACGACAGAACAGGTGTGTCGGCACAGAGCCTGCTGGGAGGCAGGATGGATTTGGGCGTAAAGGTGGTAAAGTCACGTCAGGAGAGTGATCCTGCTTCGTAGTCACAGATGCAGGTCTTGTATCAGCTATAACGGCAGAAGGAGAGGATCCCTTGTGGGATTTTTCCGTTGAAGGGACAGCAGACATGCTGCCGATCTTTCAGTAAACACCATCAGCCAGATGGAAATGAATGTGTCTAAAACTAAGCCTTCCAGTTTTCAGGTAATCTCACTCCGGAAACCTGGAAAAAAAAGGGAAAAATAAATTACAAACAGGGATCATTTTAGGAGAAAGCCAGTTCTATTGTGCATCATTTATGGCACTAACATGCTATAGTAGTGCAGTATAGTAATAAAAAGCACTCCAAGAACAATGAACAAAATAAACAATATTTCTATCTAAATATGAAAATGACTGAGTTATTTGTCCATTTTTAGGTGAAAACTGCACTTAATATATTTTATAAAAGATCTTAAACAATTAAAAGTTTGCTACTAAATGTAGCTAACCTCTTAATTGAGTTGCTTTGGTTATAAACAACCCCTCTGGATACATTTTAGAGTTAAAGCCTTACAGATATGCCGACATGGAACTTTAAAACATCAATTACCTCACTTACGTATGACACGTAATATATCTAATGTTAGCTTTAAATGCTAACCGGCCGTGACAACACAAGCTAGCAGAGTATGAAATGATTTTTCCCCACGTAAATCAATGCTTTAGTTTAGACACAAGGCATAACATGTTTCCTTCTGAAACTAAAGACATTCTCAGATCTGACACAAAAACTACCTAGAATATTTTCCAAAGGATACAAACCTTATAAACTTACCTTGTTGGTAAGGTGAAAAAAGTTGTCAGCAACCACTGCGACGGCTCGTTACCATGGTGACCAACAAAACTAACTGGCGCGTGGTGCTCGTCAGAGAAGTCATAAAAGTCGATTATTTGTTTGTTTGTTTGTTTTTTTGTTTGTTTATTTTTATAAAAAATTCAGGTTTTAACATGTAAAAATGTTAAATTTCTGGTAGTGTGAATCAATGTACTTGTTTTAACATGGAACACACCAAATGTTACCTCTGTGTAAAGGTTTAAATATGTAGATATGTAAGGGTTAAGAACTACTTTGACAAATTCATATTTTGTGTTGCTGAAAAAAAAAGATTCCAAATGATTTATAGTCCAGAATTACATATCAGGGGAAAATAAATAAATAAAGAAATAAATAAATAAGGGAGGTCAAGGCAGCAAACTGCCTACAGACACAGCATTTTTATAGGCCCACGTACTTAAAACCCTTGATGCAGTAGTTTAGCAGCTGCACTAATTAGCTAAAGTGGTGCTGCAGTGTCTTCCAACACTTTCTTTAGATGCATAAGAAGAATCTATCATCTCTAAAAAAAAAAAAAAAAAAGATTAAAACATGCTTTTCATGCTTGATCTATGAGATATTGCATGACTAAAAACATAACAAATAAGGTTTTTTTTTTTGCTGTCAAAATTTCTGTTTGGATGTGTTTTATCATCACTTAAAAGTCCAAAAAGATTCAACAAAATCAATTATTTCTGACTTGAACATTTGTTTTGCCATTTCTTTCAGCACAAAAGTAGCTTTAAAACATAAAAGAATATATACCAGGGGTCTGCAACCAGGAGCCACTCTAATTATCCATGGTGGTTCATTGACTTTTAAGAAAAATGCTAACAGTTTGAATAAATAATGTTGTTGTAGTGTTGGTTGATTTGCTTTAGTTCATTAAGGCTTCATTTTAAAGCACATATTCTTATTCTCTGCTTTACTACAGTGTTCAGTTGCTGTTCAGAGACAATTTTTTAAGGTTTATACTTGCATATAAAAATTGGATTCTAAACAAATGTTGAGATTTTTTATATTTCATAGTCAAATTAATAAAAGCATGATGGTGCACGCAAGTCATAATGGCAGAAAATGTCAGAGGAAGATCTTTAAAAGCTACATTTTATAAATAAAGGACTTATTGGGCACATAAATAAATAGTTTTTCTAAGTAGTAAAGTGGAATTTTGCGTTTCTTGCTGGGTTTTGATCAGTAAGAAATTGCACCAAATGGTTTTTAGTGCTAAAGGTTGCAGACTTCTGCAATATACCAACCCCAGAGAACACATACTCATCAGAAAGTCCAAAATGACCATATCAATGAAGTCCACCAGGCGTGTGCCTTTGTTGTAAGGTGCAGTCTTTTTTATAGTTGAACAGTAATTAGGTTCTGTCTCCCATCTGAGAAGAGAAGAGAAATGTTCATTTTTCTACTCAAAATGTAAACATGTTGTTTCCTTTTTGTTTTATTTTTTACAAATTTAGTAATAAACTTATTGTTAAAATCAATTAAAAAATATGTATTATTTATTATGGAGGTTGCTCATTTTCCAGCCAAAATAAAAAAAAAAATATCAATAATCCAATGTCATTTTATATCAATGCAAATTTTCCTCAAAATATACAAACTTTGCCAGCTTGCTCCGGCTGTATGAGCGTCTCCATGGAGACCTCCAACTTCTCCGAGGTGCCAGGGACAGATCTGGTAGCATGACAGCCAAGGAGGCTTCTAGGTTCAGAGGTCTTCCGCACACTGCATGCTCAGTGGAGCAGTAGTAGGAACACTGGCCATAGAAGCACACATTGCCCACTAGGGGGAGCAAGAGCCTTATGTGAGTTAAATGTAAAAAAAAAGGCCTTATAGAGCTTTAGAGTGATTAAACAGAGCAGGACTATTTTTTAGATTTATTATAGAATGTTTCAAAGGAATTTTATGCAGAGTTTATAAATAATTGAGAAGTGTATACCGGGGGACGTGAAGAAAGTTTTGGCCAATTTGCGATCCGTGGTGATGTCTTTGATCTCCTTGACCACATCCACTAGTCTTCCAACTGCAGGGGGGACTCTCCTGTAACCCAAAATCCTTCAGAGGGAATTACAAAAATTGTGAAGTGAGTACATGGATAAGAAGAAGAAAAATGATGGATTTTTGCTTCGAGTGCTTTCATCCTCCAGTTTAGCATTTCTCACAGTATAAATGAATCTACCTGTCTAAGTGAAAAGCTGCAATTTCTGCATTGTGTCTTTCAAAGTCAGAGAAGTAGTAAAGATTGTAGTTGGTCTCTTCTTCTCTCTCCTGTCTGTCAGAGAAAAGCTTAAATTTATACAATCATCAGTGCAAGCATGGGACTTAATCCATGAATAAATGAGTCAAAAGATGGAGGAGGTCATTCATGATGTGTCTTTTGTAAAACTCTGTGTCAGTTAGTCAGCTTTCACCTTACTTCATCGGTTTAAACAGGGTTTGTCCATAGTTAGGAAATGACATCACCAGCTTCAGTTGTGTCCCCCCGGACTTCTGCACTGAAGGAACAACATGGGGAGTGTTACCGTGGTAACCATCACTGTGCAATCTCTCCTTCACAAACATCCCGCTGTGACTGAACACATTGCCCATTAAAGGAGCACAAAGGCGCTTTCTCATCAACACGCACAAAGCGGCAGGTAAAATATGTCTCATCATCAAACAATATCACAGTTTAAAGTATGAAGTCCTGTATCCGTCGGAGCTCTCAAAATTGAATCCTCTACATTAATCTAGTGATGCTACTAGCAATTATTTGCTGTTGTTTCTTTGTTTAGTTTTTTTGTTTTAAACAACATAAATTCTGTGGAAGGGTCACAAAACCTTTCTTTTTTACCAGAACAAACACATACTGTATACCTTATCCCATTAACTATTGATGAAAAAATTGGAAACTTCCCAATTTAATGCAAAAAAGTTTTTTTTTTCCTGCCTCTGCACAGAATTCTGCAAAAAAACTGTAGATGACGAGGTTCATTTAAACACCCTTTGATGAAAATGATGCTTTTAACATGTTTTTGTGGCACTTTTCTGATGATGGAGGACATAAATAAAAAAAATTAAGTATAAAATTGCATTTCTATTTACTCTAATCAATGAAGAGAATGCCATTTGAAAAACATTGGGTGGTTACCTGCTTCACTCCATTCTGATGCATCACTTTAAGACAAATAGTACAACTTTGTTTTCCTCGTCAAAGCTGGCATCTGGCCCAAAACTGTGCGGCTAAATAGCTTCAATATTGCTCACCGTTTCTGTTGCACGAGTAATGTTAAATTGGGGTTTTGAGGGGCTGTAAGCTAGTGGGAGAGAGTATAAACAGAGACCTCTCAGTTATGGGTGACAGGTAAGGGGAGGAGTCTCTTTGCGCCAATGTGCTAGAGGCAAATTTCTAATGAGCTACTGCTGCCCCCCTCCGGGAAAATAACACCCTTTTTTTTTATTTTGGCTAAAAGCGGTCTAACTGTAATTTAAGAGCCACTGGGAACACTGTTAAACTATATCAAAAGATGATCAGAGTGAGACATAAGAGAAATGTATTTCTACAAGAATAAAACTGTTCAAAAGTACCACCAAGTCATGGTCATGTAAGCATTCTGTGCTTACTGTCCCTCCAAGCCAGCAGTTCAAACAACAGCACGGAGAAGACAGTTGTAAATGTATTCTTGGCCTTTCACTACCTCCACCTAAGGCTGAATCTCCTGGGTGTTTCAAAGCTTCACAGACTCTGGCTTCAAGAAAACTTCAAAGTGGATTTCTAGTTAGAAGTCCAGCCCTCAGTCTCAGGAGTCGCACAATCACAACAGTCTTTTCTTATTACTTAGGCTAGACTCCCTGCAGCTTGCAGACTTTTAAAACTGGCATAGAATTTTAATCTTTGTCAGGTTGTGCTAATTCTCAATTGAAGTAATTCAAAATGATTGAGTCTTGGCACATAGATCACCAAGGTAAACCCCCAGCTGAGAAGCCACATGTCACACCTGCGCTGACGATGCGTTGCGTGGCGATCTGCTGGGTCAAAAGTTCCATGTTGGGGTCATGCTGGGGGTAAAGCTCCCAACGGGTGATGCGCAGATGGAAGCGCAGCCATGGAGGGTGGCTCTCACTGCTGCTGTTCCACTGAACTTCATCGTATCCTTCTTGGCTAGCGCTCACCCTGAAAGTAGACGAGAAGTAAACTGTCCTTACAGCTTAAAAACAAAAGCGTAAAGAACAAAATTGAAGATACTCAAAAAAAATACTTTTTTGCCTGATCAGCCACATGATCATGTGAAAAACCTCATCTCTGTTGAGGTAATTGATCAAATACGTAAAAGTCGACTTATTGCAAGTAAATAATAAAAAGGTCTTTATTCAAACATTCTATTATTTGTTATGTTAGTGTTGAATATTGGGGTTTATCCTTATGGGAGCAGCATTTTTGCTTTGCAAGTTGGACATAGACCTTTAAAATGGTAAATGGTGTATACTTGTATAGCACTTTTTGACTTTCCTCAATGGTCCAAAGCACTTTACAGTCACAAACCCATTCACACACTGATGGACGCAGTTTAACACTGGAACCAACCTTCCACCAGAGGAAAGGTGGGGTTCAATACCCAAGGACATTTTGACACATGGGCGGACAGGGCAGGAATCCAACCTGCAGTCGTCTGGGGCTGACTGCCCTACCGCTGCCCCACAGCTGCCCTTCACTCTTCACTTAAAATCTACAACCAAAACATGCATTTTGACAGCCAAATAAAGCCTAAAGTAAAAAAAAAAAAAACACAAGAAATTACAGGGAAAGATAAATTGGTTGATAGTTAATTTATTGGCATATTTCAGATTCTTATTTGGTTTTTATTTACTGCATGTTTTAGAAACATAATGTTTGGTTTATTTGTGTCATTTCATAAAGCAAAAATAATTTTGTAAAAAAATAATTAAAATCCTCAAACAATTAAGTGTTGATAAGGTCAACATTCTTGGTAGGCTGCACTTCTGCTAATGAAAAAGACCAATTAAGTCACTGAAATAACTCAAAACTATCAAAAAGTAATGATAGATTAAAATTCACAAAAATGTCAACTAATAAATAAATTGTTGTATTAGTATTTTTTTAAAGTTGCTCATGGATAAGTAAAGTTTATTTCTATACTTAAGAGAAATCTTATATTGCTTTTGAATTGCTGCTTACTAGAACTATTTAAACATTCCCAGACAGCCCCAAGCCCATTCACTGTGCCACACTGACCACATCAGGGAGCTCCTCTCACTTTCCTTGGCCTTTGGTTTTACTTTCAGCAGCCAGTCATCCTCAGGGATGGAAGGCTTTGGGATGTTGTAAAGTGGATGGTCAAACAGCGCCTTTAGCTTCAACAAGTCAGACTCCAAATGTTCTGTTTGGTTGGCACCATGTTGCTGTATGCCTGCCGTGATACCTCCTCTCGCTGGCAGTTCTTTGTCAACGACTGTTTCCCTGTGACCTCTGGCATCACCTTCTAGAATTCCAGTTGGAGGCTCTGCTAGACGTTTGATGGCTTCCGAGGTGTAGTTAACGCGTGCCAAGTCTCTAAAGGCACGCGTCCCAGGTGGCAGTGGGGAGTCGCAAGGCAGGCGGGGAATGGAAAGCGAGACAAATGCCAGCAGAAGGTGGATGAAAATGGTGATGAAGACCAGCGACAGGCAGATTGTCCTGGAGCGATGGCGCACACGCCATGCCATACTGCCGTGAGGAAATCCAGACCCCCAGGAAGAAAGCATAAGAAAAGAATGGAAAAATGGAAAAAGGGGAGGCTAAAAGGCTTTAGAGAGGAAATACAACATGCAACCAGCCTTCAATGAACAATACCTGAAAATTGAGGTACATTGTGTTGTCAGGATCAATATGTCACTATCTCAAGTTTCAAATCGACCTAGGACTTATTACATAAAATTCATTTTTTATACTAAGATAACAGCAAGGAGAAAGAAAAAAAAACATACCTTCTTTTTTAAAGCCTGCTCTCAACTCTATCCCTGGAGTACGAGATAGTACAGTGCATCCAGGAAGAACTTCCCTGTTTGTTGTTTTTTGCTATCTGTGATGTTCATGTGGTAATAAAGCCAGGTCACAGTGATCTGGACAAAGATCAATGGGTTTGCTCATCGGTTTCAAACCAGGTCTTTTTTCAACACTTTATTTGTTTTACATGTATTTTCATTTCCTTCAAATGCTGTGTATGAGACAAAAAGGCATGTTCACAAAAAAAGGAGAACTTGGGATTTTCCTCTTAGTCTATGTTTTGTTTTTCAGAAACGTTTCTTCTGATTATTTTGATGATTTCAGTAAATGCTGCTATAAAATGTATGCATAACTGAATAAAATTCTGGGTTTGGTGTGAAGATATGTTCACGGCAGCCTGCGGTCAAGCAGCCATGCTTTATGAAAAGCCTATTTAAACACAAGTTTCTGGCTCCTGGGTTCAAAACTCTTGTATTCACGCGTAGCTACACAAAATTTTCAGCATGATATTTTTTTATGTAGTGCAAATTATTCAAGTTATAAACTGACCAATCAGATGCCTCAGTAAAAATGTTGAGTATTTGAAATATTTAATTAACATATTCTCCTGAGCCAGCTTTTAGTGAAAGGGATGTGGACTTCCAACAAATTCCCTCCTGATCGGTAAGAGTGGTTGCCATAGCAATGTTAACTCAGCCTGAATCAGACAAATCACTGCTTCCTGGCGTTGCCTGGTTCAAATATGGTGGCGTCTGTATCATGAAAAAATGGCGACAGAACTGACTTCAGTGCATTGGAGTGGGAAGTACACCATTTTCTTTGGGTGACGTGGGTGATGTCACATTTAGTTCACATCTCTAGACATGTCAAGCTAGTTGCGCAGGTGAAAGCTGTTGCTTGAATTTTCTCTAAAAGCTACGTTCACACCGTTTACTGCGAGGCACGTTCAGATGATCCCTTTTAATAAAAAAGTATTTGTAAACGCATGTAAATGCACTGCATGCTTCGGATTTTTGCATTCAAAACTCTCGCATTCAAGTTTCTACAGCTGTTTTGGAACAACACGTATAAAACATATAAACCAGGTTGAACTTTGACCAATGTGGGACTCACATTTGTTAGTTAAATATGGATGGTGTCCCTTTTAATTCACAGAAGTGCCAACCACTTGAAAATTGATCATGAAGAAGAAATTAATAATTGTGGTTTGTGTCTGGACGGAATGAAATGACACCAACTTTTTAATATATCAGAATAGAGCTGTGAAAGAAAAAGCCTGAAGCAAAATTAGAGAGATTTACATCGCTTCCACATTTCACACCAAACTCATTCCAACTGTAGGTGGGGGACACACCCTAGTAAACAACAGTAGAAAAGGAACAAGAAGAAACAGTCTCTCCCTGCTTGCCCAGTGTGAACATTGTGAGCTAAATGTGAGTTCAAGAACATGCGCTTAGTGCGTTCTTGAATGTGCGTCAAATGCTCGGTGTGTATGTAGCTCATGGCTAAACACCTACATGTTTTGAGTATACAAGACAGGGTTGCATTAGAAGTCTACAGACCCAAGAGGTAATAAAAATCTTACATTTGATCATCTTTAGCTTTATTTTCTGAAACATTGCCAAACACAGCCCAGTATTATAGATTGTTTTATTTTTGTCTGCTGTACACAGCTTTGAATTTCTTCATCTCAGCTTCAATCAGAAATAAAAGAAGGGGTGGGGGTATTACATTTTGGAAAAAAAAATAGCAGAATAGTAAACTGAAACAAGTGAACAGAGGAAAAGCATCAAACATGAGTGGTGTCTGTGTGCTAATGGAGCCAACCTGAGACAGGCTGTGTATAATACATCAGTATGCAGTAGGAGCAGAGACAGAGTGCATTAGTCAAAAAAGTAATAAAGAGGCAGGCCTCCAGGACTTACAAGAAGGAAGAGCTAAAGAGAACAGATTAACAAGAACATGTACTTTGTTGAATGCATTATGTTGTAGGTGCATTCAACAAATTGTGATTTATTATCCATACGTGCCTGTCATTTATTTTTTTGTTGTGGGGAGACCTCACTTTATAGGCCAGGTTTTTTTTTTATATGGTAAAGATATTCCTTTTTCTAAATTTCTTTCAGATTTGATCAAATGTCATCAGTTTGCAATAAAAGGCAAAATGAAAAGAAAGACAAAACAGTGCCTCAAAAAGTAATTTCTGTAAAATTGTCTGATGTGGGGTCTTTTTTTTTCTGGAGTGAAAAGTTTTCATGTTTCTGTTTCCTGCAAAAGTTTTGTCCTCAGTTTTTTCTTGAGAGAGCCCTAATAATGTTCAAATCTAAGGTTTATCTCTGCTGTGTTTTTTTAACCCCTTGATGCCTGAATATATTTCCAGTTATGAAAAAAAATCATGCTTTTGTACTTCAAGTAATTACTAAATTTAACAGAAAATAGATGTAATTTTAGTTTTGTTGCTAACAACAGCCATCTGTGGACTGTTTCTTTACTGTAGACTGCAGGCTGTTTAAAACCACCATAAGCAGTAAAGCAACCATGTCCATGAAGAGCCAGAAGTAAACAAAGACTTGGTGTGGGATTATGTATTCTGAATGTGGAAGCTTGCATTACTTGGGTAGGGAATTGTATGCAGAAAGCATTACTTTTCTTTTTTCATTTCTCTCAGTTGAAACTTGTCTCAAAATTCACAGAACGCTCCTGTGAGCCCCTTGCATGAGACGTGTCACAGAAAGCTTTTCAGTGTTGAGTCCAAACAAACCATCAGAGCCTTTACATAATGTGACATTATGGCTTTTATTATGAATTTTTAACAATGCTGAAGAGACAAGAAGAGATAAAGGAGAAAAATGAAGAAGGACTGAGGTGAATAATGGATGAGGTGGCCCCGTGATGGAAGCGTGTTTACCGACAGGCTATACAGCGGATTAACTGGGCTGTCACAGTAATTGTTGAATCCAGAGGGTACTCTCCATGATTTAGGTCAGCCAGGTAAATCTAGGTGAAAGCTATCAGTGCGTTATGCCAGTGTGAGGTTCAACACATTCAGATTTACCCATCAAATTTATCCTCAGTCATTATGCCAGAATGTTTACATGCAGAATTAGGTCAGGGATCCTCAAACTCTGACCATTCTCTATCTTTTTAACACAGAACTGGTACAAAGCTTTTGCAAACAAGGAATGAAAATTTGTTAAAGGAGACTTTGAGCTTTTTAGAATCATTTTTAATGCACTGTGATACATTTCTGGGTTGACCCCTTTTTTGTAACACAAAAAATGATTTTATGTAACCAGGTCTTGTAATGTCACAGCTACAGGTCGTGGGAAATGACTAAATCATACACCAAAAATAATCATCTTTTTCCTGTCACATGAATGTTCTCCATATATTATTTTCATGACGTAGAAATTAGTCCAGACTGTACATGGTTACTTCTAAAGGGAAATAATAACAACAGTTCTTGTTCTTGAGGCCTTGTGTCACCTGTCAACCGGGATCTTCCTGAACAGGTGGATTTGTTGTAGGTCAAAAAGGCAGAAGGATTAACACTGACAGCTTAACAACAATGGAGAGTCTAAAAAAACTATGTCCCAGTGTTTTATCAATGCATTCAGAAAAGATCAGTAATGGTTGCATGTATTTTCATTCTCAGAGAAAAAAAGTGTATAAAGAAGAAAAAATATATTCAGATTGTTTGTAATAAGTGGCCACGAATCACAATTTGCAACAGACAGGATTTTCTTAAATTACTTCATTACAGCTCAAGTTTTAGGCAAAGCACTTGACATCTATGTCCCAATTTCTTCCTACTCCCTAACTACTAAAACCGATATAGGGACTATCTGATCCCCTGGATTTTAAAAGCAATTTGGACACCATGCTCATTACTTTTTTGTTATAACGACACTGATCTCCCACAGTGGGAAACCTAATAAATATGAACATTTTAAGAAGAATTTTTATGAATCCACTGTTCTGATCATGAAAACTTAAATGGTTTATAAAAGATCAATTAAAATGCTTTATTTTACATCAAAATGTGTTCAAATGCAATGCATGGTGGTCTGTATTTGCCAATCTAGTGGGCCTCAATGCACACTGTTTTTTTGCAGATTTCTGGGAAATTTCTATGCTATTAGATTTTGGAATTGTAGATTTGGACAGCGCTAAAAAATGGTGATTGCACAATGGTGATTGGTGAATCCACTAGGTAGAGAGTATGAAGGAATTTGGACACAACCCATCTTTTCTGATTTAAAAGTGCAAGAGAATGTTTTATTTTTTGCTTCCAGAAAAACATTGTAAGTGAATACATGAAAATAAGTGTTTTTGTTTGCTAACTGTCTCTGTGGTGTGTTAAGCTGGTAAACAAAATAAAAAATTAACTATGACCTGCTCTGGCTGTACTCCACCTAAAGCATTCTGACAAAACCTCTCAAAAGCCTATAAATGTTAACTTAGGCAAACAGAAAGTTAGTGGTTAAATAAAATAGCTAAAATATACTGTGATGCAGCCATCACTAAAATAATAATAATCCATGTTCACATTTGTCCTGCTAATAATAGGACTTTTGAGGGTTTTGTTTTGCTTTGTACATCTCAAATGTCCTTCATGTCCTTAGAAATGTGGTTGCTGTTGTTACCTTGAGAGATCCTGATGTTTCTTTTAAACTGCAGCAACAGAAACAGATTCACACATTGGCAGAATTTTTTATCCGTATCTCAACATTGTAAATCACAGTGAGGGTCAAAGGGCAACAGTTATTGTAGGGGTGAGCTGAAAGTGCAGGCTGACCCAATGTGGAGCCAGGACATTTTATGTACATAGATGTTTAAACCCAAGCTGCCAGATCTCCTCATCTGTCAATATTTACAAGATCCAAACTGCTACTGTGACCTTTTATAACATCACATTATTCTTTAGCCACTTCAGTAACTTCTTCTTTCAGCTTCCAAATAACTCCAAATGTATCACCACGTGGTTATTTGGACGCCCCAATAATAATTCTATTCAAAAACTCTACAGAGAAAATAAAAGCTGCTGCACAAATTAGCAGTACATGAGAACTGGACTGAGTGCGACATCACACAAAGAAAGTGGTTTTCTTCCAGCTCCAACATAATAGAGTTAATTCAGTTGCCGTTTTTTTCTAAAAAGTAGGGATGGTATCGTTAAGGTTTTAACGGTACTACTACTCTTATCGATACTGCTTATCGATCTGGTATTTTAAGGATACGCTTATCGCTACTTTTTGAGGACGAAAAATAAATAAATAACAAATTAAGAACATAAAGTGTTTTAGTTCCTCACTATGCAACAACATTGTTTTTTTAAACAAAAACTTTTACTTTATACATGAGAATGTTCCAGACAGGATATTTATTTAATTATCTAATTATTTTTATTATTTATGAGCGTGATGTTTCCTTTGATCTTTTGTCCATTTTCCACAACCTTGAATAGACTTTTCTGTCTGTCAAACACCAGAGTTAAGTTAAGTTAAGTTAAGTTAAGTTAAGTTAAATCAGTGGTTCCCAAACTGGGGGGCGCGCCCCCTAGGGGGGGCGCAGAGGTACTGCAGGGGGGGCGCGGTGGAGTTTAGAAACAAAGGATTTGTATTTTTTGTCAGTGTGGGGGGGGGGCTCGAAAATATTCTAATCTTCAGAAAGGGGGGCCCTGCAGAATAATTTGGGGAACCACTGAGTTAATGATGGAAAAAAATTCCCTTTGATGCAGACTCCTGCGCGGCGCGTGCTGTCTGAACAGCAGCCCCGCCCCCCGTCCACACAAATAGACAGAGCTCTCCTTTTCAATGAGAATACCGAAATTAATATAATCATTAATTAACGGAAAATTGACTGACTTGGTGAGTTAAAAATGGCAGATAACGCTTGTGGGACACAACAAAAATGAAAAAGTAACTTCTCCAGTACCGATAGCAGAACCGTTAAGGTTAGATCTTAACGATACTGCGGTATTGTCGAAGAATGTGGCCCCGGGGCTGGTTCATTACCGGGGCACGGTACCCATCCCTACTAAAAAGGATTAGGATTAGCAAAAACATGTTAAAAAATGGTTGCAGAGCAGGAATCGTTATTCTGACAAATAGAATGACTGAGTAATAGCTGTTTATTTCTCACTAGAATTCTATAGAATTCTTGGAGCCAGCTTCCTGTTTGGAACAAGAGGGGGAGGGGTCACCCAGTCCAGTTCACTTACAGTTAACAGTTGCAACATAGAGCTGTCTTAATAAATGCAATACTTTTAGTTGTCCAAATAGTCATTTTTTTTAATAAAAATTAAATACAAGATCTATACCTACTTCATATTGGATTTAATGCAATCCAATTGGGCGCCCGTGGTGCAGCGGTAGGGCGGTCGACCCGTGATCGTAAGATTGCAAGTGTCCTTGGGCAAGACACTGAACCCCACCTTGCCTTTGGTGGCAGGCGGGTGCCTGTGTTTGGCAGCAGAGCAGCCACCAGTGTGTGAATGTGTGTGGGACTGGGTGAATGGGTTTGTGACTGTAAGAGCTTTGTCCTTGTAGGTAGAAAAGCGCTATACAAGTATACACCATTTACCATATTACAAATACTGTATGACAGGTGATTTCAATATTTAGATACTTTGATTTTTAAATCCCTTTTACTACCTCCTGCTTTGGTCACTTGTTTAGAAATGCACTCATAAAAATAGCTTTGCATTAAATCCAAAGGTTTTGAGAATAAAATGCAATGTGAAGATCAAAGTCATTCACTACAATTCAATTTATTGTACAATCAGGTCAGTTCACATGTTATGCTCCACTGAGCGGGATCCTTTCAGTGGCATGAAGCAATCACATTGCTGCTGTCACCCAAGAAGGCTCCGGTTTAAGATCATTACAAACAGCAAGGAGAAAAAAAGGTGGATCGGGTTTTATTGTTTGGCTTGAAGATTCGGAGCCCTCGGTTATAAGAAGATGCCTTCAAAATGAAGCTTTCCATCAAAATATGTACACGTAAAAAATATTTAAAAACTTTATTGAAAATCATGTAGTGCTGCACAGGCGAGAAGTTTCAGGCGGTGCGGACAGGAAAAGGCTTGCACTTCTTGTGCTAGACTGTTCAGTGGACAGTAGTGTTATTACCATTGGTTGAGAGGGTTCATACCAAAACAAACAGTGTGTGTCCAGCACACACAAACATGTCAGTTCAGTCACACGCTTGCAAACACACACACTCCCTGAAGAAGGAAGGAGGACAAAGGGGATTGGAGACCCTGGCCAGCTGTCATTTTGAGAAAAGTAACTGAACTGCACAGGCACTCTCACAAACACTCAGGACAATGCTTAAAGTGAGTACAGAAAAGGTTTATAGGGGTAAAAAAATAAAAAATAAAATAAGTGTAACAGGAATTGTAGCGGAAGAGGCTAGCAGCTATTCATGCCAATCAAAGATGTCAGACTTTCAACTTTTCTCTGTATTAAGATCACCATACTGAGCCTCGTGGATGGTAGTATAGACAAGCTGACGTGCCAAACCCAAATGTAACCAGAATCTGGCTAGAAGCTGGTGTTAATTTCCAGTTCAGTCACCGTTTGGATAAAGGAAAAGGCGGAGCCGCTACGAGCACTTCCATACGCACACGGCCAGGCTCCCTCCAAAAAACATGTACAGCAGGTTCTTCAATTCATGCGTGACCTCGAAACCAAAGCTTTCGCCGATCACCACGTGCCAAGAGCTGCCGAACTTCTTGTCCATGTGCTCTTTGATCATCTTTGCTGCACTCTATGGGATGGGGAAACAGGAAAAGAGGCAACATATTTACGAGAAACACTTCGATTCAGTATCAAGCAAGAATTTCTAATTTGCATAGTATTCATATACATTAGTTTATGTTATATTATATTGTGTGTGCAGGGGGGTGTTTTGTGTGTTTCACATGTTTTATGTGTGAAGTTCTTTGTTTTTGCTTTCAGGTTGAAACATGTTTTTTTTATGTATATGTCCTACATCTGTGTTTGTGTATATATATATATATATATATATATATATATATATATATATATATATTTGTATTTATATATTTGTGGGTTTCGAAGTATCCATTCATTCCACATTCTCTGCATGTACCCCCTCTGGGTTGGATTACTTGACTAGTAACATTCCAACAGATCGTTGTTCTCGCATCTAGTCCATTTCCGTCTTGTTCCAGTAGCCCACTTTCCATCAGAGTGCTCTGGTCCCCCAGCATCTGACGCAGACCTTGTTTGGCCGGGCGACGTCTGAGCCGGCATGACATGTGGTTCATTGTCTCTCATATAGTGAGGTAGGCATTAGCGTTAAGGGTCTTGCCCAAGGACCCTCACTGGGTGATGTTAATTGCCCGTCATTGTTATGGTAATTGACCCATTCCATTAATCACCATTAACTGTTCATTCCGCCGTGGGAATTTCCAGCATGACAGTCCTGCACCTTACCAACCGAGCTACCCAGCCGGTAGCTGGGATATACCAAGGTGATGCTCTGTCCCCACTGCTGTTCTGCATAGGTCTGAACCCCCTCAGCCAAATAATCAACAAGACTGGCTATGGATACCGACTCAGAAATGGGGCCAACATCAGTCACCTCCTCTACATGGATGACATCAAGCTATATGCCAAGAATGAGCGTGACATTGACTCCCTGATCCACACCACCAGGATCTACAGTAATGACATTGGGATGTCATTCGGGCTCGAGAAATGCAGCCGGATGGTGACAAAGAGAGGCAAGGTAGTCCACACAGGGGGGGTCTCACTCCCAGAAGGAACAATAGCAGACATTGAGGACAGTTACAAGTACCTTGGAATTCCCCAGGCAAATGGCAACCTGGAGCAGGCAACAAGGAAAGCTGCAACAGCTAAGTACCTTCAACGAGGAGTAAGGCAAGTCCTGAAAAGCCAGCTCAATGGCAAGAACAAGACCCGGGCAATAAACAGCTATGCACTGCCAGTTATCAGATACCCTGCAGGAATAATAAGATGGCCAAAGGAAGAGATACAGACCATGGATGTTAAAACACGGAAGCTCCTCACCATTCATGGACGGTTCCATCCCAAATCCAGCACTCTGAGAATGTATGCTAGCCGCAAGGAAGGAGGCCGAGGACTAGTGAGCGTAGAAGCCACTATCCAGGATGAAACATCCAAGATGCATGAATACATCAAGCTCAAGGCCCCAACTGACAGTGTGCTCAGTGAATGTCTCAGGCAATGGAGAGCAGAGGATACAGTGCTGGAGGACAGATCCTCATGGGAGGACAAACCCCTCCATGGTATGTACCACCGGACCATAACTGAAGTGGCTGATATCAAGAAGTCCTACCAATGGCTAGAAAGGGCTGGCCTACAAGACAGCACGGAAGCGCTCATCCTGGCAGCTCAGGAACAAGCCCTGAGCACCAGAGCGATAGAGGCTCAGATCTACCACACCAGACAAGACCCAAGGTGTAGGCTGTGCAAAGAGGCGCCTGAAACAATCCAGCACATAACTGCAGGATGTAAGATGCTGGCAGGTAAAGCATACATGGAGCGGCACAATCAAGTGGCTGGAATAATATACAGGAACATGTGTGCAGAATATGGACTGGAAACCCCAAGGTCAAAATGGGAAACACCTCCGAAGGTGGTAGAGAATGAAAGGGCAAAGATCCTGTGGGACTTCCAGATCCAGACTGATAGGATGGTAATGGCGAACCAACCAGACATCATAGTGGTGGATAAAGAACAGAGGAAAGCCGTTGTGGTGGATGTGGCAGTGCCAAACGATGGGAACATCAGGAAGAAGGAACATGAGAAACTGGAGAAATACCAGGGACTCAGAGAAGAACTGGAGAAAGCCTGGAAAGTGGAAGGTGAAGTTTGTATGGAGATCGGGCATACCCCCAGCTTAGTGGCTACACAGATACGGAAAGCTCAACCTTCAGTCGAAAACGCATTGCTAGAACAGCAAGTTGCGCAGGACCTTTCTCTGTCCTACTGCAAACCAATTGGGACACCGCGGCGGGTGGAGGGGTTTTTTTTATTTTATTTGGTTATATATATATATGTATATTTTTATTAAGTTGTTTCTTCTGACTGTCACCAATGTGGACAGTCGCAATTTGTTGTACTGTGTACCAGTGTCTTACATGCTAAGCTATCTTATCTTATCTTATCTGTATGAAAAGTGCTTTATAAATAAAGTTTGATGTGATTTGAATATTAAAAAAGTAAGCATTTAGAGTGGAGATAATAAGTATTTGATCCCTTGCCGATTTTATAGGTTTGCCCACTTAAAGTCCCACTTCGATCATCTTTTGTTCTTTAAAGTGTTCCCCGTGGTCTGAGTTGTGGGCGGGACTGTTGCCACAAAAGCAAGCCACGGTTATCTCCCATCATCCCTTTGTTTACACTTGCAGCCCCTCACAACCCCAAGCTAACATTGGTGGCACAACAAAAATGTTGAGGAATATCAGAGCTCTCCAGACGTACTGTTTTGAGCCAGACATCAGGTCAGACCAGGAAAACAAAGTTGTACATGGATGTAGTTGTTTCCAGGTAGATGGATCAGGATGGAGCGAAGTTTTGAGACTTTGAAACGCCCATTTCACTTGCTGCTTCACAAAAGAGCTTTTTCAAACAGCATTTTTTCATCTGTTCCTGATTCTTCCCAATTTGAATACAGTAATACTCAGAAATGCACTTTCAGATCTGAAATTCTTGTATATATGTTCTCCATCATTTAAAAAAATTCTACAAGAACATGTAAAAAAAAATACAAGTTTCATTGGAGTAAGCCTTTAAAAAAAACTCATAGTCTGCTATACTAATGGTAGGTTCATTTTTTGGGATTTCATTGAGGGACATAAGTACATGAACCCCCTGGTACATATTAACAGTTCTAGTTCACACAGACCAGTTAGAATCTCCTAATCTACCTGTCAACTGAACTGAAAACACCTGTTTGAAATAATCACCTGTAGAAAAAACACCCGTCCACAGAATCAGTCAGTTAGTCAGACTCCAAACTCTCCAACATGGGAAAGAATAAAGAACTTTCAGTGGATTTAAAGGAGAAGATTGCAGACCTGCACAAGACCAGAACAGACTACAAATCCATCAGCAAGAAGCTGGTGACAGGGTTAAGGTGACAGGTGTTGGTGCAATTGCGCCAAAATACATGACCATGACTACCTATAGATCTGGGGCTCCAAAACATTGATCAAAAGAACAGAAATAGACCTACAACAACACAGCAGGAGGTTAGTTGATGATCTCAAAGCAGCTGGAACCACAGTCACCAGGAAAACCATTGGGAATGCTTTGCACTGCAATGTTTTAACATCTTGCGGTGTTCACAAAGTACTCCTGCTTAAGAAGGCACATGTGCAGGTTCGCTGGAAGTTTGCCAATGAACAACTTCATGATTTACAGAGTGATTAGGAAAAGGTGCTGTGGTCAGAAGAGACCAAAACTGAGGAATTTGGCATCAACTCAACCCACCATTTGAGGAGGAAGAGAAATGCTGCCCATTACCCCAAGAACACCATCCACACTCTCAAGCATGGAGGTGGGAACATCATGCTTTGAGGGTGTTTTTCTGCAAAGGACTACTTCACTGTGTGGAGGGGAGGATGGACGGATCCATGGACCGCTAAATCCTGAGTGGGAATCTCCTTCCCTCCACCAGGAGGCTTAAAATGGATAATGTATGGGTCTTTAAAACAGGATAATGACCCTAAACATTCAGCCAAGGCAACCAAAGAATGGCAGAAGGAGAAGCATATCAAAGTCATGGACCGCAGTCCTATAGAAAACCTATAGAGAGAGCTGAAGGTTTTCTTTGCCAGAAAAGGGGATTAAAATTCTTCCTGATATGTGCAGAAATCTGCTCATTAACTGCAAGGAACGTCTGACTTCTATGCTCTAATAAGGGTTTTGCCACAAAGTACAAAGCCTTTCTGGCAAGAGGGTTCAAATACTTTATGTCCCTCAACAAAGTGCAAATACATGTATTTAAATTAAGTTAATTTCTTTGTAATTTTCTATCTCTTACTGTTCAAATTGACCAATCATTAGGATGACAGACTGTCTCTAATCCTGATGGGCAAACCTACAAGAACAGCAAGGGATCAAATACTTCCTCCACTGTAACTTACCTCATTGTTTGTTGCAAACGTTTCACAGGCGGATACACACAGCTCCATGGTCTCTATTCGCATTTCATCTGGCATGTCTGTGTGCTGTGAACAAACAAATATGGTCATTTTCCAGTTTTCTAAGAAAACTTGTCTTTAAAAAGCTCAATTGGCATCAACTTAGACAGGGGACACCAACTATCACATTAACTCTTAATTTTAGTTTAATTGCAGTCTGTCAGGCAAAAACTGCACATTAATCCTTAGCTTTAAGGCCCCACTCTGATCATCTTTCGATTTGTAGCAAACGTGTTTCCACGGGTAATTCTATCATGATTATGCAGTTTTTAGGCTAAATAAAAAAACTGTGGGGTTTTCTAGGACATAGTTTCCACAGAGCAGCAGTAGTTCATCAGAAATGAGTTGTGGGCAGGACTGTTGGTACAGAGAAGCTCCAACCCCCTATCCCCTGTTGCAAGGAGCCTTCTGTGTTTGCATTCTCCCACTAGATTACAGCCCCCAATTCTGTTTGAACTAACAGTACTAGTGCAACAGAAATAAGCCTGAGTACACCCACCCCTTCCCATCATCCATCTGTTTACACGCTCTCTCCTCTCAACCCCAACCTAACATTACCAGTGCAACAAAAATGACAAGCAACATTGCTCCAGCTGTACGGTTTTGATCCAGATGTCAGCTCAGACGAGAAAACCAAAGACGTAAATAGATCTACTTGTCTGCAAGTGGATGCATCAGAATGAAGCGGAGCAGGAAGCATGCATTTTTCTCACAATGTCCTCCATCATGAGAAAAATGTAAGAAGAACATGTTAAAAACACCAACAACCCCATTGTCATCTGAATGGGTCTTTAAATGAACAAACAGACGGGGGGAAATCCTGCTATGATATTTTCCAAATGTCCTTGTCCTGTTTCCTGGTGCTTTCTCCTACCCTGATGAGGGGGAAGTTGTGCAGTCTCTTATAATCGGCCTCTTCTTTCTTCCCCTCCCCGGTTCCAGCCATCTCCTACAAGAAAACGTGTACTTCGAGTTAATACAGTCCATTTTCCCAAGTCAGAACCTGTAGCTGCTACGGTGAAAGGAAACCATACGACACACACACGAGCACAAAATCCAACTAGCAGCTAGCAATGATGTAGTAACATGACCCGACTAGAGAAACAGTTAGCTTACACCTCTGAACCGGCTTAACCAGCTGAATACTCGCTGTTTAATATCTTAACGGACCTCATCGAAAATGAAATTGTTCCATATACTTTGACAGATGTCACCATATATGTTTGACCGTGATTTATCACTTTAACAAAGCAGTTTCCAGTAGCTAAAGAGTTAGCTTAGCTCCACATCAGCATCTGATGCTTCAGAATCACATGAAACACCACCAAGGCATTACATATAGACGCCACTTCGTCACACAAAGGTTCAATAAATGAATTTTGAGGGATGCTATACTTACAAGGCGTCAATCCAACAACACAATGGGCTCTTTTCGTTCGTTTTCATCCGTTGTTAAGGAGACAGTTTGAACTAAGCACAAACACAAATAGAGCCCGCCCCTTTCAGTCAAGCTGCGTTCCTATTGGTTACAGCAAGGTCAATCAACACCCCCACGCCCCCGACAAAATGATGCTGTCATCTCGTGTAATTTCAATAAAAAATGTTTTCTAAAGCTAACACGTCTCTTTTTCATCATCATCATCATCATTATTATTATTATTATTATTATTATTATTATTATTATTATTATTATTATTATTATTATTATTATTGTTATTATCATCATCGTCATTATTAATATTATTATCATCATTTTTTGTTAATTTCTTCTTTATTTTTTTAATTAATCATTCCTTTATATTCAAAAGAGATGTTATGTCTCTGTCTTTGGTATTTTTTATTGGATTATTCAGTTATTTTTAATGCTTCAATATAAATCACTAAATCAAATTAAATTAGTATCCTTGTGTTTTTTGTTGTTGTTGTTTTGGCCTGCTTAGATACAACATTCCAGAGCAACAGCAAGTGTGGGAAAGAGGTGATGAGGTGTGTGCAAGCAGGTTGGAACAGGTGGAGGAAGGGTTCATGTGTGATGTGTGAAAAGAGTGTCGTCAAGAATGACAGGGGAGGTGTAGAAGACTGTGGTGAGAGAAACCATGTTGTTGGTTTAGAGACTGATGCAGAGCTGGAGGTAGCAGAGATGAAGAGGTTGAAGTTCTCCTTGGGATAGGGGAAAGAAACAAAGCAATCAGAGAAACAATTCCTGTTAGATGTTTCTGAAATAAATGCATGGAAGCAGATTGAGATTATTTAAACACATTCATAGGAGGGATGTTGACAATGTGGGTAAAATGATGAAGAAGTCAGAGCGACAGTTTCATGGATGTAGTAAAGGAGGACGTAAGGGTTGTTGCTGTGAGCAAGGAGCATGTAAATATTAGGGTTGGATGAAGTTGATGAGCGCTGCAGGGTGGCGCCGTGGTTTGTGCTCTTGCCTCCCTCTTGCCTTCTTGCCAGAAGGCCCCAGTTTAAGTCCTGGCTGGGGCACCTGAAACAGAATCATCAATGGGGAACCTTCCTGTGTGCGTGTTCTCACTGTGCATGCGTGGGTTTTCTACAGGTTTTTCCAAGACTCCAAAAACATTTAAAGGTTAATTGAATACTCAATATTGTCCCCAGGTGTGTGTGATTGTGGCCCTGTGACAGACTGTCCAGGATGTCCCCTGCCTTCACCCACAAATGGCCAGGTTAGGCTCCGACAGCCCAGTGACCCCAAAAGGGACAAAAACGTGTTTAGGAAAAAATGAATGGATCTGATGAAAGAAAGCAGCTGAAAAACAAAGATGATCATAATTGTCATCTTTTTTTTAAACAAGTGTCAATGTATAAAGGCCTATACCATGCAAAATCAATTTTTTGAGCTTTTAAGTGTATTATAATGTTTATTCCTCGCAAAGAAACCCCAAAATGAGCGGGTTCACTAGCTGACGTAGATGAGTGGGAAACAGCCCCTTCCAGGAAGAATGCGCTGCCAGCACCACCTCCAGGCGAACACACTTTCTCCACAGAGCTAGGGGTGTTTTCATTTTATATGCACAATATGCACACCCACCTTTGCAAAAGCCTGGATGTTGTTTGTTTTCATGAGCGAGAGGCAGACAAGCTGCTGAGGCCGACTCTAGGTTAACGTCATGAAGTGGGTGGCGCCCACACAGAGCGAAAGCCGGTGCCTCAGAGATCAAGTCGCCTGCTATATTTCAGAGTTGGAAAAGAACTCAAGAAAAGAACCAATATTTGATAAAAGAATGTGTTCTTTTGAATGCCAAAAGTTATATGTTATTACATACACAGATATTGTTTACTAAGGTTTAAGGTATATGGCATAGGCCCTTTAAGCATTTTTTCCAGAATGTGAAAGTGAAATTAAATAATTCTGTAGTTAATGACTGCAGAAAATAACCAGAAGAACAATATTGCAACTTGCATCAAACAGACAATCTATAGTGTAATGAGGAAAATGTTGAAGTCATACAGAAATTCATATACAAACTAATGCTGACATTTATTAAATCATTTTAAACTGATTTTAGGATTATCTTTTTTTTTTTTTTTTTTTTTTTTTTACTAAAAACTATTTTATCTACAATATTGGTGGTGTAGTAAAGTCAGAATAAGGAAGTCCGAGGGGACAGTCTGAGGCAGCTTAAATTTATATTCGCTGCCAGTCATGCCACTAGCAAATATTTTGGCAGCAGCACAGAAAATCCACAGCATTAACACAACAGTTGAAAAAGGGAGAAAAAAAGATTTTCCCTGGAGCTTAGAAACAAAATGAAAAAGTTCGCCTATAATATATGGAGACGCATTCTGTAGGTGAATGAATTTAAAAAAAACAAAAAACATTTTACTGTCAGATATTAAGCAGAAAAAGGGGTAATTTCTACACAAAGTCTAAACATACTTTAATAATAATAATAATAATAATAATAATAATAATAAATATTATTATTGTTATCATTATTATTATTATTATTATTATTATTATTATTATTATTGTTGTTGTTGTTGTTGTTGTTGTTGTTATTGTTATTGTTATTATTATTATGGATTTATCTGCGCTTTTCCAGACACTCAAAGCTCTTTAAGAGTGTCCATTATTCATCCACTCCTCATTTATACTTGGTGATGGTATACTGTTGTAGCCACAGCTGCCCTGGGGCAGACTGACAGATCATGACCTACAGGTTTCTGCATAATACCACACTTCTAAGGGCAAGGTACACACTGCTTTTAATTTTTTTACTTTTTTGTGCATACTTAGTGTGTCTGAAAAAGGCCTAAGTGCCAAAACATCTCACTAGATCTCTTCTTGCACATTTATAGTTAATACAGGTAAGTTTCTCTTTTATACTTAATAGTCATCTGCCCCTTCTTTCCATTGCACCCATGTGCAAAGGATTCACTCATCAACTGCGTACATACTTTGATTGGTGGGCTAGTTTACCTTGAGCAACTTCAGAAAACATGTGCAAAAAATAAAATAAAATACAACAAAAATACATTCAGTAGATGTGTCAAATCTATTTGAGATATGAATTCATAAATGGATGAGAAAACAAATAAAAGAGCATTTTTATTTTGACTCCAACTATGTTGTTAGAGTCAGTCACACAAAAAAGCTTCAAATACTTGAGTTGACTGAAAAAATTGGAAAATTTCAAGAGATGAGAGGCACATAATGGAGGATTTGAGAGACAGTACGGTGGTGGAGCTAAAGACCTTGAGAAAAGAATTTACCTGAAGGAAAACGTGTTCTGTAAATATTTCATGGTAAATGTACAGAGTCCAAACAGAAACAATTTTACAGCAGCCTTGATGCGAATAGAATTTAAATAACTTGCATGTCAAAAAGACGTAAAGGAACAATTTAGCTGCATATTTCCATTATTGTGCAACTGTGGCTTGATATTAAAGCAGTTAGACACAGTTATGTCATAAAATGTCTATTTTCCTTCAAGTGCTTTGAAACCAGAAGTAGGATTTCTGTGAAGGAACACCTCTGCCACAGTTGCTGTCAAGTCTAAAAACATAATTTGTTTGTTCTCCCAACTTTGACTTTTTGATCTAAAGGAATCCAGGAATTGTCATGTTGAAGCTGCATTAAAGAAAAAAGAACATCTATTTATGGAAGAACCTTTTCAGTCCTATCTGCAGTCCTAACTCTTTGTCAGCTGAAACACCACTGTTCCAATAGGAGTCTGGTAGCTATGGGATTAGTTAAACAAGTGGTGACCTTTCATTTGGACAGGTAATGTATTATTTGATGCAGTGATGATAAATTGCCTCCCACAGAGAGAAGTAATGAAGGTGGACTTTATCTATAATTCAGCAACAGAGGAAGTTGAAAGGGAGGGGAGAGGAAGACCACATGTGAATCTTCTGACAAGCTGTGACGGAGGTGAAATAAACAGCGAGGATGGTGCAGAGAAAAATGACAGCGTCATAAAAAAAGAAAACACTCAGTTGCTGACTCACTGACTGACCGATTGTCCTGCTGAGTATGACAAGCTGAGAGACTCACTGCCTCTGATGCGTTCCAATGAGGTTGTTGTGTTTCACACTAGCATCCTGCTTGACAGCCTGTGATGGAAGGATCCCAGGAGCTTCATGTAAACTAACAAGGCTCAAACAAGTGACAGAGGCAGAAATTTGGAGAGTGTAAAGCAGGAGAAATATTGCAGGTTTCTATCATTCAAAATTTACAGTTCGAGAAAAGGGTGTGCTAACTCTAAATTTGCTGTTTTCTACATTTTGTCACAAATGATTTCAATGTAAAAATAGATAATGGGTATCAAAACAATTGAAGGAGGTTCTAAAATAATCCATTTGGGCTTTACAAAATCATCAAAAGCTTGATACTTCAAACAAATTTAAAAATATGCACTTAAATAAATAAAAAAAGAGTCAACTATGTTTTTGTTCTACATGAACAAACTAGCAGCAAGCAGCATGTTTCTGTCAGAAGGTGATGGTGGACTGTGCTCTGGCTTGTTTCAATGGCTTATGAGTAATTCCGATCAACAACAAACTAAACACAAAACTTAGAAAATATGATCAATAAAAACAAGGTTTGTTGCAACAACATAAAAATGAAAAATATCCGTGGGTGGTTGGTTCAGTGTCTTTATTGTAAATCCAAGCTTATCAGAATTTTGTGACAATTTGTTTGCAATTTTATGTATGTATTACCTCTGTTTGTTTTTACAATACAGAGCTTTGGACAATATATTAAAAAACACAAAATGCAATGTTTTGCCCAGAAAAGCTAATACATTGCTCAGTTGTGGCCACAAAATGCAAATTAATGCATTACAATGCTAATTAATTGCTCATTTGTGCCAACAAAATGCTAATTTGTGACAACAAAATACTCATGAAATCCTAATTTGTGGGCATTAAATTTTTATATCCGCACACTGCAAATAACTAGCTATTTTTTGGTTACAAATCCACATTTCTGCATACAAATGTTAATAAATTTCTAATTTGTGTCTAAAATGTACTGATTGGTGTGCACATAATGCTTTTTTGTGCATAGAAATGCTAATAAATTCTAATTTGTTGACATGAAATACTAATTTGTGTGCCCAAGATACTAAATTGCTGCCACAAAATACTAATTTGGGAGCACAAATTAATAATTTAAGGCGAACACTTTTTTTTTCTAATTTTAATGTAACATCCAGGGCTCTATATTACAAGTTTTAATAGGGCTAAATATTCTTGTATATTTATTAAAAATGGAAACATCTTTCTCCTTTTCTTCTTCCTCAGCATTTACACTTCAAGCAGATATGAGTGTGGTGGTTGAACCTCAAACCACCATATAGGTGTTAGTATTTCCTTTTTTTTCTTTAAATTAAAACATTCATTTTCACTTTGTTTACTTAAAATTAATTAACAATGTGTGCACACATTTGATTTATTTTTTTTAGTGAGAAAAATAGTTTATTCACTTTGTTTTTCTGAGTTTCCATCCCAGACGAGCCCAACCATAGTAATCAGCAGAGGAGATTGGGAAATTCCACTGGGGGACTGCAGGGATTACCGACTCTCCTCATGGACTTTATTTTTGTTTATTTAAAGGAAATTATTTAGTCCACTTCTTGTTGAAGACTATTTTTGTATTACATGAATTTTGTTTGGTTTCGGTGTTCCTGTTTTGTAAGTAGATTAATTGGTTGAAATGTTTGATTGGTTAGCTTTTCCCTCCCTCATGTGTCCAGTATGGTTTGTCCCTGACTGTAAAGCTTCCCCAGTGTGTCATTGCAGGGACTGAGTCTGGTCAGGCCTGTTCAGTTTAGATCCAGTTGTTTTGTTTTACTTAGTTATTTTTTTCAGTTGGGCCCAAATTACTTTAGTTTTGAAACTATTCTGTTTTTGTACCTTTTTATCTTCCTTTACAAAAAAAAAAAAAGATCTTGCAAGAAACCCCCATCTTGTCCATTGACTAATTGTGAACCTTCACAATGAGGAAGACAGACACATGTTTGTGTTCCTTGTATCCAAAGGGGAAAAAAAAGGTCTAGATCAGTCAGGAAAGTTCTTCTGCAAACCAGGCTAATTACAAGATAATCACCTCAGTGCAATCTCCTTGTTTTAAAAAAATCATTTTAGGTTTGAAAACAGCAACAGTGCTTCAAAAAACTGCACTTTTGACAGTGAGATAAAAATCAGATGAAATCTTTTCAGTGGGAGGTTACACATCAACTCATACAGTAGCTGACAAGAAAAGCTGCTTGTGTGGGCAGATCAGCAGTCACGAATCCACATGGTTGGACTCAGAAGTATGACTAATGTATTGTGTCTATAAGATCAGACAGTTTTATTTGTCTACTGAGTGCTGTCTTCTTGTGTCACCCCCTTAATACCCTTCAATCATCATCAATTTGTCTACAAATATGCAGAAGCTCTGCTGAAATCAGGTTAATTACATGTATGCATCTTTGCAAGGGGCGCTTGTCATGTAATTCTCCATCTGCTCTTCCTTTATTCCTCTTTCTTCATGAAACCTGTCAGTGAATCTGGATCATTTGTCAGTTTATCATCCATTATGAGCCGACATGACTTGTAGATACACCACTCGTGCATTTTTCCTCTGTTTTTCCAAATGTTTTCATCACTTCAACTCCACATCAATACTATGCTTTTATCCCTTGATGCCCGTTGATGCAAATATGCATCAAACAACTTCTGCTCCAAACTTACCTTTATGGCATCTACTTGAGAGCAAAAACATGAGTGATTTTTTTTTCATAGCTGGAAATAAATATAGGCGTCAAGGGGTTAATATATATTTTTAACAACATAAATGGAAGTGTTTTATCTGCTGCACTGTCATGACAAAATAATAAGAAAAAAAAGTATATGGTTAAGAAGAAGTCACTGAAAATGTTTGAAATAAACAAGAAATATAAAAATCACTAAATGAACCCTTGGCCTCAGAGAGCATCACAAGCAGCTGCTTGTACTCAAATTAAGACCAGTGACCGCTTGTACGTTGTGTTTCTGCGGTGTTTTTGTTGATGCAATATGTTGATTCATGGGCTAGTTTTTAATCACTTCATCAAATTTAAGGTGCAAAATAATAAATATTAAGTTTTCTTTTCAATAGAGGAACAAAAACATGCAGATGCAAGAACATGCAGATTTTTTTTGGTTGCATTTTTGAACTATGGAAAAATCCAAACAGTTAATACCAAACACATTTTACATTAAATGGTGATAAAGATCCAAAAATGTACATCCAATAAATAAAATTCACTTTGCTGAAAACATATAAAAAACTAAACCTAGCAAATAAATTGATTTGCTTCATTATTTACAATTATCGCTATGAAACTCTTACATAAATTAAAAGCTTGCATGATGTAATATTTTTGTAAACTAGAACTGACTGAACATAAGACACAATGAGAGACATATGGGTGCTGCTAATGCAGTGATGACTGATCAGCTGTGTGTGTGTAAGCTCCATCTGTGAAAACTAACACTTTCAGTTGCACTCTCACTTCTCTTTACAGAAATGTGGCTTTTGTAAAGGACATCCATGCAAACATACTCCCGCTCCATCTGGTTTAGATTCAAGGCAGATTTAGCTGCAACACATTCATCATGATACTGATGCGAGATTGCTGCTTAGTGAGACGTGAACTGTTTATTTCAGAGGTCAGCAGAAAGTGCTGCATTGTCAGGTTGCAAAGGAAAACGCTGCAACATTTTTACTGCAGGACTCTGAGAAGTGTGACAAGCTTACAGCAAGAGGGGCAGACAAGCACACAGCAACATTACCAGAGGTACATTACGCATAATACATTTAGAAGTCATTTCTGTTTCCAGATCATGATATGCAATAGAAAAAAAGCATAAAGACATTCATTTAATGAATCATATACAGTTATAAAATGATGGAACACACACGACCACAAGAGGAGCTCAGAAATCGGCTGTTGCACTTAACCCGCGCCACACAAAATGAGAAAAGATAGAAAGTGTTGCAAAATTAAGACACCGTTAGATACAAGTTCATTCCATGACTGCCTACAAACCCGTCAAAGCCATTAGTCTGCATTATCACGTCAGAATGAAGGGCCTAACAAGATTCAGACACATTTACACAAAACCAACCCATACTAGATTGTAAAGCGCCGTCAAACCTGTTGATGCCATAAACTGCTCCTTCCATATATACTGGTCTTTGGCAGAGCTACATTTACTTTTGCTCACAGCAGAAGTAATCACATAAATGTGGACGACAAAACAAAGAACAAAACGGATACACCACTCTTTACGACTTAATAGCGCTATCAGTCCTTCAGCAAGCTTTTTAGCCCCAACAAGCAAATGTACTTGAACCCAAATTTTGTACCAGAATCAACTTCTCAACTCCCTTAATTTGAACCACAACTGGTTGGCTTTCTGTGTCACCCTTCACTGTTTGGGGCTGTTGAGGTTGGATCTCTGAGCAGCATGGCATGGGTCCAAGGACTCCTTGGTGGAACCTCCGTAGACGTCTACATCATGATCGGTCCAGGGGGCGATGTTTCCCAGCGCTGAGGAGCTGCAGTCAGCGAGGGCGGCCACCTCTGCAGGCTTCAGCACGCGATCCCACAGGTTGAATTGGGATATCTCACCTACGAGAGCCTGGGAGGCATCAAAACGTCCACCCAGTGTATCCTTGAAAAGTAAACACAGTAGTTGGTCATCCCATAGGAAACATAGTGTGTGTTTTCATTATGATAATTGAAATAATCTTGCCATGTGCTTTAAACTAGCTTAAAAATGTTAGTTAGCATGTGATTATAAACTTTTTAGGGGTGTTTGTGTCTGCTGTATATACTGTACATATATAAGGTCATACGTTATAAATTGAAAAGTTATCATTATCAAAGTCATAAATTTGTGATGCAAAAGGCTGTTTACTAAGAAAAACATAAACAGCAAAAAGAGCTAATTTTGTGTTTCAACATAAAAGACGTATGGGCATTGTAAGCATTGGTTTCACAAATAATGAAATACTAAGTATTTTAGTAAGTCAAAATAGTTTATTATAAGAATAAGGACATTAAAAAAGATTTTGCAGGACACTGAGCCTCTTCAGAAAAAAATTCTTGATCCAAAAGGCGTGGATTTTCGGCGGATGTGTTATATTACACCGTTGGCAGTATAGTTGCAGAGCCCCAAATGCATTATGGCATATCGATATCTATGATAAACTTAAACCTTACGGTATCACCATAAATGATTGTAAATTGGTGGATGTACTCTGCACGTTGTATAGATCGAGTTTTACAACTTTATTTTCAAAAAGCATGGCTTTTTCCTTGTAAAATTACAACTTTTTTCTCAAAGTTTTACAAGTTTAATATTATAAAATTATGGCTTCTTTTTCATACTTTCATGACTTTTTACTCATATATTAATTTACTTTTTTTCTTTCATGGTGGCCCTAATACTCAATTGAAGATGACAGATGAAAATGTTTTTCAAAAAGTTTACTTTTTTTTAGTTGCCCAACTGAACCTGTTTACATGTGTTGTATTTGAATGTCGACTCTGTTGTGCTCTAAAAAACTCTGACCTGAAGATGGCTGTGCATCATGTATTGGGTTTACTATTAAGTCCTTTTTCCTGGTTAAATAATCATGAAAATGGAGTGAAAGCTTAAGCCGTGCACAAAAATACCAGGTTGCGAGGATTCCGCCAAAATAAGATTAAAGATGTTTGTTTCGAGCATCCTCATAAAGGGGAGGGATGTCCTGGGATTGTGTAAAATCTAGTAAGCATATTCGCACAACAACTATTCATCAGTCATCCACAACAGAGATTAACAGAGCTCTAAAAATCTGTCCATTAGATGAAGTCCTGTTGCATCAGTGAGTCATCTTGCAGTAATAAAGTCCCCTCTCTGCTGTATCCTTTGTGCATGGACAATGAGCTCTGGGACATAACTTTGACATAAGGGAGGAGTGATAACATCAGATTTCATAATGGTTATGCAATAGATCTGACTCACTGATGAAGAAGAGAAGCAGATGAGAATGATGATGAACCCAATTATTTTGTACTTGTGTGAAGAGCTAATGATTGTTTTTCAAAACACCTCACCTCATGGTGGGTTCTCTCATATGTTTAGCACTCCTACAATTTGTTTCGTCTGTTTGTTAATCGAGTGGGTTTTCAGTAACCGTCCAGTCATCTGCACCTCAGTGAATCAGCTTCCATTCATTTATATGCTTATTTACAAAGATTAAACCATGATATCATTCCAGTCATTCTCATATTTTTAGTCATCTCTCTTTTCATTCATCCATCCTTCTCACCTGTTCTTGTCCCAGTATAAGGACTCCTCCTGGTTTGATTGGGTGCCAGGCAGCAAGCCCCTCCCCTCTCCCCTTCATCTTGCCCCCCTGGTAGGCCTTCCATACTCCATCCCTCAGGGTCCAGCTGACACATATGTGCTGCCACTCATCCTGTGGCAAGGACAGAGGAAGCTGCGCCACCTGAAGGTTTGAGAACACAATATTTTTGATAACGCCCATTACGTATAGATGGATGAGCTCGTTTTCCCCTGACGATCTCTAGCCTATCTCACACTTTGTCTCTTTGCTTTAGATAAAAGTCTTTTGTGTTCAGCATTTAAACATTTGGATTTTTGCTCATAAAAAGTTCACTCCTGCACTGCAAAAACAGGCCCCTTAGAAAAAGTCCAAAATTCTTACCCCATCGGCAGGTTTTCTTTAAATAAGCACCAAAGAATATCTGCCAATGGGGTAAGAAAAATGATCTTGCCGAGAATTCTTAAATTAAGAAAAAATTCTAGTAACTAAGATATGTTTTCTCAGACTAATATTATTTTGCTTTTGAACATTTTTATTGATAAGATTATTTTTCTTGCAAGACAGAAAATAACTACGATTTTTCTTAAAACAAGGATGTTTTTACTTTCTCATGGCTAAATTTTTGCAGTGTCTCTGCTTATTTTTTTTCTCTCCAGAAAATATTCCCATCTGACAAAATAAAACAATAAAAATATTTCCACCGTCCTGTATCCTGACCAGCTACTGAGGTTTTCTGGTCAGGACTACCATATTTTCCAGAGTATAGAGTCACAGTTGTTTTGCATAGTTTGGCCAGAGGTGCGGCTTCTTCTAAGGAGCGACTTATTTGTGATTTTTTGAAAAACAAAGGCTTATAGTTGATATTTTCCCACTAACAATCGGTCGCCCATTTGCGGTTGTTTACCTACCACCAACAACCACTAGAGGGCACTGTAGATGTCTGTATCAGTATATGCTACTGATAGCATCTCATAAGAAGAAGTACTGTCCAAAGAGGAGAATCCCGATGGGAGCGTCAAGTTTATGAACACATTTTTGGACTAGCATTGAGCATCAAATTTAGCGCGCATCAAAAAAAAGGCAGCAGAATTGCGTTTGTTGTGATCGCAGCATTACACTGGAGCTTGGCAGAGTAGTTCAGATGCATCGCATAAACGAAAAATAATATACTTTGCTAAAAGTGTTAAAATAATCCACTTTTTTTCTAACAAAGACAACAATCAAACATTTCTCCCATTTTTAGGGTTAAAACTGAGAAAAGGTTCTGACCTTATCATTGATGAGCAGCTCCACTGGATTGTGGACCCCCTGCAGCAACACCAGCTCATTGGGCTGACCTGGCACAGAGTAGGAGAATGGCGTCCCAATGCCTCCTTCTTTGGCCTTGAGCCACAAACAGGCAGTGAAGGCATACATCTCAGTGATCTCTTTCCTGACCATCCCATACATGTAATTGGTCCGCATAGGGAAGGAGAGGACAAAGCCTTCAGGGAACGGCGGCTCTGTAAGCGCTTTGGAGACAAATGTCAAGGAGATAAACGCAGACAGTAATTAGAAAAGTTTACGGCAACAAATACAAAGTGGTTTTATTAAGTTATCAATCTACAAACTCTTCCTGTGGATAATTTCAACCAGCTTTTAAATTGGAGAAAATGCTCTGAAAGGATGGAGGATTCACTGCTAACTCTCAGTGTTTTGTAAGTTTTTACATCTGAATCTCACTGTCAGTAGTCTGTTTAAGCAGTTATAATGAATGGAAGTTCAAATTATTGAAAGATATTCCAAAGTAACATCTGCTTAGTTGAAACAGGCAGAATTATTTGAGTCCCATTTTTCTACCAAAAAAAGAAAAATAAGACTTTTTCACAGGAACTCAGAAGAAAAAAGGTTTTAGGGCTATGAAATAACAATTTTATTTTTTATGCATGTAATGTTTTACTTGTCTCTTCGTTTTGACAGTCTTAAGGACTCAAGCATCAAGTTATTCTTACTGTGGTGACGACCTAGTTCCATTGCAGAGCTAGTTAAATTTTCATTTCAGCCTTGCTTCCCAACGCTCATGTGTATAGTTTGATGATAAAGCTGTCTACCTCCCACTGTGCATTAGTTTACCCTCCCCAGCTGCCCCCCATAGACTCACTGTGTTCCAGCTCAGTGACGCGGTCAGTAACGCTGCCAATGCCCTGGTTGATTTTCTCATGCTGGCCCTGTGTCTCCTTCCTCATGGCCTGTCGCTCCTTCTCCAGCATCTTTATCTTCCTCTCCAGCTCCCCCTCCAGGTCCTCCACCCGCCAGGTGCCCTTTCGCCCAGAAGAACCTTTAGAGGAAGGCTTGGGACCAGAGGTTGCAGGAGAACCGGGACGGCGCCCCCCTGGGGATGACGCTGTCGACGGAATTGGAGCCTTTCCAGAATTACCAGTCGGGCTACTGCTCCCGCCGCCGCTGGTACTGCTGCTGCCGCCACCGCCTGCGCCCACGAATGTGTCTGTAATGTTCAAGGCAGCGGGCCCTATCTCTGCCTGCAAAGGAAACAGGAAAATAACTCAGTGGATGCACAATTAGCACAAACAGATGCACACATGAAACCCAAAGAAAAAAGAAAACTTTTATAGATTTAAATAAAAACAAAAGAATGGCTAAATTGATTTTAGCTGTTTTTGGCCATATTAATATTCCAAAAAAGACTTCCAACATTGTTCATTCTCTTATAATATATCCTATTGTTTATTTTCTGTCACTTAATTTATGTCATACTAAGCCACAAACTCCTACCTCTTTTAAAAGTATATATTTTTGTTTTTCTAAAAAGGGACTTATTCAAAGTTAAACTGTTTATGTTTTTAGCACAGATGAGTATGCATATCCATTTATTTATGGCATAAAGAAAGACATGTATGCACAAAAACACGGTATATTACACCGGGGTTTGGTTTTAAAGACCCACTCCAATAAAAAGTAATGTTTTTGGTCTTTTAACATGTACTTGTGGCATTTTTCTGATAATGGAGGACATTTATAAAGAAAATTAACAATTTTTGTTGCACCGCTAATGTTAGTTTGGGGGTGTGAGGGGCTGTTGGCTAGCGGGAGAAAGTATACAAAGATGGAAGGTAGGATAAATCTGCACTGGGGCTTTTCTGTTAGCTGACATTTTATAAACTTGACTCCAGTTCACAAAATCCACATAAAAGTGAGATTTTTCTGATCTATCTGCTTTCACAGTGAATAACTAGGTAGGATTCGAGTGTGCGCTAACTTGCTTTCTCAAATTTAATCAATAAAAACAACATTTCAGCTCTTTCATCTTTGAAGGACGTTTCCATGACCAAAAAACAAAACAAAAAAACACTGAATTTTCTTTGCTGGTGGAGGTAAAACTGTTTTTTCTCTGAATGTATGATTCTAAAAGTGATGTTGTGCTGATCAGGAGGGTTTAGTATACAGAGTGGAATAAATTTGGTGTTGTTAAAGCAAAATAAACAGATGTATAGAGGTTTGTGTGGATGAGACAAGTGTGGGGGCGGAAAGATCAAGAGAGCTGCTGAGGCAGGACTGCATCTGGACACCCAGTTATAAATTCACACAGACAACCTCTGTGACTGAGGCAGCAGAGAGCTCACAGTGGTGCAGCAGTGATTGTGTGTAACACACGCCTACCTATGTCTCACTCCTAACACACACACACATATATACACACATACACACAGACTCACAATTCGACCTCTTCCTCTCTCTCTCTCCACCACACTTTTCCTGTCCAGCGAGCTTCATGTTTTATTTATGCCTCTGTATCCTGCAGTTGGATGGTGAGCTGTAGATCATAGGGGTGGAGGTGGGAGATATAATGAGGGGTGAAGTCCCGAGAGGGGACCAAACCAAACAGTAAAGTTTGTCTAAGAGACACAAAGGGTGTCTGGGTCAAACGTTCCTTTTTTAAAGTAAGGATGAGGTGGAAAAATAAATAAATAAGAAGGGCACAACAACAAAAAACATTCTGAACGGCCTGTCTGCTCTATGTGTGAATTCTGACACAAAACCATTTGTTAAAAACTTTACATTTATTGGTTTTTATAGTTGTGTAACAAAGGGTTTTATATTAATTCACAGATTGTGTTGACTAAATATATGTTAATTAAAAATTTAGAAGAAATTCCTCAGTTATCATGACAGTGACAGGTTTGTTCCACTTTCACAAACTTCAAGAATTTTTATTTTTCAAGCTGTTTTGAGCATAAAATGGTCAGACTTTCTTAATGATTAGATTTTCCCCATTTTCCCCATAACTCTGGCAGGTTTTTCCATTCTCATAAATTTCAGGGATTTTAATTCTTAAGCGTAGAAATAGCCACATTTTCTTTATTATTACATTTTTTTTTTCATTTTGAAATAACTTTAGCAAGTTTTTCCATTCTCACGAACAGGTCTAGAAACTGTTTTGAGCATAAAATGGTAAAACTTTCATCATTACATTTTTTTCCCCTTGTTTAAAAAATGTGGCAGGATTTCCCGCTCTGAAAAAACCTTCTAGAACTGAAAGATCTCAATTCTGCGTTGAGCATGAAATAGTAAAACTTTCCTTAGTTTCACTTTCCTTTTTCGTTTTTTGCCTACCTCTAGTTTCTCGATGCGGTCCTTCAGGTCCATGATGGCCCTGGCCAGCTCCTCCACCGCGCGCGCCGTCTGCAGCTGCGCCGCCGCCCCACTCACATCATCCCCGGCCATGACGCGTCGGTTTCCGCTCCACACCCCGACGCCCCGCGCCGGTGTTTCCCGGTCGTCCTCCAAGCCTCGCTCGCACTCGCTCAGCTTCCCCGTCAGCTCCCGGATGGTTCTCTGGTCCATCAGGATCTGGTCGTTCTGCTGCAGCACCATTTGCCGGAGCTCCTCCGCGGTGGTCCGGAGGTCTTCGTCCCCGGTTGTATAGATGGGCTCGTCCGCCTGCTGCCTCAGGTTTTTGCTCCTGCATTCTCCCACGGGCAGCGGGGTGCAGATGAGTCGGCTGAAGCTGAACTGCTTCGCGGAGCCTCCATCGGTTCCCTCTCCGAGATTGAGCTCGTTCAGAGTGGGAACCTCCAGGCCGATGCCGCCCAGTCCGTTCTCCACCTCGTAGGAGCCCGCGCCGTGGAGCGCGCCGAGGGGTCCGGCCTGAGCCACCGATCCGGGCTCCAGCGGCTGCAGCAGCGCCTCCGAGGTCAGCGTGGCATTATCGCCGGAGGGCGCGCCGCGTTTCCGGGGATAAACACTGGCGACGATGCAGATGACCGCACCGAGGAAGGCCATGAGGGAGCCCGCCCCGACCAGAACCACCAAGAACTTCATTCTGACTAAAACGGCAGAGGATGGAAGAGCGAGGAGTCACTAAGCCGCAACATCACGGACGGCAGCGAGGATGGATAAGCAGAGACACGCGAGAGCAAATCACGACCTACTGAGTCACGCTACATGTCAGGAAAGCAGCAGGAAAACAAGACACTTACAGCAGATTCACCGCTGGTGCGTAATGGCGCAGCTGTCGTCTTCTTGAACACCTTGTGAGCGCAGTATTGATGGCCCCGCGCTGTCAGCTTAGAGATGCTGCCTCTATCTCCGTGTTGCTAAGCTGCTCTCCTCCGTGCGTAACCATGGGGACCGCTGTTAGGGGAGGAGCGAGACGGCCTGAAGCAGCTGCACAGTGACGGATGGTTGATGGCTCTCACTCCGCATGTGTTTGAGCAAATAGGATAAAGATTAAAAAAAATGTTTGTAGGCTTTCTTTTTTTTTAAATTAAAAATCATACAAATATCGTTTGGAGACACTTTCAGTTCTTATTCCTTACGGGCACAATTCACTGGGGCGTCCACGTGTAGGTCACAAACTGACAAATCCAGCCAAGTCACGTGCTTTGGCATGTCCACACAGGCCTATGCCGGCTGTGCATTCACAGATGTGGCAGAAGCTTGACATCTGATCAGAAAATGGGCCATGTTGATAAACGATGTTGGAGAAATAATATGCAGACTGATAGGAGTGTAACGATTGTAGACTAAATCCATGAATTGATTCCTATTCCAACCAGATCAATCTGTCTGAGGCAAGTTATTAATCAAATCGACCTTTACAATTATAAAATTGCTTTGAAATCAAATAAATTGATTATATCGCTACTGGAAAGTACCATTTTGATTGAGAGATGTTAGGCTTATTTTACTATAATGTAAAAATGACCAAGTGACATCACAGCGGACAACACACTGGTGACGGCAGCAAAAAATGTGTGGAAATACTTTGAATTTTAGAAAGATATGTCACCATACAGTGTGATAGAATGTTCCAATAATGTTCCCTGTGGATTTTTTTGCAACAGTGGGCTGAACTTTATTAAACTAAAACATGAATGGATTTGCCATTAATTCTTGAAATACACTTGATTATCTTTTAAGAAATACAAGGAATCAGGAAAACTTCACCTGCACTGTTCAGTAGGTTTTTATCTCTGAGTCAAACTGGTTGAAGTTTTGGCTAAAGATGTTCTGGATCAATTTTAGGTCAGTGAATGGATCGTTCAAAATGAACCAATATCAACTATGAATTAGATCAGCAACCACAAATTATGATATGAATCAAATTGTTCTTAACATGAATTGTTACACCTCTAAGACTGAGCAAAAAAATAAATAAAAAAAACTAAAAGGTTGGCAGAAGAAAGACAGTCTGACAAAAAGTAGTATCTTTGTGGTTTTGCCTCATAAACACAGCATAACTAATATTCTTTGCTCTATTAAAAGGGTTTTCAAAGGAAAACAACAAGCAAACAGGATCTCTGATTCAGCATTAAAACAATGATGGTGCTATACAGGTGCTTCTGCATAGGAGTAGGGTAATCAAGCAACCCAGTTTCATCCCGAAACAGTTTTACAAAAACGGGCTTTAAATTGTGGGATGGGTACGTTTTATTTTCTTATTCATTTCCTACACCCACACTCAGGATCATGTGACTTAAGATTTTCTGCCTGCCTTAAATCAAGACATCATTTCTGTAGATTCTTGTAAAACCAAGTCACTCCTCAGCAACATACAGAGGATTTTTGTTTTTTATTTTTACTTCAAAAACTAAAGAAAAATCGTCCTATTTTCTGTCTTACAAGAAAAATGATCCCATCAAAAAGGTTTTTTTAATAACAAAATAATCTTACTTTGAGAAAATATGTTTTAGTAACTACAATTCTTTTCTTAAAATAATAATTTTGGTAAGATCCTTTTTCTTACCCCATTGGCAGATTTTTTGAAAATCTTTTAAATAATTTTTTTATTACGATTTTTTTACACATTTCTAGAGGGCAGATTTTTATTTATTTATTTGTTTTTTTCTCGAAATGACTTGTTTCATTTCGAATGCAAACAGTTAGAAGTCCCATGATATCATACATATTTATTTTTGATCCTCACATAAATCTATATGAAGCAAAACATTGGCACAAAAACAAAACAAGCGTCAAATGACCGCAAAATGTATGTCTATATGCAGTCAGAAGGATTAAACAGTTCAACAAACCACACAATGGCACATAAAATCTTCAAGGAGTATCAATGGGATCCAAATGTTTAATTAAAACTCTGCTTAACTCTGGTCCTTCAGAGCGACTGCTTCTGTTTAAGCAGTCGTTGACCTACTCACTGCTGTTTACCTCAGATGGGTGTTCAGGAAAATTAATTCATTTTACACACTTAAATATTAAACAATGAATAGGGCAGAGGTGAAACACCAAACATTTGATGAGTCATTTACCACTCAGAGACACGCTAAGCACTCTGGGGTGAAGCTTTCTGCCACATTAATTCAGACTTGGTATTATTTGATCCCACAAAGTCTCCATTAGAATCTGAGCTATACTTTGCCACTGTTTGTACATTAAAGCAGCTCGACAGCACCTCTCTGAGGGAGTTTGAAGTACTGCTCTACGATTAAAAAATCAGTTTGGAAGGATGTTTTTTACCTGTAATCTAAAGTGATATTCATTTCTCCATTGATGACAATTCAATTTGCAATTTGATCATGCATTTTGGATTTTAGAATTCAATATAAAAAACACAATGCAACCTTACATTTAAAAAAATAAAATTTTAAATAAAAGCTAAAGCAATTGTATTTTATGTTGTTGTGGGTTTTAGGGAAAAGTCCAATAAAAATGCAAATTGCAATTTACAATTCAATGTAAAAAGGTGGAGCAAGTTAAAAAAAAAAGGAAGCATAAAGAAATCTAATCAATTCCCTTAATCTAGGGTAACCATATGGCCTGAAATATTAACAATATTAAATGCAAATGACCTATTCAATATTTCTTTGCAATTTTAACACTTTTCCTTTTATCACATAGATCAGAAATAAATCTAAACACATTTTTACCAAAGTTACTGTAAATTTAGTATTTAGAGAACAGAAATAAAATAGTCTTTAAAAAAAACTTTTGTCAACATTAAATCTGGATTTATATGAAATGATAGTCAGTATTTGAACGTTCACTGTAAACATTTACATTTAAGTCATGTGAACAGGAACACAAATAGTTATAGAAGTACAAACCACTGGTGGTTTTGATCACATAAACAAGCCAGCAAGTCTCCTTATCTGACCCTAAAGACTCTGAAGGTCAAGACGCCAGAGGTTATCGCCTCAAGTTTACACATCTTATACTGTAATTTAGCCAATCGCAATTAAGAAATTTGAGAAGTTCTGGGGGAGGGGGGCATATTACTGATATTATGACAGAAGCCTGTAGGCCACTTGACATTTTAGTACAGCCCCTGTTTGGCTGAGGGCCACACTTTGGACATGCCCACATTTCTCTTTGTTTCAGTAAAAGCTCCTTCTCATCTCTGTAAACAGAATGAAAGTCAAAAGTAAAACTAAAGAGACTTTTTCTTTTTAAAGTGCTTTTAATAAAAGCCTTGTACAAGAATCACAGAAAACAACAGTAACAGGTAACGGGACACCGAATACATCATTTGTACAGTAAGGGTTTGCCAAACATGCTTCAGAAGTTCAAATACATTACAATGTCCTAATCCTCCACATCTTCATCATCACCATCAATTCACTAGAAATAATTCATAGTAGCAGAAAACTAAACAAAACGCAAGTTTCTTCTGATCAATCCCAATTAAAGAAAAAACCCTAAAACATTGCATTACAATAAAAATGCATTACATTGAAATCATTATGCATATTTTATAATGTATTACAGTACAAACAAGAAAAAAGGAGCTTTAAAAACAAGAAGGCATTATTATCTGAGCATATTTATCTGTACAATACAAGGATCCTTCCTTTTATTCAATTAGTGCCAAACCAATCTAGCACTTACAAACTACAACACACATATTTTGTATGCAAAATAACTTCAAAGGGCAGAAAGGTGAAAAATCAAGAGCCCTATTTGGTTGAAATACAAGACACTAACTTGGGGTGTGCTACCTCAGATAAAAAAAAGCCTTACAGAAGCCTGATATCTAACACGTAACGGTTAGTGGCACTACCTTAAAATGTTACTGACATGACACGTATGAAAAAGAACCAATTCCAAACAAAGACACCCATTCTAGAGAGGAAAAGGATCCCTCGGTTCAAGGGTTTTCTGGGAAATATAGGAAGACTTGGAACTATTTTTAGAAAATGCTTTTGTGGAACTTTGGAAAGTGGTCGTTTGATAAATGGATGTGTAGTTTCAGAATAAATTCCCTCCATGTTTAACCTTTATGACAGCTGAAGCGGTACCTTTATGTGACACAGAAGGAAGCCATGGCAAAGTTCCGGAAAACAGAAGCTGTGACAATTTGGGCAAAGATAAAATGTACACATAGAATTACTTTTTTATGGGATTGGAAAAGAAAATAGGAAGGCTTACAGAAGATATGAGGCAACACATGCAGAGGAATAACAGAGTCCTGGAAGAGGAAGGTCCTGAAGAGCAGACAGGATCAAAAAAAGATATGAATGATGAAATACATGTATGAAATGGCATGTTTCTTTTAAGTGCTTCCAAAAAAACAAAACAAAAAAAAAAAAGCTCCACTTTGATCTCAGTTGATGTGCCTCAAAGAGGTTCACGGTCAAGGACACAAAAGCAGCACAATCAATTTTCATACCTTCTGAGATCAAGCATCTATTTTTTATTTTTTTTTTAAAGGCTACCTGGCAGCACACATCTGTAATGATTCCACTAAAATTAGCACTTGGAACTATTGACTGTATATAAGTACTGGACTGGGTGACCCCTCCCCCCTGTGTTCCAAACAGGAAGTACCCGCTTGTTACAAGAAGCCAAAATCCCATAGACTTGTATACATATAGACAGCTATTACTCATCCTATTTGTCAAAATAACCATTCTTAACATGTTCTTGCTAATCCAATTTTTCATGACATTTTTTCTGTAGAGCAAGTTATTCAGTCAAAAACTGGCCAATCAGATCCCTCAATAAAAGTATGTGTTATCACGATGAACATTTTAACAGATTCTACCAAGCCCTCTATCAAGTGGTGGGGGTGTGGCCAACAGTCAATGATCCAACAAGCTCACTCTTGATGGCAGGGGTGGTTGCCATAGAAATGACCAATCACTGCTTACTAGTATTGTCTGGTTCCAACATGGCATTTGTTTCGGAAAAAAATGGCGACAGAATTAACTTAATTTCATTGAAGTAAGTCATTTTGTATGGGTGACATCACAGTCAGTCCAGTTCTCAAATACAGTCCATGCTAGAAAGATATAGCTGAAGAGCACAATATCTACTCCAAAAGGAAAAGAAGCCATACGTATTTTTGTCCTGTTGGAATAAAAGCAGGAAGTTAGTAGAAAGACTCGATCTGTCTGATCGAACAGTCAGAAGAAGACGATGTCAAAACAATGGTTTAAAAAACAGGACATCATTGAAAACCATTTAGTTGTGATGGCGTCTTACAACTCACACAAACACAACCTTCCAATGATCAAATGACATATTGCACTGTCACTATCAAGTGACAAAACAACATAATTAAAAAATATAAAATAAAACACCCTTCAAATCCACTCATGCTACTTCAGTGCGGCATAAAGGAGAGCAGCCTCGGGTTTTGGTAGTTTGCTGATCTGTAGCATTCACATGTGACAGCAAGGACCATGGAGAAAGAAGTGTTGCATGATCACTGTTGAAGGGTTATAAGGCAATCTTTAAACAGGAGTCTGCAGCACTACATTAAGTACATTTACTCACATGTAAAACATTCAAGACAACGGTCAATGTTCCTACAAGACGCTCTGTGGTAGGTCTATTCCCCCTTCCACGTCAGACAGCAACAATTATGTGTGAAGAGAGGAAAAACAAACGATAAGTTATGTAAAATGTCCAAGGAAACAACTCCCCACTACAATGTAAGAGGACAAGTATGAATGTGTGGTTTCTGCTTCTCTTGATGGACAGGTGAGGGTGCAATGCCTCTGGCAAAGCTGTGACTTATGAGTAAAACGGCAGCAGTGCAGATACACACAAAGAACCCAACAAAAATGGACACAAACCAAAGCTAAAAGAGGTGTGACAGTTTAAACCCTTGTAGAGGAACATATTTTAAAAGGAATTTAACTGTACATTATTCATTTCACTATACGAAGCCACGACTGTCCCTCGTTTTTCCTTAGAATACGGCTGCAAATCAGCAAGTTAGCTTATTTAAATATTACCCAACATTCCATGTGTTGCTGCTCATCTGAAGTTGTTGCTACAGTTTTTAAGGCCTGTTGAGAAGCAACTTTTAATACAATATTTTTAAACTAAATCCTTCCACCCAACCTGCCAGTTCATTTGTAAACACATTTGTCCAAATAGAAGAGCACAGTTCAGGCTTTGCTCTGTTCACACCGGGCAAGTGTCGCATATTCAAGAATGTGCCAAACGCACTTTTAGCATACGATGCTCACACTGGACTGTCGCTACACAATACTAGCACATGTACCTACAGTTGGAAGAGGTTTGGTGCGAAATGTTGAAACGACACAAATCTCATGAATCTTCCCCTAGGATTTTTCTTTCACAGCTCTAATCTAATAGATGAGAGACCTGGTGTCGTAGAATTCCGACCAGGTTAAAAAAGTCACAATTATTCATTTCTCCTGCAGGATCAGTTGGCACTTCCGTGTATTGAAAAACACAGATAAATATTGATACGTCACTACCAAATCTGAGTTCCTGACTGGTCAAAGATCAACTAGTTTAACGTCTTAAGCCCAAAACACACACATACGCATTTACATAGATTTTTTTATTGGAGGTAGTCACTTAAACGCGCATTGCCAAAGCCAGTGTGAACGTAGCATTATTTTCTTCTCTGATTAACATGGATTACCAATTTCTATTTCCTTTTAAAGTGGGAGTTCATGACCCAGTACAAGAGATCCGTCCTGGAGGTAACGCACAAGCCCTAGACGTAGTTACAAGTTCCAAAGTGACGCCACAAGACACCAAATGTACTCATATGAGGGGTGAGTAGACGCAGTTCACAGCTTTGGAAGTTCATCTGGTTACTGGCAGATTGATGGTTTGATCTCCAGCACCAATATAGATGTGTCTGAATACGACACAAATCCCTCCGAGTATGAGCTTACACGTCTGTACGAGAAACACACAATGAAAAGCCCTTCACCGCAACTACAAAAAGTTAAAAGGTTATACAAGCAAGTGAAGATATTTACTATCCAACAATAGAAAAAAGAGAAAACTCAGTAATCCGTACAGGGTAGAAGTACACCATCAGTCAGAAAAGCTGCATGTTTTATCAGCCAAACTAGAAGATAAGGCAATTAATTTTGTAGCCTATTTGGAAAAGCGAACCACACCACTGGCCAGTCAAACATAACGGTTTTGGCCCAACTTGAATCCGTGGCTCCTGGGCCATGGTGAGCATAACGGAGTTAAAGGCAGTGGGGATAAAGGACCGAGAGCAACGACCTAAAAACTATTTCTAGTATGTTCTTTCGCAGCTTTTGAGGTTGTGCATGCACATAAATACATATTCAATGTAAATATATGCTTGTGCATTTACAAGAATAAGGAAGGCCTTAACAAATAAAGAACAATGAAATAAGGTTTTGAGGCAGTCAATCGCGTTTCATTGAACTTACTGCGTTGATACCGAAGAGTTTACCGGATTAGAAGCAAAAACATTTCCTTTAGTGCGATCAAGCTGATCCTTTAAGGTCATGATGCCAATAAAATAATAGAGCTACTGTAAAAATCTACACAGAGGTACACGTCTAAAGAGCAATTTTTCTTGATGAAAGTTTCGGCCCATGCAGCGGAGATCACTGATGGGAGAAGTCAAAGGCATCAAACTATCACTTCTATCAAAGTATGCTAAGAGTCAATGCCATGCAAGCGGATAAATTATGGCAATTTCAATGGCAGCAAGGGTATAATTTATAATTTCTCTTAAAAAAATATGCTTTCCTATTACATAGCTGGGGGGTGCTGTTTGACATGACATTAACCGCTTCACAAGCATGGACAAAGCCCTGCAGACATGTCAGCATGGAGCTAATGTGGCATGTTTTCCTTTGAATTGAATGGCAATCTACTTCATCTTATCTCTTATGGCTTAGTGGCGCTGGGCTCCTCTGAACTGGTCACATGAGGGGGAGAGGAGGCGTTTTGGGGGCTCGCAGAGGGCGAAGCAGGCCCCGATGCAGGGGTGGGGAACTCTTTGATGGTGACCGTGACAAGGTTGGTGGTCACATCTGTGACCACTACATCTTTGCAGCTGGGCGCCATCTCGGGGTGCCAGTCTGTGTCCCCTTCAGTAGGCACTCTTGGGGGTTCGGTGAGGGCAGATGTTTGATCCCCTGCAGGGTCGGAGGGAGCTGCACTGGGTGGCGGTTGTTTAGCTCTACGCTGGCAGGGATCTTTTTTACCTCCTTCTGCTGGGACTGAACAGTCCTCAGCTCCCTGTTCTTCATCTAGGGATGAAGATGGGGATGAAGGGAGGAAGGTCGCTGCTGAAGCTGCAGGGTTTGGATCTGAAGAAGAGGCAGGAGCAGGCTGAGTTACTTCTGCAGCAGTGCTGCTGTCCTTGCTTGGGGGGACGTCTTCAGTGGCAGGCTGGGATTGTGCAGCTGTGACACCGGTGGGGGATTTTTCCCCCGAGCCACTGGAGCTGGAGGGAGAAGGAGGTGACTGGTAACGAGAGGAGGCGTTCTTGCTAACCCTGGTCCCTGTGCTGGAGCACGATCCAGGGTGTGGGGGAAAAGGCACAGGGCCTCCACACTGCAGCCCAAACGGCTTGCCGTACATGGGGAACCCTAACATCTTCAGAGGAGGCTGGAAGGGTCTGTAGGGGGCCTCTCCCTTTTTACCGATGATGCGATTGCGAGAAGGAATGTTCTGGCGTCCCGCTGCCGTGTTCCTGCTTCCTGAGGCAGAGCCACCCCTACCTGGCTTGTCAATGACCTTCAAGTTGAGGATAATTCGGCCTCTCTTGACCTCTCGCGGTTTGACTCTGCGGTTCAGGATGCGGACGGTCTCCGAAAACGGGGAGACGTGCATGCGCGAGGGGAATCCCCCTGAGCTGGAGTAGGTGGACGCCATGGGGTCTGAGCGGGGAAGGGGGCGCCTGGACATCCGGTGGCAGCGATGAATGTCTTTCTTTAGCTTGTGGGTGGCGGCCAGAGAGTTAAGCTTAGGAGAAGGCGCCGCAGCTGAGGAAGAGGAGGAAGAGGACAGCAAATGGGGAGACGAGGCAGAGGACGGAGGCGTTCGGCTGGAGGTGGAGTGTGGCGTGGTCTGACGGCTGCTAGAGCTGCTGGATTCGCCTTTTTGAGGACGAGCCTGAAAATTCAAAAGTTCATTAAAACTTTAAGACATTTTTAAAAGCTTGAGCAAAAACTCCTGTTGTGTTTGTCCATGTTTTTGCTTCATTTATGTCAAGTTATTCAGACTGCTACATAAAATACAGAATAAAAAATAAGAAGGTAACAAAAAAAAGCATTAAATTGTGTTTTTGCCATAATCTGTCATAAGCTCTGAAGACCAGCACTGGTTAGAAAATCATAAGTCGACCTCCATATCTAGCAGCACCGAGCGCTCTGCAGGCCGACATGCTGTGAGAGGTAATGGCTGCACGGAAAAGAAAGTAGGGCAGCAGAAATGCTTTCAGCAGCACGCAGTCTACTATGTGGGATTTCCTAGAGACATGTCAGAGTAGCAAAAAAAAATAACCCACATGAACTTTATTCAGGTTAAATTGTTCCTTTGTTAACCCCCCTCCCCCAGTGAGAAAATTTACCAAAAAAAATCACTTTAAGAAGCTGCAGCATGAAGATAGCAACCACTTCAGTCCAGCTACATTTCTGTAACTAATTGTATGACTTTGTTTAAAAGAGATTTCTTTGATGACGGAGCACAAACTATTATTTTAAATGTCATCATCTTTAATAGAAAAATAAAAAAGCTGAGCCTTAGTAGTCGATACGTTGGCCAATCACATCCCACGTTTAGAAAAGACGCAGACCCACTATTAGTGGAGTTTTCATTCAAAATTTAATAAGGTTTCAAAAAATGTATTAACTTCGAAATGTTTGGGTTACAACAAACATAGCTACAGTTATGACACATTTATTGTGACCCCCTTGGAATAAATCTTTGAGTTTTTAAATAGTTTGGGGTGTTTCCCTTGTTCTTATTTTCATTTTGTTTTGATCTCGTCTTCCCTTTTCATTTTTGGATTTACACATTTTTATCAAGCCTTTGAACTCTTAATCCTTGTTATAAAATCAGCTTGAACTCAATGTTCAAAAAAGACAACATTTGATATTTGGAATTTTGTTTTTGTACAGTCCCAGGTTTATTTTGGAATTAATATGCAAATAATGAAAAAAATCTGTAAAAAAAAAAAAAAAAGAAGAGGCTGGGGTTGTACAAAGAACTTGGTATTGTCCCAACAAAAATGGTTTCAAGATTAATTATTAGTGCTAATTGGAAATGTATAAAAACACTCAAAATCACCCTGAACGACTGAGGGTTGACATGTAATTTAAAAAAAGTTAAAGAATCAAGATTGTACCTTCATGACCGCCGTTTTGGGTTTAGGTCCACGTTTCTTTGGACCGTGCATTTCCCTTTCCCGCTCCCTAAAGTAGAGCAGAAGAATTAGAACAGAGCAGAAAATGGAAAAGGAAACATAAGAGTCATTCAGATGGAGCTAAATCCAAAGGAGATGAAAGAGAAACAAGTTGGCAGAGTGTGAAAGTAGAGCAGATGAGCCCAGATTACATCTGAGCAGAGCTGGTTCTCTGTGCGTTCATGTCTTTTTTTCCATTTGATGTCATTTTAGCATTGCTGGAAATCTCTGATTAGAGGCTGGAAAGGTACAGAAAAAGAAGTTCAGCTCAGACAAACTTCACAGAATCCCAAATGGAGGAGAGAAAAACTAAAGAAAAAAAGCTCATAAAGATTTATAGAAGGGCCCAAAAAGATGAGCACAATTTTAGAGTAACGAATAAACAGATAATAGGGATTAATGGTGACAGAGGTACATTTGATCCCTCTTATGCTCAACAAAGCCCACTTGCTAGAAAATGTACTTTCCCTCCTAATCAGAGGGGAGGAACACAAGCAGTTAAAGACCGAGCATTTGATGATTTGGAGAAGTCTATAAATACAAAATATGATTGTCAAATGACTGATCTTCCTGCTTTGTAGCACTTAATTTAAGCTAATCAGCTCATTAATTGAGTGTTGGCCTGGTCGGTTTTGAATAAGCAGCATCAGCGCATGCAGGAGCACACCGAGGTGATTAGAGCGCAGAGACAGCGGTGGGCAGCAGAGTTGTTGCTGTGGAAACAGCAAGAGAAAAAACCCCCACATAACATGACATTGATCCTCCTCTTAATAAAACTGTTGGGCTTCTAGTTGACAAGTAAACAAATCTGTAATTCCTCCATAATTAGCTCACTCTTCTAAATGGTTATGGACTTTTATTGTCATACAACTTTAGGAATAAAATCAATATTTTGTTATTTGTAGGATTATAAAACACAGTTTATTGGAATTATCTTAACTACATCTGTAAACCTGAACATGTTAGGCTACAGATATTTGCAGCAGTCAAGCAGATCTCACCAAAAGTGTGTTCAGGAGACTGGCTGCAGTAGTTAGAAATGTGAACTTCACCTAGAACGAAAATCAAGCTAAAATAAAAGGGTTAATATCCTTTGTGAAAACATTACACATGCAGCATTGGAGGGGTCTTTGATTAAGGTATTATGTGAAGGAGTAAAAAAAGACAGGAAGATAGCGTGGATACATCCGCTGATTCTGTTATTTAGAAAAGTTCATTTCTGAGTTGCAATTTAACTACAAACTTTGAAAAAAGGAATAGTCTGAAATAACCTTAACTTTATTTTGGAATGATAAAAACCTCAAACTATTAGCCACTGTGGAAAAACAGACTGTAGAACAGTTAAGAGTTAACAAGAGATATTAAGAAAATATGACAAAATAGAGTTTTTTGGGAAAAAATGTTTAGTGATAGTATCCTTTGACCATATTAGGACCTACTAATCCAATTTGCATGGGTTTATTTTAAGGTATAAGCTTAGTAAGACTTAAGTTCAGAAGGCTTAGCTTAACTTTGATTACAGCTTATTAGAAAGCATAAACATATAAATGAACATGAGAATAAAACAAACATTTGTAGTGGTTTATAAGCAGAATATCAGTCTGAGCCTTAACGAGTAACATTATAGTATTGCCTTTATCTGGATTATAATTAACTAAATTGTAATGTTGGTATGAACATGTGCTAAGTTTTTACAAATGCAAGATTTTCTATTTTAGGACAGCTTTTGTAAACTCACTTCTGCTCAAAGCCCAAAATTAGCCGGTCATCCAGGATGTTTTCCTCTGGCTCCCAAGTGCTGTGCCTGTACAGGAAGAAAACCACACATCTTTAATAGAGACACTAGTAATGCCATGATTAAAAATAATAAAAAGTAATTTAAAATTACTTTTTTTACATTTATTTATTTCCAAAATGCAGATGAAAAAGGTAAAGATCAAAGAAAAAATGATCATAACCAGAATTAAACAACCACAGGAATACCAAAATAAATCAATAAATAAAATAAGGACAATGATAATAATTTCTAGCAAGGCTGTAATTTTTACTGTTTTCACAGGGATATTACTTACTTCATGGCCCATCCTTTCCATTTTACCAGATATTCAAGTTTTCCCTTAAAATAAGAAGGAAAACTGGTTAAAATGCATTAAAATACACACGACTGAAAAAAATGTCTCATTAAATTGGGCAACACAGCTGCGACTTAATATTTATTATGTGCTTAAAGGAAGTGAAAATTTGCTTGTCAACTGAACATCACAGTAAAGTTTGAAATAGATTAGGCCTGCACAATATACCGCAAATTTATCATTATCGCAATATCAAGCAGTGCAATATCCATATCGCAAAAGTCAGCAAAAATCGCAATAAATGGTTACCTTAAATGTGCTACAACAATCTTGTGGCAGCTTGAAGTATTTAACGAATCAAATAAATCCATTTAGGAATTTGACCAATTGGATGGACCCCTTCACGTTGTTGACCAATCAGATGAGCCCTTTAATGTTAGATATTTGCCTCCTACGTCAACGAGGGTCATTTGGAGTATAATTTTTAAACTGTTGCAGTAAAATGGTAATGATGTTTTTGGTTGTTTTGCTATTTGTTTATATACCGTAAATTATATCGTTATCGCAATAATGATCACTCATATCACATATCGCGAGTTTAGCTCATATCGTGCAGCCCTAAAATAGATGATGTTTGGTTGTTGTTTTTTTAAAGTTCAAGAAAGTTCAAGAAGGTCTGATGAGGCTGCCAGACAATAATAGACACTAATCCATTTAACAAAATAACTTCTGTACCTACAGGTCTTCATGATTATTTTTTAAGTTTATTGAATCGTGTTTTCATAGGTATTTGATTTAAACAAGTTTGTTTGAGGTGTAATAATACTCCCATGGCAATATTACCTGCAGATGAAACTAACAACTTCCAAGAGAGTTATTTATTTATGGGCGCTAAACTCTCTTTTTCTTTTTTTACTATTTAGCTTTAGCTGCTGCGAGCTGGGGTGAAAAAAATAATAAAATAAAATAGATGTTCCTCCGTGTCTAGCAGGGCTTACATTTGTGGATTGGCCTATTTTTTTTTAAGCTAGCCCCTTTCTTTGTGTCGGTGTTTTGATTGTCTCTCACATTTCACCGCTCCAACAAACATCTATTCTAAAGCTTTGCTAGCTAGCATTTAGTTAGCGCTAGCTAACAAAGTATAGGCATTCGCCAGTCATAAGGCCCCTATAGAATTACATAGGCGCAGGAGGACAGCCCCTCAGCTTATAGACTGAAGAGTGCCGTGCCGTGTTGTGCTGGCCGTGGCCAACATCTGCAGGCGGCCACAGCACGCGGGACTGAGGCGGCTCACCTTACGAACGCGGCGTTTCAGAATCGCTTCCGCGGCAAAAATGCGATCTCCCACCGCCGAGAGCTCCATGTTTCATACCCGAACTAAGCTGCCCGTCTTCAAGCCTCGCCGTACGGTCTTTAGGCTTTGTCGTATGCGAGGCGCGATCACAACCAAACTGCACGAGAGCCAGCAGACATACACACACCACGCAAGACAAATCGCAGCGGTGCGGCGAGGCTGAGAATTGTCACGTGGCCGGGGTCAGCCCCTTTGGTCGCCGTGGCAACGACGGAGACATTCATGAAGATGCACCCCAGACTGTAGACATATTATAGTATTTTGTAAGTTAATACAGAATAATGTTCTACAACTATATGTGTAAGTGAAATAAAAGCACAAGTGGTTGTAACACTTTTTTTATAGACAGACAGACAGACAGACAGACACCACTGTGGGCTTTTGTGATTGTATTGCAAATTCAGATTTTTACATGATTATTTTTAAGTTGACATATTCAATCTGAGGTTCATTTCAAAATTTCTGGTTTGGTTTTTACACAGCCGAAGTTCCGTTATTTGTAGTTATTTGATAAAGCAAAAGAAAAGATAAAAAACCAAGAGAGATTAATAAAGAGAAGGAAAGAGGCTTTACAATTTAAAACAGAAGTTCCAAGTGAGAAATGCTTTTTTGAAAATCAGAATTAAAACAATACACAGCAACAGTCTTAAACATCAAAATCAACAAAGAAAGGAAAGAATAAAAACCCCACAAAATTAAAACAAACAGTAGAGTTTCTGACGTACCGTGTTGTCATCAACAAAGGTTAAAAGTATTCTTGCATTTCTATTTTTCACAAATGTAAGTGCAGTAAATTATAAGCAGATTTCCTCATGACTTATGTTAAGTGGTTTGATTTTTAAAAACCCGTTTTTGTGAATATAAAAATGACCAAGTATTGGCAAAACTATGAAAAACTAAATCAAACAATTTATCTACCGAGAATACTGCATAATGCTCCCAAAAGATATTAACAAATTTGCATTCATTGATTAGATAATCTATTGTTTCCAAAATACCATCACATTTGTTATGTCCCACCCACTCGGATCACATCACATTGATTCTTGACTCTGATTGGTGCAGGTCACGTCATTCACGATTTATAGCAAGGTTGGTTGTGATTCAGCTCTCTTAAGCTGCAGCAGTGGTTGTTGATGCAGCGGTCAGAAGTCAACCAACCAGTCTGCTAGGAAGGAAGGAGCGGCTAGCAGGTAACCTACATCGTTTTACGCAAATTCGTACGATTTCCCGTCATTGACTCGTGGAGGAGTTTGCTCTTTCTGGTCATCTGTGTTTTTAAAAACGCAAATTAAAGCGCTGCCTCGTTTGGGGAAACAGCTTTTGCCGGTGAGGTTGAAACATTAATTTCAGACCACTTCGACTTACTTCTTCGAGGGAGAAAACTCACGAGCGGTATCTCTGTTTCAAAATTGCAACTAGAGACATTCAACTTTAATTATGAATAAGCTGGGAAAAAACCCGCATCTAATCAAATGTGGCGTTTTATAGTTGATATTTACAACCACCGTGCCTTAATTAAAGTGCTTTATTTCTATTCAGCTACAGTAGGGTGTATGTCTAACTGTGCATTCTAGCTGTTGACATCCTGTCCTGGAGATCAATAAATCATTTATCAATGCAGATAACAATCCCTCAAGCTTTCTACAGCTGCCATGCAGGAGCAGGATGCACACTGCAGTTTAAGGCTCTGTCTCTTCTGTGTTTTGTCAGGTTGACATGCAGTTTTTGGGCAGGCTGCTGGACACGGTCTCCTCTGTGTCAACTCTCTTCACAAACCCGTACCGGGTCAGAGATGTGCCCCTGTCTGACTATGCAGGAGGAGGAAGAGTCAAGATGAAAGAGGAAGGGCGCACGGTTCTGTTCAAGAGCACGCAGAGTCAGTCATGGGACTGTCTGCTTATGTGTCCCGAAACACCCACTGTGGCCCTGAGGTCAGTCTCTGTGATGAGCAACCTAAAAAACTGCCAAATGGATGCATGGCTTAAGGTTAAAGGTCATTGAAACATTTTTATTTTTCAAATATCTTTAATAGTTTAATCCTACATACAAATAAAGTTTTATAATAGTGCATATCCAGTATCGCTTCATGCCAGATAACTTTTGGTTGAAATGATTGTCAAACGTCATCATCCAGTCAGCAATAGCACCTACCTTCTGGATCCTAATGTGTTTTATTTTTTTGCATTTAATGTTGGTTTCTGGAAATTGCTTCAGTCTTTCAAAGCTTTTCTTTTGTTTTTCATTTGATTTGTTTTGGAATTGTGTTTTGGTTTATGGGATCTTGCTTTTTGAAATGATGTCTTTTGCTTTCTTGTGATCTGTAATGGGTTTTTTGGGTTAAGGGGTTTGTTGGTGGGGGGATTTGCACCTCACGAATATTTGGTATAGAAGACATCTGAACAATTTCTGTATGCAGAAATATACACAAGCAGTTTTAAAGGGCACTTCTAGTAATTTAAAGACACCGACTGTCTATTTCAACAGATTTTTAAAGCTGGGGCTTCAATTTGAAAACCAGATGTGGTTTTACTTGTTATGTTTTTGTTTTTCCACCAAGACTTTTGATAAATCATGAAATAACTGAATGCCAACGATGCTTGCAGTCGAGGTGTGGAATAACCTTTCACCTTATTTGGTAAAACAGTCACATTACTGTGACATCTTTTTGTAAATATAAATACAATAAAATACAATTTTATAAAAATAACTGACTAAAACATTTCTGCATTTTTATGTAAAAAAGAGTACATAGCTTTGTTGGCCATAATTTAATATGTTTGTGTGTTCAGGTGGAAAAAAAAAAGATTTTGGGAGGGGCATAATGGATTTGTGTCACTATCTTATTTTGAAATCTGGTTTAGAAATGGCTGTACTAAAACTCCTGAGCATTAATGTTGCATCTTAATGTGAAAGGTTGCATCGAATTGTGTTGTTTGCAACATTTCTACATAGTTTTTTTTTTCAGCATTATACTATTTATTTTATCTTAATTTTTCAATTAGATTTTTTTTTAAATCACAAATTGCTATTAAAAAATAGACATTTAATGTAGCTATTTTTTCTATTCTTTTTAGGTCAGGTGCGTTTGTAAAGTATGACAAAATTACAGAAAAAACTTTAAAGTCATAAAGGGGAAGTTGTGCAGAACAATGATACCAAACAATTGAAAGCCAAACCCTTTTTAAGGTAACAATTAAAAGGTCAACCCTAAAGTCCAACCCCGGACTCTTCAGAGCTAAAGCTGAATGCCTAAAGCTTTAATGCCTTTTAAGTCCTTAAGTTCTGAACCTGAATAGCAGGTTCAGAGAAAAATGGTGAGTTTAATTCCTGGAGTCCAAACAAACACTGTAGTTGAGTTTTACGCACAAAATGAATGTTGCTATTTTCCAACTGGAAGCTGTTGGATGGCTTTTATAGAGAACGCAAGTAAGAATGTAAACCCTGAGCATAGCAGGTATTAACATTTGTTAAAAACAAACAGAAAACTTTGTTTTAACAGAGAACCAGTATCTTAAAGACACTCCCATGCATCCACAATGCTCTCTGGAATGTATTTTCAGGGAAAGGTAATTTTTCTTAACAACATACCAGGGATTCCTGCATGTCACCTCAGTCCCAGAAAGTAAAGTTCAGATTTCTGTTTCTCCACTTCTGTTCAGTAACAACCCCCTGAAATCTCTGAAGACTTTTCCAGGTATCTTCAGAGGAAGATGCTCAGAACTGGTTCCCACAGTACGCTCTGAAACTTCGGCCTTTCTACGAGATTCTTCCTCTGAAGGCTGAGACGGTTCAGACCATTGTGGACTGCATCCGCGCCCACCCGGACTGGAGCTCCGCCCACATCGCAGTGGACACTGGTCTGCGAGAGTGTCTCAAACATAACCATGTACAGAGGTAAGGTGAACTACGGTACAAGTCTGTTTTTTTTTTTTTTATTCCAAAAGAAAATCCCTATATTTTCATTTTTATAGACCAAACTAACTAAAGTTAAGGATTGCTCTTTCTTTTGTGTTTTAATTTGAACAAAAAATCTATAATAGTAATTTTAAACAATTACCTGCCATCTAAATATGGACTTCTGTAAAACATTTGTCACAGAAGAATTTACAGTGCCTTACAAAATTATTTAACTTATAGTATGTTTGACCCTTTTTGCTTTCATATATCATTCATGGTCAAAAACACTTTCTTTCCAAATTTAAAAAAAAAAAAAAAACTTTAATGTCAAAGTGAAAACAGATTTTTACAAAGTAATGTCTATGCAAATAAAAATGTATAGAGAAATATAATTCTATATATAACACAATTTTTCACCCCCTTCTAGTTAAAATATAGTAGATGCACCTTTAGGTGCAGAAACGGCATTAAGTCTGAGTGGACAAGTATCAATCCGTTATCTGCAAACTGCAATGTTGCTTCATTCATTTCAAGTTCTATCAGGTTGCACAGATATTGGGCATGAACAGCCTTTTTACAAGTTCATCCATAAATTGGGAATTGTGTCTGGGCTTTGACTCGGCCCCTCTGAGACATTCACTTGGTTCTTTTTAGACCATTCCATTGTAGCTTTTGCAGAATGCTTTGGATTGTTGTCTTGCTGGAAAAATATTTTTTTCCTAAGCAGTTCTTCTCTTGCAGACTGACAAAGGTCGTCCACCCTTGATTTCAGTATATTTTTGCAGCTTTCTCTCTGCTTTTTACAAGCATGATGCTGCCACCACCATGCTTACAATGGTGATGGTGTGTTTTTGATGATGTGGAGTGTTTAGTTTCCTCCAAACATAGCATCTTGTTTGATTGCCAAAATACTAACATTTGGCCTTATCAGACCAAAGAATCTTCTTCTGCTTACTGTTCTTCCAAAGGCCTTTTTGGAAAACTTTGAGTTTTAATATGAATTTTCTTCAAATGTGGCTTTCTCATTTCCACTCTCCCATAAAGCTTTGACTGGTGAAGATGGTGAAGATCCTGGGCAGCAGTTTGGAGACGCACAGTCTCTCCCAGCTCAGCAGCTGAAGCTTGTAACTCCTTCAAAGTAGTTGTCGGGATCTTGGTGGCTTCTCTCACTAGTCTTCTGTTTGCACAAGGGCGGCCTGATCTAGCCAGAGTCACACATGTACCATATTTCTTTCATTTCTGCAGAGGAACTTTAATGCCTCTGAAATGTGTTTGCATCCATCCCCTGATTTTTTTAAATGACCCTTTCTCTGAGTTGGTTGGAGTGTTCTTTTGTGGAATACCACTCAACCAGACTCAGGACCCTTCAGAGACTGGTGTGTCCATAGCTCAGTCACTTGAGACACACCCATACCACTCGGATGATCTTCATTTTACTAATTGTGAGGCCACTGGCACTAATTGGATGGACCTCTACTGAACTAGACCCTTACATTTAAAAGGGGGTGAATATATATGTAAACAATTATATATTTATACATTTTGTTTCATTGAAATGTCGGCGTCTGTTTCCCTTTGGCTTAAAGTTTTGTTTTTTTTTTCCAAAAAATGTCATGTTTGGAAAAGGACAAATGTTATCCACCATGGGGGATTTATGAGGCATAGAAAAGGTTAAACATCCAAGAGGGTGAATACTTTTGCAAGGCACTGTATGTTGTTCTTCTGCAGGTATGACAAAGAAAGTAAAATAAAGTAATACAGACGTATTGTAATGCATAGCAACTCTGACACAATAATATTATAAAGTACCAGATCACTTTTAAATAAACATTAACAAGTAATCTGTAATGAATTCCACTTTGCACAGCAGTGGTTCTAAACCAGTGTTTTTCAACCTTTTTTGAGCCACGGCACACTTTAGCCTTGACAAAAATCCCGCGGCACACCAGTGTCCAAAAAAAAAAAAAAAAAGAAAAAACTCAGTCTGTATTGATCGACAGCCGCCCCCCCCCCCGCCCTCCGGAATCTCACGGGCATTTTCATGATAATTGTGGCAGAAAAAGCTGGAAGTTGCAGCTGTTTTTTCTAAAAGTTGTATTAAAAGTTAAGTTAAAAGATTCAAAAACTGTTTGATGTGTGTTCCTTGTTTAAAGACGTTAAGAGGAGAAGCTCATTGTGCGCTAAGACAGTCGTTCTAACCCAATGCATCATGGGAGATGTAGTGCCCTATATCCGCCGACCGCAGAAAGACCAGCTTCTCTGAGCTTCATGGTTTTGTTCTCTTGTTCCACGGTCTGACACCGGATTCTGTGGAAAGCTACACCGCTAAAGACGAGCTTTAGCTGGTATTTTTGTTAGAACTGAGAGACTTTTTGAGTTAAATCTAAACAAGGAAGTTAAGACTTTAACCACTTCTGATTGGTCAGACTGATGACATGTGATTCAGCCTTCAAGAATGATTGGTGGAGACAGTTAAAGGGGCGGCACTGGTATAGCTAACAGGAATAGCTGCAGCTAAATCGCTGTATCTTCATTCTTATCAAAATGTATTTAATAGAATCAAATAAACACAAAGAAAAAATTTCATGATCTTTTATATTCCTAACTACTCAGTGTTTTATCAGGGGCCTGTTTGGATGAACAAAGAGCTGATTTCCTGGAGATGGGAAATGTTGTTAGATCAGTTAATGAGGGCAATTTCCCACGGCACACTTGACCATCTCCCACGGCACACTAGTGTGCCGCGGCACACTGGTTGAAAAACACTGTTCTAAACCATACTGGAGGGTCCAAAACCCAGATATTTGTCAGGTTCTGACTGACAGTTGGTTCTAGATCTTTCTGCATTACTAATGACTGCTTTCTCCATTATAGTAATGAGGCCTGAGAGCTGCACACACACAAAGCAGAAAGGAAATTCCCAGCTCTTAGTTTGAGATGTGTTACCGATCCATGCAAGAACAGGACTGCCTAAACGCTGCACACACCACTCCTCACACACCATTCACTTAGTTTCTACAGCAAATCTTTGTGGAATACTACTACTACTATAAACTCCACACGCGCATAGATTTTAGGACAAAAGACAGTCATCACCTCCACTTCAGCACTTACTTCTTTTAGCATTGAAGTTCAAAAATTGCTTCTAGAAAATAGAAAAACATGTTATTTCTTGTTTTGTTTTTTATTGCATATGGTTTCTCCTAATGAACTAATTAAAGTGAAGTGTGCTCAGCTTCACAGGCAGCACTGACAGCTGCACTCATTACAGTCAGTGTGTATGTAGAGCAGTGGTTCTCAAAAGGAGGGAACTTGACAACACTCCAAGGGCTACTACAAATAAAAAAAATATTTTTGATATGTGGAGCTGTCATCTTTAGTACGTTTTTAATATGGTACTTCAAAATAGTTCATAATTTTAATTTCTTTAATTGTAACACATTTATTACAAAAAACCAGCAAAGACCACACAATAAAATAAAGGAGGTTTCGAGTGTTCAAGATGGAAGGTTTCTTGTGGTGCTGCAGATAAAGTCAGACTGATGAAGTTTCAGTTCGTCTCTTTTTTTTTTTTCTTCTTTCTTTAAAAAAAAAAAAAGATCCATTCCGATGAAAATTGTTTTTACCATGCTCTTGTTAGCTTTTTTTCTCATGATGAAGGACATGTATAATGAAAGCTAAGCCTAAAATTGCATTTCTGAGTATTTCTTTATTCAAATTGTTGTGAATCAGGAGCAGACAAAAAAATGCAGTTTGAAAAAGGGCTCATTTGTGAGAAAATGCAATGGGCTCCCTGCTCTGATCTGCTCTGATGCATCCATGCATCCACTTGTAGACCTTTTAATTCCATGTACATCTTTGTTTTTCCTCATCTGAGCTGGCATCTGGCTCAAAGCTGTACAGCTGGATAGCTCCAATATTCCTCGCCATTTTTGCTATAATAGTGATGACTACATGTCTATCTGTCTCCAGTCAAATCAACACTCGGGATGCTTCCGGTCAAACGCCGCTGCACCTGGCGTGCGAGCGAGGCGACTTGGCCTGCGTGAAAGAACTGTTGGAGGAAAGCCAAGCCCGCACAGACATCAAAGACCACAACGGAGAGACGCCCATGCACAGCGCCTCCAAGCAGGACTCTCCTGTCATCATTCAGGTGAAACCGAACAGAAAAAGAACTTCATTCACATTCAGAAGTGTGGTTGTTTGTGTGTTTATCAGGTTGATCGTTTAATTGAGTGTATTATTGAGAGTGAAATGTTATAATGACAACGCCGCTCACGACCCCACTGTGTGTCTCCACCCCCACCCCACCCCCCCCTCACAGGCCCTGTGCTCACACCTGTGCTCAGGGGTCAATGAGCTGAACAACAACGGGGAGACCCCGCTCCATGTGGCCTGTCGTTTGGGACGGGTGGAGGCAGTCAAAGCGCTTTTGGGGGGCGGAGCCAAGTGTGACGTCACTGGGAGCAAAGGCTATCCCATCCACACAGCGATGAAGTTTAATGAGAAGAGGTGAGAGGAGGGGAGAATCACAAAAACAATAAAAAATAGATTTTGTTGATTTTTTTATTTGGTGGAAAGATGAAGAATGCTGCTGGAAGAAGAAATAAAGTACTTTCCATTGAAAATTGATTTATTTCAACGTAGACAAACCCTGTCAGATAAAATGGTAAACTCAGTTTGCAGGCTGCTTTGACATTAGATGTTTTGTGTTTTTTATTTTTGGTATTTTTAAAAAAAGAAATGAAGTGTTTATCTTGTAGCTGTGCGGAGGAGATCCTTAAAGCCGACCCGAGCCAGCTCCATGCTTGTGATGCTGTTTATGGAGGAACGCCGCTCCACTGGACTAAAACTGCAGAGGTGAAAATTCCCACAGAAGCACTTCAGTTAAGACATGTAGCATCAAAGTTCAGATGGATCCACAGGCCAAAACAATAGAAGCACTTTACCAGCAGGCTGCTTTGACCCAGCCTGGTAAAATCATACTTTCTTTCCTTTCATTAAGCATCAGAAACACAAAATCATGTACCGATCACAACACAATCCTACAACTTCATGAATGAAAGGGAGCGGTCAGAAGAACAATGTTATTATTGTATAAACATACATAGTTTAGATGGCCCTGCCGTTTGCCATTTACAGTTAGTACCATCATACAAACAAAAAAGAAGCAACATGACATCAATAACCTTTAACATAACTCTCCAATTTGATTCTCCTATACATATTTTTAAACTGGAAAAATATGTATACAACTTCAATTTCAACAAATAATTTTGTTGTGCATTCCATAGTTTAACACCAATAAAAGAAAACACTTCTATTTTAAAGTGCTGCAATCAACTGGGTAAATCCAATCCATGTCCTGCTATTTGTCAGTGTTTTATGGGCATAGAAGTGTGGTCAATGATGAATAGCAAGGGTATTGTGTGTCAATGGGTGGAGACAAAACAATGAAAAGCACCAGATATCTAGATAAGGAGGCGTTAGGTTCAGGAACTCTTTAGTGTAACAAGGATCGTGCATTGAGTAGTCACAGTTTCAGTTCAGACAATACAAATTATGTTTTAATTGAGACACTGAAAAAAACCACAAATGCAAATAAAAACAAGAACAATGAAAAAGTTGTGTTAATGTCTTAGTTGAATGATAGCTTTGTAAATTCGTAAAGTAACATGCATACTTTCTTTGATCAATCGTAAGATAAAGAATCTCAAAGTGTGTGAGAGGTTACAGTGTTAAAGGATTGCACAAACTGCATGAGCACACCACACAGTTCAGAGTTGACAGTTTTGTTTCTCTTTTAATTTTTTACTTTTTTACTTTTTGTAATATCAGAGATTTTTGTCAGCCACATACATTTATACCTTTTACTACACAAAAAATGTCAAGGCTTTGCTGATCACTACTTTTACAGGAGTCTAATTTCATTTATTTAATCAGTAACTGACTTTTTGCAAATAGACTAAGGAAGGCAAAATGGAACCTGGCTGTCACTTGTTCTGCAAGTTGTTCCACTTAATAAGATGAGAAAGGTCTGTCATGTTTATCATAGATTAGGGTTGTAACCATTCACTTTAACAGCAATTCCATTCATATCATATTTTGTGGTTGCTGATAGGATTCATAGTCAATATTGGATCATTTTAAATGATCCAATTTGCTCTGATTCACTGTCCTAAATTCAATCATGGACATCATTAGCCCAAAATTCAACTAGTGGGATTCTGGGATAAATACCTGGGTACGGATGGCTTAATCATTTTTTGATCAGGTGTATTGTTTGCTGTGTTGCACTTGTTGGTTTTTACACTATAGTAAAATAATCTTAGCGTGCCTAAATTCAAATGGTATTTCCAATATTGATTAGAATTGATTTATTTAATTTTGAAACCATTTAATAATGGTAATCTGATCAACAACGTGCCTCTTACAGATTTATCTGGTTGGATTGTAGAAATGGATTCATCTGTTAATAATCATTACACCCCTACCATAGAAGCAATTGGACTTTGAGACGCAAAACGGAGGTTAACAAAGACACACTGACAAAACACAGATTGGACAAAGTTTGTGGGAATTCTAATGTTCCCATTTTTTTCTAAATTACAGTTTAAGTGTTTTGTTGATTGAAAATGTTAAAGCTTTGGTTAAAATTGTGAAGTTACCTATAACCTAGGCTTTGAGTTTTATAACTAGGATATGTAGTTGTTTAACAATAAAGTTGTAATTTAATTAAGATGTTTATAAATTGATGACGATGGCAGAAATTATGCCCATAATTCCCAAACTCACAGATGCACAAGAGTCTGACTGAGTCCCGGTTTGTCTTTGGCAGTTGAGCCGGATGCTGCTGGAGTGTGGCTGTGATGTGAACTACCTGAGTGGGACAGGAGAGAGCGCTCTTCACATTTTGACCAAGAAGGGACGTTTCGAGGCGGCCATGGTGCTGCTCACTCATGGGGCAAATGCAAACCTGAAGGGTCAGGACGGGAACACAGCTCTGCATCTGGCCATGAAGGTTGGTGTGCACTCGGTCTGAACAGTCATGTTTCATAAAAATAAAAAACAAAAAACTCTTGTGCTCAAAGAAAAATGCTGTTAAGATATGTTTTTAAAACCAAACATCAATAATCTTTCTCAGTCTTTTTGTAACTTCTTTAAAAAGTGGCATGTGATATGTGACGTGACATAAAATGACATGGCGGGCCACATTTGGCCTGCTGGCCTTGAGTTTAACACATGTAGTCTAGAATATAAAGTGTTTTGCTTTGAGCTCTTTTATTCCCCACAACTTTCAAAAAGCAACCTAAATACTTAAAATGATAACATTATAAATCAATTTGGGAACAAAAAAAACAGTATTTTATTTATATTGGGTATAAATTGTCTGTTACTCTTTTTATTAGATGGATCACATGGATTTGATCAAAGCTCTGATCGTGTTTGGAGCGGATGTAGAGATTTACAACGACCTGGGAGAAACGCCAGGACTTATAGCTGCACGCACCAGCAAAGGTGAGGAAAGACACGGGAAAATGAACCTGGGTTGGCAGGGGGGGTTAAAAATGTGACACTCACCAGCCTCTTTATGAGGTCCACCTCGATAGGACAGGATTGGCCCCCCTTTGAAGGACCAAAAGTCATAGCTCGAAAAAGCTGAAAGAGCTGAACATTTTAATATTTAAATGGTTAAAAGAGCTGAAAATGGTAGAAGGAGTTAAGCGGCACAAAATGGCGGAAGATGCTATAATAAAGAAAGAGAAACAGGAAAACAATGGGTTGAATGCTTTATAGCATTTAATGCTTTATAGCATTTAACAAATTAATGCTTTATTGCATTTAACCAATAAGATGACTGCTGTCACTCTTTCTCTTCTTCCTAAAGACTTCACAAGAATGAAGTCTTTTGTGTTTCTATAGAAACACAAAGGTGACAGGTAGAAGGACCACCTGTGTGATTTAATATCATTTGCATGATTTATTTTTTCCAACTTGCAGAAGCAATTGCTTTTTAAATGTATGTTTAAAGTAAAGGTGGATCTAATATTCTGTTTTTTTAACCATATTGAACTAAATCCCTCACTGAACACTTGAAATGATGCTAAACTGAGTTTGTTTGTAACATGTTGATGTCTGAAACTGCATGGTGACTGCTCATGTGCACGGCTAACAGGTTGGCTCATGTGTTTGCATGAACATGAAAGGTCCCAATAGAAAGATACTGCTGGACCTGCTGTGTAGTGTAGGAGTGAAGCGTTGCCTCCCTCCCTCCCCTGGCAGTCCTCCTCCCATCACCAACAAGAACAAGCCAAAAGGCATAGGTAACGACTCCTCCCCTCAGCTTTGCCTTACCTCCCTCAAACTCATTTTCCATTTTCTTCCTTTTACATTCTTGTTTTCAACATTTTTCTTTTAATCTTTTTCACTTTTACATTATATGCTCTTTTTGACTCCAGGACAAGTTGATCTTGGTTATAAACAGCAGAATATGTTTCACTTAAAAGTCGTTACCATAATTTTCGGACTATAAGCCGCTACTTTTGTCATACACTTTCAACCCTGCGGCCTATTCAATGATGCAGTTAATTTATGGATTTATTTGACAGCCGCTGGGAGCGCTCGTGCAGTCTCTGAGCAGAGGCTGAATGCATGATCCTGTTTCCAGCAACAAGCATTTTGTTTTAGACACACCCACAAGCAGCCAAACAGCATGGACCTCACTTCAGGTCTTAGACACTTCAGTCATGGTGCAACAAAAAGAAACACCCATGCCCAGCCGCATCCCACAATCCTTTGGTGCAATTAGAACCAACATGCACGTGACCGCCACTACAATATGAGGCAGCTTTCAAGTTAAAACCAATCGTTAAAAGAAGTGTGAAAAATCCACCATCGCCAACGGGTTTGGAAAAGCCGGTCTGCTGCGTGACGGAGAGGACAGCGCGAGCTCAGGAGAGAATTTACCTCAGAGTCATTTAGCAGCTCCATAATATACAAGATGATCTTTTAAACTTGCTTTGATTTTGTTATAGGTTATTATGAAACGCCTGTTTGCTCATCATTTTATTTTTAATCTGTGTGGTCAGTGCTTTATTGTGGCAGAACGAAGCCGGAAGAACGGTTAGGTGAAGGCTAACATGCGCTAACAACAACATTTAGCCTGGATGAACATAAAATCGATGCGAGAAATGCTGCAATCTGCATCCTGGCTGCACGTAAATATGTGGGAATAACATCAGCCTTTATTTTGGCAGGACACTACTAGAAACTCAAATCCACGTGATTGTTTGAACAGTTTCTAAGGACTGAGAGGCATTTTGCTTTGCAAAACTCCCACCGCCCTTAAAGCCACTGTGTGAGATGGAGACATGGTTTTCCTGAATGCGGCTGCTCGTTCACATAGACCTGCAGGACAGACAGCAGTCTGAAGCCTCCCTCCCGTAACAAAGCACCCCCCCCCCTCCTCCCAAAAAACCCCCACAAAACTGTAAGTCCGGCTGCTCTGCTCAGAGACACGGTTCGCTCTGTCCACCGACAGCCGTGCGCAGGGACCGGATGTCAGTGGGCACGAAGCGCTCCTCCCTGGCGCCCCCCTCGCGAGGGGTGTCTGAGAAGATAGGAAGGGAGAGACGAGGAGCCTGCGGGGTGAGGGCAGAGCGCAGAGGCGTCCGTGCTTTGCCCCGGGCGTCCGGGGAGCAACAGTGTGTCACTGTTGTGGAAGGAAACTTCTGGTGCACGCCCTGCACAGAGGCGCGCGCTTTTAAGTCACTGCTGCTCTCTTCTACTGGTATAGTTTTTTTTAACTAGCCATGTTACTACCATATTGCTGCCGTGTCACAGGCGGAAGGAGAAGAGAGCTGCTTTCCTGTTCTCCCCTCCTTCCGCTGCCGCTCCCTGCTCCTTCTAAAACAGGTATGCGGTTTCAGCACATATACATCCTCAATCTACAACACAGTGTGGTGACCTCGGGTTTAGCCCAGGTAAGCCTCTAAGACTCATGGGAAGTGGAGAATCGTAACTGAGGGAGCAGAAGTAGGGTGCATGCTGTTTGGCAGATGTGGGTGTGTTCAAATAACTGGCTGACACACTAACTCCTCACTCAATGAGACTGAAGGCAGTCACATAGTCTGTGGGTCAGGATAATTAGTGACGAGCCGATAGTGTTGGTAAAAAAAAACATGTGGTTCGTATACAGGTACGGCTTGTGTATGTAAATTGTGACTTAACCTCCTTAAATTGAGTAGGTTCGGGTTGTAATCAGGTGCGCTCCATAACCCGGAAATTAGGGTACTTTTAATTTCAAAGAAAAATCAACAAATCAAGAAATTTATTTGTTTTGTTTCTGCAAATATTTTCTTTATCATAATTGTTTTTCTTTTTTTTTATTTGGTAATCATATTTAATTTAGATTTTGACTTATTTGTACAAAACAACAACAAAAAAGGCGAGACAAAACAGTGGTCTGAGCGTAGACAAATGAAAATAATATGAAGGATTGATAGTCCATGGACTAATACACTTGGTAAGAATCCCCAACATACACATATGTGCAATCTCCTTATACATGCACATGCATTAGAAAGCAGATGTGGGTAAAAAGGGTTTATGAGAAGGTCATATCAAGGACTTATAATAGTCAGATAGAAGGAAGGCCATTCCAATGAACCCGCCCTTTGAATATTGTCAGCCAGATCATTGAGTAAATGTTCCAGCAGAGGGCGCCATAAATCCATCAAAATATTGTCTTGTAAAAGATAGTTTTACATGAACTCAATCTGCAAATGTTAAAAGGCAGGAGTTTTACAGAAATGTAGTAAAGATCCAGATGCCGAATTTAAGAAATAGTGACTTTCAGACAGCACTATTTTTAGATGTTGAACACAAAGTATTAGGACATTTTATCTTGCCTTTTAGACCTTATTATAGGCATTAAATTACAGCCTCCTTGACAAAAAAATTAAGTTTTTTTTTTCTTTTTAACAGTGAAATCCTTTTTGTTCTCCATCTGTTTGTCTCTTAGTTTTAATAGGAAGCTAAATCCTTTTTCCACCACTATAACCTGAATTAATAGCATTGTGCTCGGCCTGTCTAACAACAATCATGACTGGTTTTCAGGGTTTGAGGACATTCTTTATGTAGGCGCTGCCATGGGGGCGATGGGCAGAGGCGTCACAGAAATCGATGGGCCCAGACGCGAGAAAAGGAAGTGAGTGTGTGAATGATAACATCATAAGGGAACTGGTCTATATTTAATGTAGATTTTGAAGGGACAATTACTTATTTCCTAATGAGCTGATTGTAGTTTTTGAATCTGGGTTCAGGTGATGTTTGTACACTGCCAAAAGACTTTGCGTAAAAATAGGAAAAGAACACAAATCTTAGGGAGAATATCACTAGAAAGTAGTCAAATGATCCATACATGCAGAAAGTCATTTTTACTTGATAAGAAATCTTATAATATATCATACGCCAGAAATAAAATCTTCCATAGAAGCATTCAAAAAGGGAAAAATAAGCTACAAAAGCTAACTGTATGATAGAATTACTTAACACTAACTGTTATACAGTCCAAAACTATTTTTTTTTTACTAGTTCTAAGCAAATGGTTTGTATTTTATGAGTTTTTATTAACCTTATTGTAGTTCGTTTTGATCAATGTAAAAAACTAGTGTGATAAGATGAAATGACACATTTTAGAACAAAATGAGAATATGATCTTGGTGCTCATTGGCCCGTCTTAATCAATCCTCATATCATAGTCTTCAAAACAATGTTAAAAACCGCCCGAGATTCAACGTGGCTTCTCCATGTTTTTGTCAGGAACTGGTTGTGTAGGACCTAAAATGCAGAAAAAACGTGACAAAACAGGGCACAACAAAAGAGTGACAGAGCAGAGCGACTGAAAACCAGACGCATACACTGACGATAAATAACTAAATGAATACGGCTGTGGAAGAACAACCTGAACCATGACCCAAACAACAGAACCTCACAGTTTTAAACTGATTCTGTTGAATAAAATACCTAGATGTCTCGTGAACGTTTCATGAATCTAGCTATTCTGTTATTTTTTTTTTAGTCTTAAATCAGGTTTTTCTATTCTCACGTATGGAGCGAAAGGATTTTTGAATATCTCTTAGCTCTTAATGTGACAAAAAAAAAAAAAAACTTCTCTGATTTTAAGAAAAGCTTGGAAAGATTTAGAGTAGAGATCAGTTAAAACAACTTCATACCTGGTAAAATATCTTCAATGTCTATAAACAAAGTTTGAAATCTTTGCAAGTAACAAATAGTTTGCGGTGTCGACCTGAGTTGGTGTCCAGCTATGCTCCTCAGTAGTGTGAAATTCATTCATCAAATTCTTTCCATGAGTATGATTTTGTCTTTGTTTTTGGTTTTTTGTCACGGGTCAAGTATTTCATTGTTTTGGTATATTTTTGCTCTTCATTCATGCATAATAAAATATGTAAAAAGTATGTTTTATTTTATTGAAAGCATTTTATGGTATTACGTATACTATACACATTTTATTTTTCTTTGGGCATTAAAGTGATTCACAAATCACAGATTGGAACAGATTTACAGTCTAAAATGTTTCCTCCTTCCTTCAGAATGGACCGGCTACTGTGTCTGGATGGTGGGGGTATTAAAGGGCTGGTTCTGATCCAGATGTTAATCGCTCTGGAGAAGGAAGCGGGCAGACCAACTAGAGAGCTCTTTGACTGGGTAGCTGGGACGAGCACAGGGGGGATTCTTGCCCTGGCCATAGTGCATGGTATGTTTTTGCTTGTAGCTGTTAAAGTATGGCGTCAGAAAAATGACGGTGTTTGTTCTTTCTGCAGGGAAGTCCATGGAGTACTTACGCTGCCTGTACTTTAGGATGAAGGAGCGAGTTTTCAAAGGGTCACGGCCGTATGAATCTGCCCCTCTGGAGGACTTCCTGAAAACTGAATTTGGAGAAAACACCAAAATGACAGACGTTAGATTTCCAAGGCAAGTTTGAGATAAAATATGACACATGGTCTAAACTGTTCTTTTCTCTTTTCATTTGATTATTTATCTGTTTTTGCTTGCAAGTTTTGCTCTGGTAAACCAAAAAATAAAGTCTCTGCTGCCAAAACTATCCAACAAAAAAAGAAGAATCACTAGCATTTCCTGGCTTCTTCGCTAAAGAGAAGCTAGCTTTGCTTTGGGACGGTCATCTCTGCTCCTTTCTTGTATTCAGTCTTGTTTTCAATATCTATACTTCTTCCTCAGAGTGATGGTAACCAGCGTTCTGGCCGACAGACATCCAGGCGAGCTGCATATATTTAGGAACTACGATCCTCCATCCATCCAGAAAGAACCTTCATATGCCACCACTGGCAACTTCAAACCTCTTACTATCCCGCAAGGTAATCTGGGATTTTTGTAAGAAAGGAAAAGCTCTATGATGAAGATTTCTAAAGTAGAGCCATGTTCGTCTGTTATTCAGGCCTGGAAGTATAAAGTAATCTTTTACGAGATCCTGTTAATGTATAAATATACTTGTTTAAGTTTGAGGCCTGAGGATGAGGGTTCAAATGAATTTTTTTTTTAAGCCTGGAAAAAATTATTGCAGCAGACCACCTTAAATACACAAGACTCTGTCTTCCTTGGAAGCTGGAGCGAGGACAGAAAAGTGGAATTTTTGGAACACTCCAGTGTCATTTGATTCATGAAGACTTCCAGTTGTGCTGTTTGAGTGGCAGCCGTGTTGTTGTTTCAGGATGGGAGGATGAGGATGTGTTGATAGTAGGATACACAGAGGAACCGCCCAAAAAGCGTAGGAAGGTGACAGATGAAGGTGTGTGGACCTGCAGATCCCATACAAAGACATTCAGACCTGAGGAACCTTCATGCATAACATCCACACTTTAAAGCCTTTTTTAACGCTGTTCATTAGCAGTTATACCATGGTCCGGGTGAATTCTCCATTCTGATTGGCTGCTGGGAGTGTATTAAAAAGTGATCTACCACAGTGATAACCGCACGCCTAAAAAAGAAGCTCCGGTCACATGGCTTAAAAGTTCCTTATCACTGTGCTGGCTTCTCTAAAACCAACGTTTGCTTCATCATCTGGCCAAAAACAAGCAGCAAGAGGTGAACTGTCCCTCTGATCTGATGCTTTATTTAGCCCATCTTGATGATCAGCATAGATATCACTTTCCTTTGTCGCTGCAGTCAAAGTCTGGCACCACCCCACCTAACAAATAGTCCGCTTTATGTGAAAAAAGTGATCCAAGCAAAAAACATGAGAATCAAGTTCTAAAAACTGATTGAATATATTTTTTTTTGTAAGGGACCATGGTATAAGCGGGTTAATGGCCTTCAAAGTGTATGTTATCAGAGTTAACGCACTTCTTGAATGCGAGTATAGCTGATGTCACATATCCTATGGATCTGTGGTGTAAGAGCGCGTATAGTAGTTTAAGTATTGTTCTTTTATAAACGTATGCTCAGTGGCTTTCTGCTTTTTAACTTTTAGCTTTAACTAACACTCAAACAAAACAAAACAAATTTTCTCAACATTTTAAATTTAACTAAAAAAAACTCAACTTTTCTTTGATTTAAAAACAGTATTTTCCTTTTCTGCACATCTTTGAAACTAAGATAACATAATTCATTCATTAAAGCTTCATTGTTTGTAGCAAGAAAAATCTGGTTGGACATAAACACACTGAATGCAAATAACGAAAATATATCCCTTCATGTAATAAATTTTCTCTTGTAAACTGTAGAAAAATGACTGAGGGATAGAACAGCTATTACCAGGAGATGAGGCTACTTTTGATAATTATATGAAATGGTTGTTATACAAATGCAAATATACCTATTAATCTGATACAGTTCTGCATGAGTCAAGACATTGATGTGAATATTTTCCAACATTCCATTAAATCAATTTTAAAAGTTAAAATTGCTTAAAATTTACTTTTTTTTTTACAAGAACAACTTGTATGGAGAGCGGCCCGCTCCAGTGGTGCGGCCCCCACCTACTTCCGACCAATGGGCCGCTTTCTGGACGGAGGGCTGCTGGCCAACAATCCAACATTAGACGCCATGACAGAAATCCATCAGTATAACAAAGCCTTGAAAGCTCAGGTGGATATTTGTCCTGCAGCATTTCTAATCTCAATCTTCTAACAGTCGCTTTACTTTTTGGAAACCAAAATATCTCTGTTCCTTTTTCTGGCGCTCTCAGGGTCACGAGGGGGACGTGAAGAAGCTCGGGATAGTGGTGTCTCTTGGTACAGGTAGGTCCTCCAATGGTATTTGGGCATAAAAAATTATACATTAACATTATTAAGACTAACATTTTTGGGTTTCTTTCTGAGACTGATGCCCCCCCACCCCATGTCATATTGTATCATAAATATCCCAAAAAGTATTTTTTAACAGGGGATGACACTACACTCATCTAAGCTCGAATACAGCCAAATTACTCTTTGCCCAAAGTATATGAATCACAATTCAACGTGTTTGCAGTTGTTAAACTCCAAAGCTTCAGTTAATTGACTGCATGTTTGCAGGAAAACCCCCCCAGGTGGTTGTGAACTCTGTGGATGTCTTCCGGCCCTCCAACCCACTGGAGCTGGCCAAGAGTTTTGTTGGAGCGAAGGAGCTGGGCAAAATGCTGGTGGACTGTGTAAGTGGGCCGCATTTATAAAAAAAATTTAAACCGCTGGTTACCCTTTTTTTTTTTTTTCTTTTTTTTTTAGAATTAAAAAATAAAAGTTTTCCCAGTCAGGGGTTGTGAATGTTAACATCTGTAAATGCTTGTTGTGCTGCGGCTGCTCTCTGAACAGTGTACGGACTCTGACGGCTGTGCGGTGGACCGAGCCTCAGCCTGGTGTGAGATGATCGACACGCTCTACCACAGGTCAGCTGCTGATGACTGTGCTGCTTTTGGTTCTCTCTGTCTTAAACCACTTCTTCTGTTTTCCTTCATGTCCTCGAACTCGTTGTCCTTTATATTTTAATGATCTCGTCTTGGCTGCGTTTAACTAATAAAATCAATCCTGTTTGTTTCCAAAAGTAGCTAAAAGAACGACATGGTTGATTATTTTTTATTATTTGACTTTGTAACAGTAGTTAACTTTATTTTAGTTCATTTAGTTATTAAAGGAAGAAGAAGTTGTGGTGTTTCTGCTTGTGTGCTTTATGAAAGACACACAAATGTGTGAGACAGAGCTTGAATTCTCACTGATTTTTGATCTGTAACAATCATATGAAATTGTCATTACATAGTTATAATGCTCTGACATTTTAATTTGTCCAAATTTGCTTCTTTTTTTTTTTTAAAGTTATGTTTTAAGTTTTACAGTTTAAGTAGAGTACAGAACAGCTAATAAACTAGAAGGAAGGAATAAGCTGTATGTGAAGTGAAAGAACATTTTAAAATTTACTAAAAACCACAAGATTTGACCTTTTGACAAATCTAAGCTGCAGCAGAGATTCTAATGCAAGATATGATGGAGCTGCAGTTTTTCCTATTTCTTTATGGTGGATAATTTATCAGGCTTTTCTCCCCCTTGAATCTTAGCAAATCTATTCCTTGTGTTTTGATTTGATAACAAAACTAAATAAATCTAGGACGTATCCAGAGCACATTTGCGTAAATGTCTGGAGACAAAATATCTTAAAAATATTTGAAAAGAAACTTTAACTTCTTTCTCTTTATGACACGCAGGTTGCTCTTCAGTCGTGGAGCAAACTAACAGGAAAATACTTTAAAAACAGTCTTGATTTTTACAGCCCAATTTAAACGTTCAAGAAGCTGCACAAAAAAACAGATGAAATGATTTGAAATGAAATGTTAGGGAAACATAAATGATTAATTTTGTGCTTTTCGTGTTTGCTGTGTTGCTGCAATGCTCATATGGGCTACAGTCCCCTTATTTATTTATTTTTTTAGAACAAGATATTTAGCTACTGACGACCAGATGACTGTGTTCTACTGTTACTTTTTATTTTTCAAACTACCAGAATTGCATAGTGTAGTAGTAGTGTAGTTGGAATATTTTAGTCAGTCTATAAGAAAACCAATGTACTCATTTATCATCAAATAATGTGATCTTTTTTTGGATTTTTGTTTCTGTTTTTTGTACATGCAATTACTCTAGCGTTTGTTGCAGTAAACTGTATTGTTTTTGTTTGTTTTTTGTGCGTGTTTTTCTGCAGACTGAGTCCTCAGCTCTCTCAAGAGGTGATGTTGGACGAGGTGAGCGACGCCGTCCTGGTGGACATGCTGTGGGAAACCCAGATGTACCTGTTTGAAAAAAGGGAAACCATCCAGTCTCTGGCAAAATGGCTGCAGAGCAACTGAACGCACAAGAAAATGAACAAAATTCAGACTGAACTTCAAAGCTAACAGCTAACCGTACAGGGGTGTGCATCAAAGGAGGACAGAACAACTGACTGGAAAAGACCACTGACGTGTTTTAGGGAGTCATGTAGCATCATGGGACCTTCTCACTGATCTTTTCAGTACTGTATTTATCTGTTGTACCATAAAATGAAACACTGAAGTCTTCCTTTAACTCATCTGTTCATACAGGGGAGATTTGGTTTTCGATCCTTCAGTAACTGAGGATTGATCAGCGTGAATGATAAAACTACTGCACTCTTACTGCACTGCTAAGGGGAAGTTGTTTGGTTTTTTTTTTATTCTCAGATTTTCCCACCTATTCGTTGTTTAAACTGACTCTTAAAACAACATTTATCCTCGCACCTTTAAAAATAACTTCCAGGGTTTTAGAGCCAGTTTATTTGTTTATAACAATCACAAACTTTCATCTGGAGTGAAAACTAACCACCAGGTTTTAACTTACTTGAAGGGAAACTAATATTAAACTGTCTGGTAACTGATTCTTTTGTACTTTTTGCATTTGTAGATTTATTACTGAAATGTTTTTAATTATGGATATATGACATGTTTACTATATATTGTATAACATTTTGGACATCAAATGCATCAGTGTCCAAACAGTAATTTTGGATTTGGACAACTGAATACTTTAAAATGATTAGATGCAAATGGAAAATTAAAAAAGTTGAAAAAAATGTCTGAAAAAATGCTTAAAAATATTAATAAACACAGGGATTCTTATCATTTTGCAGTTCCTTTTTATGCTACAAATCTTTTTTTATTGTCAAGTAATCACAATTTAATGATAAAGCAGCTGATTGCTCAGTTGGCTGTGAGTAGGACTGGCACATGGGAAACCGGGGTTCGTTTCCCCAGGCCACTATGAGCTTCATCCAGTGTGAGTAGTTAAACAAAACCCTTGACGCTACTGCCTAAATATAAAACCAGACCCCAGCCCGTTTAAAATACAGGGTTGTATCAGGATGTGGCATAAGAATCTCTACCAAACCACCTCAGTGAACGCTGAGTGGTTGTTGGTGAAGCTGAAAAACAACTTGCAATTGGATGATATAAATATTATCAGGAAGCTTGTGTCTGAAAAGTGTTAAATATACTTGAATAATAATTTCTGTAACACAAATGGTAAAGATTGGACTGCCTCATATAACCAGAAGGTATTATCAGCTTCCAAAAATAATGTTTTAATTTAGCATTTATTTTTTACATTCTTTGCTTCATGATGCACAAAGTAAACTTGGCCTAAGGCAGCACACCATAACCACAAACACGTCTGTGTACTGAGCTTTGACCATCACTCTTCACACTTTTCTGTTTGATGAGTTTATAAGCACGCTAGAAGTCAGCGGCCCAGTCCTAAACTTTATAGATTTTCGCATATATCAAGCACATCTTTCTGTACCACCAAAAAATCTTTACTCATATTCCTGGGACTGCTTGTTTTTTGTTATTAATAAAAAAAAAGTTGTTCATAGGCCATAAAGTAGATTGCTGATGCTAAAAAGAAATGGGGCACAGTGGTTTGTGGGGGAGGGAAGGGATATTTAACCGTTTGATGAGCAAAGCAACACTTAAAACAAAACAAAAAAAGCAACACTTCCTTCTTACTACACAGCCTTTTTCTCTTTATTGAAGTCTGTAAAAGCTCATCTTTGTACATTTATTTGATCATTGAATACAGGAGGTAGTAGCCCTAAGTGGAAGTAATAATAATTCAATAATAATCTCTCTTGTTGTTTTGTCGTCTCTGATTTACTTCCTGCTCATCATGTTTGTATTTTTTAAAGAATCTCATGCTGAGTTTGAGTCTGATCCAAGTCAGGAAAGTCTTTGTGCTAACATGGACAAAAAGAATTGTTAAGCAGTTGGGAGTTGACGAGTGAGATAGTTTTCTATGTGGCACAAATCTCCCATTACAAACGTATGACCACTTCATCTGTCTACACATGTAGTCCACAGGGTTAAAGGTTTCCTTTTCAATCAACGACTGACATTCAGTGCAAGTCTGGTTGTGAAAAAGGTGATTTGCATGTGAAATACCACCAAAAACTAAAGGGGCTGATCAATGTTTCATCTTCTGGTGTCCTTTTGTAACTCCCACCATCAGATTCTGCTGCCAAAACAAATCTTTGATCATTTGCTTTGTGTAAATCTACTGTAAAAAGGATCATCTGCCATTGTGGTGGATGTGGCAGTGCCAAGCAATGGGAACATCAGGAAGAAGGAACATGAGAAATACCAGAGACTCAGAGAAAAACTGGAGAAAGCATGGAAAGTGAAGGTGACAGTGGTGCCTGTGGTAATTGGAGCACTTGGGGCAGTAACCCCCAAGCTGGAGGAGTGGCTACAACAGATACCTGGAAAGATCTCAGACACCTCAGTCCAGAAAAGCACAGTGCTAAGAAGCTAAGATACTGTGCAGGACCCTCAAGCTCCCAGGCCTCTGATAGAGGACCCAAGCTTGAGTGAGAAACTACCCACGGAAGGGTGAAAGGGGTTTATACATATATATATATATATATTTCAAGTTTAGTCATTTTTACATAAGGGTTACTACTGAGTTGAAGGACTGGATTGTTGGCAAAGGTCCTGTTTTCTGATGAAAGTAAAGTCCAGTACTGGTGTTGGTATACTCTGCTTTCTTCAATCCAAAATCACTACAACAGTCTAGCTAGCAGAATGTTCTAGAGGACTTCATGAATCCTTCTGCTAAGGGAAGGATGAAGATGCTGATTTCATCTTCTAGTGCAGTGTTTTTCAACCAGTGTGCCGCGGCAAACTAGTGTGCCGTGGGAAATTGCCCTCATTAACTGATCTAAAAACATATCCCATCTCCAAGATATCAGCTCTGTGTTCATCCAAACAAACCCTGATAAAACACTGAGTAGTTAAGAATATAAAAGATCATAAAATACTGTAGCGGACTGAATATGACTGGGTGACTGTTGGTCGTTTCTAAGTTCGAGAGTTACTTGAACGCATCATGCAGAGAGGGGTTGGCTCTGGGTAGTTCGTTCATTCAGCGGGTGTGGGAGAAAGTTCTACAGAGATTGAGAGTTGCTGCATGTTGTATGGCGTTGGTTACGGCCAACAGTAGCCAAAATAAAAACCATAAAAAGGATTTCGTCTCCGTGCCTCAGTGACTCGGGAAAAGGGGACGCTACATTTAGTGTCAGAAGTGATCGAACTTGTTGCCTTGGAGACGCAGCTCGCATTACCATGGCAGCTCTTTTCAGCCGTGACAACTCTGCACAATGTTTCCCGCGGATACGTTCTGTAAGCCTGAGGAGGTGAGAGGAGCTCACGGAATGGAGGACAGCGACAAGGAAAAAGAACATAAAGAGCGGGTGAAGCGGATGGTTGCTAGCTTGGCTGCCGATGCTGGATTGGGTCGCTGTAAAGAGCCCGCGCTTCAAGATGCTCGTCCGAAGGCGGGAACGGTAAGAGCTCCAGCCGGGCTTCACGATTCTGTTCCCCCATCGATGAAGACGCCCAGATATGACAGCAAAGTCGACTGGGAAGTTTTCCAAGCACAGTTTGAACTGTTAGCTCGTGCTGCATGCTGAATGAAGAGAAAGCCCTGCAGTTAGCGATGTGCCTCACTGGCGATGTCCTGTCCTTACTGCTGCTAACACCGGAGGACAGGTGTGACTATAATGCTTTGGTGGGCACATTGAAGAGGAGATTTAGCCAATGCTCCACAGCCAGCCTCCTTCGCTCAGAGTTGTGCAGCCGACACCGCCGCTCAGGGGAGCAATTGAGAGATCTGGCTGTTGACATTGAAAGATTAGTCCACCAGATTTATGCTCACATGCCCCCAGCCATTCAGGAAGAGCTAGCCCACTTCATGCAGGCGCCAAGACCAGACGACCTTCGTGTTCAAACCCAACTAGCACACCCTAAATCACTGCAGGAGGCCCTGGAGCTGGCCACAGAGAGAGAGATGCTGTTGAGGCCCTCCTCCAGGGTGGAGCCTGAGGCCCCTCTAAAAGGTCAAAGCTTCAAGTTTATCAGAGCCCAACACCAGGGGGCCTGCATGGGCAGAGGAGCTGACCCAGTTAGTGAGAGCCGTGACACTGAGGAATGAACAGGCGTCCAAGGCCCACCCACAAAGAGACTGGAGCCGACCCAGAGCATGCTGGGGTTACGGGAAACCTGGCCACTTGATTCGTGACTGCCCTCACAACCAGGGAAACGGGAACGGGACCGCATAAGCGGGACAATGTGGCACCCCAAAAAAACGTCCCGATTGGACTCACAGAAATGGACTGCTGACCAAGTGGGGGGCAAAGAAGACCAACCTGAGAGACGTGTGACTTTGGGCCGAACCTGGGTTTGTGACTGTTGGTTCACAACTGTAAGTGTTGATGGAGCGTCATGCTCAGCCCTAGTGGACACAGGCTCATCTGCAACATTGGTTACCCCTGCAGTGGTGGGGAATAATACAGCGTGTATTGTCAATGTGTCTGAAGATGATATGGGTCAGACTGACCTCATCAAGCATGACATTGACACAGCTGGCGCCCAACTCATCAGAACCAGACCCCGAAGGCTTCCTCTGGCTAGACAGTCTGCGGCGGAAAAAGCCCTGCTGGAGATGCAATGGGCGGGGCTCATTGAGCCCTCCACAAGTCCATGGGCCTCAGCAGTCATCATGGTGCCAAAGAAAAACAGAAATGAATGGCTTTTTTGTGTGGACTTTAGAGCTCTTAACAAAGTAACCAGGAAAGACCCCTACCCTCTCCCACGCATCGATGAGACTCTGGATGCAGTAGCGGCATCATCCTGGTTCTCCTCTCTGGATCTGCACAGTGGGTACTGGCAGGTACCCCTGGCTCCCGAAGCAAAACCAAAAACTGCCTTTGTTATTGATGGGGGGCCTCTGGCAGTTCAAGGTTCTCCCTTTTGGCCTCTGTAACGCCCCCGCCACGTTTGAAAGACTGATGGACAAGGTTCTGATGAACATTCCTCGCTCAGAGTGTGTGGTGTATCTGGAGGACATTCTGGTCTACGGCTCCTCATTTAACTCAGCCCTGGAAGCGCTCAAGCGAGTGTTGGGCAGGGTGGAAGCTGCAGGCCTGAAATTACACCCCCAAAAGTGTTGCTTCATGCGGCAGGAGGTCACCTTTCTGGGACACAGACTCCAAGGGGGTGGGGTCACCACAATGCACGACAAGATTGAAGCAGTTTGAGACTGGCCTACACCCACATCTGCATACGACTTGAAGAGTTTCCTGGGTCTGGCCTCGTACTATAGGAAGTTTGTCAAAGGCTTTTCATGCATAGCTGCACCTTTGTTTTGTCTGTTACAGAAGGGGGCAAACTTTATGTGGACTGATGAATGTCAGACAGCTTTTGCTCAGCTAAGGAAAGCCCTGACTGAAGCTCCTATCTTGTTTCCACCTGACCCTGCTCTGCCCTTTTTACTAGACACAGATGCCAGCAATGTGGGCTGTGGTGCGGTTCTGTCCCAGGTAACACCTGGGACAGAGTGGTTGCATACTACAGCCGGACATTTAACAAAGCTGAGCAACACTACTGCACCACCCGAAGGGAACTCCTCGCGGTGGTCAGTGCCATTAGACACTTCAGGTATTACCTGGGGGGTCTCCATTTCACTGTCAGAACTGATCATGCTGCCCTACAGTGGCTGATGTCTTTTAAGGAGCCGGAGGGCCACTTTGACAAGTGGCCGAGTCACTTGTCAAAGTTTGACAGGTGACTCCGCCTCAGTCACAATCAGCTGTTTTTAAATACGTCACACACCACCATCTGATGACGACCCTGACGAAGGTGGAAGGCATTCCGCCGAAACATGTCGGTACGTTTTACACAAAACAAACCCAGTGTCTGATAAAAAATAATTTAAGTGCTTAATAGAACTTATAGACACAATGAACTTCATTGAATCATTACAAAAAAGTTTCGGACAATTATGCATGAGAGAACTCCGGCGGCTGAAAAAACTGGAAAATAAACGGGCGCGTCAGAGGAACCATCTACGTTTTAACCTCCGCTGCCGGGATGAAGGGATTATTCCAACCAGTCTCAACATAAAGAACCTGATCAGAACCGACAACGCAGAGCGAATGATCAAAAGAGTGCGGAGGGCTTTGGTCAAAGAAAGAATACGGTGCACAACAAACAAGATCAACATTTTGGAAACACAGCTGGAACGGGAACTATAGGTCTTCACACAACGGCACTCGCTAGACAAAGAAACAGAGCAAAACCTGAGAGGACATCTACGCAACGTGCTGAAGGAATTTATATTTTTGTGTTCTTATTTCTTTAGGGTTGGCAGTCTTAATTTTTATTACATTGAAGATTAGTCATGTGCTGAAGTGTGTGCTTTAACATCCTTTGAACTTTGAAGAAGCTTCCTTAAGTTGCATATGTGAGAAGGTTTTGACTGCAGCTCCACGCTCATCCGCTCATCCCCCGTCAGGGGAAAAGAAAGGGATTCTTTGATCTTCTGAGGCCATTTGGTTGTAGGTCTGACATGGGCCATTAATTAACTATCTCTGGGACTGATTCACGTGTGGAGAACAAAGCTCTAGTATCAACTTCCTGCGGTGACAGTTCCTGCCACCTGGGGTGGACCCATGGGGATTCTGTACCGTGTCCATCTGTGAGGTTCCCCCCAGAGACCAGGGGCCTCATTTATAAAACCTTGCGTATGATTTGCGTCAGAAGTGGCGTACGGATGAAACATAGGACGTGCGTATGCACAGAAATATTCAGATTTATAAAACCGTGTGCACGCACATCCTACGCATCTTTCCCTTAATAAATCACAACCAATTCTAAATGCTGCGCAGCTTTTGCGGCTTCATGACACGCCCATAGTTGCCCATAAATAGTCCATGAAACGCCCACAAATGAATATTCATTGATAGCGAAACCATGGCAAACAGGCGGGGGGGGGGGGGGGGGGGCACAACGCACCTGATGCCCCGGGTGACACCCCCCCAAAAGCTCCAACAGGACGGCTCGAGGAAGTCGGAACCGGCTCATAAGCCACTCGTCCTGATGCGTCCACTCCGAATTCTTCCATTTGCTACATCTTCTAAGATCCAAGATCAGCCATTGTGCGCCATTACGCATTGTGATGGGGCATTTTATTTCCATCCATTTAATTGCATCTGACAAGCTACAGATGTCGGTAATAATCCACGTGGAAATGGGAAATTGTTCAGCACAAATGTAATTTCTTGTTGCTTTCTGAATAGTTGAGACATACGCCATACATTGTTTTATCAAAAATAAAACAAACTAAAGGCATATGCATGAATACCAGAATTCAGTAGCTTACGAAGAAATGTTTTACTATGAAAACAACTTTCCCCAGTGGACAATTAATAGGTCTGTCTGTCTGTCTGTCTGTCTGTCTGTCTGCGCGCGTGCACACGCAGCGGCTCTATCGGCTTTATTGTTTTTAAAAGAATGTATTTTTAAGTCGTTTATATTTTATATGCTGCTTGCACTGTGGGGTGAGAGGAAAGCAATTTCATCTGTGCTGTATGTCTTACGGATGTTTTGTACATTATTTCGTTCTGTTAACTATATTATTTATGAGGATGAATTGCACAACATGCCAATATTGCAGAACATATTTCACTTTTCTTTTTGCAAATATGTGTTCATTTGAATTTCTGTTGTAATTTTCATTTGATTTTTTTTTGTTTGTTTCACTGCTGATCACTCAAATGGGTGTTCGTGTAGCTGTTCATTGTGAGACTTGCTTTGTGAAGTCTTCATGTTATTTATGAGAGACAGTATTGTCATTTTTACTTTCATTTTCACGTGTTTCTTCCATCTGCCGACGGTGTCGCCGTTTCTCATTTCACCCGTTTTTGTGCGTACGCCTGGGTCAGAGCTTGCGTGAAGGACCGCACATTTTCCCGTCAAGTTTGCTTTTTATAAATCTCAATTATTGCGTAGAGAGTGGCGTACGCCTTCTTTGGTGCGTACGCAACGTTTATAAATGAGGCCCCTGATGCTGTGATTTCAAATGTGGACTTAAGGAAGGAGGCGGGCTCCTTTGTCAGCCAATCTTGAGCAGCCAGAGGCGGAGATACAGCAGCCATCTTGCCTCCGGGGGAGGAGATTCTGACCACATGATTAAAAGTCTGCACTCAAGGAACTTTTACTATGCTTAAGAAATATAGTTAGGGAAATAAATTTTGTTTATCTTTTATCCGAACGAATCCGTGGTTTTCTTGTTTTCAACTTTTTTGAACACGTAAAGAAAGTATCTACAAAGCGACTAGATATTTTCTCCTTCATTTATGGTGACCCTGATGTGATTTTTAAAGTGAATATAGTGATTTTTAAGTGACGGCAGGAAGCCGACTGATTTTGGATCCGAATTATTGAAGATGTTGAAGAGATCTCTGAGACTTTCGGCGAAAAGTCGGTGCACTTTCCTCCCACGATTCTACTTTCCTTGAGGCCTCCCACACGGTAAGCCAGAGCCTGAATTCTGCGTATTGAATACGTTATTCAACTAGTGAATAACTCAAATTGTGGGAAAGTAGAGTGTGTGAGCGGCATAGTGCACCATAATTGGTTTGTGGTTCATTCGTGTCCCTGGAAAAAGAATGGTCAAAATACGGAGAATTGGCTATTAAGCTGCGGCATCTCGGTGCGCGTTAGCAGAAAACAGTTGACGATTTAAGCTAGCTACGGCAGTTCGGTGCGCGTGAGCAAAGGAAAAATAGTGAGGTGGGTTTTACCGTTCCCTGAACAAAAGGTGTTCATAATTCGGATGGTTTGCATCTGTTGAGCCTCTGCGGCAGGGACCGTATAAAAAACAGTGTTTGGTTAAATAAATTCGTAGGTTTGCGTCTGTTCCCTATGTTTCCTCAAAGGTGAAACCTAGCGAATTTTGCGCTTATAGGATTTTCGGAAGAACCACGAAAGGCGGCGTCCTTTTACAAATTATTTTTTTACTGCGAAGAGAAACCACAAAAGGATTCATAATAAACATGATGGGTGACTTGGACAGAGAGCATGGGGACACCGGTGCATTTTATTTTGACGACAGACTTGAGACGCTGCAGACAGACGACTTGACTTGACAAAAGTGGTGCAAATGACTTGAATGTGAATGAATTAAATGAAAGGTATGTGATTATGGAGAGAATGGGATGAAAAAGTGTTTGAAAGCGGTGAATTTTAACTTTATTTCCACATTTCCTTGTATATTGTTTTCCCCATGGCCGCTGCCATCTTGGTCACGTCGAATGAACCAATGACGGGACGGTTTAGTCGTTTTCGCATGTGTCCACGGCTCTGGTTGGTTTTGTGTGTACCACGTGGTTAGGGTGACTGGGCCTATGATTTGCTTTGTTCGTACCACGTGGTTAGCGAGTCGGCGTTCCTAGCGACCAACATGGCGGACCGGCGCTGAACTGAAAGAAAAACAATTCTTTACACTGCTGAAAGAATTCACACAGGATAAAAGGTGTTTTAAAAAAGAAAAGGAAACTAACATGAATTTTGACTTTTGATGCCCTCAGAGACAGCAGTAATGACGTGTCATGCTCAGCCATTCGGAGGCCAAAACAGGAAGACGGGTGGAAAAACCCTGGGAGAAGCAGGCCACCCAGGAGACCCCAGCAGCAGTTGGAAACGGCATCTATCTCTGGGACTGATTCACGTGTGGAGAACAAAGCTCTAGTATCAACTTCCTGCGGTGACAGTTCCTGCCACCTGGGGTGGACCCATGGGGATTCCATACCGTGCCCATCTGTGAGGTTCCCCCCAGAGACCAGTTGCTGTGATTTCAAATGTGGACTGAAGGAAGGAGGCGGGCTCCTTTGTCAGCCAATCTTGAGCAGCCAGAGGCGGAGATACAGCAGCCATCTTGCCTCCAGGGGAGGAGATTCTGACCACATGTTTAAAAGTCTGCACTCAAGGAACTTTCGTTTGTTCTCTCTTTGAAATTGCTGGCAGTGTAAGTCGCCAGTAGACTAGGCGCTGTGCCAGCCCTGGAAATTCCTGAGAACCCGGGTGCTCGTTATAATTGTGGGTGTTTTACTATGCTTTAGAAATATTCTTAGGGAAATAAATTTTGTCTTATCTTTTATCCGAACGAATCCGGGGTTTTCTTGTTTTCAACTTTTTTGAACACGTAAAGAAAGTATCTACAAAGCGACTAGATATTTTCTCCTTCAGTGCACAACAGTGAGTATGAAAAAACAAAAACACGTCACATAGCAAAACTTGAAAAACTAATAGCCAAAGCAGGAAAAAAGCAAGAACTAAAAATTACCATAAATGATAAATGGATTTCCAACCTATCAAAACACACACTATAAGCTGAACGCAGCGTATTATCACACGGATTAAACTACGCCATAACCCCAAAACAGATCGCGCATGAGGAGTTCATCGTAGCCACCGAATTAGCCTGTGAAAGAATACAGGAACCAGGAGAAAAGGCAGCACTACGCAATGAAATAGCAGGCATTCTCAAAACAGCAAAACTACCACCAAGTAACATAACCAAAGAAGAAATGGCAGCCATCCACAATCTGAAAAACAATAGAGAAATCGCAATATTACCAGCAGACAAAGGCAGAACCACAGTCATCATGGACACAGAACAATATGAAAAACAAATGAATGAGATGCTTCAAGACCGGAACACCTATGAGGTCCTGAAAAGAGACCCCACAGAAGCAAAGAAGAAAAAACTCAAGACTATACTGAAACAGTTACAGGAGGAAAAGAAAATAGACAAACAAACCTACAACCACCAACATACCAACATCATCCCCCGGATTTATGGCACTCCAAAAATCCACAAACCTGGAGCACCACTGAGGCCCATAATAGACAGCATGGGATCAGTGACATACAACCTATCCAAATTCATTGCCGACATTTTAAAACCCCTCCTAGGAAACACAGACTACCATTGTGAAAATGCAAAACAGCTGGCAGAAGAACTCAAAAACACAAAGATGGAAGCAAACGAAATATTCATCTCACATGACGTAATATCATCATTCACCAGGGGCCTCATTTATAAACGTTGCGTACGAACAAAAGAAGACGTACGCCACTCTCTACGCAATAGTTGAGATTCATAAAAAGCAAACTTGACGGGAAAATGTGCAGTCCTTCACGCAAGCTCTGACCCAGGCGTACGCACAAAAACGGGTGAAAAGAGAAACGGCGACACCGTCGGCAGATGGAAGAAACACGTGAAAGTGAAAATGTCAATACTGTCTCTCATAAATAACATGAAGACTTCACAAAGCAAGTCTCACAATTAACAGCCTACACGAACACCCATTTGATCGATCAGCAGTGAAACAAACAAAAAAAATCAAATGAAAATTACAACAGAAATTCAAATGAACACATATTTGCAAAAAAAAGTGAAATATGTTCTGCAATATTGGCATGTTATGCAATTCATCCTCATAAATAATATAGTTAACAGAACGAAATAATGTACAAAACTGATATTCTCGTCAATGTGTCTGTCTGGTGGAGAAGATATAGTCAAAGTCAAAGTCAGCTTTATTGTCAAATATGCTGCATCCGTAAGACATACAGCACAGAGGAAATTGCTTTCCTCTCACCCCACAGTGCAGGCAGCATATAAAATAATAAATAAACGACTTAAAAATACATTCTTTTAAAAACAATAAAGCCGATAGAGCCGCTGCGTGTGCACGCGCCGCCAGATGCGTGCGAATCAGACAGACAGACAGACAGACAGACAGACCTATTAATTGTCCACTGGGGAAAGTTGTTTTCATAGTAAAACATTTCTTCGTAAGCTACTGAATTATGGTATTCATGCATATGCCTTTAGTTTGTTTTATTTTTAATGAAACAATGTATGGCGTATGTCTCAACCATTCAGAAAGCAACAAGAAATTACATTTGCGCTGAACAATTTCCCATTTCCACGTGGATTATTACCGACATCTGTAGTTTGTCAGATGCAATTAAATGGATGGAAATAAAATGCCCCATCACAATGCGTAATGACGCACAATGGCTGATCTTGCGCTCTTAGAAGATGTAGCAAATGGAAGAATTCAGAGTGAACGCATCTTTAGACAGCAAGAAGACTTGCTGGAAAACGAGGACCAGTGGCTTATGAGCCGGTTCCGACTTCCTCGAGCCGTCCTGTTGGAGCTTTTGGGGGGGTGTCACCCGGTGCATCTGGCGCGTCGGTGCCCCCCCTCCCCCCTCAGTCACCACTCCACGTAAAAGGGATTCCCCAATAATTGCCGCCACTCTCTCATCAAGAGGGGTCAGCTCCGGTGTCCCCTGTCCCCCACCCCCCACCCGTGGCAGTCTGCCACCGTTTGCCTCTCATGTGCCTTTTCGGCATTAGTAATGCCCACACTGTGCCCTCCAAACAACATTTTTCTCCTCTTTTCCACCTCGCCAACGATAACTTCTACTTCACATCGAGTGAGGTTCCGTTTTTTTGATTTCCTCTTGGCGTTTGCCATGATTTCGCTATCAATGAATATTCATTTGTGGGCGTTTCACTGACTATTTATGGGCAACTATGGGCGTGTCATGAAGCCGCAAAAGCTGCGCAGCATTTAGAATTGGTTGTGATTTATGAAGGGAAAGATGTGTAGGATGTGCGTGCGCACGGTTTTGTAAATCTGAATATTTCTGTGCGTACGCACGTCCTATGTTTCATCCGTACGCCACTTCTGACGCAAATCCTACGCAAAGTTTTATAAATGAGGCCCCAGGACTCCAGTAGAAGCCACACTACAAATAGTGCAGGAACAGTTAACAGCAGACAAATCGCTAAGGAAACGCACAAACCTCACAGTTAATGACATTACACAACTCCTCCATTTAATTACTACATCCACGTATTTCCAATTCCGCAACACAATTTACAGACAAAAGGAAGGCTTTCCCATGGGCGACCCACTATCAGCCACAATGTGCAGTTTTTTCATGGAGGACCTGGAAAAGAAAGCAATAACATCCGCATGATGTCAGAACATCCTACCACTCACAAAATATCTGTCGTAAGAACCTTATTTGAGCGTGCAGAACTGGTAACGGACGAGAAGGACAAAACAGAGGAGAAGAAACACATACAAAATGCACTAACCAGATGTCAATATCCTCAATGAGCCATAAAAAAGGGACAAACACAGGTGGAGCAGAGGAAATGCAAGGAAGCAGACAAGAAAAATCTGAGGAAAAAATCCGAAAACAAAGGAATGGTTACATTGCCGTACATCAGAGGAATAACAGAACGCATCCAAAGAGCCATGAAAAAGCATCACATCAGCACCCCAGTGAAACCGTATAAAAAGCTCAGGCAACTACTGGTTCACCCAAAAGATAAGATTGAACAAAATAAGAAATGCAATGTCATTTATGAAATCCCATGTCACACCTGCAATAAAACATACATCGGAGAAACAGGACGCACCTTCATCACAAGAAAAACAGAACATCAAAAAGAATGCGAAAAGGAAACAAATAAAATACTAACAAGAGCCAGACGACAACAGGCCGTACAAGAAAATATGAAATCAGCCATAACGGATCACTGCAAACAAGAAAACCACATCATGGACTGGGAAAAGGCCAAAGTCCTCCGCACGGAAGACAACAGACACCGCAGATGGATCATGGAGGCGGTGGAGATAAGAAAGCGAGCCCACACTTCCATGAACCGGGATGAGGGGGCTTTCCTGCTCTCTCACACCTGGAGCAACATCCTCCAGAAAAAGACGGACATCAAGGGGCGGAGTCATTTGTCAAAGTTTGACAGGTGACTCCGCCTCAGTCACAATCAGCTGTCTTTAAAGACGTCACACGCCACCATTTGATGACGACCCTGACGAAGGCGGAAGGCATTCCGGCGAAACATGTCAGTATGTTTTACACAAAACAAACTCAGTGTCTAATAAAAAATAACTTAAGTGCTTATTAGCCGGAGGGCCAGTTGGCGCGTTGGATTGAGGAGCTACAGGCCTTTGACTTTGAGGTCCTGCACAGACCGGGAGCACGGCACCAGAACGCAGATGCACTATGACGGCGACCATGTGTCGAGGACTGTCGCTATTGTGAGAAGAGAGATGCACAAGAAAGTAAGTGGCTGAAATTGGATGTGCAATGCGCCTTGCTGTGCACTCAACCTTCAACAGGAGCTTAAACGCTCACCACTGTTGATGCTGCAGAGTGGAGACAACAACAGCAGGAAGATGCTGATGTGAAGCACGTCCTCTCATGGGTTTACTGCCACCTACAGGACAACAGCCACTTTGAAGACTTTCAGTCGGGGTTTAGACCCCACCACAGTACGGAAACTGCACTAGTTAGAGTCTCTAATGACTTGTTATTGGCTTCAGAAAAGGGACTACTTTCTATTCTGGTCCTGTTAGACCTCAGTGCAGCTTTTGACACTATCGACCACAGTATCTTACTCCATAGATTAGAGCATGACATAGGGATCAGAGGATCTGCTCTCCAGTGGTTTAAATCCTATCTGTCAAATAGGTATCAGTTTGTTAATGTAAATGGACATTCCTCTCAGTGCACTCGAGTTAACTACGGAGTCCCACAGGGCTCAGTCTTAGGACCCATCCTGTTTACACTTTATATGCTACCCCTAGGAAACATAATCAGGAAACACAGCATTAATTATCATTGTTATGCCGACGATACTCAGTTGTATTTATCCATGAAACCTGACCAGAATGAAAATATAGAGAAACTGAATGACTGCATCAGAGACATCAAGACCTGGATGACAATTAATTACCTCCTCTTGAACCCAGAAAAAACTGAGGTCATTATACTAGGTCCTAAAAACCTGAGAGATGCTCTGTCTGCTCAGACAGTCTCCCTGGATGGTGTAAGTATAGCCCCTACTTCCACAGTTAGAAACCTTGGGGTTTTATTTGACCAGGATTTATCATTTAAGGCTCACATATCTCAGGCGTGTAGAACTGCATTTTTTCACCTGCGGAACATTGCTAAGATCAGAAATATACTTTCTAAGAGTGATGCTGAAAAACTCATCCATGCATTTGTTACGTCAAGGCTGGATTACTGTAACTCTTTGTTAGCAGCGTGTCCTAAAGGCCCGTACACACCGGGACGAATATTCGCCAGGCGTTATTCGCCAGCGTTTTTCACCACGTCTTTTGTGTTCACACCCAGGCGATTTTCGCTGGCGATGAGCCGACTGAACATGCAATTTCATTCCCTGACATTAGATGGCGCTTTGTAAACAGAAATAAACACTCCTGTACACAAGGTGGTTTTCACTCAGAAGAAGAGATCCAGTATTTACGCGCTTGTCAGAATCATACAAAGAAAACATGAATATTTCAAGCACCAGTAGCTCCAGCTCCAGTTCCAATGATGAAGAAATTATTGTTCTGTTGAATGATGAAAGACGCCGGAAAAGACGCTGATTTTCGGTACATCCCATAGTTACGAGAAGAGAAGAACATGGTGAGTTTTATCGACTGGTACAAGAGCTGAGAATGGATCATGAGCGTTTTCGGGGATATTTTAGAATGTCCGTCATTATTTCTTTGCAGCAGTGTAGCCGCTACTTGGCGTCTATCTTCTTTGCTGGTATGTGTGCTCAGAAAGGCAGTGTTGTGTTTGAGTGCCCCCAAGTTGTGTTTTACTGTAACTTCAGAAGCTCCAGACACGTGTGCAAAAGCGCAATTCTCATTGGTCGAATAGATTTCGACGCGAGGCGTCAAAAAAAAAAACGAACCCGAGGCGTTTTTTTTTTTTTGACGCTTTGACGCGTGGCGTTTTTTCGTGTAGGTTTGCACACTCTCATTGGTGCCCTTTGTTTAGTCACGAGGCGAATTTTCGCCGGCGAAATTCGTCCCGGTGTGTACGGGCCTTAAGAGTTCCTTAAGAAGTCTCCAGCTTGTTCAGAACGCAGCAGCTAGATTGTTAGCAGGAACTAGCAGAAGAGATCACATCACTCCTGTGTTAGTTTCGCTCCATTGGCTCCCAGTTGATTCTAGAATTAAGTTCAAGATCCTCCTGTTAACCTATAAGGCCTTACATGGAATGGCCCCGTCCTACATTAATGACCTCATAGTCCCTTACCATCCAATCAGAACACTTCGCTCGCAAAATGCAGGACTGCTTGTGATTCCTAGAATTAGTAAAAGTACAGTCGGAGGTAGAGCGTTTAGCCACCAAGCCCCTGTCTTATGGAATAAGCTCCCAGCTCATGTAAGAGAGGCAGATTCAGTTTCTACATTCAAAGTTAGACTGAAAACATTCCTCTTTGGACAGGCTTATTGTCAGACTAGTTAGTAGTCAGAGATTATTTAACTTAATGTTAATTGTTTAAATTAAACTTAATAACAATAACTATTTGTTTTAAAAGGCTGCTAGAAGTTGAAGCTGGGGTAACTATGGTGCACTGGGGCTCTGTCCTCTTTTCTGTCCTCTTTTCTTTTCTCATCTACCTCTACACTTCCTCTCTTCTCTATTTTTGATCATCATTTATCATTTAGTTCTCCATGCCTCTGTTTGGTGCAGTACGATTCATGTATTGTCCCTCTTTCCCTCTCCCCTCCTGGGGAGTGGGAGTGCTTCCAGACTCCAGTTGGCTCCTCCGCGCTCCTGTACCTGGCCGTGGACCTCGTCTCTGCTCCTGCTCCTACACCTGGCTGTGGTTCCTGTCTCCGGCTCGACTTGCGCCGCTGACTGTCCCCAACCCCGGCTGGATGAAGCTCGTCTGCTGGACTTTAAATATGTAGATGTAGAGTTAGATAAGTTAATTCTTCTCTATGAGTTCTGGTAAATCACCTGTCCGTCCTGGGGGAGGATCCCTCCGTCATGTGGGCACCCCTGAGGTTTCTTCATTTTTTTCCGGAATCCGTTTTTTTAGGAGTTTTTCCTTACCGCGAAGGGGGGTCTAAGGGCAGGGATGCCAGTATAGCTTAGTCAGATTGTTAGTTTATTTTATTATTTTCCTATTGACTCTTTGTATTCATGATCCTTTTGAGTTCATGTTTTACTTCAAAGCCCATCGAGACGACTGTTGTTGTGATTTTGGGCTATACAAATAAAATTGAATTGAATTGAATTGAATTGGAGGAGAAGCGAAGGCCATCCTGGGAGGAAATCTCCATGCTCTCTAGAACAACCAAAGGTCTGTGGTCCCTCTTTGACTCTTTATGTCTGTGTTATGGTGTGCTACAGAGAGGCTGGAAGGAGCCGGCTGCAGGTGACATACGTTGGCAGGTGGTGGTGCCAAAAAGCCTGCGCCTCACTGTTCTTCAAGCTATGCATGGGGCCCCAAGCTATGCATGGAGCTCAGACAAGGTTTATACTGGGGCCAGAGCTGTCGAGACGTGGAAGAATTCTGCAAAATGTGTGACTCCTGCACAGCACATAAGGGCCCAGTGGGTCGGTCACATGCCTCCCTACAACAGTTTCCTGCAGGTTTTCCTATGGAGAGGGTGGGGATTGATGTTCTAGGGCCCTTTCCTCGGTCAGAAAAGGGTAACCGGTTCATTCTCACTGCAATGGATTACTTTACAAAGTGGCCTGAGGCCTACTGCCTGCCTGACCAGGAAGCAGAGACTGTGGTGGATGCACTGGTGGAGGGGATGTTTAGTAGGCTTGGGGTACCAGAGGCAATTCACACAGATCAGGGGAGGAACTTTGAGTCCAAAGTTTTTGCAGCCATGTGTGAAAAACTGGGCTCCCACAAAACCCGTACCACCCCCCTACATCCACAGAGTGATGGGCTCGTCGAGAGGTTTAACCGCACATTGGCTGAGCAGCTGGCCATCGTAGCGGATAAACATCAGCGAGACTGGGATACCCATGTACCCCTGCTGCTCATGGCTTACAGGTCAGCTGCCCAGGACTCAACTGCCTGTTCTCCTGCCTTACTGATGCTGGGCAGGGAGATACGTACACCGGCAGAGATGGCAATGGGGAAACCCCCAGAGGTGCCCAAGGACCCCCCAGGGTCGGACTATGCGAGGAAGTTGCAGGACCGGCTGGAGTCTGCTCACAACTTTGCAAGGAACAAGCTGCTGTGAGCAGGACAAAGACAAAAAAGGAATTATGATGTGCACACTAGGGGGCGTCACTTTCAGGTGGGAGAGTTGGTGTAGGTCTACAATCCCCAAAGGAAGAAAGGCAGGTCCAAAAATGGACAGTGACTGGGTGGGCCCTTATGAGATATTGGAGAGACTTGGTGAGGTGGTTTACAGAGTTCAACTACCCCCTAGGGGCAGGAAGGTGGCACTGCATAGAGACAGGCTGGCTCCTTACAGAGGGGCTGCAAGGTTAGAAACCCCCACAGGGGAGACGGAGAAGACTACAGCGAGTGCTCCTGTGTCATTGAGACTTTTAAATAGACCGGTTGTGCACTCGGTGGCTGAAAATCCCACCACGGGAGCTGCAGGCTTCATTCCTCCAGATGCTTGTTGGTCACCTGGGGTCACTTCGACTAGCCCCACAATGAGTGTGCGGCCACAGAGAGCTCGACGACCGCCTGCTCATCTGAGAGACTTTGTTTCCCCTCGAGGACAAGGTTTTTTTTGGGGGGGGGGGGGGGGGGGGGGGATAGTGTAGCGGACTGAGTATGACTGGGTGTCTGTTGATCATTCCTAAGTTCGAGAGTTACTTGAACGCATCATGCAGAGAGGGGTTGGCTCTGGGTAGTTCGTTCATTCAGCGGGTGTGGGAGAAAGTTCTACAGAGATTGAGAGTTGCTGCATGTTGTATGGCGTTGGTTACGGCCTACAGTAACCAAACTAAAAACCATAAAAAGGATTTCGTCTCCGTGCCTCAGTGACTCGGGAAAAGGGGACGCTACAATACTTTTTTCTTTGTGTTTATTTGTTTCTATTAAAGACATTTTGTTAAGAATGACGGTACCGCGATTTAGCTGCATCTAAAGCCGTTTGCGGAAATGTTCCGCCCCTTTAACTGTCTCCGCCAATCATTCTTGAAGGCTTAATCACATGTCATCAGTCTGACCAATCAGAAGTGGTTAAAGTCTTCACTTCCTTGTTCAAATTTAGGTCATAAAGTCTCTCAGTTCTAACAAAAATACCAGCTAAAGCTCGTCTTTAGCGGTGTAGCTTTCCAGAGAATCGGGTATCAGACCATGGAAAAAGTGAACAAAACAACGAAGCTCAGAGACGCTAGTCTTTCTGCCCTTTAGCGTCAGATTTCACACTACATCTCCCATGATGTATTGGCTTAAAGGGACAGGTCTCAGCGTACAATGAGTCGTCTTTGTTATACGTCTTGAAACCACAAAGAACACGCATCAAACAGATTTTAAATTTTCTAACTTAACTTTTATTTTATCTTAGAGAAAACAGCTGCAACTTCCATCTTTTTCTGCCACAATTATCACGAAAATGCACGTGAGATTGCGGAGGGAGGGGGAGGGGGGCTGTCGATCAATACAGACTGAGTTTTTGCTTTTTTTTTTTTGGATGCTGGTGTGTCGTGGGGTTTTTGCCAAGGTTAAAGTGTGCCGTGGCTCAAAAAAGTTTGAAAAACACTGTTCTAGTGGGACCTGGTAATACAATTGAAGTATTGAAGATGGACATATCATTTTGAAAATACTTTATTTTAATCACTCTATTAGACATAAGGTGAAAATCTTGGTCCCCCGGACAGAGCTTGGAATAGAGCCACTAATCCATCACATAGAGAGGAACTAGTTGAGGTGTCTTGGGCATCTTGTCTGGATGCCTTTTGGATTCTTTCCTGGATTCCGGGCTTGTTCCACTGGGCAGAGAAGAAGACCCAGAGCACGCTGAAGAGACTACATCTCTCGGCTGCCCTAGAAATGTCTTGGGGTCCCCCCAGAAGTGCAGGAGAAAGTACCCAAGGAGAAGGAACCCTGGTAATGTTTGCTTATACTGCTGCCCTCATAACCCGGGATGAGAAGAAGGATGGAAGGTTTGATGGATGGATTGATGGGTGACAGGTTGGCACAAAGCCAAAGTAGACCCGCTGCTCTCCCACATCCAGAGGAGCCAGTGGAGGTGGCTTGGGCTTCTGGTCTGGATGCTCCCTGGACATGCCCATCAGTGTGTGAATGTAAAGCACGTGTGTTTGCATGGGTGCATGGGACTGTAACTGTAAAGTGCTTTGGGCCTTCGAAACAGGTAGAAAATCACTATATAAGTACAGTATATACCATTTATCACACTTTCATTTTTAAGAAATGACATATAAGTTCACAGCACAAAAAACTCTGTCCTATTAAAATATTTTATTTTCACAATTTTTATTTCATTACAAATGTCAATGTTGATGCAGTACTGCAGAATTTGAGATTTCAACCTGTGATAGCAGGAACACAGACTCAATTTCTGCTCTGTCGGACCATGTGTCAAAGTGTCCTTGGGCAAGACGCTAAACCTTTGGTGCTCCGGATGGCCAAGTTGACATCATGGAAAAGCAGTTTTACTGCCATTGGTGCATGAATGTGTGAAGGTAGTGTGAATGTTGCTATGGTCCATGTACACTATACAACATCATTTACCATTTCCTGGTTTGAGTTTTGTCTAAACTTGGTTATAGCATAGGGGACGTGCGCTTGCTCCTGATGAGCTTGGATGGTGGAGTAGATAATTGTGTTTTCAAAGTTAACTTGGCTGTAGGGAAGTTTACAATCTGCTGCTTCTGCTGGGATCTCCTCATACACGTGATCAGGGTTTAACTGATAAAAAAAGTAAAACATAAAATGTATTTAATAAAATATGTATTTTAACAGTTTGAAGAATAAGGAACACTTCAGCATCTCAGCTTTAGCAGCAGAAACAATAAAGACTATTGTTTTTCAATAACAGCCGATGGAATCTTTACCTTATCCAGCCTGTCAGCAACTTCAGACCTTGAGGATTGGGCCGAGGTTCTTTTTCTCCTGTTCAGTAGAAATAGTCGACATAAAATTAGAAGAAGATATAAAGACAGTTCTATAAATATTACACAACATTAGTGATCACAGGCGTCAAACTCACCTAATCCAAAGGAAAACTGCGAGACAGACAAAAATGAAGACTATTGTTGAAACTCCAACAAATGCTTTCCATGTTGTTGGGCTGCTTGGAACAGTGAGAGTCTTTGGGCTGGTACTTGGAACAGTGAGAGTCTTTGGGCTGGCGCTTTTAACAGTGAGAGTCTTCTCTGGTGACGTGAAGTTTTCTTTAGTTTTATCAACACATGAGTAGTTTCCTGCATCCTGACTGGTAACTGCAGTTATAACCAGGTGTTTATTTTCCAGCTTCAGAGGTTGGTGGTTCAAATACCAACGAAAGTTTGAGTTTTGAGTCAGAGGACAGCTGGTGCTGCACGTTAGTGTGACTTTCTGACCCTCAGTCACCTCTGCAGAAGGTCTGATCTTAACTCTCAGATCTAAAAGATTCAAAGACAGAATGACAAACCAGAAATTATATAAAACATAAAGAAATAAAGAATTCATTTAGGTTGTTCACTTTAATAAACATAAAATTATGAAGAAAATAGTTACCTGTAACAATCAAAGTAACTTCAGGAAAAGTGGATTCTTTCCATTCTCTAGAGTTTGTCTCAATTCTAAACACATATTCTCCTGAGTCACTTTTACTCAATTTTTCCAATCTAAGGTTATGTTGGTTTGGATACTCATAAAATGTCACTTTATTATTTTTTTCTTTCAGTTGTTTTTCCTGGTTTATGTTTCTGTTTATTTTAAACCAAAGTTTAGACTTTGGTGGCTGGTCATGAGGATGTGAATATTCACAGGAGATATTCAGAGAGGAGCCTTTCAGAGCACAGATTCTTTTTTGGGCACAAGTCACAGTCCAGCAGCTGCTGCTATCAAAACCTGTAATGTAAATAAAAATGTGAATTAATTGTTTAGAGTTTTATTCAAAGATTTTAATTACATCAATACTGAGATGTAAATATCATAAATATGATCATTCGTTGCTTAAAACATAAAGTTCACAGAATGAGGATTATAAATGTAAAAAACTTTGTGTTTTTTCATACTCACAGACATCAGCAGAATGAAAGTCCTTCATATCTTTCACAGCACAAGTGAAGGTGTCTGCAGATGATAAGGGAACTAGAATCAGCCTAGTTTCTTCCTTTTTGTTCTTAATCAAAACAATGGAGGCCTGAGGTTCAGTCAGAGAACAACTGCTGTTGCAGGTTAACCTGACATGATCATGTTGTAGACGGGTCTGTTGAAGATAGATTTCTGTTGAGAGATTATAGAGATGTTTGTCAACATTGGATTGTAACTTTAAATCTGCATTATATCTTCTATTTAAATCTTGTTCAAGAGTCAATGGCAGAAAGTCAGAATCACAGCATGTTATCTCCACAAACAATCAAAGTGAAAACTTAACGTTAAATAAATCTGAAGAAAGTAAAGTTAAAGATCACCTTTGGGAAACATGATGGAGCATTGTTTATTCATTGATGAACACATGCTGCTTTCAGCATAGGTCACTCTGAAACAAGTTGATGTGACTAAATCTGGTTAAAAAAGAAAAAAAAATGTCATTAATTGACCTACAAGAACTTATTGTGAAGAGAAAAAGTGAGTCTATTCAGAGCTTCCTTCATACAATGAGGAAGAATGTGCCGCTGCTCACCTACTGAGACTTCAGGGGCTCTGAATTCCTCGTAACCTTTGACAGCACAGGAGTAAGTGACGGCCTCCTCACCGCTGACTAGCTCTTGGTACCATGGAGACCCGTCCCTATAGAGAAACTGTCTGTTCTTGAACCAGATGAAGTCTGTGTGGTTTTGAGTGAAAGGACGGCCGCTGCTGCTGTTGCACATGAGTGTTACTGTCTGTCCATCTTTGGAAGGAAACACCTTCACCTGCAGCTCTGTAACAACAGTTCTAACAGTGTTTGCTAATTATCATTTACAGAAATAGACGTGCATCATTAAAACCACTTTACCTTCAACGTAGAGCTGAATTTGGTTTTTGCTGCAGCTTGTCTTTGTCAGCAGATTCACAGCAGACATAAATGTTCTCGTCGCTCTTGTTTAGATCATGGATGGTCAGAGTGAGACGACTCTCTTCTGATAATCTGTACTTTTTTTGGTTTCCATCCACAACAACCTCCTGAAAGTTCACTCTCTGGAGCCATTTCTGAACACAGAGAACCATTTATATTCTTTTTCAGTTGCTGAATCTCCAGCAGAGCAGCTCAGATTCACTGATGAACCTTTCAATGCACAGATGCTGTTTGTTTGTCCCTGAACTCCTGTAACAGAAGATTTGATTAACTGTAAAACAGAACCATATCATCTATTTTGTTCTATTGTACAAAAATACATTTTGCCATTTATTTCTGAATTATTAGTTAAATTTCTACGTTTATTATAATTTTTTAAATAAATTTATTGCATCAAAAACAGGATTTTCTTAAAAAAAGGAATCTCACCATTTCCTTAAAAATTTTGCTAGGAGAATCTAAGGCAATTCTTCAACCAATGCAGAAAAATAATCTGAGATTATTTACCTGATATGTAAAGAATGAAAAGCAGACATCCAGCTTCTGTCATGAGTATGACTGCTGTCTTCTTCAGATTTGAACATGAGACTTTTTCTCCACTTCTTCTTCTCATTACTCTAGTTCGGATCATTAATGATCAGAGTGGAATGACCCTCCTGATTTGTACTTCTCAGTGCTGTGAAGTTAACAGTCATTGTAAAAACAAATTTGTGTTTATCTGAGGAAAACACACACAGGAATTTTATGGATTTTAAATCTGTGTGTTTCTACATTTTGTAGCTTCAAAAACTTCAACAGCCAAGGGACACAACAACCGCTGCTGAGAGCTCAGCTCCCCAGAAAAGGGATTGGATAGATGACAGAGGATCAATGGCCTCACCTTTCTTGTGTAACGTGTGTGGATGTTGAAGTGTATAGTCTGGTGGGGTAAGAAATGTGTGTCATAAAAGGACATTGGATTTTTAATCAAATAATTGATATTCTTCTGTAAAAGAATTATTTTGTCATCAACAAAAAAGCAAGATTTCTGCCTCTCACAGACCTTTATCTTCTAACGAAGCTCTTCTATTTTGGACTCATTATCCGTCTGAATGTCCCCTGTTTGAACTTGTTATCTGTGTCAAATACACCTGTCCACACCGTTAAACAGTCAGACTCCTAATTCTTCTATGTCCAAGACCAAAGATCTGTCAATTGACACCACAAACAAAATTCTATACCTGCACCAGACTGGGAAAAAATGATTCTGCAGGAGGAAAGCAGCTTGGTGTGAAGAAACAACTTTGCGAGCAATCATTAGAAAATCTAAGAAATACAAGACTACAGGGGCTTCATGCAAGGTCTCACCCCGTGGGGTCAAAATGATCACAAGAATGATGGGTAAAGTCCTATGACAACACATGGGGACCTAATAATTGACCTGCAGAGAGCTGGGACCAGAATACCAAAGACTATGAAAATGAAAGGCTTTGCTCATCTGTTTAAGTAGAAGAACATACATTGGTGACTGACTGAATACTTTTTGCCCCGCTGTACTTAAAGAGTCTTCAGCAGAACTCTTCTTTCATTCAATATCTGTTCAATAAAAGCTAACATTTAACAGTGTCTACACAGTTTGTTGTGTTAAGTAAGCAATATATAAAAATATATATAAACCCCAAAATATCTGTTTAATGTATTCCTTCATATAATACATTCAAATCAGGAGTTTAATAAAAAAAAAAAAAAAGGAAAGAAACGAAACATGGGAATGCTTACCTGAGTTTTAAAAGGACGTTCCTGTCCCTACTGATCTGTTTGATTAACACATTTCTTAAAGTAATACTGCTCTATTTCTTTTTAAAATTATTGAAAACATGAAAAGAAAAAATACAAAGCAAAAAATAAATAAATAAATAAAACTAAATGTGTTTTCTCTCTTTTTTAAGTCTGGTCTCATTCAAGCTACAGCTTTATACTGCAGAGCGACTGTTACTTGTGGTTGGTAAAAATTCACTGTGCTGGCTAGAAACTGTTCCTTCTTCACAACTCACTTCCTTCCGCAGTCAGAAACTGTTACCCAAAGAATTTCCATAGCTTAAGACAATCTTCTTTGAGGATTTATGGTTTGATACGAAAAAAAGACACCTCAAAATAGATGTGCTTACTTTCTTTGGTAAGTTTCAATAACAGTTTAAATACAACTCACACCCTAAAAACACCAAATTCATCTATAATCTTTTCAACAGCTTCATTTTCTGCATTCTTTTTTTTTCTTCTTTTTGTTGTTTTTGGGTATCTTACCTTTACCCTATCTTAACACAAAGCGATCTTTACAGAGTCTGCAGGATGTGGTTTTTGCAGAACTAACTTTAAAAAAAAGTCATTGTGTCCGTGTTCAAACATATATGACCACAGAAATGAGCCAGTGACACGTGATGCAGCACTTAGCATGCTATGCTTTCAAATGCAAAGCATTTAAATTAAACAATGTAAAAATTATTTACAGCTGCAGCAGATAGTATTTACAAAGTAACACTTCTCTTTTGACCTATGAATGCCCTGAATGAAAATGAATCCTATCAGAATGCCCTGCTCTGTGTATGACAGTTTTTTTTCTCACTCTCAAATTCATTGTTAAATGTAACTGCATTCTTTTAGCATCTCTGTGCAATATTACAGAGAGTAAAATGTGGGTTCAAAATGCTTTTGAAACATGAACACTTTTCAAAAACAAGAAAAGGTAGAGTTTTTTAATTTATTCGTGTGAAAATAACAGAAAATTATTTAATCTGCAAGTTGAAACAAAAAGTTTATTGTTTACTGTCTGTAGTGTTTCTCCTTCACATTTACACTGAATAATTCACCGGACTCTTGATAGCAGTCACCATGCTTTCATTTCCCTTCCGTTCTTCCTACAACCCTTTAATGACGTCATCACAAATAGACCGTCTGTTGCTATACACTACATCCCTCCTTTTCTCAGATGACTTATGTTACAAACAGTGACAGAAAATGAGTTAGCCCCCTATAGTAAACTTGTAAACATTGTTCATAACTTTATTATTATTATTATTACAATTACATTTTTTTCAACCAGTCTGACCTAAACGAAATACTCTCAATAAACAAAGCTTGTCTCAAGTTTAACTGACTTCACAATATAAGTTCTTTTGTAAATCTGAAATGCATCTGTTGCTCAAACTAGCATCCTAACATAACTACAATCCTCATTCCAAACCTGTTCTCCTCTAGTACTTAACTTAAAATGTGCTTTACTACTTAACTTCCATTTAGAACAATGAACATTCTGCTTACACCATTCTGCTTGCACAGTTTTCCAAAGAAATTGTATTTTTATTTTTTTAATGGAGAGGGGTGGACTACCCTTCCATTAAACAACGCTGGGGCTTATTCTGCCCCTTTTGTGGCTTTATTCGTTTATGTGACAAAGTCCTTTAGATGAGTTGAAGCTTTCTTGACTCTTTGAGTTCGACCCTGCTGCTGCTGCGCATCAGGCGTTGACGTAGGTTCAGTCCTATCGTGAAGCATAGCAGTGTTCAGGCTCAATCCATAACTTCACGTGTGAAACATTGTTCATCTTCTTTTTCCTGGCTTTCTCCAGCCATACTGATGGACCTTTTCAGCTGACGACAGTGTAGGGTTCAGGTTCAAACGTTGTTTGACAGTTTGTTTTGCTTTTGCTGACGTAACAGCACTCCTTGTTTCACTGAAATTTCTTTAACTTTTCTGTGTGTGTTTGCATCTAGACATCCCTTCTCCTTCCTCACAGCATCGTTCCTCTGAATGGCACATCATCTATCTGTTGTTGGATTTTGTTGGAGATGTGAGAGTTTTGGAAGTTTGGTTCTGATTTGACAGTTAAACAGGAGCTCATGGGCTGCGGCCTGTAATGCAATTAGGAGTGCTACGACTGTCCAATAGAAAAACATCCAGCTCGGCCCGCCAATCCTTTCCTTCAGCATAAGCAGCACGTATAGCCTTACAAAATGTTTTGTTCTGTCTCTCAACTACTCCATTAGCTTGGACGCATGCAGCATGCAGCATGCAGCCTGTCTAATGGTAACTTAACACTTGTTTGGTTACTATGCTGAAGAATGACCTGAGTTATTGCAATATATTAACATTAAATAAATTACTTGCTTTTGATGTAAAAAGTCAGTCATACAATTTTAAATAAAAAACATATAAAAGCAAGATATTCTAATGAAGGTAAAACTTAATTTAAGTTGCACATAACTGAAATGTAATGTATTTAATGTGTTTATTGTGAATATGAATCACTCAGACACCAGAAGGATGCTCTGTCCAGATCTTTGTGTATTTGTTGGTGTAAGGGTCATTGAAAGAGGAATGTGGAGTTACAAGGAATTACCAGTTAAATACTCTTGGATGAATGGTGAAATATTCCGTTTTTATTATCGTAAATCTGACTTCAGAGGAGTCAGTGCCTCTCCAGCATCAAAATCACCGCCCGTCACTTAGTAGTAGTGTGTGTCAGAGAGAGGCAGAGAAAGAGAGAGAGAGAGAGTGTGTGTGTGTGTGTGTTTGGAGGGGGTATCTAACCTCCAGAATAGTCGCTGTGTTAACTCTGGCTAAGCTGCATTGATGTGTGTATTGGACACTTTCCTTGAAATAAACACAAGTACAATACTTGCTTGTAGGGAGAGGAGTGTTTTATGGAAAATAATACGGCTTTAATTGCGTGTTTGTGTGTGTACGTCTTGGCAGGTCAGGGGGTGGTGTGGCTCTTTGACTCTCACAGTGAAAAAATTCGGCTCTTGGTGTCAAACTTGTTCGCCACCCCTGATCTAGACCAATAAGCAGACTCTTTGATGGCAGCTTTTCATGCTAAACTGAACTTATGTGATCAAAATCAAAGATGGGGGAAAAAAAACGAGATGAGACACAATGCATGCGAAAACATTTGTTTTGCAAATGCACAAATATTTATTGAAGGCAAAAGAAAAATAAAAGCAAATATTTAGTAGTTTCATTTGGAACTTAGAAAGTTTTGTGTGCAACCTGGTCTCATGAATATTACTCCATAGATCTGTGGCTGAGAGAATGAACCGGATGATTCACGCAAACAAACCATGTATCTGAGCAGAGCAGCCGAACTCGTAGCTTCGTGTTTGCAGGTAGGGGAGGGTGCTTTGTTACAGAGTGCGGTCCGGAGAAGGTTTTGAACCGCAGTCCATCCAGCCGCTCTGCGTGAGCGAGCTGCCAGACTCAGGTGAAACACGTCTCCCGGGAGATTTGTATCTCCAAGCAGAGAAGTGGCTTTGCGACGGTAAGGGACTTGGCGGAGGCGGCTTTTGGATGAACAGTCCTGAGAAACTATGCAAACAATCACGTGAATTTGTGTTACCTGTCGGGTCTAAACAAAATAAAGGCTCATGTTATTTCAGTTAAAGTTCGTCCAAGGCTAAATGTTGTTAGCAGGTATTAGCCTAATCCAAACCCTTCTTCCAGGTCAATTCTGACAATAATATAGCACTGGCCGTACGGAACTTTGTTTGACGACAGAACTAGCAGTTTCTTCTTCTACGGCTGTACCGTAATTTGTCCAGAGCAATATCTTACACGTCATCGGACCAACGTACAGCCAATCAAATAGTGTGACGTCATTAGTTGCAGGCCCCCGAACACTAATTGCAGGACGAACACTTTTGGTACCTACAGCGACAAGGGAGCCGACGGGCAAGCATGCTCTTCATCTCCGCTCCCCTCCCCCCCTGCAGCCCCCTCTCATATAAGCATCTAGAGCTGAGTTTTTGTGATGAACCGGAGGAGTCACGGGACTGACAGAAAAAAAGCAAATACTTGAAACCGCGAATAGTGAAACACGTATATGTGTAAAACATTATACATTGTTTTTTTTTTTGTTGCAAAGCTGCATTATTGCAAATATTTGAGAGGCAGATATATTATGTGCCCCCCTCAAACTATCAAAGGTAAGAAATATCTGCTGAGAAAAGTTGGTAGAAGAACTTCAAACCTTTGTTGTGCCAACTTTAAAGTGCATCGTCTGACTTGGATGGCAAATAGAATGGGTTGGAAGAAGTGGGAAAAAACCTAGTAGCTCGTTGAAGAGCAGAAGGTTTTTTACTGAATTGAAGTCATATACGGATAGATATTTTTACAATTGTATTCATTTCTTGTATTTGATTTTGGGATAATAGGGACGTCAGCTGTGGCATTGGGTTAGACATTATTTCCGTCCATGCCCAAACTGCACCTTCACAATTGTCATACACATAAATCCAGAGTAATATTTTGGCACTGTTAGCTGCTTAATAGTAGAGAGTTAAATTTGGTTGTCCTAGTCCACATACTTCTTTGGAGACCTCCAACTACGCTGTAAATCTTTCTCATTCTGGAATTGGAATTATAAATAATAATGATATAATATAAAACATAAGAGTAAAATTCTACATGTGCTACATGTACTATTATGTACGAGCAGGCATGGTGTGACCAAGAATTCAGGAGCCCATAATAGCTGTTCAATTGAAGCTTTAGTGATTCTCCATTTTAGCCCATTACATACAGCTACCTCTCAGTCCGTCTTTCTATATTGTCCCCCTGGATGTCCACCACCATCACATCAGTTCCTACACAAATGCCCTCAGTACACTACATACAAGATCTAATTAAAAGCTACATTAGTGTATTTTGTTTCTTTTTAAAAAACCCAACAGTGGATGAGGATATAAAAAAATAAAAGCTGTCCAAGTGATTCCAACCACGTTGTGAAGTCTGTTTAAAAGGATAGAATGGTCAACTGTGTCAAAGACTGCACCCATATCCAGTAAGACTGAAACAGATACTTTCTTCATGTCAGCATTGGACCTGAGATCATTTAAGTATTGGGCCACCTCTGTTGAGTGGTGAGTTCTAAATACAGACTGACATTTTTCTAAAATGTTATTTTTATTAATAAAATCATTCAGTTGAGTGAAAACAAGCTTTCTAAAATTTAACAAAAAAATGACAGATTGATTAGATTGGAGACATCTTAACCACTTTTCGGCGTCTTTAGGATGCAGGGAAGACTACAGCTTGAAGAGAGCAGTTCTAGATATTCAGTAAGTCTTAAAAAGTAAGGGGGAATGGGATCAAGAGAAAAAGTTTTGTTTTTCATTTGAGACATCACTTGTCGGAGTGCTGCAGCATCAATCAAGACACTGATAGGACTCTCAGTGGAAAGATCAACAGGGGTCGTTGGATAGATAGATGTAAGATAGATGATCTAATGTCATCTATCTTAGTGGTAAAGTGGACTGCAAACTCCTGATACATTTTAATGCTAAAGGTGGAGGTTGGCCATAGATTGGATTAATTATTTTTTCTATTGTGCAAAATGATTTTTTTTGGTTTGACTTACTCTCTGCTATGATATTTTGAGAAATACTCATGCCTTGCATTTTTAATTGAGTTAGTGTATTAACGTGTTTCTAAAAATTTGGTAATGTATTGTGAGTGTTGTTTTACACCAATATTGTTTTGCCCTTCTTGTATTTCTTTTAAATTTCAAAATATCTTCAATTCTCCAAGGAGGTGGAGCTTTCTCTTCAACAATTTGCTATTTTAATGGAGCAACTTTTTCCAGTATTGTGGTGAGTTTATTATTAAAATGCTCAGTCGATAAATCCACAGATGGATAAAGAGTCGGATGCTGCCTTTAATAGTTCTCTCAGGGAGCCTCTAAATTATCCAGTCATGAACTTTAAAAAACACACATGAATGATCAGAAATACTCACATCCACAACAGAGGTCACCGGGCCACCGTGAGTAATACTGAGATCCAGAGTGTGATCTCTGTTGTGGGTGGGCATGTTAACATGTTGAACAAATCCATAACTGTTAAAATGTTCTCAAAATCCAGGACATACATTTCTGAAAAATTGTCAACATGCAAGTAAAAATCACCTAGAACCATTATTTTCTTAGAATCTATGTATACTAAAGTACGACGGAGTTTTAGGGCCACCAAATAAAAAAAGTAAAATTATGAGATTTAAAGTCGTAAATTTACAAGTTTTTGTCTCGTCTAAAATTTTTTCTACATTAAAGTGAAACTGAAAGTGAACATACAGTACAGCAAGTGAGCGCCGCACAGCAGCCGAGCAAACCGAATAAAATTTAATTGAAAAAAGAAGAATATTCATAAAACATGGAGTCTTTAAAATCAATACCTGCAGATAAATTTGCAGCAGTCCCATCACACCTGCCTTGTTTTCTGTCCTTGTTTGTGAAGTTAAAAAGGGGTGGTGTTGCCTCTGACAGTGAGATTGGTGCACCGGAGTTCCAAGTCTCTGTTAAAAACAAGCCATTAAGATAGTGATCCAAAATAAAGTCATGAATGAAAAATGATCTGTTTAATAGTGATTGAACGTTTAAGAGTGCCAAATTCAGTTCAGATGACTAATCGTTGTGACTGGATTGATGGTGACTGGATGAGTTCTGAAAGTGCACTGTTTTAAGATTATTCTAGTTCCTGTGACGTTTCCTAGAGTGAATAGATTGTGTGGATATTACAGATGGTTTGGTAAAGATGACAGGTGGTGGTGAAATTCTGAACCTTTTGACGACTCAAAATTAAATTATTCTTAATTTAACTGGCTTAAAGAGATTCAGTGTCAGTAAGGCGGGGTTTTATACAGTATGTAAAATAATGAGCTCAGAGACACATGATTGGGCATAGAGGACAGCCACTTTATTCCGTCCATATCGTTGACATACCCAGAAGTCCATTTGTCACCTTACTGTCATGTGCACAAGAAACACCAAAGGAGAATGAAAATAATGATACATGCATCCCGTCCTGGAAATGAAAGGTAGGAATGAAAATGGTCTGTTACATTACCATAAGAATGTTGAAAATGCAGAAAAACTAGGCCTCTTCAGACAGAAGCATCACAGGCTTGGAGGAGATATTGTCTTTTGTGGAGGAAGAAAGGATTGGAAGTACAAGGACATTGATGGCTTCATCAATGGACACTTCTCAATAAATAACATATTAATAAATCAAACAAAAGAGCTTCTAAACATTTGTAACGTTATTAATAAACAATTAGCTTAGCTGTTCAAAGCCAAGGCAGTTTGACCAAATTGAGTTTAGTAGGTCTGCTCTGCTGCTGTACAGCGTCTAGTAAATTAACGATTTGAAATCCCAAAAATATACAAGAAAGAAGTAGTAAAATTACAAGATTTAAAGTCGGAAATGTTCTTTTTTCTTTTTTCTATTCAGTTTTTCCCTTTTGGAGTCATGGGGCTGCCAGAGCCTATCCCGGCCACTTGTGGGCGAAGGCAGGGGATGCCCTGGACAGGTCGCCAGTCTGTCGCAGGGTAGAATGTTAGAATGTTCACAATCATACTCAATTCAATTCAATTAAATTCAATTTTATTTGTATAGCCCAAAATCACAACAACAGTCGTCTCGATGGGCTTTGAAGTAAAATATGAGCTCAAAAGGATCATGAATACAAAAGAGTCAATAGGAAAATACTAAAATAAACTAACAATCTGACTAAGCTATACTGGCATCCCTGCCCTTAGACCCCCCTTCGCAGTAAGGAAAAACTCCTAAAAAAACGGATTCCGGAAAAAAATGAAGAAACCTAAGGGGTGCCCACATGAAGGAGAGATCCTCCCCCAGGACGGACAGGCGATTTACCAGAACTCATAGAGAAGAATTAACTTATCTAACTCTACATCTATATATTTAAAGTCCAGCAGACGAGCTTCATCCAGCCGGGGTTGGGGACAGTCAGGGGCGCGAGTCGAGCCGCAGACAGGAACCACAGCCAGGTGTAGGAGCAGGAGCAGAGACGAGGTACACAGTCAGGAATAGGAGCACAGATGGGCCAACTGGAGTCTGGAAGCACTCCCACTCCCCAGGAGGGGAGACGAAAAGGGACAATACAATCGTACTGCACCAAACAGAGGCATGGAGAACTAAATGATAAATGATGATCAAAGATAGAGAAGAGAGGAAGTGTAGAGGTAGATGAGAAAAGAAAAGAGGACAGAAAAGAGGACAGAGCCCCAGTGCACCATAGTTACCCCAGCTTCAACTTCTAGCAGCCTTTTAAAACAAATAGTTATTGTTATTAAGTTTAATTTAAACAATAAACATTAAGTAAAATAATCTCTGAATACTAACTAGTCTGACAATAAGCCTGTCCAAAAAGGAATGTTTTCAGTCTAACTTTGAATGTAGAAACTGAATCTGCCTCTCTTACATGAGCTGGGAGCTTATTCCATAAGACAGGGGCTTGGTGGCTAAACGCTCTACCTCCAACCGTACTTTTACTAATTCTAGGAATCACAAGCAGTCCTGCATTTTGCGAGCGAAGTGTTCTGATTCACTCTCACACTCACACCTATGGACAATTTAGAGTTGCCAATTAACCTATGAAGCATGTTTTTGGATGGTGGGAGGAAGCTGGAGATCCCAGAGAGAACCCACGCATGCACGGGGAGAACATACAAACTCCACACAGAAAGGTCACCCATTGATGTTGTGTTTTTCATGTCCCCCAGCTGGGACTTCAAACTTGGGCCTTCTTGCTGTGAGGCAAGAGCGCTAACCACTGCGCCACTGTGCAGCCCAGTAATGTATTATTTTAAATCTCGTAATGTACCTTTTTATTTGGTGGCGTTATACTTTGTCGTACTCCACACCCCCCGCACACCCAACATTATTCGAAATTTGAAACATGACTTGATGCTGATGTGAGGGAATTCTATTTTGGGGATCTGTTCACACCAGCAACCAACCAGCTCATGATCACAGAGAATGTCCCTATGGGATCCCTATAATCAAAAAGAGGAGGAAAACCTGGGAGATCCCACTGCAATGACACCGTTCCACGAGAAGGGTTAGTCACTGTGTGGGAGGAGCCTCCTAACAAAAGCACAAGAGTTAAAAAAAAAAAAAAACCTGGACATCACTCAAGCAGCCACACATCCCTTTCAAACATGTAATTAACTTCTGAGCTCTTTCCTCAACAAGTCTTTCCGGCTAGAGCACATGTGTCAAACTCAAGGCCCGGGGGCCAAATGTGGCCCGCCATGTCATTTTATGTGGCCCGCGAGAGCATCAATGTTTTTAATTTCTTAAAATTAAAAATAAAAACTGGCGTGTATTTATTCACACACCTCTCTGTCTCTTTCGGCTTATCCCATCAGGGGTTGCTACAGCGAATGAGTCGCATGGTAAGCTTGGCAATGTTTTACGCTGGATGCCCTTCCTGACGCAACCCTCTCAAAGCAACCAGGCTTGGGACCGGTACAGAAGGGAACAGGGAGCAGCCCGGATTTGAACCCTGGTTACATGGATGAAAGGCGCCACAAACCAGCACGAGCTAAACCGGTTCCCATTTATTCCCGTTTATTTTATTCACTCATTTGTTTTTTCTAGGGGGAATCTGACTTGAAATATTGGATTGGGCAACTATACATTAGGACTTAAACACTGTCAATATAACCTAACCTGACAGAATCAAATGTAAAAGGATTTATGCTAGAGTAACAAGCAAACATATGTTTTCTATGCAACTGTAATTGTCTCTTTAAAAAGTTGATAAATAAATAAATTAGTTATTTAACATTAAGGAGTTCTATTTATTTTTCATTACATTTAGTTACATGTATAAATTATATCTGGCCCTTTGAGGACAGCCGCTATGCTGATGTGGCCCTCAGTGAAAATGAGTTTGACACCCCTGGGCTAGAGGGATCAAATACTTATTTAGCTCAATGAAATGAACATAGATTTAAATAATATTTTAAGTGGATTTCTTGATTGTCGTTGTGATTTTCTATTTCTTACTGTTCAAATGAACCTACCATAGGATTACGTAATGATTTTTTAAGGTGGGCAAATCTACAAAATCACCAAGAGATCAAATCATTATTTCCTCCACTGTATCTGCAGCTGATTACCTTCATGGATCTGGTGTGTTTTGCTGATATGAAGCTTCAATGGCCAGTTCATTAGAAAACATGTTGGACTCTGGCTCTGGAGGTCTGTAGTTTGACGCCTGTGAATCGTGAAATGTCGCTGCTTCTCTAAGCTTCTTCAGAACGAGCCTAAAGAGGATCCTACAAGTGGACTTTGCCGGAAAGATGGTCCAGGAAGTGAATGAAGGTCACCCTGAAGGAAAAAGGATCTCAGTCCTATCACATTTGAGGAAAAGGTGGAGCCTGGGTGGCGTTACCCCAGCATCTGACTCCCATGGGATCCTAAAGGACATTTTCCTTATAGAAGAAGATCTGGTCAACACAATACAGTGAACTAAAAAAAACTTTTAAAACGCCAAACACAAAGACTGAAAGCAGAGGCATATGGTTAATCAGAGATCTCATAAACAACAAACCACAACACGTTATATTATTTTCACTTCCATTTGATCAACTGTTCACTGTATTCAATTATCAAATAAACGTACAAAGACGAGCCTTTAGACTTAAACAAAGCATAAAAGGGCTGTGCAGGAAGAAGGAAGTGTTGCAAAGGTTATTAAACAGTTAAATATCACCTCCCTCCCCCACAAACCTCTGCTCCACAGTGATGAGTCTTTTTCACATACACAAAGGGACTAGAACTACACAGAAGTTATTCTATCTATCAAACTGGATTCAGTTTGTTTGTTTCAGGTTGTTTTCTTGTTTCAGAGTGATTTTACTGAAAACAGATGTAGTGGTGATGTAAGAAAGACACTTTCAAGTTTTAACTTGCAGAATAAAAAAATATTTATTGTATTTATATTGACTCACAAATAGATTAAATAAACTATTTGAAAAAGATTTAACTTTTTTTCATTTTTGAATAGTTTCCTTTTTATGCTTTAAAAGCATGTTGTGTTAAAGTCAAATTTTACTTATAAGAGACTTGCAGAAAGATACTTAAAATAGCAGTGACATTTAAAAAGGAACGCGAGTGTGAAAACAAAACACTCACACAATGATATTCTAAAACCTTTGTGGGTAAAACGTGAAGTGCAACCTAACTACCTGCTGCAGCTTCTTTCTTATCAGTTTTATTTTCTTAATGTTTAGTGTTTTGAGTTTAAAGAAAAGAGACATGCTGAGTTCAGTGTCACAGTTCTGTGGTCATTTATGTGTGACCACAGACACTTCGTTTATTAGGTTAGTTCAGTGGAAAAAAAAAAAAAAAACATCCTGCAGACTCTGTAAGGATGGCTTCATGTACCAGGTAAGCTATCATCCAAATACAACAAAAATAATGCAGAGAAAAGAGTCCTATGACACCACCTGCATAACTTGTTGAGGAAATTTGTGTTTGAGGTCAAATTACAATTTCAAGCTGTGAGACATATTTAAATTATATTTGAAACATACTGAAAAGGTAAGTACCTCAATGTGTGAGGCTTTTTATTAGATATCAAACCATAAACTATCAAACTATGATTGTTTTAAGCATTCTTTGGGTGACAGTTTTTGAAAGAGGAAGGAAGTGAGTTTGAGGAGGGGACTGTTTCCAGTCAGCAAAGAGAACTTTTGCCAACCACATGTTTTAGTCGCTTTGCAGTTTAAAGCTGCAACTTTGATATGACCAGACTTTAAAATAAGAGTAAAAAAAAGATATATCTTTTTTTTTTCAACTTTTGCTTTGTATTTTTTCTTTTTCTTTTGTCTAAAACAGAAAAAAGACACAGACCAATGAAGATTGGAACGTCGTACTAGAACTTAAGTAAGCATTTCTATGCTTTAACTTTATCTTGAAACTGGTGTTAAAGAGAAAAATGTTAGTTTTATGCAGAAATGGACTTAAGTAAATGTGTTTAATGAGAAAAGAAAAAATCAAATTTGTTTCAACCCTTTGATGACTGAACCTATTTCCAGTTATTAAACAAGTCACTTACATATTTGCTGTCAAGTAAACGCTAAATTAAGGGCATTTTGAAGCGAGAAAGGTTTGATGCATATTTACATCGATAGGCATTGGGGGTTAATAATCTGCTATTTTTTACACAACAGTTTAGAAACTGTTAAATGTCAGCTTTTATTAAAGGACATTTGAATGTGAGACAAGTTCTTTGAAAAGTGCAAAGTAACACTGACAATAAAAATGAATTTCTGCTGAAGACACATATAATAAATATCATTTTAGATTATTATTTTACTCTATTAACCAATGGTCTAAAAGGGTTAAACATTTTCACAGCAACAGAGTCATGCTATGTAGAAACACACATATTCTGCAAATTCACACGTGTTTTCTTCAGATAAACATAAAATAGTCTTTGACATTGATTGTTAACTTCACAGCACTGATAATTTTAGAGAAAGAAATCACATGTTCAAATCTGAAGAAGACAGCAGCCATGTTCCTGACAGGCGCTGGATGTCTGCTTTTCATTCTGTACATATCAGGTAAATAATTTCAGATTGTTTTTTTTCATCAGTTGAAGAATTGGCTCAGATCCGTCTTGCAACATTTTAAACAAAATGTGGAATTTCTTTTCAAAATAAATCCTGCTTTTTGTGCCTCGAGTTACTTTTTAAAGAACTGATATTAACTCTGAAATTTCAGAAATACAAAGTAAAATGTATTTCTGTGTAAGAGAAATAAAAAGATGATATGGTTGTGTTTGACAATTAATCAAATCTTCTGTTACAGGAGTTCAGGGACAAACAAACAGCATCTGTGCATTGAAAGGTTCATCAGTGAATCTGAGCTGCTTTGCTGGAGATTATGCAGCAGAAAAAGAATATAAATGGTTCTTTGTGTTCAGAAATGGCTCAGGGAGTAACTTTCAGGAGGTTGTTGTGGATGGAAACCAAAAAAAGTACAGATTATCAGAAGAGAGTCGTCTCACTCTGACCATCCATGATCTAAACAAGAGTGATGAGAAAATTTATGTCTGCTGTGAATCTGCTGACAAAGACAACTGCAGCAAAAACCAAATTCTGCTCTATGTTGAAGGTAAAGTGGTTTTAATGATGCACGTCTATTTCTGTAAATGATAATTAGCAAACACTGTTAGAACTGTTGTTACAGAGCTGCAGGTGAAGGTGTTTCCTTCCAAAGATGGACAGACAGTAACACTCATGTGCAACAGCAGCAGCGGCCGTCCTTTCACTCAAAACCACACAGACTTCATCTGGTTCAAGAACAGACAGTTTCTCTATCAGGACGGGTCTCCATGGTACCAAGAGCTAGTCAGCGGTGAGGAGGCCGTCACTTACTCCTGTGCTGTCAAAGGTTACGAGGAATTCAGAGCCCCTGAAGTCTCAGTAGGTGAGCAGCGGCACATTCTTCCTCATTGTGTGAAGGAAGCTCTGAATAGACTCACTTTTACTCTTCACAATAAGTTCTTGTAGGTCAATTAATGACATTTTTTTTCTTTTTTAACCAGATTTAGTCACATCAACTTGTTTCAGAGTGACCTATGCTGAAAGCAGCATGTGTTCATCAGTGAATAAACAATGCTCCATCATGTTTCCCAAAGGTGATCTTTAACTTGACTTTCTTCAGATTTATTTATCGTCAAGCTTTCACTTTGATTGTTTGTGGAGATAACGTGCTGTGATTCTGACTTTCTGCCTTTGACTCTTGAACAAGATTTAAATAGAAGATATAATGCAGATTTAAAGATACAACAAAGGTTGACAAACATCTCTATAATCTCTCAACAGAAATCTATCTTCAACAGACCCGTCTACAACATGATCATGTCAGGTTAACCTGCAACAGCAGGTGTTCTCTGACTGAACCTCAGGCCTCCATTGTTTTGATTAAGAACAAAAAGGAAGAAACTAGGGCGATTCTAGTTCCCTTATCATCTGCAGACACCTTCACTTGTGCTGTGAAAGATATGAAGGACTTTCATTCTGTTGATGTCTGTGAGTATGAAAAAACACAAAGTTTATCACATTTATAATCCTCATTCTGTGAACTTTATGTTTTGAGCAATGAATGATCTAATTATGATCTTTACATCTCACTATTGATGTAATTAAAATCATTGAATAAAATTCTAAACAATAAATTCACATTTTTATTTACATTTCAGGTTTTGATAGCAGCAGCTGCTGGACTGTGACTTGTGCCCAAAAAAGAATCTGTGCTCTGAAAGGCTCCTCTCTGAATATCTCCTGTGAATATTCACATCCTCATGACCAGCCGCCAAAGTCTAAACTTTGGTTTAAAATAAACAGAAATATAAACCAGGAAGAACAACTGAAAGAAAAAAATAATAAAGTGACATTTTATGAGTATCCAAACCAACATAACCTTAGATTGGAAAAATTGAGTAAAAGTGACTCAGGAGAATATGTGTTTAGAATTGAAACAAACTCTAGAGAATGGAAAGAATCCACTTTTCCTGAAGTTACTTTGATTGTCACAGGTAACTATTTTTGCATACTTTTATGTTTTTTAAAGTGAACAGCCTAAATGAATTCTTTATTTCTTTATTTTTTATATAATAATTGGTTTGTCATTCTCTCTTTGAATCTTTTAGATCTGAGAGTTAAGATCAGACCTTCTGCAGAAGTGACTGAGGGTCAGAAAGTCACATTAACGTGCAGCACCAGCTGTCCTCTGACTCAAAACTCAAACTTTCGTTGGTATTTGAACCACCAACCTCTGAAGCTGGAAAATAAACACCTGGTTATAGATGCAGTCACCAGTCAGGATGCAGGAAACTACTCATGTGTTGATAAAACTAAAGAAAACTTCATGTCACCAGTGAAGACTCTCACTGTTAAAAGTGCCAGCCCAAAGACTCTCACTGTTCCAAGTGCCAGCCCAAAGACTCCCACTGTTCCAAGTGCCAGCCCAAAGACTCTCACTGTTCCAAGCAGCCCAACAACATGGAAAGCATCTGTTGGAAGAGTTTCAGCAATAGTCATCATTTCAATTTGTCTCACAGTTTTCCTGTGGATTAGGTGAGTAAAGTCCCGCTGATCACTAATAATATATAATATTTATAATCCCGTTTTTGTATCTACTTCTAATTTTGTGTTGAACTTTTCTACTTAACAGGAGGAAAAGAACCTCAGCTTAATCCTAAAGAATTTAAGATGACAACAAGCTATAGAAGATAAATATTTTAATGGCTACAATTGAAAAAAAAAAAGGTCTTTCTGTTGTCTGCTAAGCTTTATAGCTGAGATGTTGAATTGTTCCTCATACATTTTTGGCAAAATTGCTAAAAAAAATTCTTTTCTGTTGTATTTTTAAGTTTGCTTTTAATGTACAAGACAAAGACACATTTTGGTTTTAATTTGTTAAGTTTTATGATAATACTCTGAATACAAATTTTCAAATACATCTCTGTTAAAAGTGCAACAAACGGGTAGCAATTTATGGAGGTGATGTCACAATGTTCCACCTAATCAACAGCCCTCATAAAGGGACATTTTGTCTTATCATTGATAAAATAAAAAAAGTTCAACTAGCAAACGCTATTTGTTTATAATATATATAACATATTATTTGGTAATAATAATAAAAAATCATATAGTGTCACATTCTGGATACTTTACATGCTGTCTTTCCTAGTTGAGGCAATGAGCTTGGTCACTACTGGTTCACTGTCCTTAAATAACCCAGCATCATTCATATATTCTTTGGCCATGTTGTACCTTAAGGTTTCTTCAACCTGCTGAACAGCAGATCTAACGTGTAACACTGAGCATGTACCTTTTTGTGGCCCTTTAATAAGTGTCCTGAATGATAAATGTCAAAGTCTGGAGTCCCTTTCTGTTGCCACAGTGCCCTCTTGAGGGCGACAAACTTCAACCATTTTTCACAGTGAGACTAGAATCTGACTGCTTTGTTCTCATGTGTGATTATTTTCAAATGTACTGCCTTTGTTTTTTTAAAGGCATTCTGTGTAAATAAAATGCTTCTAAAAAAACACACACAAATAAACAGACTATAGAGCTTTTTTTAAGTTTACTTTGAAGGTATTTGACAGAAAAGGAGGAATTCATAATCTGTAAGTGGAATAAAAAAAACTTTTTATCAAACTAAAAGTAATTTTTTTCTGAAAACACATAAGTCATAAAATCGTATTATTATGGTACTACTAAAGCTACGTCTACATCGGTCTCAACAACGCAAATTCAGGTGATCACTGCCAAGAAAAGGTCTATGTAAAAGCACCTTTTGGGCTTTGGTATTCTTGTGTCACAAGTTTATACAACAGTTTTCAGGCTTTAGGTACAAAACACATGGAACTCATGTTGAAAGTTGAACCAGTTTAACTTCGACCAATTAGGTTCTTGGATTTGGTAATGACTAGATGGTGCCCTTTTTTATTCACACAAGTGCCAACTGTTTTAAAATAATCTGATCATGGAAGACAAAGTAATAATGGAATTATATTGGAATTTAGGAAACAAGCATTCCGTTTTTCTGCTGCCTCTGCTTGGAATTCTCTCCAAACGGACAAAATTATCCAAACTTTTCTCATTTTGACTTTTTCAATCCTTTCTGTGTAGCAAAGAAAGTCCATCCGTCCGTCAGTGCCTGTGTTTTTAATTTGCCACTGACAATTAGTGCAGCCTGCATCTCTTGCACTTTGAAGTGTATTTCAAACTATTATGCAAACAATATTTTTTGGTGATTTTTCTAAATACTCAATGCAGTTGACAGTCAGCATAATTTTCCAGTCACTAGCCCCTAGAGTATATATCAAATGCTATTAAACAATCCTAAAGATAACTATAGTTTTCAAAACCTAAAAACTTTAAAATGCACTGTTCCACCTTATGTAAAATGAGAGTTCCACAATATTTGAACTGAAAGTGGTCATTTGTTGATTTTGCTAGGTCATTTTACTGAATTACAAGCAAAAACATCTTAATAGATCAAGTTATATTTTAACTTAGGACCCTTTATTTTACAGCAGCTTCAGAATTCTAGCATTCATTGAACTTGAGAGTTTTTGGAGAGTTTCTTCTTGAATTTCTTTGCAGGATGTCAGAATAACCTCCTAGAGCAGCTGGTGGATGGTGCAGCTGTTTTTCCTATACGTTGTAATAAAAGTTGTGGTAGTTTTCAATAATAATTTTGAAATAAATTAGTTGAAAGTTTGTCCAGGTAGTTGTTTTTCCTTCCAGTTTACTAACAAGCAATTTTATGTAACCTTACAAAAACTAAGAGCAATAATATGTTCTTTCTAAACAGTGTTATATTTTTGTAAAATGTTATATGACCACAACATGCGTGATCAGTTTTGCACAAAAAAGCCCAACATTTTATGCATGTTTGGGTTCAATTGTGACCGGCCAAAATTCAACACGAAGCTATGTTAGTTTTTCTTTGGTCTTAATCACAAATGTAACTTTACCAAAACCTTTTTATTTCTTTTTGGGTAAATAAATTGTTTCAATTTAGTTTAAATAATGTCTGTTAGCCTTAATCCTGTTATATTTATCGTATTTTTGCTTATATTTAAGCTTAACTTTTTGAAATGTCCAAAAGTGAAGCTGAATTTCTACTTGATTATACATGTTATTGGAAAACTGTTTTAGTTAGAAACATGACTTGGACCAAACACTAGGATATCTGTGATGTAATGATAAACACAAATCATGACGGAGATCCAAACTGTTTACCTCTGGTTTCATCAAAAAGATTTGAAAAATGTTTAAACTAATCTGAGACTAATGTGTGCATTCGCTTTGCTTTATGACAGTAGTAGCGGCCTTGCAGAGACACTGTCACTTTAACACAATGCATCATGTGGGATGTAGTGCAAAACTGGCGCAGATGTCTGACAGACTCATTTCTATGAGCTTCATTATTTTCTTCACTTTTTCCACATTCTGACCCTGGATTCTGCGGGAAGCTACACCGCTAAAGACGAGCTTTAGCTGTTATTTTCGTTGGAACTGAGAGACTTCATGAGCCAAGTCGGAACAAAGAAGTGAGGACTTTAATCACTTCTTTTTTTTTCTTTTTTTTACTTGTCCTGTCCAACAGCTGGGCAGACAGATGAGAGCTGAAGGCCTCTTGTGTTGGACATATTTTACTTTAACAACAGGGGTTATGAATCTTCTGACAAACCAGAGGTATGTCTGAATAAACCCCTTTGTAATGGAGGCCAGACTTTATTCATTTTAATCATATTTGAAAATCTTTTGTGTTGGAATGGACGGAAAAGGAAAGGAGGGAGGAAAAGAGAGGGATGTTAGAGAGGGGGGGGGATAGAAGGGTGATTATAGATGGGCGGGTAAAACCATGAAGCAGCATAAAGCAACAAGTTGCTGGATGGTTATCATTACGGTCAGGTTCAGATGTAATACAAATCTAGAAGGGGCGGGGCCTGTCCACACACACGCTCAAATGTTAGAAACTTACCTGTTGGCTCCTAAAATGTCGACATGTCAACATGTACTCAATACAAATATTGTTCACATGCATACTTTGCCTTCAAACCAACTAGTGGGAAATATTTCATTCAATCCCGTATAATATTAGTGCAAAGGTGAGCTAACACCTGTGTGGTCAAGTGAGTGTTTATGTTCTTCTAAAATGGATGATGGAATGTGAAAAGAAGGAGGGAGAGTTCCCAGTCATCACCACACCAAGACCCCTGCAGCAGCAGCAGCGTCAGCCAGAACCCCCCGCACGGTCGCAAGTAGAGAACAATGGCCCCCCGGGTGGTCGCATCTGCCACCCAGGCCAGGGCCAGCAGGACTGCCCACGAGGCCCCCAGAACCAGAGAGCAGGGAGGCATAGGGGGGAACAGAGAGTGCAGCCTCAGCTCAACCAGGAGAGCAGCCCCCCCGCTGCGCAGGGAGGGCCCAACGCAGGGCTCCGCCACAGAAGAGTGCCCACAGCCCCAGACAAGCACCTCATCACCACCCAGGAGTTCTGGGCATCCCCCCGGGCCAACCCCAGGTATAGGCCAGGACCCCCAAGGGAGACGCACCCGCGCTGCAGGCAGCCACCCACCCAGCCCACGGTTGGTCCAGGAAGGAGCAAGGCAGGGGCCAGCCGCCCCCGCCCAGGAGGAAGACATCCAGGCAAAGAGGGGGTCCACAAGAGGTGTTGTAAACATGGCCCGACCAGGCTCGTCCACAGTTGGAAACTTGGCGAGGCCCAGCACTCAGGGGCAAGGACCAGAACCCACACCACAGGGACAAGGGCACCCCCCAGGCTCAGGTGTGATGTGATTCCCAGCTCTTGGTCTTGCCAGAAAGCTCATGGATCCCTCTCCCTGCTCAGAGAGAGGGCTGCTGGGCCCAGGAAGCCAGCACCCAGGGAACACAGCCGCCGTGGCCAAGGGCCCAGTACCCCCTACCAGGGATGGGGTAGGGGACAGATGGTCCTAGGTCCCACCTTCCTTGTGAAATGCGTGTGTGTGTTTGTGAGGGTGTGCATGTGTGTATGTTTGTGTTGGAATGTATATTTGGAAAAGGTGTGTGTACAAAGGGGGTGCAGTTAAAATTGGCGGGTAGGGCACTGAGGGGACATCTCCTGATTACTCACAGTGAGTCCCATCACCCTTCCCACCAAGGGGCCCTAAATGTCTACAGTGCAGTTAAAATTGGCAGGTAGGGCGCTAAAGGACATCTACTGCTTGCTGGCAGTGATGTCCAAGCACCCCCCTTACCAAGGGCCCATGTCTACGGTGCAAATAAAACCGAGAGTGGGGGGGGGCATTCCATACGGCAACTACGGGAGGGGGGCCACTGCGAAGTAGCTCCTCCCCCCAAGGTGCAACGCAGGCTAACCCCCCCCCCCTCCCTAATAATGGATTATATGAGGAAGGGGGTAAGTTGGGGACAGCTGGTAGACTTTCCCCCGGTGGTCAAATAGCTGCCCCCCCCACCCCCACCATAGGGCCCAGGTCCCCTTAGCCCAGGGGCACCATCCCCCGAGGCGCCAACCCTCCAGGCCCCGCCACCACCCACCCCACACAGAGACAGAGGAACCAGAAAGCGCCGTCCCCCTATAGCAAGTCCAGGCCCCCCGTCCCCAGGTGCCGCCCCTGGGAGAACTCTGGTCAGGCCTCGACGGGACCGAGGCAGCCAACCAGCCGGGGCAACCACCGATTGCCTCAGCGGAAACCCCGATCCATTAAACCTCCAAGGTCCCGTACCGATTGTGGGCCCTCTCCCTCCCCCAGACAGTCCCCCACAGGGCAGGGCCAACAACCCCCCCCCCCCCAGACCCCGCAGCCCACAGCCCTGGCGGATGTCACCCAGAGCGACCGCGGGCCCCAAGAGGGTTGCCCCGCTCCGTCCCAGAGCCAGGGAAGGAGTGATCCCAGCCCCAGGTGCAGATGGGCAGCCCATCCAGCGGTGCATGGAACTCCCCACCAACCCCCCCAGCACAGGCAAAAGGACCACCCCCCAAGCCAAGCCAGACCACCACTTAACCCCCCCAACCACACACACCCCACAACCGAGCCCAGAAGACTGCGGAGCACCCCAGCCCGCCCCACCCAGAAACCGGACCCGATCCCCCAACTATCAGAGTCCCGGGACTTTTCCCAAAACAGATCTGCGGTATCTGCTAAAACTGCGGCTGACTAGAATGTCTCTAATTGAATCAAATAAACACAAAGAAAATAGTATTTTATGATCTTTCATATTCCTAACTACTCAGTATTTTATCAGGTCCTGTTTGGATGAACACAGAGTTGATATCCTGACGATGGTAAATCTTTATAGATCAGTGAAAATTAATTTACCATGGTACACCTGACCATCTCCCACACGGCACACCGGTTGAAAAACACTGAGTTAGATTAATGTGATTGAAAGAGCGTGGGTGGAAGCGGAGGAGATAGTGAATGCAAAGCAGACTTGTGAGAGTGTGTGTGCACAGGAAAATTGAAAGAGGAGACAGTGTCAGGGCAAGTCTTCCATTTTGTGCTGTGTTTAGAGTGGTTGCAGCCGAGAGCAACCATTTAAGCTTAAAACCTTCGCATTTGGCCAGGTCACCCTTGCAAAAGACATCTTGATCTCAATAGGTATTACCTGGTTAAATAAAGGATAATAATAAAAATAATAATGAAATAGTGATACACCTTGTTTGGGGGTATCTCACCTATGCCCAATAGTTGTTGTCATTTCATTATCAGGAGTTCACAACCGTCACAAACCCCTACCGCTAACACAAGGCTGCAAGCCTGGCTGCACTGCTATAGTCTGTCTGTGTCTCTTAGCAGCCGGAGAGACGAAGATAGCACATTTTTCTATTTATACTTAACTAAATGATATTCACCAGACAGTTTGTTAGAGAGCATCCTTCATCACAAGAGACTCCTTCTTGGCTCCACAGTTTATCCATAACCAAAATTTAGGCTCCTCAAGCTCAGGCTTGTGTGGGATTTTTAATGACTTCAGCAGTTTTTCTGGTGGATTATGAAGTCTGATGAGATGGGTAGCAGAGCCAGACTGCTTCAAGTCTGTGCGCGGCTCTTATTGCCTGCATTTACCTGCTGGCAAGTTGGCAAGCACAACATTACAGTCCTTTATCATTAACTAATCAACACACATAATTGTGCTTAGACTGCCAAAGCAAAAGCTCTCAGAATGACATGAAAATCAGCTTGGAACTTTTAAGAAGTCAATTTTGGCAGGATTTGATCTGATATTACATTCACACCGGGCATGTAACGCGCATTCAAAAATGCACCAAAGGAGCAACATAAAAACTGCGCTGCTAGACTACATATCCACGGGTCTTAAAACACTTACATTAATCTAATCCTATCCACAAATTTTAAAGGGAGTAATTATTGTTGCTAACTGCTGTTTTAACGTCTTAAAAGAATGGTAATGCCACCCAGACATTGATGCATTTCGCACATGCGATCGGTGAGGATTAAATACCTACATCGGCCTTTCTCTGCAACTTAAAAAAAAACTATTAAAGAAAGTTTTAGTAGAAGGAGCATCCACTCATATGGCAGAAGGCTGTGGGCATTCTGCTTCCATTCTGCATCCTATCTTTGTGAGATAGGCTTTTCTGCTGTTGTCTCTTTGAAAACAAAGAACAGAGCTAGACTCAATATTGAGCATGATTTGAGAGTTGCAGTAACAAACCTGCAACCTTGTTTTGAAAAGATGTGTAGCACAAAGCAGGCACATTGCAGCGATTAACACAACTTCCGTTATTTTTTCTAGCCTCTAGCAGCAGGAATGTTTAAGATTTTGATATGGTACTAACGTTTAGCATATTTGGCTTATATTGTCACAGTTTCTTCGGTGTGTGTGTGCGTGTGGGGGGGCATTTTTCCTCCTCCAAAGAGAGCAACAAGAGAAAAGTTTGAGAACCACTGCTCAAGGGGATAACTAAATCTAGCAAATATCTTTGTTAGTTCTGTAACTACAGTAGTTGAAGATATGTCGGAGATAACTACAGCCTCCGGAAATGAACATGGACATGTCTCCAAAATATCGTTTCCCCACTTCAGGAGGAAGCCGGGTCTCTACATTCCATCATTTTATCACTTTTTCATCATGGTGTGTGTATGTGTGTCTGTGTATTTGGGGGGGGTTGTCGGCACTGTTTGTCTTGTCATCTTGTTTTTAAATTTTATTGTATTTTACGCACAGCACTTTGAGTGACGTGTTGTTGTAAAAGTGCTATATAAATAAAAGTTGATTTGATTTGATGAAGTATAGCCTATCAGAATGTACTGGTTTTTGATAGGACCTACCAGATCCATACCAATATTAGTCCATGGTCTTGGTGGTAGTTCTAGTGGTTGGAGGAGTTGGTCTTTATGTAGTGGCTGGTTGCGAACACAGGCGGAGCAGTTTCAGATCAGTCTTTCTACATCTAAGTCCATGTTGGGCCAGTAGAATTTACCCCTCAGATATTGTTTGGTATGAACCACCCCTAGGTGAGTCTGTCCAATCCTCAGTACTTGTCTTACATTTCTCTAGGTAGCACTATCCTATGTCCTCTCAGTAGGAGTCCATCATATTTACACAATTCTTTTGCACATCTGCTATATGGCTGCAGTTCCTCCGGAGCTGGGTTTGGACATATTCCCGTCTCAAAATTTGTATTTTGTTGTTTCAGTGTTTGTTCCTTATCTGTTTTCTGCTTTATTTCCTGAAGGCTCATAACTTGCTCTCCATGCATTGGCAATGACAACACTTTATCTACATATGTTTCCACATACTCGTTATACTCAGTCTCAGATAAAGAAAGTCGTGAGAGTAAGTCGACTTTCCGACTATGTGTTTGATCTTGTAGTAGTGTGGTTGTAGTCTCAAGCCAAATCTCTGTATTCCTGGAGGTGTCAGCGTCACTGTGTCTGGGTTGAATATGTAAATGAGAGGTTTGAGGTCTGTCTGTTTGCAAAGTAAACTTGCCTCCCCGCAAGTAAGTTCTAAAATGTTGCACAGACCATACACAACCTAAAGCCTCAAGTTCTATTTGAGAATAGCAACGTTCAGTTGGAGTCAACGAATGACTTGCATATGGTATCGGCTTGTTCTGTCCATCTAGCTGAGTCTGTAGCAAAGCTGCGCCTAGTCCTACTGGGCTTGCATCACTAATAACTATTGTAGATGCACCTAGTTTAAAGTATGCCAAGCATGGCTCACTCACCAACACTTCTTTCATTGCTTTAGTCAGCTTTTGTACTGGTTCTGAGAAGTTTGTATAGTTCGGTATGAATTTAATCAGAAATCCACAGGTGCTTAGGAATGAGTGGGGTAGCTCAACATTTTCCGGCCTGGGTGCTTTAATTTGATTGATTTGATTTATTGGTTTATTTCAAGCATTGTAGTCAAAGCAATAAAGAATTTACACAGATTTATCAAACTCATTACAGAAATTAAAAGATGCATAGATTAAAAAAACAGATGCATAGATTGGTTCTGATCAGATAAATTCTTTTCAAGTAACAAAATCCAGTGCCTAGTAATCTTCCTAAGTAGCTTTGAAAATTGCTTCAACCTTTCTTGGATCTGGTTTGATTCTTTCCGCAGTGATCACATGTCCAAGTATATCTGTTTGCTGTAGCCCAAAAATGCACTTGTCTCTGTTGAGGGGTTAAACTTCTGTCCTAAAATCTCTGAAAGACTTGCCTCAGTCTCTGTTCAATCGTCTCTTCACTCTCTGCAAACACCACTACATCATCCATGTGACAAACCATGCCAGGCATTCCACATACCATGGTGTCCATAGCCTTCCGGTGCACCTGATAATCCAAAGGGAACTTTTCTGAAGCAGTAGCAACCTCTGTCTGGATTCTGGTGCCAGGCTACACTGTCAAAACCCTTTCCTTGCATCAAACTTAGCAACCACTTTAGCTCCTTGAGCAGCCTGTAAGATGCTATCAACTGTTGGTACTGGGTGTCTTTTCCTGATCATGGCTCTCTTCACTTCCCACCCTTGACAACCCCAATCTAACATAACTGGTTCAACACAAATAGTGAGCAATACTGGATCTATTAAGCCATAAAGTTTTGAGCTAGATGCCAGCTCTAAAGAGGAAAACCAAGACATACGTGGATCTCTTTGTCTGCTAGTGGATGCATCAGAATGAAGCGGAGCAGGGAGCTTGGGGCCTGCACATAATGGCTAAGTAATGACTACAATCTTTTTAAAACTGCATTTCTCTTTTGTTTGCTCATGATTCACAACAATTTGAATAAAGAAATTCACAGACATGCAGATTTACTCTTAATTCTCTGTATGTGTGTCGTCCATCATCAAAAAAAGGCCACAGGAACATGTTAAAACATCAGAAACACATTTTTTTTAGAGTAGGTTTTAGAGAAAAGAAAAAAAAAGCACAGTTGATGGACAGAAGCAGGTGACGAATGTACCACAGGCCTATTACATTCTTTTTTATCCAAAAACAAACTCAGTATCATTGCTTAACACTGACTCATCTCCAGCTGTTCATGTTCTTCCCTCATAAGGAAGAGATTGTGCCCCGTATAAAGTCATGCCACTATGTCACCTCCCTTTGAGACTGGGCCTCATGGGAACGCCACTTCTCCTTTCACCCTCCTTTGCCCACCTCAGACAAGCGTGGCATTGTTTCAAAGTCACATTTACAACATCGGCAGCTCAAAGTATAACTCTCCAACTGCAGACAATGAGGAAGAAATCCTTCATTTGGAGTCGGTGACTGGGGGATTTCTTGTCTCTAAAGCTCCCAGCAGGGTAGTACCTGCCATGAGAGCTTTACTAATTAGACTCTTAATCTTTTGAATCAAGCAAAATTAAGCATTGAGGCGGGCTGACAATGAGAATGATGAACGCAACGAAAGAAAGGGTTTAGATGATGTGGGACACTGTGCTTATGTGTTCAAGACAGTGCTCTGTGTGGGCTTGTCTTGCCATAAAGTTAAAATGCATTTAACTGAGATTAGTTGAATACGTGTAGAGATGAATGTGAGATAATCTATAAATTAAGGATAAACACAAAGAAAGAAGTGCATTCAAGCTGCTAAAGTTTTTGTGCCCCTTTTTTCCTTTCTAAGTGGATGAGCATGCAAAAGTGTGTTCACATGGTTGAGTGTGTGTGGTCAGGAGATGGTTCACCAGCACTTCCTGATGAATCATCACTGGAAATCGCAATTAACTTCCTCACTGCATCCAGATTATTTCCCCACAGGAGATTAAAGTCGCCCAAGTGAAACGAAGAACAATGGAGTTTGGACAAAATGGAGTCAAATGTTCAACTGGTTCAGTCCTCAGAGCCCGCCCCTGCCCCCCCCACCCCCACCCCTCCTCCACCTCTCAATTCAGAACTGCATTTTCACAAACAGCTGTCTGCTGGGACAACCCGTCAGTCCTGAGTTATCTCCAGCTGTGTCTGTAGTAGTCGTGCTAACCAATGTCTGATCATATGTCTTTCATTTCAAGACCTGAAGGAAGAAGAGTTGAAGGTTGAAGTCCCACTCCAGTTATCTGTTGATCTATTGTCAAAGCATTCGTAGTGGTCAAATAATTATGATTATGTCTTTTTAAGCCAAAATCAAAAAACCTCTGTTGTTTTTTAGAACATAGTTTCTGCAGAGTGGCAGGAATTAATTAGAAATTCACCTCTGAGCTGCGGGTGCAGAGCAACCCCAGCTCCCTTTTCCATCAACCATCTGTTTACATGCTCTCTTACTAGTTTAAGTCTTACCAACGCAACCTAACATTACAATATTGGATAACATTGGATGTCCGATTCATTTTCTCATTAACATAAGACTTAACCTTATCTTCGGTGCCCTCAATGTCCCAAAGAACTGGATTCGTAGTAATTTTTGCTTTTCTGTTTACAAACTTAGCAAGATCTAAAACGTTGCTCTTCCCCTTGTTGCTTCTTGTAAATAAGGTTCTTGTAAAGTCTTTGTATTTAATGTAGGATGTTCCAGTCCTTGGAGATGACAAATATCTTGCATTGCATTCTTGCACCCAGTCAAAAAAAAGAGTAACTCTGAAGAGCTAATTGAGGCTAATTAAAGACTCTATTCATATATGCAGTGGCAATCTTTAGTTAATTTCCATAAAGATGGTAGAGTACCTTCCTTGCCTCTAGGTAGCCGTGTTGTGAATTCATGTGGTGACCGCTTCTAACCAAGTCTCGTGGCTTACCTCTGGTAAGAAGCTCAAGGTAATAAAGCCGGTCAGTATTGCTGTCAGTCTTATCATGAATGGTGGGATGAAATGCTCTTTTAAAGGGGTTGAAACTCAAGTGGGTGTCCACTGAACACAGGGACGTCTCTCTGAGGCAATTGTGACTGTTTCTGTTGCTTAACTAGCATCTCAGTAATGTCATATTGTCCATTTTGACTGCTTTACGGTGTTGAAATCATTTCTTTGAAAAAAAAAGTGTTTAACTGAGTTGTGTTCTGGTTGCTTACAGCAACATTTTGAATGCTTAGCAACTGATTCCTATCCCCATCATTTAGGGAGTGGGAGGTGCGAAAAGGGTGGTGGTGGGGGGTTGTGTATAGGTCAAGGGAGGGGGCTCTATTTTAATTTTTGTGCTTGTTTTTATTTATTTATTTATTTTGTTTTGTTTGAATGTAAATCACTTTGTGTTATGCTTTTATAGGAAAAGTTAAATAAATAAAGTTTGATTTGATTTGATTGTCTATCAGACTTATTTTACCGACTTATTGCAGGATCTTTATTTTGGCTGTAGATTCAGTGATAGCTTTCTCGATCACAAGTTGTTCTCTTCTTGTCTTCAATTTGCACTTTTCAATGTCCAGTGCCTGTCTCTGTTTCAGTGATGCTGCACGTGCAAGCAAAGCCACCCATTCTGCTTGAGCCTTGTGATGTGCAAATAATACTGATGACACTAGAGGACGTTGATGAACATCCGCTTATAACTGATCGACTGATGCAGGAAAAGGAAAGCTTTTGCTTCATCATCTGGACAAAAACAAGAGGTGAACTTTCTCTCTGTACTAATGCTTTGTTCAACCTATAGTGGCGATCAGCATATGTTTCGCTTTCCTTTGCCGCTGCAGTCCAGGTCGGTGCCGGCTCTGCTGTTACCATGACCACGTATCTAAAAGTCTACTTTTTGTGAAAAAATTATTTAAACCAAAAAAATAACAACGTTCAGGCTTCCGCGTCGATCATTAATTTCTGATAATGGACACAACCCGTTATCCTTTACTTGATTTTACTTGACCTCCAGTTGATTTTCTGTGGTACATGCACAAACATTGGTCAAAATGTTTTAGTTTGACTTGTGATTTACTGTCTGTAAATAAGTTGAATAAAGTTTAACCCTTGTGCTATCCTATGACCCCACCCTTACATTGACGTGTTATTCCTACCATGACAAAGGCGGATAAAGGTGGAGAGGATTTCATGTAATCCATGGACACCAGTGAAGATCACAAATCATTGAAGAAAAAAGGTTCAGCGCACTTGTGGGTCTAGATGACCCAATCCCAATGTTAAAGTGCCTAGGATAGCACAAGGGTTAAGTTAGTTTACTTTACCTTTTTACTTCTCATTGTGCTACTTACTAATTTTTTAACTTTAGATTACTGTATTAGGTATTAGGTAAATGCCAACATGCTTTAGACAATAATCCAGGGTAAGTCCCCTGTTGGCTGATGACCAAACATTCATGCTTAGTGCACCTGGTTTTGGCAGATTTTCAAAAATGGTCTCAGTTTGAGTATGACAGTGAAATCCCTTATGACATTTTTTAAATGGTTTTATTAATTAAAGTCCCTTTTACTGAAGCAGAACTGGAAAGGAAATAAAGGGTTTAAAAAGGGAGGGGGGGAGCAGTGTTGAATAAATGAAGGGATAGCCCCCATATGCCCTACCTGTTCTATTCTCCTATGGATTAACATTGATTTCATTTGTTTCTGAAACACTCCTTTTTCCTGTTCAAATATATCTGTCATCCTGCTGTCCTACAGTGTTTTCTTTGCACCATGCCTCCAGCAGGAAAGCAAAGGTAAGCCTGATTTCATCTTATGAAATATTAGTCTGACCCCATTCTCATAGTCCCCATGTATTGGTATTTTGCAGCCTTAAGAAGGAGCAGAAATAGGAAAGAGTTGTACAAATGTCCCTCAATGTTTAAAATAACTAAATTACATGAGTGTGCCATTTAAAAAAAATAAAAAGATGGTACATGTTTTGTTAGATAAACTATGTGAACTGTATCTGCCATAGTAAAAGCACAACATTTACAGCTTTTGGGATTATTTTGATTTGTCCAGGAATATTTTGTTCTAAACATCTATATAATGCAAAAATTATGACATCCCATCAATCATACCTTTGTATACACTCTCTCCCACTACACTGTAAAAAAAGTCCGTAAAATTTACAGTACAATTTTGTAAAATACCAACATAATTTTACTGTAATTGAGAAAAAAACAAAATTGTGTATTTTTTACGTGCATATGTAGCATTTAAAATAAGTAAATATCCTTGTTATTTTAACAATAAAAACATGTTAAATATGTAGATATTTCCTTGTAAAATATACGGGTCACCATAAAATAAACACAGTTGATTTGTCATTTGGAAAACAATATATTCTCATGCCACCAACAGCATAAATATGTGAAAAATACATTTGTCCTTTGTTAAGAAAAAACATTACTGTGTGTAAATGTTTTTCGTTGCTAATGTATTTTTTGTTTTCGTGAGACCACACTTTTATAAGTATATTAGTGATTAGTTGTTAATACATTTTTTTAATCATTGTCTTTATACACTAAACATTTACCTATACCTCTGCATTTGGGCAAAACCAATTCCCAATTACCTAGTTTACTGGGGCAGGCTAAGCCCCTTCTTTAATTTTTTTGTTTTGTTTTAAGTCAGTGTTTAGATTTTATTAAAGCTCAGTCAAAACTAAGCATTTTTTGTTGGTGGTGGATTTTGGATGAACCCAACAAAGTTTCCCATTTCCCTTTGTCCTGCCAGGGTTCCTTTTTTTTTTGTTTTTTTTGTTTTTGTTATTTGTTTTTGAGGGTAGCGGAGTAATCTACAGGAAATGTACCTGGAATAGTCAGCTCATTAGGATCCCCTAATAAGGAACTGAAATGCTTTTAGCAGGAGGAAAGTGTTAGATAAACAGGGTGGACGGCTGTTGCACTACATAGATTTTCACAAATAGTAATTTTTGCACTTTAAACAAGATAAATAGGCACTGATTTGCTATAAAATCAAAAAATTCATGACTGTAACTTGCTTTAAACCAAAGTCCCCTTTGTTGCCTGGGGTTAGAGGCTCCTCTCATGGACCCGATCAAGTCCATCCCGAAAAAACGATGCAGGATTACTCTCCAGTGGCCCATCCACCTGCAGGATTCAATTCAATTCAATTGAATTTTTATTTGTGTAGCCCAAAATCACAACAACAGTCGTCTTGATGGGCTTAAATAGTAAAATAAACTAACGAACTGACTAAGCTATACTGGCATCCCTGCCCTTAGACCCCCCTTCGCGGTAAGGAAAAACTCCTAAAAAAACGGATTCCGGAAAAAACGAAGAAACCTCAGGGGTGCCCGCATGAAGAAGGGATAAAAAGGAGAGCTCAAAAGGGGCCGGGCAATGTAGTTTGGGTGGCAGTTGGATGCGGGTGCCTCAGCGGCCCAAACCCCGGTCATGGAGCTTGACTTTAGGGCCATGGAATGTCACCTCTATGGACGGGAAGGAACATGAGTTTGTGCAAGTGGACCAATTTTTCAACCTCCACTGTCTCTGTTGCTGTTTGGAGCTGTGGTCGCAATGACTCTGGGGCCGCTTGTGGTGGCAACCTCCGAACCCGGTGGTGGACACCAAAAGTAAGGGATGAGAAGTAAGGGATGCCGGCAGTCTAAGCGAGCTGTGGCCTGGGCTTTTGCATCCTCAACAGCCGGGGCCACAGCTTTTGGCCTTTATCTGACCTGTCCGGTGGAACAGGTCAGATAAAGGGCAAAAAGCTCTTTATTGGTGAGAAAGGGCTGCCCTTTATCACTGGTTCTGTTCATAGTCTTTATGGACAGAATTTTCAGGCGTAGCCAGGGCCAGAAGGCGATCTAGTTCAGGGACCACAGGATTTCTTCTCTGCTCTTTGCAGATGATGTTGTCCTGTTGGGTTCATCAAGACAGGACCTTCAGGATGCATTGGAGCGGTTTGCAGCAGAGTGTGAAGCAGCCGGGATGAGGTTCTTAGACATAGTGGTGCTAAGTCTGAGACCGCTTTACAGCTAAATCTGGGGCCATGGTTCTTGATCGGCGAAAGGTAGTTTGCCCTCTCTGGATGGGTGGAGTGCTTCTGCCCCAGGTGGAGTAGTTTAAATATCTTGATGTCTTGTTCACGAGTAAGGGAGGATCGGAGCGTGAGATCGATAGGCAGAATGGAGTGGCATCCGCCGTTAAGCAGTCAGTATACTGATCCGTTGTGGTGAAGACTGAGCTAAGCCAGAAAACAAAGTTCTTAAATTAACAGTCAATCTTCATTCCTATACTCATCTACATGATCATGAGCTCTGGGACATGACCAAAAGAACAAGGTTCTGAATACAAGCAGCTGAAATGAGCTTCCTCCGCAGGGTGGCTGGGCACTTCCTTAGAGATGGGGTGAGAAGCTTGGTCACCCAGAGATCTCGGAGTAGAGTCGCTGCTCCTCCACATCAAGAGGAGCCAATTGAGGTGGCTCAGGCATCTGGTCTGGATACCTTCCAGACACCTTCCTATGGAGGTTTTCCAGGCATGGGCAAAGGCCCCAGGGAAGACCCAGAACGCAATGGAGAGACTATGTCTCTCAATTGGAATGGGAACGCCGTGTGGTCCCCCTCTACGAGCTGGAGGAAGTGGCTGGGGAGAGGGAAGTCTGAGCATCTTTGCTTAGACTGCTGCCTCTGCAACCTGGTCCCCAGATGAGCAGAAGATTGATGGATAGATGGGTGGGTGGATCAGAATTGGCCAAAAAAATGCAGACTTCGAGTTAATTTTTAGTCATAAAGATGTGGCTGTTAACTAGTTCTCATTAAACATGTTTACCTAAAATAAAAACGGCCTGTCTGAATAACATGATTTGGCATTTTTATTAAAAAAAAAAGGAAATTAATAAAAAGGATATAAACAAACAAGCAAACAAAAATCCTATATTGAACAGAACTGTTTCTTTAATGTAGTGTAACATTAATTTGTCGTTACAAATGGCAATTATTAATAGTTACTTTATCTTTGCTCTAAATAACATTTGGCATTTTTCATTAAACATAGAAATGAATGCAGAGAGTAAAAACAAACAAACAAACAAAAAACAATTGTAATTTTCAAAAACAGTTTTTTTTACTGTAGTGAAATATTAATTTGTCACTTTTGCTTATTTAAATGCAATAGTTCCTTTGTTTTTTACATATGGGATCGATTAGTCGTTACCTTAACTTAGGAATTACAATGCAACATTCCCTCCAGAAAACGGGGTTAGTGTCTAATTTCAAATTTTAGGCGCCTCAGCTCCCCCTATCGCTGTGCAGCTTAGTTTGCTTCTGCTTGCTGATTGGACCAACAAGAGCGCACAGTCCGCCCTCCTGCTGGAACTTTCCATACGTGATTGACAGCCACACCAGAAGAGATCTGCGTGCGGTAAGTTTTTCTGTTCCTTCCAAACTCTATAAAACGCTAATATTATGATATTTTGCTGAGGTTAATCTGATGTGTTTGTTTTTCTAATGCTGTGGACTGACGCTACTTTAGCTAATAGATACGATGCTAACAGGTTTGTGATCGTTTACGTGTACTGTTCTGCTGCAGACCGTCGATGTTAGCTTAACATGCAGTCATGCTGTAAATGTGGCGCTAACGTTTGTTTCAGCCTCACAGACAGAAGCTTCGTAGAAAACTCCACAGATATGTGGGATTTATGACACGTTCTTCTTTTAGCTGAGAAAATTGTAATGATATTCTGTAATAGTATTTATGAGTTTTTTTTTTTTTTTTTTTTGGTAGTAGAGAGGTGAAGTTCATATGCATTAGTGCTGAGAAAAGTTTTATTTTTAAATATTGGGCTCTGAGAGTTGTCAAATGACTGAGATTTTATAGAAAAGTCTAAAATCTACATATTTTCATTTTTTATTTGACTGACTAAATTAAGATGTATTTATTGTATTTTTTCTGCTTCAAATTGAAGGGTTGTTATCCAGGACACACCAAGAATTTATAGAAAACTCAGGAAGTTAGCACAGGGGAATGTTCTGACAATAAATATGTCAATTTCTCTTAAACAATTTTGTCTTTGTACAGTTCTGCATGTTATTAATTGTTAATTTTTTCTCTCTCTTGTTTTGGCTTTTCAGGTGCAGTTATTGGGCCTTTCATTCCTGAAGGACTATAGTTGGTAAATATGATTACATGTCAGTTTTGCAGTTGAATATAAGCAACATTAAGGGGATTTGCATTGTATTGTAATGTTCACAGAAATTAACCTAATAGTGTTTTTTTAAGCGCCATGGCCCAAACTGTAAGCGAACATGTACTACTTATGCTGCTTTTAAGGCCCATTTTTATCAGGTTCACAGTTTTGCCCACCCTAAAGCTAATTCTTCTTGTGTTGGCATAGATTTAAAATGGGTTTTTGACCTGTGTCAACTTCATACTGTCAAAGAGCTTGTAATTTTAAAGACCTCATAAGGGAGGGTTGCTTTGTATCATGTCCAGTGACTGGTTTTAAAAACACATTTAATGTGATGTATTTACTGCTTATGTCCAGGAAAAATAGAATATTTACAATGATTGGAAAATATGTGTGTAGTGTTCAATAAAACAGTTACTAAGCTTTCTGATGTCACTTATGCAGTGATCTGCTGCTGCCCGACTTGGATGAAAAGGAAGATGCAATGTTTTGCCATGTGGATGACGTCTGCCTTCCAGAAGAAGTAAAGACAGATGACGTGAATTTGACTCCTAATTGTTGTAGTATGCGGTAAGTAATCAATTTTAATTTTTTTATACTGGCAGGTGCAAATAGTTGATGATGGTAAAACAGATCTGTGACTCAGTTGTCAAGTCATGACTTCTTATTACGTGTGTGAATATTTTTCACTAGTTGTATCTCCAATCTGTTTGATCTCCAATCTGTGAATAGAGATAAACCAATATGCAGTTTTAGTAGGGAAACTCACAAAATGTATATAGAAATACATAGGTCGTATTTTTCTTGAGAAGTAATTCCTTCCATTAAAGTCTCATTAAAATGGCTTTTCTGTTTGCTTTTAATAAAATAACTTAAGGCTTTGTGGTTTGTTAAGACATATGTTCTGCAGAGAAGCTGTAGCTCATTAGAAATTTGCTTCTGAGTTGAGGCTGAAACTGTTTGCATGAAAGTTAGCCTTTCACTAATTTCCCTCAACCCTTTGTTTAAACTATAAGCCAAAACTAACATTAGTTTAGCAAAAAATGGTGAACAACATTGGAGCAATGCAGCCGTACAGTTTTGATCCAAATGACAGCTGAGATGAGAAAAATGAAGACCAACATGGATCTTTTTTTCTGTAAGTGGAGAATTCAGAATTTGAGTGGAAGACTTTTCACCCACCCATCGCTTTTTCAAACACCGGGTTTTTATCTGCTCCTCATCCAACACAATTTGAATAAATAAATACTCAGAAGCCAAAATTTAATCTTAAACTATTTTATATATATTCTTCATCATGAGAAAAAGGCTACAAGAACCTGTTAAAAACACCAAAAAAGGGGGGTCTTGAAAGACCCACTCCATTGGAAAATCTTGTTCTTGCTCCTTCGTGGAGCAGTTTAAAAAAGCTTGTGTTTGTGACACGGCAACTGCGATGGGCGAGCCAACGTCTCCCTGCTCTGACAAAATTTAATCTGGCTCAAAACTGTACAAATGGATAGCTCCAATATTGTTTCCACTTTTTTTTGCTATGCTAATGTTAGCTTGTGGTTGTGGGGAGCTGTAAGCTAGCGAGAGGCAGTTTAAACAAAGGAATGCTTGGATACACTATATCAGTGTATCCAAACCTAAAAGTATTTGCTAACCCACCCAGAATCCAGAATCAGGTATCTGAATCACTTGGTCTGGCCACAGGTGTATTAAATCAAGCCTTGGGTTTTTAAAATTACATAAACCTAACCTTTTTTTTCTACTCTTCCTCATTTTTAGGGCATTCCTGCCTTTCTGCAAGAAAGTTCATGCTATGTCTGGATGGAAACCTTGTGCAGGCCAGCATTGCTTCCCACATTTCTCTGCCATGCATGATCTTCACAAACTACTAGAGCTTCAACATCCACTATCCACCGGAGCAGATAACAACTTTGGAGTTTTTACAGAGGTTTGTCTTTTTAACTTCAAGTTATAATTTTACAGATTTTGATTGCTCTAGAACAGGGGTACTCGCACTTTGTCAGCATACGAGCTACGTTTGACACTACAAGCTACAAAAGATCTATATATAAAATTAAAATTATCATTTATGTGCTTAAAGACTGCATACTAATCGTGAAAATCAGATTTAAAATTGAATGGATACATTTAGATTAACATGTAAGATAACAACATGATAAAAAGTTTCCAGCAATTTCCCTTTGACAACTTGTTGAATCGTATCATGTCAGCGGCTCCGCTCAGCTTCTGTGTGCGTTCTGTTCTTGTTCTTTTTTTTTTTTTCCTTTTTTGAGTGACTGACCCCAGGCCTGTCTAGACTAAATAAGGCGCATTAACAGCTACATCTACGGTTAGGAGTCTGACACTGAACATTCACACCTTTCTTAAGACGGGAAAAAGAAAAACTCTACATTTAGCGCTCATTTTTTTACTTTTAACTTTGAGACAAGCATATGCTATTGGTAGGATCAACCAGGTGTCCCCCAGAAGCCAGACCGTATGGGAAGGCGGTGGGGGGGGGTCACTGTCGCTCACTCAGGCTTTGTAATGGGTGGCGGGGCTGGCGGCGAGAAGTGGTGGCGACAGAGTACACGCCGTGCAGCCCAGCATGGGCCCCGGTCCTTGGGCAGGGCTTGAGAAGCACATGCTTCTGGACGACGCTGCTGCCTGAGCGAGCTCGGATCCCTTGGGCAGGAACTGCGGACTTCCCAGCAGTCGCCATGACAGGACGGCTTGATCAAACAGGGCATCTCTGTCTCTCTTCCAATTAAGGATGAATAAACACTCCTGCGGGTCGTACTGACCCTCTGCTGGGACCTGTCACACAGCTGGGCCAATAGAGGCTCTCTCCCATGTCAGCCACAATTTGCCAGTCGATCACACATCTGGCACTCAGTGTAGTTGAACACGCATGTGCAGTGACATGTATCAGAGGATGTTTGACTGGCCATTGTTCATGTCAATCAAGTGACATCATGGTGAGGAGGATTATTCCCTGACGGCAATGTTTTAAATGTAATATATTTGTATTTTTTTGAGTATTTAGTTTTGATGTCCCGCGGTTTATTGGGTAACACGATTGACGTAATGAGCACCCCTGCTCTAGAATACTGGAACCGCAAACTTAATATTTATCTAAAGTGAGCCCTTTCATCGAGTGTGTATTAGTAATGACTTGCACATTACTTTCTAACTTTGACCCTTTTTTTTCTCTCTTTCTGAAGATGCTTTTTCTCCATCAACCCAGAGAGAGGGACCAGAGTGGACAAGGAGGGCAAATCTCGTCTCATCTTGAACCCAAGAGTCCTAACCTCAGCAACGGTCAGATTTTAAATGGAGAGGCGTGTAAACACTGTAAGCAACATTGCAAGCAGTTTAGTTTTAAGGTTTCTTTGTTCTTTGTTAATCTTTTGCAAAAAAAAGTGATTACATAGTTTTCTGTTTTATGTGCTATATTTTTTAATAATGTTTTATTATCTACAAATGATAAACATTTGCTGTGTTTAGAGGCAAAAGGTTGGGTAAAATAAATGTATGTAAAGACGTCTTTGTATTGGAGTGATTCTTCACTTTGAATTTCGCTTCACAGTTAGCAGATATTTTGAAACTGGGTTACATTTTCAGTACATTTTGCTTCTTTTTAAGTCTTAGCAAATCTAATGACCAAATGTAATAGATTTCAACAAAAAAGTAAAACGTGCAAATATTTTTTTTATCAGGATTGTTGAGCAATGCTTTAAATTCATCAGTAAGATTAGGAAACACCTAAATTCAAATGTCCAAATTACATTTTATATTCTCTATTTGTAAAAAGTATCTTGGTTTCAAAAAAGGAATTGAACACAAGAGTATGTTACTGTGATTGCATTTTGCATGGAAAAAAAGGAAAATTTTGTTATTTTTACGAAAACAAATTGGCAGCAGTGGTTGCCAGAATAAAAATGTAGAAAATACGGTAAAAATGTAAACAACTTTACAGAACACTGTATAAATTTAATGTCATAATCTTGTAAATACAACAACACATCCCAGACTGTTAAACATCAGGTTGTTGTAATTAAGACATTATTTTATGTAAAACAAATGTTTATTGCCGTAATTTTTACCCATAATATTGGTCAAAATAACCTTAAAATTCAGTATTTTCTATAAAATATGACTGTTAGAATTACAGTATAGACCAGCAAATTAAAAAAAATTACCTGTAGGTTTTATCAGAAAATAATTTTTAAATTACAGCTTATTTACTTAAATTAAAACATTAAAGTATGTAATATTTACGGTGTGCCTGTAAAGTTGTTTACATAGTCGATGTATTTTTTACAAGTTTATTCTGGCAACCACAGCTGCCAGTTTTTTTCTGTAAAAACTACGGAATTTTTTTTACAGTGTAGCTTATAGCCCCTCACAACCCCAACCTGACATTACCGGGCAATATTAGAGCGATCCAGCTGTACATTTTTAGCCAGATTCCAGCTCAGATGAGGAAAACAAAGATTTACTAGTCATCTACAAGTGGATGCATCAGACTGGAGATGTAAGGGTTCTGTGTTTTAATGATGTCGTTGTATTTATGTTGTCTTTGGTCATGTTCTGAGTTGCCCTGTCAATCACACTGTTTCCAGGTTCACAGCTGTCCACACAGTCATTTTAGTTAATTGCCCTCAGCCTATTTAAGTGTCTGGTTTCCAGTCATCAGCTCTGTTGTGTCACCTTTTAGTTGCTCCATGGGTTTTGTCGTGAACATTAATTAAATATCTAAGTTTCCACCATGAGCTTGGTCTCCTGCATTCTCCTACACCGCCAACTCTTGACAGGAGCGGAGCAGGAAGCTTGTGGCATGTCCATCATATATTCTGTCACAACTAAAGTCTTTTCCAGACAGCGTTTTCTTCATCAAATCTTTGTTCACTTCAATGTATACACAGAAAGGCAATTTTAGGCTCAATATTTTTTTATGACTGTCATGAGAAAAAGGCCACAACAAAACATCAAAATCATATTTTTCAGATTAAATAATTTTAAAGACAAAATAATCTGTTCAAAAAACTACATGCATCAATACATCTCTGATTTGTTTTTTAAATTGTATGTGGATATTAAACTATCTAATTAACTACAAAAAATTAGAAAATACATAAAAACGTTTTTAAAGAAGATCTTTCTCCTCTCCGTCTGTCACACTTAATCTTAATCTAATAGTGCACAAACTCAAAACACTGGAGGGGTGAAATAATTGGTTTAAAGAACTACTTGAATACATAGAGAGTTCAAACAAGAAGTAACTGCCAAGAGGAAAAGACAGTATCAAGAGGACACGCCAAGTTGGTTCTGATCCAATTCCCCTAAGATTTTCCAGTTTTTTTTGTGTTTGAGTAAGTGCATTTTTCTTTTTTTGAGTGTCTGTTGGAACTAACTGGTCACATACATTTAGGTTTGAAGGGTTGGACACAGGTGTGGACTTTTGTTTTGATGGAATTAACCTGTCACAAAAAATGGCTTCCTTTGCCTTCCATCATATAAGGTTCTTCTACTATTTCTTTTCTAGTACCACTTTCTTCTCTCCTAAAACACAGTTATATATCTTCAACCCAACTCTTGGGTTATTCATGTGGGGTTATTAGGTCACTTTTTGGAGCAAAAACAGATTTACTGGGTTATAGGGGTTTCATTTAAACCCAATAATTGTTTGTTTTCCTGGGTTAAAATAACCCAGAAAAAAAGTTAGTCCCTTTTTTACCTTGGAGTTGGGTTAAGCCAAACCCAGTTGGGCTTATTTTGACCTATGTATTTGAAATGCTGTTTCCAGGACTAAAGTGTTGCATCTGCTTGTGTGTCTTCTATTGCGTTTCTACATAAGATGAAGAGGCAATTAAAGGGAGCATAAATGTGTACGTGCAGGTCTGAACGCGTAGAGGCTGGATTTTCAGATTCCAGTGCTGATTTATTCACAGAGAACAAAAACAAATCCGTTTTCATTACATCAGTGGCTTATGTATCTGATCCAGGTGAATGATCATGATCCAAATTCCCTGTAAATTAAGATGAAGAGGATTAAACGCAAAAATCTGAGAATACATAACTTTGCTATCAATTCCTTAAATCAAAGCTGTGAGCAAATGAGTGTTTGTGATTCTAAAACAGTTTTTTCTTTGTTTTTTTTTTTTGTGTGGAAGTAAAGCTCGGGTCAATATTGCTGCAATGACCAGGTTTACGCAAAGAGCGCCTGCTGAGCGCAGCGAGGACGCGCGCGCCTAAATCCTGTGCCTGAAAGCGTCCCAACTTAATTCACTCCGGAGACCACAGGGAGGTGACGACTTCTTTGCTCTGCAGATTCGTTTTCCCCCCACTCTCTTTGTATTCGTTTAACTGCAACATTTTCGGAACTGAAGTTAAATGAAGACATAATACCTCATCAACAGCTTCAGGAGGCGAGGGAAAACAGATGTGCGCGTTTTGAGCGGACGTTTTGGGATTTTTTTTTTGCGCGTACGGATATAACACTAACAGTCAAGTTTCTCAGAGACTTTCTGAACACCTGCTCTTCTGATGCCAACAAAAAGAAAGGTTGGACATCCTCTTCAGCTTACTTTGTTGTTGTTTAGAAAACAAATGACACTGGAACGCTGAGATTTGTTTATTTTTTTTAAGCTCCTATTTACTGGATATATTGTTCCATCTTTATTTTTATTTTTTTTTAATGGAGTGACTTAAACTGTGCGCAAAAGACGATCCCACTTCATTTTTACTTATTTTGCTATCCTAAAGGATTTTTCTGAAGCTTCCCAAGACTCATTTACTGAAGTTCTGGATTTTGACCATCGCCTCGAGGTATGCTTCAGTGCCCTCGGGAACAAGGAGCGAGAGCCAGGCTCCTTGCGTGGACTTTTGCCCTGTCCTGGTGCCTCTACAGCGGATCTGAGAGGAGATGAGAGCCGCGGTCTATCACCTCCTCGCCGGCTGGCTCTGCCTGTTACGCACCGCTGCTGAGGTGAGATGAGCCAAGAAAATAAATGACTGATAATCTCTACAACTTACAGACAGATTCACGTTTACTCTTAAGTTAGTTATTTTAGAGCAGTGATCTGTAACCAAAAGCAAGTATCTTAAGTCCAGTCTGCGTAATTGTGCGCACGTTCATTCGGAGTTTGTTAAGAAGTTTTTAAATCACGAACTGTGATTCCATAATCGATATTCAGACCATTTGCGTACCAGTGAGCGCAACTTTTTTCATATTGAATCATGTAGCTTTTCTCACACAGGAGTACCCCCTCCCTGAGGAGCTGCTGGAGCAACTGTCCCGCAGCGAGATCCGAAGCATCAGCGACCTCCAGCGGCTGATAGAGATAAACTCCGTAGGTAAAGCTACATCCCCACAACGCATCCCCACAGGTTCTGTGATCCATAAGTTTTTAAGAAAACAGGGGCGGCTCCAAGATTTTTTTTCTGCAGTTGCTTAGGGGTTGCTTAGTAACTGTAAGGAATTGCTCATTCGTTTTTACATAAACATTTTCAAGAAGAAAATTAACAGGAACGCATATTCATACAGTGCTAATTAATACCAGATTTACATTCATTGTCTTGTAAATAGACTTTTAACTGTCAAAGTCCAAAGAAAGAGAAGGAGATGTTGAAGTGTTGGAAAACAAACATTTATTTAAGTAAATTATTCACACAGTAAACGAGTTCAGCTTTGTTGCTCTGACCCAACTGGGCTGGTCTTTATTTATACCTTCGGCATGGAGTTGTCACTCATAAGTCTCACACACTGGTCTTTACAGTGGCAGATCCGTTTACTCCAAACAAACAATATACCATATTGTAACATCTTTTCTATTTTTTGGAAAGCTTATTCTCTTTTGTGCAGTGCTTTACTGAAACTCACATATATGTCAATGTAAATAAAAAATAATCACACGTATACTACCTGAAACAACTAAACCAGTTTACCGTGGCACAATTCCAAAGTTACAAAGACAAGAGTTTTAACATTTCAGAACTTTTATTTTTATTTTACTCCTCCTCCCATTTGTCTGTTCAGGGGACAAAGTCTTTGAACCGCAGTAGCTTGTGAATGACCCTACCACTTCTAGTTGTCATTGGCTTCTCAGTGGTTGGTTGAGCTTGTACTGACTTTGCTTTGGCACCCTGTGGTTCAACAGTTCTATGACTGTGAGCACTGCCGGTGGTACAGAATGCCTGAGATGCCTCTGGTTTCTCAAGCACTGCACCCGACTTTATTTCAACTTCACAGGACTTGGAGTTGACAGATTTCTTTCACCAAACCACTCCTCTGTTTGGTGTGGGGCTGAAAAGGCTGAACTCTCACAGAATCACCTACTTTTAAAGGACTGAGGTCCTTGCCTGATCGGTTGTAGTAAGCACACTGACAACATTGATTATTGAGCAGTGCCTCCTCGGCCTAAAGCACGTTGGGCTTGAGAAAATTGGGTTTGACTGAAAGCAATGTCCTTGCGTGGCAACTCAGCAGCCTTTGTGTTGGGCTGCTGTCCAGTTCTTGCAATGGTGCATTGCTATGATCTAAATGTGCAAGATAAGGATCTTGTCCTTTGGCTTTGTGCAACAGTCTCTTAGCCGTCTTAACAACAGACTTCACTTTGCCGTTACTCTGTGGGAAACCTGGGGATGATGTTTGTGTTCAAATTTCCACCGTTGGCTGAATCTCTGGAACTCTTTAGAATACTAAAGTCCATTGTCTGAGACTACTGTGTTGGAAATGCCATAGCTAGCAAAATGTGCTTTTCATTTTTTTTTTTTTTTATCACTGTGCTAGATTTAAAGTCTGTGCTAGATTTAGTCTATTTCCCAATAGTTGGAGTAATAGTCAACTGTTAAATGGTAATCTTTGCTGTCTAACTGAAATAAGTCAACTGCCACTTTAGCCCAAGGTCTGTTACATTCAGCAGTACAGTCAGCTGGGGTTATAATACTTATGTGCTCCAAATCCTGTAGCTCCTACTGTAGCGATTTCATCATGGCAATAGGGACTCATCGCTTTGGGAGTTGCACTGGCTTCACACTCTTGTTCACTTCCATGTCTCCTGTGAACACATCTGCAAAATCTGTTTTACTATGCTGGAAAGTCCATTGTCCTTTTCTCAGCTTCATAGCTGACTCTTTTACCAGTCAGTGGTACAGTGCAATCTTTGTCTACCACCTAGAACTCTAACTGGTACAGTTTTTGCTTTCTAGGGTTTCTCGACTTCCCTTTACACTTGCCCAGTGGCTTCACTTTGCTACCATTGTACATCACTGACACAGAGTTTGTTTCATCAAGTTTTACATCTTTGTTTAGCAGTTTAACAGGTAGGTCAGTCTATTTGAAATCTGACCATCTACTTGTCTCTATGCCTGCAAAAGTTTAGTGTCTTTTGCTTTGTTAGAGCTTATAGGATTTACATTTTCACTTTGTACCTCTTCTCACCACAAAAAAATGTCATCTAGCTCACTTTCACATTCTGTTATATGGTGCACAGTTTTCTTCTTTCGTGTGTCAGTGCAGGCTGTGCACTCTCCTTACCACACTTTTTTAATTTCTTCCCAAATGCTAGACCTTTTTGTTTGCTCCTCTTGTGAGTTCTGCCACAATACCTGCATACCGCATTGTCTTTGTCTTTCTGCTGATGGTGTGTAGCTCTGTCTTCGGCGTGAATTGCCTCCCCTGATGGATCTGCTGGGATTTGCAGTTCCGGGATCATTCAGCTGCTCTGCAGAGTTGAAAACAGGTGTCCAAAGTCATGGCCCTGTCTCTCAGAAGGGAAAATGGGGCCATAAAAAAATTATCATGTGTGTAAAAAGTAAAATATATAAATAAAACTAACTGGTAAGACATTTTGGGAAGACCCCTCACTTTTTTCTCTGAGTCTAGAACTCGGAACAATGAGATAAACAGTGACTTAGGGCCTCCTGAAGCACCAGGGGACAGAAGGTCAGACCTAGTGGTATCTTAAGTCAAAGCTGTGGTTGGCTTAAAAAAACACAACATTAATTTATTCAGTGCATCATTAGAAAGTCCAGCTGAGCCAAAATTGGCCAAAGATCATGATTATTTTAACGATATGAAACCATTTAATTTCTAAGACAGACAATCAAATAAAAAATATTCTTTCTTTCTTTCTTTCTTTCTTTCTTTCTTTCTTTCTTTCTTTCTTTCTTTCTTTCTTTCTTTCTTTCTTTCTTTCTTTCTTTCTTTCTTTCTTTCTTTCTTTCTTTTTCTGTCTGTCTGTAGCGTACAGAAAATACATTTGATTACATTTACAGATTGACATGATGGGGAACCAAGCAGCCAGTAGTGGTGGATAAAGAACAGAGGAAAGCTGTTGTGGTGGATGTGACAGTACCAAGCAGTGGTAATATCAAGAAGAAGGAGCATGAGAAACTTGAGAAATACCACGGACTGAAAAAAGATCTGGAAAAAGCTTAAAAGGTGATGGTGACAGTGGTACCTGTGGTAATTGGAGCACTAAGGGCAGTAACCTCCAAACTGGAGGAGTGGCTACAGCAGATACCTGGAAAAACCTGCTCCTGCCAGGTGCAGGGCTAGGAACAGCTAGGATACTGTACAGGACCTTCAAGCTCCTAGGCACTTGGTAGTAGCCCACGAAAGTTTGGCCACCACTGCTCTATAGATAGGCCTCGCCATATGTTGCTCAAGTTCTTCTAAAGCTACATGCACACTGGGCATGTGACATGCATTTAGAAAATGGTGCTCACATTAGACAAACAGGGAGGGGCCTCCTTTTCTTTTTCTACTATTTACTAGTGCATGTCTGCCACCTACAGTTGGAAGAGGCTTGGTGCCAAATGTTGAAATAGTCCAAATCTCACAAATCTTGCTCCAGGCTTTTTCTTTTTCTTTCACAGCTCTATTCCGGTATATGGAAGATTTGGTGTCATATAATTCTTACCGGCACAAACTGCACTTATTATTTCTCCTCCATGATAAATTTTCAAACTGTTGGTACATCCATGACTTAAAGAGGGACATCTTTCCTACATTACTACTAAATACATATCCCTGATTGGTCAAAGTTTAACCTGGTTTAACTTAGAAGGAGCGTTAAATGGACGTGCATTTTGTAATTTAAAAAACATATATCCATAGTTATGTGTGAATGCAAGAGTTTTGAATTCGGCAGCTCAAAATGTGTGTTTACTTGGGTTTACATAGACTTTCCATTATAAGTGTTCGTTTGAACGTGCTTTGTCGGGGGCGGTGTGAACTTAGCTTCAAACCTGCACATGAACGCTGTTTAAAATTATTGATCAGGCGTACAATATTAGTTTTTTCTAGTCATTCATTTTTTCCAAATAAATTAACCGATTTCTGTGGCCAATGTATTCTACAGCCAATCTTCATCACCAAATCAGCACAGAAGCTAAGTTGGTAAAGAAGGATGGAGGAAAATTGACAGACACAAACCAGGCGCCTGCATCTGGAACCCTTCAGATTTCCGCCATACTGTTAATGCAGCTCTGAAAGTCCTGCAGCCTGTGAGGCACAGCTGATTCTTTTCTTTTTTTCAAGTCTGCTGAGCGGAGCGGTGCCATCATTAATCCTGGCATCATTGAAATGCAAATGAGGAGTGTGACAAGCTCCCTGGCTCGGTGGGGGTCAAGTGACTCTCTTCATTATACTGTTGTCATGCTGCCTATTATTTGTTTGAGAGAAGGGTCCGCAGGAAGGCTGCTGTGTTGTTATGCATAATTCATGCTCAAATTCCTACGTGACAGGACGCGAGAGATAGATGAACAGATGGAAAGAGGGAGATGTCAGAGGTGCACTTTGATGTTTTACCAGCACATTGTATGTACAGGCATGCAGGACCAGTTCAGCACCATTATATATCAAAATACAGGATTACAGACTCTTCCTGAAATGTCCCCACTTAAATTTTTTACACATCAAAATATGATTTGTTTAAACTAATCTCATATCTCATGGACTGGATTTTTTCAAATTTAGGATCACAAACGTTTTATGCACAACTCAAACATATTGTATGGATCTGCTGGGATCATATGTATTCATTCATTAAAAAATAGCGAGAGCCTCCAAAAATACAGCTGATTTTTTTTTTTTAAATATATTCTTATTTCTACACATGATCATGATGGAAAACCTTCTAGGCTGAACCACCAGTGACAAACCAAAACTAATTGAATTGACAAAAAACTATTTGGGGTCACAAAGGTCATTTGGGGGTGCAGTGTCCACTGTGTTGAGGTTGTATGTGAGATGATAAGGCTCAGAGTTTATTATAGAATGCTTTTACACCGGGATATTCCAAACAAGAGTTTATTGTTTCGGATTGTTAAGTTTGTTAGGACACGTATAAAAGCTCATCCGAACTCCTGTGCTCTGGTTTACGATCAGTTCTCTGCTCCTCTTTTAACTAAAAAAGGGATTTAGGTCATCATCCATCTGTTCAGATAAGTAATATTAGATGACATAGCAACAAAATGTTTACAATAATTCCCTGTCCAGGCTTGGCAAAAGAAGTTCACAAATGTTTTGCCTTAACAACTTCAGAACACTGACTTAACAAAGCAGTGTTTTTTTTTTTAGCTGCGACCAGTATCTCATTCCCTTATTACAAGGGTTGATACTGGCTGGCTGACGGACAAAAATGGGCAAACCTATACAAGGTCTGTAAGTGGCCCAAACAAAGATTGTAGAGTACTCGGTTAGCCTAGAGAGCGGAAATGCTCATGCACATTTTTACTATGGGCAAGCTGCGAGTGACACTTACACAACATAAGTTAAGTTAAGAGTTAAGTAGGTGAGACACAAGCATGTTGTATGGATTTTTCACTTTTTTAATCCCCTTCCCAACCTTGCGCACTGTGCAGGGAGCCCATTAATGTTCTTCGAGTGATAAGTGCACGCCCCGTGCGTGCAGCCTGACTGTTAGAAATGAGGAAATTAGACAATCAAAATGTAGTTTGTGTAGATATCCTACAGGCATCCAACAGACATTTGTGTATCACCTGCACACCCCGCGCACTCAGTAGGGGCCAGCACACCTACTAATTACTAGAGTACTGCGTAAAGGGCACAGTACGACAGCATCACCCATACGTCATAGGTCCACGAAACTTTCAATATCCTTGCAAATACTTCACAATACACTTACCACATGCTTACCACAGACACACCTGTGCTCCTAGGATTCAGACACACCTGTCCATGACCCTCCATGGGCCCGGACAATCCAAAAACCTGCAGTACCTGTACTGGTCCACCCCTGTATGGGTGCATGTGATAAATCATGACTTCCGAACGACCTCTTCAGTTCAGTTAAAGCTGTTGTCTTTTCTCTTTTGGAGAAAAGCCTGGATTCTTCTGACAAATGTAACCACCATAACTGAGTCAAAGTAATCAGATTATTTTTTCTATGATCAGGATGCAGTTGGTAAAAAGTTTTGTTCATTTAACTGATTATAACATTTAAGGTTATTTCACATTTCTTTTTTCTTTTATACTCAAATTCCTCCTGTGAAATATATTCTGACCAACACAGATATCATTGCTGTTATTTTTATCTCTATAAATAATTTTGACAAATAAAGTTTGTTATGAGAGCCAAAATTCACAACTTTCACTCTAGAAAATTGCAGCTGAAACGACATTGTTACCTGAAGATCATAGACAGACTCCTCAGAGTACGAGTGTTTGAGTTACATAAGCACCTGTGGTGCTAACGCTTTTAGCTTTTTGTTATGACTCTCTGCAGTGAACGAGGTGATCGAGGAGACCAAACAGAGCTTCCACAAGGACTTCTCTCACAGTTTTCCTGATCAGAAAAAAAATCACTCACACACAAGACAAAGAAGAAGCACCGGTAATCAACACAAACATACTTTATGTGTGGACTTTCTCATTATCTCAATAAAATCATATAAAATCTTGAAATATGTGCTACAGTTTCCTCTCCATAATCCAGTTTTGATGATTTATCTGTTCATCCGCAGTGGTAGAAGAGGCCTTGCCTGCAGTTTGCAAAGTGCGCACAACCATTTATGAGATTCCCAGAAGCCAAGTGGATCCCACTTCAGCCAACTTCATCATTTGGCCTCCCTGTGTGGAGGTGAAGCGCTGCACTGGCTGCTGCAACACAAGCAATATGAGATGCCAGGTGGCGCGCAAACACTTCCGCACAGTGAAGGTAGAAGCAGAGTCCTGCATCTGTTACTAAAATGTATCTCATGATCCCCATCTGCTTCAGTCTTATCTGAATGTGTGAGGGACAGTGATGCAAGACATAATTATTTTTTTGCTGAGGCTACCTGATCTTTTTCAATGTTCTAGTACCTCAGAAAAGGTTGGTCCCCAGTACTAATGACAAAATTGGTACCCACAGGACATGGAAACCAGTATGTGTGTGAAGGGATGTGTGTGTGTATGAGTGAAAAGGACAGTGTTTTATTACTGATTTAATCAACAAACCGGTGAAAGTATGGCTGGAAAATGACAAATTATGCACAAATTAGTTAGTTATTATGTTTTTTATATAAAGTTATTATCCAATTACACTGTATAACAAGATCTACAACTAATACATTTAGTTGGTTAAAGGATTCTGGACAGCCTTTGTCAAAAAAGAAGAAAAGGAATTTCCAGGTGTTGAAGAAATGGAAAGTAATAACAGTAGTACAGCAAAAAAGAAGCTAGGTCTTAGGGTGATATTGTATTTAGGAAAAACAGAGGAAAGAAAGAAGTGAATTTGTTTTTCTGTTCTTTGCTATCCTGAAACTCAGTGTGAGATGAAAGGACCCGTTCTGTCTGTTTACAGAGGAAATCAAAAATAAAGTAAGTCACATGAGCTGAGATTGAGCATTTGGAAGGTCATGACTGCAACTGCAGTAACATGCAGCCAGAGGGAAAACAGCAAGACTGAAGCCAAGTATTCATGTCCATGGGAGGAGGAAAGAGCAGAAGATAATAACTTTATTGTCTTATCTGTATCTACAGAAACATCAATCCCAAGATAAGAGCATGTATCTCAGAGTTTTGCTATAAATATTTTTTTCCTTTGATGTTAGGAGAAGTTGGGACCACAGGTGTTGCAGTCACAGTGTCTTATGGTTTTGCAGATGCATGAGTCGCTACAGACTACAAAATGTTCCTTCACTTGGTGTACGCTATAGTGTTTTCTTTAAAATGCTTACCGCCGGCTATAGTCTGTCCAGGACTCAGCTGGATTTCCTGTAGTCTTTGTCTAGATTTTTTTTAATCTGCTACTGCAGACCTCTCTAAAGAAAAAAGCTGACCTGAACCTTAGAGTCATAGAGAATTGTCGGGGGTTGTAATGACATGCCATGCTTCTGGTGGTAAGTGGTACAAAGGACTCAATATTGCCCTATGGCCTTACATAGTTTTTGTAATCTCTTTATTATAAATTTGTTAGCACCAAGAAATGAATTTTAAAGATTTTAGGATATAGTTTGTGTTCCTTCACTTTGAAGATGGATTTTTTTTAGCAAAAGGAACACGAATCCAGTATAGCCACTAGCTGCATTCTGCTGGTTGTGAGCCATCTTCCAAGCATCACTGGACAGTTCCATAAGATCAGCTATCTTAGATTTCCATGGACAGATTTTTATGCTATTATTACAAGCACAACACTCACTGTTTTGAGCGTAAAAGTTTAACAATTATGTGTGCTCAGAAATTGTTTTGTACTTGAAACAAAAAATACACTTGCACTTGACCACAAAAGCCAGCCAATCGCAGACAAGGAAATGAAGGTTGATGTCTGTGATTGGCTGGCCTTTTTTGGAGCTTGCAAAACTTTTTCGAGGTTTTACACTCAAAACAGTGAGCGTTGCACTTGGAATAATGATACAATATTCCCTCCATAAAATAATTAAACAAAATTCTTCCACTGTAGTTGTTGCTACCAAGGGTAATACAACCATTCATACAATTGTTTTGGGAGCTGAAACCTTTTTATAACACTGAACAGATTTAGGCTGTTTTTTATTTATTTTTATTTTTTTGAAAGTGTCTATCTATATCATGCTTTTCTTAAGTCTTTCAGAGTAAACTATATCTATATATATATGATAATATGTTACCTTTGGTGCACTAAAGAACGTTTTTAAATGAAATCTTGGTTATTTTCATTAGCTATTTTCTGACCCAGAAGTAAGATGACTCGATCTCGGTTTCCTGGGATTACAAAAGGACTTGAAAATACATGCAAAAAAAGAATACCCTTTATAAAAACTACTTTAAAAAGAGAACCAAAGAGGCAGATAAAATACAAAAATGAATTAACGCAGATAGGAACGTAGGAAGGAATATTATGGAAAACCTTTAAAGAAAAACAAAAGTAATATAAAAAAACATGTGGCATACTTAATACTATTCTAAGAGGTAGAGGAAAACACTTATCCAAAAATATTTTTCTTCTTCTCATTCCCTTTTGGATTTTTGTTGTTTCTATAATTTTGTCTTATTTTGTTCTTGTTTCTACATACATTTTCACTTTCTGAAATGAATATTTTTGAACTTGAACTTGATCTCTAGGGTGCCGGGTTTTGCTCCTTGTGGTGCTGCCAATTTCATGATGTCAACCTAGAGCCTCTATCACTGAAATGGTGGATCTTTTTTATCAGCAGTTGTGTGTTTTTTTTCCAATTTGTTTTGTCATAGTATGATTAAAAGAAAAGATATATTTAAAAACTTGAATTTTGGCTAAAAAGCTTTTATGTAAAGCTACACAGCGGTGTAGTGTTGTGAAAGTTCTGGTTCTAGTCCTGGCTGTGTCCTTTCTGTGTGTGGTTTGCATGTTCTCGCTGTGTACGTACATCTTCTCTTGGTGCTCCGAGTCCAAATGTATGCTTCAGAGGTTAATTAATGATCACATTGTCCCCCGGGTTTGAATGTGTGTGTGTGTGTTGCCCTGTGATGGACCAGCTAACTGTCCAGGGTGTAAACCCCAGCAGTTGGTGGGTCGAATCCAGCTACCCTCATGGCTTTACATGGCTCTACGGAAAGTGTGATAGTGAAGTAGAGTTCCTGTTCAACAACACATTCATGTCTTTAGACAAAGCTACTAGAACACCCTTGTTTGCATTTTTCTTCGCAGATAAGTACCACTAGTTACGCCATCAGATGTTCACAACTTTAGCAATGGCATATCAAGTGACCTTTTATTTTATCCTCGGTGCGCTTACTAGGATTTCCTTCCTTAAATCTCTGTCATGTGTTTGTGTGACAGGTGGCAAAGGTGGAGTACATACGGCGGCGGCCAAAGCTGAGGGAGGTGCATGTGAAGCTGGAGGATCACGTAGAGTGCATGTGCATAAACAAACTCTTCATCAACTCCAACACAGACACAGACAATGGTAAGCATGCAGTTGTGTGTTTAAGTGCAACCATGAGGACTAAAGGCTGTGGCTCCTTTTACTCATGAGGCCCTCTTCTTTTTGAAAAAGTGTTGACACAACTGATAACAGATCTGAGCTCTTTATTTTGCTTCCACTTTGTTCTTGGTGCCTCAGGGTAACATTCCCAGGCAGCATTCCCCTAACAAACCCCACACTTAGATTTACAGCTTCTTTTCCAAACTCATTTGATCGTTTTTCTGCAGTCCTAATTTGAGTCTTTAAATGCATAGTAATCAAACACCTCTTTGTGTGTTTCCTGGACGTTCTGAGTGGTTGTCATATTAATTCAGTATTCTGTTTGAATAGGTATCAGGTGAGGGAAGGACACGTGAGTCAAACGCACAAGAGGAGCAAGTTGAAAACCTGATGCAAGAAATAACTGTCAGAACTTCTTTACTACCTTCTGACAAGTGAAGTGTTTTATGGAGCGAATGTTGGCACAAGAGCGACAAAAGAGTTGATGAGGAACAAATGACTCATGTGGACCTCAACTACAGCATCAGATACACAGACTATGACATGGATCCAAAACTTTGACAATTCCTCGACGAGAGGAAAACGCCTTTTCGAAATAAAAACAAAGCTGACATTGATTTCTGATGTCAAAGAACTCATTATGGGCATCTTGCTCCTTCACCAGAGGATTAACCGCTCAGTGACTCGGATTAGAAACTGAGTGAAATCCTTTCTTTACACAGTTTTTTGGATTTAAATTTGTACTCCACTCCAACAAATGCATGTATTATTTTTTTATAACTTCATTTTCATTTTCTATCATTCTGACAGTATGTTTTCTGCATACATTATGGAGGTGGATCCTCTTGGCATGATAGAGACACTAATAAAATATTTATAAAACAATGATGGCATGCTGTGAAGATGATTCGGCGCTAAGTGAAAAAACACAAAAAAAAACCCAAAAAAAAAAAACCACGAATACCAAGTTTAAAAAAAAAAAACAACCAAAACGTTTAGATTTAAAAGCCAGTCAAGGTCAAAAAGTATATTAAATTTGGATGGTTACAAGCTTTTCTGTTCTCTGACTTTATTTGACAACTGAATAAAGTTGGACAATGTGGAAGAAAACCAAACTTTAACCCCTTAATGATGAGACTGTCTAAGCAAGCATAATGGCTGTTTTTGAAATATTGTTCTACACAATTGTTTGAACACTTTATACCAATAATTAACATCTTTAAGTATTTATATGGGCCCAGCAATAGCAGTAAATTGCTATTATATGAAATGTTAAGAGCAAAGAACCAGTTTTAAACTATTTGGGGACCTACATTTTGGAAAAAAAAAACATTTTTCCATATGAGGGGTCAAACAAAATTAATATCAATAGTGGGTTGCTTGAAAAAAAAATACAACTACGACAAGTGTATTGATGTCTTGGAAGATAAACACTCACCAGCGACTTTATTCGGTACCAGGTTTGACCCCCTTTTGGCTTCTAGAACTGCCTTACTCCTTGGTGGCATAGATTCAACAAGGTACTGGAAACATTCCTCAGAGACTTTAGTCCATGTTGACATGATCATTACACAGTTGCTGCAGATTTGTTTGCTGCACATCCATAATGCCAATTTCCCATTCCACCTCATCCTAAAGTCGCTGTATTGGGTGAGATCTGGTGACTGTGGAAGTCATTTGAGTCCAGTAAACTCATTGTTATGCTTAAGCTTTTTGACATGGCGTGTTACCCTGCTGAAATAGTCATCAGAGGATGGGTACACTGTGGTCAGAAAGGGTTGGACATTGTCAGGTGGGGAGGGCTGGTGAGCGTGAAGGACCCAAAATGCAGAGGCGGAGGCACATGGCTCCAGGGCAAGGGGTTTATTAACAAACAAAAGGCGCTGCAGAGCAGGAACACAAAACTAGAACTAAACTTACTGTGGCATAGCATGAATACATGGAAGACATTACAGGAGAGACGTTAATGGACCAGCACAAGAGGAAGGCAGAGACAAGACTTATATACAGACAGGACTGACAAGACTCAGGTGAACATGATCAGGGCAGATTGGAACCACGGAAGTAAAACTCACGAACATGGCAAAACAGGAAACCTTTCAAAATAAAACAGGAAACAGAACTCAAACATGACAGAACAAGATAGAACGCAAAACCCACACAAAGAAACCCAAACCATGACAGACATGGCCAACAATGAAGATGAAGATAAAATCCTTGGTTTCTTGTTGGTTTTTACAGTGTGCTCCAATGAATGTGAGAACTCTAGGTTCTATTTCGCACATGCTCGGAAAAACTAGATTTTGTTGATTTAATTTCATATCAAAATGGAAACAACCACGGTGCTAAATACTGACTTCAGTTTGGTTAGACTGTGTGTAGGGTACAATTTGGTTGTTCTTTTAACTGTAGCTAAATTTTATGGGCTGCATCCTATCCTAACAGTACTGATTTCTCCCTGATCACACCAACAGGTGTTGTTCCCCTAAGAGACAGGAACACATTTCCTCAAAAGGTATATCTTACACATTTTCAGCTTTATGTTGCTGTTTGAAAAATAAAAAGCTTCAAAAAGGTCAAAACATTTTCAAAGATGCAAAAGACAGATCCTACTGTTTTCCTGGAAGTGGATGGATCACAGGACCTTTCTGTTTTTCTTGTTGTTGGAACAAAAGCTGCTTTTTAACCGACTGTTTTTTTTCTTACTGTCTGCTATGTGTATAACAGACACTTGTCATGAATTTAAATCTCCCAAAACAGCATTTTTTAATATATATTACAGCTATTAGATTACATAAATGTTTAAATACACTATGCATTTGCCCTCACATAACCTGGGTAAAAATGAATTTTGAATTTCAATTTGAGTGCAGGTGGAGACTTGTTAGATAGCTACAATTGTTATCATTTCAAGATAATGTAATTCTTTTCTTTTCATGAGATAAACCAGGAGGAGCAGTCATAACACAAGAAACTTTTCTAAAGGGAGCTGTTTGTTGTGTTGTGTTGTGTGAACTAAACAGCTGTAGAACAGCTAAATATTTCCTGTGTGGATCATCTGAAGCTACCTCTGCAAAAAGAACATTTTGTTAATAACACTGCACATCCTTTAAACTTGCATGCATATGAAACAAAACACATCACATTATTATTTTAAACTTGTGCAATTCAAACTATAATTTATTAAATATACTTGAATTTCTTTCATCAGCAGTTGGACATGAAAACAGCTTCAAAGTCCAAAACAACTGTGGTTTTGAAGCTAATGATGAGTTGATGCTTTTTAATGATCAGAGAAGCCACAATGATAAAACAATAGACTAAAATCCTATTAAAAAGTGTGTGTTTTAAATAAACTCGAGTATTATAACATTCTAGTGCTTGAATCAGTACTGAAATATATAATAATAGGATAGATGTATTATATTTTTGATGAAATCTAATCATTAAAAAAAGGAACATTGTTGGTTCCAAACCAAACAGCATGATGCAAAACCGAAGAACCAGCACTAGTGTCAAATCAACTGCCTTGCTAAATACATTTAATTCAAAAATTAACTCTGCTCTATATTCTTAAATTACATTGTTTTATATCTTGTTCAGTCTTTACCCATAGGAAAGACATTTAGGTGTAGCCACAGCTCAGTAGCTTTGGCTGTCTTTATTTGACTAATTCCAAAAAACATGAAAAATAATAATCATCATGATTCAGATGCAGAAAAACTGCTTCAGTAACCATCAGAACCATTGCTGTTTTGTATCATTCTGCAGGAAAAGAAATGTCTAATAGATTTTTTTTTTAAAGTAATTCAATGCAAAATAGAGAGGATATTGTAGAATTTGTTATGAACCTTGTGTCACGCTTGCTTTCCTTGTCCAAACCGGGGCTAAAGTCAAATCTCTGGTGGGATTGTTCCAAACCCTTGTAGGAATCTTGCAAACCTTTTTTTGGACTCCAACTCATGGTTCCATGCAGATTCCAGCAAATCTCAAACACCCCAGTGTGTTTCAGACACTAAATGTTTCCAGTGACATGCTTTGACAGCTAACTGCCTTTCCTTTAAACTGAGATCACTTTGCATAACTTACCTTCCTGGCATATTGTTTTTGGAAAAGTTGGTATAACTCATGTGTAGACATTGGCCAGAGGTGTAACCAGAGGGAATACTTGGTGCAGACACAAACATTTCATCAGTTAACAGTCTTGTGTTAGCTGCACAAAGAGGACATTGTTAAAAAAGCTTTGGTTTTTAGACCCCATGCTGTCATTTCATCTGTTCCCAGCTAAAAAATACAACAGGTCAATGCATAAAACAGGCCGTTTCATATGGATAAAAAGCAATGAAAAACAGTTGAAAGGGAAACAAGAAGAGAGGAGACAGATGGGGATAAGAGTGCGTAACCGGGTCTGCAAAGCGAGAGAAGGGAAATGAAAATAGACAGGATGGAATACAGTCAGTTTTCCTGTGTGTGCGTAGAGCAGTGTAGTGTGTCTTTGTTATGTGGCGGGATAAAGAACGGGTTTGTGTGCGTGAAACTGAGAGAGAAACTCCATCTCCCTAAAGCTCAGCTAAGCAGATTAAAAACAGGCTAGCTAAAATGCTGCAGGTCAAACACAACCTGATATAAACGGATGGAAAGCCAACTCACCCCTCTGTCTGAGGATTTCCGATTTGATTACCAAACTACTGTATTTCTATACTCTGTCATTAAGATGCTGAAAGTATATCTGACTTGAGGTCAGGAAGTTTTCCTGGATAAACACCTTCAGGCCTTGTTGCAGCCATTGTTCACAGCAGACCCTTGTCATCACCCAAAAGAACGGTTTGACATTTCAAAGATTATAAATGAAGTTGCATAAACTGGGTCTTAGAGAGGATATACAGGTTTTCCTGGAACACCATTAAAATAAGTGACCATAAAAGATGACAGAAGGAACAAGTGTTTTCCTCTTTTGATCAATTGTGGTGCAAAACTGGCATTGACCTTTTTCTAGTAATAAAAATGTCTACTTCCAAAATGTCAAACTGTCTCTGGAGGTGACTAAGGGCATCAGCAGTCCTTGTTAAGTCTGGACTATCAATTATCAATCTGTTATTATCAGAGCTGCTGTAAAAAACATGTCCACCTTCACTCAGGTTCCCACTGGAGCCACAACAAAGAGGTGGTGAGAAAAATCCGAGAATTGGCATCACACAATGGGATTTGGTTTACTATTGTGTGGTCAAAAATGTAAGGGAGTTTGTTTTCTACATTGTGTGAACAGGTCGCTGTAACAAATTCATAATTTCTCAGTGTTTTTATCCTAGACTGGATTATTTAGTGATATTTTCACAAATCTGTCATTTTCCCTTAAATTAAAAGGAATTCAGGCTCAATGAATCACCTTGGTCACAACCCAAAGCCCACAGAGAGTATATCTCTGTTTGTAAAAGTCTGATGAGGTTTGACGATTTGTTTGCCTTTCAGAAGTTTTAGCAAAGTACAAAACATCTAATATGACAAGGCAGAAAGGTTTCAGATTTAGATGGACATGCATTGTCTTCCATTTTCTCAGACAAAAGACTTCAGATGAGCATGTGTGGGTTGCATCCAAATAAGATCACCACTGCAGCCAATAACAAATGTCTGGAAGTTAAGCTAAAGCACAAAAAAAAAAGAAAACTGTAAAAATATATATGTATTGGCATATGACCATTTCTCTGCTTTATAGCCACATTGCAGGCATCTTTCAAATTAAATATGTATTAAAGGCAGTTGTAATTGTTGAGCCTTTTCTCCAATCCATGATTCATCGAGTGCAATTGATTTTAACTGAGAGTGAAGTAGAATTTTGATAAAAGTTGATTATATTGCAAATTATATGTAACAATTAATAACAAACTGTGAAAAGACAGGAGGAAAACATTTACACAGAATTTGTAAAAAAAAAAAATAAATAAATAAAAATAAAACTTCAGTCCTACAAGTGACTGGCGACCTGTTCAGGGTGTACCCTGCCATCGCCTGACCGGTTAACGCCAGCACCCCTTGACCCCTAATGGGACACAGCGGATCCTGAAGAGGGAAGGCTGGATGTGTTGGGCTTAAACTATTGAAACATTTCTGCTTCAGGGCTATTCCTACATGAATACTGAAGCAGACACTAAAAACTACAGGTCTTCCTTTAACCACAGCCCGAGGCTTGACAGCTGCCTGATCTCTATCTGATTTTCAAACACCCTTTAACACCATTTACCTTTTAACCACGCTTCTCCTTTTCCAATTAATTGCTTGAGCTCAGCTCCACTCATTTACATACAAACAACAGAAAAGCAGTCCTGCTGCCAGCCACTCCAAATCACGCAGGAAAATAAACCCCCTTCTCGTGGTCCTTGTCTCCATCTCCTGCAGCTCCACCATTATCTCCATCAGAGCTGGGCAAAAGGCCTGCCGCTGTTGCTGAGCAACACATAGAAAAACAGCAGAGTCACTGAGCACGGTAATAAAACTGAGAGAGAGAAAGGATTTCAGAGGGCGTAAAGACTTTTTCTTAGACATAATTGAAGGAGAGACCAAAAAAAATAAGGTTGTCTGTATTCAGAAGCTCATCTACATTAAACTTAAGTAGCTATCCTACACAACTTCACACAGTACTAAATATCACGCACATCTTTAAGAGTTCTAGATTACTGAGCATGAACTGTGTGAGGAGATTAACCCTCATGCCACATGCAGCTGGAAGTAGAATTGGTGTATTGTAGCTTTGTTTTATGTGTGGTGTGTTCTTTCTCCTTAATCCTTCCGTGATTACATTCTCATTTATCACTGAGCCATTAAGAGCCTGTATGATGCCAAAAGAGGGCAGGAGCGTGATCATCATGGATGATGTTTAGCCTCTAGTTGACTAAAACACTTCTGTAGATGGCTTCTATTTACTAAATACATTTGATTAAACACATATATCTACACGAGTTGTATTCACTAACTGTAAATGAACTGGACTGAGTGACCCCTCCCCCTGGCATTCCAAGTAGGAAGCTGGTTCCAAGAAGCCAAAATCCCATAGAGTTCTACTGAGAAACAAACACCTATAACTCAGTCATTGTATTTTTTAACACACTTCATTCAATATGCAGATCAATGATTGACTTTTACAGCATAACTAAATGAAAGAAGAACAAGTGGCATCTCAGCAAAAATAAAGGCATCAACAGGAGTCTTTTAAAAACATTTTTCCCAGGACTCGAAAAACATTACCATAAAAATAAATAAATAATGAAACAATAATTAACAGCAGTCATTATATTTGTCAGAATAACAGTTCTTCCTCTACTATCTTTTTTTTACAGTTTCTGGCTAATTTTATTATTTTTTCATGATATTCTTTTTATTATTTAAGTTATAAACTGACCAATTAGATGCCTCAACAAAAGTATGTGGTCAAACAATCGAAACGTTTGATTGCCAAATTTCCAGAGCCCGCTTTCAGTGGAAGGGGTGTGGTCTTCTAACATGCTCACTCCTGATTGGAGAGAGTTGTTGCCACCAGCATATCGTGGAAAAAGTCACGACTAAATCGACTTCATTTTGTTTTAAACAGAAGCAAGTAATTTTCTATGGGTGACGTCTCAAGTAGTTCTCTTACACTGTGACATAAATTTTAAAAACAAAACAAGTAAAAATTAATGGTATCTGCAGCTTTGGTAGCTCCCAAAAGGAGATGTAAGGTCATTCAAGTTTCCCACTCCCTCATACTAACCCACTCTGACAATGGAAAGAAAAAATGTTTTTATATTGGTGACAAAGTGTACTGCCCCAAGTGCTCCAATCACCACAGGCACTGCTGCACCTTCATCTTCCATGCTTTCTTCTGTTTTTCTCTGGGCCCCTGGTATTTCTTCAGTGTCTCGTGTTTCTTCTTCCAGATGTTGCCATCAGTTGGTACTGCCGCATCCACCAAAACGGATTTCCTCCTTCCACCTGCCAAATTTGCTGAAAAACTTGCGTTTAGGTTGCTGCTCCGTTGCCATTTTTGGATGTGTGACCTAGGTTTTAAGATTGTGCTGTTTTTAGCCAAAATCTAAAAATCTGTCATTTTCTAGGACATAGTTTCTGCAGAACAGTGGTATTTCAATAGAAACAAGTCTCTAAGTTTTGGGTTGGAGCAGAGCAACCCCACCCTCCTTCCCCATCCTGGTCTGAGAGCTCAAAGCAGGGAGCTTGTGGCCCCCAGCGTATTTTCTAAGTCACAAATAAGCTCTTTTTCAAACGGAATTTTTTCATTTATTCCTGATTTACCATTATTTAAATAAAGAAATACTCAGAGATGCAATTTTGAGCCTAATATACTTTATATATGCCCTCCATCATCAAAAAATGTCACAAGAACATGTTGAAAACACCATAAACAATTTTCAATTGGAGCTGGTCTTTAAAAACCAACTCCAAATTTATATTGGTTTGGAGAAAAAAAAACACTAATGGTCTGAAAGTCTTCTGACTCACGTTTCCGTCCCAAGAACGTCTGATACCATCCAAGATTGATTAAATGAAATATCTGATGGATTTAAACTAATGTGAGCATTTCAAATTTAGCAAAATACTCTTAAACACCTAAAGAAAATTTTGGGTTCTGAAAAAAATTCTGTGTATCTAGGCATTTGTAATAATTTGTAATGTCAAAGTTCATTCAGATTTTTAAAGATGCACATTATCACTGCCCCTTTAACCCCAACTCTCAGCACCTGCCTGCTAATGATGAGTTTTTAAACCAGTGCATGAGGGAGTGTGGCCAAAGTCCCAGTCTGACATAAACCAGAGGACCATGACTGCATCTCTAAAGTATTCATATTGTAAACTACAAGGCAGTGTGGAAAATAGAATAATACTGCATGTAAAAAAATAATGTTTTTGAAAAACCTAACGCAATCCATTAGGCATAAAGTGGATGTTGTTTTTTTACACTTAGCTGGCAAAGATGGTGCTAATGAAAGCTTTACTCTGAACAATAATTCATTATTTTCTTAGCTCCAAAAATCCTCAAACACATTCAGTATGATAGAATCTAGATGAAAACAGTCTGAAAACAGTGATGCTAGGTATTTTGAGATTTGATGCTGATACCACCAAATTCAAAGTCAATTCAAATTAAAACTCTATTTATAAAGCCCTTTTCACACTGCAGCAACATAAAGTGTTTTGCAAGTTTAAAACAAAAAAAATAAAATAAAATAAAACACACAAAATGCACTCAACCCCCAAGGCCCCTCGCAACCAACATATGAGACATAAAATGACACGTAAATAAAACTCAAAGTGTAAATAGAAAAAGAAACCGCTGTAGAAACCTGGCTTGATGCTGATGTGAGGGAGTGATATTTTGGGGAACTATAAATATAAAAATGTATAAATTCAATTCTGATGAAAAAAACCTGGATGGTTAAAAACAATAATTTAAAATGTGCGTTTGTTACATGTAAATTTGTTCGAAAACTATGTATAGTGTATATGTGCCATATATAGTCCGTATTTGCCAATCTAGTGAGCATCGATACACAGGTTTTTCGGAGAAATCTCTGGGACGTTTCTAGGGCACTTGATTTGGGGATTGCAGATTCGGACAGCTGTACAAACTGGCAAACACTGTGTGTAGTGATTAGTGACATAATTCATCTATTTTTAATCGTAAACTTAAATTTGATGTGGCACAACAGTCAAGATGTCTTCACATAGCAGATATTTGGGCATTTTTACAGGACTTCAAATCAACATAATTAAAATCTCATGACTTAGCTGCAAAGAGCCATTTAAAGTTAGATAAAATCCCATTATCTGTCAGGCACCTAGGTGTCTGAAATTTGTTCTCTGCATTTGACCCATCCCCTGGGGGAGCGGGGAGCTGCAGACACTGCTGCGCCCGGGAACCATTTGGTGGTTTACCCCCCAATTCAACCCCTTCATGCTGAGTGTTAAGCAGGGAGGCTTTGGGTCCCATTTTTAGAGTCTTTGCTATGACTTGGATCTGTCATTGGCTTCACTTCTGTCATCCTAACTGAGCTCATTTAATTCATGGCACTCCTTGTGGAAATACTGAATCAGAAAGCAGTGAGGAAAAACATAAAGACCTCAAAAGTTAAAAAAAAGGGTAAAAATTAGCTTTTCTAATGAGTAAACGTGCATGGAGAGTGATAATAAATCTTTTCATAGTTGAATAAATATCAGGAGCAGATGTTTTTCTAAAGAGATCCACAAAAAAAAAGAGGTCCTGCAAAGCGACAGGGATGATCAAGGTTTTGCTGTTTTTCTACTTCTGCCCACCTACGATGAATAAAAATGTAAGCTAGAAATAAATTGATAGATGTGTGTAAATTATTGCATGGATAAAAACGAAGCCATATGAGCTCCTCATTACCAAAAGTCTTATTTCCTGACACTACACCCTCTTGTGTTTTGTAATAGTAGTAAGCATAAAACCAAGTGACCCTTCAGTGACCAGAGGCACTAAACCTGCTTCATTCACATCTCCATAAAGGGCGTTAAACTTCATGGCCATTCAGCGACCTGTCAGCGACCACAATGGTTCTCTTCTTTTCTACCCATAAATATCTTCTTCCAGTTCTTTGGATCTGGGGTGAAGAGCTGCTTATTCCACGCTCACATATTTGCACACATTTTAAACCTAATTTTGAGTTGTCCACTAAGTCAAAGATGGAAGGTGTGTTACGCAAACGCAATGCTTTTAAAAATGAACACTTTAATACATCTTAATTCTGCTTAAGATGTTCTCCTAAAGCTGTCATTTTCCTTTCATAGTCACAGATTCTCCTAATTTTTTTTTTGCATGAAGCATTTTTTTTTCACTTCAGGCTGCCTCTCCTAAGGAGATCACCATTACAAAAATATTAGGAACAATGCTGCTGTTTAATTTCTTAAATGTTGTTATTGCAAGAGTGGATTCACCTTTAAAAGAGTTTCAAAGTCCATATGTCCAATCACAACTCTTTTGCAGCTGTGATCGTTTTTCCTGAAGGGTGAGTTTTTTTGGTGTGATGAAACTTTTACCTTGACCAATTTTTTTTTTTTCAGAGTATGAAAAGACGTGTTTTGCAAAGAAAATATGTATGGAGACACAAATCCATCGCTCCAAAAGAGGGACCAGTCCAGATGCTTCACAAGAGGCTACACAGTTAATAACAAATAGGGATAACAGACTGAGGTGGTCCACTGGTTTCTTTTCTGTTTCCACATCAGGCGTCTTTTCTTGACCCCTGACGCCAAACCTTTTGACCTCTCTTCTATGTGGGGTGACAGCTTGCTGTCCAAAAAGATCAGGATTCTTCCAATATGTTCTCATTTAAGTCTGCATGGGTCTTTCTATCTACTGCACAAAGAATTCATAATTTCTTAAAGTTTCCTTGCATTCTGTCAAACCCCTTGTACAGATTTTCCTCTTCTCTTTCATTTTTACCCAAGTTTTATTACCAAAAAAAATATATGAAGTGCACAAAAAACTTTGCTAGAACCTGGATTTCAACCTTCATCTTTCTTTGTCCTCTTTTTGATCTGCAAAATCTTATGGGTTTTTAGGCTGGTTTTTTCCAAGATCAAAGCACTCCTCCTCACACACAAAGACATCATTTGTAAAAGTATTTTATAGATTTGTAGTTACATAACTTAGACACCGCTGTTGTCCTTAACAAGAACCTAACATCTCTCCTTTCTGAGCTTAAAACTGTCAACTTCAGTTAGTGGGAAATGCTTTGAAATTCAAGAGGCTTGATGACAAAAGTCGAAGCGGTGCAAATCTTGATTCAGGCTTTTTGAAAGACTGAAAGACTTGGTGTCATAAAATTCCTGCCTGGCACAAACTGCAATTATTCATTCATTCATTGCATATTTGTATATTTGTAAATATATATATATATATATATATATATATATATATATATATATATATATATATATATATATGTGGGCGAAGGCAGGGGATGCCCTGGACAGGTCGCCATTCTGTCGCAGGGTAGAATGTCCACAATCACACATCCATTCACTCTCACAGTCACACCTATGGACAATTTAGAGTTGCCAATCAACCTATGAAGCATGTTTCTGGACGGTGGTGGGAGGAAGCCGGAGATCCCGTAGAGAACCCATGCATACACGGGGAGAACATGCAAAGTCCACACAGAAAGGTCCCCCATTGATGTTGTTTTTCATGTCCCCCAGCCGGGACTTCAACCAGGGACCTTCTTGCTGTGAGGCAAGGGCACTAACCACTGCGCCACCGTGCAAAAACTGCAATTATCAAAAATTAATTTGCAATTACCAGAAAAAAATACCAGAACTCATAGAGAAGAACTAACTTATCTAACTCTACAACTAAATATTTAGAGTCCAGCTTTATCAGACGGAGCTGGGGGACAATCTGGGGCGCGAGTCGAGCCGGAGACAGGATTCACAGCCAGGTGTAGGAGCAGGAGCAGAGACGAGGTACACGCTCAGGTACAGAAGCACGGATGAGCCAACTGGAATCTGTCATACTTTGACAGTGAGAAAAAAAAGAGACAAAGGAGAGACAAAGGCGTTTAAATTCATTTGGTGAATGGAGTTAACTTGAGTAATTTTTTTATGTTTACCTCACATAAAAGACAACTATTCTAAAGATCACACTCGTGTTTTTTTTCTACATGGTAACTCCAAAAAAAAAAAACAGTCGATGTATATTTTGGGTAAGTTTCTCATTGTAAAACAGATATTTACTCTTACTTTTTTCAGGGGGATTTTGGAAATCAAACTTCTTCCCTAACGTTTTTAAACCAATTTCTCATTTTGGTGGAAAAGTGTAACGTAAATAGGAAATATGCAAGTTATGGTGACAAAAATAGAAGACAAGTAAAAAAGATGTGGTTTATCAACAACAAAGTCCGCAGGATGTTCTTTGAAGTTGACAGACCATTTTATGGAGAGCTTTGTTGGGATTTCCTGCTTGCTCTGTAAATGAAGGATGATGACACAGGGATCTGACATGTCATGCACACAGGTGCTACCGTGCCTGGCACAATAAGTCCTCACCAGATGTGAAAACTGGATCTGATCCATGTAAGAATCTCCTTTTACTGTTCTCCTTATCTTCTGTCACATAAAAATGCTGTGGCTTGACTTACATGTGTGAAGGCAAACCAGTAAGAGGAGAGGCAGCAGACAAACAGCTAGTTTTTGTTGCGAGCTGGAAGGAAATAAGAGTAATGTATGCCAATGTCTAGTAAAGTTTTTTAAAATGGGTCTCAGAGAATGTGAAGAGTTCAGACCGATCCCAGCAGAAGAACAGGATTTGAGATTAATTGAGCTTTTCCATTCTACCGTATTTTCCATACTTTATTAACTGCATCCACAGTAACTCTTGTTTTTGTTTTCAACACTTTACACGCCACTTCAGAGTCCCGGTAGTCACAATACCTGTAACTCCCAACCTTGTTTGCAACATGTAAAAAACAGACTGATACCACTAAAACAAACATTACTGTGACTGTGCTAACTTCGAACCTTGTTAGTAACATGTTGAAACCCAGTCTGACTCAGCTACACGTTAGCTGTGTTAGTGTATTCACAATAAGACCCAACCTTGTTAGAAAACGACTAGATCCAGGTACATATTCATTGTCCTCATCTGAGCTGGCATCTGGTTCAAAACTGTACGGCTGAACAGCTTCAATGTTGTTTGCTATTTGTGTTGCACCTGTTATGTTAGGCTGGGAATGTGAAGGGTTGTAAGCTGGTAGGAAATGTTTAAACAGATGGATGACGGGGAGTAGGGTTGGGCTTTCTCTGTGCTCACAGCTCAGAGGTAAATTGTTAATGAACTACTGCAGAAACTATGTCCTAGAAAACGACAGAGATTTTTAATTTTGTCTTAAAACGGTATAATCATAATTTAAAGACCACTGGGAACACTTTTAAAATAGATAAAGGGATGATTGGAGTGGAACTTTAATTACCAGCTTGATCATAATTCTTGATAATTCAGACTATTTTATGATCATAGACGACAGCAAGCTTTTTTCACATTTAAATTAAATACAACAGGTTAATTGCCCAATCAACATCAACATCAAGCACAAAAATGAAACAAAAAACAAGTGAATAGGTGGTCTGTCAGCTTCTTGATGCTGATGTTGACCAAACTTTGATGAACTGTGCATTAACAGATAGACAAATCTCTCCATGAATAAAAGTCCTGCTATTTTGTTGTTGTGTAGCATTTTTTGTGTGTCTGATACAAAATTTGAACGCAGAGATTAATGTTTCAAAGGAAATTGTTTCCACAAATCAGATTATAGAAAAATGTTTAAACCTGATGTGGATCAGCATTCTACCATTTGAAACACTGTTTACAAGTGGAAATCATGCAAACCACTGGTATATCATTCCTTATAGCAGACATCACAGAACGTTTGACCAAGGTTCAGACAGTTGAGGCATGGTTTCAAACGGATGCAGAAGAAATATCAAAATACTTTGTTTTGGCTTTTAATTAACTTACATATCTTACAGGGGATTTTAAAAATCCACTGCAATGAAAATTGTGTTTTTGATGTTTTTAACATGTCATGGTGCCTCTGTCAGCTCTCCTTCCCCTCCCCCTCTGCTCTGCTCCTGACTCCACCAGCTGTGACCACTCTACTCATCAAGCCTCTGCTTTACATAAGGAGACCCAGCTCCAGTATTCAACGCCAGTTCGTTGCCCCCTTATGGTGACTATGTCTGGTCTGCTCTTATCTAGCTTATCTTGTATTGCTGCCTTGCTAACGTTATTCTCCTGCTTCAGAATTCTCAACCACGAGTGTCACCTGTGTGGATGTCTTCACGAGCAGTTCCAGTATAGAACCCAGTAACGCTGACTGCGCTACTACCTCCAGCCACGCCACGATCTCTAGCCACGCCACGTCAAGATTCTGTCCACCCCTAGGCCATCGCTCACGCCACGAGCCTTCATTCTAGCCCAGACCTTTCATCACGCCAAGACTGCAACTCACCTCTGAAAATAAATTCATTACTTACCTTCCAACTTACCCATGTTTTCCTTCTGGGTTCCAGCATCTGGGTCTGCCGGGCCTACAAACCATGACACATGTTCCTGTAGCATTTTTCTGATGCACATATCTAAAGAAGATTACGCTCAAAACGTTATTCAATTCAGGAGCAGATGAAAATATGTAATTTAAAAAATGTCTTATTTGTGACGTAGAAACTACAATTGCCAGGCCATAAGCTCCTTGCTCCGCTCCATTTCGGTCCTTCCATTTGTAGACGACTAGATCTGTGTATGTCTTTGTCCTTGTGCGAGCTGGTATCTGTCTCAAATCTGTACAGCTGGACAGCTTCAATATCTGTCACCATTTTTTTTGCACGGGAAATTGATAGGAAACCTTTATACAATAGATCAAAAGATAAATGGAGTGGGACTTTAAGTCCCAAATGTGACAGGACAAAGGGAAACCATGAAGAAGTTGCGTTGCCCAAATGATAATTGCTTGATTTAGAAATCAATGGCAACATTAGTGTTAGTATTTAGGCTTGTTCTCCACTCAAAAGACATAGGAACCTTCAGCCAATGAGTTAATGTTATCTGAGAGCATTCTGTAAGTAAATGTGTTGCCATCTGTCCATCAGCTAAAGCTTAGTTGAAACTAGGTCATGCAACAGGACAATGATCTAATGCACACTGACAAATATACAGAATGGCTAAGAATGTAAAGAATCAAGGATTTAGGGGTGAGGAAATCATAATCCCATGTTGACCATCATTTAAAAGTAGTAAATTGTAACATCTGAGGAGTAAAATTTTAACCCACAAAACTACTTGTTCATCACAAAAAATGAAAACAAATACAAATTTAAGAAGTCATAAGTGGCTGTGTTGAAACAAAATAAAATTAAAATAATCTGTTCAGAGACGGCCATTGCTTTCCTATTTTCAGTTTTCTTTTTAAAGGCCTGACTGACAAACAAAGCATCCTGGGTTTTCTGGTTTTCCACCTTCATAAAAAGAGAAAATGCTCTTAGACAAAAAATGTTTAACCAGCAGAAAAGCTTCAGCTTTGAGTCTGTTGTGGTAACTGGGTTTGTGAACCTAAACCAGGTTTTGAGCAGTGCTATACCTGCAGAGTCTGAGCTTATGTCTAGCTCCTCCCACCTGAGTGACTGCAGAATCTGTCACAATCACTAATTCCTTTCTGTGGAAATCTTATTCATATTGATGTGATGACTGGAGAGAGTATATTTAGATTTGATTTGAGCCATATAAGCTGCTCAACATGTATGTGCAATTTTGCTGAAAAACCATGCCAAAATTGCTGATGATTTCTCATTTAATCCTTTCTTTCAGTTATTCAGTTGTTTGAATATTGTTTTGCCATTGGTGACACAGCTTACATTATCACAATGTAAAATTGACGTGTTGGGCTTGGGCAATAATTACATGGAGATTCAACTGTAAGAAAAACAGAATATGCAATTATACCTTCTCCTGTTGACTAAAACATCCAACGAAAGTAACATCCTTTCAAATCAGGTGTTTTCAACTGTTTATTTCATCACCTTTCTGCCTTTTGCATATATTTTCCTGCAACAGTTAATGGACCCCTGCCCCAGTAGCACAAATAGAATTTAAAATAAGCTTTAGTGGTTCAGATTGCTAAACAGATTGTATAAAACAGAATAATATCCAGACATGGGTGAAGCATTTCCTTTATTTTTTTCTCCGCCTTTTTTTTTGTATTTCTTGCAAATGTTTCCATGGTCTACATGCTTATGCAATGTTAGATGCATAAGTATAGATGTTAACTTACAACCAGAGGCTACAGTGAGATGGCACTACATTATTTGATGGACACCAGAGGACGAAATGTCAAAGATGATGGGTTGATGAAGGTCTTTAGTGCAAACGACCACCCACAAGTGACCACCAGCTCCCTTTGCTAAAGATCAGATGCTGCTCAAAGTGACATCCTGGGAAACAAATGAACAAAAGTGGCGTCCTTGTGCAAATTGGGGACGCACACACAACACTTTACAAATTGGGGATGGTAACAGCTGACCCTCACATACCACTTCTAATAGCAGTTAGTTAGAGGGAAATGGGTCGAGTCAACACTGGAGCTTTGTGCAGAAAACTTAACAGCAGCAATGCCTTTGTGTCTGCACCTTATAATAATGCCATTGTATGCATTGTTTATACTGATGCCCTGAAAGCAAGAAATATGTGTGGTCACAATAATCGGTTAATGAAGGCTCACGATGTTCTTTAATGGGCCTTGTTTTTATTGCATCATGTGTAAAAATTCAACTCAATGGAGGACGTTGGTACAAGAAAAATTTAGTAAAATTAAAGTCGCGAACAGGCGCTACCAGCCCTAGCCCTCGCGGCCCCCTGTATGCACCAGCCCCGCCCTTGCCGCCCAGGTCTAGGCACCACCGCCGCTCTCACCACCCATCTTGAACCCAACCTTACTTGCTAAGCAGTCACTGTGCACATCTAACTCCTCCTTCTCTTTCTAAAAGGCTGTCTGAGGCTGAAGCTGTGTTAGCATTGGGATCAGTATCATCAACTGACTCAGGACTGATTTTTCTTTTATTCAAGAATGCACCAAGTGGAGTAAAGCAACTTCAGCATTAAGTCAAACAGGCCAGTAGTCTTAGTGATATCAGATGGAGAGCTAGCTGGTCCCTCCCAGCTTCTCAATTAATCATCCTTCTGTCGAGTTGGCAGACATTAAAACTGAACTCAGGTGCTTGTAACAGATGCATACATGTGTCATTCTTTGGAACCAAACTGTTGGCTTGCCTCACCCTCTTTGTCTCAAGATACATTGAGAACGTTGAGTCTTCCTCATGCTCAGAAGTTTACAGATAACCTGTAACTCAAATGTCTCACAAAGCTCTTTCTTTTTGCACAGTATTAGGCTCAGTGTTGTCCAGCTGCCCAGGAACACTGCTGTTTGCAACTGGGTTCTCAAGGTAATTCTGTTTAGAGAGAAGGTCAGCGTCCCAGTGTAAGAAAACAGTTCAGTGTAAGTACTGTGCTTACATTTTAATGTCCTCTAGCTAGACTTCATCTGAAAAATCCACCTGCTCTTTAGCACAGTAACACACTGTAGTCTGATAGATTGTGGCTGTTCAGGCTTTGACACACCATATTGTGCTTGATTGTCAACTAGGGAAGCAACGATTCACTCGCTCTATGATTCGCTTCAAAGCTTAGTTTTTGGGTCATGGTTTTGTTTCAGGTTCAATGTATTATTTGTGTATTACAAAACAACAACATAAAATACAGATTCAAAGAAACTCTTTTTAAATTTACTAAGTAACAATGAAGAAAAACCTTTCAGTCGGCTATACTAAACCCGTGTAATGTAATAAAACAATAAAAGATAAAACTTTCCTAAATTTAGCACGACACACATGTTTGACACTTTAAACGTAAACATATGCAAACATATTTAGTAGGAATGCAACGATTCCCCATGATTTGGTTCAATGGTGAAAGATACAATTTGATTTGAAACCGAGAATTGTGGCATCCCTAATGAATTTTAACCTCAAAAACCAGAGAAAAATTTTAAGGAGCTCGCTGGAGAGAAGAACAAACACCTTTAGACTGAAGCTGGTAGACCAACACTGGGCTGATCAATTACACTAAGACTGTCATCTTATTTGGCCTCAAATATGCGAAACTTTAGTTTGTACACAAGACACGGCAGAAATAAATACCCATAATCATTTTAGGCAGACTTCTTTTGGGTAAACCCCAAGTTTATCTTGCATCTGTGTATTTTTTAAATGTTTTGGGAATTCTAAAAATATTTTAAACTGTCTAAAATGATACAATTGGTCGACATTGTCTTGTAGAATGCTTTTTAGTTGTTTATTTTGATAGTTTTAATAGAATGAAAGCAAATATTAACTGGGAACCCTTTGCATTAGTCACTTTGCTGTAGTTTAAATCATTTAAATACATTTGGGCTTTCAGCAACAGTCACATATAAACACAGTCATACTGAGGGACCAGTTTGTGATTCTATGGTACAGTCTGTAACCACAACAGCCACATCATCTCCATAACAGAGTGCAGTGTTGAGCGTCTTGCTGGACATGATTTGACATCTGCTCCCTTTCACTGTTGTTATGCAGTCTGTCCTTGAGCTCCATCAGCAGCTGTGAGTGTGCAGTGAATGAAGAATGAAGAAGAAAACAAAAAAATGAACGTCATACATAGTAAACATGTTTTATGAACAGGATAACTGTAACACATGTGTGTTTTTGCATGTTTGTGTCTATGTGTTTGATAATGGCAGTGTACTAAAAGGATTGATTGTTAAAAGAGTAAAAAATATCACCAGTCTTTACAAACATATCTCATGATAGCTTATACTTTGCTGCATTTGTCTGTAATTTCCTATTGTCTTCATATTGTCAATTTACATCTTGCCCAAAACTACATCATGCACAATATGTGTCCGCCGTTATACTGTTGCTGTTGTGGTGAAGAGAGAGATGAGCCAGACAGAAAGCTCTCCATTTACCAATCAATCTTTGTTCCAGTACTCATCTACAGTCATGAGCTCTGGGAGTCATGACTGAAAGAATTAGAGATAGGGTGAGATACTTGGTCACCCGGAGAGCTCGGAGTAGGAGTATTTTCCCAGGACACGCTGAAGAGACAAGTCTAATGGCTGGCTGGGAAATGCCTCTGGGTTCCTGCAGAGGAGCGAGAGGAAGTGACCGGGGAGACGGAAGTCAGGGCCTCTTTGCTGAGACTCCTGTCCCCGCGACCCAGTCCTGGATGAGCAGAAGAAGATGGATGGATGGATGGAGAAATAACCCACCAAAAACACCATAGTTTAAAATTACCATGTTGGATTATTTTTAACCTAATTCTGAGGTTAAAATGTAACCCATGTATCATTATTAACCCAAGAACCGGGTTGAATAAATAACTCAAGTGTTTTGGGAGTGACACTTTGGAAAACTGCATGTTTGTCTGCTCCTGATTAATAATTTGAATAAAGAAATATCCAGAAATGCATTTTTGAGCTTATTTTTTGTAGATATGTCCTTTATAATCAGAAAAACGACACAAGAACATGTTAAAAACACAATTTTCACTAGAGGGGGTGTCTAGTTTTTGATCATGGCCCATAAAAACATTACTTTCATTAAACATTTTTCTCCAGAGCATCTCAAACATTCCCAGCAGAGTTAAGGTCTGGACTCTGGTGACCAATCCATATGTGGGTGTCATAAATCACTCATTCATAAGATTAAGAACTTTTATTTTGGAATATGTCCAGAAAATAAAAATTAAAAATTCATTTGTGTTTGTTATTTGTTGGTGACTGAACAAAAACGTATTTTAGGAATTGAATGCATGTCATTAAATCCTCATTTTCAATGCTCTGCATACTTTAATTTTAATCTTTGCAAAATGAGGATGCATTCATTTTGTTGGGTTGGATTTAGCAGTCTTTTACCTTCTTTGAAGTCAAGCTAAACCAGAAAAACAAAGTGCTGCTTGTCAAGAAAAGCCTTATTTTTCAAACTGGACTTTTACACCATTGCAAACAATCTAAAAAACATGAAAATCAGGTTGTATCAAAAGCACCATGTTTCAATGAAAACCCTGAGACGAATACTGTCACAACAGAAATATCATGGACCTTTTCTGAGGCCGCCATGTTCACTGAGCTTTGTGATGTCCTGCTCTGAATTTTGTTTGATTACTTAACTTTTCTGTTTAAAGCCAGCTATGTTCTGGGGCTGGTGTCCTCTTTTTCCTTTAGCAAATGTCCACTGAATGCTCTACCTCAGTCCACTGAGCCGCAATCTAATTATTTCAACAAGTGTGCAGGCCTTCCAGAAGCTGTAATGCAATTTGTCGTTCAAAATAACACATATGGTTTCCATTCTTGATTATTTGCAGCAGCCAGACAAAATTCTGACAGTCATAGACACAACTCTACACACAGTAAACAAGTCTAAGACTAAAAGTGGATAGGCCCTTGATTGTCTTAAACAGTGACCTTGTTACGTTAAAAAGCTCTACTTCTGACCCATCTAAAAATATGATTACGTATTGAAATTGTCATTCCCTTTTCTGGTTCTGGGTGAAAGGTGGCATCACAAATGCAACTAGAAGGAGCTGCATTTCCAGAAGAAAATGCAGGGTTGAATGCTGTATTGCTGAATGAAAGCAGAAATATGATGAAAAAGCTGAACATTGTAAAAGTAGAATGACCAAAACAGGTCAAAATTTGTAGACGGAGTTAAGCATGAAAGCTGAAATTGTTGAAAAAATGGATATACTGTTGAAAATTTGAAGATGATGCTAAAATGGCTAAAAGTGCTAGCATCAGCATCATCAACTGACTCAAAAAAACACATTGTTTGAGAGTATCATATTGGTAAAAGCTATGTGTTCCAGGTTGGCAGAAAATCCCCTTTTTTCAAAATGGCGGCTTTTCTATTAATTTTATCTCCATAGCAACTATTTTATGTTTGGGTCGCCTGGGGATGACGAACAAATCGACGTCTGTTTCAGACGAATCGGAAAAAGTAAACCTCTGGACGTCCTTAGCAACGGAGGTCATATGTTAACCACGCCCACATTCCTTATTTGTCCAGATCCAGTGAATTTCATTGTCAGTTCCAGCCATGGATGACATTTAATGCAATATACGCTTGAGATTTTGTCATAAAATGGCCACCAAACAGTAGGTTTTTTTTGCCATCCCATAATAAGTTCAAAACCTATGTTGAAGTCCAAAGCCTTGTGAACATTTCAATGTTTGAACGGTGTCTCTAGCTGAAAGCATGTTGAAGTTAAAATGGTTGAAAGAAACTAAGATTTGCAAAGATTCTCCTTGTATTTAAATGGAGCAGAAATGCTGGAAAATTCTGGAATACCCTGGAATAGCTTGAAAAGTTCAAGGATATGAAGGACTGAAAGTAATAGCTGAAAGGATTAAAATGAAAGAAGTGAACATTGTAATAAAAAATTGTTAAAATATGTAAAAACTGAAGTTTAAAATCGCCTCACATTTATAAACAAAATGGCCGCCAAACTGTAGGTAGTGTTGCCATCCCATAATAAGTTCAAAACCTATGTTGAAGTCCAAAGCCTTGTGAACATTTCAATATTCGAACTGTGTCTCTAGCTGGAAGCATGTGAAAGTTATGATGCTTAAAAGAAACAAAGGTTTTCAAGGATTCTCTATTTATTTAAAGGAAGCAAAAACCTTGGAAAATCCTGGAAAATCCCGGAATTTCTTTAAAAGTTGAAGGTTTGAAGGTCAAAAAGTATTAGCTGTAATAAGTTGAAAGAGTTCTACATTTTAAAGGTTGATTAAAAATTAAAAATTTGAAGTGTCCGAACGGGGTGTCGAACCGGCGACCTCATGCACCATAACTTTCCTATGTATTTTAATAGGGCAAAAATTCCCGGAAAACCTGGAATATCTTAAAAAGTTGAAGGATTTGAAAAACCAAAAGTCATAGCACCCATAAGCTGAAAGAGCTGAACATTTTAAAAGTTGAATGGTTAAAATAGGTTAAGAATTGTGGAAGGAGTTAAGTGCCGAAAAACGGCGGAAGATACCATAAATAAAGAAATAAAGAGAAACAGGAAAACAAAGGGTTGAATGCTTTACAGCATTCAACCAACAAGGCTGTTTTTTTTATTGTTATGACGGTGATCTGCAGATATATCTGCTCCTCAGTTTGAGAAAAAAGAGCTCACAAAACAATTTAACAGAGTGCATTGATGATGTAAAGCAGTGGTTGAGCCAGAATTTTCTTTGACAGCTGTTTTAAATATTACCAACAGATTGACAATGTTGTCAAAATGAGCTTTTATCTTTTTTTAAGGGAGGTCTAAGTGAGATTTTTAAAGTAAGTGGGGTCCCTGAAGAACGTAGTAAACACTGCCCAACCAGAGTCACCCAGAGTTGGAATTTTGGAGGGGGCTAGCGCGCGAGGGCTAAGGACCAAATCCACACCACAGGGACACAGACACCCCCAGGCTCAGATGTGATGGGATCCCCAGCTCATGGTCTTACCAGAGTACACAGGGACCTCTCCAATGAGTTATATCACTAGAGGAGACATCACGTGGTTTCTCATGGGAGGAGAGCACCGCCATCTTGGTGAGGTCAAGTTACTGCTGCAGTGAATGCATGTGAACACATTTTTTGCATAATGCCAGTTCATTGTGTGGGTTTCAACTGCCAAAATCAGAAGAAAAGAGTCCATGACGGAGGAAGGTATATCATTTCACAGGTAAGTATTTTAATTTTTTTTCTTTTAAGGTTGCAGGGGCTTCATTAATAGAACACATGTTGACATGCATGATGCTGCAGGGCTATTATCAACATGCTGCATGATGTACATTTATTTTGCTGTCAATATAAATGTACATTTTATTTTGCTAAACCTGTATACAGCATACTAGGCTATTTATACAGATTTATACATTTCTGACTCAGTGACTGAACTTTTCTTGCAGGTTTCCAATGGACTCAGACTTCAGGAAAAAGTGGATCTTGGCTATCAAATGAGTTAACCCAGATAGATCACTGTGGTACCAACTAGTAATACAGTCTGGCTGTTCAAAACATTTGTGGAAACAGATTTTGATAAGAGGCCAGATTGTTTTTTTAGGGTAAATCTATTGTTCACTTTGGACTTCTTTTTATTATTATTATTATTATTATTATTATTATTATTATTATTATTATTATTATTATTATTATTATTATTATTATTATTATTATTAATAATAATATATATAATATAATAATAATATATAATAATAATAATAATAATAATAATAATAATAATAATAATGAGCTTTTATCATTATTATTATTATTATTATTATTATTATTATTATTAATAATAATAATAATAATAAAATTGTTTTCTTATTATTTATTGACTTATTATTTATTGTTTGTATTGACTTACTATTGATTTATTGATATTATTATTATTATTGACTTATTGTTGGGTTTTTCTAAATAATTTAAATTACATGTCAAAGAGGTCTAAAACTTCTAAATGTTTAGAAATTAATTTTAAAAATTCCTTCTAATAATTTTTTTATTTGTAAGAGGTCCTGCAACAATGCATTGTCATTCAAGTTTGAGCTTTTAAGGCTGACTGTTTCTCTTCTTTAACAACAACAAATGATGTATCTATATATACATTATATACATAAAATATAATTTATTTATATATACGTATAAATATATTTAAATCTAAACATGTATACAGTTTATAAAAGCTACTTAGACACCACTAAAATCAATGGAAATCAATGTCATGTGGGCGTCGTTGACCTCACCAAGATGGCGTCGCGCTCCGCCACCGTCGGCCAGGCTTCTAAGGCGGGCGTGTCTCCTCTAGTGATATTACTCATTGGACTTCTCTCCCTGCGTGGAGAGAGGTCTGCCCGGCCCAGGAAGCCAGTACCCAAGGGACATGGCCCCGTTGCCAAGGGCCTGGTTCCCCCACCAGGGAAAAAAAAGAGCCTTTATCACTTGCGCCTTTTAGCAAATGCTTAACCTTTCCTGTAGCTGCATGGACCTTGAAACAGCCATTCACGCCATGATTACCTCTCTGATAGATTATTGTAACTCTGTGCTTCGATTACACACAGCGATCGCTGAACTCCAGCTAGTTCAGTATGCAGCAGCACGATTGTTAACTGGAAAATCCAGACAAGTTCACAGCACTCCTGTACTTAGTTCACTTCACTGGTTCCCTGTTCATTTTCAGTTCAAACTTTCACGTTTCTTTTTTAAAGCTCTTCATGGTATTGCCCTAGTTTACTTAACTGAGCTTTTAACTGTCAGCAGTCATTCTAGAGTCTGAAGGTCGTCTAATCAATATCTGCATGATGTGCCCAGGACATAACAGAAACACTGGGGTGGCCGTGATTTTTCATTGCCGGCCCTCAGTTATGGAATAATATTCCTGCAGAACTGTGCATGTTATCTGACCTTAACAGCTTTGAGGTTCACAATTAGTCAATGGACAAGATGGGGGTTTCTTGCAAGATCTTTTTATATATATATATATATATATATATATATATATATATATATATATATATATATATATTTTTTTTTTGTAAAGGAAGATAAAAAGGTACAAAAACAGAGTAGTTTCTAAACTAAAGCAATTTGAAAAAAAAAAAAAAAAAGCTAAATGAAACAAAACAAGTGTGACTGGACTGAACAGGCCTGACCAGACTCAGCCATTACACTGACACACTTTATAGACTGGGACAAACCATACTGGACACACGAGGGAGGGGAAAATAACTATTCGAACATTCAAACTAATTAATCTGATTACAAAACAGGGAAACAGAAACCAAACAAAATTAAGATAATACAAAGGTAGTCTTCAACAAAAAGTGGACTAAACAATTTCCTTTAAATAAACAAAAATAAAGTCCATGAGGAGAGTTGGTAATCCCTGCAGCCCCCCAGTGGAATTTTCCAATCTCCTCTGCTGATTACTATGGTTGGGCTCACCTGGGATGGAAACTCAGAAAACAAACAAAAGTGAATAAACTATTTTTTCTCACTTAAAACAAATTAATCAAATGTGTGCACCCATTGTTAATTTATTTTAAGTAAATAAAGTAAAAATGAACGTTTTAAATTTAAAGAAAAATGAAAGGAATACTAACACCTATGTGGTGGTTTGAGGTTCAACCACCACAATGTATTTTATTGCTGACTGCTTTTTGTAATTTTTTTGCTGTTTTTATTCTGTTCTTAATTTGCCTAATTTTAAACTTTCTTCAGCCTTCCTTTTACTGTGAATAATAATAATAATAATGGATTGGATTTTTCTGCGCTTTTCCAGACGCTCAAAGCGCTTACATTGTGTCCATTATTCATTCACTCCTCATTCATACTTGGTAATGATAGCAACTGATGTAGCCACAGCTGCCCTGGGGCAGACTGACAGAGGCGTGGCTGCCATTGCGCGCCTACGGCCCCTCTGACCATCACCGGGATCATTCATGCACATCCACACACCAGTGGAGGCCACACTGGAGGCAAGGAGGGTGAAGTGTCTTGCCCAAGGACACAACAACATTTTGGCTGGTGGGAGCAGGGATCGAACCGCTGACCCTTCGATCATTGGACGACCCAAGTGTGAAGCACTTTGGTACACCCAAAGGAGTTGTGAATGCTCTATAAATAAAGCTTCATTCATTAATTCATTCAAACATTTCAGTGTGCAAAATACATGTGCTTTATATTAAAGTTAGGTGCAACTATCTTTGTTTGTTCTGCTTTAAACCCATTTTACCAGCTTTAGATCAACTTCACCAAAGCAATATCATATCACCACACAACTGACTCGCTCTTGTTTGGGACTTGGCCAAGCCTCTCAGACCATCAGGTGTTGCAGGATTCGAGTCACGGTGCTGTACCAGAACCAGATCAGAGACAGTGAGAGGGATTTTAGTCACAGTTGTTCTGCTTTTCTGGAACAGTCTACCTGAGCTCTGTCACAAGTATATGCATATCTGAAAACAACTATTGGGTCATTACTGCTGTGTGTTAAACAACAATCCTGATAAATGGAGTGGAAACATCTTATACACACCCCTTTTCTCTTAACCCGACAACTGTTCTAAAATTATTATGGATGGTTTTGTTTTCAGTGCACGATGATGGGAATTCATTTCTTCAATCATATTTCATGACTGTCTTGACTTTTCTCAAGCATTCCATATGCTCCATAATGATTGATGGCAAAAGGTTATTAATTTTAGGTTATTAGAGGTTTTAGTTTAAAAGCTATGAAAGTTTTTTTAAATCATCCAAAAATGGTAACATGCAGGATTAACTAGGATATTCTGCCTGTAAACCTTCTCCACACTGACGTTTACAGTGTTGATGTAACCAACTAAAAACCAAAGCATCCTTAAGTGAGACATGAATAATTGCTCCTAGAGATATTTACATCACTGAGTGTCAAATGTTAACTTCCTGTGGTCTGGTCTGCATTCCACACATTCTCACAGCTGGGAGGCTGTTTTGGATGTTGCTGGGGGGACAGCAGAGAATTAGAGAGACATCACAGGGAAGAAGGAGGGGTCACCATCAGGGAGTGTGAGCTTTACCTCATCAGGTCAAACAAACTGACATTTTTTCAACATAATCACCCCGTAAAATACCCAGCATGACTCCGGACCCCAGAAGACTTGATCCCAAATCTAACTGTTAATCTGACTCTAACTTTAACTGCCTGCTCAACCAAATGTTGGAACACATTTTACGCATTTTAAGGGCATACTTTTAAGTACTTGGATTTATATATATATATATATATATTACTCGGCCAAAGTAATATGCAAAAAAGTATTTCATTCATTGATTTTTTTTCTTGGTTTAAAGGTTTGAGGGAGTTCCTTAGTATTAAAATGAGAAAAATGTAAAATTGGGATTTTTCAACAAGGAAAAAGTAACATGTAAAGATTATTTATTTATGCAATGTAGCTGATACAGAGACTGGAACATATATCTTTATCTGTATTTTTTAATAATTACAAGCTGCATGACAGATAACATTGTATACTGTCAAAACCAAATTCCTCCGAAAAAAATTTACTCCCGCATTGCTGCTGTGTTTTAAGAAACTGTAATAATATTGAAATTTGGAATGGTCTGTTAAATGATGATAAACGTGTGTGTGCACGCGCAGGCGTGCATGTGTGTGGAAGGTATTTCATCTCTCTACTGCCATCTATAGTCCATGTTTTTTTTTATCACTATGTGCAAAAGTATACTTTAGAAACTGTACTGTGCATTTCTAAACTTATGTTAGAGTAATAATGTATTTCTTTAAAACAAGTCACATTTTCATTGAGCAACAATTTCCCTGTTCTCGATTGTTTTAATGTAAATAAAAAAATGTAATCATTTTTTACCATGCTCCCAATAAATGTTCATTTAAAGGCGCAAAGATCTTATGAAAGATCTTATGAAATTAAAAGAAGTAGCAAAAAATATTTGTTAAGGATTTTGTCAGTTTTTTTTAAGAAAGTCCTTAAATTACAGGACAGTTGCAAGGTAAAAAAAATGATTACTTTTATGTACGTCTTTTATTTAAAAAAACATAACATTTTTTATGATGATGGTTACTATCATTATTATTATTATTATTGTTGTTGTTATTATATATTACTTTACACTGAAGTAGTAGCGATTTTTAAAAAAATATTTTGTTCATCTGAAACTGAAACGTTAAAACATCTCTTTTACAGCTGCAACAAGATAAAAATATTTTGGACTGATATTCACAATTGGTTGTCACTCAAAGTTTTAAAATATTCTCTTTTTTTCTTTACTTGATGTTCTTTTCTTTATGAAAAAACTGGATCCGGGAATTTCCGATGTCATCAATGTCATTATTTTATTGTTATTATTTTGTGCAAACATTTAATTCATTTATGTACATGGCAAATACATGCCCTTTGTTTAGTATTTTTTTATTATTATTTTTCTGATTATTATAAGTGTCTTAAAGGCATTACAAACAAAAACAAGAAAACTGCAGTAATTTATCAAAATCGGTCAAAAGTATTGTTATTTTGACTTGTTTTTTGCCTTGCCTTTGCCTATTTTTTTTCCTTTTGTTTTGTTTTTTTCTGTATGCGCATTTATAATGTTTGTTCACCCTAACTTGGTTTGTATATAAGTATTTAAAAAAAAGACCCACACATTGCCTATTACTATTAGTGTTGTTTGGTCTTATATGTGTGTTTGATATTTGTAATTGTTACTTTATTGTGCAACTGAATGTGAATTTCTGTAAATTGAAAAATGTGCAATAAAGTTTATTGGGAAAAAACGGAGCGATTTTGTGTCCATTTCCGTTTCAAATCACTACACATGCGCACAACACTTTTGTGGCCGCTGAGACCGGTAGTGACGCAATCATGGCGTGCGCTGCTGCAACTCGTCTGACGGCTCGCTGGTTAGCTTCATCACCTTCTTCTGGATGTTTCAATGGTCGTTTTCTTTGCGTATCTCCTGGAAATGGAGGAGTTTGTAAAGCAGCCGTCTGGCAGGCGAACCGGAGAGGGATAGTCGTTAGTTTCAGCTCTTTCGCGCGTGGAAATGTTGTGACATTGACTAGAGTGACAGGTGAGAAAAGTTACCTAACTGTTGTGTGTGAAAACACAGTCAGTTACATGAACCTATCCTTCCAGTGAATGTGGTATGTTTGTCACCGACACGTCCCGCTGGTTTAGCATCATGTTTCAGCAGAGCGGCCTACAGTTAGTCCGTGACTGCAGGTTAACCTTGGTCCAAGAATGATGCAACTCCCGACAGTAACGTGAAGTAGTGATGCAGTCTCCACTTGAAGACGCCATAATGTTTATGTGTTTAATTTTCTAAAAGTACTGTTAAACAGATGATTTTTGACTGCTTCTTCTTAACATCCTAGCTATGCTTACATTATTTTTACTTTGCATGTAGAAACAAAATAATGTCACAAAAACAGAAAACTGCTAGGTTCAAAATATTAAATTTGTAGCCCCCCTGATGCTAATAGTCAATTGTGTATCCTTTTTCCTTCATAACAACCAGCAGTCTTTTTTTTTTTTACCAAGTCTCTGACACATCTCCTGAGGAATCCAAGCCCATTCTTTTTTGACAAATCTCTCAAGCTCTTCCAGATTTCATGGCCTTCTGACATGGATCCTTGTCCTCAGTTCACCCCACACATTTTTAATAGGAATCAAGTCAGGGCTTTGTGCAGGCCAGTCATTAATGTTTACTTTGGTCTTCTGAAAGTAGTTCTTCCTTCCACTTTGACCAGATTCTCACTTCTAGATGCACTGAAGCATCCCCACATCACAGTACTTCCACCACCTTATTTCGCTCTGTTGGTGTTCTTTGGGTTGTTTGCATCCCCATTCTTTCTCCAAACATGAGCAACATCTCTATAGCCAAAGAGCTCCGATTTAATCTCATCTGACCAAAGGACGATTGATTAAAATTGATCAAATTTGTACCTTTTTTTAAGTTTAACATGTTTTGCATGATTTTACTGATCAATTGACACAATCAATCATACAAAACGTGTCAAACTCAGATAAAGTTACGAAGAGTTACCATGCCAACAAATTGAGCTGATAGAAATTGCTCACCCTCTGGTCCGCACATGCATCAGAATTTTTACAAAAAAGTGATAAAAAGGGATAATTGTCTTCAAGCTCCATATAAGCTGTACTGACCTCTTTCCTGTGATGACGATGTGCTTCCTTTGGTCCAAAAAGGACAAAATCTGTTGCAGTAAATCAACTTTTTTTTTTTTTTTACTTCTATTGGTCCTGACACTCTATTTGTATGTACTTATGTTACCTGTTATTAAGGAAGAAAAAGAAAGTTTAGGCAAATTAGAACTTTTTTATACAACTGTATAACTTTCTCGTAATAGTCTCATGTTTATTACACAGCTTGAGCTAATGTTAAAGGGTGCTAAATTGTAGAGTTTGTCTTTACAATGTTTTTGTGTTTATTTCTGTCTACAGGGGGGGCGTGTCCCCGTGGAACTCCCCATCACTCTTTCCATTCCAGCTCTGTATTGGCAAACAAACAGGACTTTTATGAGATATTGGGGGTCTCCCGCAGTGCATCACAGAAAGAGATTAAGAAGGCGTACTATCAGGTCCTTTATTCACGCTGCATCATCATATACATTGCACATGTGTTGATGGTAGGAGGGCTGGACATTCTCCTTACAGTGAAAGGGTCCAAGTTCAAATCCCATTGTAGCTGTGATAGGCTCCAGCAACCTTTGCAAACCTGCAAAAGACAAATCAGGAATAGAAAATGAATGGATGTCTACATAAACAAATTGCATTAAATTAAATACCTTTTTTTTTCACCGGATCTTTAACCTGCATGTTTGTTCTCCCCGTCTCTAGCTGGCAAAAAAATACCATCCAGACACAAATCCCAATGACCCAGAGGCCAAAGAGAAGTTTGCCAAACTCGCTGAAGCTTACGAGGTAAAAACATGTAAAGACCCACCCCTATGTAAATTATGTTTTCAATATTTTGTAACTTTTTTGTCATGAAGCAAAAAATAATAATAATACTTATATATAAAGGATTTACTGTTAAAACAGCCTTTCTGAGTACTTCTTTATTCAAATTGGGATGAATCAGGAGCAGTTGGGGAAAAAAAGCCATTTTAAAAAGCCTACTTTTGTGACAGTAACTGGATTGGGCGGGCCAAAGTCTCCCTGCTCGGCTCCATTCTGATGCATCCAGCTGTAGAAAAATAGATACATTAAGGTCTTTGTTTTCCTGTTCTGAGCTGCTATCTGGCTCAAAAACTGTACGGCGGGATAAATGCGATATTGCTCACCATTTTTGTTGCACTGCTAATGTTAGCTTGGGGTTGTGTGCTAGCAGGAGCGATTTTAAACAGAGGATGATGGGATATCAGCGGAGGCTTATTTCTGTGCCAACAGTCCTGCCCACATCTGATGAACTCCTGCTGCGCTGAACAAACAATTTTTTGAGTTTACCTAAAAACAGCATCATCATAAATAAGAGACCACTGGGAATGATTTTACAATAGATGAGAAGATGATTGGAATGGGTTATTATTTCATTATTTTTTGGAGTTACATTATGGGCTGGATGGCTCAGTCGGCTGGGTGCAGGACTGGCGCACAGAAAACGTGGTGTTCGCCTCCCGGGGCGTGTAATGAGCTAAAAATCCAGTGTGGGTACTTTGGCAAGACCCTTTGTGCTGCTGCCCATCTGGTTTCTCCCTGGACCTTGAAGATGCAGGGTTGAGTCTGGAAGGGCATCCGGCGTAAAAACTCTGCCAAACCACCTGTGGCGACCCCTGATGGGATATGCTGAGAGGGGAACAACATTTGGAGTCAAGTTATTTTTTCAGGTTTAGAAAAACTCTACAGAGTTGGTCTGTATTTTATTTTACCGAAGCCTCTAATCATTTATTATAGATACATGATATATGATATTTAAAAAAAACACTGTCATGTAACAACAGAGTGCAATAATTCTGTAATATTAATAATTAATAATAATAATAAGAATAATAATAATTAATAATATGCAATAATTCATGGTAATATTGGTTTTTGAAACCATTTTTCTTTTCTGTAAACTCTGATTTCAGTGTTGTTTCAGTTTGTTTCTCCGTCTTCATGCAGGTTCTGAGTGATGAGTTGAAGAGGAAGCAGTATGATGCTTACGGAGCCGCCGGCTTCGACCCAAACCGCGCTGGAGCTGGACAGCAGCAGTACTACAGGGCAGGAGGCTCCAGCATCGACCCGGAGGAACTCTTCAGGAAGATTTTTGGCGAGTTCTCTGGGGGCTTTGGAGACATCCATAACATGTTTGACCAAAGGCCTGAGGTAATATTAAAACAAAACGTTAAATTCCAGAACCTTAAAATATGACTTAAAACAACCTTTTTTCCTGTTTCTGTTTTTTGTTTACAGTATTTGATGGAGCTCACATTTACTGAAGCAGCAAAAGGCGCCAATAAGGAGCTGAGTGTGAACATCGAGGACAACTGTCCACGGTGTGATGGAAAAGGCAACGAGCCAGGCACCAAAGTGTCTCTGTGTCACTTCTGTAACGGCACAGGCATGGTGAGCTTCAGGCTGACGCGTGAAGTCTTCTTGTCTTGGCGGGTTGTGCTGTTGGTCAGAAAACATCTGCCTTTCCTCTTTGTCCTCCTGCAGGAGTCGATCAGCACCGGCCCCTTCATGATGCGCAGCACTTGCCGGCGATGCAGAGGGAAGGGGTCCATCATAAACACCCCCTGTGCTCTCTGTCGAGGTTCTGGACAGACCAAGAAGAGGCAGACAGTGGCTGTTCCTGTCCCAGCCGGTGAGTTCCTGCACTTGGACCAGGTTTTAGAAATCTGCCCTGAAAGTCTGAAATGATTGTGTCTTGGGGGGGGGGTTAGACTGAACATTTTGATGTATGGAAACCTGCTTTAGCTGCTGTTGATTGTAGTTTGTGTTCAGTAAATAGTTTGTTTTCTTGCAGGAGTGGATAATGGTCAGACGGTGCGCATGTCAGTTGGAACCAAAGAAATCTTAATTACCTTTAGAGTGAGTTTTTATTTTATTTTTGCTTTTTTCTAAATATGCATTTTTTTTTCCGAAAAATTTTATTGAAGTGATCGTTTTAGGACGGAGTTTTAGGGCCATCAAAGAAGAAAAAAAATCAGAATGAAGTCATTAAAATATGGAGGGAAAAAGTCAAACTTTTACAAGAATGAAGTCCTCAAATTATAGGAAAAAAGGCAAAAATATAAGAGAATAAAGTTGCACAATTATTAGAAAAAGGCAAAAATATAAGAGAATAAAGTTGTACGGCCAAAGTTGAGAGATATGAGAATATTAACATGTCAAATATTTATGCTTTAAAAAGTCACCTTTAAGAGGAATAAGTCATGCTTTTTCTAAGATAAAATGTTACATTTAGCTCTTAAAATGTTTCAACAAAGACGTTCAAACATGTTGCAGATAATTTAGAGAAATTGGATGGACATCACACTGCTCACGGAGCTCGCTCCATCTACTTTACTTTTTGTAAATGTACAATGTGATTTTCATGAAATTACAACTTTACTCTTGATAAAGAACCACTTTGTTCTTGTAAAATTGGGACTTTTTAAATAATAATTTTACTGTTTTATTTCCCAAAAAGTTGTTTTTTCCCCCTAATAATTGTATGTCTTTATTCTGACTCTTTTCTCCTTATTTGATTTCTGTACTTTTCCCCCCATGATTTTAGGCCTTTTTGTCCCTCAGGGTTGTATGACTTTTTTCTGATATATTTATTTATTTTACTTTCATGGTGTCCCCAACACTCCATTGTATCCTTTAATGTCACAAACTAACTTTACTGCAGCAGTACTGTCCTATAATGTAAAGTGGGAGTCACACCTGGACTCACAATACAGTTTTGCTGTAGATTAAAGGATTTTTGCCAACGTGTTCACAATGAACAGGTCCAGAAGAGCCCAGTGTTCAGACGGAACGGAGCAGACATCCACTCAGAGACCTTTATCTCTATAGCTCAGGCAATCCTGGGAGGCACAGCGACAGCACAGGGCCTGTATGAAACCATCAGTATAGTGGTGAGTACAGAGCAGCTGTGGAACTCAGTCATCTCAAGAAAGACCCTTATTTGTCCAGCATGTTTAAACATGTGAGGCTTATCAGCTACTTCATTAAGCATCCATCTGCAGATGTTTCATTGAAGTAAAATTCAAAGTTTGTGTTTGCAGATTCCTGCTGGTTGTGAAGCGGATCAGGTGATTAGGCTGCAGGGCAAAGGGATTCGGAGGATGAACAGCTTTAGTTATGGAGATCATTATGTTCACATCAAGATCAAAGTGCCGAAGTAAGACTCACACGTACTGTTGCTTTAAACACTTTAGTTACAAAACTGTAAAAGTTCTGTTCTCCGGAAAGCTTGGTGTGTTGTAATTCATTTGACCTAACACAATTTCTCTAGTGGCATTGATGAAAAATGAATGCAATGTCATTAAATATATAAAAAATTGAATCTGGAACCATTCTAATTAGTCACTCTTGATTGAAATGTGGTAGGAACTGTTTCTTACCTGGAAGAGCTTCTCTTTTTTTATCACTAATTGTAAGGAAAAAGTTGATGGGAAGAAGTTTTGCTCCATTTGCTCAAATGAATAAAAGAGAAGCACAACAAAACTGAGTGAATTTCATATGCTAGACAAGTAAAATTAGGAGTTGACTTAAGTCACGTATGTGTTTCCCACATGATGTTTTATTTGAACTTTTACTTTCTTAACCCTTTTAGCTTCATTTCAGACACACACACTAATTTTCTGCTTGATCTTTTGGGTCTAAACTGACTTGCATATTAAGAAGTTTACTTCCACTTTCATCTGTTTTCTGATCATGTCAGCCACTCAGGATGTGTTTTCGGCGTAATCACATTGCCATTTCTGACAGCTTACTCTATTACCCTAAGAAAGCATGCTGCAGATGTGTGTCATGTTTTGTGTACTATCAGGAACAGAGCAGTTGGGAATTTGTTTGATTTTTCAAAAATGTGTTTGTTGTGTATTACTGATTTGTAAAATTTGATTCTTGCAGGAAAGTGACGCAAAGACAGCGCTCTTTGTTACTGAGTTATGCAGAAGAGGAGACTGATGTTCAAGGAACCATCAATGGAGTCAGTCCATCAACAGGTCAGGGTCGAAGTTTAGCTCTATCATTCAGAAAAACTTTAAAAATGTTTCTTTATTCTGGATGGGTACATTATTTTATAGGCTAGAAGTGACATAAACATGTAATAAATAGTGAAAATGGATTTGAGAAATGTTTTCTAATTGTAAAAAAGTATGTCAGGTCAGATGGGCATCTCTTTGACAAAAATAGATTCACATAAAATAAAACCATCATAAGGGTGGTTTGGACTAAATCATAGACTGTAAAAACAATGGACGAAACCAGCCAACAGTGGTTGGTCCGAGTTGCTCGTAGTCATCGTATCCATGGCAATGGCGACAGTAGTTGCTATAGAAGCAATCATTCAGAGCGACTCGAACCAGTCACTCTCCACTGGTTTCAACACGGCGGCGCCCTTATCAGGAAGCAACGGTACCTCCTATTTGGAATGGGAACACGAGTAGGGAGGGGTTGAGCTGTCCACTGTGTTTACAGTCAATGGACTGAATAGAAAACATTTGAAGTCTGGTCATGAACTTAGTCAAATGCATGTTTCTGTCCAGCAGGGGGCAGCAAGCACCCAGGGTCTGGTACAAAGCATTCTACCTCTGAAGAAAAGCAAGAGCAGAAGGAGGAGGGAGGCTTCTTTTCCAAACTAAAGAAAATGTTTAGCTAACACTTGACTGCAGGTCTGATGGTTGTTGATTTCATTCCAGAAACACATTCATCTACTGCTTTCTTGGATTGTCTTTGCTCTAATTTTGCTCTATATTTCCAGATTAAAGGGAGAAAAACGCACAAAGAAATGAAAAGTAGAGAGAAAAACGCACAAAGAAATGAAAAGTAGAGATGAAATAGTTCCACCACCTGAGCCTCCAAGCTGCCTGTCACAGCAAAGAAAGAAAGGAAGGAAGGAAGGAAGGACGGACAGCCATAGCACGTGTGGACTCGAGTTGAAGCTAAAGTGGGCAAATGGGTCTTGAAGGTGATGATTTCCCCTACATGCAAAAGGGCCTGTGGCCACAGAGATGTCTGCTTGAGGAACTCATGAGCCAAACAGTTACGGAACAAAGTGTTTACCTGCTTAATGTCACCTAAACTAGTTTGTTTCTGAGGTAAATCTCTACCTGATGAGCCTATAAAATGGGAGAAAAACACTCAGATTAAAGTTGTCAATAATAACCGATATTTCTTTGATAAAAATGAACAGTTTTAACACACGTGAAGTGTCTCTTTTTTGTATGTATATACTATTTACGTGTTAGACACTTTTATTCTGTTATAAAAGGTGTAATGTGGTCTTAAATTAAACAGATCTAAAGTTTTTTTTTCCTTCTTCCCTAGTTCTTTCTGTGCTAAATTCAGAAAAAAGCAGGATTATTAAGGCCTCATATACAGTTTCGGCTGAGAGTAGGATTTATTTTCCTGTTCCTGTATTGATGTTATTGATGGTTTATCATTTAAAACGTCAAAAAATACTTTGATTAATAAGAGTCTGTGGCATTCAAACAATGTAAAGTTTTGAGAAAAGACGTCAAAAAGGTGGACAGATGTTCCTCTCAAAGTGACATAAGTATTTGTGCTGACAATGTGAGCCACAGAAAGAATTCAGTCTCTTCTTGTTGGCACTATTAGATTTTATTTGTTAGCTGGAGAAAAGCTTTTTTTGTCCCATGTTTATTTCTCTGCTTTTTGAAAGACATGTCACTTGGTGGTTTTGTCTGTCTTTTTCTGCGCCTTGCGCGTGACCGCGGTCAGGAAACAGAAGCTGTAGTGGAACTGCAGCACGTCGCACACTTTGGACCAGAAGTGTCCGGTGAGCCTCTGGAAGAGCCAGAGGTTCGAGAGCCGGTGATCCAGCAGCTTCAGCCCCACAAAGCCCGCGCAGGACACCATCGCCTGCAGAAGGTGCAGCCGGGAGCGATCATCCCCGTACCACACCTGCACGCGGACTCCTTTATACACCGCAAAAGTCACGTGACAAACCAGAGTCGCCTCGAAGCCGAGTTCGTGCGCAAGCGCGAGGCCGTAACTGAGGACGGAGCACAGTTCCAGCGCCGCCGCTCTCCATACGCGCCACCTCTGCGGCAGGTCTTCTATGTAGAGGATCCAAACAGGAACCCAGGCGAAAATCGGTAACGTCACCCACTGATCCAGCACGGCGGGGGCGCGCTGCAGCGTAGCAAGGCGCGTCCACTGCACCGGCGCGTAGCAGATGGCCATGAGAGCGAACACCTCCCTCAAATATCGACTCTCTTCGGTTTCCTGGATGCTCCCGCCCCATAACAGCCAGTATAGTCCCACGAGGAAGTAACCCACGTTAACTAGACAGTTACACGGCATGGCCAAGAAAGCTGGCAGGTAGTCCAGCCTTTGCTCTGCGTAATGCTCATAAGTCAGGTCAACGTGAACGTCACTGAAAAGACTCGTCCTCGACAGGCCGGTGATGATCACCAATGGTATCACGACATGCAGCAAAGCCGACCTCATCCTGAAAATGAAGAAAAAGTACTGAAGACTGGAGACATGTGCAACTTTGTCCAGGATCTAAAGTCCTCATTCTTTTCTTCCGGGGTTTTAAACCACGTGGTTTCAGCTCAAAGTTTTTGATTGGCTGAACAGACACCCATTGTTTTTGCTACTGTTGTGATAAATATATATCAACATTTTTTATTAAACATAAATAAAAATAGCATGTTTTGTTAAATATAACAAAATGTACAACTTTTGACAGAGGTCACATGACTGCCTTTCAAAATAAGACACTGGGCCACATAGGATCCTCTCCCTGCAGTAAATGTAGTTGCAGCCTATACTAATGTCAGCAGAGATGAAAAAAGAAAAAAAAGCATACAGTTAATTTTGTTGGTGCACCTCATCCACAAATGCATAAACCTGTGACCCTAACATATTTTTCGGACCATAAACTGCAGTTAAATTCTTTACATTTTTGAAAAATAGACTGTTCTCCTTATCCTGCGCAGCCTCGAGTGGAAAAAGCTTGACGTTACAGCTGAGTCAATTTGTTTGTCTAGTCTCAGCTCAGAATCCATCGTCACTCCTAAATTTATTGAATGAGGCCCTTGTGGCTACATGGTTAAGCAGCTCGAAAGATGCATGAAGTCAAAGTTATCCTACTGTTGCACTCAATAGTCGGGAATACTACAAACATTTGACTTTTTTTCCAATCAGAGAGCCACAATGGAGGGCTAAAAGAGCCACATTTGGCTCCGGAGCCTCAGGCTGCAAACCCCTGCATGATTTTGATAGTTTTATTGAAATGGAAATAAGCAGTTCATTTAACAACTTGTTACTACCATTGTAACAAACATGCAAAATGTTTAATGTGTTTATTGAACTGTGCTAGTGTACTCAGCAATTTCTTGGAGCTGTGATGGTGGATAAGCGCTAATCTGACGTCCAGCAGTATGTTTTGAGCATTGCAACGCGATTTAGGTTTGACAATTCAAATATTTGAACTTTGGCGAGGTCAACGAGTCGCTTCAGCCAATCAGGGACTCAGCTTTAGTCATGTGATATTTTCAGTGACTCGATCAGTGAGTAGAATACAAATCCCATATGGCTGATCAATGTGAGCGTTCTTGTCCTGAACTCCCATCCATTTTCCTAACCCACCGTTTCCCTTTTATGGCCACGGGGTTGCCAGAGCCTGTCCCGGGTACTGGCAGGCAAAGGCAGGGTACACCCCAGACAGGTCGCCAGTCTGTCACAGGGCCCACGGGGCTGGAGCGATCACACTTACTACCCCAGCTTCCGTGAGCCCTATTTCCTAGTTTTTTATGTGTTAATTGGTTAAAATGTCTAATACTTTATGTGTCAGGAAGATCTAAATAGTAAATTGCATGAAATAATTTAGCAGGGAACAATCTGGGACTAAATAGAATAATATTATGAGTAGAACTTTCTTCAATACAATACAGATAGATTTTCGGTATAAAACAGTATTATTGCTTTCAGAATTCTGCTTCATTCTGTTGAATAAGTATTTGCAGTTCCAAAATTAAATATTACCTCCAAGCAACAATTCTTAGACATTCCCTGAACAGTGTAGCATTCAAATCCATCGTCGCGTTATTTTCAGAATGGACAACAAATGCGTTTAGAAAACAACAAATGGCTTTTGTGAGATTAGGAAAAAGTGAGGTTAAGAAAAAACACTTCACCACAGTCAGTCAAAGGCTACTACATTTTGGCCATTTGTTTCAATAAAGTACTTAAAGACATAAATTAACCTTCCCAAACAATAAAGGCCAAACGCTATTCAAACCCTTTGCTTTACAAACAGTGAAAAGCTCCTGTCTGCCAATCAAGTGTAGCTGATGTGTTGGTTGCTGGGAGTAACTGGGAAAAGTTAGATGGAAGTTCTAACGGATTTATGAGACAAATAGCGCCACATCTTGACATGAACATAACACATAGACTCAAAGGATAATTAGGCCTGCAATTGGCTTTTTTTGTTCAGACGGATAATTGTATTTTGAGCGCAGACAATCACTACGTAGCTAAAAAGTTTGTGAATAGTTTGTGACAGGAAGCGTGTCTTGCATTACGGAGATTTAATACTCCTTGGGCCTAAAAGCAAATGATTCAAATGGAAAGTAAACGTTAGCTTTTTCATCAGAGTAATGGGTTTTATTGTAGAAGAGAGCACAACAACCGAGATGTGTAAGCTTTGTTTCAGATGAGTTCCCAGGGTCTTCAACAGGGGTACTCCAGGTTTTTAGACAGGCTCAAGGTGTCCCGTTTATCAAAAAAATTAATTCATTTTTTTGACAAGTTAGTTAGTAAAATTAGAACAAGATATTTTTCATGTTGTAAGTATGATAGTATAGTTGAGTTAAAACAATTTTCTTAATTCTAAACGCAACAAAAATGTTTGTGTTTACTTTTATTTAGAAAATATGGCTTTTCAGTAAAAGGCACCAGACTTTCAAAGCTCATAACTTTGCCAAAGTCTGATGTTATTATGAAGGACCTAGAAATGCAATCATCTTTACTTCTTTTTTTTATTTCTTCATTATAGTATCTTCTGCCATTTTGGCGATTAATTCCTTCTACAATTTTTCAGCTATTTTAACTATTCAACTACTAAAATGTTTAGCTTTTTCAGCTTTTTCCAGCTATGGCTTTTGGTCCTTCAAATCTTTGAACTTTTCAAGATATTCAAGGATTTTTGCCTCCATTGAAATACACGGGGAATCCTTGGTGCAGAAGCTTGCTGGTTCGAGACCCAGCTCTTATTATCCTTTAAGTTTCATTTTCTTTCAGCTATACAGCATTCAACCCTGGATTTTCTTCTGGAAATGCAGCTCCTTCTAGTTAATTCATTAATTTGTTTTATTAATTTTATTGAATTATTTTAATTCTATGAAATGTCTTGGATGTGTGTAACTTTTTCCTCTTGACCAGAACTCCCATGAAAAAGAGATCAGTGGATCTCAATGGAATTTTTTTCTATAGTTAAATAACAGTGAAATTAATAAAACATTATACAAAATTAAATCCTTATAAATAGAGAATGAAATGGGCTTCAGTGTGGGGCATTTTCAGTGATTAAAACCCAATATAATTACTTATTTTTTTATTCTTTCATGAATAATAATCATGTATTTTTTAATTCTAAATATCTTGCGGTGATGTATGGTCAAGCCTACTGTTTATCATACTGGCGCATTTGGATGATGTACAGTAGTTATCAAAATCATTCACAGCTTTCATTTAGATGTCATCAAAAAATGAGATGAACTAACCTTTAAGGCACAGGATCCAAAGGTCAAAATCCAGTTTTGCTGAGTTTCTGGGCAGGATTTTATTACACTTAATCTCCCTACATTTGCCTTAAATGACCTTGTTTTGACACCTTAAGTTACTGCAACCTGAACATAAGTACACATGTCCTGCATGTTTTATCTTCTCTGATACAAGTATTTCATTCCTCCAGGTTTTCAAGGAAGTTTCTACCCCTGGCGTCAGAATGTCATAAAATGTAATGAGGCAACCAGGCCACAAGGGGCAGTGCAGCATGCAGCAGGTTTGGTTGTCTCACCCCTCACTCAGAGAAACTAGTGTCCATTTTGCTGCATTCTGTCAAGGCTTCTTGAATTTACCAAGAAGTGGAATCTAGGCTGTGATGTGGTGATATGGCAGGTTTTTCTTATTCATTTCTTTCTGGCAAAGTTGTTCCAAGCAGTAGTGGATGCAGTTGTTCCCAGACAGAATCCGGCTGGGAAGGTAAGGTTTGGTTCATTTAGGTACTTCATGGAGGACAGCTGTGTTTATAAACCTCACCATGACCACAAAGGAAAACTCGGTGTGTTCTTAGTTTTTGAAAGAAATAGTAAAAGCGTGTGTTTAAAGTGTGCAGAAAACGATGCTTGTTTTACTTTAGATTGGGGAAAAACACATTTAAATGTAAAATATTTTCCAACAAGAGTGCCTGTTTGTCCTGCTGAAGATCTGTTGCTGATTCGTTTTCTGTCTTCTTAATAAATGGTATAAATAATCAAAGAAGGGCACAGAGTCCTAGTAATAGTTTCACAAGTATTGGGAAGACAAAAAGGTGTGCTTGGTGACATTGACAAAAGCTCTCCTGTTCTGTCTGCATCAGTGTTTTTTTTTTTTTTTTAGTATCACAAACATTTTCATGGTCTGTAGACCCACTTTCAGTCAAAGCATTTTTGGAAAAACCCAGTCTGATGTCAACATTCCTGCTGTCCCTTACAAAAAGCTCTGGTCAAATGTCATGCACCATAATCAAGTGGGTGGTTGAACACATCAGAGAGCTGCAGTTTGTGTGCATCCAGCAAGTTGTTACATGTTCTTGTTGGGCTAAACATAAGAACAATTTAATTTCTTTTAGTTCTAACTGACACGAAGAAAGTCTGTTACTTGAAATAACATTTAATGAGTGATTAGGAGTCTTTTCCACTTGTTTGTATTTCTGTGCACAAAGAAGAGGTCAGATCCCACTTCTGTTCTTTCAGCCTATTAAAATACAGTCAGTGTTAGACCTGTCTAAATACAAAAAAAAAAAAATGAAAAGAATCCTGGCTTCAGTCAGGGGAACCACCTCAAACTGTTAGTGCTAGCTGGCAGAAACAAGGAAGGAACAAAAGAGATCAACTTACACTTCATTTGTGTAACCAAGTAAAAAGTGTTGCCTATGAAGTAACAAAAGATGACAATTAGCCAAAAACATAATTTGGCCTCTTTGAGAGACCTTTTCTTTTTCATTTCTCGGTAATACTGCAGTAGCAACATGGATTGTTGGTGTTCCTCTGGTGAGGAAAAAAACTATAGCCATGTCGAATTCTCTCCCTTACAGCCTATAGACAGTACAGTGCAATTCTAATTAAAATGTTTACTATTTCTTATTAATTTTGCCAAATATGACATCACCTATTTGCTAAGGCAAAAACCTAATGCACTTTATGAAGACCATTTACATATCCACTTTGTTCTGATGATGAGATCTTGGATGATTTATAAAAGAATAAAGGTACATTTTTTAAACAAAAAGTTGTTCAAGCGCAATGCATTATGGTATAGATTCATCAATCTATTGAGCATCAATCCACACAAGTATTTTTCTGAGACTTCTGGGAAAATTTCCAGGGCACTGGATTTTTGAAATGTTGATTCAGACACTCCTAAAAAAAAAGGCAAACAACCTATAGTGCACTAAGAGTGAGTGAAATCGAACACAACTGATTTAAAGTCCTACTCGAATTATCTTTTGATCTACTTTAAAAAGCTTTTTCAGCAGTCTTTTTATTATGTTTACGATGTTTTCATGCAAATTAAAAAGTACCTGTGTCACTTTCTAGGACAGATTCTGCAGAGTGGCAGGAGTTCATTAGAAATTCACCTCTGAGTTGTGGGCGGGACAGTCAGCGTGGAGTAATCCTGCTCTCATTTCCCATCATCCAGTTGTTATACTCTCTTGCTACCTTACAGCCCCTCACAACCTCAACAGAACATTACAGAAACAACAAAAATGGTGAGCTATATTGGAGTGATCCAGCCATACAGTTTGGAGCTAGATGCCAGGTCAGACAAGGAAAACAGAAATGTTCACAGATCTATTTGTCTGCAAGTGGATGCTTCAGAATGGAGTGGAGCACGGAGCTTGTGGCCCACCCAACGTAAAAATTTCAATCTTTTTCAAACAGCATTTTTTGTGTCTTCCTGATTCGGAACAATTTAAATAAAGGAATACTTAGAAATGCAATTTAAAGCTTAGTTTTCTTCATTAATGTCTTCCATCATAAGAAAGATGCCACAAGAGCATAATAAAAACACCAAGAGAAATAATTTTCATTGGAGTGGGTCTCTTGAAAAAAACACTGCAGAGTAAAAGTGAGCAAATAACCTACAAACAGTTACTAAGAATGCGGGTTTAATGATAATACAATACAAATACAGCTTGCTAAGCTGTATTTGCATTGTCCTTTAAAGGACAAGCTCCATTTTTTGGTCTACCTTATTCTCGTTTTTGAATGAGTTTTTGAATCCAAAAATCTTGGATGCATAAAGACTCCTTCCATTGTGTATTTTAAGGGTGCAAAAGCAAAGGCAAGAGTGAGTAATGCAGATCAGATTCCGAAAGGGAAAATTCAGATGGAGCAACATTGGCATGCAGGGGGTGGAAAGGACAAATCTGCACCAAGTAGTGATTCAGCTCACATATTTCTAATCTAATAGAAATATAATGTGGGCGTGTGTATTTCTGTGTGTTTAAGGCTAAACAGTGACACTGGTTCCAGCCTGTTTCCTATTTCCCCTAAATCAGGGAAATCTCTCATCCAATTTCACCCTCCCCTTCCTTCAACCCTCATTCTCAGATAATTGGGGGTCCAGATCACTAACACATGTATGTGTGTAGAGACTGGTGTGTATATGTGTGCGCTTTTATCCACATTTGTATATTTCTGACCATCCCAGGGGTAAAAGAGATGGTTTTTACCTCCATGACTATTAAAAGATTGACCCCATATTTAGTCTCAGATTACCAGATTGCTGAATGTTTTCCATGTGCTCTTCCAATGTCAGTGCTCTGAGCTTTGACCTCAGGCCTACTCTCACACTGCCACATAAACACACTGAGGGAGAAGAAACAAATAGGTGACCTTGTGATTGGTAATGCTTTTCTGATTGTTCTCATTTTTTATAACTTAGACAGAGTGGCCTCTTTTCCCTCATATTATTTTTGTTTTGTGTAATTGTGCCAAGAAAAAGGCTCTCTGGGTACAGACCACTTTCATGCAAAAAAAACCCCACACTGCCTGATAGGTTTTCATGTTAAGAAAAGATGTAAGTTGCAGAAAGGATAGCAACTGTGTGCCTGAATTATGTCCTATTTTTAACAAAAAATAAGCATCAAAATACAGTTTGACATTGGTTCCTGACTTTTTGCCACAACTAAAATCACTAAAGGGAGTTAACATGAAGGTTTGCTGAATGAATTCACAGAGCACTGACAGGGTACTGAAGTCAAGACTCCAGCATGTGGTGTAGTTAAAGATTGTCTCTTATCCTCTCCCACCTACAACTATTCTACTATGCTGGATTTTGTTGCCCTTAAGGCAAACAGGTCTGAAAAACAAAGAAAGCCACAGTGGTATGACCAACTGCAGTCACTCAAGGCAAGCATAGGAAGTTAAAACTGCTGTTTTAGAGTAGAGTGGTGCTTTTTAGGCTTTCAGACTAATTGCAGTAATAGCACAATTGCACAAAACGTACTTTATTGTTGTACCACAGAGAATTTTGCTGCTTCTAGCAAGGCTTTAGTGCATTGTGATCACAGTAGAAGCCAGTTTTCTCCTAAACTGTTATTATTATGTATTTGAATTTTGAAAACAATTATTGGACATTTTTGGTTAAGCCTTAGACACGACTGTCCCTTAAGGGTGGATACAAAATGCCTGCGGGCAAAAAATGTGCAAAGCTGTATGGGGCACAATGGCATTCCACATGAAATATTAAGATTACAGACGGCTCGGTGGGCCAGAAGAGCAAAAACGTTCATGCACATTTTTGTCTATGGGCATGCTGCAGGTAACATGATGTGGCAAACACTTATACAATACACAAGGGTAAATAATCGGCAGGTAGGTGAAATCCATCGTGTTGTACAGATTTTTGATGTTTTCTATCCCCCTAAACCCTGTTAGTGCAGTTCATATGATAAGTGCATAACTGACTGTAAGAAATGAGGAAAATCAACAGAGTGTAGTTTGTGTGGTCACATATCTTGTGCACACCCATGCATGCAGCATTTGCACACGTTCAGTAAATTGTGGTGTAGGGGCACCATGCAACTGCATCACCTGTAAGTCATAACTGCTTGCAACTTATATTATCTTTAAAAAAAATCATGACACATTTACAATGATTACAATATTGCCAGAAAGTGAATACCTTATGACAGCGTAGTGCTCTTATTAGTACTTTAATCTTGTCATTTCATTGTTTCAAAGAAACGCAGACAATTTGATATGAGCTGTGACGTATTGTCATGGTAACAGACACAGAGCTTGCACCAACTTTGGCTGTAGCGGCTAAGTAAAGTGATATGATGATCGTCATAAAAAAATTCACCTCTTACCGTTTATTTTTGTCGAGATGATGAAGCAATAGTTTGTTTCAAAGAAACAAAGTCTAAATAGCTCAATTCCTCCTCGTCTCGGTGGTCGTCTTTAGATTCTTTTCTATCTTATTTTTCTGCTGCATCACACAGTTCAAAATGACAACATTAACCGAACAGGTTACATTTCACTAAGAAATCTGTTGTCTTTTCTATCTATTATCTTGCTGTTGTGATAAACTATGGGGTAAAGTATGACAACCTATGTGTTGTTGTTTTTTTTAATATTAATAATTGGAATGCCAACTGCCGTTTAGGCCAGCGCAGTGATATACAGAGAACATTTGGGTCATTTGGAGTATAAATTAAGGTATGTTGACACTTAATTAAATTAAACTGTTGCAGTGAAATGAAAATTATGTTTTGATTGTTTTTCTATTGATTCATGTATCGCAATTGATATCGTTATTGCAATAATGATCACTAATATAGCATATCGCGAGTTTTCCTTAAATTGTGCAGCCCTAACTCATTCCTTTTTTAGTCCACACCTTCCAACTTGTATTTTGCTCAACCGGTGTAACAGTTATTGTCATAGTATAATTGTTGTGTTTTTGTTTTGGGCTTTATTTACAGATTGTTTTCTATTTAATTCATTGTATTTTAAAAGAAAACCTTCCTGCTTACCCGATTGTTCACCTGATTGTTCACATGTGTCTTTATAACATATCGTATCTGTGGCATTTCTTTCCGTCTCTTTTTTCCGGAGCCCTGGAAATGACATTGAAGAAAAAAAGTTGTTCCTTCAAATTAGTATTTTGCACGCACAAATTGCTATTTTGTGGCCTCAAATTAGTATTTTATTTGCATTTTGTGCATACAAGATAGTGACTTGTGCAAAGTGCTAATTTGAGGGAACGATTCTACTTTTTTTAGATCTCATATCTAGGGTTCCGAACTTTTTAGAGGTTGTCTTGGTTTGTAGTTTTTTTTATTGTACTGCACATGCATTTTCAGGTTATACTTCTGCCCTGTTGTATTTTTTGAGTTTATTGCAGCTTTTTGGATAATGTACACCCTGTGCACATTGTGTTTTTTTCACAAAATTGATTTAATGAACAAAACTGACTAAATTTGAACTTAAAAAAATACAATTTAACAATAAATTATTTATTTGCTCTTCAACCTCCCAGTAATCAAGTTCAAAAACAAAAAAATCGTAACAAACTAATACCAACTATCATAAACTTTTTTGTAGTAATATTATGATGAGCAAAACACAAAATGTGTAAGAAGATCCTTAAAACCAAAGCAGATGCTTGAGGATTTACATTTCCTGTTGTCATCATAATTAGAGGTTTGCATTTGGCATTTCTTTTTGGTCTTGTGTTTTATTTTTAATTTTACTGATAGAATTAAAAGTTCAAAGGAAAGACAGTGGTTTTCACTTAAAAAGAAAAAAGTTACTTTCTTTCACTGATTTAGATGTTCATTTTAAATAAAGCACTAGGGATTCTTAAAAAGGGATGTATTTATTTAAATAAAGCATTAAATAAGCTCTTGGGTTTAAAGACTATCAATTTATCTATTTTGGTGTTGAACACTGCAGTGTTTCTTTCCTGTCTTAAGTGAAACGTGCCTCTCTAACCAAGATGTTCAAGTCCTGCCTTGGGAGCGGATGAGAATCTTCCTCAATGTGCTTCCTCATTGTCTTTAATTATGTGAGCACACAGAAATAAGTGGTCTATAATTACTTGGAATGGAAATAGAGCCACTTAGTGCCACTCTAAACTGTTACTGAGGACAAAGGTATCAGGCGGCCCGTAAAAACACAGCTCTGTTACTTTCTCATTTGGACTCTGAACTCTGTCATTTGGTGGTCAGGCATGGATACATGTTTAAGAGGCTGACAGGGACACAAGTTCACCTCCTCGGCACCAAGAAAGAAGCCTTCAAGCTTGAGTGTTCAGACCAAAGACTTCAGGTGCTTTTTAAGTAATGTGAGTTGAGGTCAACAGGGTCCTGCTCTCTTTTTCCTCTCCTGTCAGTTCTACCGCAGATGTTTTACTTTGTGACACATCTGCACATTCAGCACACATGTCATTTGGGTGAAATGTAATCAGATGTTGACATTTGACCAGGCTTGAGGTTTGGAGAAGGCTTTTTGCTTAAAAAAAGGGGGGAAAAAAGCAAATTAACAGAGACTTTACAGATTTTACTTGACATCTTTTGGTACAATATCTGACTCAGCACCCCTCCCCCCCCCACACACAGGGGTTTATATTTTTTTGTATAATCTATAATCTACATTTTCTCTTAAGAATTGTTAGATGTCTGGCACTTGCTTTCCACTTTGTGACCACAGAATTGAAATAAAGATTCTTGATAGGTGTTACTGCTCTCAAATTATGCATAATTTTTTTTTTGTTTTTCAAGATAGATTTGAACCTATCAAAAGAATCAATCTAGGTAAGACAGTATCGCAAATATTGGTTGAAACTAAACATACAAACAAGATTATGTTTCTACAATTTGTAGTGAAAAATAAATATCTAGATTGTATCTATTTATGGAAAATTATAAACCTTAAAGTGTGTCAGCAAAGTGCACTAAACTGCACAAATGCGAACCAAAAGGAGAATTTGCTGAGGATAAGAGCTCCAGTACATCGCTCAGCTTTTCTCTTTTTTTTAGAGCTTTTTTTAGGTTTTATTTTCTTTTTCTTTTTTTAGGCTTTCTTTTCTTCAATTTTTTTTGTCTTTAGTTCTTCGGCAACAAGAAAGTGATGCTTGTGCGACAGATTACTGATTTGCTTAAGTCTTGTTTTAATCCCAAGTGTTCCCTGTTTTAAAGAGTGTTTTTAAAATGTGAAACTGATGGGTTGTTTTCGCTCTCTTGCCAGTGCTTCCATCTGTACTGTCCTTTTTACTGGGTACCTTTTGGATATACATAAGGGAGAATAATCATAACACTGGTCCATCAGTGCTGCTTTTTCTGTATTTTAGACTACTACTAAATCTGAACCCAACTTTTAAAGACGGAACACTAGGATTGTTTATAATTGGATGAAATCGTTTATTTTATTATCCTTTTCACTGGCTTATATGTTGGCATCAACATCTATTAAAATTTTAACAGTTGCCAAAAAAATTATCATTATCTAAAATAATAAAATACACATGTAAACACATCCATTTTGCAGACGGAGCGTGATTCTGCTTGATCTACATTTGTTTTCATTCGTCTTTTGGTTATTCTCCTGCGTCTCTCCTATGGTCAGCTGTGTGTGATACTTTTGTGTCTGAAAGCAAACCTCTGCTATTTCACTCTAGCAGACGTCTCTATAAAAGGTGAACATTTTGCTTTTTCAGCAGGGGGGAGACACAGGGCTTGTGCCTGTAATTAGTGTCTGTGCCTCTGCGTGTTTGGCTAGACTTAAAATGACCACAAATGACCCGAAAACACACACATTCTGAAATCATTTAGAGTTTTGTTTAGCGTCACGTGCATGCGCCTTACTTTAACTTAGCTAGTTGGGCTATTTTTATGGAATGTTTATCAAAATAGCCAGGGATCCTGGTCAATATGGCACTTGCCAGACACTTAGACCATGAGTCACAGACTGAAGTTAAAGGCCGAATTGGAATTCTTCTCCTACCCCCACAGCTTCTCCCTACCCTTCCAATTGTAGGGGAATTTGGAGTGGTAGGGTTGTCCGCCATAGTTTTTTAAGGGATGCCGAGCCCTCTAATGCAAGGGTGTTCCGCCTCTCGCTGTGCCACGGAGGAGAATCGCTTTTCTTCACGTGGGTGTGCACTGATGCACAGAAGTTTACACAGTCAAAGAGTTAGATGTCTGGTTGGCCTTAACAGCAAAACGTATTACTGAAGAGTTAAACTTCTTCAAACTTTATCAATGAACATTGCTATTTTATTCTTGATGAACTGTTTAAGACAGGGGTGTCAAACTCATTTTGGTTCGGGAGCCACAGGATTCAACTAGTCTGATCTCAAGTGGGCTTTACCAGTAACATAAAAGCAAAAGAACCTATGGTCAGCTGGTTATCTGTAGCTTTGTTTTTTTGTTTTTTTGTTTCTTCTCAGTTAGAAAAATGCCTCATACAACAAAGTAGCCTAATCACTTATTATTAAACATCGATTGAAAGAGGCCAATGTATCTAAAATAAAATGCATTTTACTTAAAAAGAATTGGTTTGTTCAATTTCATACAGACGGAATACTTTACATTCCGATGTATTGTCTGAAGCAATCCCAATAATAAACCCTCACATACAGATCCTCACGGCCTTGAAACAGGTGAATCCACACAAGGCGACGGGACCGGACCATGTCTCACCAAGGGTTCTGAAAGCTAGCAGAGGTATACACAAACATCTTCAACCTCTTGCGATCGCAGGAAACGGTGCCCCGAATCTTCAAGTCCTCCGTGATCGTGCCTGTCCCAAAGAGAACACATGTCACAACAATGAACGACCTGATACCCGTGGCTCTCACCCCTGCAGCAATGAAATGCCTGGAAAAACTGGTTCTGTCACACATAAACTCTCTGGTCGACGAATCAGTAGAACCCCACCAGTTCGCGTACCGCCCCAACAGATCAGCAGAAGACGCGGTGGCCCTGGCACTTCACTCCACCCTGCAAAATCTGGACACCAAGAACACATACGCCCGGATGCTGTTCTTGGACTACAGCTCAGCCTTCAATACCATCAGGCCCCTGAAGTTGACTAAAAAACTCGCAGAACTGGGAATACCAACACCCCCCAGAAACTGGATTCTGGACTTTCTCACTGAGCAACCACGGGTGGTGAGGATGGGAAAGAAGGTTTCTGCTGAGCTGACAGTCTGTCAGGGTCGGGTGGTGGACACAAACGCAGGACGCCAGCGGATACGTATAACTCGAATTTAATTGACTATTCTCGTGAGAGTACAAACAAACGAAACGATCCTGTGACAATGACTGGGCGGACAAAGAATATATACAGTGACTAAGGTAGAAACAGGTGTGTAAACAGGTGAAAACAATCAATGAAGGTAAAGACAACGAGTGTAACTAGTGACCAGAACCGGAAGTGTCAAAATAAAACAGGAAGTGAATCAAAACCAATAACGGCTGCCCTGGCCCCTCCTGGTACCTAACACAGTCAGCACAAAAACCTTGAATCTCTTGAATCTTGAAACTCAAGAGGACGCTACAAAAGAAAATGAAACACCCTGCCTAAAATGTAAATGTGCAAATCAATGAAAAACTAAACTTGCAAACATTTGTGAACATAACAAGAAATTGGAGTTAACCTCCCTTTCTCTCCTGAAACTTCACCCGGCCATCAATATCGGGATTCAGTTCCTGTGCTACAACACATTCCACTGTCGTTCAAGTGTGCAAAACACAATGAAATGTCAAAAAATATTTACCTGGGTTGCTGCCTGAATTTTGTGGCAACACCTGGATTCTTCCTGACCTTTGATGGGGCCCCACCAGAGTGACATCACAAGACCAGTTCACCCCAACATTGTCCAGGACAGTAACTAGAGAGCTGACTATGTCATCAGCTGTTGTGTCCATCATAGAAACCAACTCAAGAAACTCCGCTCTGACAGTCTCTTCAACACCTCTAATAAAAATGCACAGTTGTGCAATATCTGTGATGTCGGTGCTTTCATCAAATAGTGACCGAAAATGCAATAAATGACTGGATTCAGTCATTTGACTGCCCGTCTCCTCAGAAATGTATCTGCAATTGCAATCCTTGACAGACTCATGTTGGCAAAAGCCAGTGGCTTTTGGGGGAACAACACTTCTGCAGCCTTCAGCACTTTTTACCAAGTTCACCATCTAAAATAATTTAGATGTTAGCACCGACTTGTTAGCAATAAGGTAGCTGTCACTGCTCCATCACTGACGTCACAGCTGCAGTAAATGTGTATGGTGATTTTTGCAGTCCAGGTAATAGTTGATAAATATTCTCTTTTCTTAATTGCCCTTGCAAATGCTAAAACTTTTCCTTAAGATCAGCTCTAATTCTTTTTATAAACACTTTAGCCAACCCAGTTTAAAGGAATGGCAGGAGTCCAACCAATATGGCTAGACAGTGTATTCTTAAATGCTTAGCCTCTGTCTTAACTTTAAAATTAGTCCAGCCTTTCAAGTTCTAAAACCATGCCAACAAACTGAAAACAGCTAAAAATCATCTTGACATGTTTCTACTGTTTCTAAAGGAAGCAAACCAGAGAGGGAACTCTAACACCACAGCCCTTTCTACATACAGACCACAAATGAAGTGAACAATGTTCTTCAGAAACTGAGTCCATCATAAGTGTAACCAAAACAAAAACACTCGCAAAACTTTGTAAAATACAACATTAGTGTCCCTACTATGAAATTTAAGCTCCATTTAAAGATGTGCAACTTAAATATAGATTACGTAAATGTCTGATGGATGTATAAAAAGAACAAAGAAAAATGGATGAGAGGACTAGGGCTGCATGCTAGACACAGAGGGGGGGGCTTTTATTTTTTCTCGTGTTGTAACAGCTGTGGCTGAAAAGAGAGAACGGTTTCCTCACATATTTACATATTGGAGCGATGGGCCTTTATGTAGTAAAAGTGCTGATCATCAGAATTGCAGGAAAGAGAAACACACACAACACAGAGACACACAAGTGTTTGTAATTTGTTTATACACTTTGTGCACATTCCAGCAACTCCCAGCGCTGGGACATTTTACACTTTGTAAATGGAGTGTGCAAGAGCCATATTTCAATTAGAAAGAAAAGAAAAAGAAAGACCAACTCTACATCTGCAAGCGTTGACTGATGAAAAATTATGCCGTATTCCGTTAACGGTTAACGTTTCTTGCTGCAATCAAGAGATGTGAAAGCGAGATCTCCCCAAAGTCGTAACACAGATCTCTAAACATGCACTGCTTTTTTACTTTTGAAAAGCACCAGGAGATTTGGTCCAGTTTGCCTTTTCACCTCTATTTGAGGGTTATTTGCTTTTCTAAAGGCTACACAACAATGGGAACTGTGAATTTTGTAGTACATATATGTTCATAGAACCAAGGTGATTCAAAGTAATGAAAACCATCTGTTGGCCTTTTTTTTTTTTTTTTTTTTTTTCAGAAATACCTGAAGCAAAATGCCCAGAATTCTGAAACACCAGGCGGTGATTAAATTTATGCTCAACCTGGAGCCATTTCCTTCTAACAAAATGTAATGTACAAAAATAATCCAGTCTGTGCTGTTTACTTTAGTAACCATTACCAACGCCGTGGAGTTTTGGTTCTGTTTGTTTTCTTTCCAGTTACCCAGACTTCCAGAATAATTTGCAGCTCTTATGCCTTTGTCACAACTGCCCTTATGGGTGGAAACTGCCTGCGAAAAATGGGCAAATCTGTAAGCAGGTGGCCCGCACAAAAATGTGCCTGAACAAAAATGTTCAGGCACATTTTTTTCTACGGAGATGCAGCGGGAATCACTTCTACAACATGTAAGGGTAAGTAAGGTAGTGAGAGGCAAGTGTGTCTTCTAGATCTTTCACTTTTTTAGCACCCCCCAAAAACTTAAATCGTGCAAGGGGCTTGTTAGTAGCCTCAGTGGCAGACTTAGCAGTTAGGTAGCAGTGGTTGTATTAATTATTATTTTTCAAACCCTTATCTATAGGGTAAATGATCGAATACCTTCCTCACTGGTCCACTTTTAGACAAGGTCAATGTCAAAAATCCAAATGTTTTGAGAAGAATTTAAAAACTGAAATCACAATTTAAGAAATGTATTTTATTTTATATACACTATATTTATTTGGAAAAACATTCATGTTAATTAAATTGACTAATTTGTTAATCCCCCCACTAAAAAGAACAAAAGATGATTTTCTGTCTTTTTTTTTAATTAGTCACATTTTACAAAAGAAACAGTATTTTTATTATGTTCTTTTTTTTCCTAAAGTATCTGTCTTCCTGCACGTTTGGAAGTATGGCAACAAAAGTCTTGCTTTCTCTTTGCCTTTTCCTCTTTCACAGCCCATTGGGTTGTTTCTTTTATTGTTAAAAAATTCTTTGACTCATCATGTAATCTTTGCCAGTGTTGCTAGAAAAAGTCATGATTGTCATCATCTAAAAATCACCAGATCCAACAAAAAACTACCAAAAATATGAATCATTGATTAATTAATTAATCATCCATTGTTTAGTACATCCTGATGTGATTGAAAGTCCAACTTTAACACAGTTGGACCAACTACATAACACTATTGGAGTTGTAGTATATCTTATTGACCTATCAAGAACTAAAGTGGAAATTGTTCTTGTATTTTTAAGTTTAAATTTAGGTGAGAAAAAATACAAGCAAATCTCCTTGTGAAACGTATTAAAGAGGGATTTTAAAAAACCTGTTATTGTGAATATAAAATGTTCAAGTATTAAATAAAATGTTAAGAACTAAATCAAGTATCACTTCAGATTACTCCAAAAAGATCGATTGCTTATATTAATATTACAAAAAGCAGAATTGTTTTCTTGCCTCATTCTGTCTAAGCGCAGCTTCACGTCAGATCTGAACACTAAATAAACAAAACAGCCTACATTACCTATCATATAAAAAGGGTTCTCCATTTTTTATAGAATAAAAATGTCTATGTAAAAAATAAATAAAAAAATTAAAAATAAGCTTTACATTATTAACATACCCTGAGTAAACTAAAGGAACAATCAATCTGACTTCTTTTAGGGTTGCGTATTACCTCATGCAGCAGAGCTCGCAGCCTATGCTGAAATTAAACAGGAAATACGCAAAATAACGATTTTGAAGACTAAAATGATTCGAATCAAACTTATAAATGACATTTATGGAACAGGTTAGTCTGAACACATATTTGTTTTTATTAGTATTTATTACAGCTCATGACTGCAGATATGGCCATGGCGCCAGCGTCTGACACCTGCCTTTCCCCAGACTGCACTTGAAGCATGTTTCAACCAGAAACTAAAAGCTCCCAAACAGATCCCAAACCCCCCCCCAAATTATGTCCATCCACCTAAAGCAATTTTTGCCCTCAAAGTCAGAATAAAAACCACCCTATTGAGCTGGAAACCTCCCAGCCTCTGCTTCCCTGCCCAGAAGACAAAAAGCAGTCTTTTTCGGCAGAATAGAACAAAAAGAACAAAGAACAAAATTTTTATGATTATATTTTGGTAGATGAATGCAGCAAATGGGTGTAAAGAAAAAAAAAACGTTAGCTTATGATCGCATTGCTGTCATGTAGAATGATTCTTGAGTGGATAATAGATTCATCCATCAATATCAGTATCACTATAATTATAGTTGCATATAATAATTTGCATTTTGAGTGTCTACTAATTATAAAGCGACATGTTTTTCTCTCAAACATAAGATCTACCTCTAATGTATCATATTGTTGGTTAATTTCTGACCACCCATACAGCTTTTAGTTTGTCCAATGGGTTCTAAAGATGCTCAATATTCACCAAGTAAATCAAAGCATGGCTTTGAACAAAGGCATTTTTCCTTTTGTTTGACACTGAATGGAATGTAACATGTTCATAATTTTAACCAGAAGTTATTTTGTTTTTCTTCTTCGCACTTGATACGAACCAACTGTACAACATATTAAATGTACGCCATGGGACCCAAAAGGGTTTACTCAAAGCTAAATCGTCCCCATGACTCGCAGAATGTCTCACTGACTGTCAAGTGGCTTGACTGGTTATTAATGCCAGATGTGCAAGACACTTGGTTAAATTAAACAGGGCCACCTCCAAACTTCTGGTAAGTTTGCCTGTGCCTCTTGTCTGGGTGTTGATATGTGGAGCCTTGTGTACGAACGCATATTTTTATGTTTGTTTCTCATGGTCTTTGCTAAACACACCGCAAGTGAAAATGCCTACGCAAATCTTATAGCCATAGTCAGTAAATTTCAGTGTTTTGAGGAAATATATTAGTTTTTAGTTATTTATGTATTAGGAATAAAGTTACAAAAGAAAAGAAGTTTATGAAAAACAGGGAATTTTTTTCCAAAGAGCAAAAATGTATGTGCTAATAATGTTCAGTATAAGTTTTCTGAGTGTTGAGTAACATGTATGTTATCCCACTTTAATTTTAGCCCAAATGTGGCAATAAGTTCATCTGATATTCAAGCAATGTCAATTCAGAGGAACTGGGAAAGAACATTTTTTTCTTGCTCTATGGTCAAAAGCACAAGACAAAACTTTGTTCCTTAAGACTATCTTTACTATTAAATAGGGATGGTATTAAGATTTTATCAATACTGTGACTAATAGAATGATATCTGGACCTTTCTGGATATGTGAAAAAGACTACAAGCACTTAGACACATGGTCTGTAGTTCATTTCTTAAATTTGCAACAGCCTCTGTTTCTGACTTCCTGTTTCTTATCACTGTTCCAAGTTATTTCTGATTCATTCTAATGATATTATGATCAATATGAGCAATGATATAGTATTATACCTCTTCTTGAGTTGCAGCGCACGCCAAAACAGCCTTGACTTTACTTTCGGTTACGATTCTGCAATTTCTTCGGGCGTACTCGATTCGTTCGGAAGTCACGTGACATCGTTCGTGTACACTCGCCGAGTGTACCACGCCAGGCAGCTCTGGAGCTCCGTGTCCCTCCCCCTGCCACTGGAGCTCCGCCCGGCATCAGAGGCTGCCTGTGTTATGCAAGGGGAGCAGCGGCCCCGCCAAGTCGGTTTTGTCTTAAAAGTTGGACGTCGGTTTACCAAAAACTTTGAAAAATAGTCGAAAAATACCAAAATGTTGAATAAAAGACCTGGGGCCTCATTTATAAACGTTGCGTACGAACAAAAGAAGGCGTACGCCACTCTCTACGCAATAATTGAGATTTATAAAAAGCAAACTTGACGGGAAAATGTGTGGTCCTTCACGCAAGCTCTGACCCAAGCGTACGCACAAAAACGGGTGAAATGAGAAACGGCAACACCATCGGCAGATGGAAGAAACACGTGAAAGTGAAAATGACAATACTGCCTAAATAAAATGAAGACTTCACAAAGCAAGTCTCACAATTAACAGCTACACGAACACCCGTTTGATCGATCAGCAGTGAAACAAAAAAATAATAATGAAATTAAAATTACAACAGAAATTCAAATGAACACATATTTGCAAAAAGTGAAATATGTTCTGCAATATTGGCATGTTGTGCAATTCATCCTCATAAATAATATAGTTAACAGAACGAAATAATGTACAAAACTGATATTATCGTCAATGTGTCCGTCTGGAGGAGCAGATAGAGGTGCAATTAGACAGACAGACAGACAGACGTATTAATTGTCCACTGGGGAAAGTTGTTTTCATAGTAAAACATTTCTTCATAAGCTACTGAATCATGGTATTCATGCATTTGCCTTTAGTTTGTTTTATTTTTGATAAAACAATGTATGGCGTATGTCTCAACCATTCAGAAAGCAACAAGAAATTACATTTGCGCTGAACAATTTCCCATTTCCACGTCGATTATTACCGACATCTGTAGCTTGTCAGATGCAATTAAATGGATGGAAATAAAATGCCCCATCACAATGCGTAATGACGCACAATGGCTGATCTTGTGCTCCTAGAAGATGTGGCAAATGGAAGAATTCGGAGTGAACACATCTTTAGACAGCAAGAAGACCTGCTGGCAAACGAGGACGAGTGGCTTATGAGCCGGTTCCCACTTCCTCCAGCCGTCCTGTTGGACCTCTGCGGGCTTTTGGGTGTGTGTCACCCGGTGCATCTGGCGCGTCGGTGTCCCCCTCCGCCACCACTCCTCTTAAAAGGGATTCCCCAATTATTGCCGCAGTCTCTCATCAAGAGGGGTCAGCTCCAGTGTCCCCTGTCCCCCACCCGTGGCAGACACACTCTGGCGATGCAGCGCCAGACGTTTTTTTGCCTCGACTTTGATGTCCGACCATTTCTTTTTTATTTCGGCCACGGTCCGAGGTTGTGAGGCTACAGCATTTACGGCGTCTGCCACCGTTTGCCTCTCATGTGCCTTTTCGGCATTAGTAATGCCCACACTGTGCCCTCCAAACAACATTTTTCTCCTCTTTTCCACCTCGCCAATGATAACTTCTACTTCACATTGAGTGAAGTTCCGTTTTTTTATTTCCTCTCTGTGTTTGCCATGGTTTCGCAATCAATGAATATTCATTTGTGGGCATTTCACGGACTATTTATGGGCAACTATGGGCGTGTCATGAAGCCGCAAAAGCTGCGCTACATTTAGGATTGATTGTGATTTATTAAGGGAAAGATGCGTAGGATGTGCGTGCGCACGGTTTTGTAAATCCGAATATTTCTGTGCGTACGCAGGTCCTATGTTTCATCCGTACGCCACTTCTGACGCAAATCCTACGCAAAGCTTTATAAATGAGGCCCCTGGTTGTCACACGGACAACCATTAGGTTCATTTTTGGTTGTCCTCCGTGAAATCTGGTTGTCTCGGACAACAGGATAACCGCTTATTTCAAACGCTGCCAAATGTTCTGTACTGACTTATCATGACCCTATTGTCCTGCTACAACAAAGATGATTTTCCTGTTGACGGTCCGTTGGCAGCCATTTGGCTGCATGTCTGCATTTAAAGCACAAAGAGATAATTTCTCATTAAAATGCAGGAAAAACAATCTTTTTTTTTCTTTTGAAATGCGTTTGTAGTTCACTCTCTGTGTTAATACAAAATGATTGAGATACTTGCTGTCACATTTGAACGTTTATTAGAAGAGTTAGTGAAGCAGTAAGTCCAAATCTGTGAAGACCTTTCTAACTTTACCAAGTCATTTGAGTGCTGCACTCTCATTGGTTGACTCCCTACTCCTTTAAACCCCCCCCCCCCCCCCCCCCCCCCTGCACTTGTGATTTGTGCCAGCAGATTCAAGCACACGCAGAAGCACAGTTGAGCAGTTGTAATCACAAATTTGAGGTTGTAACTCTAAATGAACACATGCAAACGTGAATTTGTCAGTTGTAATTTGTTTGTCAGACTTTACAGCAGAAGATTTTTACACACAAATGCCGTTTTTTGGTGTCTAAGTTCTCACATTCTATGTTACAAGTTCTCACGTCAAATCTACAAGCTCGTCCTTTTTGGAACGTATTTACCTTCACAGTTTATGGCCAGATTAAAACTAAATCTTTAGACTTTGCTATAAAAATAATACAATGCTGGATCAGAACAGTCTAGTGATCTCTACGGGACAATTTGTTTTGAATGGAAGAAAATAGGTCATCATTAAATACATTATGGAAATACAAAGTAATTACATATACAGCTCATAAAACAATTAGTTTCATGAGTAGAAATGAAGTGCAGTTTTCATAAAGAAGTAAATCTTGTTTCACTTCTGGTTCTTGCAAGAACAAATTCTGTGTAGTGAACTCTACACGTTGAAATATTCTCTACTATATCTGGCTTTTTAAGACTCTGCTTAGGGAATTCTATTAATTTCCAGGAGTTTTGGGAGAATTTACCAAAACACTGAGCAAAACCTCAACAAAAACCATTGACCAAAATAGCAGTAATAGTAAAAATCAACATTATTTTTATAATAAAAAACAGCGCTATTAGTGACTCAAAGTATTTTGCCATTAAAAATAGAACATGGGCACAAACATAATCAAAATGAATAAACTCTATTGCTACATTTGCCTTATATTACCAAGAAACCAAAAGAGGGTGATCTTTATTATTAGGACCAAACAAATTTCCATAAAGTCCTATGGTCTTTTAAAATGTATGTATGGCAGTAAAAAAAGACAGCTGATCAGTACTGAGGCCTATTTTTGAGCTTTTGATTGTTAGGTTCCTGTCCATGTTTAAAATCATGATAACAATATAAAACTGATCAATTCTGAAAAAGCTGGTAAAAGAGCTATTCAGAATTGACAAAGCCTTTTGGATGAAAGGTGAAACGTCTTCAACTTTAAAAACCAAGTCCAGATGACAGTCCTTAAATCTACTATGATGGAATCAACCTGGATGAATGAGAGTCTTCATAGACATACTGATGAAGGCTGATCAAAAACTGAGAATTAGATACTTGTCATAATATGTCATTAAGCTACAGATGAGAAATCCTTCTATGAATTTTCTAGGTTCTTAATTCTTTTTTAAAAACATACTCTTTTTAGAGCTCAGTTAGCGTTGCTTCAAGTAGGACTGGCGCTTGGGAAACCAGGGGATGTGATGAGCTTCATCCAGTGTGGGTCCTTAGGCAAGATCCTTGTCGCTACTGCCTTAACCACAAGGGACAAGTCTGGGTCCCCCTGTGCCGGTCCCCCAGCCCAGATACAATTTAGGGTTTTGTCAGGAAGGGCATCTGAGGTAAAACATCTCTGCCAAACCACCTGTGTGAAACAGTGAAAGTGGATTCAGTTTGGCAACTCCTGAAGGGATATTTCAAAAGGTGAATAACAACACTTTTAGGAGTTGAGGGAGATTTCGGTGCTAAAGAGCAAACCTTCTACTGGTTACTTGGTAAAAGATAAAAACTGAACTATAAAATAGCTTCAATTAGGAAATCAAAAGGTTGCCTTGAGTTGAATTTCCCACATATGGTCTTATTAAGGTTCCAAATACAAGTAGAATGGCACACATAAATACACGCACACACAGGCGGACAGTCAGAGTGGAGGTGCTGTCTACAAACAATGGTTGATTTATTGCTTCCAACAGCTCTACTCTAACTCAGCTTTGTTAGGCCACTGCTTAACTTAAGGATCTGGGCCAACCTGTGAAAGACAACACCGGTGAGAAAGCTACTTTGGCACAGACACTTTTTTGGCAGCACAGACCACCCGCCTCTGCCAGACACCCCACTCTCATAAGAACAGGTATTTTTAGTAGCTTATGAAGAAATACCAGCTGAACCTTAATTCAACTTACTTGATTGCCCAATGTTGTTCTCTTGCTCAGTAAATCAAGACCTTACTCATCTGTACACAACCACACAAAAGACACAACTAGAAAACTAACATTTTTATGTATTGTCTGTAATATGAAAGGAAATTGTGCCATTATTTTGCAAAGTAAAAGGTAATTTTTTCATTTAAGAGTAGTGTGTTGAAGTGTCATAAACTAAGATCTCTGAGATTTATTGGATCAGAAACTATTGCACAAAAAAATAAATCAAAATAAAATAAACTGAAAGCCAGAAACACTAAAGCGTAAAGCATTTAAATAATGTCCTCATTTGTGGCTGACGATATGATGTATTGCTTGTATTGGTTCTATTTGAACGATCCAATTCACTGACCTAAAATCGATCCAGGAAATCTTTAGCCAAAAATTCAACCAGTGTGACGCAGAGATAAATACCTATTGAACAGCGCAGGAGATGTTTTCCAAATTCCTTTTATTTTTTGCAAGACAATCACGTGTAAATTAAAGATGTGTACAAACAAACAAGTAAACGAGAATTAATGGGAAATCCATTCACATTTTAGTTTCCTAAAGTTCAGCCCACTGTTGTTTTTCCACATCAAAATATTCCAAAGGGAAGATTATTAGAACATTCTACCAAACTGTATGGTCACATCTTGCAAAATTCAGCGTTTCCACACATTGGCCTGTAATGATGGCGTGATCATTTTTTGCTGTCATCACATGTGTGTTGTCCGCTGTGATGGCACTTGGTCGTATTTACGTTATAGTAAAATAAACTCATTCGATTAATTTCTTTTATTTTTATGGTTAGGGCGATTCAATTTGATTAACAACTTGCCTCTGACATATCAATCTGGTTGAATAAATCAATTCATCAGTTTATCAATTCAGCTATTTATCTAGTCATTGATTTATTTTTACACCCATAATTAAGAGCAGTAAATGAAAGGCTCAAAGCATAAAACCCACAAAAACATAGTCTTAATTTGGTGTAATGAGGAGGTGCAGCCACATTACTATGTGATCATCTGTTGATGGAAAGAACTTGCAAATGTTTTCTTTTTACTTTTTTTGTCCTCTTGCTTTGACAGTACTGCCACAACAAGAGTGGAGTTTGGAACTGTATTACTTTACCAGGCTTTTTGCCCACCTTCAGTCTTTGGTTTATTTATGAGAGCACTATGTATGAAAAACATTTCTTAGAGAGCTTAAATGATGTTTATTTAATTATGGGAGGTTCTTTCAGTTGTTTCATTAGTAGCCCTGTTACTGTTTGAGATTCTTATCCCAATTTGTTACATCGTTATATTTAAAAATATGTAATTTTGTTATTGAGTACTGCAGTGATTAAGACAGAACTAGAATTGGCGGAGAGGCTAATGTATAAAACCACAGGTTTGTAGTGAAGGTTATGGGATTTTTGCAATGTTTATATGACAGTGAATTTGTTTTGCTCATGTTATGAGAACATAAATCTATTCAGAAATTCACATCTCAAGGACTCGCCTTATTTGGGGATGGAGAAAAAGACTGTATAATCTAAATCATTATATTTGAGGGTTTCACAGTTTAGTATGAGATTAAATTTAAGCAAGGTTAAGAGATAAATAACAGCAAATCCTGTCTTAAACTCTCATCCTCTCTGACTGCTTTGGGTCTCTGTCTTCCTGGCTTTGTCCCAGCCGGATCGTGGGAAGATACCCCTGCCTGAAAGTGAAAATAAATAAATAAATAAGATACAGTCAGTAAACTAATTCAAAGGCCACTGGAGCAATCCATCCAGTCAGTACTGTGTTCATTTTTAGCACCACATGAAGAAAAGGTTTGGTGTTGGGTGTTTACTAAAGGAATTATAGTAAGACCCTTTGCTTAAGGTCAATGCCTATCAAGTGGGCTATAATTTATATATGCGGAAACCAGTGCAGATCCGAAAAAGAAAAAACGTATCTGTTACAATTATTCCTTAAGTGTGTGAACAATTAATTGTTTGAGTTCTGAATAAATGTTCTAAAAACAGATTGGTTGGGTGACATCTTTTCTTTAGAATTTTAACACCATCCAAAATGAATTCAGGAATGTTGAAAGAAAGTTTTGCTAACACTGGAACTACTATATGCCTTAATCACAACTCCCCTTACGGGTAGATATGGGCTGTTTGCGGGGAAATTTGGTCAAAGCCATTTTGGGCACAATTATGGCCCACAGGAACTCAAAGACCGCTCCGTGAGCCCGTAGAGAGAAAATGTTCACAAATTTTTCCTACGGGCAAGCTGTGATTAACAGGTCATAGCATATACTCATAACACATAAGGGTAAAATAGGACTGAAGTAGATTAGGCGCAGGGTTTTTTTTTCCCCAAACTCCCCAACTACTTCGCAAGGAGCCTGTTAGTGCTGTTCAAGTGATAAGTACATGGCCTTTGTGCGCAGCGTGGCTGTTAGAAATGAGGAAATTAGACAGAGTATTGTTTGTGTTAGAATTCTTCAGGTGTCTTAAAGGCACAAGAAAGAAAGTCCCCAATGGTCACTGAAATGACTTGAAACGTTCAAAGTAAATTAAAATTTATTGAAAATTAAATAATCAAAATCAGCCATTACTTTTGAGTTGATGATTAACAGAATTATTAAAGAAAACAAACTAATGAAATAGGGCTGGACAAAAATTATGGTACCTCCATAAAAGACAATGAAAACTAATTGCCCAGGGGGTCATGATGAACTCAGGTATGTCCTTTAATTGACATCACAGCTGTTTTCAAACCCATAATCAGTCAGTCTGCCTATTTAAAGGGAAACAAATAGTACCACAATGGACCACACTGAACATGGACAACAGAAAGCGAAGGAGAGAATTGTCCCAGGACATTAGAAACAAAATTATAGACAAACATCGTACAGGTAAAGGCTATAAAACAATCTCTAAGCAGCTTGAAGTTCCTGTAACAACAGTGGCACTAAATATTCAGAAGTTTAAGATCCACGGGACAGTAGACAACCTCCCTGGATGTGGCCAGAAGAGGAAAATTGATGACAAATTGAGGAGACGGATAGTTGGAACTGTATCCAAAGAGCCCAGAACAACCTCCAAGGACATTAAAGGTGAACTCCTAGATCAAGTTACATCAGTGTCATATCGCACCATTCGTCGTTGTTTGAACCAGAGTGGACTTCATGGGAGAGGACCAAGTAGGACACCACTGTTGAAAGGAAATCATAAAAAAGCCAGACTGGGATTTGCAAAAATGCATGTTGACAAGTCACAAAGCTTCTATGAAAATGTCCTTTGGACAGATGAGACAAAACTTGAGCTCTTTGGTAAGGCACATCAGCTCTATGTTCTTAGACTCAAAAATGAAGCATACAACGAAAAGAACACTGTCCCTACTGTGAAACAGGCTCAGTTCTGTTTTGGGGCTGCTTTGCTGCATCTGGCACAGGATGTCTTGAAGTTGTGCAAGGTAAAATGAAATCTCAAGATTATCAAGGCATTCTGGATAGAAATGTGCTGTCTAGTGTCAGAAAGCTTGGTCTCAGTCACAGGTCATGGGTCTTCCAACAGGACAATGATCCAAAACACACAGCCAAAAACACCCAAGAATGGCTAAGAGAAAAGCGTTGGATTATTCTGAAGTGGCCTTCTATGAGCCCAGATCTGAATCCCATTGAACATCTGTGGAAGGAGCTGAAACAGGCCATTTGGAGAAGACACCCGTCTAACCTGAGACAACTGGAGCAGTTTGCTCATGAGGAGTGGGCCAAAATACCTGTGGACAGGTACAGAAGGCTCATTGACAAATACAGAAACCGTTTAATTGCAGTAATTGCCTCAAAAGGTTGTGCAACAAAATATTAAATTATGGGTACCATCATTTTTGTCCAGCCCTATTTCATTAGTTTTTCTAAATAATTCTGTTAATCAACAACTCAAAAGTAATGGCTGATTTTGATTATCTAATTTTAAAATTTTTTAATTTATTGTTACTTTTGAACGTTTCAAATAATTTCAGCGAGCATTGGGGACTTTCTTTTTTTAACTGAGGGGTACCAACAATATTGTCCACCACTGTAGATCCTATGTTGGGTAAAACAAAACAAAACAACAACAAAAAAATGTTATGTGCTAGGTGGAATAAAAAAGGCAAACGACCACAAAATCCATCTCAAAGGCGTTTGCAATGAGCTTGCAAAATAAGGGAGATGCAATGATACTATTTCAAATTGATCTCTTGGCGCTTTTAAAATGGTAAATGTCTACAAAGATGGCCAAAATCTTTCAAAACGTTCTTACTTAAATTGTATTTAGGGGATTGTTAGGGTTATCCAATTTTCTTCCTTAAGGAGAAAGTTTGATCTGCAGAAGAATTTATAGATTTGTACTGGTCCCATTTTTTTCCGAAAGAAATCAAAACAAACCTCCTTAATGTTCCCCACAATTCAATCCCATAAAAACATCAAGAAACTCTGCAATAGGAACTGCTCCACTGTGCAAAAACCAAAATAAAAAATGATCTCCCGTTTAGATAAATTAGCTTAATGTTCTGATTCGCTACATTTAATGTGTCTGCCAGCTTTATACAGGTAAACAACTCCTTACATATGTTTATAGTTGTCTGAACGTCCGGAGGACTTCAAGCAATAGTTAGAAAGCTTTCTGTTCTGAAAGTTTACAGTATGTAACTCTACTGAGACAAAGATTTTTAATTTTAGTGTTTTTGTGTTTTTATGTAAAGATACAAGAGAGAGAGCTCTTTAATATAAGGGAAAAGTGTGGCATAAAAACCCAGACACGACTTTTAAAACTGTCTCTCTCAGTTGAAGTAACTGCATGAAACCCCTACAGCATGCATTTAAAACATTTGGATTTATTGAAAAGTATTACATTTGTACTGTGGTTTATATATATATATTCAAAATAAGTATATACATTGAACTCTGATTGTCATTTTAGCTGAGCCCAGGTAATATACCAATCAAAACAAAAATCCTGTATTTAAATCTGGGGGTCAGGGTTTTTTTTTAAACTGTTGCAAAAGTTAATGATTGTTTATCTGTTCAAATGCATTAAGAGTAAATTAAAAGAACAGTAAAAGGTCACTTTAAGATGACCACCAGACCAAGGTTAGTTTAGCAGACAGTTGCCAAACTTTTTTTTTTCATTTTAAATGAAGAAATTTCTAACTTTCTTTTCTATTTTCCTTTGAATCAAGTATATTTTTCAGCACTAATATTATTTTACCCATTAGAACATTAATCCCTCTCGATACTGATTGTAATTGATTGTTCTGTTTTATTCTGCGTTTTCTTTGTGACTAAACTTCTTTGTGACTAAACTTTGAAAAAAAAAAACCCAAACATGATGGCTTTCCTCTGAGGGTTCTTCTCATTAAAAGGAAATTAAATTTTCCTCCTGACTGTTGCCAATTGCTTCTCCATGGGGAATTGTTCGGATTCACTCCAGCAATAGAAGAGTCCTGAGTCCATTCAAAGAGCCTTATATATGCTATTATTTGTGCTCCATAAATTAAAACTAATTGACCAAAACTGAATTAACATGACTGTCTAGATTTTAAAAAGAGACTTTTCAGTTGCTTTTTAGATTTCCCTGGAGCTTTGAAGGACTCCACAAAGCTCAAAATTAGAAGGAATAGTTGAAGCAGAAGCAATGTCTGTGGTAATCACAGCACTGCCTGTAATTGTGTCTTCTTATGGATTCACAGAGCAAGAAAAAGGATGCAAACCACCCACAGTGCTCAATTAGCAAGCGACTGTTTAGAAAAGGTCACAAAGACATTTTGGCTGAAGAAAAAGTCAATTGTGGATTTCAATTTGTTAAAACAAATTTGAATTTGAAAGAAAACAACTTGTAGAGGTTTGTCTCACTTTGGCTTTTCAGTCATTTGTACAAAATCACAGACACATGTTTCTGGGAAGAACAGCAAAAGAACTAGAAAAAAATTCCTTACTGGAGGAAAACGGTTCCTGCCATGTGCATGTGTGAGCGCGAGTGTGATGAGTGTATGTGTGAGTAAGTGGTGGGGAAAAGTGTAGGCGTCAAACCAAAAGGGGGGAGAGAGGGAGAACTTTCCTGAGGAGTACTCTGAGGTTCAGAGGAAGAACAGAGAACAAGGGCAAAAGTGATGGAATGGGGAGTTGGGAAGTCAAATGAGGGTTATGGATTAGAAAATGATAGGGGGAAAAAGTGAGTTTAGATCTTAATGTAAATAGTGAGAGGGTGGAGGAACATGACCTAAAATTCCAAATGACAAATTATTTAAAAACCTGAGGGAGCACACTTCCAGTTTGTCTAAGATGGGTGACTCCCTGCTCTGACTATGTTTTAAGCTACGGACACACCGGTCATCGTATGCGAGTTCCAAGAACGTGCTAAACGCGTGTTAATGAACTCACATTTAGCCCATGGAGTTCACATTGAACCAGTAGAGAGGGCCTTCTTTTTCTTTTTTTATTGTTTGTCAGCGCATGTCCGCCACCTTCAGTTGGAAGAGGTTTGGTGCGAAATGTCAAAGCGGTGCAAATCTCTTAAATCTTGCTCCAGGCTTTTTCTATCACAGCTCTATTCCAACATGTGAAAGACTTGGTGTCATAGAATTCTGGCGGGGTACAAACTGCAAATATTAATTTTTCCTCCACAATCAATTTTCAAATAGCTGACACTTCTTTAAATATAAAAGGACCTTAGACATGCGTCACTACCAAATCTGAGCCCCTGATTAGCCGAAGTTAACTTTCGATGCCTGTTCAATGGTCGCACGTTTTGTACATGGAGCCCGAAAACAGTAGTAAAAACTAGCGTAGCTAAGCGTGAACGCAAGAGTTTTGAACGTGAAAGCCCAAAATGCGTGCTTAGCATAGACCTTTTCTTTGGAAGTGGCCACTTGAACGCGCATTGCAGAGGGTGGTGTGAACACAGCTTCAAACGCATGCCAGGAGATGAAAAAACAAAATCCTGAACTCAATCACACACTAACTTTGTATTTTTTCCCTCCTACACTCCCCATTTATTTGACACACTCCGTGCTTGCCAGACTCCTCCTGTAAGGAGCACACTGTGCTCACATGGACTCCTAGATTCCAGACTTCAAGGCCCTCCACCCACAAAACACACACGCGCACACAAACACACACTTGAGGTAAAACAGTCGCATAGACCTCATCCATTAAAGTAAGTCCCCACACATCAGCGAAAAATCTCAACAAGTGTCAAACACACACACCTCCTCCCCATGCACTGGTTTTCACATGCATGTACTCAGAGGCCCAGGATGGAGGAAGAGGGGATTTCCAGGCTGATGCAGCCCAGCTGCAGAACAGAACCCAAGCACGCTGACGACCTGACGCGGAGTGATGACCTCATCAGAAAGGAGTGACTAACAAAACAAACCGCACACTTTCAGAAGCTGAACTTTGACCAACGGCGCAAAAACATTTCAGCATTTAACATCTCTTTGAAGAGAAAAAAAGCTTCAAAGAGGTTTTTTTGTGTACGTTTTTGAGGCTTTTTCTTTTTCCATATTCCATTTTTGATGACCCATAAAAATGAAAGTCGTGTCTGGGTTTTAATGCCATATTGTTCCCACTTTTCCCTTTTATTATAGTATAGTTTTTTTTTTTTTAAATTTAGACCTAAGATCATGTTTTTTACAGATGGTAGGATCGGATCAACCTCTAAGATCATAACTCGGATCAAAACTTTGGTTGAAACTTTGATCAATCAGGGCCTCTGATTTTGTTGTGACGTATGAATGTTGTCCCTTTTAATCCAGGCAAGTGCTAACCGTTTGAAAATTGATCATGGAGGAGAAATGAATTATTTTTGTGTGTTCGACCGGAATTCTGTGACACCAAGTTTTTTATATATCGAAATAAAGCTGTGAGAGAGAAAACCTGGAGCAAGATTTGCGAGATTTGCACCGCTTCAACATTTTGAGGCTTTTTCCAACTGTAGGTAGAAACACGGGCTAGTAAACAGCAGAAAAAGAACAGGACAAAGAAGCCCCTCCCTGCTTGTCCAATGTGAACACCATTGGCTAAATATGCATTAATCAGCGCATTCTTGAAGGTATGTCACATGCCCAGTGTGTACGTAACTTTAGACTGCGTTCTTCATCTTTGACCTCCCACTGAAAGGATGCAGAAAGGGAAAAGCTCAGCGCCCACATAAACCACCAGCCATACAGTTTGGAGCAAAAACAGCAGGTCAGGTCACTAGGGTCTCCAAACAATTTTTTTCCATCTTGAGGAAAGAGCTAATTTGATTTAAAAAAATCTATAATTTTTGAGAAATTTTGTAAACATGAAAAAACAAGAGAGGGGGAGGGATCTTGACTTAGCTGAAACAGAAAGCTTCTTTGATACCATTATCTTTCTGAGATATGACAGTAGTTTGATTAAAGCTGAAAGGATGAGAAACACAGAGTGGAGACTTTAGAGGAGAGCTTTGCAGAGATTATTTTTTTGAACCACATAAAAATTCAAATTTTTTCACACAAAAAAAAAACTCCCACATTTCAGCTTGCACTTTTTTCCATAGCCCATCTTGCACAAGTTAGTGCTTTTAAGATTTACTCAGCAGTTTTCTAAAGACTCTCATTCTCTCCTCTGCTGTAGTTTCAAAGTCTGCACTTGCAGAGCTGCCAGAAACTGTTAAGTACTCACACATGTCCGGCTCTGGCTCTCCATGTCCACCTCCCACTGTGAGTTGCTTAATCGCTTCACATTGTCTGCACTTCACATCTGATCACAATATGACTGTCCTTATTTCATAGAACTAACTCGGAGCATAAATGCAATTGATTAAGAAATGTTAGCCTCAGACCAAATAGAGATGAAGCAAAATAGAAGACAAATGACAAATCTGCTGACCTTTTTTTTTTTTAAAATACTGACCAAAATGTAAAGGAAAATATGGATACTTGTGCTTGTTCTAAAAAACCTACATAGAATTATTGGGTTGTTCTAGAGTTCCTCCCACTTTCCCTTCATCACTCTGCTTTAGTTTATGTTTAGACCGGTCATTCATGTCAAGCAGGCATCATTTTCCAGCGATAAACCTCTGAAATAATCACTGTACACTTCCCTGCCAGCACAAACTATCAGAGGCCTCTTTAAAGAAGCCCCATCTTTTTAAACCATATTGTTTCTTTCATGATTGGCATTTTATTTTTCCCCCCATCAACTTTAATTGTGTCTCATACTCTGGAGTTCCCACAGCTCTTTCACGTAAACACCCTAGGCTCATTATTCAGCCTCTTTTACGTCTCCCAGGAAGAAAAGAGCCTTGGAAAATGATGCATTAATGGTGGTGAATCTACTTTTTCCCCTTAAAAGTAAAAACTTTGGCTTTGGAACTAACCTAAAAATATCTTCACTACCTTAAAAAAAGTATATCTGATTAAACTGATCACAGATTTGTCATTACCTATCTCATCAATGTCACTTCACATTATGAAATCTTTGTATTTGCAGTTTACAAAAATAATTTTTTTCATATAAAAAACAATACTAATTCAATCTGACTATTTTTGACATCTGACAACTAAAAAACATAACATTTTATCTTTTTCTTACAACACCTTCTAGACGCAACATCTTTACTACCTTCTCAAAAGGCCCAAAGTGCTTTACAGTCACAGTCCCATTCATCCATGCACACACACTCATGGCATCTCCACTACCTAACGCTGGCACCAACCTACAACCATCAGGAGCAATGTGGGGTTCAGTGTATTGCTCAACAGCACTTTGACACATGGGCGGGCAGAGTGAGAACTGAACTTGCGATCTTCCATTCAGAGGTTAACCACTTTACCTCTGCACCGTGGCTGCCCCACATAGCATTTGTTTTACACAAACATTTTAAACTCCTTGCTGACCAACTTTACTAAATGTCTTGATGTTGGGGAAGAAGATGCATAGAAAGGCAAATCCTTCAGTTACCAAACCTAAATATGACTGAACATCAAACTGAGCTAAAACCTGATCAGACAGACGATCCAACGCAAAATAACTGAAACTGTGGATTTCAGTATTCAGGGAAATAAACAGGAACAAAAGAAACTGTGATGATTGGAAACTCAAACCTCATCACTGAGAAAAACTGAAACAGAACTAAAGCATTGGCAGTCTGTTACGCTAAACAAGCAAAACTATGTGGTATAGAGGTGTCTGCACATCTGAAGTTTTGAAAACTGTTAAGAAAAAAACAAAACCTTTGGAATTACATTTTCTTTTGTGATTGTGGAGTTGGAAGATACACTAAAAGTGCTACTTTACATAAAAAAACCAACAACACCACGTAGTATTTTACTAAAAAGAAATTAGCTTCAATGGTTTATTCCTAGTGAAATCCTTATAATGATGTCTTGTTTATGGTGGGGACTATGTTCTAAATATAACCTGCAATAGGTGGGATCCACAAAGTAGATGTTTTAAGGCTGGTAAACTCTTTACACTTTATACACTTTTCTCAGACAGACGTTAACATTTTTACACTTTTTCTCATTAGTTAAAACTCTAAAAGTTCAAACCTTTATAGGAAAAATTAGTCCAGTATTTTAGAATGAAAAAAGATTTGATTGCGATCAAAGATTTCTGTAAATGTGGCAACCTGAATTCACAGGATCAAAAGCAAATCAGGACGCACAACACAGTACGCTGTAAAAGTAAAGAAAAAGCATACAAAATTGCAATTAAAAAAATTGGTAAAACATCAAGACCACGAAAGCTAAACTGTGATATAGCGAGGGACTAATCAGAATCAGAAATACTTTATTGATTCCACACGTGGGAAATGTGCTCGTTACCATAGCAACTGACAGCAAAGGAAAGCAAGGGGAAAAACGACTAAGAATAATCTAAAATAAAAATAAAAAGCAAGAACAAAGAAAATGTGGTTTAATTTAAAAATTTTACTCCGCATAAATCCAGTTAAAGTTAGTTACATAATAAGCACAGTGGGTTCGCCCCGCCAAGAACAAATAAAAATTTGCCTGTCCATTTTTCTTAAAATGTATTGTGCTCGTCTCGTATTGCTCTTACTTTTCTTCTATTGCCCGGTTCACTGGCATTTTGCACGCTCGTCCCAGAGTCTTCCTGTGGACTTCTGCTTTGTGTTTCATCTGTAATCACATTCTCATTTGTCCTTTCTGTGTTATGTATCAGTTTGCCGGTATTTTGTTCTATTTTTAATCAGAAATCAAGCCATTTTGTTGCCTTTATGACACCGCTTTTTAGCTAGCATGTTATCACGACGGTCAAGTGTAGCGGTGCTGTTGTGACCATTCATTGGTTGTGATACTGCCGTAAACACTGGTTTAGACAATCAGCTTGTCGTGGATCTGAAAAAATAACACCCATGAAAAAAAGGCAGACCAGGAAATGGAGCTCAAATATGTGTTTATGACTCTGAAAACGAGTACAAACGTACAGATAAAAATAAAGATAAATTATTTGTGCTTTCTGAGAACCCGAATCCAGTTGAGAGTTGCCAAGTAAGGCTCTGAGAGCCACTTGCAAGCTGCACGTTGAGGAACAGTGGTTTAGTCCCACTTTAAACTCTGCAGTAGTCTTTTAAACTGTCCTACACCACAGTGTTGACTTGTTCTTCAGCCCAAGGCATTGCTTTAATAAACCTACATTGACAGAAGCAGACAGAAGAATAATTCATAACAAATGTCTGCAAGATGCCTGGAGCTGTTTTTATTGCATATAGAAGCAGACTGTTTCTTCATTTATGCTGATGACGTGCATAATGTCAAAAACTGCAGATTTTACTGTTCTAAAGTTTTGTTTCATCTACTGTAATGAAATATGTTTTATTGAAGGCGTTCAGCTGTCTGGTGTGTGTAAGGAGACAAAATATGCAAATATTTGAAAACTTTGAAATAGAATAAGGCTCTTTTTCTTCATTATTGTGTGCAGGCCACTTTAATACCTCTGGTTACTGTGGATTCTTTTTTGGGGTTTTGTGAACTTAAATTTGTTTTTTCTTTTATTTGAACTCGTTGGTTTTCATATTTAGTTCTTCTTTAAAAACTTTTGTTCATTTTTGCCCAATGGTTCATATTTTCTAGCATTTGGGGTCTCTTTCTGGACTAAAACTCAATATTATGAGGTTAGGGGTGAGTAAAGCACTGTAAATCCAAAACAATATTTTCTAAAAAAAAATGAACTATATTTTCCGCACTATCGGCTAGCGTGCACCCTCTCTTTTCATAATTATGTCATATATACAGCGGGGAAAATAAGTGTTGAATACGTCGATATTTCTCTCAAAAGACATATTTCTAATCGAGCTATTGACACGAAATTTTCACCAGATGTCGGCATCAACCCAAGTAACTCACACATAGAAAGAAATCCAAACATTTATGTCCATAAATGAAGTATTGTGTAATAAAGTGAAATGGCACAGGGAATAAGTATTGAACACAAGAAGAAAAGGAGGGGTAAAAAGGTCTGGCAAGCCAAGAAAGCAGCTGGAGTTTGTCAGTATTCAGAAGGTTAACCTGCCCCCTATTAGTGCAAAGTAATATCAGCTGGTATAGTCCTGATTGATGCCTTTTAAAAAGGTTTCTCACCAGCAAGGTGTTAGACAAGAAGCATGGCATGATGGATAAAAGCATGGAGCTGTCCAAAGACCTATGCAACCTTATTGTTGCAAAACACACAGAAGGCATTGGTTACAGGCGCATTTCTAAACTTCTGAAAGTTCCAGTGAGTACCATTGGGGCCATCATCCGGAAGTGGAAAGAACACAGCATTACCATAAATCAGCCACGGCCAGGTGCTCCTCGCAAGATTTCAGACAGAGGAGTCAGAACAATCATCAGAAGGGTTCTCCAACAGCCCAGGACCACTCGTGGAGAGCTTCAGAAAGACCTGGAATCAGCAGGTACCGTTGTTTCAAAGAAAACAATAAGTAATGCACTCAACCGCCATGGCCTCCATGCACGCACACCACGCAAGACTCCATTTTTGAAGAAGAAGCATGTTGAAGCTTGTTTGGAGTTTGCGACACAACATTTGGATAAACCCATGACATTCTGGGAGAAGATACTCTGGTCAGATGAGACCAAAATTGAACTTTTCGGATGTCACAAGACACAACATGTTTGGAGGAAAAATGGCACCGCACATCACCCCCAAAACACCATACCAACAGTCAAGTTTGGAGGTGGGAGCATCATGGCGTGGGGCTGTTTTTCAGCATGTGGTACTGGTAGACTTCATATCATTGAAGGAATAATGACTGGAGAAAAGTATCGAGACATTCTTGATCAGAATCTGCTGTCATCTGCCAGGCTGCTGAAGATGAATCTTTCAGCAAGACAACAATCCCAAGCACACAGCCAAGGTAACACTCAACTGGTTGAAGTAAAAGAAAATAAAGCTGCTAGAATGGCCCAGTCAATCACCAGACTTGAATCCAATTAAAAATCTTTGGAAAGAACTGAAGATCCGGGTTCACAGAAGAGACCCCCGGAACCTTGAAGATTTGAAGGCAGTTTGTGTGGATGAATGGGCCAAAATCACACCCGAGCAATATATATTCGACTGGTTTCTCCATACAGGAGGCGACTTGAGGCTGTAATCACCAACAAAGGTTTTTGCACTAAGTATTAAATAAATTTCAGTAAGCGTGTTCAATACTTATGCCCTGTGCCATTTCACTTTATTACACATAACTTCATTTATGGACATAAATGTTTGGATTTCTTTCTATGTGTGCATTACTTGGGTTGATGCCGACATCTGGTGAAAATTTCATGTCAATAGCTCGATTAGAAAATATGTTTTTTGAGAGAAATGTTGACGTGTTACTTGTCTTTAATACTTATTTTCCCCGCTGTAAGGTGCATTGAAGTGAGACAAGAGTCAGAGGTAACTCCGTCAATCAGTCCGACTTTATTAACCGCGATCACAGCAGCTGTAGAACTTTGTGACATGCCACACATAAGCCACATTAGAAGTCATGTTAGAAGCATTAGCCACAGTAGCGTATTTATCTGTCACTCACAAACTTGTTTGGAAAACTTAAAAAAAACGGTAGCTTTGTCCGAATTCACACCCTCCCTAACTGCTAAAAAAACTATAAAGTACGTATGTAGTGTCCCGGATTTTAAAAGCAATTGGGACATCATTACTTTTTTTTTTAAACGGCAAATATGACGTTATTGAATTCACACAGTGAAATCACAAATCCACTGTTCTGAAGATGAAAACGTAGATATTTTATTAAAAAATACATTTAAATACATTATATTTGCAAAAATTGTTCAAGCGCAATGCATTGGGGTCCATAATCGCTAATCTAGTGAGCATTGATGCACACTGGCTTTTTGCAGAGACTTCTGGGAAATTTCTTGGGCACTCAATTTTAGAATTGTAGATTCGGACAGCACTAAAAAATGGCGAATGCACTATAGTGCACTATATAGTGAGCGGTGAAGGAATTTGGACAGACCCTGTGATACCACTAAAAGAAACGATACCGTGTCTACGCTAACTCTCAACCTCGTTGGTACCATGTCGATGAAGACTCTCATTTATCCAGGTTGATTCCATTATAGTAGTAGGTTTAGGGGTTGTCATCTGGACTTAGTTTTTTAAAGTTGGAAGACGTTTCAGCTTTTATCCAAAAGGTTTTTTCAATTCTGAATTAGCTGGTAAAAGAGCTGGTATATATGCACTCATGGGGGAGGAGTCAGACCTGAAACTGGATGGTATTGTCAATTTAGCCTACATGGTTTCTCCACATATTTCCAATTCAGGGGAAACTTCTACAGGCAGAGGCATGGCTGTGCTATGGGCTCTCCAATCTCGCCCATTGTGGCCAACTTGTACATGGAAGAAGTCGAGAAAAGAGCCCTGGACTCATTCCCAGGTACTGTTCCAAGTCACTGGTTCAGATATGTGGATGACACTTTGGTCAAGATCAAAATCCAGGAAGTGGAGGCTTTTACTGATCATATCAATGCAGTCAACAAGAACATCAAGTTTACCAGGGAAGACACAAAGGAGATCAAGCCTAGCCTTTCTAGACTGTGCAGTGATCATTTGAGATGACAGACGGCTCCAGGTTGAAGTGTACAGGAAGCCTACTCACACAGATCAGTACCTGTTATTTGATTCAAACCACCCTTTACAGCACAAACCAGGCGTGATCAGGGGCCTCAATTATAAAGCTTTGCGTAGGATTTGCGTCAGAAGTGGCATACGGATGAAACATAGGATGTGCGTACGGGCAGAAATATTCGGATTTATGAAACCGTGCGCATGCACATCCTACGGATTTTTCCCTTAATAAATCCCAATCCTAAATGTAGCGCAGCTTTGGCGGCTTCATAACATGCCCATAGTTGCCCATAAATAGTCCGTGAAACGCCCACGAGTTAATATTCATTGATTGCGAAATCATGGCAAACACAGAGAGGAAATCAAAAAAACGTAACTTCACTCAATGTGAAGTAGAAATTATCGTTGGCGAGGTGGAAAGAGGAGAAAAATGTTGTTTGGAGGGCACAGTGTGGGCATTACTAATGCCAAAAAGGCACATGAGTGGCAAACGGGGGCAGACCTCGGACCGTGGCCGAAATTAAAAAGAAATGGTCAGGCATCAAAGTCGAGGCGAAAAAACGTCTAGCGCTCCATCGCCAGAGTGTGTCTGCCATGGGTGGAGGAAAGGGGACACCGGAGCTGACCCCTCTTGATGAGAGACTGGCGGCAATTATTGGGGAATCCCTATTAAGTGGAGTGGTGACTGAGGCGGAGGGGGACACCGGCGCGCCAGATGCGCCGGATGACACAGGTAAATAAATTAAAATGAATGCAGTCAAGTCACATGTATGCAGGCTACACAATTACAGTTTATTAATATAGAACACTTTTATTTTAGTTGCTGGGCATTCCAGCGGGGCCAGTGGTTACGATGCTGCAGCTGAGCAGCCGTCTGGACCCAGCGTCTCCACGGCACGCGGCTCTCAACCCTCCAGCAGTGGACGTGTCCTCACCGATGCAGTCCTTGAAATGCAGGGGGAAGTCATTACGTCAATCAGAGAGGTGGCCAAGGAGTTGGGCGAAATCAAGACTGCCCTGACTGAAATAAACTGCACAATGAGGGAATTCTTGAATAAATAATAATTTCCACACCTTTTGTTGTTCTTTACAAGCGACGCATCACTTCCAAACGCTAGCGCACAGCAGCAGCATTTGGCTCAAATGCGTGGGGATGGGGTTCAGGGTCGGGGCCAACACAGCAATAACTATTATTTATGAGTAGGGATGGGTATCGTTAAGGTTTTAACGATACTACTACTCTTATCGATACTGCTTATCGATCCGGTACTCTTACCGGTACTCTTATCGATACTTTTTGAGGACGAAAAATAAATAAATAAATAACAAATTAAGAACATAAAGTGTTTTATTTCCTCATTATGCAACAACACTGTTTTTTTTAACAAAACATTTTACTTTATACATGAGAATGTTCCAGACAGGATATTTATTTAATTATTTAATCTAATTATGTTTATTATTTATAAGTGTGATGTTTCCTTTGAACTTTTGTCCATTTTCCACAACCTTGAATAGACTTTTCTGTCTGTCAAACACCAGAGTTAGGATTGAGTGAGATGATGGAAACAAATTCACTTTGATGCAGACTCCTTTCTATTTATTTATTTTTCTTTAAATACAGTAAAGCCAATAAATTATATGAATTTTACGGATGACAACATTAGTTATTAATTATTATTAAGTATTAGGAAGCAGCTGTTAGGTTGTCGCGGGTCTGGATTCATAAGCGGTGAATCTAAACCCCGCCTCTCTACCTGTTGTTGTTTGTTTACTCCGCTTGCACCCCCCCCCCCCCCCCACACACACACACACCCCCGCCGTCGCTGCCCCAGCGTGTTCTACACAAACAGCGCAACATACGGTCATCGTACAGCAGCAAGGTGACAGGATGGTGGGGGCTCCTTGACGCAAACTTAATTAATTTTACGCAGAAACGGGTGTTCTTAGTCTAGGGCGCTCACGTGTCCCGTATGAGATCGCCACTGACTGTGTGTGCGCTGCCTTGTTTTGTGTGTGTGTGTGCGCGCGCGGCGCGAGCTGTCTGAACAACAGCCCCGCCCCCCTTGCACACAAATAGACAGACAGAGCTCTCCGCTTCAACGAGAATACCGAAATTATTATCATCATTAATTAACGGAAAATTGACTGACTTGGTGAGTTAAATATGGCAGAAAACGTTTGTGGGACACACACACACACAAAAAAGTTACTTCTCCAGTACCGATAGCAGAACCGTTCAGGTCAGATCTTAACGATACTGCGGTCTTGAAGAATGTGGCCCCGGGGCTGGTTCAATACCGGGGCACGGTACCCAACCCTATTTATGAGGATGAATTGCACAACATGCCAATATTGCAGAACATATTTCACTTTTCTTTTTGCAAATATGTGTTCATTTGAATTTCTGTTGTAATTTTTGTTTGATTTTTTTTTTGTTTGTTTCACTGCTGATTGATCAAACGGATGTTCCTGTAGGCTGTTATTGTAAGACTTGCTTTGTGACGTCTTCATGTTATTTGAGAGGCAGTATTGTCATTTTCACTTTCACGTGTTTCTTCCATCTGCTGACGGTGTCACCGTTTCTCATTTCACCCGTTTTTGTGCGTACGCCTGGGTCAGAGCTTGCGTGAAGGACCGCACATTTTCCCGTCAAGTTTGCTTTTTATAACTCTCAATTATTGTGTAGAGAGTGGCGTACGCCTTCTTTTGTGCGTACGCAACGTTTATAAATGAGGCCCCAGGACTTTACAACACAGAGCCCAAGAGGTGCCCACAAGCTCTGACAGAAAGAAGAAAGAAGAGCAACATATCCGTCAAGCCCTCCGAACCTGTGGATATCCCAAATGGGCTTTCACCAGATCACAACATACAAGAAAACAAGACAGGAACGAACAAGAGCCAAAAGGGAGCAGTGTTTCAGTTCCTTATATCTCAGGCCTGTCTGAAAAACTTAAAAAGATTTTCAGACAGCATAACATCCAAGTTCATCTCAAACCAGTTAATACTCTCAGACAAAAACTGGTTCATCCAAAGGACAAAATTCCCAGCTACAAATAATAATGTTGTGTACTCTATCCACTGCAAAGAGAACTGCAATGAACAGTATATAGGAGAAACCAAACAACCTCTACAAAAGCGGCTTTACCAACATCGCAGAGCCAACTCAAGTGGACCTGAGTCTGCAGTACATCTCCACCTGAAGGCCACAAACCACTCGTTCGAGGACAGTGAAGTCCAAATTCTAGCCAGAGAGAAAAGAGGGTTTGAGTGAGGAGTGAAAGAAGCCATCTTTGTCAAGAAATATAGACATTCTCTTAATAAAAATGGTGGTCTCAGGTTTATTCTTCCATCCATAAACAGCAGTGTTCTAAAACCCAAACAACCCAAACCAGTTCCACCTGGGTCGTTAACAGCTGAAAGAGATGACCAGTTTGGGGAGGGAGTCACTGGCTCCCCAACCCCCAGCTGAGGACAAAGGACTCTTAACAACTCGAAACCATGTAGGCTAAGTTGACAATACCATCCAGTTTCAGGTCTGACTCCTCCCCCATAAGTGCATATATACCAGCTCTTTTACCAGCTAATTCAGAATTGACAAAGTCTTTTGAATAAGAGGTAAAATGTCTACTATGTTGTCGGTGCCATGTAAAAAGAATACTTCGGACACTGCTACATGTTAGTTGTGTTAGCGTATTCACAATAACATCCAACAAAACATTTTGACAAAGCACTGACCTCCTAAATTCCCTTACACATCAGTAAACACAACCAGAATTAATAAATATCTTGGTGCTCTAGATTAAAAGGCAAACTGGCATTTAAAAAAAAAGAAAAAAGGCTTAAGTGGGCCTTTTGTGTAGGAAATAGAGTAGTTTTGTTTTTCATTTATCTATAAACTCTTTTGGTTTTGTTACTTAGGTTTAGGAAAGTACATGACTTAGAATAAACATTTATTAAATGCTTAAATGCACATGTGGTATGCAGAGAGTTTTTACGCCGAATGACCTTCCTGACACAACCCTGTATTTTATCCAGGCTGGGGGCCGGCACATAGTGGCTACATTGTTAGGCAGTAGCATCAAGGGTCTTTCCTAAGGACCCATACTGGATAAAGCTCATTGTGCCCACTGGGAAACAAACCCTGGTTTCCCATGCCCCACTCCTAACCGCAGCCAACTGAGCCATCTAGCCGCCACCTATAAAGGCTAACATGCATACTGTTTTACTGGCCAACTTCTTAGCCTACCTTATCATAAGATGAGGTAGCATTTAGCTTATTATAGCCTTGATTATGCCTGGGGCGATAATTTTTACTAAGTTAAATGTTTTTTCACGACCATAAGGCGCACTTAAAAGTCATACATTTTCTCCAAAATGTATAGTGCGCCATGGTGTGGTGCGCCTAATGTGTTGTTGCATGACTTCAGTCTGGGGATGTAAAGAGGTGGCCCGAGTTGGAAGACTGACTCGAGCGATAGATTAATGATCAGAGAATAGCTGGGAGAAGCGTCTCTACAGTCACCATTCAACTAAAGGCAGTATTGCTTGCAGAGAAAATGAAAATGGAACATTTTCATAAAGGACCATCTTGGAGCTTTTGTTTCATGAAACTGTGCCATTTTTTCATCCGGGCAAGGACTAAAGTGGCATCTTAACTTCTAGCGGATTACAATGAAAATCTGTCCATCTTCCGCTCCTACTACAGTAAAAAGTTAGCCGACGAACACCTCTAGCCCAGCCACCTCACCAACATGGATGAGGTGCCGCTCACTTTTGACATCCCGGTGAGTCACGCTGTCGAATGGCGGACACAGTTTTACTAAGACTGGGAGGCAGCACCGGGCAAGTTACACCACAATTGGTGAATGGATTGTAGATGCTTGGGCTAACGTGTCTGCTTGCACTGTTCTTTGAGCTTTCGCATAAGCCGGCATCATTCACGAGGAGCCGTACGACAACGAGATGGACTCTGACAATAAACCTGGTGTTTTTGACAGAAATTTAGCCCAGCTATTCATTTTAGATACAGAAGATAAGGACTTTAATGGATTTTTGGATGCTAATTGATGGTAAACTATGCAGGGGTGTCCAAATCCAGGCCTCGAGGGCTGCCCTTCTGCTGGTTTTCCAGAAATCCTGCCTCATCTGCAGTTGATTACCTGGATCAGGTGTGTTTAGCCAAATAAGGAGCTTCAACGGCAGGTTGATTGGAAAACATATAGGACACCGGCCCTTGAGGCCTGGAATTGGACACCACTGCTATAGGGTAAAACATCAAATACCTTCCTACTTGTCAAGAATCCAAATCTTTGAATAAGAATATAAAAACTCCTATAAAGCTGTGGGAATCTTTTACTACTTTTGTCATTTCTTAATTCTGGAGATCATTCTCATTTGTATGCATGATATATGCATGTATGTGTGACAAAAGGTTTTAGTGTTTTTGTTTGTTTTGCACTATAACTGGTTTAGACAAATAGCTACCCATTCTAATTCTACTTTAACCTGAACTTTTTCTGTCATCCAAATACATGCTTACCACATCATGTCAAAAATTAGTTATTGTAATCTGTTAGTCCCAGAACTTTTTCAAATAAAGTTTAAATTAAATTGATTGAACTGAATGATGATCATCTCAAAATATACATTTTTGAAAATCAATCAATTTGTCATAAAAAAATCCGAATTTAATTGCAATGAATTGATAGTCAGGCGTAACATAAAAAACTTCATGCATAATGTGACTTGTCTTTAGAATTTTGTATTCAGAAGTGCTGAGACACAGACTAAATAAAAACCGGACTGAAATAAGAAAGCGAGACATTATGTGATTAGAAGTACTGCGCTTAGTTCAGATGTCATATGTGTGTCTGTTTTCAACAAAAAGAGATGTCACTGGATCATTCTCTGACCTCTTTTTTTAAGGAAGTCATACACTCACAGAGGTTAGAAAAACAATCTAAATGCAAGCACATTAAGGGTTAGACTGATCTGATTTCCAAACAATGGGACTCAAGTTTCTATTTTTTTTTTTTTTATCCAACAAGCCCCAGCCTGTTGACTAATTTGATTTTATCACTACTTCAAGCAGCAATCTTGAAAATTCTGTAAAGCTCTCTATTATAAAGTTTTCAAAACTATTTTTTTCTGACACATTTCTAAGGTAACCATGAAATGGCAGACACAAATGTGGGATTTAACCTGTAAATAAACACATCAAAACAACCTGCTGAAGAATTCATTGCAGGTGTGCTGCTGTGGGGTTCACAGGAGGGCGGCAAACACAGAACAAAGAAGTTCTTACAAAAGCTAATCGTACTTTATCAAGACATGTTGGTGCTTCAGCAGACCAACGTTTGAACAACTCCAGTCAAAATATATGCTACTGTGAGCAAATGCCAACTTGAGTTCATAAGGGCCAAAAGTTTCCTTAGCCAGAAATATGTTGGTGTTTTGGTAAACACGTACAGTCTGGTTTAGTACAAAGCAAAAAAGAAAAAAAAAGATTTGTTGAAGAAAACATCTATTCAACAGAGGCGGATCTTTGGCTTTTGTGCCAATTGTTCTCCTGTCACCAGAGAAAAATAGACACGTGACAAAATTAAAGAAGATAAAAATGCAGATGTGTTGTTGTATATGTCACATTCATAAATGGACCTGACACGTTGAAAAGGACCCAACCTGAACAACTTAGGTGGTCTTTTCATTGAATCAGTTATTGTTTCAGTCTGGTGCATTTTTAAGAAACATGACCTGGAGTCTCTTTACAAGACTGTATTGCGGTAACAAATCTGTGTATGGAAAAATGAAGAAAATAACTTGTCAGTAGATGGTGACAGACAGCATTCAGCCTGTGTCAGGGTGTGAAGTGGGTTACATCTGCACAGGACAAAGGACACGGCTACAATGACAATGGAATTATTCTGTCAACATTCAAAGTCTAAGAACTGTAAAATCTTGGATGTTTATTTGCTGGTGATGTATAAATAATAGCATTGTTTTAAATGATTTTCTCAGTAGCTGAGTAAATTCTGAAGCATTTTTGCTGGAATCTACCAAGTTCTGAAATTTCAAGTGTCTTCTGTAAACTCACTCATATCCCTCAACTTGTTAACCTGTCTATCTGTCTTTATACATGAGAATTGATTACTCATGGAGTACTCGCCAGTGCAGCTCCTCTTGTACCCTGCTGGGGAGCTTTCTCTGAAAGCTTGCCATTTCAGATGCTTCTCTCCTCATTGTTATTTTTTTTCAGTTTGCAAAAAAAGTAATTTGGAGAAACATCTGGGCCTCCTTCTAACCCCAAACCAATCCTTTTGTTGGGATCAAAATATTGACAGGATATACACTGATATCTGATCTTTTATGGTTATTAAGATGAACATCATGTGAGTTGGCAAGCGTTAGAAATTCAGCACAGGACGGTAACACTTCATGTGATTTCACAAACATTGAAACTGCAGAGTAGTAAGTCCAAACATTTATACTGACATTATTATTGCTCAGCTCATGTGTGCAATATATTGGAAGATTGAGTGGAAACAGAGAGTTGAAGGGGCTTATGACTGATGCACATAAACATTTATGCACAGAAAATCATGTTTATGGAAGAAAACCCTGAGGAGTACATATATGCCTAATACATACTTTCCATTATTCCTGCAGTTCTTTATTACAAGCTGATATATTGATCCTTTGTATAACAAATACACTTGGTACACAAAAAAAGCATCAAACTGTGTAAAGATCTTGTGTAATCCAGTAGGATTTAAACTAGAGTCACTTTTAAGTCTCACCTGTGGCTTGCAGAAGTTTGAGATTTAACTGGGACTTAAAAGATTAGGAGTTGTAAAAATTAGAATAACTCATATTTAATCACTGTCCACTTTATTAGGCACACCTGTCCAACTGCTGGTCAATACAAATATCCAATCACATTGCAGCAACTTGGTGCATTTAGGCATGTAGGGTCAAGATAATCTACTGCAGTTCAAACCGAGCATCAGAATGGGGAAGAAAGGTGATTGAAGTGACTCTGAACGTTGCATGGTTGTTGGTGCCAGACGGGCTGGTCTGAGTATTTCAGAGAGTGTTGACACTTTATAATCTCTAGGGTTTACAGAGAATATCCAGTGAGCAAACAGTTTTGTTTGTGGAAATGCCTTGTTGATGCCAGAGGTCAGAGGAGAATGGCCAGACTGCTTTCCAGCTAATAGAAAGGCAACAGTAACTCAAATAACCACTGGTTACAACCGAGGTCTGCAGAAGAGCATCTCTGGACGCACAATACATCCAGCCTTGAGGCGGATGGGCTAAAGCAGCAGAAAACCACACTGGGTGCCACTCCTGTCAGCTAAGAACAGGAAACTGAGGCCACAATTCACACAGGTTCACCAATATTACACTAAACTTTATATTTTATTTTTGGATCTTTAAAAAACATTGTTGTGAGAAAAAAACTTACCAAATTACCCAATGGATAATTAGTGATACTAGCTATTTCTCACACGAAAATAACATTGCAAGATTTTTTTAGTGGATTTTATCAAAGGGTGTATAAAACATCTTACCAACAGAAAATGTGAATCTTCTGTCAGTTGGCTTTATATATTTAAAATGTGGCAACATTTTTTGTTCTAATTTCTGGCAGTCAAAATATTACATTGACTCCCTTTCGCTTCCTTCAATACAACACAATTGTCTTTGTGCCCATTGAGACTGTGGACAATTGATGTCAGGAATCTGTAAGGCAAATACATAAACCACTTTCTTTAACAAAACCTTGTTAAGTTTTCATAAAACACCACAGAAGAACCGTCATAACAATAAATTGAACTATGAATGTTTTGGACATTAAGAAAGATAACGTTGAAGTAGGCCTTGTTGTAAACCCATCGTTCACTGTGTTTTTCCATCTACACACCCAAACTGTTACACTGTTTCCCCATGAGAAGTCCTGCAACAAAGCCTAAAGAGTGATGGTCTGTCCTCCCCTTTTGAGCTGGAGTAAAAAACATAGAGGAGAAAAAGATTTAGGCAATTATAACTCTGTAATGTAATTTTCAAAAGGAAATTTGATTTTGGCCAGTAAGTGTTTTGAAAAAAAAGGACAAAAATGCACGAGGGGTTACTTTCCACTGTGTATTAAACTAGGCCAGCATCAACTTCGGTTTCAGTACAGGAAGAACTGGGAAAATCTCAGTGTTAGCGCTGGGCATGGTTTTTATTAAAGTTATGAGTTACACCAAGAGGGGCTGCCAGATTTTTTCATAGCACATTTGTAATTTTGGCGCTGTCAGTCAGCACTCTGTCTCCCTGGACTTCTAAGAGACAATAAGATCTAAAATGGGAAAAGCAGACCTGGGATATGGAAGGACTCTCACAAGTTGATTTTATGGTCTCACAAAACAAAACGCTGAACACAATGCATGTTAAACTCAACAGGTTTGTTTGGCAACAATGTGTGATTGATTACCTTTATCAGAATATACAGTATATAGAGCAGATAGGTGGGGCTGCATGTTGATTAGAACCTGAAGTTTCTGAGCCAAAGGGAAAGTTTTAAAAAATCCAAGGAAAAAACATTGAGCTGCAGTCTGAGCCTGTCATCAAAACAATCTGCTGAGGTGGAAAGATCGGGTTCAGGGTGCCCTAATTTAACACATCAAAAAACAGTAGGAACTCTTCTGAGCAAACCGAATATTGACCAATAAACTTTTCTCATTTGGTGAAGAGTTTTGCAATGGCTGGCATGTTTGCTACTAGCGTGAGCTGTGGTTGCACCCACACCTGGTGCTTTGCGTTTATTTTGCTAAATGTACATGCACTCCATGATTTTCTCACAAATCACTTACTGTTTACCTGTCTGGTAACAGACTTGCAATACATCTTTAAAACCTTCGCAACCATTATACAAACAAACTATTAAAACTTCGGATAAGAGACCCAACATTGTTCACCATTGTCCAATATTACAAAACATGGATTACTGAGTTGGGAAAACATGGTCAAATTTTCAAATCTCTGTCTCATGTACAAAATCATTCATGGCTTATAATCCCCTCCTCTTCACCAGTTTGTTAACATCCAGACAGCAGATCACAACAGAACTCTGAGTGCAGTTAGAGGAGACTGTATATTTCCCTTTAGAAAAAGTGTTTTTGGTCAGACTGCTTTTTCTGTTAGATATGCCATTGAGTGGAACTTCACCCCTATAACTATTAAAAAATCAAAACACATGCAAGTCATTTAGACACAGTTAAAGAAATGGCTCATTAACAATCAGAGCTGTCAACACTAAGTAAACCTCCTCTCACCGATCCCCGATACCATCTTGTCTTGTATGTGTGTATATGTTCATAAATTTGTCTGATTTTGGATTGTTGTCGCCAGTGTACTTTTAGGTTAACTGATAATTTTACTGAATGTATTGTTTAATATACAGTACAGACCAAAAGTTTGGACACACCTTCTCATTCAAAGAGTTTTCTTTAATTTCACGACTATGAAAATTGTAAATTCACACTGAAGGTATCAAAACTATGAATTAACACATGTGGAATTATATACATAACAAAAAGTGCAAAGCAGTAATCAAAGCAAAAGGTGGCAACAATGAAGAACCTACAACATCACACATTTTCAGTTGTTTCATATGAAGGTAAAAATGTGTCAAAAAGAACGCACTTATAAATTTGATTTGAGAACTTGTAATATAGAATCTGAATACTCTTGCATCAAAAATCTGCATCTGTGTGTAAAAATCTTCTGGTGTGAACTCAGCTGCTGAGCAACGGCTGGCCGCTGACTGAGCAAGGGCGTAGCGTGTCGCTGGTACGCGACACCGCGGCCAGCCGCCGAGCTCCGGAGGAAATAAGAAGCAAGGATCCCGCTGACAGACGGCGAGGTCTACGCCCTCGCTCAGCGGAGGAAAGAAGAAGCGAGGATCCCGCTGACCGACGGCGGAGCACGCCTATGGCTCGCGCCGTCGCCTGGAACGTCGCGGAGAACGCGTTTATCTAATCTAATATTTCTTTTCAAATGTTTATCCATATGATTTATAATAAAGCTGCTCAATAGCCCTGGCCCTGTTGTCCTGCTACAACAAAGATGATCATCTTCCTGATCCTGTCCGTTCACAGCCTAGCTGCTTGTCTGCATTTAAAGCACGAAGAGATCCCTTCTCATTAAAATGCAGGAGAAAACTAAGTTTTTCTGTAGAAATGCATTTTTAGTTCACTCTCTGTATTCATACAAAATGTGACTTGCTGTCACATTTGAACGTTTATCAGAAGAGTCATTGAAGCAGGAAGTGGGAATCTGTGAAGATCTTTCTAACTTTACCAAGTTCTCCGAATCCAGCACTCTGATTGGTTGACTCCGCCTCCTCTTACCCTCCCTCTCCCCCTAGTCCCATTATCGGACACAGATCACTTTTGACACAAGTTTCTCGCAAGGAATGTGTCAGAATTCAGAGCGCAGTTGTAGCGCACCTGTGATTTGCGGCAGCAGATTCGAGCACACGCAGAAGCACATTTGAGCAGTTGGAATCACAGATTTGAAGTTGTAACTCTAAATGAACACATGCAATTGGAAATTTGTCAGTTCACACCAGAAGATTTTTACACACAGATGCAGATTTTTGATGCACAAGTATTCAGATTCTATATTACAAGTTCTCAAATCAAATTTACGTTGCGTTCTTTTTGACACATTTTTACCTTCATAGTTTCACACTGTTTTGTTATGTATATAATTCCACGTGTTAATTCATAGTTTTGATGCCTTCAGTGTGACTCTGCAATTTTCAGTCATGAAAATATAGAAAACTCTGACTGAGAAGGTGTGTTCAAACCTTTGGTCTGTACTGTATGTATGTAATGTTGTGTAAATATGTAATTTTATTTTGATCTTTTAGGGTGATTTTAACACCTACCAATGTACTGCAGATTTCCTCTCTTCACCTAGCTCTTACCAGAAGTCAGTTAACAAGTAAAAGCCTAAAAATTGATTAATTTTAAAGCTACTGACATGCAGAAACAGTAATGTTAAAGATTGGGAATGATATTAACAAAACAAAAAAAAATATCAGACAAATTTGTCATAATTATTTTATCGTAATGAACACAATCATTTGACAATCATTCATTTATGTCCTCTATAATGGACATTTTGTTTACCTGTATATTTTTAAGGAATTAAGAGATACATTTCCAAATCCTACTCTACTCTGTAGAGGACATCCTGGGCTTTCCAGTGATGTGTCATGTGATGAGTTTGCATGCTGGGAACTTTAAGTTTGACCTCTACCAAGATGACTTCTATACCATTTACCTATTTTATGGAAAGGTGAAAGGCAAGTCAAAATGTCTGTATCTATTCATTTTTTTACCATGATAATTATATATAATCTTGGTCATAAACATGTTAGGAACAATATTTTTAGATCTGAAAACAGTTTCATGGATTCTGTTTTAAAACAGCAGGCATTTAATGAATGTCAACTGTAGTTAACACCAGGACCATTTTGATATATTTAATGGCTGCACATAATGTTTGGAGAAAAAAGTGAAGCAGAGAGGATTCTATGTCAGACAGTCGAGGAAGATTCAGATTTGGAGCTTTCAGATGATGAAAAGGAGGAGGAGGATGAGATTCAGGAAAAAATAACTTGTTTTTTAATTAACTTGATTAACTTTAATTAACTGCCTATCAAGATGACCCGAAAGCTTGTGAATACTGGTGTCCAATCCTGCACTTTTCACAGTACATTGATAACATTTTCAAGGATCTGTTTTTGATCTAGTTGTGTTCCAACTACCGGGGAATCACACTCCTCAGCCTCCCTGGGAAAGTCTATGCCAGGGTACTGGAGAAGAGAGTCCGTCCTATAGTCGAACCTCAGATCCAGAAACAACAGTTAGTTGTCCGTCCTGGTTATGTAACAGTGGACCAGCTCTACACCCTATCTAGAGTGCTGGAGGGATTGCGGGAGTTCGCTCATCCAGTCCATATGTGTTTTGTGGATTATGAGAAGGTAATTGACCGCGTCCCCCGTATCCTGTGGAGGGTGCTATGAGATTATGGGTCCGGGGAACCTTACTGAGGGGTGTCCGGTCTCTGCACGACCGGAGCAAGAGCTTGGTTCGCGTAGCTGGCAGTAAGTCAAACCTGTTCCCGGTGCATGTTGGACTCTGGCAGGGAGGCTCTTTATCACCGGTTCTATTCAAAGTTTTTTGGACAGAAATTCTAGGGCACAGGCAGGTGCCGTTGAGGGTCTGGTTTGGGGACCACAGGATTTCATCTCTGCTCTATGCAGATGATGTTGTCCTGTTGGCTTTATTAAGCCGGGACCTCCAGCATGCATTGGGGTGGTTTGTGGCAGAATGTGAAGTGGCTGGGATGAGGGTCAGCACCGCTAAATCTGAGGCCATGGTTCTCGACCAAAGAAAGGTAGTTTGCCATCTCTCAGTGGGTGGAGGAGCGGATCAGAGCAGTGTCTGTAGTTATGTGGTTAATGTTCCGGTCCGTTGTGGTGAGGAGAGAGCTGAGACAATAAGCAAAGCTCTCAATTTACAGGTCAATCTTCCTCTGTAGCAGATGGTCCAACAAGTGACAAAAGACTGATATAGAATTTTATTGTTTTAGAACAAAATGTGATGTTTTTGGGTGAACATCACTATAAAGATTTAATCTGCTCCTTTTTTCTGATTTTCCTAATTGAGTTCTACTTTCACAGCAATAGCGTCCTGTTGTCCTCCACAGTGGACATGTTGGGAAATTAAAATAAAAAATATTTTTAAAAAAATTAAAATTGTAAGGTGTTTTTTTAGGCCCAAATAGATAGGAAATCACACAAAAACAAAAATTGGAAGACACTTCTTTTCCTCGGTTCTCAGTTAAGGAGACAAATCAAAGTTTCAAAGTATAATTTTCCAGGATTTTTGAATCCACTCCCTGTAATAAACTAAGTTTTATTTGCAAAACACAACATATGCCAACAGGACAGAAAAGCCAGTTCTAGTTGTAGCTGTGTCACAATTGAAAATGAAAACCTTACCCCTTGACAGAGTTTTACATGTATCCAGATGCAGAGTTCTCATAATTTTGGATCTGAGGAGAGAAAAGGGAGTCATGATCTTCAGCTATGTACAAAAATGGACACCATGTTCCTTTCATCAAACCACCAAACACAACAAATATTTCTTCCTGTCGGCAGCAAATCTGTCTGTGTAGGTCGATCTTAATACTAAAAGGAGGTTTTTGATCCCTAGTAAAGGTATTTTTTGCACAAATGTCCTTGTCTGTTTTAGGAAAGGACCACACTCCTTGAAATCGAATTATCTAGCCTGAGGAGTCTTACAAGTGAGGTGTGTTTTTTATTAGATTTGAGGAGCATTTGTCAACTTGGAAAATGAATAAGATTATCGTGATGCAATCTACTGCCCTCTAAAAAATGTCTAAGAATTAATATAGGCTATTACGTTTTATCTTGACACCAAGGAAACAGTTTAGATGTTTAAGACCAAGATAAAATAAATCAAATTTACTGTGAAGCCTAAATATATAAAGACACCAGATAACAGTCAGTACTTGTGTACATGAACACAAGTTTCTCATAAAGTATTGTTTTGGACAATACTTCTCTCTGTCAACAAATATCTGTGTCCAAAGAGGGCAGACAGAAGTGGAAAAATATGTTTCCTCTGGTTGCTGATTGATAGCAAGAAAGGCAAGAGGAGTCTGTGTTCTCTGATGCAAAACCTGTCCAATAAGGTGATGACTTTTCCTACAAAACTGTTCCTACAAAACTCTTATGTAGCTTTTACACTAGTCTAACAGACTTAGTTAAAATGATTAAAGAGTGCAGCAAAATGTTGCAGATTAAGTTAAAGTGGTTTAAACTTTAGCGGATCAAACCTCATGCAGTTAACATTCAGTTAGCATAGATGTAGCAGCACAGAAAATAAAAGAAAGAAGTAATGGATAATATCAGAATGAACAATTTAGCAAATTAAGCCACAAAACATCAAGATTTTATTAACTGTGTCTGACCAAGCTTTTTAACCACAAGCATCAGTCTGCCTTTGGTCTAAAAGCTGGTCAAGATGCGTATAGATCGTTGACTGTATAAGAACTGGAATGAGTGACCCCTCCCCCCTGGCATCCAAATACTTACCTACCTGCTGGTTCCAAGAAGCTAAACTCCAATAGACTTCTATGGTGAAATAAACAGCTATTACTTATTCATTCTATTTGTCAGAATAACCATTTTTGCACTGTTTTTAAACATCTTCTTGCTAATCCTATTTATTTTATATATATATATATATGTTTTGCAAGTTATTGAAGTTTTAAACTGGCCAATCAGATGCCTCAATAAAAGTATGTGGTCTCACATCGAAAGTTTGAAACATTTGATCAATTGACCTGAGTCCGCTTTCAAGTGGTAGAAGCCCAGACTTCTATCAAGCTCACCCCTGATTTGAGAAAAATGGTTGCCGTCGAAATGTTGATTTAGGGGGTTAACATTTCAACACAAGGGAGAACACCTCCAGTCCCAGACGAGCAGCCCACCACCTCCCAGGAGTTCTGAGCATCCCCCCACCTCAACCCCAGGCACAAGCCACAGCCCCACCAAGGGAGACCCATCCCAAGCTCCAGGCCATAGGGAGTCCAGGAGAGAGAAAGGAAGGGGCCACCCACCCCTGCCCAGCAAGAGGACGCCCATAAGAAGTGGGGGTCCCCGAAGAGTATTGTAAACATGGCCTGACCCGACTCACCTACTGTTGGAATTTTGGAGAGGCCCAGCACTAGAGGGCAAGGATTAGAACCCACACCACAGGGACACTGCATGGACGGAGGGCCGCCAGGCCCAGAAAGCCAGCACCCAAGGGACATGGCCGCTGTTGCAGAAGGCCTAGTTCCCCCCAACAGGGATGGGGTAGACTGGCACACAGTTTTCTATATGCCAGTCCTGCACGCAGCCAACTGAGCTGCTACCTGAGATGAGCTACAGTACTCTTGATAAAGCAGGCATAAAAAATCACTTAAAAGTAGGGGAAGTGGTGTATAAAACAGACAATCAGGAAATTTGTTCCTCTTCAACAAAGGCAAAAATGTGTTTGTGGAAAAGGGAGAAACAAAGGATGGACATGCAGAGGTGGCCTCATGGTCTCCAATTTTCAAATTTATTGTTTTTCCCAGCTTACTGTAGATTCATTTAAGTATTATTTTAGGTCATTATTATTTCAGCCATTTATCAACGTTGTGTGTCTGTGTGTGCAGCTTACTAGATCCATATGGCTACAGGAAAAGCTGGCAAGGTAGACCAAACTTGTGTGTGCATTTGTGTGTGTGTCTCACAGTGCAAACATACCAAACAGTATGTTTTTGGTCTCCAAGGTGGAATTCCTGTCCCCCGGTTTGACACCACCTGCTAGCCAAGTCCCAAGACCCAAGACCCAAGAAGACTAAACATTTCAGCAACATTGTTTCAGCATACAATTTCTTTTGCGTCAGAGTGGAGGTCCCTCCCTTATTTAGAAGCCCCGGAGGACCTGAATATGTAAAAGGAAATGAATTATTGTCTGTCAGTCAACAAATATAAGGTAGCCAAACATGATCATAAAGTCTGCATGTAAAATGAGAGACTGGGACGCAGTTTTAAGGATTGAAGTGGACATTAAAAAGAGACGATGGACCCCATCAAACAATAAACCTGGGCTGAAAGTGTACTTTAATGTTGGACAATTTGGCAGTGATTTAAACTAACCATATTAAATTTTCTTTAACCCCTTAATGCCTCACTTTTTTTTAAATTGTCATTCAAGGTGATGCTAAATTAAGTTGAGTCCTGGATTTTAACAGTATGTTGCAAACAAGGGTCAATAGATTAGAATTTTTTTTTAAATACTTTTACAAACAAACCCTTCTCTCTTCAAAAGAGAAAAAGCCTTAAAATAAAGACAAAAAACCCTTGGTAAATGAAGCTTAAAATCTTCTTTTTTTTCCATTTTCTTTTAAGTGATGAAAAAAAATCCAGTCTGGTATTGATTTTTTTCCTCTTTGTAATGACATGTCGTAAAAGGTGTCAAATTTATTAAAGTTTTATTCAAAAAGATTTCTTTGCATTAATTTGCTTTAAAACTAAGAATTTAAAATACATTTAAACATTTTTAAATTTTAAAGTTTTATTTGATGCTTTAAACGCTAATTGATTTTGGTGCATCTTGTGCTCTGGTTTATAAAGTCACAAGAACGCCTTAAAGTAATCTAAACATTGTGTACATTTAAATTTGAAATAAAATTGATACTGTTATGAAAGCAATAAACTCATTTAAAGTAGCAGACTTTTATTTTTCTTCTCTTCACTTTTTCCTTTCCTCTCACATACATCCTCCTATTTGTTTCCTATCTCTTGGGTCATGTTAAAACCTGTAAAAATCTGCCTGGAAACCCACACCACCAAAACAGGGCCCTTTGATTGGAAGCCAGTCAAGTTCACATCATTTTGACAAAGGAATGGATTGAGTGGAAGGAGAAAAACATGAATTAGGGTTTTAATTATTTAATACATTTCAATATAATTTATATGAAGCCTAGAGCTTATAAGATATGAGAAAGTGAAAGAAAATAGTCTAACATTTATTGTACATACATGGTTTGAATAAATAAATGGGAGACAATAACAAACACTGAGGTAATAAAGAACGATTGAAAGTAATTGAAGAGGACAAGGAGAGGAGGGATAAATAGCCAGATTATCCACTCTTTCCTTTTGAAAGGGGGCATAACAATGCTGGTCTTGGCTTGTTTCTGGCTAAGGTCAAATGCCACCTGTTCGAGAGGTTAAAGGTCAAAGGAAACAAGCCATGCAGGAAAAAAGCTCAAAAGAGGAAGTTTTAAAAAGTTGAAGGCAGTTTTAAAAGCTGCTTTAAAGCTGAAATTCAGGATAATAGTTATGGATTATTCTTTCGTTCTTTCTTTTTTCCTTTCTTGAGCATTGAACAAATATAAAAATGTACTGAATACAAAATAAAAATTTGCAACTTTTATAATTTTACAACTTCATGAATGGAAGGGAGCAGTTTGAAGAATACATTTTTATTTTGTCTACTCCTTACTTAATAAAGAAATATGTACAGTATGTATATTTAAATGTACATATACATGGACATTTGAGATGGTCCCGCTGTTAGATATTCACAGCCCACACAATCAAGAGAAAACAAAGCAAAAACAAACAAATAATTAAAGCTACAAGTAGCATTTAGCGGGCCCGAGCACGGGCGACCGCCTGGCACGGGTGACCGCCCCGCGAGTAAAGCCCCGCTCGAACCATTCTCGTCGTTCTATCTTGTCCATTCTGGAGCTCAAAGCTACTGTTAACATGACAGCAGCCTGTGGGGGGTGGGGGGGACTGTAATCTGTTGCCTTTAGGGACAAAGACATTTGCATATAGCATGAAAGAAATTCTTAAACCTAAGCCTTGTTTAGACCTGCTCATTTTCTCGTCAAGGAGAAGAAGGTTTTTATCAGATTGAGAAACAAGCAATGATGATAACTGCTATCACTGACCCTAAGGATGAGAACAATTGAACTCTTCTAATTTCCACTACAATGTCTAGATGAGTGTCAGCTATGTCTGATAACTTGGCCAATTAGCTGGACCGGGATCTTGCAAGGTGCAGGTGGTTTAACGTCCAGTGTGTTGAGTCTGTGGACGGCAACAGTAAAGCATAGCTTTTCGTTTCCACAAGAGAAGAACTCTTGACACATCTGCCCTAACAGACAACTACAAGAGGAGTTGAAATGTATAACATGGTGAAGGAGTTTTTGTGTAGAAAAAGGTACCATTACAAAAAGCTGGTAGCAGTGACTGCAGACGGGGCTCCTGCTATGATCAATAGACAAACAGGTTTCATCACTCACTGTAAAGCTGACCAAAAGGTTGGAGAGTGAAAACAATATTAGATATTGGAAAAGTTACTTCTGAAGTTTTATAATACCAATTTGCATATACTCCAGACTGTTATGAAGACTTATTGTTAATGTTTTGAAAAACTTTCCTGTGTATTTCATTGCTGTCATTGAAGGACCTGCTGAGATCATTTAATTTGTTTACTGACAGAATTAAAAGCAGTAAGACAAAGTGGAGATATTGTTTACCAAAGGAATAACAAGTTGACCAACCACCCTTATACCAGGACACCAAAACCTTGATATATACAACTATGAGTGAGATATGGACTTTACATCACGGAATCAAATACTTTCCTTAGACAAGTTGAATACGGCTATCTGTTAGACAAGATAGCACAGTATGATGAACTAGAACTGTCAGCATCTCACACCAATGATAAAGATCTGAAAGATGTTGATATTGATCCTGAAATAAATGTTTTTCTATAGTGATAATACTATAAAGAGAATCAATTTAATATTGTAAACATAAAGTTCTCCATAATCCATTTCAATAGAACCTTGTATGCCAATTTCTATACAATCAAGGGCTACGTAAAACAGTTTTCACAAAGGTTCAGTATAATTACAGTCTCAGACACATGGTTAAAATGAATGGTGATAGAAGAAAATTGCACTGTTTGCACAATTTATTTCTATTTATTGTTCTAACAATTTTCATTTTTTATTTTGCTTACTGTTGTTCCATTTTCGTGACACTGCTCTGTTAGTCAAAAATGTGAAATAAATACTCCTTGAATCCCTTGAATTGAAGGGGTCAGCATTGTTCTGCTAATTAACCTGACCCCTTAGCTGCGTGTGTGTGTTTGGGGGGGGGTGACATTTGACACCCTTGTAACAGCTGTGCTGCTGTGAATGTCTGCTGCTTATTTTCCTCAAGACAGGCTGTTTAAAACAAGTGGAATGAAATAAATCCTTACACTTCAGCAGTTCATTGTATGATTGTGAAAATATTCGGGGAACATTTGGACATGTATGTCTGTGAAATTTGGTGTTGATAGTTAAAAAATAAGTTATGAAATACATATGTGCCCTATGAAATAACTAGGTGGCGCTATGGAGCTTGTCCAAGATTGTCATATCCATGGGTTCAGAATGGAAGCTTAATCAAATCTATTTAATTTCAGTGAGGTCGGACAAGAAATGTGCACTTGAGAGCAACTTTTGTGTGCATGGCGAGACGCTCAACTTTGCCGCTCCGTCACGACCACACCCCTGCGTTGAAAGTTATAGTTTTTTATCAGAGTAAACTTCAATGGCTTTTCAACAGGTGAACGTCATTTTCAGGTGTGTCGGCTCATCCTACTTCGAGCAGTGATGCTCCAAGTCCAACATGTCATTTACTGTTGCCAGCAGGTGGCGCTACACCTGTTCAAGATTCTTTCACTGTCGATGTGCTCAGAGTCAGACTACAATCATGCACATATATTTTAAATCAGATTGGATTATGCATCGCTGAGTAAAGGCCATTTTCCTTTTCATGGCGTGTTTTCGAAACGTCCTCCAATTTTGACGCGCTGCCACGGTCATACACAAACGTAAAAATGTAAACGCTTCACAATTTAACATCGGACATGGGTCTAGTTTACAACATCAAAGTTTGGAGTCATTACTCCAAAATCTCTATGAGGAGTTCGTTCTAGAACGAGGCCTGCAAATGACCAAAATACGGCATAAATGACATATTGACATCAATATAGCAGACTTCCTGTACGAGTGACAGCTTGGTACCAAGAGACTTTTTTGTAGGTTTCCATCTGATGAACATGCCCTGTTAAAATCAAGCCTGTACATTAAAGAACATGGCGGGGCTCGCAAAAACAAACATTGTAGGTGGCGCTATCGAGCCGTTTTTGTGCACCCATGCGGGTGCTGTGTATCTAAGGTGGAGATATTTAAGAGGCACCTTATTCTGAAATCTTAGCTTCCAGAGCCAAACGGCTGATTTTTTATGAATTTTTAATTATCTGACTGCAATGCAATCAACCACTTCCTGTTTGGTGGAGGCTTGTGCAGGCACCGTCAGGTTTACACCCATGAAACTTTAGATCATGAGAGAAGACCCTTCTGAGTATCTCCAGTTTTAATTTCATGAGCGTTGGACAAAGCACAGAGAAAATACAGGGCGGAATGCGACAAAAAACGTTTTTTTAAATAACTAGGTGGCGCTATGGAGCTCGTCCACGATTATCATATCCATGGGTTCAGAATGGAAGCCTCATCACCGCCATTGAATTTCAGTGAGATTGGACAAGGAATGTGCACGTGAGAGCAACTTTTGTGTGCATGGCGAGACGCCCAACTTTGCCGCTCTGTCACGACCACACCCCTGATTAGAAAGTTATGGTTTTTTGTCGGAGTAAACTTCAATGGCTTTTCAACAGGTGGACGTCATTTTCAGGTGTGTCGGCTCATCCTACTTGGAGCAGTGATGCTCCAAGTCAAACATGTCATTTCCTGTTGCCAGCAGGTGGCGCTACACTTTTTTCAGATTCTTTCACTGCAGATGTGTTCAGAGTCAGACCACAATCATGCACATCAATTTTGAATCAGATTGGATTATGCATCGCTGAGTAATGGCCATTTTCCTTTTCATGGCGTGTTTTCGAAACGTCCTCCAATTTTGACGCGCCGCCACGGTCATACACAAACGTAAAAATGTAAACGCTTCACAATTTAACATCGGACATGGGTCTAGTTTACAAAACCAAAGTTTGGAGTCATTACTCATAAATCTCTAGGAGGAGTTCGTTCTAGAACGAGGCCTGCAAATGACCAAAATGGAGCAAAAATGACATATTGACATCAATATAGCAGACTTCCTGTGCGACTGACAGGTGGGGCCTAATATACTTTTTTGTAGGTTTCCATCAGAGGAACATGCCCTGAAAAAATCAAACTTGTACGTTGAAGCATATGCGGGGCGTCGGGACAAAAGTCATTGTAGGTGGCGCTGTCGAGCCGTCTTTGTGCACCCATGCCAATCTCCTATAAAATACGAAATTTTTCGCGACTCCTGATATGTGTGCCAAATTTGGTGAGTTTTGGGGTATGTTAAAGGCCTCAAAATGGCCACTTTTCCGGTAGAATAATAATAATAATAATAATAATAATAATAATAATAATAAACATTCGAAAAACAATAGGGTCCTTGCACTCCGTGCTCGGGCCCTAAAAATTGATAGTGAAGCAAGACAAAGAGAAAGTAACATACCGGTACACTAAAAACCTTTATCATAACCCCCAAATTTGATCAGTCTATACATTTTTTGACTAAAGAGTGCAAGAATATGTTGACGTATTTTTGTCAGGCAAATCAAACCCTTAAGTTATAGGTTTCACACACAGACACACACAAACAAAACTAAGACTTTTTGTCTTAGCTGTACAGCCAAAATAAAATCACTTTCTAGGTCAAACAAGAAAAATACTTTTAATGCATAAAATTTTACCTAGAATATTTATTCTCTTGTACAAGACATTTTTATTGCGCATAATTGTACAACAGTAGTAAAACAGAGTTAGAAAATCTACACTGATGAACTATCTTTATTGTTACATGTTATTTATATGATCAAATTTTAGGTAATACTGTATAAATATACAGTTTTACTATATGAAATATTGGTTAAAATAAAAACCCACTCCAATGAAAATGGTCTTTTTGGTGTTTTTAACATGATTTTGTGGCACTTTTTCATGATGGAGGAGGACATATATAAAATAATTTAAAATTAAAACATCATTTTTTAATACTTCATGTCATGATGATTTAAGCATGTAAAAAAATGCAGTTAGAAAAACTAAAAAAACTAGAAACTCAAAGGGGTGGACCAAAGTCTCCCTGCTTCACTCCATTCTCATGCATCTACTTGCAGACAAATAAATCCCTTTAACGTCTTCATTTTTATCATCTGAGCTGCAATGTGGCTCAATACTGTTGTCCTTCAGCTGGATAGCTCTGATATTGTTTGCCTTTTTCTGTGCACCGTTAATGTTAGCTTGGGGTTGCAAGGGGCTGTAAACTAGTGGGAATAATACAATATTAGCAAAAGCTTAGTTAGGCAAAAACAGTCCCGTCCATGACTTGGTGGCGAGTTTCTAACTACTGCAACTCTGCACAAACTCTGAATGAGGAACTGCAATTCCAACTTACACCTGTGGGGGCAATGATGTGCTAAAAAAATGTGCATGTGTTTCCAAGAAGAAGCAGCATTATTAAGAAGCAGAATTATTGGAGCTTGATAATCATATTTTTTTGTTTAATCAATATTCATTCATTCATGAATGAATGATCTTTTTTCCCCCCATTCATTCATTCATTCATGAATGAATGAATGAATGAATGAATGAATGGGGGGAAAAAAGATCAATAGCTAGTTTAACAAAATTGAAAAAACAATTGAATGCTAGTATAGCCCAGGGTGGGCTTTACTGGACAAGGAGGAAGAGGCCTCTCTCTGTTTTTGGGAGAGGCTTGGTGCAAATTGTCGAACCAGTGGAAATCTCCTAAATCTTGGTCGAGGCTTTTTTTCCCCACAGCTCTATTACGATATATGAAAGACTCATGTAATGTTATATAATCCCAGTAAGGTACACACTGATATTATTATCCTCCATGATCCATTTTCAAACAGTTGGCACTTCTGTGAATTAAAAGGAACAACATCCACATGTCACTGCTAAATCCAAGTCCCTGATTGGTCAAAGTTCGACCTGGTTTATTTTTCAACGCATTCAATGGCTATGTCTTTTGTATGTAGAGCATGAAAACAACGTTAAAAATCTCTGTACCTATGCATGAACGCAAGATATTCGAATTCATGAAACACAGATTTACATTTACATAGAATCTTCATTAGAAGCGGCCGCTTGAACGTTCTTTGCTGAGGGTGGTGTGAAAATTAATATTGATGGAGTGACTGAACAACTTGATTGTTTCGTGTGTTAATAGGAGCACTTTTTTTTCTTTTTGAAAAAGGAGTTGTTAGAGTTCACAAAGCTGGACCCAGAAGCAGGACAGAACAGAGATGGTTGGTGAGAAAGAGTTTTTAATCAGTCCCAGTGGTGGTGGGGAAGTTCCGGCTTAGAGGGCTGGATCCTGGACGGCAGATGAGACCAAAGGGTGTGGAGGATGCTGGAGGCAATGTCTGAAGGAAACAGATTAACAGTGGATTAGGATTCTTGGCATAGGCATGAGCATAGGCATAGAAATGGTTTTGACAAGGTCTAGAGTTTAGCATAGGTCAGTACTCTACCGCTGAGAGCAGACGGACTGACATCGGCTGGAAGGTGAGGAGTCCATAAATAGGCTGCAGGTTGACGAGGAGACTGGAAACAGGTGAGACGATTATTCCCCGGTAGGAGTGGGAGGAGCTCATAATCCTAACAGGAGTGGGGAAAAAGTGTCTCAAAAGAGTTCACCTAATTTAAAAATGTTTCATAATTCTATGTGCCCTTAGCACAAAGTAGTCTAATTAAGTGTACCAAAAGTCTGCCAATACATACACACAATATACTTGAAGTTTACTTTGACTATCTATATATTGTAAACTTCAAATGTTCCAATTCAGTCTGAAGAAGAATGCAGTTGGTATACTTAATTCACTACACATACTTGGTCTATATTATACTTGCTGTACTTATACTTAGGTATACTTAACAATATACATTTTAAGTGGACTTTTTTTAAGGGTGAACTAAAATAATTTCTTTAACACTTTATTAAACTTAAACTAGTAGTTTTAAATAAGCTTAGTTTGAGTAACTTCTGTCCCTATTGTGAAAACTATATGGAGGTACTAATAAGTTAAAACAACAAACAAAGAACAAGCCTGAAAAGTTGTTTTTTGTCTTTGAAATTAGCTTTTAGTTTGTTTACAGTAGAGCTTCACTATTTCTTATTTGTGACCTGATTGTTAGAAAACAACATTTAGATAACAATGAACGTTGTGTGCTCAGGACTGAGCTTGAATTTGTGTTGAGATGAAATGTTGCCTTTCTTGTTTGCTTGTTTTGCATGAAAATGTGTGAAACTAATACATTTTTGGAGGATAATGCATATCCTCTGATATTTTTTGGTACCAACAATGCAGTGCCTGTGGTGCCTAAGACATCCCTTTGTGCTCCTCAATCAACCGCGACCAGTTATGCGAAACAACTTGTGACTTTAATGTCATAACTCAAAAGTGTCTTTGTTGACTTTTTGAACACTGACCATTTTTAAATAGCATTTAAAAGGATGTGGAAAGTGTGTCTGTTTTTTTATACATGAACTTCTCACAGCTGAACTGGTCTGGCGTACAATGACAATCCCCAGGCCCCATGCTTCACCTAAAATCTCCCACTGCAGCTGTGTTATAAACTGCTTCCATGCATGAATAGTCTATGCTAATGCAGTGTTTATGCTTTTTTTTTTACACCTTATATGCATATCAGTAAGCACGTGGTTGAAAGGCTCACATGCCTCAGTGTCTAGTATGAGTCCTGCGTGTTATGATTTGCAGTGAAGACCTCAAAACCTTGCAATCCAGTATAATCCCTGTTCTGTGCCCTCATGTCATTTTCAATCCAAGCATAACCTGTCCTGGCTCTACAAACAGCCCGAGGCCAATCAACTCCCATGTGCTGCTGCAGGGCCTGAAAGAACACAGGTTTTATCTGCATTTTATTTTTGTTCACTCTTAAATACTGTTTACTTCTGCTTGAGTACGGTTTTATTATAAGGGTCTCTTGAAGTTTGGAGGATTACGTATTTAAGTTTCCTCACCTTTTCTCACCCCCTTCTGCCACTAAAATACGTATTTTTTTTACGTAAGCTGATTTGAAATAAGAGGCCCAAACAGCTATTTTTTATTTCAAAAAATGATATAAATATATATGTTTTTATATAAATATTCTAAACATAAATAAATAAACACTAAATGGAATTTCTGCTATATAAAGCTTGTGGAGTATTGGAGTCATTTTAATGGCTTACTTATGTATTTTAATGCTTATTTCTGTCACATTTAACAATATTTTCATCCCTCAATAAAAACCTTTTTAGTACATTTGTTTAGGAAAAGTATTGAGTGTTTTTTTTTTTTTTTACTAAAATATGTAGCCAGAGGCCCTTAAAAGCTACTTAACCCAAAAATGTATTTAAAAATATTGGAACCTGTAAACAGAATTGGAAACAAAGAAATAACTAGAATATGTTGACACTAAATGTTCACAGTCTCATTTGCACCCAGCATATCCAAACAAACACACTATTTGTGGATTTGTTCAAGGATCGCAAAAATAGTTTTCTAACAAAAGTAACTATAATTTTAAACTGATCTGCAGTTTTGATTTATTTCAGTTAAATTTTTAGGGCTGTGGTATCTCATGTAGTGATTGTAATATATTAGGTAAAGTATGGGAGAAAGTAATAATATTCTAGCTATCTAAGATGTTTAGACTTATGAACCCTGAGGACAAAAAATAATTCAGTAGAAGAGATTACTTCAATCACAGAGACAACAACTTCTTAGAAAATAACAACTTTTTAGAAATGGTTGAAGAGGTGCCGGAGACCCGTGTTTAGGGATGGGCTTCAGAGGTCTTTCTTGGTTTCCAAAGGTAGAATCTGATCCAGAAAGGTCAAGTAATGTATGGAGGAAACAGATTAGGAAACAGGTGCTCTCACAGTGGCAGACAGAATTGGTCGGAGTCTTAAGTGAACTCAAGTTCTAGGATTTTTATTTTCAAGTATAATCATCTCTAGGGTTTTGAAAAAGGGCCACAAAAAATGATATCCAGTGAGAGGCAGGTCCTAAAAAAAGTGTTTAAAAAGTGTTACAACTATCCAATTTTAAAATGCTTGTTACTGTAGTATTAAACATATGTATGACACAATGAATCAAAGAAAAAACTACACATATGTTATTGGTAAGAAAGTTTAATACTGTTCATTTCCCAACATTGTCTTCTTGCAAAAAAAATTATAATTTCTCAAAACGATTATTCAAAAAATTAATCAACACAAAGACACACATTAAGAAGAAAAGGCATGAATAAAACCATACAAGTTCTGCCACCAGACTCCAGAGTGTTCCGGGTACAGATATGCTAGATTAAATGTGTGAACTCCTGTGTTTGTGTCAGAAAGAAGTTAATATTGAAAGAAATTAGTATAATCTTAACGGAGAAAATAACTATAGAATGCACATGTAAAACACAAATATCTGGAAGGTTGGGACGGATTTTTAAATAAAAATAACCACAAAATTTGAAAATCTCATGAATTTAGATTTTCTCTGCAGATGAACATTGATAACAAAGATGATGTCATATTTGTCATTTGAAAAAAAAAAGTAGTGAGCATATGTCCGAATTGTCTTAAATCCAGGGCACTACATAGTCTTTTAGGGGTTACCTGGAGTAGTGGGGGATTTTGGACATAGCACTGGTTATGCAATGCTGGCTAGTCAAAAAACTTTTGGCTTTAGAGCGCCACCTTACTGATTCAAACATCATCATGTATTACTTCCAGTTTGATATAATTGAGAGAAATATGGCAAACATGACAAAAATATGTATCAAACCTATTCAAAAATGAAAGCCCATGGAGGCAAAAAAGAAAAAGAATCCCCAGGGAGAATACATCAAACAGCGGCATATAGCCTGCATGTCTCACAGTCTGTTTAACAAAACACACACACAGTTACTAACCACTGTTAGTCCAAAACACAGATGTTGATGAAAGTAGTCCAAAAAAGACACTTCCACAGAACTAAAAGCAGTGAAGACATGGCTGGCATTATTAACAAGAGGAAACGGACATGGCCCATTGAGCAGAATATCTTTGAACTCCCTTTCCGTTTTCGGTAAAAACACTTGCTGCTTCATAGGAGTGAGCTCTGCAACTAAAAAGCCTTTGAACCAACTTGTCATAGTTTTATTGTTCACAAGCAGTCTGACAATTTTAATGACCATGACGTTATGAAGCATTGGCAGAAGTATTGGTCGGCCTGGCAATGAAAATAAAGTGTCTGACAGTTACATTCACTTGGTGAGATCCACAGCTATATACAAATATCAGCATTCTGATACATTTTTAACTATGACTGACTTGCAATACATCTGTTAGAGCTGATTTGCAAGAAACTATGGTGTTATTTATTTCTGCTTTGAGCAACATTATTTTATGTTAGTTTTTCAGCCTTAAATGCAGAAAGAATAGTAACAGAATTAATGCTGGTAAAAGCAGTTTTTAAACAATAATTATATCAGCTCACAACAAAAGCTATACTAAAATAGAAAAAAATAACACTCAAAAAATACAAAAGTAAACAACAAAATTATGCCAACTGCTAAAACAGTTTTTTTTTATTAATATACAAGGCTATTCTTATTAACCCTTTTCACAGCTAATGTAATTCCGAAGGATTCAAATTCCAACGTGGAGAGCTTTAGTTAATTTGTTGACATGGAAGAGTCCACACCAGTTTTAGGACATATCAAAGTATGCCTCATAATATATGACACCAACTTGGAGACAACAAATATAAACATTCTTTTCCTCTGGAAATTGTCTCATGGCACATTTGGGAGTAAATGAATATTTCAGTGCAAGTTCTTTTCATAATCCCCGGTGCATGTGTTGTTGGTTGAGACCCCATTTATATACTTGGAATTATGATGCTATATTTATGGAATATTTGAGCCCCAGTGAGTCCTCCAGTTCTAGGCCCCAATAGCGAAAATGTCCCAAATCCAGCAACAGGATTACAGTTCATTTACAACTTTTTTTTTACAAACAAACAAAGCATTTTTGAAAAGCATTATAGTAGGGTCAATGAAAGAAGGATCAATCATTTTCTCCCCAGTACTAAGACGACAAGATTGCACTTCAGTTCCAAGGTTGAGTTCTTCCATAATCCAAGTATCACAAAGTTTAACCAGTTCTTTTTATCCTTCAAAAGCGGTTGAGCGGATTTCCACTTTGCTGTATGTGTTTATTCAGCTTTTATTGTCTCTTAAAGAGTTCATGCACCCTGCTCTGTAATCTTGAGTTTAACGAAAAGAAAGTAAGTGCCCTTTCTCCACCTGTGAACGTCTGATGTACCTCTGATGACTAGAACAAAAACTAAGAAATCTCCTTCAGGACCTGGAGCTCCCAGTGGGATCTCTAATGTAAAAAACTGCACAACCATTAGAAATATGATGGTTTTAGAGATGTTAGATTGTTATTTGATTGACAGTGTCCATGGATTAAGGGTGCTTCGTAGTCTAAACTGCCATTTTGCAACTGGGGACACTGAGGGGGCTGACAAAAATCTGTATCTGGTTGTTTGAGGGGTAGTTTGCCATTCACCCCATTTTCCAGGCAAACTTTGATACCCTCCAAGTCCATGGGATCAGGTTCAGGTGCACCAAGCTCTTGCTCTAATCCTGCCCTTGCCTGGTGTCTCTTTCGGAGGGAAACTATGGTCCCAATCACCACAGCTAGCCCTAAAACCAGAGCAGCTACAGATGAGATAAGAGTGGATGTCCAAGAAGCCTTCTCTTTCAACAGTGGCTCTGGGGAGGCCATTAGGATGTCCTCTGTGCGAGCCTCTGTGCATGACCCCAATTCTAAAGAGCCATTTCCCCAGGAATTGGGTCTCTCACCAAGCGGACTGGCGCAGACAGAGTAGGTACAATTAGGTCTTAATCCACGCAAGGTATATTCGGGGTAGGAAGTTGGTAAGCTCAAGACAATAGGGCGGCGGTCAGGTCCTGAAAGGTTTCGGTAGGTCAACTTGATGCCACGGATGTGTGGTTGTGTTTCAATAAAGTGGTGAAGATCAAGAAGAATTGATGTGGAGGTAACCTGTCGTGAAATGATGACATCCACTTTATCAGGCACCACAGGGACAACTTCAGAAACTTCTGTTGGTGAAGGCTCGGGTTCGTTGACATCGTTCAAGTTTTCACAATAGAGGCCGGATGCTCCTGAGGGACATGAACAGCTCAGTTGGCCTTGTGGGTCAAAATTACAAGTACCCCCATTGAGGCAAATATTTGGAGGGCAAAACAAGTGCTTGTATTTGTCACTTGCAGAACTAGGGGAGACTGGAAATTCAAGTGGAGGGAGATAGATATCTGTTTTAGAGGAGACAGTTTCCTCACTAGGTGGGGGAGGAGGTGGAATAGCATTGGTATGGGTAATTTCTGGAGCTGAAGTTGATATCTGAGAGACAACAGTGTTTGCAATGGGGGATTCAAAAGATTCTGTTGTAGTTGGTGGACATCCAAAATCTTTGTGATCCAGTGCTGAAAGCATTTTACCTGCATTTACTAAAGGAAAATGGCATCTGGTTTCATCTGGTCTCCCAAGAGTGATTCCTTTACCTTTTAGCCAAACAGGAACCCATGCCAATGGACACAAACAGTTAAACGGGTTCTCAGCTGCTGTCAAGTGCACCAACTTTGGGAAATTTTCAAAAAAGCCTTCAGAAAATCCCTGGAGATTAAGTCCACTGAGGTCCAGCTCTTGAAGTCCAGACAGTTTTAACAAATCCGTATGCTTAAGCTCCAGCTGTGGGTTGGCAGACAGGTTTAGTTTCATCAGCCCCTTGAGGGAATCCAACTTCAATGCTTTAGGTACTTCCTGCAGCCTGTTAAGTGACAGATCTAGTTCATGAAGATTTCTCAGTGAGGCTATAAGTTCTTCGTCCAAAGTGGTAAGCCCCAAAGATGCCAATTTAAGGGCTTCTAGGTGTGGAGTCTGGAGGTTGGAAGGTCCCAGGCTTGGGATGTTATTGTTGCTGAGATCTAGAAGAAGAAGCCTTGGAAAATCCATATGAGGAAGGGATGTGAGGCTGTTTCCTTGCAGCTTGAGTTCCAGCAACATCTCTAAATTTTCAAAAGCATCCAAATGAATGCTCTGAATGTTATTAGCATAGAGATACAGCCTCTCCAACTGGACCAGACCAGAGAAACTGTCTTTGGAAATGTGTGTAATTTGGTTATGGGACAGGTCTAAGTTCTTCAGTTTTGACAGCATCTCAAATGCCCCATCAGGAATTTCTGCCAGCTCATTTTGACTTAGATCTAGCAGCTCCAGCTCCACCAGACCCTTAAAGTCTTCCCTGGAAACTGTGGCGATGCCAATATGGAAAATGTAGAGATTCCGTGTTGTGATGGGGACACGGGGCACTGTGCTTGATGGTTGATAAATGCAGAATATGGTAAGCCCGCTGATACATGAACAGTCGTCAGGACAGTTCCAGGAAAATGCCACAGCAGGCATGAAGAAAAGAAGGGAGTAAAGCAACATGATGGTGACAGCCGTCAACTCTGAAAAACATAAGGAAGAGACAGAAAGATTTGTGTTAATTGAAATATTTTTTATAACTGGATGATAACTAAAAATATTATAGATGGCAAAACGATGTGTTTCCAAATCTCAATCTTCAATTTCTATCTTTCTGAAATAAAAAGGCAGAACAGTTCTTTTCATTTAAAATGAGAGAATCCTTTCAGTCACGGCCCAAAGGTTAATAAAAACATACTAATACTTATTAATATCCAAAAGAATTTAAATTCTAACAGAAATGAAAAAAAAACAAACTTACTGGATTTTCAAAAGGCTCTGAAGAAGACATTTGAAGCTTAAAAATATGTTAGCTAGCAGTGTTTTTTTGTCCTTGTATTTGTCCCAAATATTCTTCCTCAAGCAAAAATCTTTTATCCTTGTTTTTTGTTTTGTCTGTCCTTCCCTCCCTCTTTGACTTGGAAAGTTGACTCTTGCACTCATGACTTTTCCATGACTTCTGAGGTAGAAAAGGAGGGGAAACACACAATAATTTCCATGAAATTTCTACAATCTATCACTGGCTTCTTGCCACTGCTCCCTTTATACGCTAAACCATTGCATTTTTTTTTCTCCTCTTCAAAATGAATAAGCTCAGATTCTAATAAAATGGATGATGTAGTCATCCCATATAATACAGCTGACCTGCTATTGAGTGTGTTAAGAGAGACCTACTTCAAAAACTGTTAGGAAACATTTATTTACATTTCCAATCAAAGCTTATGGCTTTAAGCCTTTGTTACTGACAACAACAAAAAAAAGTTGGTGGAAATTAAAATCCTCTAAAGAAGTGGGTGTATTTTGGACATGCGTCACCAACAAGAGGTAAGACACAAGGTCATTTCTTTTACATTTTGACAGATTGCATGGTGCTGACCTCATATATTAAGAGAACTCTAAATGCCAAAAGTTACCAAACCACATTGTCACATAAACCAAGAAAAACAAATGTGTGTTTTATTACTGCTAATATCATACATTAAGTTTCAGACAGAAGCAAAACAAAGAAGCACAAAAGAAATGTCTACGTGCTGACAACCTGCAGAGCCTGCTGCTTCAGTGACAAATGTTAGAATAGGAGTTGCTAATGCCTCTGTTTCAGACAGACTTCTCGGCATTATTGTTTATGCTTTCTGGAATCCAGAACTTTCTCAGCGTGAAGTCAGTTAATGTTTACAGAAAGGAAAAAGCTGCCTTATCTTTAAGTGCTGGTGCAAAGACAAAGTCAGATTTATTGACAAAATAAGAAAGGAGTGGTTATACTGGATTGGAATTTTTAAAAAAGGAGAGTGAAAAACCTGTAATAAGCTGACATATGAGTGAGAGCATGAGCGGGTGTGTGCATCCTGGTGTAATATCAACCTAATCTGATATTACACCAGGACCTGGACCAATCAGCAGCTGTTTGATAGCAGCTTGGTCACATCAAACAGAAACTTAACTCATCAAAGATAGGAAAAAAGTAAGGTGACACAAAATGCATGCGAATTTCTTTTTGGCGATGCCAGTGGCAGTCATATCACGCTAAGTCGCGCTCAAAGTAGTCAGCAAAATCAAAGAGAAGACAAAAGCGAGATTTGACACAACGCACGCAAAAAAATGTGTTTTGCAAACGTAAAAAACGTTTTTGAAAGCAAAAAAGAGTTTTTGAAAGCAAAAAAAAAACAATTTTTGAGCAAAAGTACGTTTGGGTCTTCCAAGTCTTTCTGGCCTCCTCCCCTGCCAGCGAATCCAACTCACCACCAGGTAGTGATCAGTGGACAGCTCTTTCCCTAACATGAAATACCATAAAGAAAGTGTCTATTTGCTCGTAATTTTAGAAATACGTGTGGTTAAACTTTTTTCTTGGCCACACAGACCCAGAGTAAGGGCTAAGTTTGGGATTATGAATTAGGGTTGAACTGCGAACGTGATTCTCACGGCAGAGGTGGCCAGTTTCAATGCTAAGTCCATGGCACCGACATCTGAGGTCCAGCGTTGCAATTTGAGCAATGGGTGCAGCACAAAGGTCTGGCAGCAGCGCTGTTTCAGAGGCACGCCGCTGCAATTTTGGTACCTATCGGAACCAAATCGGCCAAATTGTTGTGACATCACAGCGGCCCATTAATTCAAACCGAACGTCTTTGCGACAGTTTGATTGACAGCTAATTAAAAGGAGATTCTCTCTTTTGCTTTTTATAAAGGTATGTATTTAACCTAGCCAGTATAAACTATACATAGTTTATTATAGTTTTCATTGCGAAGGCAACAATGATGGCCGTTGTTTGTTTGCCACTGCAGAAGTTAAGCCAAGCTGTGTTATAAAAAAAAAAAAAAGAAAGATTCCAGCAAAATTAAAAACTGTAGTAATAGTCAAATTTGGTTAAGACTTCTTTAAAACCGTTTTTCTCTTCTACCTTTCTGACCCTTCTTCATTGTTTAAAAACAAGCAAATGCCTAAATTCAACAGCCAAGAATCTGCCACGAGTGTTGCTAACTGCAGTCATCAAAACATGGGGTGCACTTAACACTCTGGATGGAGTCAGCGCTGCATTACTCTGAATTAACTGCAAAACAAGTTCAATTTGCTCTTTTAAATCCACAATGACAGTTTTCTTCAGCTTCTCAGGACTGTACATCCACTGCTGCTTATATAAGATATGGGCAAAGGATCACAGAGAGTTAGCACTGTCAGGATGACATGAAGCTGGTCCACACACCAACAACCTGCACAGCCATTATCACACACGTCCACACAGCTGTGTGGTCACACACACACATTCCTCGCACCAGTACACGCAAACACAGTCTACAACACAGCTGGATCCTGTTACCCACAATACACTGCAGCCATTCCTCACTGTGAGACAGAATGAGAGGCCCACATAAACCTCTGTCCTCCCCTGTGATAAGAGAAAGGTAGCAGTGTATAAGAGAGGGGCAAAAGAAGGGGAGTGTTGAAGGTAAAGTTGGGGGGGGGGTAGAAAAGAGTGAGAGATGAAGGGGAAATTTATTGTTTTAATAGCTGGTTGCCCTACACCCAATGTGCATGACAGAAAACAGGTTTAAAACTGTTGCTCAAACCTTCAAAGTATTTAAAATAGTATTACTTCAGCTATTTTAAGAACTCATTCCTCTCATTTTCTGTTACTTTCACAAGTTTGTCTGAATAAAAAGGACACACGCTTACACACTTTTCAGTCTTCTATCACTAATCAACATGCAGTTAACATGCCTGCATACTCAGCTATTTAAATTCTAACTCTAATCATCTATTGATCTTTAGTCAAAGCATTCCAAGTAGTCTTTTATTTATGATTATAAAGTTTACAGCCAGAATCAAAAAATCCTGTGTTGTTTTGTAGGGCAAAATTTCAACAGAGCAGCAGTAGTTCATTAGAAATTCATCTCTGAGTTGTGGGCAAGAATGAGCCTTCCCCCACTTTCTGATATCCATTTGTTTGCGCTCTCTCCCGCCCCTCACAAACCCTTACAGCCCCTCATACGTGCGATCTAACATTACAGGTGTGATAAAAATGGCAAGCAATATTAGAGCTTCCAGCTGTACAGATTTGAGCCACATGCAATCTTGGACGAGGGAAACTATGATGTCTGCTAAGTCGTCTACAATTGGACGCAACAGAATCAAGCAGAGCAGGGAGCTTGTGGCATATTCTCATCTGCCCCTGATTAATTCACCACGATTTGAATAAAGAAATACTCAGAAATACAATTATAATCTTAATTTTCTTTATACATGTCCTCTGTCATCAGAAAAATGCCACAAGAAAATGTTAGAGACCAAGAACAGAATTTTCATCTGACTGGATTTACAAACAACAGGCTGGATGGTTGACATTTTTCAAAGCTAACAGTTTCATCACCACTTCGGCTTTATTTCTCTAACTATGTATTCGTTGGACTGTTCATTGCGGTGCAAGAACAGGCTGTGCAGACTGTCTGGTTTAAAACTAAGAATAAACTTCTTTTCTGTTGACATGATTTGATTTGATGAGGTTTGCTGGGCCACCAAATTCAAAATGAATCAAAACACTGATAATTTTGGAATATTTGGCTGTAGAGATGGAAAATCTTGAAGTAAATGTATCTAATGAATTATGGAATTAATTAATCTTTTCACATAGAATGAAAGTGTCTGGGTCATGACTATTCTGTCCTTTGAGCTTTGACAAAAGCTGGGTATGGTCTTGCATACAAGCCGCCTCAATTTTCCATTGGACCAAATCAACAGTTCGGGTAACCCCAAACATTGTCACCATCGTTATATATTTGATAATCAGACATAGTGACAAAATGGATTAACTTGATCAAAAAAATTCTTCCGCTATACTTATGATGCTGCCATTTGAACTTCAAAGTGAGTTTAACATTGATAAGATATTACACTACTAAACAAAGGAGCTCAAAAGTCAAGAAAAGTAAGGCAACCTTAGAGGCAGAAATATGGTCACTAGAAACAATATCTTCACAGCACAAGTGTTTGTTAATGCACCAATGTTTAGGTTTGGGGTGTGGATGAAACCCTAAGAAAAGCCATACCTATTCTAAAGATCTTCTGAAGGGATTTGGCAGGCCGACCACCAAAAGTAAGATGAGATGGTGCACTCCAAGACAAGACCAACGCAGAATTCTGACCCCACACTTATAGAATTACTGCCCTGATCTGGCAGCTTTAGTGGGAACGGCACATTCTTGATACTACCGGTGAGTGGAGGATTAATTGTCATCCGCTGTTCATTGTCAGCAGTGACTCATAAAAAGACAGCACCTCAGCTGAAAAGGTAAAATCTTGCTGGGGGGGTTACAATCTCTGATATAATGTGCACACTTTTCTCAGTGCCAGCTGGGGTCTTTATGAGAATTTGATAAGTCACTGGAAGAACGTGAACATATTGATGAAAAAAACAACCATCTTAACAGCTGCAGAAGAAAACAAAACACAGCATTTTATGGAACGGTTTTCCCTCCATGCTTGTAAGTGAAAGTGTAACAAAATATGCGTAACTAAAATAGAAAACAACCAAACAAAAATAAATCAATCACTCAGTAGTATACAATGCAATTCTAGCAATAGTGGTAGAATTAGTTTTTCTGGTATTTGACGTTGTAGTTTTCCACAATGAAATCCCCAAAGCAATGACCTTGAGTCACAACAGAAAAAGCTAAACAGAAGCAGTAAATATTTTCTACAACAGAGGAAAATAGCAATGATAAAATAAAGGAAATAACCAAATAATTATAGAATTTAAATGTTGTTTCTTGAAGAAATAGCTTTTACATATGAGCATTGTCTGTACCTATTCCTCAGAGTAAAATATGCTGAAAATAAGGATGGGCTGATATAATTTTTTCCGGCTGATACCAATAACTAATATTTCCCCTGCAACTGTGGCCGATAGCAGATCTTTACTGATACCAATACTTAAGTGTCTACAGTAACACAAAGTTTAAATCTCCTTTTTGTTTCTTTATTAGAAATGCACAGCTTTTATTTTACTGGACAAATAACACTGTACTTGACCTTTTTTACATACAACAAAGGATCTCATATGAACAAGTATCACTTTAAAACAATAATATAAATATATCTGTACGCATTCAGACCATTTATTAAATATTGGACATAACTGTAAACTATAAGCTCCCCATTGCCAGGGAACTATTAGGAACAACATGTACTGTAACTCTATCAAAAATAACATTTACCTAAAAAAAAAAAAATTACCGTAGACTATGACTGTAAACATGAGCTTACCAATCTATTAGAAACAAGTGTACAAGAAACAAGAAAAGTGTTTCTGAAAACAGAACATTTTGAAAAACAATCAAAAATAGTCTGTAGGAAGGACTAAAACTTTCTTTTATTGTTGAAAGAAATGGCTGCAATCAGTTATACCTGACAATAAATTCTCCTATTAGTAGATTTAATATAAGATATTGGGTATAATAAATGGAAATAGGGATCTGGCAGTCACTTAAGACCCAAATAAATCCCACATTTACCATTTTAGGTTCTGTTCGGCCAATGTGTCTTTTCTTTTGCCAAATGTGGACCAACAAGTCCTGATGAGTACAACAGCTTTCTGATATAACTGCTGTCTAACATTAAAGAACAAATCCCAGCAGTCGGGATATTCAAAATACTCCAGATACAGACCGGGTGATTTTCTGACGCTTGGTTTACACTGGCTAGTGGTAAGTGTTGCATATTGAAGAACGTGTTATACACAGTTTCAGGAATATGCTTTTAGCAAATGGTGTTCACACCAAAATAGGCAGGGAGCAGCAGGGATGGGCTTCATGTCTTTGTAAAATTGAATTAAGATTAAAACTGGGATTCTGAAAATTTCAATATTCAAATCGTGGTGAATCAGGAGCAGACCAAAAAAATGCAGATGGAAAAAGACTGTAGTTGTTACATACAAATACAGTTGACAGGCCACAAGCTCCCTGCTCCATTCCATTCTGATGCATCCACCTGTAGATGACTAGATCCATGCGCATCTTCATTTTCCGTGTCTCAGATGGCATCTGGCTCATAACTGTATGGCTGGTTAGCTCTAATACTCCTTGCCATTTTTGTTGCAACAGTCATCTTACATTGAATTTGTGAGTGGCTGTAGGCTTGTGGGGGAGCATGTAAACAGAGGGATTGTCAGGAAGCAGGGGCAGGATTACTCTGCACCAATGGTCCTGGTCAGAGGCAAATTTCAAATGAACTGCTGCTCTGGAGAAACTATGTCCTAGAAAACAACCTTTTTTTTTTTCTTCTAAAAACTGTATAATCATAACTGAAAGATCACTGAAACAGCTTTGAAAAAAGATTTAAAAAATTGGAGTGGGTCTTAAAATGTTAGAGTTCCATTAGCTGTTTCACACTTGTGTGAAATTTGTTCTACACAATTAGGCTTACTAAATTTACTGCTTTTTGGAAGAATGTCATTGTTTTAACTACACTTTTAGACTAAACATGAAACAGAAAAGCATTGGGTAACTTCTTTTTAGTCTTTGGTATGCCCTAACCATGTATTTGAACCCCCAACCTTCCAGTTTTAGGATGAAAACTCTACCACTACACCACTGAGCTGGTATTTATAAAAGGGGCTTGATAAACTCCTTGTTTACGGTGCAGGAGACCTTTCAAACTTATAAACTTAAAAAAAAATAAAAAATAAAAAAAATAAAATAAAAACTTATAAACTTACTAGAGTGGATTAACACCACCCTTCAGGCTGCAGGGTGATGCTGTAATTTCTTCTTCAAGAAGTTTTTCCACATTTTCATCAGAAACCCAAGAAAACACCCCACCCTCTCTGCCTCCAGTGGGGCTGCACTGGTTTGTGAATGTGTTTGAATGTATCAGTGATGGTCAGAGGGGCCGTAGGCATGAACTGGCAGCCTCGCCCCTGCCAGTCTGCCCAAGGGCAGCTGTGGCTACATCAGTAGATTACCATCATGTGTGAATGAGGAGTGAATGAACAATGGACACACTGTAAGCTCTTTGAGCGTCTGGAAAAGCGCAGATAAATCAAATCCATTATTAATATTATTACTGGTAAATAAATAAGAGTAACCCCACTTACACCTAACTCTCCTGACCTCCAACTACCTCCCATCCTCACTAACTTAGCACAAACGTATATCTATAGCACAGTGATGTTATGCCCCCAACCAATCAACAAGTCCATACATAAATGTCCAGTTCCAATGGTAACAACATCCTAACGGTTGATTCAGATTTAGCTGTTTGGTTTTCTAACAGCTTGTTGTAAAAAGCTGTTGGTGAGTGTGAATGTGGTACCTTTTCATGCTTTTATATGATATATGGATGAGGCAATGATTTGGCTCTGAATCTGTGGGAAACAAACAAGTTATTTGCAAACGTCTATGCAAAACCAGCTAAGCAGCAACACAAACACCAGCTATGAACAAACACTGCTTCTTCTTTGGACGAAACCCTATTAGTGCTCCTGTAAGTAGATAAAGTATGTTCAGTGTGTGTGTACAATGTGTTCAACACTATTGAAACAAGTATGTGTAAGGCTTTTACATTGTGTTACCAACACAAAGATTTACATTAATCCTAATCCTTGGCAGATGCAATAATTCCTGCAATTCATGCTTTTGAACTAATTTACCTAATCTATATGTATATATCCAGCTGTTGAGATTGTAAATCATTCTTGGAAACTATTTATGAAAAATTTAATAATCCTTGTTAGAATCTGGAAGTTTTTGGGGCACAAACTAATGTGGCACAAAGTTCATTGAGAAAACAATAATTGTAGTATTGAGCTTAACTATTCACCATAATTGGAACTTGTGGGATGCAAAGTTTTGCATGTCTGATCTCTTTATATTCATGTGATGTTTCCTCAATTGGGGTCAGCTTTACTACAGTATAAAATGCACCTTCTTAAACCACATTACCTTTTAGTGCTTGTTGTTAGTGACTGTCTGTGGCTGAGTTTACTCACTGCACTTTACCAGAGGTAAGAGTAATGTGTAAGACATTTAGGCCGCATTTACACTGCATGGTTCAAGTGACCCAATTCCGATTTTTTTCCTCTCATGTGGCACAGATCGGATATGACCGGTGAGCGTGTAAGCAGGACAAAAGCGCATGGATTCCATTTTTCTCAGATCGGATACAGGCCTCTCTCATATGTGGAAATAAATCGGAAACGAATCGGATACATGCATTTGCGTGTGCCATGTAAGCAGACAAATCGGATATTCCCCAGTAAATGCGAGTCGTTCGTCAGTGACGTCAACTCAGGACACCGCCAACTGAGATCACATGACTTATGAAAGTGCTTTTGTGCACTGATTTTGCTGTCAGCATGTTACCTTTTAGCCTCAGGCCACCGTAAATTAAAAAAAAGGTCTCTCCCCCAAAAGAGTCTTTCTATCCGCTCTTGGTTCAGAACGGGAAAGTGAACCCCGAAGGAGAATCCGCCTTCGTCCCTGGAGAAAATCTCCCGTGCGTTTCTGACCACGATCAGAAAAAGAGAAGTCATCACACAGGAAAGGTTCAACACTTGGTTCAAACTGTTAGTACAGCATGTCTGCAAACACTTCCTCATTCAAAACACAGAGAGAGCCGAGCAGCCCTCCTTTTTTTCCTCTCCCGTGCATCCCCTCAGGAGCGCCCAAGGCAATGCCTCCTTCCGTCACTGCGTTGCCTCCATGACAATCGCAGTCACAAAAGTCAGAAGGAGGTCTGCGGAAGGCGGGAATGCTGCTACGTAGTCCTCAGAACGTCTACGTTTGATAGTTTCAGCATCGTATAGTGTAAATGCAAAAATCGGATACGGGTCACTTTTAAAAGATGATGTAAGCTGGTCTTCAAAAAAATCGGATATAGTCAGAAAATCGGATGTGGGCATCAAGACCTGTAGCCTTAAAGTTCTGGTCAGTGTGGTGTTGTTAAACCCTCCTGCTTTTGTGTAACAGCGAGTTCTAAGTGTTGTTCACTCTTAAAGAGATTTACAACAGCTGTGATTGTTTTGTCTGCAAGTGCAAGTGTGAAAGTAAATGTAAACTCAGATTAGTGGTGTCCTTTTGTCAATAGCAGTGAAGTGATAAAAAAGACTAAATAGCTGGATTAACTTAGTACGAATGTGCCCTGCAAGAAAAACAGCACTAATGCATGATGAATCTGAAGACTGTCTGGCCTGTGTTGTTACACATCATTACCTCCAAGCCTTTCCTGTCTGTCAGCAGTTTGGAATAAGCCTTCCACCTGCAGTGAGCTTAACACAGGTGTGCCAGCAGGCAACTGGCAGCCACCATGTCCTGCCTTTATCTTTTATTAAAACACTGACAAATTTGTTCAGAAAAAAACAACTTGGATTTGACTGTTATTTTTATAATTTCCTCTTTTTTTACTCCCATACGCAGTCTTTTAAAATTTACTCTACTTGAGTTAAACGCATTATGGTGAGTTTTTACCTTGCAGCCTTCAAGCAACCAATTCTGTTTTCAGTTTTCTATTCATAGTCCATCAACTCATGTGTCTCTAAGAAGTACTTATATTTTAGCAAACTTTGAATAAAAATTGTTAATATTTAGGTTTGGTATTTCGTCTTGTTATTGCCTCTGCTTTGACTAGGACAGCAGGTTTAAAGTCTTTATGCATTCCCCTTTCACTGTGAACAGAGCAAATTGCAAACATCCGAACTTTTTCGATTGAGTGAGAAGATTATATTTGTCCATCTATGATTTTGGGTAAGTAACATGCATGCACATCCAATTCAATGATATTACTCTTATCAGCGCATAAAAGTGGTTATTTAAAATATCTCATAGCTAGAATTAAAAAATTGGTTTGCACAGTGCATTTCACGCAGATGCACATACATGTATGGATTCTACTCCACAGTCTTGTCAACAATCGGATGAATAATGTCTGTAAAATGTTCAACTGGGCAATATGCAGGCTTAAATTTACTTAACATTTGAGCATTTAATTAGCAGATTTTGCCGTAATCACATGCACCTACATAGGGGTTGGGTTGATAGGCCAGTGGAGGGTCCTTGTCAAGTGCGGCAGTGGCTGTTTGTCTTGCAGGTCACTAAAGGTTCGTGCAGCCACCTTGAGGGATATCATGATAGTGGAGCATATAATTGTTGTGTGTTTTAAGTGCATCATTTGGTATTTGTAAGGATAATGTGAGTTACACACATTTAGGACGTACGAGTGATGCTATCAGGAAGTGCCCTACCGCCGCACTCTAGTCATTAGTAAAGTGCATGTATTGGCTCCTTACTGCCACAGAAAAATGCTGCACGCTGGGTCAATATCAATGACTGTAGGACGCCCACAGGATATCCAGACAAACTATGCTCTGATTGTCTAATTTCTTCATTTCTAACTGGCAGCATGCACAGAGCATGCAACTTCACCTGAACAGCTCTAATGGGCTCCTACTTCATCCTCGCTTACCTTTGAAGTGTTCGCTACAACCTGTCATCCGAAACATGCCTGTAGAAAAAATGTGCATGAACATTTTCACCATCGAGTGGTCTACAATCTTAACATTTTGTGTGGGCCAACTCCTTGCCGCATACAGATTTGTCTATTTTTTGTCCGCAGACAGCCCGTACACAGTTGTGTAAGGCTTTAAATACTCGTGGAAAAAAATGTACGAAACTGTATCATGAATTTGCTCAGATGCAAAATATGATTTTAGTACAGTAAAATCTGCAGCTGCAGACTTTGTTCACAGGACTTCTGACTTCACTAAAACCTACACATATTCCCTGAAAATCTGCACACATGATGGATTTTTACAGCTACAATCAGTGCCGTTATTTGCCATAACACATCTCCAGATACAATTTGCCACATGCAAACACCACTGTGCACCATAATCACTGTTGAAACTGCTACACCTACTTAATCCCTCACATGCACACACAACAATGCATACACAGAAGCTGAAAGAGGCCTGCAAAGCTTTACCAACCGTTCACCGCAGCTGGATCATCTCATTAGCCTAGTGTGTGGATTTACTGCTGAAAACTTCATCGCAAATTTCCCACAAAAACGCACACATGCAGTTCTGACTGAATTGTAATTTCAAAGTAAGTTTAAATTGTAATTAAAAACTGCAAAAATAGCCAATGTTTGAGTATAGAAAAATGTCCTTGTAAAAGATTTCTGGCATTAGAGAGGAATGAGTGTTTACTTTGTCACTTATCTATTTAGTTTGACTCCTGACAGATCCTTTAAAGTAAACAGACACACACACACAAATAGAGACACACTCCCACGCTTATCCACACACTCATGCTCATTCTAGCCTTTGGAAGGAGAATCAATTAGTGCAAACGAAACTGCATGTGTGTTTGCTTGGCTCGGTTAAGAAGCACTGACCTTGACTGGTTCATGACCCAGAAACAAAGGCTGTATTATTCCGTGGAACTGGAAATCAGTTTTTTAACTGTTTGCGGTTCAGTTCAGAGCAGCTCCACTCTGTCTGCTCGGTGACGTTTACAAGACCAGGCCTGTTCTCTGACATTATTTCTGCAGTTCTGAAGCAGCTTAAGACTCGTACAATGCGTCAGGGGAGGGGGACTCTGCTGAAAAGCCTTTAAAAATATGGAACTAGTTTAAGTTTGGGCAAAGTTCATTCTGCTCCACTGAGAGACCTGTCACTGCCAGAAAAAAAGAAAAAGAAAAAAAAAGAAAAATCTCCTTCCCAATAACAGAACCTTCTCTGACAAGCAATTTAATAGCTCCAGTTTCAGGTTAAGAGCACAGCTCATGTTTACAATAAAGCAGCTTGAATTCAGAGTACACATGACATCATTCAAAAACACATGCCAATCAGGAAGCTTATCTCACTAACAGGCCATTAATCATGACATAAGCCGGGTCTCACTCAGTTTGGCACGTACTCTGCTATATCTGCAGTTGCAAATTAAAGAACATCAATCACAGCGTCAGACGTGGAGCCATTGCTGAATCAGCCAGAATATGAGTTTTGATGTGTTACATCCAACGATTGGAACTAAAGTTGCCTTCTAATTAAAACAAGGACATTTTATAAAAAGAGCTCAAAAGTTAAAGTCGTACTCCAATCATCTTTTGATCTATTGTGAAAGCATTCCCAGTGGTTCTTTAATTATGATTATGTTGTTTTGAGCCTAAATCAGAAACCTGTGTCGTTTTCTAGGATATAGTTTCTGCAGAGCAGCAGTAGTACATCAGAAATTCACCTCAGAGTGGTGGGTGGGACTGTTGCCATGGAGCAGCCCTTCCTCTCATTACTCTATTTATGTGCTCTCCCGCTAGCTTACAGGCCCTCATACCCCCAACCTAACCTTAACAGTGCAACAAAACATGGCGAGCAATATTGGAGCTATCCAGTCATACAGTTTTGAGGCAGATGCCAAATCGGACGAGTGGGTAGGTGGGTAGGTAGGTAGGTAGGTAGGTAGGTAGGTAGGTAGGTAGGTAGGTAGGTAGGTAGGTAGGTAGGTAGGTAGGTAGGTAGGTAGGTAGGTAGGTAGGTAGGTAGGTAGGTAGGTAGGTAGGTAGGTAGGTAGGTAGGTAGATGCGTCTTCCATCATGAAAAAAATGTCAAAAAACATGATTTCATCAAAGTGGATCTTTAAAAGTTGTCTTTTTTTACCATCTGGACAATTCTGTCCCATTTGCTATTGGGGCTGTGTGTTCAATTACAGAAATGTGTTTTTTCTGTTAGAGGGGGCAAGGAAAAAAAAGAAGTACAAAGACAAACATAAAATATCCACAGAATCCACCCATTTTCTGAAACCCACTTTGTCTCTTTTGGGGCCCATGGCTGCCGGAGCCAAAACTGGTCACTCTTAGGTGAAGGCAGGGTACGTCCTTGACAGGTCGCCAGTGTGACGCAGGGCCAAAATCACACACCCATGCACTCTCACATTCACACCTAAGGACAATTCAAAGTAACCAATTAACCTATGAAAGCATGGTTTTGTATGGTGGGAGGAAGCCGGAGTCCCCAGAGAAAATTCACGTATGCCAATGGAGAACATGCAAACTCCACACAGAAAGGTCCCTCAATGATGTTCTGTTTCAGGTCCCCCAGCTGGGACTTGAGCCTGTATCCACAGATGTCAATTTAAAACAAATGCTAAAAAAAAAGAGAATTCCAAACCAAGTCATTTGTCAAAGTTAAAAATACAAACACTGCAGTCGGTCATATGACACTTCATGAGCAGCAACCCAAACTACAGCATTACTAAAGAACAGGACTTTAATGCAACAAAGATTTTACATTTCAGAAGGTTCTGCCAGCAAAAAAGCCTCATATAATACCTATTTAATTTCCAGCTTGCAAATCCATATGCTTGCAGTTAAATCACAAGGCTCGCTGCACGCCACACGATGAAACTGGACACCGAGGGGGAAACACGTGAAGGAATGGTGGTGGCACGCTCCACTGCAGACCAGGCGCTGACACACGACTCTGACACAAGCCTTGGGGGTTTGCAGGGATGTTTGGGAAAGGAATGCAAAAGAAAATGGTGTTGTGTTTATGTGAACGGATGGACAGCGTGTATACACAAGCAGGGTAACACAGACGCAACATTAGTGCCCACAGACTGCACGAATAACAATCTAGAAACACAACTCTGCTTTGAACAAAGGTTAATCTGGCCACCTGTGAGAGGAAAGTTGGTCAGGAATATCAAAGAGTTGATCAAAAGTACAACTAGAAAGGGTTGACTGTGATGTGAATTTTGAAATCTTTTAAAATTTGACATCACTAACAAGTTTATTTCTGATAGCATCTTTCTTGGTTTCATTTCCTAGAAAAATATACAGAGGCCTTTACACACCACATAACATACCGGCGCTCTTAGGAATAACAAACCCAATTATGTCTCTGTAGCTGTGTGAGGTTTGTCATGTTTCTATGAAACTATGTTCACACCACCCTCTGCAAGCAACCACCTTCGTTCAAGCAACCACTTTCAATGAAAAGACTATGCAAACGTACATAAATGCACGTTTCTGGCTTCCATGTTCAAAACTCTCACCTTCACACATTGCTATGCACATTTTTACGTCTGTTTTTTAGGCTATACAAACAAAACATGCAGCCACTCAACGTGTGTTGAAAGTTAAACCAGGCCGAACTTTGACCAATCAGGGACTCGGATAGGGTAGTGATGTATGGATGGCGTCCTTTTAAGTTAATGGAAGTGCCAACTATTTAATGACACCAAGTCTTTCATATATTGGTATAGAGCTGTGGAAGAAAATGCCTGGACCACACCTCTTTCAACTGTGGGTGGTGGACATGCGCTAGTAAACAGCAACAAAAGAAAAAGGCAAAGAAGCCTCTTCCTGCTTGTCCAGTGTGAGCACAGTTTGTTCTAAATCTTCTCCAAGAAATCAATGCTGGGATTTTCACCATACTAACTCCATGGAATCTGAAAAGCACCAGGAACACATGGAAAAGTCTTACTGCCAAAAGAAATTGTCAATGACTTATTTTTTCATTCACTGTTTTTTTTTTTTTTGACCTTTTATACCTCTGTTAATTTGAAACAGACACTGGTCAAGTCCAACCCTTTCCTTTAAAAATATCAAGAGTTGAACTTAAATTAGACGCCTGAACCAGCCATGAACCCAATCAGGAATTGACAAAGACATATCAGGCACACTTTCTGCGGTGACCAAGCTTGTGAATTGACTCCATCAATCTGCCCCACCTCAATTTGTCTAATATGTCCCATCTGTTCATCTGAGAGCAGTCTGGTGTGTCTTGGCCTCATTGGAGGTACAGAGTAATGCCTCTCTATTTGGCTGGTCTGCTGACTGCTTGTTTTGGACTTGCAATGGTCTGTCTGGTGTTTTCAGAGGGTCTTTCTTGTTGACATACTGTTAATTAACTGTCTTGGCTTTAAAACTTTGAACCAGAGGCTGGCGGCATGCCTTAAACTGAATGCAACAGTTTTGTGTAATATTTTCCCACATAAATCACATCAGTGGCAAACTTCTCTGGAAATTTGCAGTGGGTTATTTTAAGTTATCAAATTTCTATTTTCTTTCCTCAACTTGTTAACTTTGAAGATAGCTTCAAACATAGAAATTTATTAGCGAGCGGAGCCTTTCTTTATTTTTTAAACATTATCTTGCTTCATACAATAACTTCTCAAAGATTTGTGAAGATAAAAAGAATCTTTTAAAAGCATTTAAACATGAAATTTTAATCCATCAATTTACATTTATTTTACAATACACTGTCAATAATATAAATTAAAGTAATGAACCTTGAATTAGTCTTAAAACCATGCTGTGAATGTTTTTATTTCTGGTGTATAGTCTGTATTTTTGATATGGTAGTCAAGGAGAAACTGCTCCCCTCTGATATCAGCCTCCAGTGGCCTTTTGAGGAACTGCAACATTTGGTAATTCCAAGTTTGCTCAACTTGGAGGGTGGAAGAGGCTTGGTGGTTGCAAAAGGCAGTCTTTTGGATATTGAGTTGACTCATAAGGAGTCTGGTCAATGGAAAGCCCAAATACAAAGTGATCCAGGTGCATGTGACCACTCTCTACAGAAACAGTTCAACAGAAACACAGACTATTGGAAAACTCAAAGAAACAAACTGAACAATACAAACAGCAAAGGTAAAGAAAGCCCAAACCTAAACACAACCAAACTCAATAAACCTCTAGTGTGTTTTAGAAAAAAATTAACAAAAAGACTGCAACATGGCCCAGAGTATTCTACATTTTCAACACAACTTTTATTAACTTCCAAACTGCAAACACAAAATTAGTTTGTGTAGTCCTGGAAGTTTTCTGTTTGATTAAATACATTTAGCAGGAAATAAAAATAAATAAATGTCCTTTTGGCAAAACTACTTTCAAATTACGTTATTCGCTCATAGGTTCTATTTGAAAGGGGGCATAAAAATGACTAAAAGTAAAGTACAACTGTAATAAATCTCCAGCATCAACAAGTAAGAAATCTCTCTCAGTCATGTTCAGCAGATTCAAAACCACTAGCCATTCATATTCCTGCTTTGTTTTGTTACATGTTGGAGACCGTTCATTGCTAGCATGATTAAATAATGTGCTTAAGTCAGACTAAAATGTAGAGTATGGAACTGGACTGCGCTTTACCCTTCCAATGGTTTCAGTTTCCTTGTCTTTAGGATTATCTGGATTGGAAGTTTAGGTGTTATTTACAACATTTTTTATCTGTTTTTGGGACTCTGTTTCTTCTGCTTCATCAGATTCTTGATCTGATGTGAGGATCACCCTTTGACTCCAGTGCTCTTAATTCCCATCCAGATGGAGCAAATCCTCAAAGCCTGAATTTGCTGACTCTGTGAGGACATGCATGTTGTTGTGTGTTTATGTGTGTTAGTCAGTTTGAGCTAAGCAGAAAGAGAAAAGACTATGCAAACAAGTGATTTGTGATTGAACAGACAATGTATTTGAGTTGAATAATGAGCTGCATGATCCCACAACGAGAGGCCTATGCAACAGGACTGAGTTTCAGGGCCAAAAATACTACTTAGGTTAGATTTCAATTAACACATTTACAAATTGATTTAATTTCTGGTTAAACATAGTGCTAATAATGTTTCTTTCATCTGTTCTACTTAAAACAACTTTATTTTAAGAAAAACGGATTTCATGACACTAGTGATTTAGACCAGTGTTTTTCAACCTTTTTTGAGCCACGGCACACTTTAACCTTGAAAAAAATCCCGCGGCACACCAGCATCCAAATAAAAAAAAGAAAGTAAAAACTCAGTCTGTAGTGATCTACAAGCCCCTCTGCACTCTCACGTGCATTTTTGTGATATGTGGCAGAAAAAGCTGGAAGCTGCAGTTGTTTTTTTTTTCTAAAAATGTATGAAATTTAAGTTTAAAAATCAAAAACGTTTGATGGTGTGTTCGTTGTTTAAAGATGTTAAGAGAGGCTCATTGTGCGCTAAGACAGACGCTTTCACCCAATGCATCATGGGAGATGTAGTGCCGAAAATCCGCGACCGCAGAAAGACCAGCGTCTCTGAGCTTCATTGTTTTGTTCTCTTGTTCCACGGTCTGACACCGGATTCTGTGGAAAGCTACACCACTAAAGACGAGCTTTAGCTGGTACTTTTGTTAGAACTGAGAGACTTTTTGAGCTAAATCTAAACAAGGAAGTAAAGACTTTAACCACTTCTGATTGGTCAGACTGATGACATGTGATCAAGCCTTCAAGAATGATTGGTGGAGACAGTTAAAGGTGCGGGATTTTTCCGCTAACAGTTATAGCTGCAGCTAAATCGGGTACCGTCATTCTTATCAAAATGTCTTTAATAGAATCAAGTAAACACAAAGAAAAAATAATTGTATGTTTTATCAAACACAAAGCTATTGAGCTATTGTGTTTTATCAGGGCCTGTTTGGATGAACAAAGAGCTGATTTCCTGGAGATGGAAAATGTTTTTACATCAGTTAATTAATGAGGGCAATTTCCCACGGCACACTTGACCATCTCCCGCGGCACACTGGTTGAAAAACACTGATTTAGACTAAGCACAAATTGATCACATTTCTGATGAACATAAATAGTAAAAAATACTTTTTCAAAGGTTTATGATGGTAATCTTTGTGGAAAACAAGTTTTGATCCAAATCAGAGGGCTTTGTAGTTTCAAACAGTTTTCTTTGTTGATAGTTAAAAAGTAAACTTTTCTCATCTCTGTATTTAGGACTACCTCATTACTACTTTATAACATCCTGCTCAGTAATTTTTGGCAAACTCACAGCGAGCAATTGTGCTGTATCAGAGTAAGCTTGACCCCCAAACTCCGGTTGATTTGGCTAGAGTGAGCACTCAAATCTGCCACATCCTATCTGTGTCAGCTCACTCAAAAACAGCTTGTTGAAGCCAAAACATAAAGAAATCTGGAAACCACATAACGTTCTGCAAGACAAACCATTAAGATAAGTAGAAGAAGAAAATTGCTAGCAAGAACCTTCCATAATGCAAGTTAAAATAGCATTTCTGAGTACTTCTATTTATAAACTGTTGTGAATCAGGACCAGACAAAGAAATGTAGTTTGAAAAGAGCTTATTTGTGACAGAAAAGATGCTGTGCAAGCCACAAGCTCCCTGCTCTGAGCTCTCAGCAATGAGGAAGGGAAGGGGGGCGGGGTTGCACCGTGCCAACAGACTATGCCGTGAATTTCTAATAAACTCCTGCCGCTCTGCATAAAATTAGTAGTTTTTGTTTAGGCTAAAAATGGCATAATAATATTTAAAAGATCCCTGACAACACTTTTGAAATAGATCAAAAATAGAAGGTTGGAGTGGGACATTAAGATTGATTGATAAATATTACTTTACATATTGGAGTGTTGAAGGGCCAGAGACTTGTTTGCAGCAAACAACAATACATTTGTGACTGTTTTAATGGACTGAGTGATTCACGCACTAGGAGCAAAGACTGGCAAACTGTCACAACTCTTGTGAGTTATGATCAACCAGTAACCATTGGTTTGGAGATTGTGTAAGAACTAAACTGACAAACTGTGCCAACTGACCTGGATGATTCCAAAACACGCTCAACTAGAAAAAGCGCTCCAGAGTTGCAGCTTCTACATCCACACATCCACACAACTTCATTTATTCATCTTCTTTCGTTTGTTTCCTTTCGGGGTCACGGGGCTGCTGGAGCCTATCCCGGCCACTTATGGCGAAGGCAGGGGACACCCTGAACAGGTCGTTGCAGGGTTCCACACAACTTCTTTGGTTAAAAGCATTGAGGTTAATCTAAGGATCCAAACATGGATATTTGCTTGTCTGTGAAAGGATTTTTGAGTTCTACCATGTTTATAAAACTACTGTGTCTTTGTAGGGCTGTAACAGTTCATTTTAACAAGGGTTTGATTCGAAATATAACTTTTGGTTATTCATAAACAATGTTGGTTCATTCTGAAAGAACAATTAGATCTGATTCATGACCTAAAATCGACACATTGGACTGTAATGGTGGCTTGATCATTTTTTGCTGTCATCACGTGTGTGTTGTCTAAATAATTTTGCATTATAGTAATATAACCTAATGTGCCTCAGTTTAAATGGTATTTTCCATTATCACTTTATAGCTGATTTTATGATGGTGTAGGTTGCCTTTGGCATACTATAAAACGATTTTTTTCATGAAATATGAGTCATTTTCACGGCTAATTTTCCTACCCAGAAGTAAGACGATGCGATCTCTGAGGCACCAGCTTTCGATCCTTTTAGGTGGCGCCCATTTTATGACGTCAACCTAGAACCGGTCTCTGTAGTGTGTCTGCATTTCTACCACAAAAACTAACAACATCTAAACTTTTGCAAAGATGGATGTGGATATTATGCATATAAAATGCAAGAGTTTCTGCAGATCACCACTATCTTTGCTTAGAAAGTGTGTGTGTTAGTGGTGGGCGGTGCTGGCAGCGCAGGCTCTTCCTGGAAGGGGCTGTTCCTCACTCTGTGACATCACAATCTGAGGACAATCGTAGACTGGAAGGGGCTGGAGGTCAAAACGCAGGGTTTTAGAGGAATGCTCAGAAATGCTTGACTGGAGCAAAATAAGGGTTGTTGAACATATATTACACTTTAAAGCTCAAAAACATTGATTTTGCATGATATAGACCCATTAACAAGAGAACATAGGTATGCAGTACCAATCACAAACAGATTAAACTTTAAAAGAACTTTTACAGACACACACAGACATACATTGGCTCTAAAATAATCTCATTTACGGACATTTTTCTTTAAATAAATCAGCATCTTTTTCTGTCTTCTACTCCTTCCAGCACTCCTGAATGTCACATGTGCACTCTTTGGTCCTTTAAAAAGCATTGTGTAGTCATGCCGCCCTTTAGGCCACTTTCTATTCACAACTAGCGTGTTAGTGTATGCTAGTTTGTGTTAGGGAGTGAGGACGACTGCATGGGGGTGGCTATAGGTGCCCTCAGGACATGAAGATGGAGTGAGACTCAGAGTAAGGGGGGCTGGGAAAGTTTGTTTGCACAAAATCACAACACAACTCCCTATCCCAACACACACAGATCCATGTGACATTGGCTGCTAGATAAATATTCTTTCATGTTCCTTGTTAAGAATGCTGCCACAAACATGTTAGAAGGCAGTTAATGAAGAACACGCTTCAAAGCTTAATGAAGAAGTAATAGGTTTTTGAGATGGATGGTGCAAACCAGGCTGTAAGCTTCGGAAAATCAGTTTGGTTTCAACATTTTTAGCAATGGTGATTTGTCTAGTGTCGAGGAAGCTTGTAAAGGTGCAAAGTGTGTTTCATGGCACTGAGAACAAAAACACAGTGTAGGAATGTCTTAACTCATTGGAACTAGCAGACTGAACTGAGGAGGAAGATTTATCTGCTGTCAGGGTTCAGCACTTGATGTCTGCAAGGTCTTTACTTCTCTAAATGCTCCCAAATGAGCTCAAGTCTCCCAATCAGCAAATCTGCTCTGTACAGTGGAAGATGTAATGGTTGATTCATACCTTCTTTAATAAAAGTTTGGGCCATATAACTCAGACTTTAGAAGAAAAAAACTGAGTTGGGCAAAAAAAATGTGGGTGTTCAATGCTGTATCAGAAGATTAGTAAATTTCCCTATAATTGCTGTTATTCTCAAAACCTCACTTTTGTCCTATCCTGTAACAGTGAAAAGCCAACATCATACAGTCAACACTCCTCTGTTCAGTTTATTGGGAAGCAGCAACTCACCAGGAGAATAGGAACATAAAAAATAAGATAAAATGATAGTGCAGACTTATAAGTGCAGACTTATAAGTCTGTTTTAAGTCACTAAAGAAGCCTGCAGGGTGCATTGCAGGAGTTTTATGTGTAATCATCTGAACCCAGCATGCAACTTGGCCTAGCAGGAAGGATTCTCAAGCAGAACCAGGTTCAGTAACAGCAGAGTTGGTCAGACAAATTGTGCAGTTTGTGGCATAAGCACCAAATTTACAATTGATTTACCTTAGAATCCCCTGTTTAAGAAAAGCATGTCAGCCACAAGAAAAATCCAAAATGCTGTAAAGATTTGTAAAGATGCCGGCCACACATTCAATTGTTGCAAAACTATGTAACATCTATTTGCCCCAGTCTCAACAATATGGGCTGTTCATGCACAAAATGCAGTCTTTGAACGTGACTGGTACCTACAGAATACTATAATATGTATATTTTATAAATATTATGTCAATTTTAAAATCTTGGATTTTTTCATGGCTAACGTGCTTTTCACAGAAGAGGGGATCCTAAGGTAAATCCGAGCCAAATTTTGTGCTTGGACCACAAAATGCATGATTATTCTAAAAAACAGCTCTACTATAAAGACCCATTTTTTTGGCAGCATAAGGTTGTAGAACAGAGAAAAGAGGACAAGATCCCAGTGTTGGAGCAGATTTGAGTCTCCTTCATGTCTCCATGCCTTCATACCAATTTCTGAATTTGATGACTACAAGCGAGATTTGTCAGTGACTGCCACCAGAGTTCAGGAGTTGAGAGGATGGAAGAGCCTGCCAACAGTCCAGAACAAAACCACATTGATTCAATGGTAACCCATCATTTGTAGGATCAGCTGAGATGTATGCTGTTCGTGCCACAGTGACCATCACACATGCATGGGCTACCTTGTAGCAAATGCTAGTAGAAGAATGGCATCCCATTCCACAGGAGGAGTATGTGTCTGGCTATTGTGTTCCACACAAATTGATCATGAACTGTTAAATTAAAACAATGCATCTGCAAACTTTTAACCGTTTCATTCATCAACCCGCAGTCGACAAAAGTAAAAACTGTTTGTCTTTTCGAGGAAAATCTGAAACAAATGGATGGAAAAGCATAAAAAAAACAAATTCAGGAAATCATCAATTTGTCAAGACCAGGGGTTTGCAACCTTTAATGCTAAAAGAGTCATTTGGTTGGATTTCTTACCGATCAAAACCCACCCCACCTCACTGTTTAGGAAAACACACTTTATTTATGTTTTTGCAACCATTAACCCAGTCAGTTATAAACTGTAGATTTTACAATAAATTAATTAAAACTGTGTGATATTTTTCTATATGTAAAAATTTTAACTTTTTATACTTTTGACAGCAGCACATGTATGTTCCTTTCAATATAAAATACAACTTGTGCCAAATCAAGATCCTCCTGTTGCAACAGATTTACTTGAATTAAAGGAAATATAATGTAAACATCACCTTTTTTGAGGTTTTAAGTGTATTATAATATTAATTCTTCACAAGAAACAACCCCAAAATGGTATTTTTCTCCATTCGTGCATCTCTGAGCATTCCTCTAAAACCCTGCTCTCTGAGCACCAGCCCCTCCCAAGCCACATATATACAGTTTTTACATTGTGAGGTAAAACAGTAAGAACAGCCCCTTCCAAGAAGAGTCTGCAACGCCCCCAGGCTAACATACACACTTTCTCCACGGAGCTAGCAGTGATCAGCAAAAACACTTTTATTTTATATGCACAATATGCACATTTATCTTTGCAAAAGTGTGGGTGTTGTTTGCAGATACGCTGCCGAGGCCGAATCTAGGTTGACGTCATGAAATGGGCGGCATCCACTGAGGCGGTGCCTCAGAGATCTAGTCGTCTTACTTCCAGGCAAGAAGTGAAATGAGCTCCCTAACATAACTCATATTTCATAAATAATGTGTGCTTTAGTGTGCCAGTGGTCATATATTACCATATCTATAGACCTTGTTTACTCTGAAAGGCTTAAGAATTCCATGATATAGGCCTTTTAAAGATGCAAGAAAGTCAAACATGAATTTCTTTTCTTTTTTTTCTTTGGTGTGCTGTTCAGCCAAAGACCCACAATGGAGGGATAAAAGAACTGCATGTGGCTCCAGAGCCTCAGCTTGCAGAACCCCAGTCTAGACTGTAGTTGCTTAGGGCAATTGACAGAAGAGTACATTTTTGCTTTAAAAAAATTGCATCCAATTAACAAAAATGGAATCCATACATGATAACGACAGTGAGGCAAAAATTCCTAAACCCCCCCACATTAGGAGGACATGTTAGATCTATAAAAGGCAAAAACATGTAAAGCATCAATGCTAAAGAAAGGATGCATAGCAATGTCAATGAAAGCCTAAACTCATTCAGATAAATCTGCCAGCCAGTATTTGTACACTAATTTTGAAAAGAAATAAAGAAGAGCAACAAATCAAACAGCAAACAAATCTGACCTGCAGCTAGAAGTGTGTGTGTGTGTGTGTGAGAGAGAGAGCACATGTGCGTGTGCATTGGTGCATGACAGCAGAGCCCATTTAAACCCCACAGGAGGGTCATTCAGTTGGCTTGTCTCACACACACATACACTTCCAAACTCCATCCTCTTCACCTCGTGCCCCTCGACTTCCCTCTCGGGGTTATTAACTCTCTGATTGGAGAGCCTTCCTTTGGGTCCGGTCTTGTTAAGTCGTCATGGTGGCGTGACCCGAACACTTATTAGCTGACCCTTGGGATTAGACCAACTTTCAAAACAGGAGGGTGTTTGGGTTTAGCCCTCACCTCGAGGTGCACGCTGCAGCATCTCACAGAATCCTTAATTAAATCTCTGAGACACCCAGGCAGGAATGTTTGCTTTGCTGTCCCGTTCTGTTGAATATATGCTGGACCATCCCGCTATCTCCACCTTTCTTTGCTTTTCCCATATAATGCTCCATGCTGGGCTTGTTTTAGTGCCTCTACCTCCTTGCAGAGCAACCAATGAAGTCAGTAAAATGCAATATGAGATCAAATCAGCAGGTCATGAGGGCCAATAAAAGAATCTGTCAATCATGCATGATCCCCCTTTTTGTTAAAAAAAAAAGGGGGGGAAAAAAGTTAATTTTTTTAGTAACTCACCTGGAAGTGCAGATTTGTGACAAAAACACAAATAAATTTGAGTTAAATTAAAGTTTTTATGTTTTCAAACAAATATATATGAATAAATTGAAAATATTGGATATTAAAATTGAACTAACAAAATTAAGTCAAATGCCACACTCTTATGCTTGGAGCTGATTTAAGTCATGTTTTGCAGAATAGAATTGGATAAAATAGAATGTAGTTGTCATATGGGTAATATAAATGTCCTCTAAGCCTTTCAACATTATGAGGCTCAGGTGAGTTCTAAAATACATTTTTATGAAATAAATTTGATTTATTATGAAAATGTAAACCTTAGCTGCAACAGTTGCATTTTTATAAAGACAACAAATACCTGAAAAAACAAGCAAATCCATACTATTTAACTTTACTGATAAAATATCCAAGTCAAATGTGACTTTAATAAGCCCAAATTATTACACCTCCACCGCCATGCTAAGATGATATGAAGTGATTGAATTGGTTAGGTGTTATACAGTCACTGGAACAACCACACATGTAATTTTTAAGCGCAAATCCCCAGTTGGTTTTGTTTCTCTAAAATCAGAATAAAAAAGTCACTGCTCTGTAAGTGACAGTGTTTTGTTTTGCTCCTTTGAGAATTGCCGGCGGATTTAACGCTTCCTCTGTGAGGTGATAAGACAGCCAGAGGTCAAAGATAAACCCTGAATGGGCAGATAACGACTCCAAATCCCAAAAGGGGTTCATTTTGTTGCTATTTAGGGTGCTTGCGCAGAAAGCACCCTCCTCGCTGCTCACTGGATCCTGACCCGAGATAGTGACCCGTGCGCCAGGAGAGGAGCGCACAGAGGAGGAGAAGCGTTTCAAACCAAAATGGAAATAAATAAGTCTTTTAGTTTGAATATTTTTAAAGAAACTGAGAAGCTTCCCAAAAACCTTTGTCATGTACTGTTGTGAAGTTGGATAAATGGATGATGAGGACATTTTACTGTTAAACTGCGCTGCAGAAATGCGCCAAAAACTTACCTTGGCACAGAAATCAGCGATCCACAATCCGAGGGAGTGCGTACGCACAAATTCCTTTAGTACAGGACTGACGAAAGTTAATCTGCGCTTTACTCGATGCAAATAACAAAGCAAACAAAAATAAGAGAGGAAAAAGATTCTCTCCCAAACGACAAAACCCAGATATCCTCCGCGGAAAGTTGGCAGCAAACTGCAGACGTGACTGCGCCGGCCGCTGTTCGTTCGTTCTACGCTCCTCAGACTCCGAGCGCTCAGACTTTCCACAAAAGCGCTCAGTAGTGAAGGAGGCGAGCATTTAAACACGCCGGGGCGGTGGGAGGCGCTGCGCCGCGCGCAGACTCAGACGGCGCTCACGGAGCACCTGCGACGGTCGGCCGTCCTCTCCTCACCTCAACTCTTCTCACTGCGTCCCTCCTGTCACAATCCAAATTGTGAATCAAACGCTTTTAATGGCGGGTAATGTCTCATTTTGAAATGACTTAATGAACTGATTAATTTTTAGAAAATAGGGTGCTGCCTCAGATGTTCTCTCACATTTAGTTTGTATTTTCTTATGAATTTCGATCATTTATTCCATATATTCAAGATAAAATAATATATTTGTTAATTTTAATTTAACAGTATTGTTTATAACGATTTATGTAAAGCTTTTTTTTTTTTTAACAAAATTGTGAGCTCTTAAAAACTCTTATTCCCCTGGTAATTTTTTCTTCCCCGATTTGAGTCATTTCAAATGATAAGTTTTTTTTTATTTCAATATGGATACAAGTATGTTAAAGTAAAATGATATGAACACTCTGCATCTGTCTGGTGATAGTGGTATAGCACTATTAAATAGCTGTTATAGTTCAAATATTAAGCCTTATATTGGCTTTACATGTGAGCTTACCTTCAGCGTGTCTTTTTTTATCCTTCTCATTTTATTTTGCTTTGATTTAATTTGGTTGATTTCTGTGATTGAAAAATAATTCCAACTATAATAAAAATGCAAAACACAGATGTATCAAACCCATTTTAAATATTTATGAATATATTGATTTGAACATAAAGAAAAATGAACAAGATCAAGTTTGATTTGTTGTTTGGAAGGGAATGGGAAGGCGTGAAAAATGCCACCGCTATTGACTTTTTTTTCTTCACATAGTCCAGTTCTTACCAGAATAAGAAAAAAGGGAGTGCCTATGGTTTATCCTTAGAAAACATTGTAAGATCAGTTCAGTAGACATTAATGTGAATCACACTTCACATAACAGATAATACTCGTTGATTATCATCAGAATACATTTTTACATTACAGTAATCCAGTAATCATTGCTACACATCATTTCATTAAACATTGATATACGTCACACGTCATGGAACAGTTTTGTTATGCTCATTGATTATCATAAAATATTCATCATCACATTAAACTAGTACATCTCATTGCTCACATATTGCTGATTAAGTAAAACAAATCAATAGCTTATTGGTTAGCATCAGAACATATTGATTGGTTTATAACGTCCCTTATAGTTGGAATTTGTATTAACGCCCAAATGACCTTTAGGTCCACTCATCTTCATTTTACAAAAGTTTCTTTATGCATTTTTTGAAAGTTATGGATATTTGAACATTGTTTGAGCTCACTGCTTAACCTGCAGAGTTTAGTACCACACAGAAACTTTTTTCAGCTTTTTTCAGTTTGATTTTGCCGTTCCTACATCCCATCGGATTTAAGCCTCCTTCATTTTCTAGGAACTGTTTTTGGATATCGCATATTGCATATCTCCATCAGTGTGTTAATGTTTGTGTGCATGGGTTAATAGGACTGTGACTGCGAAGCGCTTTGTGCCTTCTTAAAATGTAGTAAAGCATTGTATGTATACACTATTTACCATTTACCAGAATGTTTTTCTACTGGCTCTGTAAATAAGTTATGCAGTATAAAAATCAACAAGGTCATACACTTTTAAAAGTCTGGATTGATGAAATAAAGTTGTTTGTATGATCAAGATAAACAGTTGCTATAAATGAATTAAGTACATTTAGAAAATTCTATTTTAAACTTGAGACATTTGTTTAATCAAATGTTACAGTTTGTCACAACATTTAGTTACAGTTTTTTTTAGAAAGGTTCAAGTTGCTTAACCTTTGAACTCCGTAATAGAGCAAAAGATTAGCAGGTTTAAAAATAGAGCGAAAAATAGTTTCAGTTCAAACAAGAAAAGTTAGTTTCATAATCAATATTTTGGTTCTCTTAAAAGTCATTATGTGTTGTCCCTGCTCTGAATCAGTTTCTACTGTTGAGTTGGTAAGAAAGAGAATCAAAACAAATTAGCCATAAGTTGCTTTTGTCGAAGCAGTAAGTGCAGCACTTTGACCAAAACCATCTAAACAGCAATGTTTTTTTAACAGTTCTTTTTCCCCCAAAGTTGTTTTTCCATTGGTCGGCATTCCAGTCATTCCACAAGGTCCACCCACATTACGAGGCCAGAGTGGTTTCAGGACTTTCCCCTAAAAGTCGAGGGTTCATTACCGGCATCAACAGGACTCCTTTTCTCTCCAGTGTTGCCAGATCTGATAGTTGCACTTTTGAGCATGCCCGTGCCATGAGTGTTGGGAGAGTTCTTCCACCTGTCACATCTCATTTTGTTTGCAATTCCGTCTGCATGTTTGCATTTCCATTTTAAGCCTGTTTATTTATACACAGTCCTGTGAAAGTGGCTGCAGGTGGACCTCTAACCATGCACTTCCTCCTGTCAACCAAGCTGCAAATGTGCTGTCGACAGAGATACTAAATTCAAGCACGGGACCGTGCTGCAGACGCAGGATCATGCTGAAACCTGAGGCCTCGTCCTCTTCACAAGAGTCCTCAACGTGGTCAGTGCCAGTAAACCACAGATGTCCTAAATCACACATGTTCAAACATGTAGACATATAATAATAACACAAACATCTATTACCAAAAAAACATAAAGAAATGATTAAATGTCATTGTTTAGCCCCTTTATGCCTGAATTTATTTCCAGCTATGAAAAACAAATCCCCTACCTTTTACTTTGAAGTAGATGCTAAATGACGGTAAGTTTGGAGCAGAGGAGATTTGACATCTATTTGTTCCATTGGGCATTAAGGGGTTAAATGTAAGGTTTCATTTATAAACTAAAAAACATTTTACACCTGAACTCAGCTAAATTAAATTAAATTAAATTAAATGAGCAAACTAGCTTTTTAAGCTCATTATTCTGAAATCCATCCAGACCCTTTTGCCGAGGTTTTGCAATACCACCTACATCTGCAGGTGGTTTGTCATTTTTATCCTTCGCCCTCTTCAAGGCTGAAACACAAATCTGTGACAGATCTACTGAAACAAATATGGCAGATGGTAGTGAAGGAGGAACTTGACAGAAAAACTAAATCATTTTTTAAATGTAGTAGTTGGTGAGACACCACTGATCGAAGCTTCAGGGCTTCTAACATAGCATGTTTATTTTTATACATTGATAATTGCAAATATTAATAACAAAATAGGACAAATATATGGAATATTTTTTATTTTTTTAATCCAATAAAGCTTACCTTTCTGTTTATAAATCTAGAATTTACTATCTATTAAAAAACAAAGGTTTATGGTAAATCGATGTAGACACAAATCTGTTATTCTAGAATACAGTTTGAATTGATCTAGTCTTATTTGGAAACCAGTTTTTTGTTTCCTCGTTGAGGCATGTTTCATAAAGACTTGTGTTCTCAAATGCCTCAACTACAAAATGGAAATGGTGCCTTCAGAGCTATATTGTGAATGTGGCCATGAAGTCATGACTGTGGGGGATTTTGCATGAGGCATTGAAAAAAGCCTTGGTTCCTAAAAAGAAAAAAGAAGAAAACACATCAGTATGTCCTAAATTTGTCAAGTTACAGCTGAAAAAACCATGGGCTTCTGAAGAAACCAAACCAGAAATGTGGGTGGGAGCTCGTAATGTTAAACTAACTTTACTCAATCAATTTAAAGAAATTATACCAACTGTTTAACATGGTGGAGGAAATGTAATTATGTGGGCTTCATTAACAATCAAAAGGCTTGCATTATAATCTTAGTGCAACAAAATATAATTAGTAAAATTTGTGTTGAAAAATAAAACTAACATAAATTTGATTTAGGAAAAAAAGGTTCTTGTAAAAGTAAAATTTGTTAAAACAAATCTAAATAAATCAGCTGAGACTTAACTTTAAATGTACATAAATTACATGGCTGCAAACTTTCAATAAACAAAGCAATTCTTTAAGAAAATGGGTGAAAAGACAAGAGAGTATAAGAGATATGGATCAATTCATTCTGAAAGTAAAATACTTCCTTCACATTTTTATCATTTTTTAACTAAATAATGAGCCACACACATGCTTCAAAGAGACTCTTATTTACTTTAATGTGAAGGGCCACATTTTCCTTCTGATCTTGTGTCATTAATTTGTTTATTTAATTATGCATAGAAAAACTCATGAATCAATCCCAATCTACAAAATGTACATGTACAAATCACTGTCAGATGATAACATGTTTGAGCCAATAAAGTAAATTTGTTCAGGTGAAAAAAACTATAGAAAAATCCTATAGTAAGACATAAATTTTGGGTGTAAATATACAAACGATCTGCTTATTTGCAGCTGCATTGGCCATCTAAAAGACACAAACGGAAAACACACACACAGATTTCATATAGTTAAATAATGAATCTGCTGTACCCAGGTTAAATTGACACTCTTAGCTCTCTCTCATTGTGATTGGCTGCTGGATCAGAGCAGTTTGGTGTAAGTGTGTTTGTGTCTCTTTGAGCTTGTGTTTACCTGGGAAGAAGAACACATTTTGACAAGGGTGCGAGAAAACAAACACCAGAATCCAGATCCTTCACAGCCATGTCTGATATGATGTTTTGCAGTGAAACACAGATGTGGGATTTTCTCATGTGAGCAAAGCATAAAGTTACTAAAAAAGAAACTGATTTATTTTACAATCCTCAAAGAAAAAACAGAAGAAAATGTTATTAATAGTAAGAAAACCATCTAAGAATTGACAAGCCCTTTCAATTTGATTTGACATTTATAATAGGGTCGGATATGAGTTTTTCTATGCTGTGTAGGTGTGTGGGAGGACTCAGCAGTAAATATGCAGAGGACACATTACAGCAAATCCAAATAGTGAAGCACAAGGTGGTGCAGAGAAGTGTGCCTCCTGCTGTCAGAGCAGCGAAGGAGAGCAGTAGGAAGTGGGAGTGTTGCACTGAGTGTTTATGTGACTGTGGACGGATTGACCCTTCACAGACCTCCCCAGCACAACGGAAATGACTTCTTTCTATGTTGGGCTTTCTCTTCTCTCCTTCAGTCCCACCCACACACCAAGGTTTGCAGCTTTAAAGGCTCTGAAACAAGAGAACGACAAGCTGCGAGAAGCCAACAGTGTTAATGTTGGCATGTGTTTGCTCAGGTAAAAGCAGCGCTGCATGTGGTAGTTTTTCTGCACAGACGTTTGTCTTCTGACCACACAAAGGTATCCTGATTTAAAACATTGCTGACCTTGAAAAAGTTATTTGAATGAGGCTGATTGCCTTAAAGAAACGAAACCGCTGTGGCAGTTTACTTGGCCTGTGGGTACTTCATATTATTGTGAAGCACTTTGGTATCCTGAAGGTGTTGTAAAGTGTTTAATAAATAAAGCTTCACACTTATAGCACTTTTTCCAAGATGATAAAATGTCCACCTCTAACTAGTCACATCCTTTGTGTCCTCATGTGTATGTGAACAATGAGACAGCAGGGGTACTGACCTTTAAGGCCCAGTCTCACCAAACACAATTTAACTCTGGCCACACAGAAATAGAGCTTCAACTAAAGTCATTGTTATGAGTCGTAGTAGTCCCACTGAACAAAGCAGAACACAGTTATAACTCAGACCCACTGTAGTTCTGCCGTCTTTGTGCAGCAAAGCCTTTAAATGCCAACTCACCCATCAGTAAAAAGTTTTCACCTCCTGCAATTTATGTAAAGTAACAATCAAACTACACAAAATTTTATCAAATAAAACCACTGGCAATGTCAAAGACAAGAAGGTAAAAACCATTCACCTATGCACTACAATTAATTTACTTTAGGTTTTGAACACGTTATATCGGTAATATTGCAAGATCTTAAATAGTCCATGCATTGTTGAACAGCTCTGCGAAGATATGTTCTTAATAAAAAAAAACAGGAAAAGGACAACATGGGTCCTCTAAGGTCCATCATAAAAGCATAAAAGAGAATGGACAGACCATTTGGAATGATTTAATGAGTATGCATGGACATAATATAATTAACACATGATTCATTTTTATTAAAATGAAATTATTTTCTAAATGCTTTACATATTTGGGTTTTTGAAAACACATGACGATGTGATAACATGACTAAAGGAATATGGTAACCGTATGATTTCATGGGACTGGATATCAAAAATAAAGTTAGCAATGCTGACAAAAAATGATCAAAAATCCAATAATTTTGTTTCTTCTTTTTACTAAGTATTTTGTTGAAAATAGTCACTCTATATAACTTTATTACTAATAGTTAGTTTTAATTTTAACCCACAGTTATTTACAACATTTAAATAAACATGCTAGGCACATGTAAACATTGTGTTAGCATCTCACAATGCTCTGAAAGAATTAAGGCAGTCTTCTTTTCTTTTAAACTTTTTTATTATCATTTATTTTGCATTTTGGCTGCTGGACGGCTCACCCCCACGTGCACAATGTCTGCTTTATCCCTTGCTCCTGTCCCACAGTGTATTGACGGACAGATATCTTCCGCTTATCTTAGTGTTAGAATTTCACGTTTGGATGTAACATTTGTCTTTCCAGTAGATCTAGCATAAATGTTACCAAGCTTAAAATCATAACCTACTCAAATTGAGTAGGTTATAGGGTTAGTAGGTAGGTAGCACTTGATCCCCTCACTTTCTCCCCCTCTCACTTTTTTATTTTCTTCTACCCCCTTTTCACATTTTTCCCCTCTCTCTTCCTTCTGTTAAAAAAACAAAAGAAAATATATATTTCAAACATAAATTGTAAAAAATACATAAAAAGTAATAAAAAACAAAAAGGGGCTTATTCAAATATACACCCTGACTGTCCGAAGATACTTAACCCCTTTTTGTAATAGTAAAACCTGTCTTCAGCTCTCATCTGTTTGCTCAGTTGTTGGACTGAACAAGTTAAAAGAAAAAAAAGCGGATTCACTGTGGCGACCCCTGAAGGGATAAGCCGAAAAAAGATGAGTATTGTTTTTGTTTTGTTTTTGGCATGTAACCATGCCACAGAAACCATTTAAAGAGACACTATTGCTTGACATATCGTCAGCCTAATTGCATTTCTGCCTAACTCATTTTTTTGCCAAATTGAGATATTGGCCTAACTCTACTCTCCTTTGGTGAAAAAAAGGTGATTTTTCTTCTTTTCCAAAAACCTGAAAAAATGAGTTAGGCAGATATGCTATTAGGCTGACGATATGTAAGAGGAGAACAAGGAACGGAAATATACTGGAGGCGGAGGACAATGGTGATGTGAAATGTAACAGACAGTTAAGAGGAAGACTAGGAGGGGTTTATTGATTGACAGTAAGAAGGCAGAAGGGAGGAAGGAAAACAACAAGTGAAAAGGATAGTGTCTTTGGGAGGAGGGAGGAGAATTAAACATCCATGGGAACCCATGTTTGGTCATTACTCCAGACTCTGTAGTTGTAAGCCTTGTTGGTGATGTTTTGTTTTCACATAGCCTTTAACCTTTCTGTGCGGACCACAGGCAGATGGTAATGACATTTCTCAAAGCAGCTTCTTCAGCGCCCTCAGTAAAAGTACATGTGTGGAGCGGTGTTCAGATGTTTTATGAGGACAGACACCTTTGTAAAAACATACCAGTGAGACTTTGAATCAGAACAAAAACAGCTAAACATCTGGAGCAAAAATCTGTCAGAGGATGGCATCTGAATGCAATTAAAATCTGTATTTAAACATGTGAATTGTCTGCAGCTCTGTTTTATTTCAGTTCTGTTTATATTGCATATTTAGTCATCAATAAAGATTGCCGGCATAAAGTTTATGAAAACATTCAAAAGTATTTTTGAAAAACCAAAATTAATATTTTAAAATTAATTTGGCATTTAAAAAACATTTAAACATCTTGTCATTTAATTTTCTTAATACCTGTGGATTTTTTAAATGATCTGCATTACTAATTATGATGTACAAATAACTGATCTGACATTAAGATCTGGATAATGATTCACATGCAAAGAAAAAGAAATTTAAAAAAAGTAAAGTAAAGTTCATTCATTCATTCAGTCCAATGAATGAATAAAGTAAAGTATAATGGGGCAGGAATGTATAAGTTTGTTGCCTTCCATTTCTTTTCAAGAGATGTATTGAATCCCTTTTGACAAATTCAAATTTTATTGGGTTTCACTTTGTCAAAAATGTGTGTATAAGAGCTAATACATCTATTTATCACTAAGAGTAGGTATAACTATTTATTTATATGAGTATGTGGATGTATATATATTTTTCAATCAATGATTCTCTGAGTTTTTTTTTTCTCTGTTTGGATATAAATTTCAGTTTGTCTTTTTTAGTTTTATATTTTAGTTTTGATTGCTTGATTTCCAAATCAAAATGTAAGCACATTTGTGTGAAGGAACCTTCTGTATTTCTAAACCTGGTTTCCATAGTGCAAGAATTATGGGATACTAAATCTAACACACCACTGTTACAATGTTCAATTTCCCTTAAGCCTGATAGTTAAGAGAATAAAAATAAAGGCACCAAAAAGACAAAAAACGTAATTCTAAAGACCCAGATATGTCACACTTACATGAGTCACACTGATTTCATCTGCCTGTATCATGGGTGTGACTATATTTTGTCAATAACAGGGTTAACATTATTTTACATTGGTGGTTTGAGAGGGGGAAAAAGCTGGAAAAATGTAATGCTCAGCACACACCACACACCCATCAAACACCCCGTTTCCACAGTCCCTTTGTTTTCCATTTCACTTTTACGCAAAATCAACTGTTAGTCAGCCATGTGAAAAGACCACTGAACACAAAAATAGTACCAGTGACATTTTATCATTTACGTTTACTCAGAGTTTCTATACCCTGAGAGAACAAAGCCAAACCAAAACTTAAACATATTTGTTATAAAGAGTTATAGTCTCATCTTTAACAAATAAAAATACATGTGTGCCCTGTAGCAGCAACAGTGGAAACTTTGCACAGAAAGAAAAACCTACTTTGGTCACAGTAATAACAGAAATCAGATTAAAATGACCTTTTCTATTGTATATAGAATTGAAGTATATATATGTTCTAAATGTTTTGTTTTTTTGCAGGAAGGTAACAGCAAATTTATCAACAAACACTAGTGAAACATTCAGTTGTAGAGTCTAATAAGCTAATTCTTCGCCTGTCCATCCTGGGACAGGATCCCTCGTTCATGTGGACATCCCTGAGGTGTTTTTTCTCAAAATCCGTTTTTTTAGGAGGTTTTCCTTTGCGAGGAGAAGGACAGGGATGCCCAGTTTAGCTTAGTCTGTTTAGTTTAGCAATTACCTATTGAATTTCATGACTGATTTATTGGTCTTATAGAATTACCGGACTGAAGCCCATTGAGACAACTATGTTGTAACATTCAACTTTTTTCAAATTCAACTTTATTTACATAGCGCTTTTCATTCTACAGAGCATCTCAAAGTGCTTCCCTGATAAAAAATAGAAAATAAGATAAAAAATATAATAGTTAAAATAATAAAAACAGTAAAAATAATACGAATAATAATAAAAATAATTGAATTAATAAAAACAGAAAAACCCAACACATACACATCCCACCATTAAAATCAAAACAAATCAAATTAGTTGTTAACATTTTATAAAATCAAATAAAAACATGTGGACAAGTAAAAACTATGAAAAAACTTTACTAAAAAGACGAGTTTTAAGTTTTTTCTTAAAAACCTCCACAGTAGCTGAAGCCCTCACGTCCTCTGGCAGGCTGTCCCACAGGCGAGGCCGCAGTGCTGACATGAGGCCTCGCCGTGGGTTTTAGTTCTGACCTTTGGGACCACCAGCAGATCTGCCCCTGTGGACCTGAGGGCTCTGGGAGGGTCTTAAACTAAAAGTAAATCTGATAAAAATGAGGGTCCAGCTCCATGTAAACTTTTATAAACTAATAAAAGAACCTTAAAATCTATCCTAAAGCTCACTGGGAGCCAGTGCAAAGATTACAAAATTAGAGTAATGTGCTCCTGCTTTCTGCATGCAGCTGAATTTTGAACAAACTGCAGCCGGTTGATAGTATTTTCTTAACACCAGAAAGAAGAGCATTACAATAGTCTATCCTAGATGTTATAAAAGCATGGATTCATATTTCAGCACTGGCTTTGGCGAGAAAGGGTCTCCCTTGGGCAATATTTCTAAGATGATAAAATGCAGTGTGTGTAACTTGGTTTGTGTGTGCTTCAAAGTTAAGATCTGCATCTAAAATCACACTGAGGTTTCTGGCTTTACTGCACACATTCTGATTGAAAGTTGATAAATAGGATTGGACCTGGACTGGACCTCAGCTTCAGGACCAACAATTAAAATGTCAGTTTTGTCTTGATTGAGCTTTAATTGATTGAGCTTTAAGAAGTTCTCTCCCATCTATGTTTCAATATCTAAAACACAACTTAAAAGGTCATCAATGGGTCCCATGTCGTCAGGAGACACAGCCACATGGGTGTCATCAGCATAACAACATAGCTATGAAAGTTTATGCTATGTCTCCTGATGGCATCACCAAGTGGTAGCATGTAAAGGTTAAAAAGTGTGGGGCCAAAGACTGAACCTTGTGGAACACCACATGTCAGTCCGTGCCTCCCAGATGACGCAGCATTTGCACTGACAATAAATCTCTTCCTGTGAGGTAGGATTCAAACCACCTCAACACTATCCCACTGATTCCGACCATGTCATGCAGTCTGTTTAGAAGTATGGAGTGGTCAGCTGTGTTTGCATAATGGGCTATATAAATAAAATTGAACTCACTTGAATTGAACAAATACCCCGTTACATGGGGGGGGGGGGGGGGGGGGAATTGTAACAAAGATCAGGTTGTACATTAAATTAAAACTTCACAATGTGTGAAAGTTCCTGAAATCTTAAATCTGGCTCCGATCATGTTTTGCTGCTGCTCAGCACAAACTGGTTTTAGGACATAGTTTCTGCAGAGCAGCTGTAGTTCATTCATGTGGTGTGGAGCTACCCCACCCCCTTTACCCTCCCTGAGGCCTGTCTATTTATAGGTTGACTGGCTCACTAAGCTAGCCAGCTGCCCAGTGGACAACTGAGCCGTCCATGAGGTGGCCTAGCATCCGCACAGCGCTAGCCGGCAGTCTGGTGGACAGCACCAATTGCCCTCTTAAGCCCATGTGGGCAAACACAGGTGGGGCCACCATGGAAACTGCAGAAAAAGCCATCTGAGGCCCACATTTTCTGCCCAATTTTTAACCATCTGGGTTACAATTGGGCTTGCTGGCTGGGTTGTTGCCCATCTGCTCCTGATTTATGATAGTTTTAAAAAAATGCAATACAATTTTTATACTTAATTTTCTTCACATATGTCCTCCATCCTCAGAAAAATGCTAGAAGAATGCAAGAACATGTTGAAAACACCAAAAACACTATTTTTTATCAGAGTGGTTCTTTAGAGCAAATACCCATCTTTTGCAGTTTTCAAACACCATTGCTAATTAATTAATGTATTCATTTTTTAAGTCCAGCTTGTAACTGCAGTGCAACATATAACTAACTTTCCCAACAAGCTGTAAATCATCTGCCATGCATGCAGCCTTTAGAAGAGAGAAACGGAAGAGAAAATGCTGGGGGGAAATTGGGAGTCAGATGCTGCTGGTGGCATTATGCGCATAGTTCTGTATGTAAGATACATGTGTTGGTCGTGGTGTGTTTGTGTTTGGTCTGTGTTCGTGCACATAGGGAGATCCTCACAGTGTGGGGCCTCCAGCAGCCGGGAATGCTGTCGGTTCTCACAGCCCACAGAGCGCTCGTTTGACAGGGATCGTGAGAATGTGAGTAGCAGGCATCTTCATGTTAAAGAGGAATCTCACAAAATGTGAGGAGATCAGGAAGTGCTGTGTTCACTGCCGTTAGAGACTTACTGCAAACACAACATGGTCCTAACGCTAAAGCATAAATTCTCACGTGACACAGTAATGGATGTTGAAAAAAGAAAACCTTCAATTAAGAAATTAATGGCAAAAAAAATATCAAATAACATAATTAGCTATTTTGAATATACTTCTAGTGCTGGTTTAAACTTCCCAAAAATCCATTCCATATTGTCCAGGAAATAAGTTACTCACATTTTAATTGGAATATAGGATACATGTTGCATAATACAGAATATAGACTCTCCTATTAAAATGAAGCAAGTACAGTATCTGCCATTCAAAAATATCTAATATGTGATTGTTTGCTTTTAACCCTTGTGCTACCCTATGGGGTCCAGATGACCCGATCCTTACATTGACGTGTTATCCCTACCATGACAAAGGTGGATAAAGGTCGAGAGGATTTCATGTCATCCATGGAAACCAGTGAAGATCACATATCATTGCAAAAAAGGTTCAGTGCACTGTCTTGTGGGGTCCAGATGACCTCACTCCCAATGTTAAAGTGCCTAGAATAGCACAAGGGTTAAGAGCTGTGCTCATGCTTATATTTGACTTAACAAAAACCAAACTTCTGTTTTTCTGTGTCTCTTTAGTAATTTGCTTAAATATCTTATGAAGAAAATTAATACAAGTAATTTTCAGAAGAGATCTAGAATCCCATTAACTAAAGTAGTTAAAATATCTAGAACAACAATATAAAGGCTCTTTAAATGCTCTTGAAATTCATTTTCACAAAGATCAACCATTCATGCAAAACAACATTTAACGTGAGGGAACAGTGAGTTTTTTATGTTAGTACGCTCTCTTGTGGTGTGATGACAAACTGCAAATCAACCATTTTCTGATTGTTTCAGGCAGGGAAAATTTAAAGAACTTTTCAATCCTATACTATAAACATGTGAAAATGTTCTTATAGTATTTTGATTTAAAAAATGCAATTGATAGTAAGAATACAAACTAAACTGATGTTGTTTTTCTAAACTATGTTTAGTGAATTAAAGAACATTTGGGAACAGAACTGACACACAATAATACAAACTGTCTGAAAAACTCATTAGCAGCTTTAGGAACAGGTTTAATGACCTTACCGGACCCAAGCTGAAGAGATAACGTGGGATGGTCTTCATTCATAGGTAAACCACCAGGGAGGAACTCAAATGGATTATGTTGTGTTTTTTTTAAAGGGTGGCATCAGATACTTTGATGGTCCAAATCATGAACACAAACAGAGTTTCATAGTTTGTATTGGGATAGAGAAGGTATAGGGTAAAAGAAACATCGCTACAGTGTTTGTAGTTTTAGATTACTAATACATGTGGATACATCATTTTCATTGTTTCAATAAGTAAATTGAGCTAATTAGCTTTTTCATGGACAAAACTAATAGTTTTATTTATAGTAAGGAAAGTATTGCAGTGTTCACCTCAACCACAAACTGGACCAGATTCAATTGTCCCAGGTTTTTTAGTGAATCAAATTCCCAGTAGGAATACACTCTAAAAAGGAATTGTAAATAATGATATTCAAGGAAGATTATTTCCTTTTTTTGTTTGTGGTGTCATTAATCCTTCATCTCCACTGCAGTTCAATTCAGTACCTTTGTTTTTTGTATTTTATATTCAGCAAAATATAAATTGTACATTTAGTAAATAAACTAAACTTGTCATTTTGCTTTTATACACTCCTTGTTTTCTTTTTTTTCTTTTTGGTTTTGCCCCTTTGTGTTCCATACTGTACAGCTGCTTAACAAATACATTTCCCACATTTGGAAACCATAAAGTGATTATAGCCGTGCCTGACTTTACTCTGCAAAAACTGGAGAAAAGAGGGAGTGGAGAAAAAGAAATCAGAAAGTCTAGGAAGAAGTTTTTTACCTTATAACATAATTTCTTTCAATTTAACATTGGTAGCATGATTCAAATACAGTACACATATAATTCAACACTAATAAAAGCAAGGTCCTAAAAGTATGATTGGACAATGAAAGCACAGGAATTTTACCAAAAAGACATTGTGAACCACTAGATCTATCGTACTAGTGTTTTTTTAAGTAGGTCTATATTGATGCGACACATATAGAAAAGGCCAATCTCTCCTTCTAAGATCTGCTTTTACCTACCAAGTAGTTGAGCATCAATGGATGCCTGGATTCAAGACTGATTTGTGCAATGACCATGTGCATGCTTCTATACAAACAGCAGTTAGAGTGTTCGATGAGAAATTCACGTTTAAAAATTTTACTACATCACAAACCAACAGCTGTTGATGGTTTGAACTTGACTTATAAAGTAATGTAAAGCTAACGTGGTTTATATGAACCGACCATAGAGCGTCCAGCCTCAAAGGTTCTGTATCATGCTATTATTGAGCCTTTTATTGTAAACACAATCCATGTATATTATATAATATATTATCTTTGCCATACTTAAGAACACATTTTTTATTAAATATTTGTTATTTTCCTACACGGATGTAAGACAACCCAATCTCTGAGGCACCAGGTTTTGCTCCGCGCGGGTGCCGCCTATTTCATAACGTCAACCTAGAGTCGGGCTCGGCAGCATGCCAATAAAATAAAGACCAGGACCAGCAAAATGTCGGCATGGTTCATTTATATCGAGCTCCCAGCACCCAACTTTTTATTGAACATTTTTGAAGCAGCAAGATTTACTTTTTACTTACTCAGTAGCTATCATTGTTCTCATGTGTTCATAATGTGACAAAATATATTAAAAGCTAAATTGTGTGGAATATATGAATATAAAAGTAAACGCTGGCAAAACGTTTCTTAAACACTATAAATTTACATTTCTATTTGTTTAAATTATTTATTTTAACATTTCATTATCAATGGGAGGAGATGCCACATGAGGGGTTCCTCCTTTTAGATTCCTAACAATAAAAGGATAATGAGAAAGAGAAACAGACAAAGAAAATACAAATTATGATACAGGTTAGGTATTTAACCAACACACACACACACACACACACACACACACACACACACACACACACATGTAACAGCCTCACAGTTACAGTTTTGGAGAACATCAAAACACAGAACGTAATTGATAATTAAATATCCTAAGAAGAAAAAGAGAAAGAAAAGCAGAAAAGACATTCAGATCATTTAGGGTCATGGACACAAAAACAGGTAGGTTGCAAATGCTTTTGAAAGAGCTCTCCTAAATAATGTCAAAGATGTAAAAGAAGGTACTGTAGTAGTAAGGTTATTCCATACTTTAGGATTACAAACACATTTCTATGCAAATTTTGTGACATGCAAGTTAATCTGACGGAGGTTGTGTTGTGAACTTAATGGCACTAAATATTGCTGTAGGTGGGGAGGACAGTATAGACTAATGCATTTAAGGGTGTATTTAGACGGGATACATTTGGTTTGCTTAAAGTGAACCAGAGTTTGCTTCCTCCAATAAATTTGTCTGGAACAAATTTTTTGTCTGAATATACCCATGCGGACCCTGGTCCAGGACAGGAACCATTCTCTGACCCATCTTTTGAGGTGGTCTCGGTTAATTTCCAATGGGACTGAGCTTCGGTTTGCTCTGAGATTCCTCAGTCTAAATACAATCCGTCCTCAGAGTGGAGCAACTGGACCAAAACGGCCACCGTAGCTGGTAGTCACGTGATAATAACAATATTTGTCATTCATACTTGGTGATGACGGAGGCGTGGCTGCCAGTTTGCGCCTATGGTCCCTCTGACCATCATAAAATGCACGTTCATACACCAGTGGAGCTACACTGGAAGGGGAAGTGTCTTGCCCAACGACACGACTGTTGACTGGGGGGAGCGGGGATCGAACTGCCGACCCTTTACCCATTGGACTCAACCGCCTGAGCCACTGCTGCCAGTGATCTAAACAGAGCCAGAATGTAGATCAGATTAGCCACGGACAAAGTTAAAGCAAAAGTGAAAAAAATGGTCCAACTCTTTACTTGTTACAATGTTTATTTTTACACAGCTGAAAACATGTTTTGCATGCTTTTCTGTGTCTCGTAACCCCGCTCCTGTGACGTCACCCTAAAAGCTACCTTGTAGTTCTTCAATTGAATTCTCTCAAAACAATGGCATAAAACTACAACGAGACACAGCAACACATTGAAATGTGGTTGGATGAATGCAGGCTCATCAAAACAATTTTTAATGTGATTCACATTGCTTCTCACGGTTTTCATGACTATGCATATGTCTTAAACACTTATCAGTGTACCTTCGTAGACATCTTCTTGCCAGTAACTGCCTTGCAGCATGCCTCCACCGGACTAAAGCAGCAGCAAAAAGTGTTGAGCTGGACATTGATGCAGGCGTTTAAAATTGGTCAGCAAAATACTAAGTTGAAATGAACTACCCCGAGAAGGACTGCAAAGCCCAGGGCTTCTACAATGTTTTTCTCTAGTTGCTTTGCTCTGCTCTCGTAATTCCTGACCAATGAGTGTAGAGGTTTTGTGATTTTGTTTACTAGCTTTGGTTCAAACCAGGAAAGGCCGCTTGACGGCAGTCTGAATACAGACCAAACACAAAGTTCAGAGCTCGATCAGAACCAAATTTAAAAATTCCCAGGTTTTTTAGTGAATCAAATTCCCAGTAGGAATACAGTCTAAAAATGAATTGTAAATAATGATATTCAAGGAAGATTCTTTCCTTTTTTTGTTTGTGAAATTTATCTTATTCAAACCAAAAATTGACACATTCCACTCCCAAAAAAAGAGATTATGATACCATAAAAATTAGAAACTCTCTGAATTTTTCCACCTTTGGGATTTTTTCAGTGGATTTGTTGCATTTACTTTACTAACAATGTGGTCCAGGTTTTTTAAATTCTGTCCAACAATCTAACAACTGTTGAGAAGACTTAAGTATGTAGGTAATGCACTTGGACAGGTCGCATCGATCACATTTCTTGGCATAAGTCTGGAACTGGGAGGGTTTGGGTGGTGATGATGGTGATAGTCCCAACCTTTTCATGCACAACCCAATATATGCATCCTCAATGTTGAAGGCCTTAACAGATTTGGAAACTTCCACAATTTTCGCCGGAAGATCAATGGAAAAGACATATCCCATGCCCAAAGTGTATGTTGTGTACTGTGATTCAGGGTAAAGCTCCTCTGAAACATACCACTTAGAGGACTTTGAACGAACCACCGGCCTGTTATGCATTAGCCGTCCAGTCAGATAGTTCCGCTTGGGGATCCCTGGTTGCTGCAGCATGGCAACCAAATTTTCAACATTCAAAAACATGTCAGAGTCAATCTTTGCAGCAAAAGTTGCACCATTGCAGGATGTGGCCAGCCAGTCCATGATCACCATTGTTTTAATAGTGAGATTGACATATGTGTCCATAAAGTTGCTTTGAATAATGTCCCGATGCTGCAGATTTTCCTGCTTGAGCTTATCAGTATCAGTTACAGCAGACAAACCCACCACGAAAAGAGTGACTACCACTTTACCCTGAACCAGGCTGCTGTTGCCCCATGATTGACGGATTGCATCCCTAGCTGCAACATTGTCGGTTTCCACAGGAACCATCAGGACCAGGAAGGGAGGATTCTTTTTGTAAATTTCTGTGTTATCAATGATAAACTGATAGTTGCGAGGGTAGACTTGTTGATACTGAAAAGCTGTGGGTTGAGCTGGGGATCCTTTGGTTTTGCTGATGTCATGTGTGGTCGTGATGGCTGGTGTTGTTGTGATCACATGGACTTGATCATCAGATAGATTATTGTGGAAAAACCAGCGGTTGCGACTGAGAAGTGAAAATGCTGTCCACCCTGATAAAAAGTTTACAGAAAATACATAAGTCCAACCAATGACCAGAAAACACACAAGGAGATAGAACCAGGTATAAAACAAATGTTTCTTGAGACGGCTAAGGCTTCCAGCAGGTTTTCTAGAAAGGACAAAAGGGAGATTTAAAATGTGTGAGTAACATGTTTTTGGACATTTTTACATGAGGTTTTGACACATTTTTTAAATGTCCTAAAACATTTATACGGTCAAATCTATCACAATAGCACCATCTTGCGGTATCTATGTCAATAACAACAGTTTTAGGGATCAAAAACATTTAAATTCATTTAGGGCCCCCATGATGTAGTGGTTAGCAGTCTAGTCTCACAGGGAAAGGCCCTGGTTCAAACCCCAGCGAGAACCTTTCTGTGTGTAGTTTACATGTTCTCCTCAAGCATGCATGGGTTCTCTTTGGGCACTCTTGCTTCCTCCCAGAGTCCAAAAGCATGCTTCATAGATTAATCGATTATTCTAAAATACCCATGGGTGTGAGTGTGTGGTCATGTGACAAACTAGCAACCTGTCTAGGTTGTACCCCACCTTCACCTTACAGTAGGTGGGGCAGCCTCCAGCAGCCCCATGATTCCAAAAGGGATTCAAAGAGCTCAGAATTTAAAGAAGATGGATGGAAAATTAGTCTAGGATTTTTTGTGTCAGTTTTGCATTCGTAATTTTTTTTAACCAAGCCATTTTCTATTCCGTATGTGTTTTCCTTCTTAGCAGAAAAGTAACGTATAAATCTATTTGAACTAAAATGACTCCATTTCCATTTCATGCTCCTTGAGAAAACAGCCTTTTCATGCTGACTTTGCACGCATGTGTTATGTGTGAGTTTATCACAACAACAAAAAATAAAAATAAATAACATGAACAAAAAAGAAGGAAATGTGGTTCAAAAAAATAACCAACATAGTCATAAATTTTGCTCTATTAGTCTGTTTGTGATAATGATCTTCATCAATTAGTTATTATAGCCAAATGATGAATGCTGTCTATTACATCTAAACAGGATTTTTTTAAAAGGCTGGCGGTTCAATCACAATTTCAATTTGTTTATTTGTATAGCCCAAATTCACAGCAACAGTCGTCCCGATGGGCTTTGTAACGGTAATTGAAAAAGTTAAACATAAAATCACAAGGATCAAGAATACATAGAATTCAATAGGAAAATGCTAAATTGAACTAACAAACTGACTAAGCCAAACTGGACATCCCTGCCCTTAGACCCCCCTTCGCGGTTCACCCAGATTGACAGATAGAGAATCAACTCAGCTAGGGATGTGAAGAACATGGCAAATTTATAAGGTTTTGCTCCTCTGAATTCTTTTCTGCTGGTTTAAATAATGTCTGTGTGATTTCAAAGAAGATTAGGTGCAAATTCATTAATTCAAGACCTCACCTTTTCAAGCTCCCACCTGAGCCAATTAGATGCTCCTTGTCTGCTCCTTCCATCCCTGATTCTTTGAATTCTCCCTGTGTCTGCTTTCTGTTAACACATGCAATGGTTTTAAAGGGCAGCAGAGATCCTCCCAGAAAGTGTAATGTTTGCAGATAAAATTACAGAAGAGGTAAGTGGGTGGGGAGAGGGAGGGAGGGAATTGTGGGGAAAACAGGCACATGTTACGGGTTCACAAAGTATTTTATAATTACACAATTTTTTTTACTTTATTTATCTTACATCTGGCAATTGAATTGCATGCCATTAGGGTCCTTCAGACCAGGGTATAAATTGATGCCCCCCCCCCTTCCTCTTTGCTCTTTGCATTATCTGTGCGTAGCATGTGTTGACACCATATTATGTTACGAACAGAATAAACACGACTACTCCAAGAAAGTTCCTCCGGTGTCTTGTGGCTTCCTGAGGGTGCACAAAATAACACAATGCAGAGCAGAGACGAGAAGAGGTTACATGGGTGCCGTGACCCGTTCATATTATGAGGTACAGCCATGTTTCCTCCTAATGCGTCTACACCCAAGAACACAGTTTGAAGGATCGTCCCGAGTTGCTGATGCTTCTCCACAATGTGATGTGATGTGACTGCAAACTCGAAGGACGGTGTCACTGATAAGCTATCAGCCGAGATAGCTTCCCAGGTGGGCGTTTCTATTGGTGAAAGCATTGCATCATGCATTGAGCGACGATTTGGTGGTGCTGCTACAGGTGTGTCTGGGTCAGCCATCAATGAATCTCCTATGTTAAATGTCATTTTACGACAGGATGTAAAAGAATCAGTGAGTTTTAGAGGTGATGGTACCGACACATGTTCTGTTACTGAGTGGGAGGTTTTGATGCTGTCCTATGTGGAAAAAAAAGGGCATCCCTGTGCCTGAACAAGCTGAAGAGGTTTTATCAAAATTAGCTGGGAGGGCAGGTGACGTCGTTAAAGTGGGTAGACGTAGCAAGCCACTGTTAACATTGACTGATGCCCCAGATCCGTTTTTTTGAGTTATTGAAACAGCATTTGAGTGACACAGGGAACTCTAATCTGCCCTTAGCTGATTTTTGTGCGACAAAACCCCACTCTGGTGAACACCCATTTTACCATTGGCTGAGACTAAACAGGGCTTTGGAGTTGACTGAAGACACCTTAAAAAGACAGAATGTGACTTTTGACTGTTTGCCACGGGACTTGGTCACAATGTTTATTCAGAACTGTCCAGACCCTGAACTGTCTTTGATATTGAGGTGTAAGCCCATGACTCATTGGACAGTTGCCGACATCCATGAAAGGCTGGTTGAACATTGTAAGGTCCACAAGCGCAAGTCCATGCAAGATGGTGCCGGTGTCTGGTTGTTGCGACAGCAGGGCATATCTGCTATGCAGCAAAGTGTGCCCCCTGTCTTCGCGGGAGCAGCAGCTGCAAAGCCTAATGTCGAACAGCCAATTGAGAGCTCTCAGGATCACCTGGACAAGGTAATTTCCATGCTTGAACGTGTTCTTGCGCAAAAACAGCCTTGGTTGCATTATAAGAGCGCTGTGCCCACACAGAAACCTGGAGCTAAAGCCAGTGTGCCCTGTGCTGTCTGTGGAGATTCTAGGCACAATACTGTCTACCACTGCAGGTCTGACCAGCTGTCCTTTCGTTGTTTTGCACCCGATCACCTGAAGGCAGAGTGTCCCAGTGCAGTGAAACAAAATGTACGGCATCAGGAAAACTAGGTGGCCTGCATGTGGTAGGGGCAAGTGTTGGGCCTGAATGTGTTCCCCCTGACGATGACAGAGTTGAAATGGAGTCAGTGTATCAAAGTGTGTAAAATGGAACGGGCACCGGTTATTCAGAATGTTCGAAGACTCACACAGAAGGACAAATTATTCTATGAAAAGGTGACGCTGGGTGGTAAAGTGACTATTTCTGCGTTACTGGACAGTGGTTCGATGGCGTGTACACTAAGCTCTAGAGTAATTTCCCAGTTGTTACACCATGCTGTGTTGAAGTACCCCAACCTCCACCCTACGGACACTGTGTTAATTGGGTACGGGGGCTCAAAGACCTTACCCGTGGGCATGTGTGACATTGAGATGAAACTCTACGGATGCAGTGTATTAGTCCCTACTTTGGTGGTGGATGACCAGAGTGAGAAATTGATTGTTGGCAGTAACCTGTTAAGGTACGTTATCAGTGCCCTGCAGAAGGAACTTCTTGACAGGGACACTACAGTGCGTGACTGTGGGAGTGATTCGAGACAGCAACTGCTGAGTTTAATAGCTGGAGTAAAGACAAAGGTTGTTCCAGAAGTGTTGGGAACTGTCAAAATCAACTCAACTCAAATTTATTTATATAGCACTTTCAATCAACAGCAGCCAACACAAAGTGCTAAACACAATAAATAAAGAAAACAAATACTAAAACATGTTAAAACACATGAATAAATATAGAGGGATAAAAACAATAAAACCAATACAGCAAGACAGCAATAACAGAAGTCTCATGTTGTATTAAAAGCCAGAGCATAAAAATGGGTTTTCAGGCGGGTTTTAAAAATGGACAGTGATGGAGCTTCTTTTATTGGCAGTGGCAAACAGTTCCAAAGCTTTGGAGCAGCGACAGCAAAGCTCTGTCCCCTCTGAGCATCTGTCTGAACAATCAGGAAAGCTGTCACGCTAGAGCTTGTGACCGAACACCTGGTGTGGGCCACCATTGGTGGACAAACAGGTTGCAGGCAGCGTAGTGGTAGTTGAGCCTAGATGTGCTAAGACCAGACCAAGATCAGTTATAGTTGGAAGATTGGTTGCTATTCTGAGGGAGGATGGTTGGCTGCCTCTCAAGGTGATCAATCCGTCTCACAAGCCTGTAACCATTAAACGCAATGCTAAGTTGGCGGGTTAGGGTTAGGGTGTGTCTCTCTGTGAGACAGTTGAGGAGTTTGGTGCTGCTCGGTCTGCAGTTAGTCAGCAAGTGCAATTCCATGGCAACCGTGTCACCATGTCCAGCCTTGTGGCCGACACGTCCACCTTGCCAGACTGTCCTCAAGTTGGACCGCAGCTCACTGTAGCCAGTTCACCTCAGTCGAAGTTGGGTGAACTGGGTTTATCAGTCATTGACATTGAGTTGTGTGAATTTTCTCCGGTGTACAAAGCAAAATTGGCGGAACTCATTGTAAAATACCAGTCTATCTTTTTAGGGATAAGCTAGAATTGTGGTAAAGCCATTGATTGCCTACACCGTATCAGAGTCACAGATGACTAACCTTTCAGATTTCCATGTAGGTGCATACCAACAATGCAGTATGAAAAACTGCGAGAAGCTTATAAGGAAGTCCAGCAGCGAGTATGCGTCACCTCTTGTGGTGGTCTTAAAAAAAAATGGGGACTTAAGAATGTGCAATGACTTCCGCTGGCTTAATGCTCGCACAGTCAAGGATGCACATCCGCTTCCCCATCCAGCAGATGCATTGTCTGCTTTAGGTTGTAATGCCTTCTTTTCAACAGTGGACTTGACCTCTGGCTATTACAATATAGAAGTTCATGAAGATGACAAGAAATATAGAGCCTTTCCTTTGCCATTTGGTTTGTATGAGTACAACAGGATACCCCAGGGCCTTTGTAACAGTCCGGCAACGTTCATGAGGATGATGTTAAACATTTTTGGCGATCAGAACTTTCTCAGTCTGTTGTGTTATTTGGATGAAGTTTTGGTGTTCGCTCCCACTGAAAGTCTGGCCCTTGAACGTTTGGAAATGGTCTTTCAGAGACTCCAGTCACTCAACCTAGCTCGCGCCAAAGAAATGCAATTTCTTGAGACGTTCAGTTAAGTTCCTGGGGCATTTCATCAGTGCCGATGGCATCCGGTCTGACCGAGATAAAGTGGCGGCAATCACATCAATAATGGAATCTGACCTAATGGAGGACGGCACAAATATCCCTTCACGCTGCAAGGTGCGTTCATTCCTGGTTATGGTAGTGCACTACCAACAGTTTATTGAGGGCTGTTCCACCATAGCTAAGCCACTGTTCAGACTGACATCTGGTTCAGGACGTCCACGCGGGGTTGGCAGAAAGCGCCGTGTTCAAACGAGGCTTAGTGCTGATGATTGGACTGAAGAGTGTAGGTCAGCTTTTAGCAAACTCAAACAGGCATTGTTGGACCAGGTCATGCTTGCTCACCCGAACTTTGATGAACCATTTTTGCTCTCTGTTGATGCCTCTGCTGATGGTTTAGGCGCTGTCTTGTCACAAGTTCCTGTTGGTGGTACAATAGCCAGACCTTTGTGAGCAAGTCCCTCAGTTTTGCTCTGTCAAAATATCCTGCGCACAGATTGGACTTTTTCACACTTAAGTGGGCAGTGTGTGATAAATTTCACTATGGTTAAAGGGTCATCAGTTCACCGTGTGGACGGCTAACAACCCATTAACTTATATTTTGTCCAAAGCTTGTCTGGATGCGTGTGAGCAGAGGTGGATAGCTAAACTTGATCCATTTCAGTTTGATATTAAGTACATTCCTGGACCTCATAATGTTGTTGCTGAAGCAGGGAGCAATTTGTGCAGTCCAGTTCATCTCACCTCTTAACCAGAGTGCCATAGGCTGAGTTGCTCGCTGGGGCTGCTGCAGTGGGGGCCACTGGCATCCAGGATGATTTTCGATGGTCTGCTAACCTACGTGATGTGACTTCAGTGTGTGGTCAACCTGTTGTTATGCAGTGCGCAACAGTTGTTCAGTCTGGTTCAGTTTCGTCTCATGAAGTTGCTGCTGTGTTCAACCACGTCGGAAATTGTGACTCAGTTGGTTCCGCACGCTATGCTTTTGCCTCAGTTTCGCCAGACAGTCCTGGTGCCCCGACATGTTGGCTCAGCAGTTCTCTCTCATGATGAGTTGGCAGAAAAACAAAGGACAGATCTGGAGTTGAGCAGAGTGATTTTCTTTTTGGAAAGAGGAAGGAGACCTTCGAGGAGGTAGCAAGCCATGGAATCTGCTGAGGTTGTTAAACTTTTGAGGACCTGGGGGAAACTCGCTATGAGAGATGGGGTTCTGTATCCTGTGCATCCTGTGACTCAAATTCAAATTAATTTTATTTCTATAGCACCTTTCATGTAAAGAAAACAGCTCTTCTCTTTTTAAGACTTATTTTGTTTGATGGCATGTACATTTGTGTTACATTTTGTTTAAAAAAAATTAAAAATAAAGCTTAAGTTATAAAAAAAATAAATAAATAAATAAATAAACCCCATGAGTGGGCGATCGAAAGTTGTTCATCGTAATCTGCTCATGCCTATCAATTTCCTGCCTCTTCATGATCCTGACATCACTGCCCAGGAGCAGAGTGTTTCCTCGGTTTCAAGCTTGGTGGATGCCAGGGGTGACAGGTCTGCAGTAAGCGATGTTTGCTCTGAATCAGTTGAGTTCAGAACAAGAGTTTGAGTGTCTGAGCCGTCAGAGTCTGGCAGTGTTTTGACGATTGAGGATAACGACCCACAGGGTGTTTGGTATGCGATGATGCAAATGTTGGATTGTGCGACCCTATTCCTGCAATTTGCCCAGACTTGGAGACTGTTGCCCCTGACTGTGTTTTGACTACTGACTGTACTGTGCCAACAGTTGACAGAGTCCCTCCCCGCAGATCAAGAGCCGGACGTTTCCTGAAACCAGTGACTCGACTTATTGAATGATGCGCCAGAGACCTGCGTTGGCCTTTTGAGTGTAGGAGTGTGATTGAGTATTTCTTTGCTGTTAAAAGTGTTTGCAACATTTTTGTAATGTGTTTTTTTGTTCAGTTATTTTTTCTTTCCTGGAGTCATGTATTACAGTTGCATTTGTATGTGATAAGTAAGTGGGCATAGTCTTTCCCTATGTATGTAGACAGGTTTTGGCCATTCCTTTCTTCAAGCTGATCCTTTGGGATCTGGGATTTGTAACTGTTATTGTATTGTACCTACTCCTCAGAGTGTTGGTACCGGTGTTTTTGCCTTCCTTAATACATGCTTTATTTTGTGTTATTCTAGGGGGTCGTATGTAACAGGTTCACAAAGTATTTTATAATTATACAAAATTATATTTTTTTATTTCATTTTTTTATATCTGGCAATTGAGTATAAGTTTATGCTGCCCCCCCCCCTCCCTTTTGCTGTTTTCTAATCGGGAAGAGGTGAGCGTGATGGAGATCTGTTTCTTTGTATTTAATGTTGGTGCTAACTTGTAATTTATAATTTTAGTTTTGGGACATTATCTGAGCGCAGCACGTGTTTGATGCCATATTATGTTATGAACAGAATAAACACGACTGCTCCAAGAAGGTTCCTCCGGTGTCTCGTGGCTTCCTGAGGGTGCACAAAATAACACAACGCAGAGCAGAGACAAGAAGCGGTTACACACACCTGGAAGAAAGTGTTCTCAAGAAAGTAGTTTTTTGCTGTTTTTGTTACTTTATTAATAAAGACATTTATTTCTTAATAAATGGTCAACAGCAGTAATTTTACTTTAACATGTCTTAATGTCAAGAGCGATGCCTCCAAGCCACACCCCGTTTCCTTAACATTAATGAGGATGGCTACACTTTTTTCCTAAGGTTTAATAAGCCCAACACATTAAAATTCCTGCACAAAAATGCTCATATGTTGAAATAAAAAAACAGGATTCATAAAAATGTTTTTATTCTGATGTGTTTATTGACAAAATGTCAAAGTCAAATCAACAATACTGGAAAAGTCCATGAAAAGTGTTGCAGTGGCCCCCATATCTTCAAATACTGTGTAGTCAAGAATGATTAAAAAAAAACTAAGTTTATAAACCGTGCATTCATGAACTTAATAGTTTACATACATTGTTGATATATTTAAACCAAAGGCACTTCCACAAATTAGCAATGCTGACTAAAAATAACTGATGTGCAACAGGATTAAAAATAAATCACAGGTTCAGGCCACATGTAGCCGTTGTCAAACATCTTTTTTTAAAAGTGCATCATTATTAATAATCTTTTACACCTTCACCACTGTTATTTACTGTAACTGTATGTTCAAGTCAAGCAAATGCGAACTAAAGCACATCTTTGTCGACCTCGTTGATACTTACATGTTAACTTGAATGTCGACTTGAACATTATGTGTCATTTTTAAAAGCAAAGGCAAATCCTATGCAGATCATTGTCTTAGAAAGGTTATGAGAACAAAAAGCAGAGCAACTATATTCTGCAAACAAAGAAATAAACTCGTACATTCAGTAGCGTCAGCTCCGTCACGTTTCAAAGAGTCAAAGGTTCACATAAACGGCTGTGGGTGGACTCTAATCCTACATCACACACTGTCGCGTTTTCTCACGTATAACACACTGTAAAATGCCACACTGTACTCATCTGTCAAGTGTCAGTCATTTGACCTTTGTCTTATAGCTTGCTTTTTAAAAAGAGTTGCAGGTATTCAATTTACAGATGAAACAATGGAAAACTGAAAAAGTTGCTAAGTAAAGTACATAGAAGTGGGCAGCAACAGTTTTTAGTCACAAAAGCTTATTACATGTTGGCTTTCCTTCATCCATAAATGTTTTGGACTTCATGATTTGCTATGTTCAGCTTTGTCGTCATCAGTTAAATGCTAGATTTTTTAAATTTTATTGTGAGTCATTTGGTCGGACTGAATGTTCGCCTAAACTCAGGCGCATCTCAAATAAGCAAAATGTTGTCCACCTGAAAACCCCGGTAAGCCTGCAGTGTGATATGCAGATGGCGAAAGTTTATAAGTGAGCCGTAGAAAGTGAACAACATTAGCGCTACACAATGTAATCACAAGTGGGAAAATAGCACAAAAATGAAGTAAATATTGGAAAATCTCTTTTCATTGTTAAAATTGTGTGGCAGAATATGTGATGGCTAGAGACTATGGGCAAGTTTCATGTTGTTAGTGCAAGTTTCATGCAGCATCATCCCTTAAAGACCCACTCCGATCATCTTTTGTTCTATTTTTAAAGCATTCCCAGTGGTTTTATGATTAAGTTTATGCTGTTTTGAGCCCCCCCCCCCTCAAAAAAAGAAAAAAACAACCTGTGTCATATCCTAGGACAAATTTTCTGCAGAGCAGCAGTAATAGCAACCCCACCTCCCCTTTCCCTCCCCGTTGTGGGGCAGGGAGCTTGTGGCCCAACCAGGATATTTTCTATATTACCAATAAGCTCTTTTTTTCAACAGCATTATTTAGTCTGCTTCATGATCTGAAAGAAATAAAACAAAACTTAATTATTCCGTTTTAAGCTTAATTTCTGTATATTATCTATCTTCAGAGAAATGTCACAAGAACAAATTAAGAACACAAAAAACACCATTTTTGGGTCTTCATCTGTGGGTCTTTAACACAGAGGTGCTGTGAGAAGATTGGCATCCAAAGTGGTTTCAGTCTCTTATAGTGGGAAAGCAAACCCGTTCAACTGAATCTGTCTCTTTTTTTACAAATTCAACCCCATCAAACAGAGATTGTGATTTCTATCCTAGCGTGAAGCCCAGCCCATAGCCCAGGATTGGATCAAACATGGATTCAAGTATTCAAATGAAAATTGTATTGATCTCATTTAGTATGCCACTGTCTTAGTTGTTGCCCATATAATTTTATGATATTCTCTACTGGACTTCTTGCCTTTACTTTAGTTTTTGACTCAGCTGTTTAACTCAAGATGACATTTTTTTCATTTAAAGATTTTTCAACGTGTTTTTGATTAAATATTGGTGCATTCGAACTTGATCAGATGTAATTGTGCACCAACAAATTAAAGATTTAGTTTTTTTTCACTGATTTAACTATATATTTAATCATGTCTTGTCATTGCATTTTCTGAGTTTAAATAAAGTTCAGTTCTGTGCCTGGGAAAACAGCCTTTTATGTCATTGACATTTTTGTTGCTACAATTGTCCACAATAATTAATGTAAATTTTAGCTTTTGATAAAATCTGATCTAAATTTTAAATGAGCTTAGAACTGAACTTGAGATTTAGCTGCCTTAATACATGTTTTATTTTTTAACCATTTAAGTAGCGGGATTCTGTAAACCCAACATGAAAGAAATGATTCTGAAACAATCTTACCTGCCAATCTTCTGGTGTCAAGGACCTACAATGACTAATCCTTATGGCTTATGTCAGTCAGGATAGTAACAAAACTCTGACTATTCATAAGCACACACACATAATTTTCCTGAACTGCATGCATAACATGAAGCTTAACGCACGAAAATGTGATTGCAAACAGTAAAAAAAAATGAGAAGACTGATGGATTCTTTGCACTACAAACAAACTAACCTACAGTAGCCGGTTTGTGTAAGAGTGGCCTTGAGGGAGCACCCACCCATGACAAAGGATCCATTTTTGTCCTCCCCACCTTTGCTGACAGGTTCAGTGCTCCACTTTCATTTCCTTCCCCCTTGTCCTCTGGTTTCCTCTCCATGATTCGCCCCAAACCACTCAGTGCTCCAAACCCTAGCATGGATGCAGCTGACAGTCCAAAGTGTAATAGCGTTGAGTCTGAAAGGCCGAGATGGGCCATGCTGTTGCCCATTTCCCCTCTAGCGGAAAAGTGGGGGATCCCGGGATGGCTTAAAGCTCCACTGTGGAAAAGAGCAGAGAGAGGCAACGATGTCCCAAGCAGGGCAGCCAGAGCTCCAGGAATAATGACCTGTGCCTCCTGAACACACGGCACCTCAGAGGCACTATGGAGCCCTATTCCCAGCCTGCTGGAGGTGCTTGATGAGGGTGCAACAAAGTGCCCATGTGCTTTAATGTGCTTTCGCAGGGAGCTGGGATCTGTATAGCGCTTGAGACAGCCAACCATCTTGCAACAGTAAGGCTTGTCTACATAATGTGTGCGAGTGTGCTTGAAGCGATCACTGGAGTTGGAGTAGCGCTTGCTGCAGCCTTCATATGGGCAAATGTAGGGTTTTTCCCCTGTAGAGCAGAAACAGGAATGAGACAAAAAAATCAGCTTCATAAATGCCTAACATGCAGGTGATCATGAGGGGTGCCAATGTTGTCAACTATCTAACACCTTCAAATTAGAAAACTTAAGTTTAATTTGGCATTTGTTGTATGTTGCTGTATGTTTACATCCTAAAACTTTAGATATTATCAAGTCAATTCAGTTTCATTAAACTCAGTTGGTTAACATAAATCATTTTGAGTGGGAAAACAGGTACAAATAGTGGCATAATTAAGATGCATATTGAACTCAGAACAGAGACAATTCTTCTATTTGTTCAGCTTCTTTAAGTCATTTACCTGATGCTTCACTAATAGACAGACTAATAAAAGATATTTGAAAATTTGTTGCAAACACTGTAGGACGCGAGCTACTTCAAGATGTCCAATCTACTTAAATATCTGGTCACTAACTCATTTTTTGAGTTGTTAAATTGTTTAGGTGCCTTTGAAAATAGGATAAACAATATTGAGAAAATAATGACATTAAGATTTCTGTCTGAATACCCTGAACCTGTATCTGCAAGTAAACGTGGGTCATTCATGCAAAACAGGCAGAACAGGGATGACCCAGTATGGCCCCACAGACATCCACTGTTTCCTCCTCTTGAGTTTAGATGAAATACAGCAGCAATGTGTTTGCAGACATATAAGTGCCTACATTTGCGAAGCTGATGTTATGACCTGCAGGATCACTTTGTTTTCTGAGAACAGACTCAGAAATGTTGAAAGTAAAAGAAGTCTGCAATTTTTGTCATTACGTAGCCAAAATAAATTCTATAATTTACTTAAACATATCAGTTTGCAAATGTCTGACTAATTCCAGTTATCCACTATTTGTGGGCATGGAAACAGGCTCACTTTCCAAAGTAACTCATTTGTACTCATTCACTGACTCCACTTTCTGTTCCTATGATGCACATAGGGTTTGACATGCTGCTACATCTCCTAAATACCTCAGTCAACTCCTTTATCTGTTTCACGGTCACTATCAAGTGATTGTTCTCGTCACAAAGGGGTCTGCCATTTCTCTGTGCTCATTCTTGTTCTATTATGAAGCACCCAGCAACTGTTAAGTCATCTGAATATTTCTGTACATGACAAGACTTCTACTGAGGTATACGTGTTGTAATGAAATGGTGATAGTACAGTTCCCTGTGGGGGTGTGTACAACAATGTCCTTTAAATTAGAACTGGAGAGAGAGTATAACAACTGTGCCTGTTGAAGCACAATTCAGACACTGAATCCATTTTGGATAATACAAAAAAGTTGGTCACATTTTCCTCTCCTATGAACCCAAATGGTTAGTTTTTTTAGTGAACTCACCAGTGTGTGAGCGGGTATGAATCTTCAGGTTCTCTAGACGTGAGAAGCTCTTGTTGCAGGTGGGGCAATGGTGCGGCTTCTCGTTGGTGTGTGTGCGGATGTGAATCAACATTTTGTACCTGTAACAAAATTCAAAGTTACACACCTGCCATGTAATCATCCTGGACATAAGTACAAAAAAAGTGTTGTGTCTCATTAAGGAGGGCAGCCAAACCTAAAGCATACAGCAAAGTGCATTGAAGGATGTTGCTCACCTTGACAACCTGTTTACCTTGAAGGTGAAGTCAGTTTGTTTTTGTTCATGCTGCTGGGAATTTTGTTTGGCCAGAAACTCTCAAGTTTTAGTTGATATTTGTTTATGCTGGCACAGAGCAATGAGATTGGGATTTGAGCCTTAAGCTATGTTAACACCGAACAAGACTCACGCAGCAATTTTGCGCCAGCCGCCTCTGATTCGCCGCGTGGTGAATTCTCTGCTCAACGCCTGTCAAAAAATGTCTTCATTTGCTTGAAGCCCCAACCTTGTGTGGGAGGAGCTACCAGCTAATGTTTTTAGCCTCATCACTACATGGAACGGAGTCTGTGTTCATCTAATTTACAATGCATGGAAGACACGGATGATGTTGAGAGATCTGATTTATTTATTTGGAAGAGTTCTACAAAAACATTGGTAATGATCATGTCTCCATGTTTGGGTTACTGAGATCATTAGGAGTGTCTCCCAGTTCAGTGATCTTAACTTGCACTGATGTGAAAATAAGATGAAAATAAGAAAAATATCATCACGTTCAGGAAGGTTTGAGCAGGCTGGCTCTTGAATGCCGCAGCGGTTCTCTGTCTGGCTGCCAGCTTGGCTCCCAGGAACCGGCATAGTAACCGTGATTGTTCAGCTTCATGGGCCTTGCAAAAGACTGTCTAAGGCAGAAGTGTGCGATCTACGGCCCACAGGCCTGAACCCGTTGTGGCCCATGAGTCGAAAAGTTTGCCCAAACCTGGTCTGGGGTGTACCGGCCTTCTCCCAACAATAGCCAGGACGGGTTCCTGAAACCTCCGAAAAGGATACAGGAGGTTAACAAAATGGATGGAAGTTAAGGAGATCTATGGGTCGATTCACTATATGGGACGTGTTTTCTACCTGCTGTCACTGAAAATCTCACATGCCCAAAGTTGAGTCCCTAATTGGTTGACGAGATGTGGTGACCGCCTCAGAATTCAGATTAATTTTACTCTGGCTCGCTGCAGCTGCCGCCCAGATCTCGCAGCACTGCTCAAATTGTGCTGCTGCCAGACTTTCGCACCATAGGACCTCAGATTGCATCTGTACCATTAACTTAACATTGAAACTGGCCACCTCTGCCGCAGCTTGAGAGAGGCCAGCCATCAAACCTTTACTACACAGCAATTCTTGTTTTCTGTACAGATTCCTATACAATGAAACTAATTAAAGTAACCCTTGTACTATCTTATGGTGTCAAGATGACCATTGACGTGTTCTCCCTACCATGACAAAGGTGGATAAAGGTGGAGAGGATTTTATGTAATCCATGGAAACCAGTGAAGATCACAAATCATTGAAGAAGAAAGGTTCAGCGGTCTTGTGGAGTCTAGATGACCTCACTCCCACAAGGGGTATACAACAAATCAGCTTTGAGTACGATGTGGAAAAGCTTTCTCCAATGTGCTTTAATAAAAGTGTTTACCGGTATTTCCTCTAAAAGCATCTTGTAATTTGACAAGTTTTTTAAAGTTGACAGTGAACCACCATTGTTTTATTTTTATTTTTATCATTTCTTAAAAGGCCATATTAGATTTTTATTTACACACCAAACATTTTACACATTTTCAATAAAATGCTAAATGTATCAAAATATAACTAGGTCTATGTATTACATATTTATTAGTTCAATACATATGTGATTTAAAAGAAAACTTTTCTCGATAAGACGTGCTAAAAAAGAGGGTCAACCATCGGTTTCTAAATGTCCTTCCAAGTGGAAGTAAAAAGGTTGCTCCTAGATTAAATAGTACCTGGCATTGAAGCCCCTCCCATTGCGTGCACAGCCGTCCCACTGGCAGAAGTACCCAGAATCCTTTTCAGGCTTGACATGCGAGTCATTGATATGATCCACCAAATCCTGCAGCGACTCGAAAAGCAAGTTACACTGAAGAAGAGAGAGGGATGAAATTAATTTACTGAGTTCCAACATTAAATGAACACAGTTAATCTTGTGTAGCTTGTGCAGCTTCACAGCAATTAGTTTTTCTTAACATCAATTTCACAGTCTATAGCTGCTTTGTTTAATTCAGTACCACTATTGGACAAATTAGTTGTTAAGCATTTTAGGTGCCATATGGCATTTAAAGTGTAGAAGTGGATAAAATAGGAAATACGTATATATGTTTTAACTACTTTAACATGGGACTACCATCTAAAAAATGGAAGAAAAAAAATCTGAAACAGCAGATCATTTTTAAGCGTGTTACTTAATTTTATTAATATATGGTGAACACTGTCATTCACTGTTTTGTTCACCCCTTTTTTCCCTAATTTGCAGCCCTATCCCCCATCTCTAATATCTCTCACTAGTCTCTTTTACATCTGGTCTAACAAGACATGTATGAAATATAAATTAAATAAAGTTTAGCCTCAAATACAAAAGGGGTTTATACAAATATACACCTCGTGTGTTCACAGCTTTATAACTGATCGTAACAGTAAAATCTGTCCAACAAAAGAGGCCTTCAGCTTTTATTTGTTTATTGAGCTACTGGACAGGACAAGTGAAAAAATGTTTGTTTGTTTAACAAATGTACATTTTAACTCCTCTGATTTCATTTATAATTCAGTCAGGAAAAAAATAAATATGAGTAACTGTAAAAGCAATACCAAAAATGACCTGCAAAAAAGTTCCACTGTCTCTGTGTCTTAATTAAGTTACAAATAATTTCTATAAGGAATAAGTGGCATAAACAGAGGTCTTTCTCTTTTTTTTCCGGCTACACACTGATAATCTAATAGCAAACTAACAAGTACTACAAAGTGAAAGTGTGTGATGATCTGGTCCACACAGACTGTTCATGCATGAACATTTGATAGAAAGAGATTTTTTTCCATTAGAATTAACAGTTAGAAAGATTTAAACCTACATTTTTTATTAAATTCAAAAATAACTGGTTTCTGCTCAAGGATGAACAATGAAAGTCAAAGTTGCTTTTTCTTCTTTGGGTGCAGTTTGGTATTTATTAACTGGCAGCTGGGCTCAGGGCTTGCTAAACAGCTCCACTTATTGGCCAAAAAAAACTGACAGGCACTGAGTCTAGCAAATCAAGAAGCAAAAAAGTAAAAATAAAGCATCTTTTTCTGAGTAAAAAATGTTTTTAGTCATATGAACCCTCTACTGCATGACTTTTTAATTTTTGGAGAAAAAAATGTTTCATCCTATTTTTGGGTAGCTTTGGTGTCCCTAATATAATATCTATTGTAAAATTGATCACCCCCCCCACCCCCTCACCCGACAGTGGTTTATTGCTTCTAGGCAACACTGTGCAACGAGAGTAGTAAAAACACCAGATAATCATCAATTGTAATGTATTTGAATTTTACAATATAATAAACATGAAGTAACAAACAAACAGCAAATAAACTATGTAAACATTTCATGAAACATGAAAAGAACATAATATTTCCAAAAACTTGTATTGTATCTTGTATCTATCAAAAGTTCATCATCTTTGGTGGTGTGGAATTTCAGGAAGCAGTTGCGATCAGGTGTAAAACAGATGTGTAAATTGTATTTTCTGCTCCAAAAAAAAGGAAAAATATATCAGAGATAAATAACTGCTATACGACCAGTGTGCATGCACACACACAATTACTATTCCAACTGATCCATCACTGAACCCTGAGCTTATAACTGTCTCTCAAACCTGATTCATGAATTAATTTCTCCACTTCCTCATTGTATTTATGAAACACGGCTGTCCTCACTTTCTGAGGGAATCACCCTCAATGAAAGTTTCCTAGGTCTCCTTCCAGAAAAGGTATTTAAGTCAATTTCCTGTGATGGTGAGTAGATTGTAAGTAAACAACATTGCCTACATGCTACTTTAAGTTTAAAAGTTGTTTATATTCAAATGGCCAATGGAAAGACATGAAATTTGGTTTGTTGCCTTGAGGCAATGCTACGCAGTAGAGGGTTAAACAAGACATTAGGTGGGGATAGTTGCACTGACCTTATTCCAGCAACAGGCCAGCTGTCCGTCATGCGACAGCTCTGGGGAAACGGTCTTTTCACCCTGCTGAGTCATAAATGCAGGGGATGGAAAGCTGTAGCCCCTCTGTGGGCTTCCAACTGGCAGATAAAATGGATAACTGTGCTGAGAAGTTCCACTTTCCAGTCCAGGATGATATGATGCATCCTGAAATAAACAATCGTGGACAGAAATGTCTGAGGTCACAGTCTAATAGCTGAGTAAGAGCTGAGGAATTCTGCTCGTGACCCTGAAACTGTCACAGTTAGATGTAGTTCTGTATGAGTAACAGCAGTTATGAAAATAAAAAGACATTTTTGTTGTGGGAGTTTTTCAGCTGAAATACTTTTTCAAGAGATTAACAGCAGTAAAATAACTACATGCATTTGACAGAAAACCTAGGAAAGAAGCAGAAATGTAAAACCTAAAAATATGCTTAAATAAAAGGTTAAAGAAATTTGGAAAAACACATTTAGAAAGGAAAGTGTGGATTTTAGTCACAAATAATATATGTGGAATATTAATTGAAAATGGAGTGATGTTGTTTTTCCTTTTTTAATTGGAAAATAAATTATAACCAATTTTGCTTTATTTGTTAATAAATTGAGGTACTTAGTATTACTTTAACACGGACTAAAATTTTGCAACTGTCTCACAAGAGATGCTCATTAAGGCAGTAGTTAAAAGTTTGGTTAAATTAAAATAAAAAAAATAAAAAACTAAAGGAAAGTATAATTTCTGAGCTAATTAACGATTGTTATGAACGATGCAGCTGTCTGTTTTAAAGATACCTGTAATGGAATTTGTGTGTTTTGTACCATGGAAGTGAAGGTGTTTTAATCCAATATCAGGCACTGGTTGAATATTTATGAGAACAGTTTCCTAAAACTGCACTTTTATAAAAAAAAAAATAAAAATAAAAATAATAATAAAGTCCATTACTGAGAACATATATTTCATATTTGACAAATCAAATATGTATATAAATTACACTGTGGTAATATTGTTTACACATACACATAGAAAGCATACTGATAATTTAGTTGACATTCAGTGTAATTATTAAGAAGTTTTATTCTGATTTTTTGTCTTACAAAATTGCAAAAACTTTATATAATCCATTTGAAAATGTATAGATTTTTTGTAATTACTAAAGTAAAATGTAAGAAGGAATTATAAAAAAAATCATGTACAGGCATTTGCCATCCATTTGACATATTTTTTAAAAGTAGTAATGAATTAACAAGATCAGAAAATACTGAAATACAAATGTCACCAAAGCTATTTTGAGCCTTGATCTTGATGCAGTTTGCATGAAATACAAAAGATTTGACTCCATGAATCACATGTAATTATTATAAAGGCCAGGTAAGTTTATGAAACAAACCAGGAAAACACAAACCAGTTTGCCATTTAAGCAATGAGACATTTCTCTTATTTCTTAGATATGGAAATGTGAAAGACTCCACTTTACAGATTCACACATTAAAACCAGAATTTCATCTCCAAAGTCTATTTTTAAATTGCAGCCATCATTAACTGTGTTTTTTTTTTCAGAGCACACTTATTAATGACATTGTAGAGGATGCTTCAAAAAACCTTCTGTCTGTCCCTTACCCTCACAAAGAGATGTGGTTGAGGGCTGCTGCTGCTGGTGGGGGGCTCGAAGGGGGAAGAAGGGGTCAGGGGTGATGAGGGAGATGGCGAGAGGGAACTGGCATGGCGAGAAGAAGGTGACAGGCTGAGGTCCATCACTGAAGAAGTGAAGCAGGACCCGGGTCGCTCTTGAGATGGAGACTGGGAATCTATAAAGGAGATGATTAATAAAAATAAGAGGATGTTACATTTAGTTTATATTTTCCAAAATACTCTATATTCATTTGGAGCCATCACAGGTCTAACCTGCCTTTGGATTACAGACAGACAGAAGTATTTTCATATTGGAGCATTTAACCGATCGCATGTCCTTTGTTGCCAGGCAGGGGCCACAGCTAAAGAGGCCTTCACGATCAGTTCTGAAGGCCCCCTAATGCAAAATCAATGTCAGACATTAATTTCTTTCAACCAATTAGATTTTGAGCAGGTGTGAGCAGGGCCTTCTAGCAGGCTTTGGCAACGTTGCAGTATTTAGACCTTCTGATTGGACAGAAGTTTCAGGAATACAGGGACAATGTCCCACATGCAGCCTTGCCCAGTTTGACACAGAGCCACGGAGCACTTTTTAATTTGTCTCACTTAAAAACAGAGCTGAATGTAATGTACGCCATGGATGATTTTGCAGGAAAATCTCTGATCTCCTTGACTTTCTTTATCAGAAAAAGCTGAGTGAATCATGAAGCAGCTGTATAGATTTGTGTGTTTGGTGCTGACCATTCCCGTGTCCACTGCGTCTGTCGAGCGGATATTTTCGGCTCTAAAGCGAATTCAAACCTACGCAAAGACAAAACTGTAAAGACTCGGCTCTCAGCACTGGCCTACCAGCTCAGTGGCCTTGTAGTAGAGTGTCCGCCCTGTGACTGGAAGAGTTCAAATCCAGGCCGAGTCATACCAAAGACTCTAAAAATGCCTCCCTGCTTGAATTGAGGGGTTAAACCACCAAATGGTTCCCGAGGGCAGCTGTGTCTACAGCTCACCGCTCCCCCAGGGGATTGCTCAAATGCGGAAAACAAATTTCACACACCTAGGTGTGTGACAGCTAAAGGGACTTTAACTTTGATGGCAATAGAAAAGGACTTCTTGACGGAACTGAAGCACTATAATCTACATGACAGGTGATCGAACTGTTTTTAAGGAAAGAGATGGATTTGGATGGATTTTGTCTTCAAATAATCCGATTTTTTGATGAGTGAAATGATAAATAATATAATGGATAATAATCTAAATTTATGTGGTTATTTTCAGTGTTTTTTGCTGGATGTAGTTGCAAAACAAGATTTGTTTTGTGTTTTGTTTATTCAGTTTATTTAGCAGCTACAGGAATTTTCTATATGCAATGAAAAACGCGTTTCTGCATCGTAAAATGGTTAGTGAGGGGTTGGGTGATTCAGATGAAGCAGTACTGAAGGCCAAGGTAATGCACGGTCCGCCACTGACATTTTTAAATGTTGGTTCTCTGTCTTGGCTCCAGTTTATTTCAGCCTCATTTCATTTCAGTTGCACACTCCTCTGCCTCGAGGAAACAAATGTGTGAACAATCCATTTAATTCTATTTAAAGAGTCAGCATTTGCCACATTTGGTTTCCTGGGAAAGTGAAAACAGTCCAATGAGTTATCACAGAGCTGGACCTGAGTCTCCTCCCGACACTAAAGTGTCAGTAACATGTCAAAAAACATACTTTTCTCTAAACCTTGACTGTGATTCACTTTATGATCAACTTTATTTCATTTACTGTGAGCCTTTATAACGGAAGTTGGAAGGAAAAACAAAAATCCATAAAATTAAAAAACAAAAAAGCCGCAGCCTATGTTTGAAAGTGATCTTAATTGCTGGGACATGTCATCACTTTTTAGCGAAGTTTTGCTTGCTGGTGAGTGATATAAAGGGCTTTTTGGGTTTCCCTGTTACCTGGAGAGGAGGGAGGGGACGGAAACGGTGGGCATAGTTTTGGTCGGAAGGTGTGGACAGAACCACAGAAAGAGGAGGGGCGAGTCCTCTTTCCTAATGTGAAAGGGTCACACAGCCGTCTGGAGGGAAGCTTTAAGTCCAGAGGCTCGTCTACGGAGAGCATGGTGGCTGTGGATGTTGTCCACCTGAGAACAGAAAAAAAAATTATTAGCTTGTTTAAAAAAAGAAATTCCTTCTTTTTAACTGCAGTATACACAAAATCACATTTTAAGTTTAAAACAAAAAGTTCACTGCATGTTTATATATAACAAACAATAAAAAAAAGTAAAGACTGACCATTTCTAACCTTGCGAATTAAATTCAGTGAGGTCACCCAAAATATGTTTCTTTAAGCCCCGCTCCAATACAAACAGTGTTTTTGGTGTTTTTAACATGTTCTTGTGCCGTGGCTTTGTTCTTACTGACCAAAACCCAGAAAGAGGCACCAAGCCCAACTTAACCATTTAGAAATTAATACAACAGTTCATTAATTAGGTTTATTTTTTTGTGGGCAAAATGGTGTTTGTATTTTTCTAAATACAACAGTTTTAATTTATTCAACTTTTGACAGCAGCGAATAAAAGTAATAATAAATAAATATAAATAATTCTGAAAAACAGCTATGTCAAATAAAAACAAAGCTACTTTGGACGATATTGATTTTGAAATCTGAGGTTCGGGAAAAAAACATAGAATTATGAAAATATTCAACATGTTTAAAAATGAATATTTTAAAATGCTGTTTTAAAATAATGAACAGGTTTGTAAAACAAATTGAAATATATTTAATAATATAATGGCTAATTTAAAATCTGTGTGCAGGTTTTTCACAATTTCATGATATTTTATATATTTATGAGAGATGTATTGGTTGATTGTGTGATTGCACAGGGTCATAATTATTTATTTATGAACAATTTGAGATTCCATATCAAAACACTGCCTTTGGGTTATTCATAGTGAGAAATGAACCTTATAACACAATTAAAAGCTCAAAAAGTTGATTTTTTAATTATAGAGACCCTTTAACGAACTAGAACAAATGAACATAAACTACAAACCCATTATTTATTAAAACTAATAACATTTTCCAATCTCGTCTAATAACAAAACAGAAGAGAATAAAAGTAATTTCTGTGCAGAATTCTTTACAGGTTTGAAAAAATTATAGTTTTTATAGCTGTTGTCAAATTTATTTGCAGATCAGCTCCTTAAAAAAAACCTCATGACTTGTGAGGTAACATACATCAGTTTTCACACCAGTCCTCTGCATTCCTGTGCTCTGCTCCTGACAAACACTTTATTCCTGAGTTGAACACTGAGGCTGATCCATGAGACAAAAATGCAGCTCATTCTATGACTCATCTTATATGTTTGCACAAAAACAAATGAGTCAATAGGCAGGTATCTATACAAAAAAATAAATAAAAATCTCACCGGTAGACTAAAAGCTAACTATGAGCTTGACAGCTGCTGGAAAAACGTGACACATGACCCAAGAATTTCAATCTTACAGAGCCTAAATCACAGTCCTGTTTGCATCAAGGTTTTGTTGTCTTAAAAACTGATACCCATTTGATGATCATTTAAACTCTATAGTTTATTAAATTCTTTAAAGAAAAACAAGTTAAGCTATGTGACGTTAAAAAGAGTAAAAGAGCAAGAGTTTTCTGTGGGGAACAATTGACAAATAAAACCAGCAGCTTTTCATTAGTCATGTGATGTATCAGTCAAGATAAAGCCACAAGCTCCATGCTCCATTCTGATGTATCCACTTGTAGACGACTAGATCCATGTACGTTTTCGTTTTCGTTATCTGAGCTTGCATCTGGATCAGAACTGTACGGCTGGATAGCTTCAATATTGCCCGCCATTTTTGTTGCCTGTAATATTAGGTTAGGGTCATGCGATGCTTTTAGCAAACAGAAGAGCGTGTAAACCAGGTGTGTCAGAATCCAGGACTTGTGGGACAGTGTCCAACATGTTGTCCAACCGACCTGCCATTGAAGCTCCTCATTGGCAAAAACACACCTGATCCAGGTAATCAGCAGCAGTTTAAGCAGGATTTTTGGAAAACCTGCAGGTGGCTAGCCCTCGAGGCCTGAAATTTGACACCCCTGGTGTAAACAAACAGTGACATTATAAGCGACGGGAAGGTAGCCGGCGTTGCTCCATGCCAACTGTCCCGCCCACATCTCAGAGGTGGATTTCTAATAACTACTGCCACTCTGTAGAAACTATGTCCTAGAAAACAACACAGGTTTTTAGATTTTGGCTAAAAACCATAATGATAATTAAAAAACACTAAATAAAAAAGATGATCGATCCATCCATTTGATTTCCATCCATCCAAATTTCTAAAGAAACTCTTCTTTTTTTTAGTATTTGTTTAAAATCTAAAGGGTACATTGAGAGAACGCATGCAGGCATCTGTTGTGTTTTGAGGTTTTTTGTTTTTTCAGTCAGACAGTAATTTTGCTTCCAGGGGAACTCCTAAACGGCGCCAGACGAGGGTTGTGCGTACATTTGTGACAAAACCTCAATTGGCTGTCACACAGAATGACTCTATAATGACAGCTAGCAGGATGAGTTTTCTTTACTTACTTTCACTGAACTCAAACAGCTCCCAGCAAGCTACACGTCCTGCTTTTTAAACTTTTGAAGTTGCTGTGGCCACAAATTGTTCCACATTCACCAACACAATCTCACAACATCATATAAGGCAAAGGGGAAACCACAATGAAGTCAATGTTTAAGACCCACAGTTAGCTTGCCAGCTACCTCACCACACTGCTCTATCCATCTGCAGCAACCTCTCTGACTCCCCTCCTGCACTTGCATGAGACGGGGCACATATGGATCCAGGAACGCACACAGATCATGATCACATCAGTTGGAACTCCAATAACATAAGCTTCCAAGCTCCAGCAGCTTTTCCCCCACATTGACTAGCGTGCCAAGGCCCACCTATGAAAACCCTGCTGCCTAACAAAACAGAGGTTGACTGTTTTGCCATCAAACATATGCTGGTGCATAACTAGGTACATATGGGCATGCGTTTAGACTTCCACGGAGTGTCTCTTGAGATGTTAAAAGAAAAAGCTGCAGAATACACTCATTATATAATGGGGTTCAGGAAATTCACTCAGTTCTGCTCACTTCTTTAAAGAGCTACTCTGATCATCTTTTGCTCTACTGCACATGTGTCAAACTCAAGGCCCGGGGGCCAAATGTGGCCCGCCATGTCATTTTATGGGGCCCGCGAGAGCATTCAAGTTTTTGATTTCTTAAAATACGTTTTTTTATAGTCGATTACATATTGTTTATGTGTAGCTGCTGTTGTAATTATTCAGTGTTTGCAGGTCCAATGTGTTTATGCAAATTGTTGTCATCAAACCATCAGTTGGATGCAAGGCTGTGTGCAGCCTATTTTTGTAAAATGCTACACGTGTAATACATGTTCAGTTTTATGTTGTTTTTTTTATTCACTTGGACAGCTTGATCCTTCATTAATGGAGTTATGTGGGTTTTAATAAGCGGACAAAATTTAAAAGGATTTATGCTAGAACAACAAGCAAACATGTTTTCTATGCAACTGTAATTGTCACTTTAAAAAGTTCTAATGAATAAATAATGAGTTATTTAACATTAAAGAGTAGTTACATTGATTTGCGTGTATAAGTTATATCTGGCCCTTTGAGGACAGTCTCTATGCTGATGTGGCCCTCAGTGAAAATGAGTTTGACACCCTTCCTCTATTATAAAATCATTCCCAGTCATCTTTAAATTATGATGATGCTGTTTTAGGCTAAATCAAAAAAACCTGCATTGTTTTCTAGGACATCGTTTCTGTTTCTACAGTCTCACCCTCCAAGTTGTGGGTGAGACTATTCGCATAGTTTCTTTCTTCTGTTGGTGTTTTTGTCTCTTTCTGGTCCTCTCAGACCCCAACTGGTCACAGCAGGTGGTCAGCCAAACTAAGTCTGGTTCTGCTAGAACTTTGCTCCAAAATTTTCCATTTTAGAGGGAGTTTTTCTCTCCACTGTCACCCTTTGCTTTTTTTTATTGAATTTAATCAATTCCACCTCCATGAAACTCATCAAATCACACTTACTAACAGTGCTCTAACATTCTACCAGGTATAACACTATCACATAGAAGGGAGTCCTTCCTCCTTTCACACAAACTTTTTATCCCACGAAGCCCTGCTTTGCCCCCCACCCCCACCCCAATCCTGTGGTTTTCCTCTTCCTCTCCTTTAGCTGACCATATGTCTCACTTTCTTCTTTTCCTTTTCTTCATTTGTTTTTTTTCCAGTAAATTTCCCCTTCCAATTTCTCTAATTTTCTTCATTGTCTTTTTCATTGTGTTCAACCATTCCTGATGTTGATGGAGTTATAAAATAGAGCTTTTAATTCTACATTTTTTTAAGTTTCTAATCTGTTAATAGAAAGGGAGAGGAAAGAGCAGAGGGGTGTTGAACAAAATGTAATCACTTTTCATGTCTGGGGTGTGAAAAGTGGTGCAAAGAGTGGGAGCTGGGATGTAGGACAGCGCCTGGTCCCAGGCAGGGATGATGCAGTCCTTATTTTTCAGTTCCTAAATCCTTTGAACTTTCCAGCCTTCATCCTTTTAAGGTATTACGCAATGCATCTGCAACAGCAAAGATGGCAGGAGGCTTTGTTTCTGTGTTGGAGGCATACTGAGGGAGGAAGAAAGTCTGAGCTGAGGTGCAAGCATTTATGAGAAACACTGAAGTTGGCTGAAACTGGACAGCTGTTTGACAAATGGTGGAAAGAAAAGAAAAAGGAAAACAGAGTTTACAAAGATATAAGATTGCATTTTATGCTATACAGATATAGCACATACAAAAGAAGAACGCTCCTAGTTCGTTTAAGACAGAAAACATCTTACAGAACTTGAAAACAGTATGATGTCAGGTAAAGAAGAGTGAAATAGCAGCAAAAACCGTCAGAAGAAAGAACTGTGGGAGTCAGGCGACCACCCTTTTCTCTCCCTAGACTTTTCCAGTTATGTATTCAAAATTGTGCTCTCTCTCCTTCTCTCTTGTATTTCAGAGGCTCAAAGTGATGCAACTCCGCAGTGCAAGTGTGCAATAGCCACCAACAGAGCCTGCAGTGTTTCTCCGCTGACAGTGCCGTCCTCGCCACTTAAAAGGGAGTGAAAGCAGCTGCCAGAGGAAAAGGAGGAAAAAACTTTTTTAGACGTGCATTAAGTAGACTTTTACTCAACTCATTTTGATTGTTTATACACCTGTAAAGTCAGAAAAAGTTTTGCAGAAGGTTTTGCAACAAGGCCTGTGTCTATTGAAAACATTTAAATGATCCTTTCCTTGAAACCTAACTTTGTGTGGAAACCTTGAAGGAATCGAATTCAACCAACAGAGATCACTGTAGAATTATGCTGCTCTCTGATCTTTTTCTTCATCTTCATATCAAAATTTGCTGTGATGTTTGCTAGGCCACAGAACACCCTTTAGATAAGAGGCACATCTCAGGAATGAGGAGAATGTTGTGGCAGCGTTCCAAACAGCTGATATGACCAAAACTGTAAAGCTAATGTTTCAGTAGGTTTTTTTATGGAATCTCACCAAAAGAAAATTGTGTTTCTGGGGCAGAACCACACATGTAAAAGCAAAGGGCAGACATACTGTAGTTAAGGAAATAGGCAGCCTCTCTTTTGTTCATCATTCACCTAACATTTTGCCCTCTGTAATTACACTCACTCCCAACCGTTGACCAAATAACACAAAATCTCTTCCAAGACAAATGAGAAAAACTTCAAAGTTTTAAGAATCGTCTCCTCCATTTATGGGCGTTCAAAAAACAAGTTATGCAATTATGTTCTCAGAAGCAGATTTCTGCTCAGTTCATTCTGAATACCAGACTCAATACATACAACATACAAAAAAGAAAAACTAGAGCATTTGTTTTATGTCTTTTTTTAAATAATTGTTGTTCTTTTAGTTGTGGTTTTGGTCGGTCTATAACTCCAATATCTAATCTTTGATATTAAAGTTACACTTTAACTTCAATTAAATTATCACTTTCAGGAGAATAATTTCTCCCTAGAACCAGTCCCATCACCACCTTCTATTTCTCTGTAAAGCAGCAGATAATTCTGACATGAACCAGCAAATGAGCAGATTTAGTAAAAATAAATATCTTTATAGCCTTTTAACTGTCTGTGATACAAGGTATTTTTAAGCGAGGAGGCACAGATAGCAGTGGAGAGTTAACTTTAGTTATTTAAAATAAAAATAAATAAAGTCTTAAGCTACAGACTCATCCGATTTATGACGAGCGTTCAAGAATTCTTTGAAATGCAGGTACTTAAACACTCATACAGCCCATGGTTTTTACACTGGACAAGCAGGGAGGGGCTTCTTCTTCTTTTTCCACTGTTTACTAAGGCATATCTGCCACCTCCAGTTGGAAGAGGCTTAGTGTGATATGTTGTAGTGGTGCAAATTTTGCAAATCTTGTTCTAGGTCTTTTTTCTTTTTACAGCTCTACTGCGATGTGTGAAAGATTGGGTATCATATTGTTCTGGCCTGGCATAAACCACAATTATTAATTTCTTCTCCATGATTGATTTTCAAACAGTTGGCACTTCCATGTAATATAAGGGACCACATTCATATGTCACTGAGTCCATGATTGCTCAAAGTTCGACTTGGTTTAGCCTTTAAACACGTGTTTTGTACATAAAGCCCGGAAATGGTCTTAAAAATGTGTGTGGCAATGCTTGAACGCGAGAGTTTTTAATAGGCGTATAAGAGTTTCACAGAAGCCCAAAATGCTTATACACATGTTTGCATAGACTTTTCATTAAAGTGGCCACTTGGATTAGCATTGTCAAGAGCAGTGTGAACATAGCCTTAAAGTCAGTTCTTTGGGGCTTCAAGAACATCACACCTTTATCCCCAGACAACATTGCTTCTCAGCAAAAAAAAAAAAAAAAGCAATGCTATCTTTTTCCACAACAGCTGTGCTAAATAAAAATAATTGAAAATAACATGCTTAGCCAATAAATTACTTTTGGTGTCTGTAAACCAGACAGTTTTGAACCTGCATGGTTTTTGCATTACAATGAAAGGAGGATTGAATTTACAGTCTTACTCTTAGCCCTGTGCTATTGATGCCTGGGTACAATGAGATGCACTCAGTGACTCTGATGACAACAAGTGCAACATATATGTGAATCCAAGTTGAACTTCCCCAGTATGTGCACATTTTATTTTGGACAGTAAATGTAAGCACCATACATCCTCATTCTACAGACACATTGCAAAGCTTAAAATACTGTACTTAAAAATTATTAGAGCATAGCATTTTTATCAAACGATAAACAGGTTAAGGTCCCACTTCAACTATATTTTTTCTATTGTAAAATTGCTCCCAGATGTTTTTAATCATGATTACCGGTATGCAGTTTCAAGCAAAAATCCCGAAGTCTATGTTGCTGTTTTTTTTTTTTTGAAGATATCATTTCTGCACAGACGCAATAGTTCATTAGAAATTCAGCTCTGACTTGTGGGTGAGACTGTTGGTGCAAACATAACCCTCTGCTGATATCCCATCCTGCTTTTGTTAATACTGTCTCACACTAGCTTACAGCCTCTTACAACTCCACGGTAACATTAGTGTAGATAAAAAAGAAAAAACAGCAAGCAATATCTAAGCTTTTCAGCCGTATAGTTTAAACCCAGATGCCAGCTCTGATGAGGAAAATGAAGACGTCACGGGATCTATGTGTCTCCAAGTGAATGGATCAGAAATAGAGCAGAGCAGGGAGACTTTGGCCAGTCCATCACAGTTGCTGTCACAAACACGAGCTTTTTCAAGCTGTGGGCTTTCATCTGCTCCTGAAGCATCACGATTTAAATAAAGAAGTACTAAGAAAACACAGTTTTTATCTTAATTTATTTTATATTTGTCCTCCACCATGAAAATATTGCAACAAGAACATTATAAAAGCACAATTTTCATTGGATTGCTTCTTTAGTAATAAACCACCATGTAGGGTCTCAGCACATGCATTAAACTCTAAATACCAATTAACTACAGGACACCAATACCAAACTCTAAATACCAGTTAACTAAGCACAGGATTTTAGAGGGAGGATATGAAAGGAAATACAGTAGCGGTTTGATGGCTCAGTTGGCTGTGTGTAGGACTGGTGCATTGGCAAAGCAGGGTACATATTTATAGGGATGTGATGAGCTTCATCTAGTTAGGGTCCTTGGGCAAGACCCTTCCTGCCACTGCCTAGCTATATAGCCACAAGAAGCCCCAAGTCTGGGCCCCCTGTGCCGGTCTCCAGCCCAGATAAAATACAGGGTTGTGTCAGAAAGGGCATCCAGCGTAAAAATCTCTGCCAAACCACCTGTGTGAATCAGTGAGAGCTCATCCGCTATGGCAACCCCTGAAGGGATGTGCTGAAAGGTTAAAAAAAAGCTTAAATGAAATACGAATATTTTGTTGAATATAATTTAATGGTGAGAGTCAGAAGAACAAAGAAACACAATATCTTAGAAGAGAAACAAGGCATATCTGCCACCTCCAGTTGGAAGAGGCTTAGTGTGATATGTTGTAGTGCTGCAAATTTTGCCCTATATAGATAGATAGAGAGAGACAGACAGACAGACAGACAGACAGACAGACAGCTAGATAGATAGATAGATAGATAGATAGATAAAACTTAAGACTTAATTTATAAAGTCTTAATTAATAAAGTCTTAATTAATTAAGTCTTATTTAAGTAAGACTTAATTAAGGACACATTGTTTTAAAATAGTGCTATTCAGTAACATTTAAGGGTTAAACAACTTGTAACCTCAACAAAGTTTTGAAGTAAGGAACTTTAAACCTATTGTTTCTATTTGCTAAATGTCAGAATAATGAGACTAGGATTTTTTAGTCGAGTTTTTATTACATTTATCAAAGTCAAAAGTTTACATACATTTCATTAGTATTTGGTACTATTGCTTTTAAAATGCAGTAACTTGGGTCAAACGTCTTGGATATCCTTCCACAAGCTTCTCATAAGATTTGGTAGGAATTTTGGCCCATTCCTCCTGACGGAGCGGCTGTAACTGAGCCAAGTTTGTAGGTCAACTTTCATATACAGGCCTTTTCAGCTCTGACCATAAATGTTCAATAGGATTTAGATCCAGGCTCTATGATGACCCCTCCAAAACATTGACTTTGTTATCCTTAAGCCACTTTGTAACCAGTTTGGTAGTATGCTTTGGGTCATTGTCCATTTGGAAGATCTATTTTTGCCCAAGCTTCAACTTTCTGGCTGATGTCTTCAGATGTTGCTTCAATATGTCCAACATCTGCAAAGAACCCCACACCATGATGCTACCACCCCCATGTTTTACAGTTGGGATGATGTTCCGAAGCCTGCAGGTTTGCCCCTTTTTCCTCCAAACATAACCATCATTATTGTGTCCAAACAGTTCAATTTTTGTTTCGTCAGACCAGAGACCATGTCTGCAAAAATTAAAGTCTTTATGCTTGTATGCATTAGCAAACTTTAATCTGGCTTTTCTATGTTTCTGTTGGAGTAATGGCTTCTTCCTGGAAGAGTAGCCTTTCAGCCCATGTCTGTACAGTACTCGTTTCACTGTTGATAATGACACATTCTAACCATCTTTAGCAGGTATCTTCACCACATGTTTTACCTTAGTCCTTGAGTTGGTCTGGACATATTGGGCCAAAGTACATTCAACTCTGGGACACAGAACCCGTCTCCCCTTCCTGAGTGATATGATGGTAGGACTATCCCATGATGTTTAAACTTGCGTAGAATTGTCTAAAAATTGTGCCCAAGGATGAACCAGACCTGTGCAAATCCACAATTGTCTTCCTAATATATTGACTGATTTCTTTTGACTGCCCCATGATGTTTTACAAACAAGCAAGTGTGTTTCAAATGTGCCGTAATATATATCCACAGGTGTGTTTCTAATTAACTCAAATCCGGTCATTAAACATATCAGAATCTTCCAAAGAGATGGCATCATCATCTGGGGTTTCCCAAATTGTTTAAAGGCATAGTGATCTTAGTGTATGTAAACTTTCGACTTTGATAAAAGTAGTAAAAACTTGTAAAAAAAATCCCTAGTTTCATTATTCTGACATTTAGCAAACAGAAACAATTGTGTTAATTGTAATTGACCTAAAACAGGAAAAGTCTACTTTTATTTTATGTCTGATGGTGAGAAAAAAGCCTATGTGTGTTTTATGTAGTGTATGTAAACTTCTGGTTTCAACTGTACCCCTGTCCCCTATCTTTGCTCCTAATCTCTACCCATAATCCCTTGCAATAGCACCATCCACCAGTTTGGCATGAGGACAAAGTCAACACAGAAACCACCATCTCCTTTCTGGTTCCCCTCCCTGTAATTCCTCACCAGCAATGAAGCAACAAGTTCTTCTCCTCCCTGATGCTTTCATCGACCGGCGCCCTCAGAGGTTTGAGAATGAGAAAGACCCAGGGTGAAGGGGGGAGAAAAATCCAGGGTTGTTGAGGAAAAAAACTGAAAACAGACATTGTGCCTGAAGGTGAAAATATGAAGAGAAAGAACAAAAAAAGTAAAGCAGAGGAGGAAATGAAATGGCAGAGGAAGGAAAGAGAAAAGTTTGGTGAAAGACAAGAGATCCCGTAAAAGGTTAAAGGCCAGGTTAGCCAAAATGCAAGAAATAAATCCCTCTTTTGAACTGTTTAACTCTCATCTGTCATTTAGCTTTTCTATTTTCCCACTTTGTCTCTTTTTCTGAGCATCCCTCTTTCATTCTTTCTGTCATCCAAACTTAAAACACACAAACACATATGCCTCACATTCCGATGTGCAGAGCTGATTCACCCAATTTGTTTCCACTCTGTGTGTGTGATTGTGTCCCTGTGTGTGCGTGCCAAGCCAGTAAATAATAACCAATACCAGCTGTACTGTGGGCGTTCCTCTCATTCTCAGTAGGAAAGACACAGGAAAGGAAGGGAAAAAATGCTCCAGTTAATTTCTGTGCAATAAGCTTGAGCTAGTTAGTATAGTTAAGCAGAAAGGCTTCATGGGGATTTAATGGTATAAGATGAGATCTGTAAAAATTGCATTCAGTACACTTCTGTCATGTTCAAGAATTTATTTTGAGATAAAACTCACTGTACATATTTTAATGAGGAGGTCCAAAAATACACCCACCTTAAGGCTGATCTAACCCAACCATGTGACGTGAAAACTAGACAGAGGTGTTTTTCAGCCTTAAAGAGGCTATTAGTTGATGGATATCTAATCTTAATCAGACCTTTACTCTGGCATAAATTTTATTTTTTGTGTTTGTTTAAAAAGTTTGCATAAATTGTTAAACTAGTTATTTTTCGCAACATTCACACCGCTCTCAGCAACGCGCTATCAAGCACCCACTTTCAGTAAAATGTCTATGGGAAGGCGCGTAAACATGCATTTCAGGCTTCCACATTTAAAACTCTCACATTCACTCATAGCTAGTCAAGTTTCTATGACTGTTTTTGGGCTGTGCGAGACAAATGGCTATTGATTTCAAGTTAAACCTGGTCAAACTTTGACCAATCAGAGACTCAGATAAGGTAGTGACATATTGATGGCATCTCCTTTAATAAACGAAAGTGCAAAGCATTTTAAATTTGATTTTGGAAGAGATATTAATAACTAGAGTTTGTGCCTGGATGGAATTATACCAAGTCTTTCATATGTCAGAATAGAGTTAGAAAGGAAAAGCCTAAAGCCTAGATTCACAAGATTTGCACCAGTTTGACATTTCGCACCAAGCCTCTCCCACCTTTAGGTGACAGACATGAACTAGTGAACAATCGAAAAAGGAGAAGAAGGAGCCTCTCTCTGCGTTTTGCAGTGTGAGCACTAAACGCATGTTCATTAATGCAAATTTAGGACATTCTTGACCTTGCATCAAATGCCCGATGTGTAACCAGCTTTAAAGTTTTTTTCTTCCTATTAGCAGCAGTTTTGGGGATGTCCCACCCGTTGAGGTCAAGTCTTATCTGAATACTAAAACAACCCCAACAACATTTTACATGGCCAACTGTTCAGAGATAAGACTCCCCCTGATCTTAATGCAGAGAAACACAAATAAGCAGGGGGAAATGTATTAAACCAACAAACAAAAGCTAAAAGCTATTCTTCTACATGCACACATATAGGAGTTAAACAATTTGGCTGCTCTAGGTAAAATTACTCTTCCTCTCAGAACCCCACAAGCATATTTTAAGAAAGGCAAAAAGTCTGCCACACAGACATGCCTGACATTTAAATTTTTCAGGGTCAAATAACCTACTGGTACTCTTTTTCTTTAAGGCATCTTTGTAGCACAACCAAGCTTCATATTGAGTTTTATTTATGGAACTCTCCTCTACAGGCATATTTCTCTCTTTGGAAAACAAACTGCATCCACTGCTTCATAGTAAAAACATCCTCTGGGAATGAGAAATTGCCTTTACAAGCAAAAGAAAACATCCCTCTTAAAGACATTGATGCAATAATGTTGCTAGCAAAGCACTGAGACAACCAACCCTGTAGGGTGCTGTTCCATCTTCTATGGCAACTTGGCTGTTCCCACTAAGGCATTTGGAGTTCATATTGTTTTGACACTACGTGCTAAATCCAAACAAGATCAAATCAGGGGGTTGATTATCATACTTAGAAAAACATAGTTTTAATACTTTGCTAAAAAAAAATCTAAGTAAAAGAAGAAGTCATCAAAATAACTACCAAAAGTAGCATGAAGCATTACATAATCAATGTCATAGTAAAAATTCATTTTTTGGGGAAATTATACACAAAGTCACATTGAAAGATTTGCACAGGCAGCAAAACAAACACCCTTTACTTAGCAAGTATCTACAAACACACAAACAACGGGGTCTATGTAGAATCACATATTCAGATGAAACTACGCATTCTACACACAGTTAACCACACCCATACAGTAGACAGATTTCACAATGACTTAGTGATAATGTTATTTAGATAAATTATTTTCTTATTTGGTCTGAATTTTAATGAAATACGTAATAGTTGCCAATCTTCCATAAGTGCTACATGCAGTTCTACCAGGAAACTCAGGGGTGGGGTACAATTATCCATTCTCTGCTTCAGCTGGGCCCAGACGTGCTCTATGGGGTTCAGGTTTGGGGGACATGCTGGCTATACCATATGAGGCACTCCCACTTCCTAAAGTTGAGCTATGACAATTCTGGCACCATGTGGTGGAGCATCATCATCCATGAACAGAAAGTTGGGGGTGTGCTGGTAGAATTGGGGGATGTTGATATGATGAAGCGAACCCTAAGGACCATATTGACCTCAGCCTATCGCTCACCTCATCTTTTCCAGTGCCTTCTATTTATACCCACCGAATGTTGACATTGATGCCAAATTAAAAAAGAATTTCTTTTAGATTTTTTTGTTTTGGTTTCACTGGACAGACACACTGTACATAGTGAGACCATTATGTGGAATTCACAAAATGAGGTCTATCACCCCAATACAATTGTCTCCTTATCCCAAAAATCAGTGAAGTGAAACAAACACTGTGTATACGATATCTACTGAGTTTTTCACAATATAGCTAACTTATTGTGCTTATGTGTAGCAAAGTGGCCAGTTGCTTGAAAACATATCTGACTTCCCTAAGTGTCATTACAGCACTAAAACACTAAAATAAATAGTTTTGTTAAACACCACACTTACTTACTACACTATTGCATTCAGTGTTCATCTGTGTCACCAAGTACCGGTACACAAAGTTTAGGAATTCTGTTGCTGGATGCAGTCACTCACGACAAATCAATGACAAATCATTCTCTTTTAAGTGATAAACTTGAGGGAACATTTTTCTAAATCTTTTCTTCTACTCATTCCTTCACAACTAACTCCAAGTCATTTTTGAATTCTCTTCCTGAGGTACAGTTCGGAAGAAGAGGAAGAGGAGAAAAAGGCAGCAAATGGGAGAAAGGAGTGGAGGCAAAAATGAAGGAGGGAGAAGCCAAAGGGTGGGTGGAGGGATAGGGGTGTTGAGTTGGGCTTTCTGGAATTCGGTCTGTGTTTGGTTTGGAAGCACAGGCCCCGGCTCTTGGCTCTCATGAGGATAATGGAAAAAAGAGGTTAAAAAAAGAGGTTTATAGAAATGTGTGTGTGTTTGTGTATGCGTGTGTCTGCACAGGTGGCCTGCGGAAACCAATGGGGGCCTTTTTGTTCTTCAAAATGTGCGTGTTTACGATGTTGTGTGGGCACGTGGACCGAAGTATGCCCGATGCAAACATGTTTTGGGGATTTTTGTGTTTATTTGCAGATGCTGGCACAAGCATGTGGGGGATTTTAGCATGTAAGAATGAAAGAGCGGAAACATAAAGTGGGGGTAACTAAGACATTCCAAAGATGGAGGAGGGACGGGATGGTAGGAGCCAGCGGTTAGTTAGAAGTTTCAAGCTAAGAGAAAAAAAGACTATCCATTGCAGGGATGTGTCTGACAAAGACAACCGCAACAAGGAGAGAAGAGGAGAAGAGAAAATAAGTTATGTAAAAGAGAAGAACCAGGGAGGCCTGAGGCCTGCTAACTTCTGCCTCAGCTGTAGTGGGACAAAGTAGGGTGGGTGGTGGTTTTCTTGCAGGGCTGAACCTACTGAACTCATCATGTACAAACAGCAGAAAAGTATGAAGACAACAGAAGGTGGAGGACAGCAGTGACCATGCAGGTTTCCTTCAGGCTCAGGTTAGAAATGCTGCAAAAACGGAATCTTATGAAAGTAAAAAGATCCTTGTTTCAAGAAAAAATTGTCTTTTCTGTCTTCCGAGAAACAAAATCATGTCAAGAAAGTGTTTCAATAGTAAAATAATCTTAGTTTGAGAAAACATTCTTGGGGACTATAATTTTTTTAAATACAAATTCTTGCTGAGACAATTCTTCCTACTCCATTGGCAGATTTTTTTTTCTTATTTAAAGAAAATCTGCTAGTGAGGTAAATATTTTGTATGTATTTATAAGGGCTTGTTTCTGCAGTGTACAATAGAGGGGTACACGTGGATGAGAATTTTTATATATATATATATACACACACACACTTATACACACCCACTACATTACCAAAAGTATTCACTCACCCATCCAAATGATCAGAATCAAGTGTCCTGATCACTTAACCTGGCCACAGGTATGTAAAATCAAGCACTCAGGCATGCAGACTGTTTTTACCGACAGAAGCTCAATGAATCTCAGTGTGGAACTGTCATAGAATCCCACCTGTGCAACAAATACAGTTTGAAATTTCTCCTAAATATTCCACATCCAACTGTCACCTCTATCATAACAAAATGGGAGAGTTTGGGAACAACAGCAACTCAGCCACAAAACGGTAGGCCATGTAAACTGATGGAGAGGGGTCAGCAGATCCTTAACCTCATTGTGCAAAGAAGTCGCCAACTTTCTGCACAGTCAATTGCTACAGAGCTCCAAACTTCATGTGACCTTCAGATTAGCCCAAAAACAGTATGCAGAGAGCTTCATGGAATGGGTTTCCATGGTCGAGCAGCAGCATCCAAGCCATGCATCACCAAGTGCAACGCAAAGCGTTGGATGCAGTGGTGTAAAGCACACTGCCACTGGACTCGAGAGCAGTGGAGACGCCTTCTCTGGAGTGATGAAATACGCTTTTCCATCTGGCAATCTGATGGAAAAGTCTGGGTTTGGAGTTGGCAGTAGCACTGCACATTTCAGACTGCATTGTGTCGAGTATGAAATTTGGTGGTGGATAAATAATGGTGTGGGGTTGTTTTTCAGGACTTGGGCTTGGCCCCTTAGTTCCAGTGAAAGGATCTCTGAATGCTTCAGGATACCAAAACATGTTGGACAATTCCATGCTCCTAACCTTGTGGAAATAGTTTGGAGCAGACCCTTCTTCTTCCAGCATGACTGTGCACCAGTGCACAAAGCAAGGTCCATTAAGACATGGATGACAGAGTCTGGTGTGGATAAACTTGACTGGCCTGCACAGAGTCCTGACCTGAACACCTTTAGGGAGGAATTTGGGATGAATTACAGTGGAGACTGAGAGCCAGGGCTTCTCCACCAACATCAGTGTGTGACCTCACCAATGCGCTTTGGGACAAATGGGCAAAAATAGCTATAACCACACTCCTCAACCTCGTGGACAGCCTTCCCGGAAGAATGGAAGTTTTAATATTATACATCATATTAAACTCTGTGGATTAGGAGTAGGATGGAAGTTCAGTTCATATGTCAGTTTTTTATCTACTTTTTTTGCTTCTTTTTCAGTTTTTGTCCTTACACTGTTCGAACTTGTTTTCTATGATTCTTTATTGATTCCTAAATTGTATTGTTTTTCTTAATTTTATTTTAGCCTACTAGTCTTTGTTAATACTTTTTTGTTGATTTCACACATTTTGTGAAACCCCAACCCCTTTTTGTTGCCCTTTGCTTTTTTGTTTGTTTTTTCAGCTTTTTTTTTACTTGTACTATGTATTTATTTTTCTCTAATTCTTTTTCCTCTTAATCTTCTGTTTTTATTTCACGTCTCCTGTCTACCCTTAACTTTTTATTTTACTCATACCATTATTTTGTACACTTTTGGTTCCTATTTTCTCTGATGAATGTTCACTGTTGTTAATGGTGACTTCATTGCACAGACAGATCCCATATGGGTTGTGCAGTCTGTCCATGGAACAGACAGAAGTCTGAGAGGAAGGAAGCTGCAAGACTGACGCATCAGAGGAACGTGCTTAGCTTCCAAAATATGCTGACATCTAACCAAGACATTCAGGCCAGCCTTTGCAAATTAGCATGATGCAACAAGTCTCCAACACATACAATACTGTTATAAAGGAGAAAAGGCCTGTGTAAAGAGATGTTCTACAGGAAATAAATGCCAACTAATCAGTTAATAATACCTAAAAGATCATCAGTATTTATGAAAATTAGGACATTTATATTTCATAGAAAATCTTTTCAAAGACTTAAAACAGTTTAGATGTGACTGTAAATGTTTTTTTCTCAATAAATTGACCCTTTCTTTCTATTTTAAGGTCTACGTAACCTAATCCTACATGACTTTATAGCTGTATTTTTTTTTATTCAAAGTAAGAATAGAATGGCCCTAAAATGAAGCCAATTTTTTCAAAAAACTGTTCTGTCATCACTGAGAACTGTGCCTAAATTGGTTTTTTACAAACTTAGATGTGACAAATACTGGCAGACTGTTTTTTCAGCAGACTCCTGGCCAACAGAAATGATTTCTCGTTTAGGAGACAATTTTGTGTAAACTCTGGCAAACATTTAGAGCAAAAAAGAAAAAAAATACATTTCTGTCTGTGAAAAAAATTGAGACCTGGGGTCCACATGCGAGGAAATCATATCATGGATTTGATTGCTACTGTAGATAATTATAATTACCTGAGGCCCTGTGACTACAAAATAAATAAAAAATAGGTATGTCAAACTATTGATGGGGTCTCAAGAGGTTAAAGTGTATTCACTGCCCGGAGTTAATAAGCTTTAGAATCAAAGGATGGTTGTTCTCAGGGCTACTCCCACAGCATGTAAGATTTTGACATTCAGACATTTATTGTAAATCTAATAAAAAATAAATATATCAGTAAGTTTAGCTTATAAACATAAAAAGACAAGATCTACTCACCGATAAATGATACTAAAGGTTTACTGTTACTTAATACTACAAAATCAAGTTATAAAAAGGCTGAAATAAAAAACATACTTTCATAATAACAGCACCCACTGAAAAGGCTGCCTCTGTTCTCTTTCTTATCATGTCTGAACCAAACCAGACAGTTTTCCTCCTCCTATTCTCTTTATCCATCGACTTCCACACTAAGCCATCCAGCTCCTCAATTTATTGCAAGATTTTTAATGATCAAACTGGAACATTAAATATACATTTGATATTGAAATAATTAGAAAATGTTCTTTTTTGAGTGCAAAGCACTCCCCTGGTCTTTCTGAGGCAATGTCATGGAGATCCACTTAAGTTACTATTGTAATGTATGTTTTTATTTTTATTCTCTTCATAAGAAAATATCCTTAAATGAAAGAGTTTTGAGTTTTTACCTTAATAATAATTTCAAGTGAATTGAATGATTTGTTTGGAGAGTGGGGGTGCAATAGAGGGGCAGTAAGATTATAATGTTTTTTTTTCTTTTAAAACTGTTAAATAAATTGTTTGGTTTGTTAGTTGTTTTATTTGTTTCTTGCCAACTTTGCTCAAGAATGTTCCTTATTGACAATGATCTGTGTCTTCTCACATGCTAACTACACCCATACCTTCCTAAAAAGTGAATGAAGATCTCTCTCCTAAAATGAATTTCATTAGTCAGACTAGATTTTCCTTGTACATTTCATTTTTCGTTTTGGTTGTTGTACATTTTATCTTTGTAACATAGGTTGAGGCTTACCTCGAGACACCCTATGGATCTTGAGAATGTCTTCTTCTGTCTTGGATGTCTGGAAATGCTGTCGGTACTTTGAGCGCAATTCATCAAAATAAAAGGAGTTTGACCTGCGAGCTTTAAATCAGCTTCCAATCATCTTCATCTGCTACAACAAAGACTTCATCTGTATAAAAATCGGAAAACTGTAACTATTACACGCAGCCAGGGCTTAGTTGAGCGATTTAAAAACCAATCTTGTCCCAAGAATAAAATTAGCTCTCAATTACTCTGAAGCAGAACAGAGTTAAAGGCACACAAATGAAGAATATCTGTCAATGTCTGAAAGATTCGTCCTCAAAAAACAGCAAAGTCTGTGTCGAAGGTGCATCGCTCAGTTGCGACGCTGGTCATCTGAGCTCCGAGCAGCTGAGAGGAGGAACGACCGACGCTCCCCATCAGGAGGGAGGGAGGGAGGGAGGGAGGAGAGCCAGCCCCCCACCCGGCCACCTCAGGGAGGAATCATAGAATCCATGCTTCCATTGCATCATAGTCCCCCTCAAACCAGCAACATCTTAAGTAACTGAAGTGTCCTTTACTTTATGTTGCATGCAAAAGACCAATAAATTCATAAAATAAAAGATTTATTTTAATAACCAGCTCTGGTTTAAACATTCCATATATATTGAGTAAATAGGACACCGTTTCTGTTTAAAAACCGATTCCCATGAAAAGCGTGTTTTTTGTGTTTTAACGTGTTCTCCCGAAAAGATAATCCAACATTGGTGTCACTGGTTGGTTTCACTTCTGCCTCTCAGGCTCAGTTCATCAAGCTCAAACCTTCTGCCCCATAGTTGATGCCCCATGAGCTACAGCTGGCCTTGAACTCACTACTTGCTAAAGATATGTTCTCACCTGGGAGCAGCACCTAGAGAGGTACAAGAGAGTTTTGGGTTTCACGAGTTTAAAGATCCTACGCTTCTTATCGTAAATGAAATTAGACATGAACAGTCTTCTTTATGGGAAGTGCGTACGCAGCGGGAGTTGATCACGTAACACTACGTAACCTGCCGCAGCATAGTGCGTCGAAATTGTCACTTGGGGAGATATCCTGTCTTCCTCTTCGATTCTATCTTCATTGTATTGTCCAGAAGGGATACGACGGTGCAATGGACAGTCGCGGTTACGGTTCTAGTAAGTATATTCGGCTTAATAATAGTCATTATGCACTTTTACGGATACCTAAACGAGAAACGTTACCGCATTGCGTTAGCGCAGAGCTAAGTTAGCAATGATCCTGTTAGCAAACATTCTGCTGACTTTAGCCTGATGGAAGCATGTTCAATCTCATTAATCATTAATGGTGGACTTTCTGTTTTTTTTAAATGTTTTTTTATTTGATTTCGCTGGTTTATTACATAGTACTTTGTTGTTTATATTGATAGTATATTTTCCGTGATATGAAAGGCCTGCTACTAGCGAAAACCGAAGAAGAGGGGTTGCCCCTCGGCTTTGCTGGCGTCAAGATATGCTAACGCGCCTAGCCCATTGTTTCTCATTCTCTGCGGAAGTTCGTTGGCATCACAATGCAGGCTAAAATAGAATGGCCAGAAAAACATTGACTGGCTTGTTTTACATGTATTGATGGTTTAATACTGTTAGTTGAATATGAACCTTGAGGGTTAATTCTCTGAAAGCCGAGCTGTTGTTGCAGACAGGAGGATCCCAGAAGGCTAATCGGCTAGAACACGTCTTGTTCACGTTTTTTTCTTCTTCTTTTTTCGCAGTTTCTAGAAGTTATCCTTGATTGTCTAAATAAACTTGTTTAATTTAGTATAGATAGCATTGTTTGTACCTGTGAATTGTCACCTGTAAGATCTTTTGGTTGTTTCCTTTGCAGGTTACTCCAGCTGGGGAAGTGGAGGTCTGAGCAATAATAGAGGTGAGAAAAATGTAAATCATTTAAATTTGCTAGACTAAAGTAGCACCATTTCATAAACTATACTGCAATATACCTGTTTTATGCTATTAAAATTAGATTTACAGGGCCAAGCTATTATGCGATTGAGTTGACCCACAGTTTCTGTTCTAGAAGCAAAAAGTAAAGAAGTAAAATAAATAAAAAATATTAAATTTCGACTCTAAAACTATATTCTGCAAGCAGTTAAGCTTTGACCAATGATGGCCTAATTTATATCTTAAAATTAGTCTTGTTTAATTAATGCTACAACATACACCTTAAAGTCCCACTCCAATCATCTTTTGATCCATTTATAAAGTTTTTTTCCAGTGTTATTCGTTTTGTTTCATTTTTTAAACTAGGATTATGCTGGTTTTAACCAAAATAAAAAAAAACCTGTGTCCTTTTTCTAGTAGTTAATTTACTCCCGAGTTGTGGGCGGTACTATTGACGTGGAGTACGCATATTCCCTTCCCCATCATCCGTTTGTTTACATGCACAACACTGTACCGTTTTGAGCTACATGCAGCTCAGACGAGGAAAACCAGGGAATGGATGTGGATGCATATGAATGCAGCGGAGCAGGCAGCTTGTGTCATGGTGATTGGAGCTTCTGCTCACTGCTACAAACATTTTTAAACTGTAATTTTTCCTCTGCTCCTGATTCACAACTATTTAAATAAAGAAATACACAGAAATGCACTTTCCAGCTTTATTTTCTAAATAGATGTCATCCATTATAATGAAGAATGCCAAATGAACATATTAAAAATACCCAAACGCAATTTCCATCGCAGTGGGTCTTTAAAGTCTTGGGATACGTGATATTGCATGGTATTGGCACTGATCCCTGCTTTTAGAATCTGTTTTAGGACTCAAGGTGTGCTTGAATACAGAAATTAAAAACTTTCTTACTGTAAATATGAATTGTATAGCATTTGTTTTCTTTGCTTGGTTACAAACCGATCCAGCAGATGAACTGGAGTAAAACAGCGTAAAAAATGGAGATAGGCAAATTCATTTAAAGTAGCAAAACAAAATGGGCTCAAACATCAATAGGGCATTCACTGCAAATGTTGTAGTTTTTTACTAACTCTATTCTTTAGATTTGCTTTTTTGTTACTTTATCAAAAAGACGTATAAGCTAGTTCTGGCTAGCTGTTGTTATTTGCACTTTAATTCTTTTAAAATTAGGTTTTATTAAATCATTAGATACATTTCTGCTGAATATGATTGACTTAACTGGTTGAAGTCTATCTATGCAATGAGTAAATCATTTCCGGTGATGTTGGCAGGAAAATGATTTCTTGATGCTTTTATTTTATTTTGAAAGATTCAGGTGGCTTTGAATCGTATGGGGGCGGTTATAAGGACTCCATGTCTGGCTCCGGGGGCTTTGGCGGAGGCAGCCATATGAAACGAGGAATCTCTGGTGGATCTCCGCTTTCATCTGGAGGCACACATGCGGATGCAGTCATTGCCAAGATTAACCATCGCCTGGACATGCTCAGTCAGTTCGAAGGAGGATTTAAGGGGCCCCGGGGAGATGGGTAATTTCACTCCTTTATCTGCTTCATTCCATCTCCATCAGATATCGTTTTTACACATCCATCCCTTTGAACATTCGCTTTAGTTTTAGTTTAGCAAAACACTATTAGATTAATTGGTCTTTACTACACTCGGACAATTTAATACATAAACATGGATAACCCCTAACTAGGTTTTAATCATATTGTGGGACGCTGTTAATTATCAAAAAACATCAGATAGTTCTTGTCTTATATATGGATTGTATGGTAGTATGGAATTTATTTAAATATCTGAATAAAGGCTGCTACACGAACCAGGAACCCTACTTTTGATAAAAAGTTAAAAGTGGTAAGTTACGTTTGAGCTTTCTGCCCCTTAGGGCAAATATTAATCGATTTCCATTAGGCATGTCCTGATCAGGTTTTTTATGCGGCCCCAATCCAATTCAGAGGAATTTGATTTTGAATATCTGTAAATTATTTAAATTTCTGATACCAAGTTCAGATTTTCCCTGATTTTTATCTTAACCTTCTTTTGTCATTTAACACTTAAACAGGGCACTTCTGTGAAGTAGCTTGAACAATTAAGTAAAAATACTGCAACAATCAACTAGAAAAAATACTTTACTATTAACTATGAAAAATAATTGGTCATGTGATAAAGTTTGGCGACTCTAGCGTTGTAATCTTCAGAGCTATTAAACATTTTTGATCTGATTTGATTCATATGTTCATTAAAAATTCTTTAAAATAATTGGTAACTTTCTTCCAAAATTGTAGTAGCATAAATATGAGTGTTCTTTAATAGCTCATATCATTGTAACCATTTCTTACTTTGGGTTGTTTCTGAGACATTAAGGTTTTTAAATATCCCCTGTTCCCAGAGCACGTTGTAGACGGTCTCTTAGCAGCTGTCTTTCTGTCTGTTTCAGCACCACGAAGAGAACAATTTTTCATACAAGAAACAAAAACCTGATCTTTTTTCATTTGAAATGACTTTGTAGGTCTTGGTTTGCATTAAGACAAACCAATAGAGATACTTGCTGTCAGTTTTAAATAAATGTGAAAAGAGTTATTGAGCCTGGAAGTTTGACTATACCAACCTGTTTTAGCTCGCTTCAAACTAGGGCCACATTCTGCTGCGTTTTACGGCAGTAAAACATTGTGATCTGTTCATGACATGCAGACTTCCACTAGAGCATTTACCTGTAATAATAAGCTTGAAATATATAGAGCTAATCACAATAAAGAAAATAAAATAAATATCCGATCCCTCCGATTCAGCTTGAGTCTAAAACTAGGTGATCAGGCCTGATTTCCGATCAGGTGATCAGATCTGGACATCTCTAACTTCTATAAAGGATGGAATAGAAGCCTTGCTCAAGGGCTGCGTTTTTTAACTTGGCATTTCAGAAAACAGAAGGAAAAACTTCTTTCTGCTGTCACTGTAAGAGCTTTGATGAGGGTGATGAGCATTTGTCCTGAAAGCTTAAGCACCATAAAAGGCCTCTTCAGGTGTCATTGTTGAACACATTTCATGGTAAAACACAATGACATCCATCTGTGCACATGAAGCCCGGTTCATCTTTCAACCAGCTCTCCTCAAGCATTGCTTTTATTTTGCCTTGTGTGCGTTTACTCACGTTTGTCCCATCCTCCATGTGACCTAACCTATGTTGGCTTTAGGTTGCTCAAGAGCGATGAGTGTACTGGTGCTAGCCCAGTAATGCTTTAGAAAACCAAAATGTTGATTGAAGGCTGTTGTTTCTGAAATGTCCATATTGTACATCATCAGTTTAGTTTATTTCACCTGATACTCCTATCCTGTGAGTGCTGGGACATGTTCATGTCTGTTCACCGTTCACCAGCCAGCCTTTTGAAGATAGAACTTGATTTACATGAATTCCCACTTCAATTGTTTCTGTAAATAATGAGGACAACCTTGTATTGCTTCATAAAAACTACAAACAGATCATTGTTGTAGCTCAGATGTTTGTAATCTGTGGTTATGAACTCTAGAACTCAGAAAAAGCAAAGGAATAGAAGAGAAAGAAGTGCAGGTGGAGAAACCCCAAACTGGTTACCCTCCCTTGCTCTTTGCTCTTCTCTGTCAACCCTCTCCCTCCCTCCCGCAGGTTTGACCAGTACGAGTCCTTCGACTCGCGCACATCTGCTCTCCCCTCCCGAGATCTCTACAGATCTGGTGGCAGTAGCTTTGGTTTTGGGGATGTCCGTGGAGACAGCATGCTGTTGAATCAGCAAGGAGGCTCGACCTTCGGAGGGGGAATGGGGCTAGGAGGAGGAGGAGGAGGAGGAGGCTTTGACAGCCCTTCCTCTGCCTATGGTGTCGCCAAAATGCGACCGAATATGAGGGAGTCCTTCGCCAGTGGCCAAGGAGGAGGTTCTGGAGGTGGAGGATGGGTTGGAGCAAACCGACGTTCCCCCAGAAGGGGTGGAAATGCTGGGGGTCGAGGAGGCTTTGGAGGCCGCAGGTCTGACCCCACTCCATTAGGTGGAGGTTTGCGGGGAAGTGGCAGCGGTGTTCAGTCCCATGGCGGCTACTCTCCAGGAGGTGGTAGAGGAAAGCTCCCATCCCTCCTGTCCAACCGCATGTACCCTGAGAGCGGGGGCTTCCAGGGTTCTGCTGCAGGGCCTCACGACTTTCCTGGGAGGCATTTTGGAGGGGGCCCAAGGGCTGGCCGCCAACGAGGCCGCAAGAGACCCCTCAACAAAGTAAGTAACTCCAGCCAAATGAAACCTCAGACCCCGGGCAGCAATTATCCCCGTTTTGATTCCCTCCTTTTCTTAAACCCTGAAACAACAGGCAGGTCAGTCTAAACGCCCTGTTCGTGCCATTTACCATTAAAAACAAAACAGCCAAATAAGTTAAGAACAATATCTGCTGCACTACAATTCCACTAAGCCCTCGATTTATTTGGGCTGAAATCACCCGTGGAAGTGCATTTTTTCCAAATAAAGCTGAAACACCCCATCCTGTTTTGGGCGAATGATTCAAAGAAAATTTCCCCCTAATTTTCTATTTCTCAAGTTTTTAACAGCTTACGATAGTTGAAATGATTGGATATTTTTAATCATCAAAGTTAAAAGCATGTCTATTAAAAATTTAGTGCAATATTAAAATAAGAAAGTTTATTGGAGTCAAACACGGATAAAGACGGAAACTTTTTTCTGCGTAAGGCTTTAGTTCCACACTCCAGGTTTAACTTTTGAACGTAGAAGTGTATGTTTTTGAACAGCGAAGTTTGAACATTCTAAGTACAAATTTGATTACTTCTTTACTGTAGCAGGTGAAACCGCAGGGCAACTTTCAGAAGAAGAGAAAGAATCCATCAGAAGCTGATGAGCCAGAGTCAAAGATGAACAGGAAAGAGGATGAAGGGACGGAAACAATACCAGGTACTTTCTTTGATTCAGCAGCTGCACATCAAGCAGCAGCGTCCTCGCTGTCCTGATGTTCATGTCCTCTGTTCCAGCAGAAGAACCAGAAAAAGCTGATGATGACAAAGCAGAGACGGCAGCCGATGTGAGTTGGCAAATAATTCAATGGTTTTTTTTATACCTAAACATTTGTCTGTTGGTTTATTTTTTTATTACCTGTCTTTTGTTCTGTTTTTACAGGAGACGCAGCCCACTGAAGGAGAAGATGTCGGTAGGTTTCACACTGCATCCTTTGACTTTTGTTGGCTTATGTGGAATATTGGGCATTCCTAACGTGCTTGTGTGTTGCTCAGCTGCTCCCAAACAGGAGGAAATGACAAAGCCTCATGGAAAACAGAGCCAAGGACAGGAGAAGTCAAAAAACAGGAAGAGAAGAGGATTCTTGGAAAGGTGAGGTGACCCTTAACCTTTGAAATCCATCTGCTGTCCTCATTGATTTTAGAACTATTCTTACCTTTAACAAGTTCTTCAATTTCTTGGACAACTTATGTTGGGAATTTAATTAAAAAAAATGTTTTTCTTCCCTCAGAGTGATGTTTGCATGTTCCGTATGCAAGTTTCGTTCCTTCTACAAAGCCGACATGGAAGTTCATCTTGAAAGTCGCTTTCACAAGGAGCACTTTAAGTTCCTTTCCAGTCAGCTGTCCAAGCCCACCACAGACTTCTTACAGGTGACTGAGCCTCTTTTTCCTTTTTTAGATTTGTTAAAAAAAAAAAAAGATTTTATGCAGGATTTAAAACAAATATTATTAGTTCTGTTTATTACTTTTTTTTTTTTTTTTTTTTGTAAATTCACAAAATTGTCCATATTAACACAGGATCATTTACTGTATAAGAGCGATAGAAACCACATAGAAAATGCCCATAGAAAATAGAAAATGCCTTGCTTCCAGTTCCAACTAGGTGAAGTCGATTCAGTTTCGGCAATATGTCCATCGCCATGTTGGAGCCAGACGTCCACAGTGAGCCGTCATTGGTCCATGTTGGTCTGAGTCTACATTTCTATGGCAACCACTCTCTCCAATCAGTAGTGAGCATGATGGAAGTCCACACCCCTTCCACTGAGAGCTGTCTTGGGAAAATCTGTCAAACGTTCGACGCGAGGCCACCTACTTTTGAGTCTTCTGATTGGTCAGTTTATGACTTGAATAATTTGTGCTACAGCAAAAAAATTTGGATTAGCAAAAACAATGGAAGATGGAAGAGGAAGAATGGTTATTCTGAAGAATGTATTTACTGAGTAAAAGCCATTCATTTCTCAATAGAAGTCTATGGTCTCTTGGTTACAAATACAATAATGGCTAAAGATTGTGTTTAGCCGTGTAGCTTCCCGCTGGACGCTTGTATTTGAATGCAGTTGGCATTGAATCCAGAGAACTGTGTCCTGGTGATGGGATTTACAATGAATGTTTCACTCAAGATAGTTTGCAAATACTTTATTGCCGGTATGATGCTAGCGTCATCCAACACCGGTCCCCATGTTATAAAGTTCTTTTTACAAGCTTTATGCTTTGTGGTTGTTTGTGGTAAACCGTCCACACTTTAGATGAGGTGCTGCAAAACATTTAATAAACTGTTAACAAAGTTAATTAATACATTTAAGCTTATTTAATACATTTAAGCTTATAAGCAGTTTAGTAATATGGATGACTTTAGATGTTAAAGAATCTTATTAAGACCTTCAGGTATTTGCAAGACATCTATAATGCAAATAAACATATCATTAGCCTCTTAAAAACATCCAAATAATAATAATAATAATAATGCTTGTAAATGTGTTAACTAAGTAATTTAATAAACCTTATTAGACTCATTGTACTAATAAGTGTCTTACTAACACCCTAAAATTTCTATTATAAGGCCTGTTAATGCGTTAACAAAGCTTGTTAAGAAATCTTAATATAAAGTGTTACCATTTTTCTTTATAACATTTGTTAAAAATGTAAAATGACACACATACATGTCAAAAACTCAAAAAACATTATTTCCATCAGGTTTTCATCCCAAGCAGCATAGGAAAATAGTTTTTCTGCTTTTCAAACAAAAACTGATGAGAGTTCAAGAATCTAGTTCTATTCCTGAACTCTTAAAGGCTTTTGGTGGTTCAGAACAAAAGTCAAAAATATAACCTTCATTGCAAAGGTTTGTATATTCAGAAGACGTGGAATTTTCAAACAAAACAATTAACTGTATTCAGAAACAAGTCTGGATTGTAGTGATCGAGTAAAATTGAGATTTAACACTTCTGAAACGCTGGGTGTTTTATGTTGTACATAAGGAACAACCTTTAAATTTGTACTTTTACTTTTTCCTCCAGGAGTACCTTATAAACAAGTTCAAGAAAACTGATGAACGGGTCAGCCAGATGGAAAACCACAGTGCTGCTATCTGCCAGATGTACAGAGAGCAGGACTTGACCAGGGGTGAGTGCAAACACCTGAGTCTTTGAGAGCTGGACTGAGTGAGCCTGACGTCACCCATAGAAAATGACTCTCCTCCAGCTCCAATTAAGTCGCCTTTTTCTGCCCTATGGACGCCGCCATGTTGGCATCAGAGTTGTCAGTAAGCAGTGATTGGTTGCGTCAGTCTTACTCAATGTTTCTATAGCAACCACTCTCACCAATCAGGAGTGGGGTCATTGGAAGGCCTCACCTCTACCACTGACAGCAGGCTTGGAAGAATCTGTCAAATATTTCCAATGTTTGACAGAAGACCACATACTTCTACTGAGACATCTGATTGGCCAGTTGATAACTTGAATAACTTTGACTACAGAAAAAGGATTTTAAAAAATAATTAGGATTACCAAGAACCTGTTAAAAAAGGAAGCAGATCTAGAAGGGTTATTTTGACAAATATACTGAATAGCTGCAGAGGTCTTTGGGATTTTGGCTTCTTCCTGGTACTTCCTGTTTGGAATGTGAGGGGGGAGGAGTCATTCAGTGCAGTTCTATAGCCATTATACTATACAGTCAAAGGTACAAACGCTTGTTTTTGTACAAAAAACAAAAATACTGACAGCATATCCAACACTCTGTGCAGAACTGGGCATGGAGCACTTCATGAGGAAGGTGGAGGCAGCTCACTGTTCAGCGTGTGACGTTTTCATTCCCATGCAGCCCCACCTCATCCAGAAACACATCAAGTCTCATGACCACAACTACAACCGAAAGGTATGTCTCATCAAGCCTAAGTTTGACGGGAAACGAACTACATAAAAGCATCACTCAGATCAGAAAAAATGCAGAGCAGAAGGATTTACACACAAATGATGTCCAATTAGAAAAATGTCATGTTTAGACGGCTATTACAGACCAGCACATGGCTTTTTGGGGGAGTCCTACCTCATAACCACAGTAACTTGTTTCTCTGACATGCAAGAATGCGATTTGAAGTTTAAATATTGTCAAATTTGTAAGACTTCTAAAGCTGCATTCACACTGAACGCGAGTCGCACAGCCAATTTAAGCATTGGTGGGGTAAATTCTGTCTCTTTAAGCTCGCCGTGCCGCGTCTATGTGTGGGAGGAACTACCAGCTAATGTTTTTAGCTTGATAGCTACATGGAGTGGTGTCTGTGTTCATCTTACTTTCAATCCATGTTTGGGATCATTCAATCTCTGCCCGTTTAGTGAGCTTCACTCTAGCTGAGTTTGAAGACTTGCTGGGGAAAAATAAAAACCAGAATAAAATCAGGGGACCTTTTTTTATTGTCTCAATAAAATAAGAAAAATACAATGTGCAGGCTGCCTTTTCCGTCCAGCAACAGCTCTGGCCACGTACTCGCCTCCTGGGAGCCGCACAGCGAGATCAATTCCTCCAGCTCCATGGGACCTGCGGCAGACTGTCTTGGCTTTACCCTCTAACAGTTGCCAGGCCAGGTTCCTGAAACCCCGCTACCCCAAAAGGGATATAGCGGGTTACGAAAATGGATGGAATTTCAGGAGAACTATGGATCGATTCACAATCTTGGATGGGTTTTCTCCCCGCTGTCACTGAAAACGTCACGTACCCAAAGTTGAGTCTCCGATTGGTTGATGCTATGTAGGTCTATAAACTCTGGCCCGGCCTGGCCGCCGCCCAAATTGCCACCGGATCCCAGATTGTGTCTGTACCATTGTCTTAAGATTAAAATCGTCCGCCTCTGCCGCGTGAATTGCGTTTGGTGTGAACACAGGTTTAGACTTTCTACCTGATACGACGACAGTAGCCGTTGTTATTCTTCTGTAAATGTTCAATCTGGAACTGTCCTGTTTTAAGGGAATGATGGAACAGTCCAAGCGAGGATGTCTGTCAGTCGCTCGAAGCATTCTTAACCACAAACTGATTGGCAAGAAGCTGGAGAGCTACCTTAAGGTAAGTAGAAGAGCCCATCTGGCCTATCACTGAAGAATGGACATGAATGGAAAATGAGGCATCAAGTGAAGTGACATCTGCTTGACAATTCTGAATTATTTTTTTAAACCCATAGATGAAGACAAATAGTTAATTTTTTGTAGGAAAAAAAGCGATCCAAACGGAAAAAATAATTAAAATAAAGTGAATATTTTCCTTTTGTGACCATGGTGTAAGCGAAATAATGGTCTTCAAAGTGTGCATTATCAGAAATAAATGCACTTTGCGGAAGCCGGCTTCCACGGCGTGCGGTAATTTCTGATAATGCACACTTCCTCGGCCATTAACCCTTACATACTCCTGTTAGTTTTTTATTAACTAAACTTCAAATATTCGTTTTCTTTCAGGGTGAAAACCCGTTTGTTGGTAACCAGGATGAGCAGGATCCAGAGGACTCCATAGCGAACGAAGCCTCGGAGGTAACTGGTGAGGCAGCAGCCGGTCAGACAGAGGTCAAAGACGAACCTGCTCCTGAGGTAGAGACTGTCAAAGAAGAGAATGAAGAGGTGGAGATTGGACCACCGGCAGCTCCAGCTGCAGACCAAGAAGAAGAAGAGGGGAACATGGAGCAGGACGGAGACAAGGAGCTGGAGAATGCAGAGATGGAGGGTTTTGAAGTTGGAGAGGAGGAAGATGAGGGATACATAGTACACAATGAATTCGAGGAAGGGGGGTTCCAGGGTCCTGAGGAGGAGGAAGAGGGGGCCAATGTTGCCTAAGAAGACAAAGTTAATGAACAACTTTGCACGCTTTATTTAATGTGCAACTGTTTGACCAGTATTTTGTCTGTCACCTCTTCCCCCCCAAATCCTTCCTGTCTGCGCCTGAGGGCCGGACAAAAGCCAGTGACGTTACCACATCAGCAGTACATTCTGCAGTTTCAAGTGTGGCTTTGCAAAAGGTTGTCTGAGCAGCGGGGTGACATCTTACCAAAGGGATGCTGCATATCTGCTTTGAGGATGTCCATCCACTACAAAGAGGCCCAGCCAGTCCTGCTTTTGCATAAACACATGCAATAGTCCTTGCCAGGCCCAGGCCCTTACTTTGGTTTTTGCGAATAGTGAATGTTTCGAACACTGCTAGTTTTATTGCTAAGATTAAAATTTAGGAATGCAAAGACATGAAGTAAAAGTATTGTCAAAATTTGCGTGAAAAAAACAAATGCATGACTTCCCATCACTTAGTTGTAGATATTTTGGTGGACTCCTTTTTACATCTTAGACTGCCAGGCAAGAGCTCTTGCCTTTGTCTTAAGTCTGTGTGCACTCTGTTCTTAACTCCAGCTGAAATGTTTGTGTTAAAAGCCATCTGTAAATTCTACTAAAAATGTAAGTGTTGGGCCGGATTTCTGTGCCTTTTGTGAAGTGTTGGAAATCTTTAGAAATATTGAAATCATCTGTATTGTCTGAAGCCATTGCTTTCCCTCAGACATGAAACAGTGCCACTGTGTTCATTTGGATACAGTGATGTTTGACATGCCCCAAACTATTCCAATAAAGGATGTGGAGAAAATTATTGTTTTGGATTATTATTGTTTTGCTTGAAATGAGAGGCCACAAACTGTGAACACCTACTGATAACTTTCTGTAAATGACGTGGTTATAATATACTGATCAATATATAATTCATATAGTTTATATAACAGGATGTCTTGCTGTCAACAAATTCAAAACATTTTAAATTATTGACGTTTTTGTCAAGTCAGGTAACCTAAACTTCACCTAAATGCACTTCTTTTGTTTTTAAATTTAAAATACAGCTTTTAAAGTTTGTTCTGGCTTTAAGTGTCTATTTCTAAATATTTTAAACAGATTTCAGGATTTCACAGTTCTAACAGCAATCCGACATGAATACCCTATCATACCACTAGGCGGCGCAGTTGCGTTCTGTTACGTAACGTCACTGGGCGATCAGCTGGACAGAATCTTTTTTTTTTTTTTTTTTTTTTACCATTTTGGCTTCCATGTTCAAGATTAGGATTTAGGGTTTATTTGATGAAAAACAAAAACAAAAATGGGTAAATTGTATGATTACCCATAGATATACTGGATGGAGAAGTAAAATGTTTTTTGTTTTCCAAATGTAAAGGCTAGCCTCTATCTGCAAAGGTGAGAGTGTTGAGTTGTAGATTTCTTCTCCATCTTTTCTAATAAAGCTATTTTTAAATATGCTGCTTTGTAACCTGTTCTTTAATGAACTGAAGGTCAATTTGGGAGATTTATGTGCATTTACCATTTTCTTTCATATAATTAAATCGATTGTTTAAATGACTTTTTTTTGCTATTGAATTATGAATATTTCGTGTTCTACGTTTGTGTCGTGGACAAACATGGAAATTCCTCAAATCCCGTGATAAACAAAAGATTCATTATGTCATAGAAGGACTTCCCTCAATAGTTAACTATTCATTCTTAACATTTTTATAAGCTTTTTGGGGGGGAAACGGTCCTTAAAAATATTCTGTTTTAGTTTTTAATGTGCCAGAATTCAAACTGTGAACTAACATGTATTGTTATTGCAACTTTACAATAACTAAGCATGTCACACAGGAAAAACAAACGCTTTTTTAAGACATATTGACAGCGTGTCAAAATACAGTGATTGACATTAGAATATTTGATGTTTTTGAGCAACACAAACCTCGTTTCTGTCCCCAAAATGTTACATGGTATTGCATGAGGAGAGGAGGAGCTGGACGTGACATTTCAGATGGCGCGCGGGCAGGCCCGCCCCCTTACGTCTGACGTCATTGACGTAGAACGGGACTGTTTGTTCTGGATTTGGGGCGAGGAAGGGCTGCGATTGCTGACAAGCGCCTGAAGAAGGTAAAACTAGGTTTTAATGGATTCGCTAACACGACACGAATAGATGATAGGAAAGCGTAAACCCCCGTTGATCCGCCGGGGGCCTCCCGGCGGTCATCAGTGCTGTATTTGACGCTCCGTCAGTGAGCCCTTCGACAGGCGAAGCATGAGCTGCCTGCGCAGGCCTTGCACCGGCTCGGGCACACCAGATTTAGGGATCTTGTTGTCTTTTTCAGGGGTGCGTTTGGACGCCTTTGTGCTCGTTGTCGACCGTATCGCGCCTCTGACAGTCTTTGTGGTCGGTTTTTGTCGGTGACAGTTGGTTCTACGTGCTGTCAGTGTGCATGTTAGCGGCAACTCGGTCTCATGCTAGCCAGGTAGCTGCTAGGCTGTTTGTTTGTAGCCCCGTAGGCCGTATTCGTGACATAAGTTACGTCCTCTCGGCAGCGTAAGTTGCACAGGATGGCGCCGAAACTCACGTGAACCGGGGCGTACATCACTTCCAGAATACCAATCTCGTGGAAGCTGTATTCTGGAACACTGTTTACGTGCAGAGCTGTCACTTGGAAGTCCGCGAACATGGCGATGTAATGAAGGTTATCTAGAAAAACGTGAAGCGTCTACTTTTTTGTTAAACTTCATATTTTTTTGTAGATGACGTCTTGCCGAATATTGTTTGTTTTTGTGCGTCTTATGATAAATGTGGTAGTTTCGAAATGACAGCATTTAAGCGGAACGTGACATTTTATAGTCGTTTGGGCTTCAGAATAATAGCTTTGCAGCCAGGTGCGTGTGCTGGTTATTTAAATTCCTGTAGGATCTTACATAACATAAGTGGTGTAATTGCATAGTGATAAAGATATTGGAAGTCATCGATATATACATTTTTCGGATTTGGGATCACATTTGCACCACATCTGACCTTTTATTGTACCCCCAAACATTAGGAAAGTACAAGCTCAGATGAAAAGTAAAATGAGATAAAAGAGAAAAAAGTAAAAATGAAGAAACTGTTAAAGACCCTCTATGATGAAAATAACGTTTTTTTTTCTTTGAATATGTTCTTCTGGCATTTTTCTTATGATTAAGGTCATACAAAGAAAGTGAAGCTTAAAATAGCATTCCTGAGTATTTCTTTATTCAAATCCTTGTGAATCAGGAGCACACGAGAAAATGCTGTCGGAAAAAGTGTGAAAGTTCCTACAACAAGACACAAGCTCCCCGCTCTGCTCCATTCTGAACGATCCACTTGTAGACAAATATATCCATGTGTGTGTGTGTTTTTTTTTTCTCATTTGAGCTAGAATCCAAAACTGCTCCAAACTGTACGGCTGCAATATTGCTCACCATTTTTGTTGCACCGGTTGGGGGTATGAGGGGCTGTAAGCTTGCAGGGGAGCAGAAACACATATGAGACTGGAAGTGAGGGTGGGCTTGCTCCACGCCAACAGACCCTCCCACAACTGTGAGGTGTAAGTTTTAATGAACTACTGTCCATCTGCAGAAACTATGTCTTAGAAAACAACTCAAGTTTTTTTTATTTTGGCTAAACATGATTAAAAGAACACGGGGAACAACTCAAGTCCAGCAAAGCTTAAGCTTTTACTCAGGATTATTTTTGGAATACTGTACACAGAAATGTGGTGCTCATGTCTCCAGAACAAACTAAGATCAGGACACCTTCACACTCAAAGTTGACATGAGATCATTAGCCTTTTGCTATTGGTCAACATAAGATTGTTCATTTGAAATATAACTGTCTAAAGGGTTTTGCCTTTGCAAAGTAAAAATCTACAGATCTTTTGAACTTGAAAATTTAAGTGAAAATCTGAGGCTTGTAGAATCTGAGAATATTAGCGATGTTCTATTGCTTGCGTTTTGAGAATAATTTACAGTAATTACTATACTAATTACACAATTCTTATGATTAATAAGAACAAATGTATTTTTGCCACACACACCAGAAAATGAGTAATTGTGCTATCCAAGGCACGTTAATGTTGGGAGTGGAGTCATCTGTTACCCAAAAGACAGCGCACTAACCTTTTGTTTTTTTCTCTTTGTGATTTTTTTTTTAATTTTCACTCATTTCCATGGCAGACATGAAATCCTGTCCACCTTTGTCACGGGAGTGATAACGGGTCAATGTAATGATGGGGTCATCTGGACCCCACAAGATGGCACAACGAAACTGACACGCTCTAATAACACGTTTTTCAAATGTATTTGCCCAACAATTTCTGGTTGGTTAATTCTGTATATATAGAGACATAAACGAGAAAAATGTGTAATTTTTAAATCTGTTTAAAAATGTTTTCAAATGTGTTTCGAAATTGAAGGCTGTTTGTTTGGATGCCTGCCTGTAGTTTGCTGCAGAAATGTTACAATAAGTCAAATTTCAATTATGCTAGATAGGACATTCTTCTAGGTTTGGCTTTTTGTAATGGTTTTCTGAACAAAAACAGCCTGCTTTTAAAATGTTGAAGTGTCCTGATCTGTCTCTTGTAGGTGTGACACTCGGCTCTCCGTGTTTTGTGGTTTCATGCCCCCACGGCGTGTCACTGATAACCATTTCATGTGACAGGAAACTGCTGCCCTACCAACTGAGATGACCACAGTGGAGTATTAGACCATCGCTGCACAGCATCAAACATGTAAGTTCCCTCCAAAGAAGTAAATGTCATGGTGTTTTTTTTCTCTCCAAAAATTGTGGCAAGATCATTTCTAATTTTTTTCTAGTTTTTATTAACAAATATTTTCCATTTAACACTGCATGTCCTTGAAACATTGATCTGCTGTCAAGATTGTAGAAAATCATTTGACTCTGCATTCAGGATTTTTGTATTTAAATGAGTCTTTCTGGCTTTTATGCCCTTCTGTTGTTATTTTTTTGGCTAAACTGTGTGGTTTAAAATATAACCCACATATGTGAGTCTGTGTTGATTACCTGACTCTGACATCATCAGTGTTTGTTCTGGAGTGGGTCTCATTTCATGTTCAAAGCTCTTTAAGTCATAAATTAGAACATTTAAATAACAAATTAAATGAAAATAAAAAAATGTAAAAAAGGGGAGCAACTCACTTTTGGGGAACTGTACTTCCATTAAATCAGTGTCTTTATTTAATTTAAATTCAAATTAAAAAGTAATACCTTTTCATGATAAATACACTGCTGGAATTATGTACACATATTAGGTTAGATAAACTAATTGTAGATTGTATTTCTTTTCTTTTTTGCTATGCTGGAGTCACTTGCTTGTAAAACATACAATATGAATTTTTTTTGGCTTTGATGATCATTTAAGTTGAAAGATTAAGAGTTTCAATACCTTGTTCCTCATCAAATTGATATTCTTCTATTTAGGACGTTTTTTTTTCTCTTTTAAAAGATTTGCAGAATTGTAATTTTCTTTCATACAGTGGTGCAAAAAATATTTAGTCAGCCACAAATTGTGCAAGTTCTGCCACTTAAAAAGATGAGAGGCCTGTAATTTTCATCATAAGTATACCTCATCGATGAGGGGGGGAAAATCCAGAAAATCCCATTGTTTGATTTTATTTGTAAATCATGGTGGAAAATAAATATGTGGTCAATAACAGAAGTTCAACTCAATACAGTGACAGCAGTTAAACGTTTTCTGTAAGTCTTCATAAGGTTTTCACAATCTGCTGTTGGTTTTTTGGCCCATTCCTCCTTGCAGACCTCCTCAAGAGCAGTGATGTTTTGGAGCTGTTGCTGGGCAAAACAGACTTTCAACTCCCTCTAAAGATTTTCTATGGGGTTGATATCTGGAGACTAGGCCACTCCAGGACCTTGAGATGCTTCTTACCAAATCACTCCTTCGTTACCTGGGGAGTGTGTTCTACCCCCATGTTTTACAGATATGGTGTTCTTGGATGCAACTCAGCATTCTTTCTCCTCCAAACACAGCGAGTGGAGTTCTTCCCAAAAAGTTCTATTTTGGTTTCAAGTGACCAAAGGACATTTTCCCAATCCTCTTCTGGATCATCCAAATGCTCTGTAGCAAACTTGAGACGGGCCTGCACATGGTACTGTCTGTAGCAGGGAGACGCGCCTGTCACTGCAGGATTTGAGTCCCTGGTGTGTTACTGATGGTAGCCTTTGTTACTTTGGTCCAGGCTCTGTTGTAGCTCACCGTTCTTGTGATCATTTTGATCCCATGGGGTGAGATCTTGCAGGGAGTCCCAGATGGAGGGAGATTATCAGTGGTCTTGTATGTCATCCATTTCCTACTAATTGCTCCCACAGTTGATTTCTTCACACCAAGCTGCTCGCCTATTACAGATTCAGTCTTCCCAGCCAGGTGCAGGTCAATAATTTAGTTTGGTGTCCTGAGACAGGTCTTTGGCCTTGGCCATAGTGGAGTTTTGAGTGTGACTCTTTGAGGTTGTGGACAGGTGTCTTTTATATAGATAATGGGTTCAAGCAGGTGCCAGTGATACATGTAACGAGTGGAGGACAAAGGATTCTCTTACAGAAGAAGTTACAGGTCTGTGTTTGCTTTTTTGTAAGTGACCAAATACTTATTTTCTACTGTAATTTGCAAAAAAATTCTTTAAAAATCAGAATGTCATTTTCTGGATATTTTTTTTCTCATTTTGTCTCTCATAGTTGAGGTATACCTATGATGAAAATTACAAGTCTCTCTCAGATTGTGTAGATTTTCAACATCGGTGGGGTTATCAGTACAGATATTATAGTGGCTTGTATCCATAATGTTTATCCTCCTATGACTTAATGAAAAACATGACATAATAAATAGAGGCAGGGGCCTCAAAGGTTTTCAGAGTTTTCAGAGGCTACAACCTGAGCGCTGAAAGTGTGAGTCGTTGACTGGAAAATGTTGACAAACGGGGCCCTTTTCTATGCATTTGCTAGGCATTTGGGGCATTATTACAGCTGATTTGAGTGTAGAAGAGAAAGGGGATTTAGTTCTTAACTTTTACTCCATCACTGTCGGCAACTATGATTTCCCCTAACCTGTTCTCATGGGGCTGCTTTTGGACTCCTCACACACGGGTTATTTACTGTAAGGTACTTAATGAAACTTTTGTTTTTCATCAAAAATGGAACCAGCAACTACCTCACTTACATGGTGAATTTTCACCGGGTGCCGGCTACTGCCGACTTTTGAGGCCCTTGCATAGAGGCAATAAATACGTATTCAGTCAAAAACTAACTCCTCAATGTTTTGTAATGTAACCCTGGTTGGCAAAGACAAGAGGTCAAACGTTTTTCTATACAGTGGGGCAAACAGTATTTAGTCATCCAACTATTATGCAAGTTCTCCCACTTAAAAAGACAAGAGAGGCTTGTAATTTTCATCCTAGGTATACCTCAACTATGAGAGACAAACAAGAAAGAAAAGTCCAGAAAATCACATTGTCTCTGGTCACCTACAAACGAGCAAGATTTCTGCTCTCACAGACGTGTAACTTATTCTGTAAGAGGATCCTCTGTCCTCCTAGTTGCCCATATTAACAACTTAAACTTGCAACTTGCACTTTGTGATGAAGACGTTCCTGTAAAATTATTAGCTTTAACAGTTGATCTGTTTTTATCAAGCTGTTTGCTTATTGTAGATTGGTTTATCTCAATCTTATTCAGGTCTACAATCTCGTCCCTGGTGCCCTCAGACAGATCTTTGGTCTTGGTAATTGTGTAGAGGTTAGATTCAAACAGGTGACTTTAATCCTAGCAACACATGGCTGATAGAAGAGCTTCTTAAAAAAGAAGCCTATAAGGGACAGAACAATTCTTGATTGTTTGTAGAAGCTAAATACTTATTTTTTGCACCATTATATAAAAAAACTTTACAAATCATACAATGTGACTTCATTGATTCTCTCCCCCATTCTGCCTCACAGTTGAAGTTTACCAGTGATGAACATTACAGACCTTTTTATCTTTTTAGGTGGAATAAATTGCCGTTTTGGTTACCAGCAAATACTTTTCTTCACACTATACTTTTATTCTGGTTTGGTAAATAATTACCATTCTACAGAGCCCAAAATGTAAACATGGTTGCATGTCAGACGTGTTTGATGCCTTTAGTTTGTCCTCAACAATCAGATGTAGGCAGCATACAGGTTGTTGGTTTTTTGGTGATGCTTTTTGCTGCCTCTCAGACATTTTAGCAGTTTTTTGCTATATTTTGTATGTTTACAAGCTCCAACAGCTTCTCTCGTCTCTCATTTGTCCAGAGAGTTGCGTGGGGAGTGTAATGGCCTGAGGGGGGCCCCTTCACTCCCGCCTGCCCTTGCCAGGTCCAGTCTGCCTAAACTGTCTGCTCAGCCACTGCAACTCAAAGCTGCGATGGGGGACGGACTGCAGGCAGGCAGCAGCCAGAACCCTCCTTCTGCCCCACCCCCTATTCCCTTCAACCCCCCACCCCCTGAAACATGGAACCTTACCAGACCCAAGCGTCAGACCAACCAGCTGCAGGTACTCACCCCTTCAGCCTCAGTTTGCACCAGTGTTTTTTTTTTAATCTTCTGTTAACCTGTATGGTGTGATCTGTCCTTATTTTCTAGTATCTGCATAAAGTGGTGTTGAAGACATTATGGAAACATCATTTTGCATGGCCCTTCCAAGCACCCGTAGATGCAGTTAAACTTGGTTTGCCTGTGAGTCAATCATTTGTTTACTCGCACTTTAAATTAAAGTGTGGATTTATAAAGTCTTAAATGAACGTTTTATGCAGAGCACCCCACAGCTAGTTGGAATGAAGTGTTGATTTTTTTAAGCAGACCTTTTAAGAGTCATGTCCAATTTTTGTGAATTTGACCTTCTTCTTCTTTTTAGCACTTCTTATTTTGCCGTTATCAAAAGTATATGTAGTGTAGTATCTGCTTTTTTTGTTGTTTTTTATTTCTCAGACTTTCTTTTTAAAATAATATGAAGCCAAATTAAGACCTGCTGAGAATATAAGAAGCAATCAATATGACAAATGTAGAGGTGCTCTTTGAATCATAATAGATGTCTAAATTATGCTGCATTAATAAGACTTGATATTTAAGTTCTTGAAGAGTAAGGATGTTTGAGCTAAAGGAAGATGAAGAAAAATGTAATGTTTTTCTTTTCTCCTCCTGGTTTTCCTTCATGAAGGACTATTATAAGATCATCAAGACTCCTATGGACATGGGGACGATAAAAAAACGCCTCGAGAACAATTACTACTGGAATGCCCAGGAATGTATCCAGGACTTCAACACAATGTTCACAAACTGCTACATCTATAACAAGGTTTGCAGCGTTTCCTTCTTCCTTTAAAAAAAAAAAAAAAAAAGAGTTCAGTACGGTAGCATTAAGCTGGAATAAATGTTGGTTTAAAAACTTGGGGGGGGGGGGAACTTATATAAGAAACAGAAGAGCAATGTGCTGTCTGTATTAGAATTATACCAATGTATTAAGCAAAAAAAAAAAAAAAAAAAACAATTGGTACAAAAAACAAAAAAAACAATTGACTGAAGTGACACTTTCATTAAACCATTGGCTCTGCATTGCAGCTTGTTGTTTTATTATTAATGATAAACCAAAATAAAAACTATTTTAAAGAACTTCAACTTTCCAAAACAACACTTACACTTTATGATGATAAAGTTCTCCTTTTATTTAATATTTTAATGGTTTTATGTTGTTACTTTAAACACATATTTATTTATAAAACATGCCTTTAATATTAAAATATATATCTGCAAAGTACTGCAAGCCCTTCTGATTGTTATAATAACAAAATTGAAACGTATAATGTGAAGTTCACAGTCAAGCGGGTATTTTCTTTCCATTTTTCTTTAGCATTGATACGAGGGAACTGCTTCTAACATAACATTCATCTTTTTTTTTTAAATAAATATTTTCATTTGATAACTATAGCTTTTGTGGTGAAACCTCCAGTTAGCTAGGAATACCAGTAAAATAAATGATTATCGTAAAAAATATTAGATGTCCAGATCAGGTCTTTTTTGAGGCTTAGTCATTTGATTTTGTCCCTACCTGATACATTCAAAAATGAGCATATTTAATAAACAGATCCAGGTTGTCTCATATCTGTATTTTATAATATTTTGTCATCTAACACTTAAAAAGGGCACTTCTATGTCTGGGGATCAATCATTTTCAGATTCGATTTGATTCACCAGAGCCTTGACGGATTCGGTTCTTTGGATCCACTGGATTTCATTCCATTTTACACAATTCACACATTCACACATATTTGTATAAAATACATTAATCTATATATGTTTTGAAGATATTCATATTAATCAGATAGAGTTCACATAGTGTAAAATGTATTAGTAAAATAATAAACCAATGAGATTGTTAACACCATACAGTGCTACATGGTTTCTCAAACAGAGAAACTCCAACAAAAATCAGCAAATCTTTAACATTGATGTCAAAGGAGTGTGTTTCAATTTGGTCATTTGGTGGAGCTAGCGCTGTAGCATTACACTTTATTCCAGAAGATTTGAGCAAAAAAAAAAAAAAACCCAACGCTTTAGACCACAAATTGTTACTTAAAAAATGTTTCCTTAAAAGAGTTTGGAAAACTCATGGCTGTGAGTAAATAAAGCTGTGTGTTTAGTCAGCAATGTGTGTTTAAGGCGACTGAGCGTTAGCATTAGTACACACAAAGAAATAAAATAGGCCAATAGGCCTAAAATTAAGCAAGTCGTTAATATTTTCCATCTTGTGGATCGCCTTTGTTTTGCTGATAGAAAACAATGGGAAAACTTGGTAATTGCATGGGTTTTTTCTTTTTCTACACCACATCTTCCCTATCTGTGCTGAACACCATCAGTTGTCACAGGACAGTATTCAAGTGATTCTGCAATTTTTATAAAATTTTTAGATGGCCGTTCATTTAATGTTATTGCGTGCTTTACGTTTGCATAGTGCAGTTTATTATTTTGTTTGGAGGGCTTGAACCCGTGACCGCTCCCTACCACGCTCATTTCACATTGTTCATCACAGAGTGACGTGTGGAATTCAGGTTTGAAACGGAAAACGTTACGAGTTTCATCGAGTTTCCTCAATGTTTAGGGGATTTGGGGACCTATTTTTTCTTGTACCTTTCACAAAGCAGTGAAATTGATCCAAAGTCACGAGAAAGCTGCCGTTGGCTCACAAATGTCCGCTGAGTCTACTGTACCTTGTTCCGAATCGAAATCAAAGTATAAGCTATCCCAGTGAGCACTGTGTTGCATATATTAACACCATACATTTTCCAAGAAACCAAGTTCCTTAATGGTGAAGTGAACATGTGCAAATGGAATGCGCAGTGACACCCTTTGCGATACCTAGCATTAGCTTCCAACGGGAATTTCCATTATATGTTAGCATCAAGCTAACAGACTTTGGTTTACTATTATTATTGTTAAAATTAGACTGTAGATGCATCAGAGTATAATAGTAATGTTTCATAACCTTCTGATTGTGTTTTGTAAACTAGCAGTTGGACACCATTGGTCCCAACCCTTTTTCAGTCCACAGACTGGTTCATGTGAAGACAATATTTTCACAGACCGGTCTGACTGCGGCTGAAGTTTGCCGTTTAAATGTTTTTTAGCCTCAGTTTCTCAAAAAACTATTTTACTAATTAAAATGCTACAACAGAAATGTTTTTGTTTTTTGCAAATGACAATAATTCAATGAAACAATGTTGTTGATTTGCAGAAGTTGTTTCTGATTTGTAATTGATCAAATAAAACCAACACAGCTTTTTTATAGAATACCATTGCAACACTGAGAACTCAAACGAGTCTCAGATCATCTTTCAAGGCAAAACAAATTGTCAAGTTTTGTGTTGACATAAATCCTGATGCATTGTTTTTTTTTTCGTAACAGAAGCCTGCATAATTCACCCTTGCTGTAGAATAAAATAATAAATGTCCCTTTTACAAGTTTCCACAAATCAGCAACTTTATTTTATTGAATCTCTACGCGATTGGGCCCAATTTCCCATCATGTGATCGGATCAAGACATCGCTAAAAGATATGTCAAAAACCTCCCAAATGAGTCCAGATTTAAGAACTTACCTTCAAACAATGCATCTGTTTCATTGAAAAAGAAAGCTGTGTTGTTTTTTATCCTGCCGTTTGACCTGTCTTTGAAGCCCTCTAACCACCCATGTGGCTCTCTGTTTAGCCTGGGGATGATATTGTCCTGATGGCCGAGGCCTTGGAAAAGCTCTTTTTGCAGAAGATCACAGAGATGCCACAAGAGGAGACAGAGATTTCTGTTTTGACCAAAGGGCGGCGAGGTGTCAGGCGAGAGCTGGGTACGTTTTTAACTTTACAATCAAGCTGGAAAAGGGTTTGTTACTGCTTTTGGTCATTCTTAACAACTTGCACAATAGTTTGTTTTTATAATCAAATCTTCTGTCTTGATGTTCCTGTCCTTACACACTGTTTACTGTTTTCCAGGTCTATCAACAAAATCAGATTCAGGTCATGAGTCATCCTCCCCATCAACCACCCCGAACACGAGAGGCTTTTCATCCCCATCGACCACTCCACAAAACCGTGGTGCACCAGCGCCATTGCAGTCGCAGCCAATGTCGCAGCCAATGTCCCAGTCTCTGTCGCAGACTCTATCGCAACCTATGTTGCAGTCTTTATCACAACCCATGTTGCAGCCCATGTCCCAGCCTATGTTGCAGACTTTGTCCCATCCGCTGTCGCAGCCGCTATCGCAACCCCTTCCACAGCCGCTATCCCAGCCTCTCTTCCAGCCCCTTTCACAGTCATTGTCGCAGCCTTTATCGCAGCACATGTCACAGCCAATGTTGCAGCCAATGTTGCAACCCATGCCACAACCGCTGTCACTGCCCCAGCCTCCACGCGTTCCTCCCACACCCCCCAACCACGCTCCCCATCTGGTCCCCTCGTTCCCCCTCTCAACCCCAGATGTCCTGGGTCAAGGTTTGGCAACGGTTGCTCCTCCAACTGTAACACACCCAGGCCTCCATCCTGCCCCCATGATGCCTAGCACCCCAGCTCTCATAAAGGTAAGGATTCCCCAGTGCATAGGCTGCCCAATGAAATGTTTCCTCACTAATGTGGACGTTTACATGTTTCAACAGCAGAGAAAGAGCCAGAAAAGAAAAGCTGACACCACCACACCCACGGCCAACGACCAGCTCAGTGAGTCCCCACCTGTATCCGATGCTACTCGGCCCCGCCGAGAGGCTGTTCGGCCGCTAAAGCAACCCAAAAGAGACACCTTACAGCCAGACTCCCAGCATCACCTGGGAGGGGGTTTGGAGACGGGAGGGACGGTGACGTCAAAGCGTCAGGAACAGCTGCGCTTCTGTGGACGCCTCCTTAAAGAAATGTTGTCTAAGAAGCATGTGGCGTATGCCTGGCCTTTCTACAAGCCCGTCGACGCTAAAGCTCTTGGCCTACATGACTATCATGACATCATCAAGCACCCCATGGATCTCAGCACCATCAAGGTACTTTTGGGAGAATTGCTTTCTGATTGGAACTCTCAGTCGTGTTCTACTTTTGTAGACCTCTATTTTAGGAATAAATGTAAAACAGCTGACCTATATATTTTGAACAGAGTGAATGATAATCTTATATTTGTCTTCAGAAAAAAATGGACAATAGGCAATACAGAGATGCACAGGAATTTGCAGCAGACGTCAGGTTGATGTTTTCCAACTGTTACAAGTACAATCCTCCAGACCATGACGTGGTTTCCATGGCACGCAAATTACAGGTAAAAGCCACAGTTTAATAACGACACAGAAACTGCATTAAGATATTTGTATTATTTAATTGAAATGTCTGAGGTTATTTTTTCCCCCTTTTTTTTTTTAAATATTGTTTTGTAAAAAAAAAATCTTTATTAGACTTTTTAATTATTCAGATTATCAAACCCAAACAAAGTTATGTGTCAGGAAGGGAAAATATCCATCTTAGAAATAATTTATTTCTACATCAGTTCATCATTCAAGGTTTTCTAATAATTTCATAAAACTTGCTGGCCTGAAGTTTTAAGGCCTTTGGAATTTCTCCATGTTTTTGTCACAATTTACAAGGCTGTCATACTTTATCAGGCAATCAGGGGGATGAGGGGGTTAAATGAATATATTTCCGACTCTTAATATACTATTAATATTAATCTTAATATTGATCCTTTTTTCTAACTGTATTTTCTTTGGTTTTTGCAGGATGTGTTTGAGATGCGTTTCGCCAAAATGCCTGATGACCCAGAGGAATCCACCCCTGTTCCTGCTCCATCGCTGCCCCTCCACCCCGCACCTTCCATTCGACAGGCTCCGCCTCCTGTGGTTTCAGAAGATGACAGCTCCAGCTCCTCGGATTCAGAGTCCTCAGGAGGAGACTCCGAGCAAGACAGGCAACAACGACTGGCTGAGCTACAGGAACAGGTCAGACAAGGAGCAACCATGAAGGGCTCAGCAGTAGAGATGGCCATCGCTACCAAAGTACAACCTTTCATTTTTGTTTTACAAGTTCATGATTTGACAAGATGAAACTGAATGTTTAACTGGTCACATGTCTTTTCCTTAACATGTTTTGATGATGTAGAAAGAGTTTTCACACAAGTGAAGGAAGTGTCACTTTTGTTAGGAAAATGATCAAATCTGTATGTCAAAGATAAAGAGAAAAGTCCATTTTTTTGGGAACAAAACAATTGAATTTAAATTTGACATAGATTTTGATGAATCAATATTACATCTAATATCTAAATCAGTTAGTATTTCTAAGCCTGCCTTGAAAGCTGGCAGGAGGAGGGGGATGAATGCAGATCACCTTTACCAAACATTTTGGAACTCGGCCCGAGCCAAACTTCCAGACTCAACATCCTTTAAGACGACATGTTTGTGTGTTTGTGTCTTCCAGCTCAAGGCTGTGCACGAGCAGCTGGCAGCACTTTCTCAACCACAGGCCAGCAAACCCAAGAAGAAAGAGAGGGACAAAAAAGAGAAAAAGAAAGAAAAGCATAAAAAGAAAGCAGGAGTGGAGGAACCTGTAGAGACTCAACTCACCATGCTCCAGAATTTAAAGAAGAACAAGAGCAACAAGGAGGCTGTGGTGGTGAAGAAAGAAAGGAAAAAGCCCGGGTAGGTTTTCTATGCATATCACTTTCATTGTTATTGCTTGAACTGGCAGCAGCCTAATCATTTGTCTCTCACAGGAAGAAAGAAGGAATTAAAAATAGTCGCCCAGCTGTCCCCCCTCCGTCAGGCCCAGTCCCTCTGGTTCCTTCTGCTTCCCTGGAAGCAGAGGATAACCTTGGTACGTCTGTCACACAATCACTGTTACATGCAGCTCTTAAATTAAGATCACTGATTATCTTCATTTGGCTCATAATCTCATTTTTTTAATTTCCAGTTTGTGCTTAACCCTTAATGACCCCCCCAGAGCATTTAAAGGGCGTTTCTGTCCATTTAAAGATGCGCTGACTGTCCATTTCAATTAGTTTCAAAGTGCGTGCTTCGAACTATAAACCACATGTGGTTTCACTTGATTGCCCCCCCCCCCTTTGCCATTTATCCATGCATGAATGATCCACAGCACATTTGTTTCAGAAATGGAGACAAAAAATGGGGAATCTCAGTGAAACCTATAGGGTAACGATGAATATCATTAACTGATCAATGCAATTCATCTTGTTGGTCATTGGAGTCAATTTAAGGCAGGAGATGTTACCATGACCTGATTTATGGTCATGTGGACATGTGTTTTCTGCTGGGAAAAAAAAGGGTTTTGGGAGGGCCGTACATGATTTGTGTCTCTATCAGAGCCCCACGATAAATGCAGAAAATGATTAATATTGTGATGACGATATAACTTGCGATACATGAATAGCAAAACAACCAAAATCATAATTTCCATTTCACTGCAACAGTTTTATTTAAATAAGAGTCAACATACCTTAAATTATACTCCAAATGACCCTCAGCTACATAGCATCTAGCATAAAAGGACTCCATCCGATTGGTCAAATGCATGAATGGATTTATTTGATTCTTTAAGTACTTCAAGCTGCCACAAGATTGTTTTAGCATATTTATCAGAATATATCGTAGACTTTTGCGATATGCGATAAAGATACATTTGCGATTTATTGGACAGGCCTAGTCTCTGTGTTGTTGAGAAACTTGTTTTTAGAATTAGCAGAACCAAAAGGTCCAAAAATATTGGCTGCACTGTAATGTAAAAGGTTGCACTTAACTAATCCACACTAATAAATTTCCATCACATAAGTATTTATGAAGTTTATTTAGCATGAAACAAGAGTAAAGAATAGTTTAATTAGCTCTTTAATTAATATATTTATCATTTCTCTTTTTTTTCTTTTCATTTTTCAATATTCATTTTTCAATATCATTTATCATTTATATTTATCATTTGTCATTTTCTTTATCCTCTTAAAATTCTTTTAATAGCCTGCCTTAAAAATGATGGATAATGTTCTTTAGCTGTTTTGTTTGCTCCTGTTACAAAAAAAAAAAAAAAAAGTGTTTTGTTTTCCAAAATGCAGTAGGATTCCATTCTAAATGATAATCTTTTCTGATCTTTAGCTCCGTTCTGTTGGCATTTGACCTGATGCAGGTAAAACTTCCCTCACATTCATGGACCTTCTCTCCTCAGATGCATTTGTTGGGGTGCCTGCTGATAGATGCAAACCGATGTCCTACGAGGAGAAGCGGCAGCTGAGCCTGGACATCAACAAATTGCCTGGTGATAAACTAGGTCGAGTCGTGCACATAATCCAAACCCGAGAGCCTTCTCTGAAAAACTCCAACCCTGACGAGATCGAGATCGACTTTGAAACGCTCAAACCCTCAACTCTGAGAGAGCTGGAGAAGTATGTGTCCAGCTGCCTCAAGAAGAAGAAGAAAGCTTCAGGTACGCCTCCTCTCATCTGTGAGTTTATATACATTCACATTGAAGTATTAGTCACCAATTTTGCAGGTTGTTTCAGAAGTATGTGTGTGTTTATAATATACATACGGATAAATAGATCAATGTGTGTGTGAAGTATTCTCTCCTTAAACGGGGCTTACGTTGTAAAAATAACGCGTGATGGATGAAATCTGCCAAGTCAGATTACAGATGGTGGAAGGCTGTCAAAACCCCCCACTACACACTTAATCTACCAGACATTAACATTTACACACTTTTCTCTTTTGTTTAAACTCCCAAAGTTCAAACCTTTGCACACAAATGCGTCTCGTATTGTAGAATAAAAACATTCGTCTGATCGCGATGAAGATTCTGTAACTCTGGCAAACTGCACGCATTCTGTGCAGGAGAGACGGCAAGGAGGAGACAGACTGAAAAGGTCGACAGCCAGTCCAAATAAAGAATAGTGCGCTGTAAAAACGAAATGAAAAGGAAGGATGGAAAATGAATAAACTCGATTCCTCCTTTGTTTTATGAAGCTAAATAAGCATTCATGTGTCTTTGTTATCTATTTCGTTAGTATGATTTGTCTTTTAGGATGAAATGTCCGTTCTTGTTCCCATAATTTGTAAAATCAATTTCTCCCAAAAGAGCGACTTGTTCGCCAGTGCAACTTGTATATGATTTTTTTTTCTTCTTTATTATGCTTTTTTTTTGCGTCCATGACTTAAACTACGGAGCGACTTGTAGTCCAAAAAATATGGTAGTATGTTTTTTTTGTTTTCCTAACAGTCGCAGCATTTATTACAGATTTATTTATGTACAGAAAAGTAACAGGCGTTTAACAAACAAACTTTAAAAAAAAGGATATTTTTTCTCTGAAAGTTGGACAAATGTATGTTTTGTTTTTTTTGCTTTTTTCAAAAATACAGAAAACACAAACTTGATAATCATGAAATAAATATTTTGACTTGGTTAAATATGGTTGAAGGATCAGCTAACAAACTTTTAACTGAAAATGTTTTCATTAATTATGAAGTTCTAAAAGTTTGAAAGTTCTAAAACTTGTGGTTATGTTTGTCTCATGAAGCTGAGAAGTCTCTGGAAATGACGAAGATGAAGACGGGATCCTCATCTTCTGGCAGCAGTGACTCGTCTGACAGTGAAGACTCTGATAATGGTAACTGCCCCCCCATGGTTCATGCTTGGTGCTGTAAGCTGTTCTTGGCTCATCCTTGCATCTGTCTGCAGGGCTGGTTCCCAAGCCGCAGAAAACCCAGCTGACCACCAAGGACACAAAGGGACCGCTCCAGCAACCCCCCAGCAGCGGGATGGTACCGGGCGCCTCTGCTCCTCAGCCGCAGCCTCAATTATTCCAGCCCAAACCGCCGTTTGCTCCGCCTCCTCCTGTCCCCGTTTCCGTGCCCTCTCTGGACTCCTCCCAGCTAATGGCTCCGGGGTTTGATCCTCTTCCTCACTTCATGAATTCTCACCTGACTCAGTCCAACACAGAGGCTAGTTCAGCCGTTTCCACCGCCAGCGCCCCTGCCGCCCCCGACCTTCTCAGTGCAACCAGACCCAGCCAGATGGCGCCTGAGACGCACCCCTTCCTAAACCAACATCCGATCATAGCCTCCCCAGGTATGATAGAAAAGCAGCTTCCTGATGAGAACTTTTAAAGTCACATTGCTAAGCTCTCCTTAGAGTTTCATGCTTTGTTATGTTTAAAACAAGCATTATTCAAATGTTAATCTTCTCTGGGTAACTTAAGTTTTTCTGTTTTTCATTAACTAATGTTCCTAAATGTGATTTTTTTTTTTTTTTCTGTATGCAGCAGTTCATAATGCTCTTCCCCAGCAACCATCCAGACCCAGCAACCGCGCTGCTCCACTTGCACGCAAACCCCCACCGCCGCCTCCACCCTCTCTGCCCTCCATCCCCCCATCTTCCTCACCACAGCTTCAGCCCGCTCTTCCTCTCAACCTGCCCCAGCCCGTCCCCCGACCACGGCTCCCTTCACCGCCATCTCATGGCATCCTGGGTACTTTATCGGCGCAGCCTCCCCAAGCTCTGCTAGAGGACGATGAGGAGCCAACACCTACAAACCCAGAAACCCCGCCCCTCAGTCAAGTCCATACCCTCCTGCAGTCACTTCAGGCTAGGCCCGCCCCGCAGCTGCTGCTGCAGCCGCAGCCGCTGCTGCAGCCGCAGCCACTGCTGCAGCCGCTGCCTCAACATTCGCCCATGCAGGTTGCTCCTCCGCTGGTTTCGGCACTGAGCACGGTCATGTCCTCCAGCACTCCCGCCCTGCCGCAGAGACACGGCTCCGGCTTCATCCCGCAGTCGTTCCAGCATGCGCACACGCAGTCACAGCAGCAGAAGGGGGCGCTGCTGCAGCAGAAGGTGCAGCAGCTGCAGCAGCATCAAAAACAGCCATCACCACAGAACAAACCAGAGCCTTTCTCCACAGGTGAGCCGCAGAGCTCCTAACAAAGAATAACACTTTAGGATATAGATGTTTATAGTGTCTCAATAGCATGAACAAACATTTCTACAAACCAAAGTCTTTTTAGCCAAATTCAAAGAACCTGTCGTACTTTAGGACATCGTTTCTCAGATCGTATCACCCATAACTGAGAGCTGTTTATACTCTCCACAATCCAAAGCTAACATTAGTGCAACAGAAATTGCGAGCAGTATTAGAGCTGTACAGTTTTGAGCCAGATGTCAGCTCAGGTGAGGAAAATGAAGACGTATTTGTCTACAAGTGTGCATCAGAATGGAGCAGAACGTGGAGCTTGTACTCCACACAGCGTATTTTCTGTCACAGAAAAGCTCTTTTTTAAACTGCTTATTTTTTGTCTGAAGAAATGCTTAGAAATGCAATTTTGAGCTTAATTTCTTCTCATGTATGTCCCACATACATTCATAAGAAAAATGGGGAAAGAACATGTTAAAAAAACAACAACAATATTTTCATCAGGGTGGGTCTGTAAAGTATTCTAGCCAGTGCAGTGGTCTTCCAGAGAGAAGATGATAGTTTATTCCTGTGTTAAATTAAGAAAGCAGCTTTGGTTCTGCTTTCTGTCACATGTGGCTTAAGATGTTTGCTGTTCGGGTTAAACAGATCAATAAAACAAATGGGTGTGCATTTCCGTAACTTGCTTCCTGTTTTCCTAGGCTGTCTGCATGATAGTCCGCCTCCTATGATGATGCATTCTCCTCAGATGCCTCAGTTCAATACAATAAGGCAACAGTCGCCTCCACAGACCAAGAAGCATGTAAGCTGTTCAGAACTTTACATCTTTAATTTCTTCAATTGTTCCTCAATAAATATATTGTTGAAAGAGATTGCTTGAATATGGTTGAGTTCTGTTTCTGCTTCTGACCATCTAAATGCACTTTTCTGTAGGAGCAGAGGTCCAACCTGGTGGGAGTAAAGGAGGAAAAGCCCTCCCTCTCTCCTGTTCTGCCTCCTTCTCCCTTCAGTCCAGCAGTTCGCCAGGATGCACACAAACCAGAGAGCAAACCCAGTGAGTACTAGAGTTTCTCCAGTCTGTTCTGGACCAGCATGTTCTGGACACAACCATAGTACCTCAAATGAAAAAGCTTGTTGATCAGATTCTTGTGTTTGTTGCCTGATGGTCTTGTCAGTCCACGGTGCTCTGGTTCTAACCTCATTCTGCATTCACACCCGGCTCTGAAATGCGTGTTCCAGAAACTGTTTCCAATGAAAAGTCTTTGTAAACCTGCATGTTTAGGGCTCCTGCGTTCAAAACACTCACGTTTATTACACACCAAAAGTTAAACCTGTTGAACTTTGACCAATCAGGGACTCGGATTTGGTAGTGATGTTTAGATGGCGTCCCCTTTAATTCACGGAAGTGCCAACCGTTTGAAACTTGATCACGGAGAACAAATGAATAATTGTGGTTTGTACCAGAATGATATGACACCAAGTCTTTCATATTGGAATAGAGCTGTGAAAGAAAAAGCCTGTAGTAAGATTTCGGAGATTTGCACCAAGCGTCTTCCAACTGTAGGGATGTGTATTGGGTAGTGACGGCTCAGTATGAACACCGTATGCTAAACACGCATTCATGAACGCACTAAAAGTGCGTCATATGCCCAGCATGAATACAGCATCATACTGGCGCCAACCTATATCCACCAATAATGAATGTGGAGTTCAGAGTCTTGCTTCGCCGCAGGTGGGAACCAAACCTGCTATATTCAGAGATCAACTGCCCTACCTCTGCACCACGGCCGCCCAAACCCTTATCTGAAGCTGCTGCTTTTAGATGCTTTTTTTTCATGGATCAAAAAGGCAAACAGTGTTTTTAATGAGTTTGTAGCCTCTGGAAGAGACACAACTGGTGTCTGAAGCACAGACGGGTGGACAGATTCACCTACACATCTATTAATCTGTCACATTTAGACTCAAATCAATGGACTAAAACAAGTTTTTATTTTATATCAAGTTTTCTTTTTTACAAACCCCCCCCCATTTTCCTCACACTGAGATATTATAACCTATTTATCCCTTAAGAAGAGACTCTGTGTGTGTGTGTGTGTGTGTTTTTTTTGGGGGGGTGTTTGTGAAGGAAAGGCAGCAGGGATATGAACACAAAAAACTTGTTAAATTAAAAAAGAAAATGTCATTTTTTTGTCTTATTCGGAAAATGTTTCAATGTTACAAATGTGGGGAACAGAGACATAGTGGTCGAATAGATCTGCATCTGAACCGGCAGCAAACAAGTTGACCAAATAAGATCTCTGGAAAAAATATTTTCTATTTAAATATTTCTGTATCTATGCGTTTTGAACTTTTTATGCTGAATTCTTTGTTTTGTTTTTTTCCTCTTCTTGTCTGCTAAAACCTTTCTCTCCTGAGTTCGGATCTCATTATGACATGATGGAGACATGTTCCATCTATTTTGCTCTGGGATCCGGACAAACAGTTTTTCCTCACAGAGAATGAAGGCAATAATTGAGTCCCCATGTAAATGCTGCAGGTTTTCCTTCACAGCAGGATGTTTCTTTGTGCTTCTTTTCCTTTTTTTCATAAGCATCAATGCCTGTGTTAGAGCTGTGATCAGCATGAATGAGTGGGCTTGCACATGGGTGTGTTGTAAACTAAACTGTGTTTTCTTCTGCATGTCCTGTTTGTGCACACACAGCTGCTAACTCTCCAGCTGGAGACGTGTATGTGTGAATTCCATCTTCAAAGGAATTTGAGCCGTTTGCTCACTGAATTTCTCTGCAATATCTCTGGTGTTCATGCACGATAGTGGCTGAAATGACATATTTCTAAAGAGTTTTCATTCACGTCTGCTTCAGGGTCAGATACAAAGTCAACAGAGGATTCTCGCCCTGTTCCCCGCCTCCCGGTCTCTCCGGCTATGCCTTGTTCCCAGGACAGCAAAATCAAGCAAGAACCCAAAACTCCAATCGCACCCAAGAAGACGCAGGTGTCTATAAACCCAAAGCAATTGATGAAACTTCTGTTTTTGTTGTTTTTTACAGCATTGCACTATTCTGTGTGTGTCCCCTGCAGGATGTGAAGCTAAAGAACATGGGCTCCTGGGCCAGCCTGGCACAGAGCCAGTCCACGCCGGCGTCTCAAGTGCGTTCCTCCAGTGGCAGTTTTGAGCATTTCAAACGGGCTGCCAGAGAAAAGGAGCGTGAAAGACAGCTGAAAGCACAGGCGGAGCAAGCCAGACGAGAGCAGGAAAAACTACGGTGAGTGGGAGGTTCAAAACCAGAGTTCTGAATTGCGATACGTTCTTTTAACCCTTTGGCTTCTCAGCGTTAGCTGCGGTGTTGTAGTTCTTTCAACTACCATCACTCTTCAACCTTTGACGTAATTCAAGAGGATTCTGAAGCAGAGAAAAGCTACTTTGTGCCGTTTTCCACCACTTTGCGTTAGTAATGGGCTGCACATCGGTGCAAAGAAACATCCTTCACGTCAGAATCAGCAGAGACACTTTACCCCCGTCAACAGTCACAGAGTTCTGGTCGGTCATACAGCGTGTGTTCTTTAGGTGTTGCCAGCGACATCTCTGGTAAAAAAAAAAAAAAACAGAACCATAAGATCTGAATCAAAGATTTTTATTAACGTCTGAAAAAGATGAAATTAGCTTTGGTATTGGACTTTATTTAGGGGGTAAACACAATTCTCAGAGCATGTAGACAGAAACACTGAGAAGATTCAGTTCTGAAATGACAAACAATAAGATTCTTTACTGCAAATCCCACCATAAAGTTTCACAAGATTGTTAGTATGAACACAGGGGTTGACATAGCCCAGAAATTTGCACTGGCCCACAGGGCCAGTATTTTTTGAAAGTTACTGGCCCTGCCTGAAAGTTACTGGCCCGGCACAGCGCGACCCGCTGCTCCGCAGGTGCTTGCAACTTTAGGGGGGTCCGGGGGCATGCCCCCCCCCCCGAAAATTTTAATATGGTGCAATTTGGTGCATTCTGGTGACATCTAGCACTTATTTATACACTTTTCAATGACTGAAAATAGACCATATCAAACTTACATCTGCTCTAGTCTGTTTCAGATTTTTTGAAGAGAGCACTGCAGTGTAGTAGGTAACACTAGTTAAGAAGTTTTCATGCTGCTTCTAATCACTGCTATTTCACATTTGTTCCTAATCAATAGTTAAGAAGTTTTATTTACTTTTTTGCTCTGACTGCCTTGAGGTTCTGCTTTATGTTACTGTTGCAAAGTTACATTTACTTTTTATTTACTTTAGTTACTTAATTAAATTAAATAATTGAAAAATTAAATAAAATGTAATTACTGAGATCATTCAGCTTTTGACTAGAAATACTTACTGCTTACAGTGTTGTAAAGAAAAACAAAATGAAGTACTTTGACATTATACTGCATTTGAGTCTGAGATCCAGGTATTTGGAGTTGCCTTTGATTCTTTACATTCAGCTTAAAGCTTAGTGCATACAGTTTCATCTTCAATGCATTCATTAAATATCTTGCTGTCCATACTACTAATTCCACCCATTACTCCATCTAACATATTCCTATCTGTTCCTGCCATGTCTTCCACATCTCTGACATGCTTCAGACTCTCTTCAGTGACGGTGTCGGATTTTTGATCATCCCGGTGAAAAACCACCGGGGGGCGCTGATGTGTGTCAGTTTCAATTTATCTGCGTAAAATGTAATAATAACCCACTGGCTTGTTCCTTCGTTGTTGCTGTTTAACGTTGTTTTGTATTGAATTGTTACATTCAATAAAGTTTGAAAAAAAAAAAAAGTAGAGTGAGCGCGTGCCGCGTGGGGCTCAGCAGTGACAGCTGTGCGGGCAGGCGGGAGAGAAGGAGAAGAGTGATCAAAGGTTTCCCATAGAAACCCTTGAAGTCTGAACACAGGACTAGCAGAAAAAGTAAATTATGAAGACGAGGTAAATCTACACGTTTTCGCAAAATATACTTTATTGAAAAAGGTAAAAAAATATATTAACCGTTAGATATTTTAGTGGCCCGAGCGGACAAGTGAAAAATAAAGTCTTGTGGTCGGTACTGCTCGAAAAACAGGACCGGGCCAGCGGACAAATGGCTATGTCGAGCCCTGGAACATTTTGATTTCCCAGCTCATGGATTTTTATTGAGAACTTGGAAAAGCCTTCAGGCATGCTTCAGTTTCAGACTGTTTTAGTGAAGAAATATTATTGTTCCAGGTGTATTTAACCTGAGAGAAAAGGCTCAGATTCCCTTTGTCAAGTTGAAAACATGAAACATAAAAGTCACAACCATTGACTATATGAAAACTGGACTGAGTGACCCCTCCCCCCTGTGTTTTAAATAGGAAGTGCCAAATTCTATAGAGAAACAGCTATTTCTGAGTCATTTTATTTGTCATTGATACCTTTTTTTAAAATGTCCTGCTAATCCTACTATTTTTGCCATGGTTTTAGTTTATGGTTTTATTACAATTTATCCAAGTTTAAACTGACCAATCAGCTATTTGACAAGAGAGCAGCTCCTTCACTGCCATTTTTTTTTGTTTTTCTCGTAGTCGTGACGACGACGACACTGTGGAACAGTCGCGTCGAGTGCATGGAGATACCCGCCGTAGTCAGGAGCAACAGTCGCCACTTGCACCTACACCTACACCTCAAGCTTCAACTCCGCCCACTCATTCACCACAAGCCCCGCCTGCACCACAACCGGCCCCTCCCCCGCCCACCTCGGCTGCACAGAATGCTCTCGACCAGCAGAGGGAGATGGCTCGCCGGCGTGAGCAGGAGAGGCGTAGACGAGAGGCGGTACGGACTGATCTGCAAACAAACAAGCATTCCTTTTTAGAATCAGGCTGTAAAACTAATTTTCCTTTTTCCTTTGTCTTCCGTCTGCAGATGGCTGACACCATTGACATAAACTTTCAGAGTGACCTGATGGCAATTTTTGAAGAAAATCTCTTCTGAGAAGGACATGCGGACACCCTGTCGTCACACATAAGCAGCTGACAATAAGAATAGAAGAGTGCGCTGACACACACGGTTGCTGCTCAGCAAAACGCACCCACATCACACAGACTTTATAGTGACTCTCCCTTTCTTTCAGTAGTTGAGACAGCTGGCTTGTGTCCTGTGAATAGAAGGGGTTGAAAGCGGTTCAATAGAATGAGAAGCTCCATCAAGGAAGCGGCTGGTGATGATGCTTAAACAAAAGCTTCAATTAATTTAAAAAAAAAAAAAAAAAAAGTTCAACAAAAACGTTTCCCTGGCGTGTGATACTAAGAGGCTTTTTTTTTTTTTCTCTAAAAGAAACCGGTGGACGATAAAATAATCTGCTCATACATGTTCCTCTCACTAAACCTCGTCTCTATCATTTAGTGTTTGGTTTCCCTGGGATGCTGGGCGGAGGGGGTCAGGCCTCGGCCATCTTCTTTCTGAGAGGTTATTGTTTTTCTCAGGACACAGCGGGGAGAGAAACACCCGGACCACTTAGACCCGTTTCTAAGACGTCCTTCCTTTTCACTTCCTTGAACTTCTCCCTGCAGCTCGAGCGGCGGGGGCCTCGCTACATTCAAGTCACGAAGGAGTCGCTCTCCAACCGTTTCAGAGTCTGTCCTTTGCCTTAGTGCTCTGGCCTGTAAACTAATGACCCCGCCCTTCAAATTATACATACTATATATAAATAGATACATGAATATATAAATATATATTATATACAATAAGGCTGCGAAAAAGATATTAAGAAATTCTGATTGTGGGGAGCAAAGCTCGTCTTTGTGTTCATCTTTGAGCGCTGGTTTGATTTTGTAGAGTTTACTGTAAAGAAGAGGAAAAACTTTTTTAATGATTCTATTGAGAGGATTGTTTTGTCTGTGTTGTGCTTTCACACTTCCCCTCTTTTTTTTTTCTCCTATCCATGCCAAAAACCAATCTATTCAGTGCTGAACGTTCCCTCACACTTGTTTTTTTTTAAACTTATAAAGTGTTTTCTTCTCACTTGATAAAAAAGCCTGTTTTATTGCTATTTAATTTTCCTTTATCCCCCTTTTAAATCTGAAGTTATGCAACAGTTTGTGAAAGTGATGAAGCGGTTTCAAGGCAGTTATGACTACTAGGTCTCCATTTCTTTTAGTGCATCCAATTGATTCACTTCCTACAATAATTCTTTTTCATGTACATGTTTTTTTTAATTGTTTTTTGTTTTTCAGCCTTTTCTGTCCTCTGCCGTCATCTCCACAACAGTCTGAATGAAATACTTGTTATTCAGATGAAGCCCTTGTCTTCTTCATCCTCCACGTTAACAGTTTGGGTCACTTGTATACTATTGTGTTCTTATGGAAGTGAAAGCCCCCCCCTCCTCAGTTTCTGAAGGGGGGTGGGGGGCAAGAACCAAGCGTGTTTTCAAATCTATAATCACCTTTTTTTTTTTTTTTTTAAATCTCTTCTTTTTACAAGTTCGTTTTGAACATTTCTTCTCTTTACCTTTTACTGTTTTCTTTTGATTTTATTATACTCAGAACAATGTGTTTGTATGTTGATGAGTGAGGCATTGAGGTCAGCAGGTTCATCTTCAGATAATGGAGCATCCTTTTTTAAGAAAAGTATTAAAATTATGAAAAAAAAGATGATGGTTCTGATGTCTGTTTTTTTTTTCTCTGCTTCCATTTTTTGTTTTATATTTTTACACTGTTTAGCGTTAACAATAAGGGGGCTACACAGACTTCAGCTAAGACTTTACTTTGATCCTGGGATGGTAATCAAAGTAACTGGAGCCAGGTCAGTTCACCCAGTAACCACAAGGTGGCATATTAAAAGGGGAGTGGCCCAACTTCTTAAAGACCCACTCTTATCATCTGTAAATCTTTTGTAAAAGTGTTCCCAGTGATCTTTATTTATGATTATGCTGGGTTTTTTTTAGCCAAAATCAATGTAACTGAATTGTTTTCAAGGTCATAGTTTGTAAAGAGCATCAAAGGTTCATCAGAAATTCACCTGTGAATTGTGGGTGGGACCGAGCAACGCCGCCCCCTCTTTCCTTTCCTGTTTCTGAGAGCTCTCCGTTTATGCGCTCTCCTGCTCGCTCACACCCCCTTCCTAACATTAGGCAGATGTCAGCTCAGCAAAGGTAAACATGACGTACATTGATCTTTTTATCTGCAAGTAGATGCAGAATAGAGCGGAGCAGGGAGCTTGTGGCCCATACAGAGGATTTTCTGTCACAAATAAGCTCCTCGTTCAAATTATTAATTTTTTTGTTTGCTGCTTATTCACAACAAATTGAATAAAGAAATACTCAGAAATGCAATTATACGCTTAATTTTCTTAATATGTCCATCAGAGAAATGTCACATTAATATGTTAAAAACACCAAAAATAAAATTTTCATCAAAGTGAATCTTTAAAAAAATCTTCAAAAAACTGATGATTCCTGAAGATAAATTTTCCCTTCGTTTGAGTAGTTTAGGCTGTGAGTGAACGATAAGTTTACATTTAAACAATGATTTCATAATAACAGTATGTTGCTGATAAGTGAATTCTTAGGTGTGAATGTGATACGTCCTAAAAGTGAATTATAACTATAATACCCGTTTTTGTTTTTTTTTTGCCCTAAATCTTTTATTTGTAGTAAAAATGTCAGCCTAAAAATTCAGTGCAAAGAAAATTATTTAAAAAAGGCAATCCTCTGTATTTGGATGTTGACACGGAGAATGAAAGCCTGAGGATTAGAATGTCTTCAGCTCAAAGCACCATGGCAAATACACACTTTATGTGGAAAAGTGGAATTCTGTGAATCTGTCGATGTGGATCGGTAAATCATTTGATCTCAATAACTCTTGACTTTTATTTGTTCTATCATTTTTGTCCATGATAAAGTATTTAAAAAGGAGAGATATTATACTGTATATATCATACTTAAATTATGGAACTCCACAATAAGTTATAAATTCTCAGGAAATTTTGAATGTATTTAATTTTAAATGTACACTTATCGTGGAAAGAAATCTAAAACCCAGCAATTTTATTGAAAGAACATTGTTCTCAAAGAGGTGACATTTCCTTATTTTTCGGGTGGCAGTGGCTGAGCAGGTCGACCAATGATCGAAGGGTCAGCAGTTCGATCCCCACTTTCCCTAGTCAACTGTTGTGTCTTTGGGCAAGACACTTCACCCTCCCTGCCTCCATCTCGGTGATGGTCAGAGGGGCCGTAGATGCTCACTGGCAGCCACGCCTCTGTCAGTCTCCCCCAGGGCAGCTGTGGCTTCAACAGTAGCTTCCCATCACCAAGTATGAATGAGGAGTGAATGAATAATGGATATTGTAAGCACTTTGAATGTCTGGGAAAGCCTGGATAACTCCAATCCATTTTTGGGGGGGGGGAGTATTTTTAATAAAATTTGAAGTACAATTATTTTCAGATGGTTGTTTTTGCATTGCTACTAAAAATGAGGGAGGGCAGATAAAGGCTCTACTCATATTTTTACAACAAGTCCCTAAATCTGAAGATCTGAGCTCAAAAATCAAAGTCAGCCTTCTTCTTAAATGAAATTACTATTGTTAGCCTTAGTGTCTTGCTTTAGCTATTCTCAAAAAGTAAATATACCAGACAACCTTATCTATTGCTGTGTTTGAAATTGTATTTTGTTTTGCTGCATCTCAGCTAGAAATGATATAGCCAGGTGATTCTAAAGAAAGGCAGAGGTTTGGTCAGGTCTTCACGTTTCTAATAGTTCATTTTCTGTTTTTAAAGGTAAGTTTTTCTCTGATTAAAAAAATGGAACATTTTGTTTTTGGACTTTTCTTCTATATCTGTAATTTGGATGGGACTGTTGCTCTATTAGCTCGACTCTTTCCATAGAGGCTTCCTGGTATGGAGTCCTAACTGTTCATAATTAAAGAAATAAATATGACCTCGTGCAAATACACAATCAACCAATAATCTCTCATAAATATATAAAAAGATCATTAAATTGTGAAAAACCTGCACACATATTTTTAATTAGCCATTATATTTTTAAATATATTTCATATTGCTTTAAAAACTTGTTCACTATTTTAAAACAGCATTTTAAAATATTAATTTTAATTATATTTAATATTATTATAATTCTATGGCTTTTTTCAGAACCTTGGATTTCAAAATCAACATTTTCCAAAGTAGAATGAGTCTGTCTGTCAATCAAACCAGACAAGGCGGAGACACTTTTGTGATTGGCTACTCGTTTACTCAGACATAAGCAGCAGCATCCTAACTATATCTTTAACCCGAAAGTAACCCGAAAATATCGTCTTGATGAAAATAAAAACAATATCATAAGGTTCAGGAGTCCCGAGCAGGCTGGCACTGCTTTTGGGTCTCTGTCTAGCTGCTAGCTCGCCTCCCGGGAGCCGCCACAGTGATAGCGTGTGAGGGAAACCATATGTGACAACAGACTGGATCTGTGAGCTCAGACAGTGGAGCTGTGTCAGCTACAGAGCAGAGAAGAGCTCCGAGAGAATAGCGTGGAGATTTTTGGATAAAACCCGTGCATTTTCCAATGCAAAAAAAAAAAAACCTTTTGCGTTTTCATTTATGACCCCCCATGGTCCGTGGCCATAGAACGATCGTGCGGTTTTTTTGTTGGGTCTGATGGTTTTCAGATGACTTTTGGACTGGAAAACTGGGACATTATCTGGCAAGCCTGCACAGCAAACGAGAGTCTGGAGTATTTAAACGGGAACTTCAAAACGGACGACTGGCGCTTAAAGAAAGCTCCTCTGTGGTCCGCACGAGCCCTCAAACTATAAAAACAGAGTCGTCGATGTTTGAATCTTAGGCAGCAGACAAATTGTTTGTCTCTATTTGATCCGTTAATGTCAGCAAAGTCGTGCAGATCTTGCTGAAATAGTTTATCTCTCTGACAGTCACACCGCAGCAGAGCGGATATCTGGGAATACGAGTTGATTTCCAGGGATCAACCAATGAGCGTTTAGATCCCACCCACTTTTACCGATTGACAGACAGACTCATTCTGCTGAAAAAGCTCATTATGAAATAAATGAGTAATTCTGAAAAACAGCAATGTAAAACAAAAACAAAGCTACTTTGGAAAATATTGATTTTGAAATCCAAGGTTCTGTAAAAAGCCATAGAATTATAGTAATGTTTAACATGATTAAAATTAACATTTTATAATACTGTTTTAAAATAATGGACAGGTTTTTAAAGCAAAATGAAGTATATTTAATAATATAATGGCTCATTTCAAATCTGTGTGCAGGTTTTTCACAATTTCATGATCTTTTTATATATTTATGAGAGATTTATTGGTTGATAGCATATTTGCACAAGGTCATATTTATTTATTTAATTATGAACAGTTTAGGACTCCATATCCTGGTCATTCAGTTGTGATTAGAAAGAACTTCCACATCTCATTTTTTTTCTGTTTCAGATCCAGCTTCAAGTGACGGCTTCCTCAATTGTAGTTCAGTCATTTCCAATGTTTACTGAATTCACGATGAATGAAACTGCTTTGGGGTAGCTCTTTCTTTAAACCTTTCAGTATTTTCATCAGATCGTAGGGAAATCTTCAGTTTCCAGCTATAAAAGAAATGATGAATTTTGCTTGTGATGTAATAAAATGGAGTTAAAACATCTAAAATATTGAACAATTGATTAGAAATCCTCTAAATAAAACTTTTATTTTTATTTTTTAAAGGTTGATTTTAGTTATAAAGTATCCATTTGTCTGTTGATCCAAACAGGCATACTGTTTGATGAAAGCTTCCATTTTGGGTGAAATAGTTTTAAGTGGAACAGAAAAAGTTAAAGTGAAAATTACTAAAACAAAATATCTCCCAGATGTTTATATTTGTTAGTTGTACTTGCTTTTTGAGATTAACAGAAATAAATCACTAATAAAAACTTTTTTGAAAGAAGTTACTTTTCAAACAAACCGGATGACTGATTGGAGCCATAATAGAGAAAAAAAATGTTTTCCCACTGAGTTTTTTTTTTTAAACCTGTCTTCTGTGAAGTCAATTTCCAGACAGAAACATCCTTTCTTTCCATCCTTTCTTTTATTTCTATTTTTTTTTTACAGTTAAATTTAAATCAGAAAATTGTTCATGCTGTGACATGTTACAAAAACTGTTTTTAAATTCCTTAAAATTGTTTTTATTCCAATGAAAATGGTGCTTTTGGTGCTTTTAGCACATTTTTGCTGCATTTTTCTCATGATGGAGGCAGTGGCAGAGATAAACATTTTATATGGATGCATAATCATAAATGCCACCGGAAACACTTTTTAGAATAGATCCAAAGTTAATCGGAGCGGGACTTGAAAGAGCAAAGTTTAGCATGTGAAGTTTCTCTCTATCTATTTTTAGCCAAGATGACAGCAAGTGTGGACCTAAAAATGTTTTTTTAAAAAAAGAATGAAAAACTAGTAATTGATGTCACACACTTCCTTATCTGTAGGCGGTCACTGACCTATGAATCTGTTAAAGTTTAAGCAAACCCAAACGCTGCAGCAAACAGCATCCTTCAGTTATCGTAAAACATCTGACAGAGTCAAACCTAAAGAAATAAAAACGGAACATCAGCAGGTCAAGCACTTCATACTTTAGTAAAAGTTTCAACTTCTGCTAAATTAAACAGAAACACTATGCAGAAATGAAAAAAGGAGCTGAACTTATTTAAAGGATGGACTGTGGTTAAAATATAAAAAGATGGCAATTCTTGATCTGTGAGAAAAAGTCTTAAACCGTCGCAAGAATCGGGCAGACTTCCTCATGGAATGCAACGTCTGGTAGCTTCATGGACTTCTTTTTTTTCCTTCCTGAAAGGTTGCAGCAGTACAGAAGAAGTATATTGCTAATCGAGGCCAAACTTTATTCATTTTAATCATATTTGAAAATCTTTTGTGTGTGATGAAAAAGGAAAGGAGGGAAGAAGAGAGAGGGATGTTAGAGAGGGAGGGGATAGGAGGGTGATTATAGAACGGGGGGGGGGGGGGTAAAACCATGAAGCAGCATAAAGCAACAAGTTTCTGGATGGTTATAATCATTACAGTGAGGCTCAGATGTAATACAAGTCTTTAAGGGCGGGGCCTGTCCACACACACTCAAATGTTACAAACATACCTGTTGGCTCCTAAAATGTTCACCTGTCAACATGTACACAATACAGATACTATATACTATATGAACACATACTTATGCATTCAATCCAACTAGTGTGAAACATTTCATTAAATCACACAAAGTGTTAGTACAAATGTGAGCTAACACCTGTGCTCGAGTGAGCAGTGGATGATGGAATGTGAAAAGAAGGAGGGAGATTGTCCAGCCATCCCCACACCAAGACCCCGCTGCAGCAGCAGTGGCAGCCAGAACCCCCCAACGCCCACATAGTAGCAGATGGAGAACAACTGCCCTCTGGGCGACCACCACCACCCAGGAGTTCTGGGCATTCCCCCACCCCAACCCCAGGTACGAGCCAGGAGCCCCCAAGGGAGACCCGCCCCACGCTCCAGGCAGCCACCCACCCGGCCCACGGTTGGTCCAGGAGAGAGCAAGGCAGGGGACAGCCATCCCCGCCCAGGAGGAGGACACCCAGGAGAAGATGGGGTCCACAAGAGGTGTTGTAAACATGGCCCGACCAGGCTCGCCCACAGTTGGAAATTTGGCGAGGCCCAGCGGAAGAAAGCAGCACACTGTTTTTGAGAGAGGGCTGGCTTGACATCAGTGAAAAACAGCGGGACTTCCATGGAAATAGCTTTCGGCGGCCCGCAATAGGATTGATGGTTTTTTCACCTGCTGCAAATGTGCTGGATGAAAAAAAAAAGAAGCTAACCTGTTAGAAAGCAGAGATGCCACTTGTCAGGAAAAATCTCACATTGGTTTAACCACACAATAAAAAACAAAACGTTATTGTGGTGGTTTATTTCTTTTCTTTCTGGTTTGTAAAATGATTGAATGCCTATGATTTTGAAAAGTTTATTTCTATTAGCAACCATGATTAATTTTGTACATCAGTTAAAAACTTTCTAGTCAACATTTTGCACTATAGTTTAAAATCAAAGCATAAATGTTTGCACTTTAAAATTAAGCTACTTCTTTTGCACATTATTATGTTAGGCATTATTTGTATTGAAAATGTACTTGTTACTTTCCTATTTAAGTTAAAGTGTTGGTATTTGTTCTGACCATTGAAATGCACTTTCTCTGTTCACAGATGTATGGTAGACTGAAAAGGCTAATAAAGTGTTTGTATAATCTGTTCAATTTATTTGCAGGTAAAACTAGTTCTGCAAATTTGTTGAATACATAAGAGCCATTTGCTGGTCCTTTGTACTTACTAATATTGTTTTCTTAAGTATTTAAAAAATATCGGTTGAATATCGGTATCGGCTACAAGAGGCAGGAAAATATCCGGTATCGGTATCGGTTGTAAAAAGTCAATATCGTGCATCGCTAATATTAATTTTACACTGTAAACCCTTGTGACTATATGCAGCTTTGCATGCATGGATGCATGTGATATGTCTGCAGCTGACCCCTGACCTCTGCCTTTTTAACTACCAAATAAATCCTTTAAAAGTTTTGCATTCGCCTTTAGATAAGCTAAATGCAAATGCAGGCAGATTACTTTTATTGCAACATCCTCACATAACTGCTTGATCAAACATGTAGAAACTTTGTCAAGTAGTTGACTGAGTGAGACGAGAAGATAAAAAAAAATAGTTCTGCCTTAAAGAACTCACTGCTTCATTCGTCAGATCAGAGTGAAAAATCGCCCTTTGTGGCCGGAGAAGGTTGATTGACACACCGGAGTGACGTTTGTTTTGCACTCTGACCCCTCCCTCTGACCAAACAGTTGTTGGGAAAACCCCCTTTCCACTTTTGATGTTCAGTACTAAACAGGGTTTAGAGCCTTTAATGGGTTTTGAACTCACATTTTCCCGGTCTTAAGCTACTGGCCCACCGGGCATGTGATGCGTACTTAAAAACACACTAAATGCAAATTCTTGAATGCACATTTAGTCCATGGTCTTCACACTGAAGCAGGGAGGAGCTTCTTCTTCTTTTTTGTTGTTTACTAGAACATCTCTGCCACCTACAGTTGGAAGAGGCTTAGTGTGAAATGTCAAAGTGTTGAAAATGTAGCCAGTCTTGCTCTGGAATTTTTCTTTCACAAAGTTCACCTGGTTTGGCTTTCAACACACGTTCAAAGCAAATGAGTTTTGTAAGTAGAGCCATTAAAAGGGTCCTAAAAACATGCGTAGCTATGCATGAACATGGGAGTCTTGAACATGGAAGCCTGAAACGCGTATTTACGTGCGTCTACATAGACTTTTCATTGGAAGTGGCCACTTGAACAAAGGCGTTGTGAACGTAGCTTCAGGGTGGACTCTAATAGGGCGGCAGTTGCTCAGGCATTTGAGCAGGTCGACCAATGATCAGAGGGTCGGCGGCTCGCTCCCCGCTCCCCACAGTCAACTGGTGTTGTGTCCTTGGGCAAGACACTTCACCCCCCCTCCCTCCAGTGTTTTGCTCTTCTAGTGTGTGAATGCATACGAATGTCCCTGTGATGGTCAGAGGCAGACTCACTGGCAGCCACGCCTCTGGCAGTCTCCCCCAGGGCAGCTGTGGCTACATCAGTAGCTTCCCATCACCAAGTATGAATGAGGATTGAATGAATAATAGATATTGTAAGCACTTTGAGTGTCTGGAAAAGATCAGATAAATCTAATTCATTATTATTATTATTATTACTACTCAGCCACTGACCTGCTGACATACTAGTGCAGACAACACTCAGTATGAAGTGTTGTTTGTGCCACTCTGCTTTCCTTACCGAGCTGTGTATCTGGATCTGATCTTCTGTCTCATGACTATGTTTGCCTGCTGCCTGCCTGCCCCTGTTCTTGTGACAACATCAGCATAAGGCAAACAGGTTTAACAGCACACCAAGAGGAAAGGACAATGTCTAATTACTTACAGTAGGTGAGTCATAGCTGAAAGGTAAGAGGCGGAGCTGAAACATGACAACTAAATCCAACTTTTAGTGTATTATAAATAGCTTGTGTCCCAACGTCACAAATACGATTGTTTTCCAGCTCCATTATTTTGTCTTCTCCTAATTCAAACTGATTTAAAATAAGTACTCTGAAATACAATTTTAAGATTATTTTCCTTTAATGATGTTCACTGGGCAACAACTTGTTTAATACTTTATGGTAAATAAAAATACATGTACTACTCCTACACGCACACACATATTTGTTTAGTTAATCTGCCCTTAAAGGAAACTAACCGCTCTTTCAGAGGATATTGATGTGAAGGGACTCGCAAACAGGCATTAGCTCACAACATAAGGTTCTAATGTACAAACCACATTTCCAGAACAGTTGGGTAATTGTTGCATTACACAATAAAAGCTTACGAGAAACAAAATTGTACAGTGTGTGACACGCCTCAGATTGCAGGGAACAGCGGGAAATCAGAGAGCTAAAATTGTGTTCATTGTAGTTTAGTGTTCTTTAAAATCTGCATTTACTTATTGTTTTTTATTATCGGATGGGTTATTTTTGAGCTATGGTAACAAATCAATTTCCTCGTTGTGGGATCAATCAAAGTTCTATTCATTTAATCATGGTAACTGAGGGAAGAGAGGGAAAATCTCTGAAAAGTTTCCAGTTGAGAGTTTTTTGTTTATCAGGGAGCTGATAAACTGCATCGCACAAACATGATGGTGCAGCAATTCCTGCCTTCGTAATGACATCAGATTAACTTAGACACATGTTCTGTATTAGATGAATCCATGTTTGGATTTTTTACTAAAGATGCAAAAGAGCACAACATCCACCCATGACTTGCATGTAAACAATGAACATAAGTTTGTTGCATTTTTTTTTTTGCTACATTTGCCACCATTAAAGGATGTATTCATCTGGAGAGGACACACATTCCAAGATTCCTGAATTATTAGTCAATGATGGAATCCCTGCTACATGGAGACTCTCCCAAGAACTGACGCCAGATGACAAGTAACTTAGGGTGTGATTCGCGGATGCACAAAAGCAAAAAAATCACAGCTTGAGCACATCCATGTTACACAAGATCATGGATAGTTCTGCCAAAAACACAAACACGCTGATCCATTCTGGTTCTTTCGTACAGCTTACATTCACATTTGGGTTTTGTTCCGTGCTTCATGCAGGAAGCCATCTGGCTGACATTTGCTGACCTCACCTTCTTCTTCTGTCTTCAACATTTAAACACTGTCTGCTCAAAAGCGTATGCTCTTAATGAGCAACAACGGCTCTTGCTCTGTTGGTGTGTGAACAACCTTTCCTTTTCCTCCATCCTGTTCTATAATGGGACTTCCTTTTGTTTGGACTTTAACGTAACAGAAGATCCTTACTTTTAAAACAACTATTTCCCAAGTATTTGGTACATTGTCCACAGGAAATAAATATACTTTTTTTAGTTATTTATTATTTATTAGTAAAAAGTACAACTGCTTATAATTGTGTGACTTGAAAATTCAAGAGAACAAATGTGTAAAAAAAAAATTACAGGCCATGGCTTAAGGTGAAAGATGTTTTTTTTTTTTTAATTAATTTTTTTTTTTTTTTAATGTAAGACAAGATCATTGTTTGACAAAAACTCCCAACTGTTTGGAAATATAAAACTACAATCCCACTAAGCATGAGTTGCACATTCAAGAATGCGCTGCGCTAGGCTTGGGGCGAACTGTCAAAGCGGTGCAAATCTAACAAATTGTGCTCTAGGCTTTTCCTTCACAGCTCTATTCTGATATATAAAAAAGAATTCTGGCCGGGCACGAACCGTGAATAATAGTTTCTCTTCCTTGATCAATTTTTCAGACGTCACAATAGAATCCGAGTCCCTGACTGGTCAGAGTTCACTCTGGTACAAGTTTCAGCATGTGTTCAACAGCCGTGCGTTCGGTACTTGGAGCCAAAAATGGTCATAGAAACTCGCATTAATACGAGTGTTTTGAATGCGGGAGCCCGAAATGCGCGTGTATGCATGTTTACATAGACTTTTCATTGAAAATGGCTGCTTGATTGCATGTTGCCGAGGGCGGTGTGAACTTAATTCTTTATTCTAACTTGATGCTTTAAGGGAGACTTGTCATTGCAGAGGCCTGTCAACTAATGGGCAAAGAAAAATGTCATTGCTTACTGATATTTTTAGTGGCTCTTTTAAAAAAAGTTTCTCCTAAAACATGGTGGTGGTAGTACAATAATGAGGAGCTTTAGTGTAAAAGGATTACTTGGCTGACTGGTCATTTTCAGAGGGACAGTCTTTGCTTTAGCTTACTTATTGGAAAAGTTTTTTAATTTATTTTTTTTTATACATAGATTGACAGTGCCCTTTGGATTCTAAAACCTACAATGGGTTCACAGCAAAGTCTTGATTCATCTGAAAAATAATTGAAAATTAGAATAAAAAACCCCTATTTTGATCCCTAAAAAAGTAAAGTAATTTAGTTCCTTTTCAGTGTTAGCCAAAGCCAAGACCCCTTAGAATCAGTGTCTTGGCACACTTAAGTGAGCAATTGCATAATTTAAAATTGCTAATAGCCTAAATGTTGGTCTTTGGAAAGACCAACACTTTTCTTTTTAGTTAAGGACAGTTGAATTCTTTCAGTTGAATAGCTAGGACCAGTTCCTTCAGTTCAAAGCCACAAGTTAAAAAAAAAGTTTCACCGAATCATATCATCCTTTTCCTGTATTGCAGTTTTGCTGTCTATTAATGCAATTCATCAACTGGACAGACAATTCTCGATTTACTTTCTATGTTCTGATGCTTTCTGACATGAAAATCTGCTCTAAGACAAAATGATTGTGGTACGAATATCAAATTTTGAGCCTTAAATTTAATGTTCACCGCCTTGGCCTTTTGGTCACCTTGGCCATGTCTATGTTGTATCCGGATATCAATTGTTTGTCTGGACATAATCTATAGGATCAAATTAGACTGAAGGACATGAAGGCAGGTTGCATCTTTGTTACCATAACAACCACCATCGCTGCCTGAGGGCAACCGTCTGCATGGCTGAAAAGAAGTTTGGCAATTAGAAAGCCCATTGCAACAACTGGAAACTAAAACTGGTGCACACTAACAGGCAACCCGACTTTAAAATTAAGAGCATTTTGAAAATTATACAAAAAGACACATTTTTATGAAACAGCTTGTGTCCCTCCGTGTCTGTCTTCCTCTTCCTGTTGTTTCTTTCTTATCTTTTGTTTGACTTCACATTGTCATTGTGTGTTGCCTGCAGTCTCCTCTGCAAACAGTTCCACTACACCCGCAGGACCAAGTGGAAAGACAGAAAAAAATGGTGAATACTTGTATATCACTTTTCTGCCTTTCTCAAAGACCCAAAGTGCTTCGCCCATTCACACTCACATTCACACACTGGCGCCATCAGAGGCAAAGTGGGGTTCAATGTTTTGCCCACATAGACGGGCAAGGCAGGAATCAAATCTACGATCATCCGATCAGGGGTCAACCCTCCTACTTCAACCCCACTGCCACCCTTATTCTTGAAACCAAGAATAATTTGGTTTCATTCAGATGCTGGACTAATAAACAGTTTAGATGAGTATCTGTGAAGTCATTCATTCATCCAGGATGGTCCCAAAGCAGAAAAAAAATTAAATCATCTGGACACTTTTTTTAAGTTAAATATATGTTAGCCTCCTTTTACAAGAGGGTTTTCTGCTATTCATACATATTCTTACTGAAAGGTAAGTACATAGTCAGTATTTTACAATAAAAGTTAAAATGTAACTGGTTTAAATTGCTTAGTTAATGGTTATCTTTTACATCTTTACTCTTGTATTCATTTTTGCATTAGTTCCTAGAACTCACATTCAGACGCAGATATAGAAGAACAGAACTGTACCCAAGAATCAAAGCTTCCGTTGAAAACTAAAATGTTACAGTAGTATTTAAAGTTGTCACGTAAATGATGTATCTTGTAAGAGTCATTAACTGGAGGAAAGCTACTCATGAGTCACAATTTGAACATGGCAAATATATTGAAAAATAATTATATTTCTCCTCTTGCATCTCTTCTTTGTCTAAATTAGCTGTTGTGGGTGATCTCTAACTACAACAGCAAATATCTGTGTTATAAAAAGACGCTCAGAAGAGCTTAAGTCTTTCTCTTGTTTAGTAACTTTTTAATTTTTGACTTGCTCCTAATCCTTTCAGTTGTGACCTGAATCACCAATATGGAACTATTTGGTATAAATGGCACTCACTGTGTTTGGAGGAGATAAAAAGCAGAGTTTCAACCCAAGAACAACACGCTCACTGTGAAGTATGGGAGTGGAAACATCATGGTTTGGGGCTGCTTTCCTAGAATAGCGACTGTGAGAGAGGTTTTGGGTTATAATGCACTTTGTGATTGCCACCCCTCTCAACCAGGGAGTGCCGGTCGGAGCCCTACTACAGAGCCTAGATGAGGCTGCTGCAGTTAGCAGGTTAGTTGATGTGTGAACGGTGAGACTTAAATGATGGAGACAGGAGGATGTCTTGAATAACTGTAATCCCCACTTCAGGCTTTTGATGGTATTCATCAATTGGGATGAGGTAAAGATGTTTGTATGCATGGTTATGCACAGAGCAGAGCACAGCCTGATTCTTTACTGTCTAATAAACAGAACTTAAACCTAAAGCACACATATTAGTAACTGCTGAGTCTTTTGTACAGTGACTGATCTGTATTTAGCAAACGATGAATGGAGTCATGTATGGTGAGATGTTGGCAAAATCTTGTTCCATCTATGAGGGCCTTGAGAAAAAAAAAACATGGCTAGATCTCCCAAACACAAAGTATTAGCTATGTAAAAAAGTATTTCAAGGTTCTGGAGTGTCCTAGCCAGTCTCTGGACCTCAATCCAATAAAGAGTCTGTGGAAAGAGTTGAATGTCTGCGTTGCCCAGCACGATCCCTAAAACATCATAGCTCTTGAGAAGATCTGCATGGAAAAATGGACCAAAATAGCAACTATACTGCAAATTTACTGGAAACATTTGAACTCTGTCACTGACAACTACGGTTACATTGCAAATAATTTCACTAATCAATTTTCAAATGGTTGGCACTTCAGTTAATTAATATGGAATATCCATCCATGCGTCACCACCAAATCAGAGTCTCTGATTAGTCAAAGTTTGACCTAATTGAACTGGCAATGCCCATCCAATGGCCATGAACTTTGTACGTAGAGCCTGAAAATTGTTGTAGAAACTTGTGTAGCATGAACGCAGAAGCCCAAATCTTGTGCTTATGTGCGGACATGTGTTTTCATAGACCTTTCATTGGAAGTAGCAGCTTGAACATGTGTTGCTGAGTGTGGTGTGGATGTCGCTTCAGGATTTCCCCCCAGAAGATTCAATTTTATTCAGTTAGACAGCTGAAGTGCACCTATGAACAACATTACACAAGCTGACAGTTTGACTTCACGTGCAAAATAAGTTGGAGTAAGCCGATGTTGGTTTTGTATCTGAGCAACAAATGAAATTCAGCTTCAATCAGTTTGGTTTTGACCCGGGGTTCTGGTTTTTGTCTGGTTGAATACAAATACAAATTGGTAACTAAAATAGTTTGACATTAAAAATATGAAATCTTTATCAGAAAGACATACATTTGTATGATTTTAAACAATTAAATCACAGTTTTGTTAAATTTTATGTGTATTTACTATAGTATTTGTTTTGTCAATGACATTCCTGTACTTTAGCTCAGTGAACAACAGATGTAACCTCGGACCGACCTTGATCCTGAGCAATTCACAACTGCGTTCTTCATTCAGAGAACCCTAGCCTCCTCTGCCTCTCTGTCAATCACACCTCTCAGCCGCTGTGTTTGGCTCGTCCTTTCCCATCTTCAGCCAATAGGAGGCAGCTGGGGGCGGGCACTGAATCAGGTTGGTGGGGAGGGCATACCAAGGCTTTTACAACTCATTCCTCAGCGAGAAGCAGAAGCGGCCGGTTTGAGGACGCCTATAGAAAGCGCGCGAGCCTGCCGCACCCCGCGCGCTCCTCCTGTGCGGACTGATACAGGTCACAGCCACTCTGAACACCGGAAGCGTAAAGAAGTCCCAGCTCAGGTGAAGGAGGAGGACTTTGCTGCGACTTTCTTTTTTGAACAACCTTTTCTTTTTGCCTTTTAAGAAAAGGAAAACTTTGAGTGAATCTCCATAGAGGATTCACAGAAGAAGTGCCGTGCTGTTCTTTTTAATTTTCTGGTCTTGCTGTTAGTCTTTGCTCTGAAAGGGGCTCAGGTGTGAAAGTTGCACCGGATATTTGCCTTCGTTCCTCTGAACAGGCTCTAAGGTGAGTTTGAACTTTCTCTCCAATTCTTACAAAGTGTACCTTAAATAATTTGATCGACTTTCAACTTTTTTTTGTCAATGTCACTAAGGGTCAACTTACCTGATGCAGTTTTTTGTCCCACTCAGTTAAAAGTGCAACAAAATATTCAAAAAGTTTATTTTTGAACAAAATCAGCACTTTTTGGCCCCTATTTCTTTATCATAGGAACGACTAGTCAGCAGATCTTGTTTTTTGTTGTTGGTTTTTTTGTTTGTCATGTTTACCCATCAGTCATTGTGGCATTATACTCAGCATGCACCCACAGACATAGTTCCTCTGATGATCCTCAGTATAAAACTGACACTGAAACTGCCACAGCTCATCTTCCCAACAGCTTTCAGATCCACAATGTGAGGTCGCATGGATTTTGCTCAAAGGCGGAGGGAAATCAGTCAGGTTAACATGAGCATCCTAATGAAAATCCTGGCGCAGAAGAAAATGCATGCATTAGGTCTTCAAGCCTGAACATGATCAACTGTCAGAATTCTTTTTTTTTTTTTTTTTTTTGTTTTTTTTTTCTGGAGGCAGTGTTTCATGCTTATTGATTTATTTAAGTCCATGTGACTAAAACTTGCAAGAAAAATCAAAGCACAAAACATGGTTGTGGCTCCCAGGAGACCAAATGAAATCCTTTCTAGTGATCCTGTGTGTTTTGAGCACAAATTGTTGCAGTGAAAGAGCAACAGTCAAAGAGCGTTGCTGTCTTCTTTTCTTGTTTAAAAAAAAAACCCCCAAAACTTGTGGCCCAGAAACCAGAACCCTTCCTTTGTGGAATGGATGACAGGCAGTTATGCAGATGACTTCCTGTCAGTTTCATTTGCCTCATAGAAACATTCTCACCAGCTTTGCAGTTCTTTTTCGGCGGTGAGGAGCTGCTTTCTGAAGGAAAGTTTGTCCTGCTCCACGCTGGAGAGTGGAGGAGGAGAGAGAGGAGAGCTGGGTGTGGTTCCTCTGGTAATGACTACTTTGCATTCAAACTGGTGTTTACTGATTCAATTCACTCACAAATGCAATGCAGATTTGAGATGCATGACAAAGCTCAGACATCCGCTCAGATTGAGTTTGGAGCGAGGCGTTTGCGTAAAGTTTGAGCAGATTATATTTTTTCTGTTGTTTTTTTTAGAAATGCTTTAAAGATCACTCAAAGGAAATCGTGTTTTTGACATGTTCATGTGGTATTTTTCGCATAAAGGAGGACGTGTATAAAGAAAATTAAGCTTAAAATTACATTTGAGGATTTCTTAATTAGAATTGTTGTGATTCAGGTTTGCATGGAAAAATGCCATTTGAAAAAGATTGTACTTGTGTCGTAGAAAATATGCTAAGCGAGCCCCAAGCTGCCTGCTCCGCTCCATTCTGATGAATCCACTTGTAGACGAATAGGTCCATGAACGTCCACTAAACTGCCACTACACGATACTTGCATGCTCGCCATCTCCAGTTGGAAGAGGCTTGGTGCGAAATGCCGAAGTGGTGCAAATGTCAGGAATCTTGCTTCAGGCTTTTTCTTTCACAGCTCTATTCCAATAAACGAATGACTTGGTGTCATAGAATTCTGGACGGACATAAATTGCAATTATTAATTTCTCTTCCATGATTCATTTTCAAACGGTTGAATCAAAAAGGACATTTCCCATACATCACTTCCAAATCCCAGTTGGTCAAAGTTCCACTCACTTTAACTTTCAACTGTTTTGTTCATAGAGACCAAAAACAGTCCTAGATATTTGTGTGACTACACTTGAACAGGAGAGTTTTGACATGGAAGCCTGAAACGTGCATAGCCGTGCATTTCCATAGACTTTTCATAGAAGGTGGTCATGTTGCAGATGGTGGAGTGAACACAGCTTAAGACTGGGTAGTTCCAGTATTGCTTGCCAGTTTTGTTACGCTGCTAATGTTAGCTTGGGGATGTGAGGGGCTGTAAGCTAGCAGAAGAGCTTGTAACAAGATGGATGACGGGAGGTGGGGGTGGGCTTACTCTATGGCAGCAGTTCTTCCCACAACTCGGAGGTGAATTTCTAATGAACAAATGCCGCCTTGCAGAAACTATGATCTAAAAACAAAAAGGACAAGGGTTTTTGATAAAAACAGCATAATTATAATGAAAAGACAACTGGGAAATGCTTTGAAAATAGATCAAAAGCTGATAGGAGTGGGACTTTAAATCATCTGGGAAAACAGTGGGAATTGGGATGTGAAGTGTGGGAACGTCTAATGGAAGAAGGAGGATTTGCCCCGGAGACGTCCTCCTTCTTTTATGTTGGGTTAGCTTATATTGTTTTAATTAACAAATAAAGCCTCCATACAAATGTCCTATTTTGTCATGGAAATCCATCGGTTAGAGAAAAGTGTTTCTTTGCACATTGCAGCCGTACATGGGTTGGGATAGATCCATTTCAGTTTTCTTTAACCGGGAAGATGGCATTATAACACACAAAAGAATGTGACATCTGAGAGGACGCACGCAGACCCCACGAATAAAGAAAACCCCTAAGGACAATGTCCCAGCATTGGGAAGATTTTCTCAACACAACAAAAAACGACACCTATATTCTAAGTGTTGGGCCCAAACTATCGCTGTTTCATATACTACATTTACTTTTATTTTACGGAGTGCTTTTTTTCCCCAATCTCAACGTTGAGATTGTTATCAATGTGCTTTTCCTCTATCAACCAGGTGTAAGGTTACAGCATCCATCTTTAGCTAAGGACAGACTTCTCCTCGGCAGCTGTTTACACTGGTAATATGGTGTCCCTGACATGACGGCGAGGAGCTCAGCTTGTTCCAAGAGTCAGTTTACTTTCAGCTGTAAACATTGTCGGCGCAGCACGAAGAAGATATACACCGAGATTTCAGAGCTTGTCAGGTTCTTTAAGCTGTTCTTTTCTGGCTGTGTTATGGGGACTTCCTCTGAGTGGACTTGGTTCTCAAATGTTTACAGGTTTGGGGCCACAAATGTTTTTTATGTTTTTGTTTTTTCTTCTTCTTCTGAGTATGGTAAACTGCAGTGGAGCTTCCCAGAGCTGAAAGACGAGGCAAGCAAAGCAACGGTGGAAACGATGGGCGGTACTTTTGGTTTCAGTCTTGTACAAAATGGTTTGCGGGGTTTAAAGGCTACTTCGCCACAACGTGTAACCAGCAACTGACAGGAACTGAAATGATTTTTTTTAGGATTACCATTTGGTTCATGTGTCATCCTGTGCAGCACGAGATAGCGTGTAGAAACTATTTGAAATATGTCTCTAACAGTTTCTTTAAAACAAATTCTCAGTGATACGAGCTGTTAGGTGCGGGGCGGCCGTGGTGCAGCGGTAGAGCGGTCGACTCATGATCGTAAGATTGCAGGTTCGATTCCCGCCTTGCACGCCCATACGTCGAAGTGTCCTTGGGCAAGACACTGAACCCCACCTTGCCTCTGGTGGGAGGTTGGCGCCAGTGTTCGGCAGCGGAGCCACCACCAGCGTGTGAATGTGTGTGTGCATGGGTGGATGGGACTGTGACTGTAAAGCGCTTTGGGCCTTCGTAAGAAGGTAGAAAGCGCTATATAAGTATACGCCATTTACCATTTAGGTTTTTTTTTTACTTAAAACATAAGCAGAGCATCACTGCCAAAATAGAGAACACATTTAGTGGGGGAATTAACAGATGATGGGCAGCCCCTAGGGGCAGGCTTACTACTGCCGCGCTCCAGAAACTGTGTCCTAAAGTTTTGGTATTTGGCCTAAAACAGCATAATCACAGTTAAAAGACCACTGGGAATGCTTTTACAAAAGATCAAAAGATGATTGAAGTGTGAATGTTATTAAGAAGCACCTTTCTGACAATTCAGCATTATGGTCTGTGTTGGAAATAAAATGGTTCTACATGGAGCAGCATGGACAAATAGATTGTAGACAGCTGAGCTTCTGTTTGTGAAAACAAACTGCATCCACTGCTGACTGGTATAAATGTCCTTTTTATTTAAAAAAAAACTCATCTTGACACCCTAAAGCAGAAGCAACAGCCATACTCTGAAACACAAAGTTTAATTTAAGCTTTAGGCCTTTTTTTGGTAAATGTTTGAATTCCAGTAAGATCTTTAGCTATAAATGACAATACGATAATGTCTCTTTTGATCATCCTAAAGAGTACGTAGAGTCAAATTTTATTGTTTTCCGCTGTACCTCCATAAGAGACAAATAGCTCGATTTGACACTCTGAAAATGTGCGGTGCTGTCTTGTGGTCTTGGACTCAGGAAGTTGCTGATTTAAATTCACCACACTTCCTTTGCAGCTGCTTTGCCTGTCTGCAGATTGGAGGAATGGGCCAGATTAGAAAGGGCTGTATTGCTTAAATGTAATTTCTTGTCATACTTTCTGTCGTCTGAAAAACGTTTTAGTCTTTTCTAAGCTTTATTTTGTAGGAAATATTCTTTACTCAAACAACAATTTAAAAAAAGAAGAGCTGGAGGTCTCTCTATTGCTGTTTTTGTCCTGAGCTTTGTTACGTCTCCAACAGTATAATCATAAATGTCAAGATAAGGGCTGCAATGATCCCTTCTGCAAATAGATGTCAACTTTTCCTCAATACCTTTTAGAGAAAGACCCTCTTTTCCTACAGGTTTTTTGAAACTACAGTGTAAGTTTAGACTTTTCCATCTTTATCAAAACCTGTGTCAGGGTTTCCTGCACACATAGAAGCCAAAACTGCACTTTGCTTCCACTTTGTAAGGACTTTAAGGTTTCTTTTTTTCTTGTTCTCTTGGATGTTGTGTAACTTTTTTCTACAATAGTTTCTCTCCAGATCTAACCACCTTCTTTCTATTTGTCTTTATTTTTCTGTCCATGGGTTACATTTTTTCACACTTCAACATTTGTTTTTCTTTTGTTTTTCTTTTCTCTCACCCTATCTATGGGGAGAGAGTAACCAAGGTTCCCTCCCTGCGCCTCCATGAGTGTGCGCGTGCTCCACTTGTGCGTGTTTGGATTGAGATTGATTTACAAAGCGGGGTTGTGTAATTGTGAGGTGTGTCTGCAGCTGGGAGCAGCCCTGCCTGCGTGCATTGTTGAGGCGGTTGGACTTGGAGCCGTCTGTCGCTGTGCTGATCTGGCATTTACGTGTAAAAACGTTCAAGGCAGGAACCTCTGCAAGCTTAGTGTAAATGGAAGGTTCTCATCTGTAAAAGTTAGTCTCGCTTTAAAATTGTTTTCTTTTGTTCTACATTCTAAACTCTGTCATGCCATATGTGTAATGTTGATTATCTTGATAATCGTAAAAGTCCTGCCAAAACTCGTCGGGCTGGATTCTACAAAAAAAACTGTCATCCATTGCACAAGAATAGAAGTTGGTGCATAAAAGATTTTAAAATGTTTTGTTTTATCCTCAGATTTATACGTGAGCTGCAAGTTTTTTTTTCCTTATTGAGTATTCATTTAGTTCAATTCAATTCAATTCAATTTTATTTGTATAGCCCAAAATCACAACAACAGTCGTCTCGATGGGCTTTGAAGTAAAACATGAACTCAAAAGGATCATGAATACAAAGAGTCAATAGGAAAATACTAAAATAAACTAACAAACTTACTAAGCTATACTGGCATCCCTGCCCTTAGACCCCCCTTCGCGGTAAGGAAAAACTCCTAAAAAACCGGATTCCGGAAAAAAATGAAGAAACCTCAGGGGTGCCCACATGAAGGAGAGATCCACTAGTCAAAGCATCATATTTTACATGCATATTTATGTAAACATACCTGATTTTTTTTGTTCCTTCCTAGCGATAAAGCCCAGTAAAGTGGGGCATGGTGGTTATTTTACTGTTTAAAATGACTCCTTGTACAGACATTTGGTCATTCAGGAAGAGTGTTCACTCTAAAAGTTTTCATCTTTACTAGTGTTTGTGTTTTCTGTTTGGTGAGCTTTCACACTCTCCTCAATTCTAAATTAGAATCAAACCAAAGGAGCACAAACCAAAAAACTAAATATGGCAGTCATTAAAAGTTATTAAAAGTTTGAAAATGTGTTTTCCAAAACATGGAGTTGGAAGATAAGGGCTGTACACTTAGAAAATCTGATATTAATTCACCAAATCCTTTGATCAATTTTTAAAAATGAATTCTGTATTTTTTGGGGAGAAACAGCATTTACTAGATTGTATTAAATTCATTTTATATTGAAGGTTCCATCTTTGTTTAACTTACTAGTTTAGTTAAATGTTCTCATTACCAAACAGAAATGTTTTTGAAATATAAATTTCACAAATAAATCAACTTCTGATTGTGTTACATAGATATTGAAGTATATTAATGTTTATGATTAAATTCCTAGTTGGGCAGTGACATCTGAAATGGAAGGCAAAGAGGCTCATTATGAGCAGGTCTGAGTTTGTTTGGGGGAAAAGTGAATAGCTGTTGGAAGTGCATGCCTTGAACAGGCAAGTTTGTTGTGTAAAATCAAATTAAGCCACACCAAGGTGTACAATTGTCCATCATTTCCATCCTTTCTTTTTTAACTCATGCCATTTATTGGATCACAGCATAAATTCAGTGATCCTGAAGTGGCCCACAAGTAGTGGGTTGCTGGAGCCTATCCCAACCACTATTCGCTTCCAGCCACACCCTTACAGGGCGCTCACACTTGGGGAAAATTTAGAGTCACAAATTAACCTGTAAGGACTTGTTTTGGACTGTGAGAGGAAGCCAGAAAAATAAAGTTGAATTCAAATCCAAAGCCAAAGTTTTCTGTATATCTCCTATTTGTAATGACAATAGAAAATCCACTTGTTGCAGTTTGATGTTCAGTTTTCTCTTTTTATTGGCAGACAATATTGCATAAGAGTACCAGCCTTGAGTTCATTATCTTTCTTTATCAGCTCAAGTTTTCGTGTTTCTTGCACTGGTAATGACTTGGTTAATGGCAGCATGACACATCTTCAGTTGGAGTCCACTTTTATTTTTTTTTTAGCACAGACTTGCAGGAGGGCAACGACTTCTTGCAGCCAACACTTAATGCTTCAGGGCAGATAAAAAAGCCCCTCCTCATTAAAAACGCTCTCTCTGCCAGGTATACAATATTGGCAGTGCTTCCATCTGCTGGCTGAATTTGTGATGAAATGCTTTAGAAGCACCCACCATGATCCTCACAGATATGCTAACTTTGTGCTGTTTTCTTCTAGCTTCACTGAGCTTGGAGAGATTTTGCGTGACACGGGTTTTTGGGCTAAAAGTGGCATAATCGTAGTTAAAGACCCAACAGGAACGCTTTTGAAATCGATCAAAAGATGATCGGAGTGGGTCTTTAACTTACTGGTGCTGTCATTTAAAAATCTGACTTAATATTGCTTCATAGTTTTGCTTCTCCTATAAATAGTCGGACAATTTTCTCTTCATTGTTTGACTCAGATATAATAAATAAAAGAAATGACTCTTGGCTGAAAGCTAAATTCTAACCATTTTCCAAGTATTAACTGACATAAGTAAGAAATGAAAGAAAGAAAAGTTGTGTTGAATTTAAACTCTAAAAATGTGAAAAGGTCAAATTTAAGATGTTTTGTTTATTAGCCTGTTTGTGGTTCTGTTATATCTGAAAATGTACATCTGTTATACTATACTTTAAATTGAAAAGGCTGACATTTTCCTCACCTTTTCCCCCCCTGTTTTTGTCAATGGAATGTCCTTGCTCATCTCTACATTTCAGGGGGGATTCCCAAAGATACGAGTGTGTCTGAGAAACGTTTGACATTTGTAACGACACAATCTTTGTCATTGAAAATTTTGTGGAAAATCTAGAATCATACTATTTCACTAAGGAAAAAAACTAGTTCCATGACTGTCATGACTGGAATAAAGATGTAAATGAATGTTACACATAAGTTGGTTCATGTCTTATTGTGCCTTTTATTCATTGGTTTGACTGAAAATGCAGGAAAATCTTTTTTTTTTTTAACACTTTATTATTTCTTTTGCAGACTGAAAACGTGGATGCGCAGCTGCAGATGGCTACTGCAGAACAACCTACAGTCCTGATCTGTTGACGTGATGAGGTGCATGTTTCTGCTCCGTCAAAGAGGGCCAGTCTCCGTGCCACCCTAGTCTTGCCCTGCTGCCCCAAAGCTTCCATCTTCTCTGTCCTCTTCTGCTCTTCGTTGATCCAGCAGCCACCAGAGACATTAGCTTAATGAACCAAACAATGGAGGTGTGCGCCGCAAACCGCACTGTCAAATTTTACTATGAACATAGTGGCAAGAACATTAGTGACCACTGGCGCAAACGTGACTATGTGGTTGTTACCCTGGGCATGACTGTTTGCATCATTGTTATCCTTTCCAACCTACTGGTTATGGGAGCCATCTTTAAAAACCGCCGTTTTCATTTTCCCATCTACTACCTGCTGGCAAATCTGGCTTTGGCTGACTTTTTTTCAGGTAACTATGCACTTTATTTGCTTTTCTTATGATGTGTGAGACATTCCTCTGTGAGACAGAGGAATGTGTTGGCTACCATTAAACTGACTAGTTTGCAATTGACTTTTCTAAAAAAGTTCATTACACGATAAATTCTGCTAAACATTTAAAAGGAGAAGTGGTTTGATGAAGCGGTTAATGTCATCGCGAGGAAAGACATTTGCTGAAAGCTAGTTTTTGTTGTGTATGAAAAGCTGTAATCTGATTACTGCGGTAACCAGAATCATATTGATTAAGGCTAAGTTAGTGTGAGTGTGTCATTACCCATAGAATATGACCTGATTCCAATTCCAACAAAATAAGCCAGAAATTGTCAGTAAGCAATGATTGGTCTGACTCTACATATTTATGGCAACCCCTCTCGCCAATCAGGAGTGAGCATGTTAGAAGGCCACACCGATTCAATGAAACGGGGCTCGGGAGAATGTCAAACACTGAATAAATTCGCCTGCCTTTATTTAAGCATGTAATTGGTCAGTTTAAAACTTGAATAACTTACGCTACAGAAAATATATTGTGAAAAAATTAATTAAAATAATTAGGATGATCAAGAACATGTCAAAGATATTAGAGCAAGAATGGTTATCCTGACATGTATAGGCTGTATGTATATATATATATATGTATGTATGAGAGTACTAGCCATGTATTTCTCAATAAAAATCCATGGAATTCTGGCTTTTAGGGACATGCAGGTACTTCCTGTTTGGAATGCAACAGAGGAGGGGTCACTCAGTCCAGTTCTCTTATACAGTTAATTATGTAAACACATCACGTCAAAGAACCATTGCAAACTTTGCATTAGAATCTTATCCAGCTCCTTGTGTTGCTGATGAGGTAAGGCATTACATAAATATTACTGAGGTCAAACTCTTCAGCTTCATATCAAAATGCTAGACTAGATTTTTGCTTTTAGACAACCCTACAAATCAATTTTTTTTGCTTCAGTTAGTCTGATCTTTAAAACTTTAACAACAGGTCAGTTTTTACGAGACTGAATTGGTCAAACTGAGGGGTTAGTTTAGCCTTGTCCGAACCAAACACACAAATGTTTATATTAAAGATAGTAGACATTTAAAGAAGTCGGATGTTTCCTTTTTGCGGTCTCTGTAAGGAAAATAATGTTTTTTAATTTCTTAGTTCACACTTCCTGCTGGTAAAGTTTTGAAAATCAAAATACAAGTTAGAGTTCTTTCATTGGTTGTCTTTTCACTGTTTTTAAATATTTTTTTTAATTCATGCTTTTTTTTTGCTCTAGGCCTGATATGAGCAAATTTTCATTTAAGAAAACAAAAATTATAGTGTGTTCATACCCATACATGAGGCAAACATTTTCTATTGAAATTCTCCTCAGGTATCTCATACCTCCACTTGATGTTTCACACCGGCCCCTGGACCATTAAGCTGTCCATTCAGCAGTGGTTCGTGCGGCAGGGGTTGATTGACACCAGCCTCACAGCCTCTGTCCTCAACCTTCTGGCGGTGGCTGTGGAGCGCCACCAAACCATCTTTAAAATGCAGCTGCACAGTGAAATGAGCACCCGTCGGATTTTTGTCATCATAGTCTTCATCTGGTTAGTGGCCATCATCCTGGGCCTGATTCCTTCAATGGGCTGGCACTGCCTGTGCCACTTAGAAGAGTGCTCTACCATGGCGCCGATGTACAGCCGCAGCTACCTAGTGTTCTGGGCCATTCTCAACTTGCTGACCTTCTCCATAATGGTGGTGACCTACATCCGGATCTTTCTCTATGTGAGGCACAAGAGCAAGCAGATGTTGCAGCACACAAGCGAAGGCCGTCACAGAGAGACTGTGGTTAGTCTGATGAAGACCGTCTCCATGATCTTAGGTGAGGAAGCACACACAGCACCATTCACGACCAATTTTTACATAATGTTTTGGTGAGGGAGGAGTTTGTTGGTCCACCAACGCTTTCAGTGAACACCTCCAATATTATGAAAACAAATGCTCTTACAAAGAACTGGGGATGAGGAGCCATGCAGGGAAGGCATGTGTAGCTGAGGTCAATCAAGTTTCACTTTGCATGTTTTCACAAATGTTCTGACGCTAAATCTGCACAACGCTTTCCTGTAGCGGACAGAATGAGGAACAAGAGTGAAGGAATGACATGCAGGAAAAGTTTGTGCTGGCCAAAAGTCAAAATGGTCAACTTGATCTCTGGCTGTGCAGCTGCTGCTTGCAGATCCTCTTATCTCAGGACATTCCTTCAGTTCCAGTTCGTCAAGAGCTCTTGCTTTACAGCAGACAAAAAACAAACAAACAAAAGTTGTAGTTTTATTCATGCACTAATTAAAAGTCTTGGCATCTACTGAGAGAAAAGATTCGTTTTTTTTAGTGGCACACACACCCTTATCTTGTTTGAACTCCAACCCAGACTTGCAAAGCCTGTAGCTATAGGGACACCTTCTATACACAGATCCCCTGAAGTCGAGCAACAAGGATTTCTACTAGTTTGAAGCTTCTTGGAAATAGAAAAGGGTCGGTGGCAGGCCAATTTCCAAATGACAACTAGGTTACCAGCTCCGAATGAACATCTGCCAATCCATTTGGTGCGTTAAAATGAAAATATTACCAGCCAGTTTAGTTAAGAAAAGCGTCATCCTTTTTATTTTGCTCAAAGTCGCATTCTGGATTAGAGCAAAAGCACTACAGTTCCCACATCATTGAAGCAAAAATGGCCCAGTTGTTGAGTGGTGGGAGGGGGGAAAAGTGCTAACAATGAAGACCGAAATATATTATTTGATAGATTAAGTACGTAAAGGAGATGTTTAAAGCTGTAAAACCTCCTCACACCAGACATTGTGCACTTTTATTAAACACACATGAACATTTTCACACTTTTCTCTCGTTTAAACTCTGAAAGTTGAAGTCTTTGTAGAAAAATAAGTCCAGTTTTGTAGAATAAAACCAAAGATCTGTTCACGATGTCAGATTTATGTTACTCTGGCCAGCTGAATGCATTCTGTACAAGAGCACAGAGATTGATTGATTGATTGATTGATTGACCAGGTCTACAACCAATCAGGATGCAGAACACAGCGCACTGTGTATATTAAAAATAAAAAAAAACAACATGCAAAAACATCCCTGAAATTTGGGTTTTAGGCAGAGAGCGAGCCACAAAAGAACTGAAAGATCCTGAAGTGGCCCAGATTCCGAAGGTCTGAAAGTCCTACCTCTGCAAGCTCTGTATGTGTCAAAGAAAAGTTGATATGAATGAATATTTCATATGGAGAAACTTGTCTGTTTAACTTGGACGTCTTTTTGTTTTTTGGGTTTTCTCTAAAATTTTGCTAAATGAAATTATTGTTTAATATTTTAAACAAATATGTAAACAAAAATGAAAATAGATACTAAATATCACTAAGGTATTTGACAGACTAAGACAGTTTTCTTTCCTTATTTGTTTCTTTCTTGGTCTGGTAAAAAACCAGTAAAATGACACAGACCCTCTCTTTGAACAATTGCAGGCACAGTGCTACCATGTTGTGGTCTTGACTTTACCTGGTCTGTTTTTCCTTCATTTCATCTCAGATTTGCTTTTGTAACTGAGATTATTGTCTGGTTACTTTTTTGTTGGTCTCCACGTTAGCCTTGTATGGATGTGTTGATGATTCTGCGGTTTGTTTTGATCTGACTTAGCAAATCTTACTGTGATACGTTTTAGAGAGGTTTTCTCCTCCAAGTATTGTTGTTTACTCACATAGCATGTACATGTGTGGACTTGAACAACTGACATTCTGCATAAAGGCTTGTAAATTCAAAGAAAAAAGCTTTCAGACATTTTTCTAGCTGCATTTACTTGTTCTGGAAAAAAGTTACCATTTGTTGGATCTTTCTGAACATGTTTATTTGTAAATGAATCTTCCAACTGGGAACTGATAAAAAGAAAAACTAAATGGTGCATTAGTTTTATCAAGACACTTTTAATGTGAATATTAATTTGAGTGTTATCAGACCACAATATTATTGCACCAGCTCTAATACCTATGAACTTATATGTTGTGTCCACGTTTTCTGTTTTTATAGCTAGACATGTCCTAAAGTCCCTTTGTGTGCTTTGGTGGAAACGACCTCCCCTAAGATAGTTAGTCAATGTACTGACAAGGTTGCCTATGCTACCAGCAGTTTCTCTGCAGAAGGCCAACAAGCACAGTCATGTTCTGGTGTTCATAAACAAGAAAGGGCGGGTTGTAACTGAATCCTTTAAAATGTGTTTGTGAAGGAAGACTGAAGAGGTGCATATTTGTGCAATTAAACATCTCCATGATGGGAAGGCACAGCCTTTTCTTCTTACCGCCCTCATGGCTTTACTCGGCTCTGTTTGCCAGCTCTAGATCATGCACTTTTTGCATAGGTTTCAGCTAATTTCTAAAAAGGTTACTGAGCTTTGTCCCGTCGCTCAGCAGCCAGGATCCAGCTGCTTGGCTTGTGAGGGAGGCGATGAAAAAACCAGAGCGCGTCCTGACAAGCGGCTGCATATCTGATCTGTTACTCAGACACCTTTATGAGACCGTAGAGGGTGTGAGGGGATGCAACCCCATCTTTTCTAGCCTGAAGTGAGGCTCTTTTCTCCCCAAAAGCAATATTTGGTAGATGAAGACTTAACTTTGAGGTGAAGCATACATTCGAATTGCCCTCAGATATCACGTGGGCAGGTGTTTAACTATTCCTGTTTGCAGTTTTTGGTGCACACATAAGGTCCTGCAAGCATGTGCACACATTCCTGAGCTGCGTAATAGTGTATTGTGACAACGAAACCTGACTATTCACCCCCACACACATGCACGCCGTGTATCTCAGTGTCTATCCACTGTATCTGTCTACAAAGGAATTTATGGCATGACCCCCCCCCACTTCCTAACATTTTTATGCAATGCTGTTCATTATCTTTCCTCAGTTTGTCTCTGGCTTATCATCTTTAACTTGTCGAGTTCTTGTGTTGTTTAAGAACCCCCCCCCCTAAAAAAACCTTTCTCCTGTTTCCCTCCTCAGGATTTTTTGTGATCTGCTGGACACCCGGCCTCGTGGTGCTGCTGCTGGATGGCCTGGACTGCGAGAAGTGCAACGTGCTCCGCTACGAGAAATACTGCCTGGTTCTAGCTGAGTGCAACTCCTTCGTCAACGCCATCATCTACTCCTTCAGGGACAAAGACATGAGGAAAACCTTCAAGGAGATCCTGTGCTGCATGTCCAATCGAGACGGCAATCACGGCGGCACCTCCGAGGTTTACTTTAACAACACAGAGCATGAGGTACTGTCTGAGAGCAATGGCGTAGTTGGGAGCAGACGGAAGCTAAACAACCACTTCCACTAAGTATCATTTCACTGAAATCAAACTGATGGGACAGGATATGAAAACTAATGAGGTGGTTTCACAACTTCTGTACAGGCAGCTCGACTTTTCTAATTGCGTTCCCACCACAGTGTCAGATGTGTGAACATTTATTCTATCTATCTATATACCCAGGCTGTGTCCCACCAAAGTGGGGTAGCCTAGACAGGGCACACATTCTTAACTCCCTCCTTCTACCCCCCAAACCCTCCTCCTTCAGTATGTGTGTGTGCACGCGCACATGTGTGTGTGTGTGGGTGGTCTAAGGCCTGGTCTAAGACACACCACACTGCACCAGGGTCAGCTTCACAGCCCAGTGCTGGCACCTCCACAGCAGGGCCTCAGCCAAGGCTGGTTTCCCCTTGCCGCTTCATCCCAAGACCAGAACTCTACCACACCCATCCATTCATTCATACACAAACTCTCTCCACCCATCCCTGTCCTGAGCAGCCTCTCTCCCCTGCACCACAGTCATCCCTCTTGCATTTCGCTCTTTTTACACCCTCTGTCCATCCCATTCGCGGTCTTCCTCTCAATCTCACTCCACTCACATCAGATTCATATACCTTTTTCACCAATCGCTCCCTTTCCATTCTTTCAACATGTCCAAACCATCCCAGTGCCTTTTGCTCTGCTCTATAGGCCAACTCTCGCATCACACCAGTTCTCTCTCGTATAACTTCATTTCTCACACGATCCATACGCGTCACACCACACATACTCCTCAAACATCTCATCTCAACTACATTCAGCTTCCTCTTTTCCACCACTTTCAGACTCCATTTCAGCCCCATATATCTCTGCGGGCACCACCACACCCTCATACAATCTCCTTTTCACATCCTTTCCCAGTGACCTACATTCAAACACTCTTCATTCCCCCCCATATCTTTCGTACTCCATTCATTCTATACCTCTCCCTCTATTCCACCATCCACACAGACATACGACCCCAAATACTGAAAACACTCTACCTCTTCCAACAACTCCCCATTTAATGCCACATTCAATCTGCATTCACCCTTTAACCTCGTACACCTCATCACCTTACTCTTTTCCACATTTGCTCTCAACTTCCTTCTGTCGCACACCCTTCCAAACTCCTCAACCAGACGTGCCAAGCTCTCTTCTGAGTCAGCCACTAGTGCAGTATCATCTGCAAACAGCAACTGATTCACACTCCATTTGCTGTCATCAGTATTCACCATCCTCACACTCGTACCTAACACCCTTTTATTCACCTCTTTTACCACACCATCCATTAAACAACCACCGCGACATCACGCATCTGAGACGCAAACCAACCCTCACAGGAAACCACTCATGCCATTTTGCACTCTCACACACACTCTACTGTTTCTATAAAAACTCTTCACACCTTCCAACAATCTACCATCAATACTATACATACTCAACACAACCCACATTTATTGAACATTTATTGGAACAAATGATCTTTCAAACAAGTTATACGAAAAGAATAGTAATGATACGATTTATAGAATGTACTCAATGTATTTTGAAGCTTGGTGTGTGTTAATATTTGAATTATAAACCTTATAAAGGGTCATTGGTCTAAATGCATCAGAGCATCAAAGTATCTAGATCTGCAGAGTTCAAAAATCAAATGAGTTACTGTATTTTTCGCTCTATAGGGCACACTGGATTATAAGGTGCACCGTCAATGAATGGTCTATTTTCTTATATATATAACAAGGCTCATTTAATGAGATAAGTCAGAGGTAAGTTAGTCAGTCCGTTAGACTTTATAAACTGCGATCACAGCAACTAAAACTTGTTTGTAATACGCGACATGTTTGCTACGTTAGAGACATTAGCCTCGTTAGCATTTTGCCAATACTTGTAACTCCTAACTTTAAAAAAAAAAAAAAAAGACTGACACTGCAAAAACATCACTGTAACTGCACTAAGTCCCAACACGTAAAAAAACCCACTAGCCTATCTTACACTGCTACAAGTTAGCTATGTTAGCATATTTTACAATAACGCCCTGACTTGCTTTGAACTTGTAAAAAATACAAAACCGACATTTTGACAGAGTGTCTTGTATCTTATCAGTAAACACAACCAGAACTAATCCATTTATATGAGGCTCTGGATTACAAAGCACACTGTCGTTTTTGTTTTTTCTCACCTTATAGTGCGGAAAATACATTGGATATAAAAGCCACATTTTTGTGTCTAAAATCATAAAAAAGCTGAGAAAAAAACCCACAGAATTAGTTGATGCCTGTTTCACCAATTAACGTAGAATTAAGCGTGCTTGTACTCAATGGCTCTTTGAACGGCTTTGTAATGCCTCAAACTGGATTCTCTAATTTGGTCTGGTCTGCTTTTACAGCACACTAGTGAGAGTGGACCTAACTGCCTTGAAAGATTTTTACATTTAGCTGCCCATTTTGCCGCATTAATGCATTGAACAAGCTCTGACTGGAAAACATTAAAGAAGGAAGTCCTTTTTATTTTAGTCTATGTATAACTTTTACCATTAAGACAGTTGGCTATCATTTTGACAATCTTTGTTTTTTACTTGTGCTAAGCAGCTTTTTTGTTCTATTTCAAATTAAAATGCAGGGCACTTAAGTCAATCTCTGGTTATCTTCTGCTCTTAAGTCTGTTAACTAGTCCATTACTATTCACGCTGTTGCTTGAACAGCACCACAGTCAGTTCTTGACCCTTCAGATGCCCCACATTTTAGCTGTTCAGATTGGACCAGGGTTCAGATGCAAATTCCATTAAACAAACAGCCGTGTCAAAGCGCCTTTAATTAACATTATAAAACAGTTTGACCTGAGTACATTTTGTAGAATTTGCAAAGCTGAATTTACTGCCTGGAGTTTATGAGTGAACAGTTCCTTTGTCGTTCCAAGTATCTTTCACAGATAAATTGCCAAAAATACTGGAAGCATCAATGAGTCTGTGTCGGCCGAGGCTTTTATTAGCGTACCTACTCCATCGCTTCCTTTCTGTTAGTTTGGTGCTTTCAGGAACAAAATAAAAACCTTCCACCAACATGACAGATGATAGTTTCACAATTGTGGAAGTTGGCATTTTCATATAAAAAAATGTGACACATGTATGTATAGAGCCATTCTTCTACTTTAGTTGTACATTTGTCACCTTCTGCAGTTATTGTTTTTTGGAATGCATTCTTTGCACCTGTTAAGGTGTTTTTTACATTTTTGTTCAGCTTAGGAAAAGCAGATGTCATAAGCTTTGCTCTGTTGATATTAAGACATGACTGAGCTCGGTATGAGATCAGCACGACTCAATTTTAACGGTTCAAACTGTGCTTTAGCGCTAACCTTATTGGATGTCTGCTCTTTTCTATGCCTTTTTGTTGTGCTTTTGCTGTCTGGTTTTAAGACTGCACTGAGGAGGTGAGCGGCTGGGGGGGGTAAATGATGTGGTTTGTAAATGTACAGAAATATGAAGTGTTGATACGTGGCACAGCACGCCGTGTTTAACTCATTTTTTGAGAATCTGTCAATCAAAACCAACTGTTCACTTTTCATTCCCAGCATTTCCTTTAATTTAAAAATTCTGAGACCTGTAGTTTTGCAAAAAATAGTCAGTTCAGTGGCTCTTTTACCATTTCAATGTTCAAAGCTTTCGTAGAGTGCAGCCTTTTCTGCCTCTGAAAGCACAGACTTTAGTTTTTTTCATTTCAAGATTTTGTAGCCCAACAAAGCACACACACACATCATGAAGTGAAGATCCCAAACAAGTGTCCGATCATGAAGTCTGTGTGTGAGCAGCTACAAAATGGTGTGACTGGTTCTTCCAAACCTTTTCAACCATCCAACTCTAAACTAATCTGAAAGCTCTCACCCCACCGATGTCATTCAAAACTGGACTTTATTCTGACAGTTCTACTTCCTGAGCATTTTGTTGAGCTTGCTTGCGTGCTGACAGCAGCTCGCTGCTCTCACGCTCGCGTGCTCACATAATCCCATACATGTGTAAGCTAATAAAGCCAAGATGACAAACTTCTCATGCTGCATATTTTTTCTGAACATCAATGGGTGACCTCAATCAAACTCCACTGGGCTCATAAAAACAAGCATTCAATGACCCTCGTGCTGTAAACAAACCACTTTATTTAAAAAAAAAATTGGAATTACCCAAATTCCTGAAATCATTTGGTTGCCTGATGCGTTTTGATACATTTCTGCATCCTCAGTGCAGTCTGTGTGTGTTGGATTTTTCCCTGTCTTTGCTGAACAGTGTTAAATCAGTCCAGATGTGTGCTGGTGGTTTAATCAGGTTGAGCTTTTACCACATTTCCTCTAATTTGCTGCTCCAGCACAAACGTGCCGAAAATCGCAAACACTCGCCGGAAGTGAGGTCGCAAGCTACATGTGTGTGTTTGGGGGAGCATTTCTGAATCACAGCTGTGATGCATAGAAAACATGTTTTCTATGAATTAAATGTTTTGGCTTTGAGAATGAGGCTTGCAGAGGGAAGGAATGCAGGCTTGTGTGCTTTACTGTGGTTTGGAGTAAAGGTTTTCAAGAAAGAAGACACAAAATCTATTCTTAAAGTAAATGCAAATCAAAAATTTAGTAAGGTAAATGTACATTTCAGTCAAACCATATGTGCTTGGATTTTAAAAATTGAGAATGTTTTATTTTTTTACATTTTGTGTTTTAGGGAAATTAGAATGATCTGTGGTGCATTTTTGTACATAACCTGTTTTCTTCCAAAAAAAATAAATAATAAAAGCACAATATGACTACATATGTTGTGTAAGTGCTTGTGTGCTGGTGGGCTTTCTGTGCTTCTTCTGCAGTACATAACAAACTGGTTTCACGTTTGACTGCTGTCAAATGTGAAACTAGAAACAGCAAAATGTCGAGATGATGAACGTTGTTTCCTGTCTTTTTCTCTTGTCTTTTTTTTGCTATGTAATGCATGAATAACCTGGTCTGTTTCCCATTTCTTTTTATTTTCTCTGCACTTTATTCTTTTTTTTTTTCACCTTTTACTCTCCCAAATCTGTACTTGATTTCAACTTTCTGTCTCTTCACCACTGTCTGTAGAAATCTAAGCTTCACATTGCCCGGAGGAGACAACAGCTCAACGGGACTCCTCTCTTGCATGACACCAAGGAAAGCATCTCCGCCTCTGAGGGAAGCTGAAAATAAGACAAAGGACAAGTGCTCCCCAGTCTGCAGACTTGCATAGACACCTGAAAGGTGAAAAACAATGATGTTTAGTATGTTAGGCATAAAGAGAAGGACTTCTGTTAATGGTGGACTGGTTTTACAGTTTCTCACACAGAAGGGTGGCAGTTTTTAGGAGGGTAAACCTTCAACCTCCTGCCAATGTTGGCTTATTTACTCAACATGGGGGGGAATCATATTTCCCTACTAGGACAATGACTAACTGGCGATTCCTGGCAGAGATGTAAAAAGAGAAAACACCTGGAACGACTTTTTATTCTACATAACAAGCGACTAGAGTGCAGAAGAGCCCTGATGCTGCATGTGAAGCAGTATGCGCCTCTGGCTTCCTGGAGACCAAAACAACTTTGATGGTGCGTCAGCTCTACTGTGGTTGCAGCAAGCTTCAAACACAGCTGAAGGTGCAGACTGAGAGATGTGCAACACAGAAGGAACCAGGCGCCGCCTGCTCACGACGAGAGACGGCTGACTCTTTCAGCAGAAGCTGAAGCCAACTGACACAATTTTACATTGATTTATCCTGCCTTTTGTTGAAGCTAACGGGGATCGTTGATCGACTGAACTCACAAAGTCTCTTAGAAGACCAGCTGAGCTGTAGACGTTTGACTCGTCTTAGAAGGCTTTACTCCGCCCTAGCTTATTGTTTCTGACCTGTTCAGATTGCAGTTGTGTGAAGGCCTCTGCAACCCTTTTTATGGACAGATGTGTCCATAAAACTTGAAGTTCATGTTCTTAAATGTTCCCATTAGCTGCTTCTCCTTTTGTTTTTATTGAGTGCTTTGAAAGGGATTTGTTTCATTGTTCAGCTCCATCCATGCTCGGTCAGTCCTAGTTCGGCTTAGAAACATCTGTCTGAGCTTATATTCCCTTCTGACATTTATGGGATTTTATCTTTATGCCAAATTAAATGGAAAACCCATCTTTTTGTGCACTGGAGACCTTTTTTAAACATTTATTTTGAACAAAATCTGTAACTGACTAGTTTCTGTACACATTTAGCCTACATTTATTAGTATTTTTTTAATTTAGGCTATTGTGTGTGTGTTTTGTTTTTTTAGCCTAATTTTGTTTTTTTTCCCTTTAATGAGTGCAAGATTTATGACTTAAATTTTACTTTGTGTATAAAATGCAGATTGCCAATGTTTTTCTTTTTTCTTTTTTTTTTTTAAACAGGCTATACAGTACATTAGAACCATTTTAAAACCTGTCTTACTGTTTTTACCTCGTTTGTGCCTCACATCATATAAACTGTGCCAGAGCAACGCAAAATATTTTAACTCACTGTTTATGTCTCTAAACTTTGATGTTCAATATTCAGAGCAAATATGAAGCGTTTATTGAGTTTTAAATTTCAGAACATTTTACCTTAATGATTATTTATAATATGAATGTCAGGTAAAGCTGTCATGAAAAGAGGGAATGTAGCATCAGACAATATCTGTCGGTCACCATTTTATTTTATTCTCTGTAGTTTACAATGACATCAATAAAAACTTTGAGTTCACATATCTTTGTATGTATTTTTCAAGTTTTGTTGCTTCCAGAGTCTTTCATCCTTCAGAGGCCCTCAGGAGAATTTTCTGGTCTCTTTGGCTCCTGTTGTTCGACTGAAACTCATGACATCCTTCAGTTTCTTCATCTTAAATGTTTTGTCAGTGTCTTCCTTTGAATTCTCAATTGGAGAAACCTGTTCTTGGGTTTTGGGCTCTTTCTGGTTCTCTGGAGAAAGTTTCTTTTTAATCTGCTCTCCCACCCGACCCAGCCCCCCTTTGTCCTTTTCCTTCCTATCTCCTGAAGCACTATCAAGCGACTCCTTCCTTTTGTGACCCAGAGACAGCTTCTTCAGCAGCGGAGATGTGGATTTTTTGTCTTTGGTCAGGGAAAATTTCTTCTTTGACTGTTTGTCTTTCTTCAGCTTCTGAAAGATGCTCTTCCTCTTCTTTTTCTTTTTAGGTAGCGCCTTTTTGATTTCACTGAAGGCTTTGTTCAGAGGTGACTTCTTCTTCTTCTTCCAGAACATGGCCTTTTTTAAAGAGGAGCCACCCATGGTTTGATTAGAGGAGCAAGAATACCTAAAATAAATAAATAAAATAAAAGATGATCACTCTAAAAACTTTAATGTCATAAATGCAAAAAATATTTAAATGTCCTCTTTTGCTCTGTGAGCAAGTGTCCTTCACTTAAACAGAATTTTTATATAACGTATAAATCAGATAGAAAAATCACGAAAACTAAAATCAGACGTTTTAACTTCATAATAAACTCAAAGCAGAACTGAGGTTTATGACCTGTTAATAACTGGAAAAATGTTAAAGGGAAAGTTAACTTTCAAATATTTTGCCACTTTAGATTTCTCGCGATATAAATAATGTGTTGAGCTGAAAAAAAAGATCAGTCTCATTAAAACACAACAAAATCCATCTATTTTCCATGTTACTGCTGAACTCAACACCTGAAAACATAAGGCCGTTTCCCACTCACCTCTGGTCTTCTGTGTAGCTCCGTGTTGTCTCTGTTCCGCTTAAACTCTGGTTGGAGAATAGTCAGGTGCTTCTTTAAGTATTACAATAACACAATCAGATAACACTGATGTTCCTCCTACAACGTACTAGTTCTGTTGTGGTAATGAAGCTAAAAAAAAAAAAAAAAAGAATGTCCTGGAAAATCAAACCAGTCTTGTGGCATTCCTAAATGCTGAGTCACTCTATCCTGTTTTTAAAAAGTCACCAATCAAGTTCCTTGACATCTGTTTTCTCAACATAAAGCAAAGTCTTTACAGAAGAAACGGAACAAAAAGCTTCAAATGTTCCTCTAAACTCCTCAAAGTTTACATTTTCCTGGTATGACACTAAACCAGCTTGTTGCTCAATGTTTGTTTTCATATTTAAACAATGAGAAAGCAAGGAATAAAAGAACATTAAATTGTGTCATCTGTTTGTTTGCTAATAAAAGAACGGGCCAGCAAGAAGAACTGAGACACCACGCATCATCAACAGCATTTTAAAAAAATGTGGTATTACTTAAGTGAGGAGATAAGAAGGGAACTTCCGGATGGCAGAATGTGGTAGAATGTCACGAGGGTGATGAGTTTAAAGTCCTTCCTCTGAATCTTTTGGCACAGTTCAGAGAATGAGACAAACTGGCCAAAAAGGTCAAATTTGTGCATCTTTAGTTGATGCAAACATCAGGTAGGTAATACTATGTGGCAGCAAAGACTCAAAAGAAACTAGTGTCAACAAATCTGGAAAGAGTAAAAACAAGCAAAAAAAAAGTCTACTTACAGAGGATGAGACAGATAAATCAGAGGACTATTTAGAAAAATGAACCATCAAAAACACAAATTATTTGAGTGAGGTTACAGAAACGCTGCAGCAAGAATGAAAAAGGACCAAATCAATGACAAAAATCACTTTATGTTTATGGGGTCTGAATAGCAAAATGGGTCATGGCCAAAAGATGTTTTGAAAAGTACAAATGACAAACAGAAGTTTAGTGTTGTGTTCGTTAAATGTTGTTACAACACCTCAAGTGTAGCTGTCATTTTGTTCTAAGATTTTAAGGCGGTACGAGATATAATAATCCAACCATCCAATTTCCAAACCGTGTCAATGTCATGATGTTGCTGGAGCCTATCCCAGCGACCCTTTCGGTGAAGACAGGGTGTAGTAAACAGAAGTGTTAATGCAACACTCAAAGAGTGGATTTTAACTCTGACAGATAACAAATGGTCCTTATCTACACAGTGTTAAAGTGACACTGAATATGGTGTTGAATTTTCGGAGTTTACATAACTCTTTTGGGTGTTAATTGTTGACACTATCTGTACACCTTTAACACTAAAAAATGCTAAATAACTCCCGCAGAGTCATGTTTACTCTGCACATTTTAACTCCGAGCATTAACACCAACACTAGGAAAATGTGGGTTGGGCCTTACACTTGCTGTTGTAACAACTCAGAAAGGGCTATGACAGTTTGACTATGAAGATTTGACACTTTGCTGTGTACAACCTGGAAAAGGTCACTAGGAATCATCAATCAACCCATGAAGAGGTTTTTAGACTGTGGGAGGATGATTGAGAGCCCTGCTAAAACGCACACTTGCATCGGGAGAGCATGGAAACTCAGCACAGAAAGCTCCCAGCTGGGATCTGAACAGACCTTGACTACACGAGCCATAACTTAATAAATGCTTTATTTAGAAAATATGCTCTTTCTGATTGGAATCTTTCTCAAAGTGTGCAATCTGTTTTCATTAGTTGACAGTTATTGTCATATAATGTCTAATATTCTTCACCTCCGTTTCCTTTTTATATATACACACACAATACCCTTAACCCTCCCACCCCTATGGGAAACATAGATAACATATTAATGAGAACTTAACAGAAAACAGTTGAAGTTCTTCCAAGTGTACTTCCAATCATAGCGGCAAAACACTATTTCTCCTGAAAGTAGTGCTCAATCTGGTGTCCAGTGGCTCCATGATGTAAAGTTTTTTTTCTTTATCACTAGAAGCAGTCATTTTTACAAAGATGCATCTTGCCAATTTTGGAACAAAACAACTCATTGGAATATTTTGACATTTGTGTGGGTTCCAAAAACAACTTGATAGAAAAATACACAAAATATGAAAAGTACAAAATATGGCAAATAAAGCTTTTCATGGTTAAATAGATATACACTCTAGAGTGGAGTTTTAGCTCCAACATTCACATCCCTGTTACTGGGAGAGAAGACCCTGAAATGTTTTTTGTGTTGAACTAAAACTCTTAAATATTAGCCGTGTTTTACATGGCTGCACTTTAATGCTGACTGTATGTGGAAATATTATGTACAGTAGTTCAGATTATGAAAAGTTATCCCTATTATTAAAACCAGAATGCAATGCAATTAACGTACTTGACGAGAGAAATCACAGGAAGTCATGTGACTTTGAACACTTTTATTAATATAATGATGCAGATAAAAAGAATTTAAATCCAACAGACAAGCAAGCATGTAAGAATAAACAATCTAGGGATTGTAACAACCTTGACATATTTGAACAGTTCAGCATTTTTAGCAATAGCAGATTTCACTGAAAATTTTACAATGACTGCCAATAAAAACATAGTCGTTATAATTTATTCAAGCAAAGTATTGGATACAATTATTGATTAACTTTTTTGACAGAAATGTGGGCATTACATTACAAGAGCCTTGGTTAAAAAGTGGTTACAAGGTACTTAACTGACAGACTTGAATATGTTGCAACTTGATGACACAACAAAAGAAACTTGTGCAATTACTCAAGGTTCTCTTTCAAGACCAAAACTAAATGATGTTTCTAATTTTTCAAAAAAAGAAAAAAAAACTAAGATAGGCTTTTCATATCTGCAAATGATCAATAGTAATTTGCAAAAAGTTAACCAGGTCAAAAATATGAATCAATTAATCCTAGAAGTAGAAAGACATTTAGTAAAATTATGTAACAAATTGTATGGTTGGATTAGTGAAGCAAATACCGGCAATATGAACATTTGTTTGGATAGGATAGAAATAGAAACGTGTTTGTAAGAAAGGTAGTTACTTGGGAATATTTTTGACCATCATGCTAGTTCAGACAAATCTGCTAATAGAGCCAATAAAAAGCTAACTTAATGTATGGGTATAATCTGTAAAAAAAAAAAAAAATGAGTAAAAATGCTAGTATATTCAACATTAAGTCCACCATACTTATAATACTGTAACATTTGGGGAAAAAAGTAGTTTGCCCTCAAAAGTCCTGTCGTTTTTAAGAAGAACATGACATTCTGTGATGAAGCTGAAGTATTTGGATCCATGTGCAACTGTGTTTATTGACAAATGCATACAAGGCTCAAGAGGATGGTCAAGAAGAAGAAGCTGAGAAGAGAATCAGCAAACAAACTGGACACAGACGAGGCAGAGTGAAGTCAAAACAGCCAAAGGTCAACATACACGAGAGATAAACATAAACAGAGAAGCCTGTCAGCAAATGCAAAACAAAATGTAAACAACAAAAAAAATCATACCAAGCAAAGCCCTGTGCCAGTTTAAATACACTGGTGGTGATTACTAAAGGCCCGGGGACAGTGAGCGGTGGGTGATGGGACATGTAGTAAAAATGAGTACCATGTCAATACTCAGGAGATGGCTCCCTCTGGTGGTCGGAAGGAGAGAAGCTTAAGTCCTGAACGATTCCAGGTTTAAACGTTTTATGTTAAGTCAAGCAGAGCAAGAGCTAATGAAGGAATAAAACTTTTTATTTGTTTGGATAAAGATCCTAAATTATATAACACTGTAAAAAAAACTGGGTCACTCGGTAAAATGTTAAATAATTTGTCAATTTAAAGGAATGAGTCTATATATTTTTATGTGTTTAAAAAGAACCAGGTAGACTTCAATTTCAATTTACAAAAGTCATTTCAATATTTTCTGTTAGCAAAAATATCAGACCAAATGTTATTTGGTTTGTCTAAAAGTCATTTTAGGAAACAGAGCAGCAGATCTCATGATAAAACTCAAATAAGGTGCATTCAAAAATGGCTTGAGTTTAGCCAGTGTGTTATTCTATTAAGGTATCTGCTAGACACGCTGAACCTACTTTAACTTAGTGACATGCTGCCGAGGTAGAGCGCTTGCCCTCAGATTGGAAGGCTGCAGGTTCGGTTCCCTGCCTGTGTTCAAGTGTCCTTCAGCAAGACACTGATCAGTGATCACCACACTGCATCTGGTGGTTATAGGTTGGCAAAGCTGCCATCAGTGTGTGAATAAGTGAGTATGGCTAAATGGAACTGTGGCTTTGAGCCTTCTAAGAGTTACTGTATCAGTCTCTCTCCTGTTTTGGAATCAGTGGTGGGAAGCTGCAGCTGTCCCGCACACCAAAATGACAAGATTATCAGTTATTTCCAACAATCCTCTGCATACAGAGAGAATCCCACATGTACACTCATTATTTCTTTCTGCGACTTTTAAACATTTTTACATATAAAAAAGGCTGCTATAGGGCGCCCCCTTTTGGAATAAGAGAATAATATGATCTGGATGCACTTTCACTCACTCAGTTTACTTATTTCACTTAAAAGGATTCGTTTTATTCTCAGTGTTGCCGGTACTGCTGAAGACATGAGGGATGTGAGGATGTGTTTTGGAGGGTAAGCTGTGAGAGATGATGAAGGGGCTCGTGGAAGCACAAGGCATTATTATTTTATCATCAACTCCTGATTTGCAAATATTTCCATGTGTTTCGCTCACACAATGAGAACTGACTTATATTCGTTTACCCTTTTTGTCTGCGCGTGCATCAATGGATCCTCCTCCTCCTCCTCCTCCTCCTCCTCCTCACATCTCCCCGGCGCGCTCCCGCTGCCGTGTCTTCCGTGCGGTTCTGCGCGGCCATGGTGGACTCTCCCAGCGCCATGAAGAAGACGTTTTCGGTGCCGGAGATCAAGCCGCTGGACCAGTACAACCAAAGCCGGGCCAAGATCTGCGCCAACATCCGCTGGCTACTGTCCAAGTTGTACGGCTGTGCAGGTACAGTCCCCCCTTCCATCAGCTGCTTTGGGTGGGGCGCTCGATCATCATCATCCTGCTGCTGCTGCATGTGCATCTCTGAGTTTTAGAGTCCTATCCAGAACCTGATATTTTCAGCATCCATCTTTGTCAGTTTGATTTCTCTCTGCTTCATTTTCAAATAATGGTTGAGGGCCAACAGTCAGAACATGCGCTCTTCAGAAGGAATGTCCTCAGGAGCGCGTGAGGCAGTCATGGTCCAGCAAAGCCTTTTGTCAGATCTGGACCACGGGCCTCCCTGTGTTTCTTGGTGAACCGCCACAGACACGGATGCGTGGCTCGGAAGTGAGCGTGTCTTTGTGCTGTGTGCGTGTGCAGGCTGTGAATGGTCCAGGCCACATCATATCTGTGTCAGTGTTACGCACGCACGCACGCCCCGCATTATTGTGCGCTGGTGTGGTGAAGGTGACACACTGTAGGTGCTATCAAGAAAGGGGGCGTTTTTTTAATTCTTGTTATTAGTCCTTCCTTTTATAACATTTGGTGCCTAATCATGTTCACACGCGTTTAGCCAGGCAGATAATCAAAAGGGGACTAATTGCTGCTGTTTAATCTCACTGCACACAAAAGAAATGTTTTACAATTTCAGACCTTGTGGCAAAACGTCAAATGGTCTCTGGAGTGTTGCTGTTTAACCATATACAACCACTGGTATCATATTTGATACACACATTTAGGAGACCCCTTAACATGATGATCCAAACTTTCCTTAAAATGTATAGAACTTGGTCCATGTTTTCTGCCCTGTAGGTCCTTATCTTTCCACTAGGGGCGGTAGAAGGGCCTTTCCTGCTCTTCGAAAAACGGCTGCTTTCTATGGAAGCGATTCTGTAGCATAATTAAAAATAAAAGTCAAAACCAGAAATGCTTTTTCATTTTCAAAATGAAGCTGCATTTTTTGACTCAGAATTAAAATGAAAAAGCAATCCGCCAAAATGCTTCTTCATTTTAGTCATTAACACAGCTGATTCTGTCACTTAATCCATAGCTTTTATGGAATCTCAAAATCACTGCAAAGATTTGCTGTTTTTCCACAGCAGTATGGTTAAAATAACTCATTTATTATCATTCTTTTTGTAATTGACTCTTTGCTGTTTTGAAAGAAGATGAACATTGTTGATAATTCATTCTTTATAACACAATTACAAATGTGTGAATCAAATTTGAGACAGTGGGTAAACACTCAACACTCATGTCAATATTTTTGACTTACTTATTTTTTTATTCTATTCTATTCTATTCTAGTCTTCTTTTCTATTATCTTCTATTCTATTCTATTCTAAACTAACATTGCTGTGAGCAAAACCTTACAAAATCACACAATGTTTCATAGCTGATATCTATATCTTGTATCTATATCTTGTCAAAAGACATTTCTTGTGGATTTCATCTAAGGGTTTTGAAAAAGATCTTCATTTAAAAAAATATTTTCATTACATTTTTGATGTAGTTGGCTTAAGAGGGTAAAGGATGTGCTGTATGTGGTGACATCATACTTCAATGGGCTAAACCATCATGGCAGGTCTTTTTATGAAGCTGCCCACAGCTTTATTTGTTTGTGGTATCGAGCCGCCCGCGTGAGTGGCAGGGGTTGGGGGGGCAGCCAGGTCAAAGATCTGCTGACACTTTACTGTCAGCTTACATCTAAAAGGCCTCACAGTCAGGCTTTATGCAACATCCCATGCATTTTGCACGGACACAGCTTCAGAGGGTCCACCCAGCCTGCCTGAGACAGATGGAGAACTGGGAACGTCCACTGGGTGCTTTGGAGAAAACTGATGGAAGCACTAATGAAGACCATGAGAGATTGATTCACCACACTAATGTTTCACTCCCACCGTAAACAGAGAAAACTCCCTACATGACCTTTTTGGTGACTTTTCTGTTGCTAAAAATTTAAAAAGGAGAAAGGTTAAAACAGGGGGAGTCAGCGCTGTTAAGTGAAGTCATGTTTGACGATGACATTCTGCAGAAAACCTCATATGGATCACAATAAAGACAAAATTTGGCCAAAAAGACAAAAGTAACCAAAACTGGTACATTTATTTCTCAAGTAAACATAAACTGCCATCAATTCAGTATTTATTCACATAAGACCAAAAGTTAATATGACAAAAAACAGTTAGACTGTATTTGATATTCAGGTTGTGTAAACCAGTGTTTTTCAACCTTTTCTGAGCCACGGCACACTTTAACCTTAAAAAAAATCCCGCGGCACACCAGGATCCAAAAATTAAAAAAAAACACACACAAAAAAAACGGAGAAACTCATAGTCTGTATTGATCTACAGTCCCTCCACAATCTCACATGCATTTTTGAGATAATTGTTGCAGAAAAAGCTGGAAAATGCAGCTGTTTTTTTTTCTAAAAGATGCAATAAAAGTTAAGTTAGAAGATTTGAAAACAGTTTGATGTGTGTTCGTTGGTTTCAAGACGTTTGACAACAGATCTTGTGCGCGGTCAGTCTCACAACCCAATGCATCATGGGAGATGTAGTGCATTAAACGGCTGGTGGAGATCGCATCTCTGAGCTTCATTTTTTTGCTCTCTTGTTCCACGGTCTGACACCGGATTCTGTGGAAAGCTACACCGCTAAAGACGAGCTTTAGCTGGTATTTTTGTTCAAACTGAGCGATTTTACGAGCTAAATCGGGACAAGGAAGTGAAGACTTTAACCACTTCTGATTGGTCAGACTGATGACATGTGATTAAGCCTTCAAGAATGATTGGTGGAGACAATTAAAGGGGCGGGACTTTTACAAAATACAGCCGGAGCTGCAGCTGAATCGCGGTACGTCATTCTTATCAAAATGTCTTTAATAAAATAAAATAAACGCAAAGAAAAAGTATTTTACGATCTTTTATATTCCTAACTCCTCAGTGTTTTATCAAGTCCTGTTTGGATGAACAGAGAGCTGAAATCCTGGAGATGGAAAATGTTTTTAGATCAGTTAATGAGGGCAATTCCCCACGGCACACTTGACCATCTCCCACGGCACACTAGTGTGCCGCGGCACACTGGTTGAAAAACACTGGTGTAAACATATAAGGAGACTCTGAATACAAAACTTTTTATCCGTTGTGTGAAATGTGTTTGCCTATACATTATCTTATTTTATTTTACTTTTATTTTTGTCTTAGCTCAGATCGCTTTATTTTCTGTTTTCTTTTTTTTCTGTCCTATGCATGCTATTGATGTTTTACAACTGCATCTACTCACATTTCTCTCAAGCTTTCTTGAGATACAAATTCAACCTGAAAGTAAGAAAACAATTCAATTGTTATTTGAATATAACTCTTTTTTTTATATTTCTGATATGTGAACAAATAGAGTCAAGAGTCCAAATTGATCATAGTTGAAAAGGTATTCTTGACATCCACTCCCACAAACAGAACCTCAAACATCATTTTTATAGGATGGGATCAAAACAAGTACCGGGAAGCAACGTCTTCCCATGTCCGCCATTCCCATGGCGACAACAGTCCTCTTTCCTTTCCATCCTCATAAAGCAAGAATTCAAGCCCAAACAATTTGTGTCACACTGCAGCAGAGTGCGTGCTTCCTCCCCCGTTGATGCAGAGACGTGGCTGGGTTTTCTTCTGCCTCCTCCACTCAGCAGAATGCAGAAATGGGACATGGGATGCGAGGAAGGACTTCATTATATAAGAAAGCCCTTGCTCAAGAGGTTTACCCCAAAGATTCAGCTGCTCATCAAGTGTCAGGGTTAGATTGATGGAAACAAAAGACAAGAAAACAAAAGAAAAGAAAACATAATAAGGTCTGACTATAGAAGGAAAGGATATAGTCCTTAATTTTCTAGTAGAAGAATTTGGGTCAGCTGTGGATGGCTGGGTTTTCTGTATATAAATGACCCAGTCGCTGCGTTTTGAGATGACTCTCATGTCACAGTAACCCAACTGAGCTGTTCATGCAGATGATGACATTATCCTGTCTAGCAATCACATTTTTTTACTGTCACAAGAAGAGGCCTTTACATTCGACCCAGAAGTTACTCTCCACCAAACAACACAGGAAGTCTGGAGTGTCTGTGCAGCAACTTCTTTACATCGGACAATTCATCAATGAAGCAGTTGTCTGCAGTAGAGTTACACATGGGACTCTCTGCTGAGAGAACAATGCAGCAAACTTGGCTTTTTTTTACTTGAGCATTTCTGCATAAAAAAGGTCTTACATCATCAATATAAACTGCTTTCCAGGTCTTCTCTGTTGATCTCAGCGTGTCCTCATCATCTCAGGCTGAAGATGGTGACTTGGTGACTCTTTCAGTCCTTTCTTTGGCTTTTGTTTCCATTAAAAATACAAAAGGTTCAGTTTTTATTTCAAGACGCTATAGTTAGTTATAATCAGCGACGCTGACGGTATACTGCAAATGGTGAGATGAATGGAGTGTCTATTTCAAGGTGACTCTTTTTTTTCTAGAAAATGTTCCAGTTGAGCTCAGAGATCCACTTTACAAGGACCAGTATGACCAGGAGCACCTCAAGCCCTCCATCTCTAAGCTGCTCTTGTCCCCTGACACGTACTGCCGAGCTCAGGCCCTGCTGGCTCAGGCGCCAGCGTCTCAGGGGTCTCCATCCGACAACTCGGCGCTGCTGCAGTTCTTGGTTAAGAAAGGTCTCGCCCCAAAGGTCCAGGATGCAGTTGTCACAGAGGGAGACCTCAGCAAAAGTCCTGTTAACGTGGTGAGTGACTACCAACTGCACAGTTTGTCACAGAAGTCCACATACTTGTGAAGAGATAAGGAAAAAGACAAGCAAGAATAAGGGAGAATAAAGAAACCATGTAAAGATGTGAGAAAATGTCAGTGGAAATTCTGTGATTAAAACTGCAATATTTCCCTTTTATGAAGTAAAAGCAGCCCGCGTTTTGAACTGTCGCTGTCCTTTTGGGTTGGTTTAGAAAGCCCATCTTGCCCTCATCGACTCACTCATGTCACTGGCTGCCAGACAGACAGTAGACAAGGTAAAGATGGCAGCGGAGGCGGAGCAAATAGGTGTCGGAGCTCCATGGGAGAATGCTCTGCTCTTCTGGGTCAACAGGGTGAGGCTAAACATTTTTTACACTTAGAAACTACATTAACAGGTTTAACACAATACTCTTTCTGAAACCAAGGGACACTTGTCTTAGCCATCCATCCATCCATCCATCCATCCATCCATCCATCCATCCATCCATCCATCCATCTTCTTCTGCTCATTCGGGACAGGGTTGTGGGGGCAGCAGTCTAATCAAAGATGCCCAGTCTTTCCTATTCCCGTCCACTTCCTCCAGCTCCTCTGCGGGGACCTGCACCAGCAAATCCAACTCACTACTACGTAGTGCTCAGTGGACAGCTCTGCCCCTCTCTTTACCTGAGTGTCCAACACACAAGGCCCAATGAAAGGGTGTCTTGGTGTCACATGAAAACTCACTTAACTAAAACTGGGTTTTTAAAAGATTTATTAGAGTTACAAAATCCAGTGATTGAAATTATGTCAGCCATCATTTCTTTCAACTTTCCATCCTATGTTTTACTTAAAAGATATAATTTCATATTTTAGAGATAAACAGTATTGTAATAATCCTTCATCCTTTTTTCGAAAAATAAAAATGGTGGTTGTTTTGTTTCAGCTGACCCAGAAGTTGAGAGAAATCACAGAAGAAGAAGACGAACCGCCCAAATCACAGAACTGCACAGATTTGCAGCCCATTCAGGACAGGGTAAAAAAGCTGCACACACACACGTTTTTACTTTCACAACATACACCGTAAAACACAAAATCCCAAAGACGTTTTTTTGTCTCTAGTTTAAACATCTCATTATGCTTGATACAAGATAAACTTCCTATTAACTTATTTTTATTTTTATATGGTTTTAAGACAGTAAATCTTAAACATTTTTTTGAGTCATTTGATGTTAAAAAACATCTTTTTTTAAATAATATCTGTAATGAAGCTATTATTTTTACTTTATATAATAATTTTAAGCAGAAGTTTTATTTGTGAGTGGTGAGTGGTCTTATTTCCAGAGACATACTTGCTTGATTTAAAGAAACTGAAGAGTTTGATTTGACTCATGTCACTTACATATACGTTTTGATTAATTTTTCTCAAATTGTATAATTCTAGTCTCACTTTAAGTGTTTTATTATGTTCTAGAAATAAGGATAGCTGCACTGTTGTTGCACTTAAAATAGTATATATTTGGGAAGAATATAATGATTTGATGCAAATATGCATCAAACCACTTAGGTTTTAAAATTATCTTAATTAAGCATCTACTTGAAACCAAAACACAAGTGATAAGCAGTAAAAGAAATTATTAAATACAGGTTACAAGGGGTAAAATATTTTATTTTTTTTAAGCAGAACTTGCTTATTTTGAGACATAATTTTTCCAATGATCAGAACAATTTACCTGAACGTGCTGTAAGTGTTCATAGTTCATTACAAGCTATAATTTGGTCTTGAAAGGTGAAGACATTAAAACTTATTTCAAGAAATCTCACCAAGACAAATTCTACTGCTTCTATTGGCAGGTTTTTCACCTATAACAAGGGAAAACATCCTGTTTTTTTTGTTTGTTTTTTTTAAACTTATTTTGAGAAGGACTTTTTCCAGAGTAACATTTCTGTTTAATTTTTTCACGCAATGCTTTTCAAAAATTCCCACCTAAGCTCAAGGAATAAGTAGGCGTTTGCAGACTGATAAAAAAATCAGACAAACTAGCCCTATGATCGTTTTTGGTTTAAAAGCTCTGTGTGGGCTGCTGCAGTGATGTTGAGGCTTGTAACACCGTCTCTGGTCTTTTTTTTCTGCTTGCCTCTATCACTCCTCGCTCTGGCAGTGTCAGTCCACCCGTTGGTACTGGAAACTAGTCCCAGTAAGTGCCCTCCTCGTCTGTGTTTGTCCATCCCACTGCTCTGGCTGACATTTCTGTGCTGAAAAAGCTGCACAACCCTATCTTTCTGTGGAAACTGCAATTGCATAAAGTATCTGTTTTTTTTTTTTATCTGCTGAGCTTGTAAACAGAGCAGTAAGATGTCCTTGTGTCCTGTAGCTATATTTCTGTCTGATGATGTTTTGGATTTCTTTGTTAATGTCTCTGACTGTTGCATCAGTCATCTGTCTCATCTGGAAGTGCACAGACAGTTGGTGGGATTGATGGGGTCTATGGGGTCTTGGAGAGGAACAGAGGGAGGTGATAAACAACAATCCAAAAGACATATATGCCTTCTTTGTTTTTTTTTTTAATCTCTCCTTCCTCTCCTCTTCCTCCTTCTCCTCTATTGCTCCTCTTCCTCCTTAAGCAGAGCCATGTGATTTTGTGGTGTGGCGGTCCCCCTGATGAGCCGCCTCCTTGTCATTTATGCCTGTTTCCCTCTTTCTGCCATCCCCATCCAGCATGCTATCGCTTTTTGTTTGAAGGAGTCGGGGAATAAGCCACCAGTGGTAATGTATAACACCTCGCTCTTTTTTCACCCTCCATCCTCTCCGTCTCCCGTAGCAACGCACTGACACACCGCTCAGTCAGCAGCACCTCACCTACAAAGTCCACTGATAAATTGACCCTCTGAGGAACAAATCACAGCCTCAAGACTGTAAAGAGTGAAGCATTTGCTTTGATTTATACCATCCATGCAAATAAATCATCTGAGGGTTAGGAGTCACTGTTTATTTTTTTTATTTTTATCAAAATGGATTTAAAAACCAGTAGTGCCTGTTTTTGCTGCATGTTTCCTGAGGAAAGAATGTCCACATTATCATTTGCATTTGTCTAACCACAGCTTTTTTTAAACATTGCTTTCTTCTTTGCCTTTTTTGAAACTTTGTGCTGCAGCAGGTGTTTGATGTACAGTATGTGCTTGAATGTGTGTAAAAAGACTTTATTGGTTCTGTGCTTCTTCTTTTTGTGGGTTTTCTTAATGGCATTTTAGTGACGCACTAGTTTTGAATGAAAGTACTTCTCTGACACAAGTCAGACAGGCTGCCTTCATATTTTCTTTGCGAGTTTTAAGTCTGAACTATTAGAAAAATGATACTATTGATGTATGTAACTGTTTATTCATTTAAGCTCTTATTTTAACGTTTCACCTCGATTTCTTTGTCTGCTTTTCCACTTGGCTTTCTTTGTTTTCTGCTTTTTCTTTGCCAATAGGCTTCCTGGTTGCTTCAATCTTCTTCTGCCTTGTCTTTTCTCCTACAGATCCGCTATAAGAAGGACAAAGTGCTGTCCAAGCTCACGCCCACTTTCCCTCTGGTTTCTGCCGTCAAAGACCTCTCTAACGGCTGTGCAATTGCTGCTGTGTTGTACTACTACTGCCCTAACCTGCTACTTCTAGAGGGTACACAAATGAGCCATTCATGATAAACTGTTGGGGGGAAAAAACAGATTAATTTTAAATTATATTACAGTTAATGTAATAGTGAAACAGAAAAAATGTATACATTTTTTTTCCTTAAAAAGTGATACTTTTAGTATTTTGCTCCTTGTCATTTATTGCAAATTTGCAGTTTTCTCTCATGTTGAATTAAAAAAAGATGTTTTCCAGGATTATTTCACCACAGTAATTTGTAGAACTTTCAGTCCATTTTTGCTAAAACGTATCATATTAATACTGGATCTTTTGTTTTGTATGTGTTTTTTCCAGACGTGTGTCTGAAGGACACCATGTCTGTGGCTGACAGCATCTACAACCTGCAGCTCATCAAGGAGTTTTGTGACAGCAACTTGCTGAGCTGCTGCCAGCTGGCTGTGGAGGACCTGCTCTACGCCCCCCCACCCCTGCATGTGAGTCCGCTCTGGCATCACATTGTTCTTCTAAACATCTTCTAAACATCTTCTAAATATCTTCTAAAACCAGATATTCAATCTGAAAATGTGCATTCAAAAAAAGTTTGTACCAATATCTAAAAAAAATACTATCAAAGAAAACTTTTTTTAAGGAACAGTACTCCACCATTCAGGGGCCTCAAAAGTTTACAGAGTACGAGGCTACTGAGGAAAAAGTAGGGGGGCCTCCACTACTGGGCACAGAAAATTAGGGTCCTTTATCTGCATCTTCCAGACATCTGTGGCATTATTTCAGGCTATTTGAAAACAGTAAAGAAGGAGGAATTAGTACTTTACTTTTATTCTATTGTGGTTGACAACTAGGATTTAACCCAACATGTTTTCCCGTGACTGCTTATCTACTACACAACTTCCAAAATGTTTGAAGAGGACCCCCTGAAGGACTCTTGTTTGTAAAGTAAACTTACATAAGTAACATTCAAATAAGTTTACGTAGTACTTTACAACATACAGACCCAGCTTCATTTGAGTGGTCTTCTTTCAATTCTCTGTGGTCCAGTGACGTAATGTAATTAATGCAGAATTGAATCAAAAGCTGCAGAGAACCTTACTAAGCTTTCTACAGTCACCACATCAATAGCTGGAAAGAAGAAAGCACTATCGACTGTAGAATTTAAAATTTTACTTTACCGTCAAAACTGTGTAGCCGAGGCCGTACTTCAGGTCATGAATCTGGTGACGTGACGACAGTCTTTCTCTGTGAGGCTGATAGCTGATGTCAAGGATGCCTGCAGCTTCACGTACGTATCGACCAACAGCGGATACGCTTACAAAGGCTGTTCGGTGTCCACTGAAATAAAAATGGCCACGCCCACGAAGTAAATAAGAACGCATTACTTAACAAAGTGAAAATAAATTCATTATTACATTATTACATCAAGCAGTGATTATTTGCTGTAAGATGCTAAACGAAAGTTTTGTCTGTTATCAAAAATTGCCTGGCAACTACTTCACTCACACGCAGCAGATTTTCGTTGGGTACCGGCTACTTTAACAATTGTATATTTACATGAAATCCAAAACGCACTGCTTCAGGAATATGATAATAGGGCATAATATAAATCTCAGCCGTATCCATCTTTAAGTATTTTTTAAAAACTGTATCTCTAAGATTAGTTTTACATCACCAACTAATCGACCTTTACTTGAGTTTATAAACCGGTACTGTTATTCAGCTACAATTGTCTGAATCAATAACAATATTTTTCCTTTTCGACATGCGTCAGTTTTCTCAGGGTCTACAATAATCAGTGTTTGGTAAAGTACTTCTATAAAGTAATTGATTACTTAACTTAGTAACCAGTAACTTAGTTACTGGATCCAATTTTTAATTAAATTACTTTACTCAATACCTATTTGAAAGAGTAATGCACTACTCATTACTTTACTTTTTTCCTAAATTCTCAAGGGAAAAACAACACAAACAAGGTCCTCTTGTCTTTCATTTAACTTTATTTTTAAAGCAATAACCTTGTGCAAAGTATGAACCTGGTTCAAGACATAACCTGGTTTTATTAGAATTCAGACAACAGTGTGAAAAATGACACAGAAATGAGTTACAACATATGTGGTCTATGCCACTGCTCAAAGTCAGATGTGGAAAAAAAAACGGTTACACCGATATTCATATCTATCAAATCTGAAATTAAGGCACTCTTTTTGAAAACACAAAGAAACATTTCATGCCCCCATGTTCATTTTCGCTGACTTTAGGTATTCCGTTACAATGAGTTGCACCTTTCTCTCTCTACGTCTGCCTTTTGTACACAATTCTGCACTGCTGTGAGTCTACCAAATTACCCCCCCCCCGTCTGCGGAGGGCATTGAGATGCAGTCACGTACAGCTTAGAGAGAAAAATTAAGTAAGAAAGGGTGAAATATAGAAATATAGAAAAAATGGCTCCCAGGAAAAAATGTCTGTTTTCCTTCATACCAAAGGGCCGACTTTAGGGTTGTTTCTATCACAGACGACACATCAGTGCTCACAGCGGGTCACTGCTCTGCTGCTCACCCGCTGCTCCTCGGGGGTGAGAGGACTCCTTGCAGCATCTCTTTTCGTCTCATCTTTGAGCCAGTTTGGAAATCAATGTGACTGCAGCAATGAGGGCATCTCTATACTTTAACCAATTCATACGTGTGCATTTTCGCCAGTAACTCAAAATTTTTTTTTTTAATTAACTTCTTTTTCGTTTCATTTAACCGATAGAAAATGTCAAAGCCTACAAAACCTAATTAAAAAAGCAAAGTTTCTATTGTCCAGTAATTGTAATTATTTACAGAGATTTGAACTGTAATTCATTGTGCTCCTTTTTGTTTTGTGCTTCTTGGGATTTCCTTCTCCAGGCTTCTGCTTGTTCCGCATGTATTAAATTGTGTGATACTACACGTGTCAAGTCTTTGTTAACAGAACACTGTCTTTTGTTAGCTGAACATCCTCAGCCTCGTAGCTGAGCTTCTGGAGTGGTTTGAAATGAAGAAACCGGATTTTGTTCAGCCCATTCAACCAGTTGACCTCACAGGTTTGTTAGTAGCTTTTTTCAGCACATCACAAAACAATGAATGTTTTGATTGTTTGGCTTCTTTTTTCCAAGTGAATGCTTCAGTGATGAAGTGCTTCTGTGGTTTTCAGATGTGTCCGGAGTGTTGGAGTGTACAAGTCCTGTAAATGGGAACAGCAACAGGTACTGGCTTTCTGTAAGAACCAACACTCACCTACAGTCCCTGACAAAAGTCTTGTCGCTTATCCATTTTGTAGAAACAAAAGCGTATAACCTCACTTTTAATGAATCCATTGGTTTCAGAAATGTCTCACATGAAAGCTAAAACCCTCCCAAATTATGTTCAATATACTAAAATAAAATGGTTTCACTGAAGAAAGATTGATCATTTACTGAACACAGAAAGGTCACATTTTGGCAAGACAAAGGTTTTGTCGCCTACAGAGAGTAATGTGAACATTTAACAAATAATTGACTTCAAAAACAAAAATATGTTGCATAACTTCAGTGAATTAAGTAGTGCTACTGTGAGATCCATATTTAATATCTTGTATGACTTTCATGAGCTTGAAGAACAGCATCCATGCGGTTTGACAAATGTTTCAAACAATTTATCGATGAAGTCATCAGGAATAGCAAAGAAAGCAGTCTTCCATGCCTCCCAGAGTTCATCCAGATTCTTTGGTTTTGTCTTCCATGCTTCCTCTTTCATTCTACCCCAACATGCTCAATGATGTTCATGTCTGGTGACTGGGCTGGCCAGTCCTGGAGCACCTTGAGGAACTTTGATGTAGAGATGGAAGTATGCGATGGAGCACTATCCTGCTGCAGAATTTGACCCCTTTTATGGTTGGGAATGTAAGAGGTAGCTAATACTTCTTGATATTTTAGGCTATTGATATTGCCTTCCACCCTGCAAATGTTTCGCACACCCCCATACTGGATGTAACCCCAGACCATGATTTTTCCGCCACCAAACTTAACTGTTTTCTGGGTGAATCTTGGGTCCATGCGGGCTCCAGTTGGTCCCCTGCAATATTTGCGGTGGCTGTGATGTAATTCAACTGAAGACTCATCTGAGAAATCCACCTTCTGCCACTTTTCCAGCGGCCATCCTTTTAGCAGGCTGTGGGCCTTGGCAAACGCCACACGATTTTTCAATTGCCTTTTGTTTAGTGCTGGTTTCTGGGCACTGATTCGACCACGGAGGCCATTTTGAGCCAGAATTCTACAACCTGTTCTAGTTGACACAGGGACTTGAGGTGACCAGGCCTGGTGGAGCTCTGCTGCAGTGGAAAAGGGGCTTTCCTTGGATTTTCCAACCAACAAACGGTCCTCCCGAGCATTTGTCTTGCGGGGTCTGCCGGACCTGTGCTTGTCAAAAACATCTCCAGTCTCTTCAAATCTTTTTCTTATTCTTTGTACTTGACGCTGAGACACATTGAAGGTGTCAGTCACCTCAGCAGTGGATCTGGTCTTCAGCCTCTTGATAATCAACGCTTTGGTCTCAGGGTGAATCTTAGGCATGTTGTCAGAGGTCAAGTTGCAGTTGATGTGAAGCCCTGGTGTGCTGGGGTTCTTTTTATACACACCCACTATTTAATTGATCAGTAATTGATCACAGGTGAGGCTGTAATCTAGGATTGGGTGCATCATATGACAAGGCGACAAAACTTTTGTCTTGCCAAAATGTGACTTTTCTGTGTTCATTAAATGATCAATCTTTCTTCAGTGAAGCAATTTTATTTTAGTACATTGAACATAATTTGAGAGGGTTTTAGCTTTCATATGAGACATATCTAAAACCAATGGATTCATTAAAAGTGAGGTTATACGCTTTTGTTTCTACAAAATGGATAAGCGACAAGACTTTTGTCAGGGACTGTATATATTGAATATGCAAACAAAAAACACAAGTCAGATGTACAAGAAGTAAAGAGCGCTACAAGATCAGAGAGCACTGCAACAGTACTCACACAGCAAGCATCAGTGAACCTGACCTGACCCTAATTTATCAAAGGAACAAGACACAAGGTTTACAATATGCATGTGCACATTTTGACACAATTTTTTGTACTTGACAAAAACAATTGAACCAGTTAGTTCAAAAGGGGCCCAATTCCACAATTTTTCAAAATAGAGATATTATATATTCTATGGTCTTCAAGGGAAAAGTTATCCAATACGGCAGCGCCCCTGTTTAATTCAAGCAGGGCCCAAGTCCAGAGACTTTAGTTTGCTAGTCCTCTGAAATTATAAAAGTGAGGTGCTTCATATTATAGCATTTGTAAGCTATGAACTGGTGCTACATCTGGGTAAAATATCAATCATTTGGTGTAGGCTCCCTTTAAGCAATGCAATTAAAATCATTTCCTGGAAAAACAAACCTCTTGGACTTGGGCCCCTTTTGAACTAACCGATTCAATTGAAAGGAAGGAAGGGAGAAGAAGCTGCAGCTGCCTGCTGTGCACAAACCAAGCTTTCTTCTGTGCCAATATCTTCCATGGTTTTCAGTTTATTGAATGAAAAAATGACATCAAATTAGGGCAGGATAAAATCACCAGTACATGTCTTTATTTCGACAAGTATACAATGAGAAGGAGTTTTTAAAAAGGCGCTTGAGTGGAAAGACCCACTTAAAAGAATTGTTGTTTTTAACATGTAGCATTTTTCTTATGATGGAGGACATATTTAAAGAAAATTAGGATTAAAATTGCATTTCTGAGTATTTCTTCATTCAAATCATTCTGGTATTTCAAACACATAGCCTCCAAAGTAGCTGTTACGTCATGCAGGCCACCTTTATTGCTTTGACAAGCTACACCAGCAGCACATTCATTCTGAGGATGAACAATCCAACATCTTCAGATCTCAGATTTCAATGATGCCTGAGAAATCTACAAGCTCATTTAATCTTTTATTTCTTGCTTTGACTGCAGCTGCTGTGCTGTTTGCTTCTATTTGCAGGTATATAATTTTGCACTTGTGCAGTAGCATTCTGCCAATCCCATAAGCACCACTATAAAAACCTGCCAGTGTTTGTTTAAGTTTGTAGATGAAAAACCTCTTTAAAATGTAAAAATAATCAGGAAAGTACGCCCAAATCTTAACCTTGACCCTGTATACTGCCAGGGCAAACACCAAATAACAGAGCTGGCTAGGGTGATATATCAGAAAAATCATGCATTTTGTGGTACAAGCACCAAATTTTGGATGGATGTACCTTAGGACCCCCTGTTTAGAAAAGCATGTTAGACCATGAGAAAAATTCCAAAACGGCAGCCTTTTGTAAAGATGCCGGCCACACACTCAATAGTTACAAAAATATTCAGCGTTTAGTTGCCCCAGTCTTAACATAATGGGCTCCTCATTCACAAAATGTAGTCTTTAATCTTGAAGAGTACCCACAGAATACTATTATAAATATGTATTATATACCGGTATACTACATATATACTAGAATCTGGAATTTTCTTGTGGCATCCTGAGTTATAGCATTGCCAAATTTGGTGCTTGGACCACAAAATGCCTGAGTATTTGAGTATTGAAATGAGCAGATTCAGATACACTGCTAAAACTCAGTTATGGTATACATGCGTTATAGGAAAACTTAGACTGATAAATATGTGACCTATTTTACCTAAACTGCAACATCAACTCTCAACACTCATACCTACCTTCTTTTTTTCAGTGGTTCTCCTGCTTTTATCCTCAAACAACCTTTTGTCCCCCTTCCTTCCTCTATGTCACCAGGTAGGATAACTGCTTTATTGAAAAGCATCTGTTTTTGATAACCAGTTGAATTAAACAGAATTTGATTTTTAAAATCTTAATTGCAGAAAATAAAAGTTGGACAAAGAAACAAATCAGGTATGCAAAAGTAAATCATGGGTGTTGCTTGGCATTCATATTTTTAATTTCTTTTTTCTTTGGCTTCAGTGTTTTTCTGCTTTTCAACAATCGTTTGCATCCTTTTCTCCATCTTTCTGTCACCATCCACTTTTCTCCAGTCGTCCTCTGTCTGCAGTGACTTTCAGCATCCCATTTGGCCTGGACAGTGATGTTGACATTGTCATGGGAAACCCAATAGATTCTGTGTTTCGCTCTGTCAGCACCGAAGACCTCACCGCCGGTGTCCCTGCAATGACCTCACCGGCGGCAACGACAGGGATGGCTCATGTCCCCTACAGTCCACCTGAAGACCTCAGCCATCTGGTCAGTGCTTCTGCACCCCCACAGCGGTCTGCCTGGGGGCCTCATGCATACACTGCGCCCCTGGGGGAGCTGCCCACCATCGAGGAAGCTCTGCAGGTTGTTCACACCCTCAGCAGCAAAGACCGGAGGAAGGGGCGAACATCAGAGAAAAAAGGGAGGTTAGGGAGCCGGCAGGAGGCCAGGTTGCGCCCTGAAGGAGCCCCTGCTGGGTTTTTTCTGCACTCCCCCGAAAAAGAAAATCCTCAGCTAAGTAGCTCTGCTCCCTCTCGCTCGGGAGTCCCTGATTGGTCAGCTGATGCTGAAAAGCAAAATAGGCGGAGCAGATCAGGACAAAGCGGTGACACGTCCCGTGACGATGATTCTGTTCTGCGGGATGGTAGTATTGATTCCTCAGAAGCATCTGATGATATGCCCAGAAACGCACCTGGAAACATTCGACCTGCCAGTGGTCGTCATGGAAACTCCAATGCCAACAACAGTCCACGCATGACCAGCTTCGCAGAACAACGAGACCATCAAAGAAAAAATCCTGCTGCTGCTGGGGAAGACCACGCATCTTCTCCAAACCCAACAACCCCTGGAACTCCGCTCACTCCTTCCACACCAGCTTCTGTGTCCTGCCATCAGGGCAGCCAGGGTCCCAGAGCCCCAGAACCAGGCTCTGAAGCCTGGGAGCTGGCAGCCCGCCTTGAGGAAAAACGCAAAAGCATTGAAGCACAAAAAAGACGCATTGAAGCCATTTTTGCCAGACACAGACAGAGGCTCGGAAAGACTGCTTTCCTTCAGCTGAAAAGAGAGCAAGGAGAAGGGGAAGGGGAGACGGCGGAGGTGGATAGTCTGACGCTGGACGAGCGTCTCACTCACATGGAGGAACAATTGAAACAGGAGGAGGAGAAAGAGGATGTAGAGAAGGAAAAAGAAAAGCCATCTGTTTCAAATCCTACCCGCTTAGAGAAACAAGTAACATTCTCCATTGAAAGCAAGAAAGGAGCTGAGACTGAAAAAGGAGGCGAGAAACCCGGAGAGGCCGTCATAGTAGAGTACAATGAAGTGGTGCAGAAACTGAGTGAAGCTCTGCAGTCCCTCCAGAAAGACATGCAGAAACTTACAGAACAGCAGCAGCAGCTTTTGAGCAACCAAAGACCTAGAAACATGCCCAAATCCACTCCAAAATCCACTACGCGAAACATCACAAAAACTCCACCCAGAACCCCACCGCACACACCAACAAAGACACCACCAAGAACCCCGACAAGGACTCCTACAAGGAGCACCAGCAAGGCCTGGGTTATTCCAACTGTGTCCAAATCTCCTTCAGCTTCTTCACCGTCTCGCCGTGCTCAAGTTCTCTCTTCATCCAGCTCTCCTAAAACAGTCATCTCTTCCTCCTGTCCAGCTCCTGTCACAAAAATGAACTCCTTCTCCTCCCGCAGTACCAAACACGCCCCCCGTTCTCAGCTTCAGCCGCAGACCAGGCCCTCTGAACTCAAGTTCCCAACACTTAACCGTGTCTTGACACCGACCCAGAATGTGGACACACTCCCTCACCTGAGGCGCGTGTCCCCCAGCAAGTGTCAAGTCCAGACTTCCTCTTCCTTCCGTATTGGCGCTGCCCAGACTCCTCAGGAGTCTCCTCAGCTCCCACAGCAGCCTGAGGAGAACACCTCAGACACAGCTTCAAGTGAGACACCCACCCAGTTCAGCCTGGAGTTGGAGCAGGACGATGCAGAGGCAGTAGGAGGGCTACCCATCTTCCTTCAGTCCAGGCAGGAGCGACGGAGGCCTGCCGGAGGCAGCAGCTCTGGAGCGCCGTCTGAGTGTTCGTTTGAGAGTGAAACTCTGTCCCTTTCTGCTGCATTCAGTGCAGAAGCAGGAAGAGCTGGAATGGCTGCAGGGCAGCCGTGTAGTCTGAATGAGGTATCCTTATCAACTGCTGGAGGTCCAGAGGGAACCAGTGATGAACCAACTGATGAGGGTCAAGAGTTTTCCTCTGACTCTATGAGCGACCACACAGAATCTGTGAGGCCCCCTGTTGTAGAAAGCTTGGATCCAGTCGAACAAATCAGTCTTGTTACAGATGTTAGCGATCCGCAAATTGAGTCCAAAGAACAACACGAGGCCCTCCCAGAAACCCTTGAGCCAAGTGGAGATCAGGCTGAAGTGGAAACCAGAGGAGGGATTGGCTTCTTCTTTAAGGTGAGAGCTCTGACATCTGTCCTGAGCGGTGCACACATGTGGAAGGGCTCTACATGTACATACAGGCCTTCTCCTTGGGTTTTGCGCCCTTCTTTGTGGTCATGTGCACGTGTGCTTGTAGGAAGAGACTCATGGTGAAGGAGAGATGGCCCATCGCAGAGCATTGCTGCTGGAGCGGCAGCAGAAGAGGACTGAGGAGCTGAAGAAGAGGAGACAGTGGAACGAGCAAGAGAGGGAAATAAGGTGAACTTTCCCGTTTGAACTTTTTACTGCTTGAAGACTGAATAATGACACGGAAAAGTGACATCCCCCTCCCGGTTTGTTTTCAGATCGGCATCTGCAGACAGAAATGTTGCATCTCCCTCCTGCACGCCTCCCAGAGGCACATCATCGCCCTCCCCAACCCCTCCAGCTACACCAGCCCGCCGAGGAGACTTCACTAGAGGGGAGTATGCACGCCGCCAACAGCTCAAAATAATGGAAGATTGGGCAAAGTTCTAAAGCAAAAGTCAACGACTCATGGCCGCTCGTCAGCCAAGAAGGCCCGCTCACGCCCTCGCAGCATGACCAGAGAGGAAACACAGCTGTCTCTGAGTCCAGCCAAAGGAGCGACTGGTAATGGTCATAACCAAAGAAAGAAAAATCCACCAGAATGTGTCTGCACACACACTGATGACCAAGATGCTCATTTTTAATGTCTTTTCCCAGGATCAAAGTTGACAAAAGTTTACTCCCACTCCTCACTTAACCTTGCAGCCACGGAGGAGCCAGGGAACGACAAAGGTGAACCCACAAAGAAACCACAGAGGTAGACTATGTTCTTTTTGCCCTCTCTTTTCCTGTTTCTTTCCTAGCCTTTTTTCCATGACCGCCCCTGTGTCCAACGCTGTTTCTTCAAGACCAACTCCTATCTTTTGATCTGTTGCAAAAGCATTCACAGTGATTTTTTAATTATGATTATGCAGTTTTTGGCCAAAATTTACAAAAAAAACTGTGTTGGTACAGTTTCTGCATAGTGGCAGATCAATCAAAATGTGCCTTGTGGGCAGGACTGTTGTCACAGAGCAACCCCAGTCCCCCTTCCCCTTCCCCACATAACACATTTCTAACATTTTTTGTTACACCGATGTCACCATGGATTCCCATGAGCTCATTTAAAATTCAGATACCTGTAGGTCTCCTTTTAAATCCACCGTTTTCATTTCCATACGAGAGGTCAGAAAATAAAATGTAGGTAAATTTGACCACCAAAGTTTTTTTATCTTGATCTATTCACACATGTCTGAGTGAAAACATCGAAGAGGAGTTTCTCTGACAGTGATAATGAAAAATAACAAATCGGAATTTAGCTCTATCTTTTTAACCCTTGTGCTATCCTAGGCACTTTAACATTGGGAGTGGGGTCATCTAGACCCACTAGACAGTGCGCTGAACCTTTTTTCTTCAATGATTTGTGATCTTCACTGGTTTCCATGGATTACATGAAATCCTCTCCACCTTTATCCACACGTCAATGGTCATCTTGACCCCATAGGATAACACAAGGGTTAAAAGAGTAACAAGAGTACTACCTGAGAGGCACTGTCTGCACATAAGGGAGATCAGGTGGGAACTCATCGCCTTGCTGTTTGACTCTTCTGCAGCAGCTCCATTGATTCTCCCGCTCAAAGCACATCACAAAACAAACCATCAAACCCCAATGAAGACAAGGAATGTGAGTCCAATGGGACCTTGCCGGCCCCAGAATACACAGGTACACAGATAATCAGCACACAGTCCATCCAAATTTGAAGAATGATATGAAGTACTTACCTTTTCTGTTTTACATGCTCTTGCTTTCTTTTAGGCCCAAAACTGTTTAAGGAGCCAAGTTTTAGGTCAAATAAATTCATCATTCATAACGCTCTGTCCCGTTGCTGCCTGGCTGGAAAGGTCAATGAAACGCAAAAGAATAAGATCTTTGAGGTATGGGGTTTTTTGATGTCTCTGAAATGTTAGAAACATGTTCGTGAATCAAAATAACTTTTCTGATCTTCTCTTTGTCTCTACTTCAGGAGATGGAGAAGAGCTCGGCCAACCACTTCCTAATCCTCTTTCGTGATTCCAGCTGTCAGTTCCGAGGCGTGTACACTATGAACGCTGACTCCCAGGACCTCGTCAGGTTAACCGGGGTGGGCCCACGGACACTCTCCTCCAACCAAGTGGAGTCCATCTACAAATACAGCTCAGACAGGAAGCAGTTTAGTGCCATTCCTTCAAAGACCGTGGGGATGAGTGTGGACGCCTTTACCATCCCCAGCCATCTATGGCAAGGAGGAGGAGGCGCAGGAGGAGGAGGAAGCAGGAGAGCCAGTATTAACAAGAAGGTGGCTATTGTAAAATGAGGAGCAGAAAATAAAAAATCTTCATAGTACAAAGAAAACTTGTCAAACAGAAAACTAGTAACATGTGCACACGGATGAGTCTGTGTGTTTTCTCTCTTTAGGTACATTTATTCTCCTTTGTGTCCCTGAAAATGTTGATCGCACAACTATCAGAGAGCAGAAGACACAGAAACGTCCCGTTAATTGACTTCATTCAGAAGAGTCGCTTATCTGTGTCTTATAAAACAATATACTTTAATTATTTAAAGTACAGATTTTTCTTTCAAGACTAAAAGTGTGTCTTTTTTTTAGTTGTGCACTAGAAAACTTTCATAGAAGCACCTTTGCTGCCCCACTTGGATTCTTTACATCATAAGCAGTTTTATACCATCAGCCAAACAAACCCGAGCGACTAACTGGACTTTTATTTCATAGGAACCAACTTGAAAGTGGGCTGAAGCCTAGTTTCTTCATGAGTGAAAGATATTTATGAAGAGATATCAAAGGTATCTGTCGTTCACTAAAGTTTTCAGTGGTTTCTGAGAAGATTTCTACAGCATGAATGCCTATTTGCAGTGTGTGGTATAAGCTAATTTCAAACTGATATGATGTGGTTTGCTGAAACTGGTGATATGTGAGCAATGGAGGCCAATGAAAATCTCTTTTGTACATTAAACTTATAGAAAATGCTAAATCATGTTTGGTGGAAAACTTCTTTTTTCTGCTGTACTGTGGCACTTTTATGCAGGGATGGGTAACCATAGCAACTTCAGCTTCCATTCAGGTTGAAATCTGGTGCAATACAGAGTGAGTTTTATTCCTCAACGATGAAAATCTTTTTTTTTTTTTTGAGAAAACAAGTACCAATCGAAGTGCAAGGGTTAAAGTCCCACTCTGATCATATTTTGATCTATTGTTAAAGTGTTCCCAGAGGTTTTTAAATTATGATGATGCTGCTTTGAGCCAAAATGGTAAAAACCTTTGTCATTTTCTAGAACATAGTTTTTGCAGAGTGGCTGTGGTTCATCAAACATTTGCCTCTGAGATGTGGGCGGGACCGCAGACGGTAAGGCTGCCCTCATTTCCCATGATCCCTTTGTTTACCCCTTGTGCTATTCTATGACCCCACCCTTACATTGACGTGTTCTTCCTACCATGACAAAGGTGGATAAAGGTGGAGAGGATTTCATGTAAATCCATGGACACCAGTGAAGATCACAAATCATTGAAGAAAAAAGGTTCAGCGCACTGTCTAGTGGGTCTAGTTGACCCAACTCCCAATGTTTAAGTGCCTAGGATAGCACTAGGGTTACACACTGTCCCGTTAGCTTACAAACTCTCACTACCTCAACCTAATACCTGTGAAACAAAATGGCGAGCAATAATGAAGCAATCCAGCTGTACAGTTTGGAGCCAGATGCCAGCTCTGTTGAGGAAAATAAAGACATACATGGATCTATTTGTCTTAACCCTTGTGCTATCCTAGGCAATTTAACATTGGGGGTTGGGTCATCTAGACCCACTAGACAGTGCGCTGAACCTTTTTTCTTTAATGATTTGTGATCTTCACTGGTTTCCATGGATGACATGAAATCCTCTCCACCTTTATCCACCTTTGTCATGGTAGGGAGAACACGTCAATGTAAGGATCGGGTCATCTGGACCCCAAAGGATAGCACAAGGGTTAAAGTGGATGCATTAAAATGGAGTGGACTGACTGTAGCACCAAAGTCGCTGCTACAGGCATTTTCAAACTGCATTTTAGTGTCTGCTCCTGAATTACCATGTTTTAAATAAAGAAATACTCAGAAACGGTCATAATCTTAATTTTCTTTATATATGTCCTCCATCATGAGAAAAATGGGACAAGAACAGGATTGCCCTAACCCTAACCATAAGTCTAGCCCTGCTAAAAATACCAAAAACACAATGAGATAACTTAACGCATGTGCTATCCTAGGCACTTTAACATTGGGAGGTGGGTCATCTAGACCCCACTAAACAATGCACTAAACCTTTTTTCTTCAATTATTTTTAATCTTTACTGGTTTTCATGAATTACATGAAATCCTCTCCACCTTTATCCACCTGTATCATAGTAGGGATAACACGTCAATGGTCATCTTAACCCCATAGGATAACACAAGGGTTAAGGTCAAAGTGATATATGTTTTATGAATAAGTTTTTTCACATGCTTCTGCATATTTAGCTACTATAAAAATTAGTCTTTACAGCATCTGAAACAAATATTTGTTTGCTGCTTGCTGTTCAAACAAGTTTTGAACAGTGAGGAAACAGTTTAAGTGCTGATGATCCTCATCAAGCTCTGTGACACTCTGGTGACTTGTTCAGGTAGGTGTACACCGCCTTCACCCAACAGTAGCCAGATTGGCTCCAGCATCCAGAAAGTGGATTAAGTGGGTTCTCAAAATAAATGGACACCTTTTCAGATCAAAAAGGTAAAGTAAAAGGTAAGAAAACAGTTAGACGCCACATTTTTTTAAAATTGTGTTAATTTGTACTAAAAATGTAAAGTTCCTTCTTTTAGATTGCTCCCTGTAAAGAATAAATCTGCTGTTTGAGGGATAAACTAAATCCTCAATCTAACAAGTTTTGACGCTAATTTGTTTCTTTTAAAAGTAACACAAAATTTAGTCTTTAATTTAATTATGTGTAACAAACAGTAAAAAAAACAACACATTTAGAAAAAAAAATCACCACCAATACAAGAATGAATGTAATAAGTTCAGTTTTTATTGCAGCTTCCTCAGAACTTTTTCCTTTTGAAGCATCGTGCACTGGACTCAGATCTTTGGTGTAATCCCACAACAGTTAGACTCCATACATACATTTCACGCAGGCTGTTAAGTTTTCGGAGCGATGCCAGAGCAAGCTTACACCCAATAATTCCAGAAAAATACACACAGGAAAGCTTGATAAGGATTTCACATAGATACAGTAGTGAAAGGTTTTGTGATTAAACTGTTTTCGGCAAAGAACTAATCACTGAAAGTTTTTGAAGCCTAAAAAAAAACCTTTATCAAACCAATGACAAATATTTACACTTTGTACTTGACTTGTGGCATTTTTCTTTTGTCTGTCAGAAAACCTTAGAGGAACTAAACTTTAACCTTTGTTACCATTTTGTGTACACATAGGATCACAGCTTATAGTTTAAGTGATGTGGAGAAGCAAACCCCCCTAATTGTTGTTTTTCTGCTGCATCTCTAGAGATTAAAACCTCCAGAAAAACCTAAAGATAACACATAGAAAAGCTGGGTGAAAGAGATGATGACTGTTGCATCTTTTGAACTGTGGAGGCGGTGATCATTCAGCAGAAAGGCTGGACCCGGTCTGAGGAGGATGCATTTGAACTGTGTTTTGAAATGTATTTTTTCCTTTCTTTAATATTGCTGGTATTTTTTTTAATCAATAAATATTACACATGTCATTTCTTCAAATAATTCACTCCATTATTACTATTATTTTGTTTCACAGGAGTTATTAGTCATAAAGCTGGCCTAAATTCCACAAACATTTCACAAAATCTACAGCTCAGATATTTCAAGCGCTTACTTGCAAACAAAAAAACGTTGACGAATTATTTGTTTTCAATTTGTAGGGCTAATACTGCAGCAGAGATCACGTTGGACATGTGTGCTGGACACTCATGGAGCACACCTATGTGCTGCTGAAAGCACAGTAATGTACAGAAAAGAACATATAGAGAACCCTGAAAGCACATTCTACGTTAATCTGCAGCTACAGATGGCTTTGGAAACTTACATAGATAAATGAATGCATACAGGTGGCCTCATTTTTAGGATATAGATGTGTGATAATGTTAAAGAAGAAGTGGAAGAGCGTACGTTGGTGATACAGGAAGCTGTGGTATAACGTGTAACAGGAGGTGCTATAAAGAGGACGAGGGCACAGAGAACGGGCTGTCGAGTGGTTGATTCTCACTGAGATTCCATGTGGGGTCAACAGGAAAAGACGTTCCTAAACTGCATCGACAGGCTCAGACACAGTGTTCTGCTCGGCTTCAGAGTCCATTGGGTTGTGTGCTGTGCTGTTCCACAGCTCGGCATCGGGCTGCACCTCTGACAACGGGCTCTCGGACACAGGATCTGAGGAGTTGGTGGCCGGGTCGAGGGGCATCTGAGCAGAGGGGGCAGGATGGCTGGAGTCCAGGGGTTGGTCAGAGGGACGACTGCTTGGTCCTTCGGATGGCAGGAGAGGGGAGGAGTCAGAAGGCAGCAGCGAGGAGGTGTTAAACGTTGCGTTGGAGGACACGTTGGAGGACGACATCGAGGGTGAGTCAGAGAGCATGCGTAGGAGGAGGTCAGACGGGGAGGCTGAAGGCAGGTGGGTCGGAGTCGGCCGGGTTGTGTGAGCAGGACTGGGCTCCTGTGGGTCAGCGCAAACAGGCTGGCCCTCGGCCACGTACCAAACCTCATTGTGCCTGTTCAACAGCTTCAAGGGGCTAAAATCATCCAACAAACAAACAAACACAAGAGAGAACAGCCATCAGTGGAACACACACAAAAAAATCCCTGCGATTTCAAGAGACTGTGCATAAAACTCAACATAATTCTAGTTTGCACAAAGATTTTGGAACACTAGTGGATTCAGGATTGCTGGATTTAAAGGTCAGAAGTCTAAGAAACAAGGAAAAACCCACACCTGTCATAGCCAACGCCATAGTGATAGCTGTGGTTGTAGGTGGCTCTCACTCGTTCCAGCTCTGCAGTCAGTAGGTAAGTGTGACTCCGGGAGTCAATGGACAGCATCCACCCTCCGTAGGTCCTCACATACACGTCCATGTGGGGCATCTCAGTGAAATACAGCTGTGAGGAGGACAAACCATCACAATCCCATTTATTTTTAACGAATGTTTATGCTAAAAAGTTGATTTGTGTTCAACTGAATGAGATCCTTTCTTCAGTTTAATGTTTTTGATTATGATCATTAGAGACTGTTCTTTATTATGAACAAAAAATACCAATATCATTGAACAAAGCCTGAATTATATTTCCTCCTTCCTTATAACCATGTTCAGTTCTGCATCTTCCATGATCACCTGTACCCTCACCTTATCATTAGTGGGGGCTGGTGGGTTTTCCTGATAGGCGGCAGGCAGCAGGAAGTTGAGCGTGTAGATAGCCGGCCCCCACATCTTGCTGTCCTCTGGGATCTTCACCAGGACGGGGGCAGTCATTTCCATCTGAACACCTGTCCAAAATAAATCAATCGTGATGTGAGCAGTTTGCAGCACTCCGATGTTCACTCTGATCCCTCACCTCCTTCATTTGCCCCGGTGATGTACTGGAAGAGTCTCCTGAAAGCCATGGCTGCACCCACTCCCATGAAATAGGCCTCGGCGTCAGTTGAAATCCAGCGGGTGGGGCTGTAGTGTCGAACCTGGACACAACCACACACATGTAAAAAGCTGTGTTGTGTGTGTGCATGTGTGTGTGTCTGTTAACACTCACTTCATACTCGTCTGTTTTGCAGATCAGGTCATACTCCAAACACTCTTTGGACTCGGTACAGAAGCTGGTGCTGGTACTTGGTCTGAAAGCACAAAGTACCAAATCCCGTGATGGCTCACTTTTTGGCAACTCTTTAGAAAAACAGGTATGTGGGCGCTCACTTTCTGCTGACTATAAGCAATGGATTGATTCATTTTTTTCTGTTTATTCAACTAAATTTTGTTTATGTCCCATTCTGATCATCATATAATCTATTTTCAAATTGTTCCCAGTTTTTTTCTAATTCTAATTAAGCAAGTTTTGGCAAAAATAAAAAAAAGGACATAGGACCTAGTTTCTGCAAAGCGGCAATATTAATTAAAAATGATCTCTGAGTTGTGCCACAGAGCAACTATAATCCCTTTCCTTTCCCCTCCCAGCTGCTGAGAGCTCTCCGTTTACACGCTCTCCCACTAACTTACAGCTTCTCGCACCCCCAACCTAACACTAGTGGTGCAACAAAAATGGCGAGCAATATTGGAGCTATTCAGCTCATCAGTTTTTAGCCACATACCAGCTCAGACGAGGAAAATGAAGATATACATGGATAAAGAAATTCTCAGAAATGCTATTTTGAGCTTATTTTCTTTATATATGTCCTCCATCATCAGAAAAATGCTACAAGAACATGTTAAAAACACCAAAAACTCAATTTTCACTGAACTGGGTTTTCAACCTCTTAAGACCCATTATCTCATATTTCATATGTTTCACGTTTAAACTTCTAAATTGGGAAATTTTTAGTTGTTTTTTGAAAGATATGATAAGACGAAGAAAACTGTAATGACTAAGTATGCAAAGGTTCTCATTCATGCAGGTGGCGTCTTTACGTTGAATCATATCAACTGGACTTAAATCGGCTCGGACTTTAATTTAACCCGAAAGAACTCAGACCAATTTTTTCTAAAATTGAAAATTATGTGCATGCCACAGACCAAGTGGTCCACAGAACAAATTTCTGATGTTTTTCTGTTACAACAATGTCACCACCGCTTCTTATAGGACTGTAGTCATGAGCGTAGCCCTTGTTTACTGAAATAAACAACTTCTTCTGATTGTGTTCAAAATTTTTATAATGCATTAGTGTTTGTGTACTGCTGAACAGACAGCGCACAACTTCATATTTTACTTGTATCAGTACAAAAGCCTGATGATGAAGACAAGGGCACGAAAACCCCAAGACCCACTCTGACCAAAATGGTGTTTTTAATGTGTTCTTAGAGCATTTTTCTGTAATTGAGGACATGAATAAAGAAAATTTAACTTAAAATTATGTTCCTGACTATTGCTTTATTCAAACTGTTGTGAATCACGAGCAGATGAATAAAATGACGTTTGAAAAAGATCGTATTTGTGATGCAGAAAATACACTGGAAGGACCACAAGCTCCTTTCTCAGCTCCACTCTTATGCATCTAGATCCATGAATGTATTTTTTTTCTTGTCTGAGCTGGAATGTGGCTCAAAACTGGTAATGTTAGGTTTGGGGTGTGAAGGGCTGTGAGAGGAGGAGAGCCTGTAAACAGAGAACTCTCAGTTATGGGTGACAGGAAGTGGGGTCTGCTTGCTCCACCCCAACAGTCCCGCCCACAACTCAAACAAATTCTAATGATATCCTGCATCTCTGCCGAAACTATGTCCTAAAAACAACATAATAACGAAAATCGATCAAAAGATGATTACAGTGGGACCTTAAAAATATTTGACTTACCCAACACTACCTTGAGCTGAAATGGCCAGGACCCAAATGACAAGAAGGTAGGTGAAAGCCCTGGAAGAGGACACACACATGACAGGTCTGCACACATCACAGACTCACAACAAAAAAGCAGTTTGATGCAAAGTCATCTGTGAAAGTACAAAGGGGGGGGGGGGGGGGGGGGGGTTTAACCATAAAAGGGTAAAAAGAGCCGCAAATGGTCACAAAAAGTCATGAAAAACTGAAGAGGTTTGAGGTGACGCATGTGCGTCAGCATCCCGGCTCTGCAGAGCTGAAACGGGACACGGTTCCTGCCCCCACAGAGGTGAGGGGGGGCGTGTTTGCTGTCTCATCGCTGTCTCATGCAAAGGCGTTTTGAGGTCACGGAGGAAAAGTCTCGTGATCGATCAGGGTCAGAGCCGATTTTTGCAGAAAATCATCCTTAAAAAAATCTACCGGTGATTTTTGTTAAAGCGCCAAAGGACTAAACCTGATCCAGATCATAATTCACTAACGCAGCCTGTAACCGAATCAATAACAGAAAAATAAATCTATTTTGACTTTACATCACATTTAAAAACGTCAGAACTATTTCTGGCGGGGACAGATTAAAGCCCTAATAATGAAAGCGCAGACTCACATCTCCGCCTGTGGTGCGCGCGCTCTCCGCAGGACGCAGCAGTGATGGGACTGCAGACTGCAGCTGTAGGGGGGGCGCAGGATTCACTGCAGAGAAGACTGGGGCCGGCCCCGCCCACGTGGAGGGGCGGGGAGGGGGGGGCAGCAGCCCAGACGAGAGATGAACCTGGAGTCTGCCTGGTTTGGTGCAGGACTGTGATCCAGAGGCAATTTCTGCTCATCGCAGGAATATTGGGCTCAGATTCTGATCATCTGTCGTCAAGGCGTTCCCAGTGGTCCTTTAACCCTTGTGTTATCCTATGGGGTCAAGATGACCATTGATGTGTTCTCCCTACCATGACAAAGGTGGATAAAGATGAAGAGGATTTCATGTAATCCATGGAAACCAGTGAAGATCAGAAATCATTGAAGAAAAAAGGTTCAGCGCACTGCTAGTGGGTCTAGATGACCCAACTCCCAATGGTACAGTGCCTAGGATAGCACAAGGGTTAATTAGGATTATGCTGTTATCAAACAAAATAAAATAAAATACAAAAACCTATCATTTTCTTGAACAAAGCTTCTGCAGAGAGCCAGTTGTTCCTCAGAATTCACATCTGAGTTGTGGGTGGGACCATAAGTGCCTGTTTATTCAACTAAATTTTGTTTATGTCCCATTCTGATCATCATATAATGATTGCTGAGAGCTCGGAGCAGGGAGCTTGTGGCCAACCCAGCATATTTCTACATCACAAATACAGTATTTTTCCAACACCATTTTTTCATCTGCTCTTGATTCACAACAACTTAACTTAATTAGTTTATATATGTTCTCCATCATCAGAGATCTGCCACTAGAACATGTTACAATTCAAAATCCAACAAGATAAAAAAAAATAAAAAACTAATCCTGTTGCTGCTGCAGGTGTCGGCATGTTTCATTCAATCAAATTCATGACTTCACTTAGCAAATGTGGCTGTTTATCTTTATATTGCTTTAGTCAAAAATCAAACCCCCTTCACTTCTAGTTATCCCTCAGAACCCTTTTATCCCACAAACCTTAGCCTTTTTGCATTGATCAGGGCTCCACAGTGTCGCATGTTAGTGCTCTCGCCTCACAGTGAGACTGTCCCGTTTGAATCACGGCTGGAACCTTTGTGTGTTCTCCTCATGCATGTGTGGGTTTTCTCCAGGCACTCCAGCCTCCTTCCACAGTTCAAAAACGTCTTTCATTAGTGAACCGATGATCCTGCATCGCCCATAGGTGCGAGTGTGTTGGCCTACAACAAACTGGTGAACTGTTTTGTGTACCCGACTTTCACCCAACAGTGGCTCGGTTGGTCCCAGAGGCCCCATGACCCAGACGGGGTTTCAGCAGGTTCAGAAGACAGATGGATGAATCATCCATCTTTTTCTCTCCTTTAAAAAAATGTTTAACCTATTTTTCAGTTGCTCTTTCTCATATCTAGTCTTCCGTGTCAGGAAAAACAATTTTTTAAAGAAAATATGTAAATTCTCAGATGATGAACATCATTCTTATACTTTATTTGTTCAAGAAGAAACTAAAAGAAAAATACAAAGCAGAAATGTTTTTGCCTGGTAATGGGAGTTTAAATGGATGCTTTCTCCCATGTATTTTAATGTTAAACTTACAGATTTTATTTAATCATTTTATTTTGCACCAGAACATTTTATACACCAACACCCACCCTGAAAAAGATTTGTGTACAGAGTTTGAAAGAAGAGTCTGATCAGGTCTTTCCTGAAATCCAGTTTATTGTGACAATAATATAAACATCAATTAGACTCCTTCAATAAACAAAAGCAACAAAAGAAATTAACCTTAGTTCACCGCTTTCAAATAAATCTGTTTCTTTAGCTTCAATACTGAGAGCATGAAGACACAAAGTGTAAACACTGCAGCTCTGTCTTCTGTGAACAGGACTGGTTAAACATCAGGAGCCTCCAGTTAACGGTTTACTGTTAACTTACTCAACTTTAGCCACAAAAAAAAAAAATCTGGTCTTTCAATATCATTTGAAACACGAAGAAATTCTCTGTATTAACAGTCTTATTTACACACGGCCATGTACTGAGCCTGGCTGCACGGGGCTGACCTGCCATCAACAGAGAAGTAGTCAATAATTCCTCAGGAAAAGCTTCACATCATCAAGAGCAAATGATAAAACCGAGTGCTTAAAGAGCTGCAAAGATGCTTCTGCCAGGGTGACAGAAGCCCAATAAGGGAAAAAAGAAACAGATCAAGGCGGTCCTCAAAGCAAGACCACCGCTTTGATAGGCCAGGATCTGAATGAGGAGGAGGAGCTCTCCTCAAAGCACGAAATTACAGCAAAGGTCCAAACGAGGAAGAGCATTTCCCTCCTTAACACAGACAGGAACACAGCCAAACATGTAGTTATGCGGGAAATCAATATATTGAAATATACTACGTCAAACATCCATACATTGCAATAAACTGTCAGAAGAAAAGAAAAGTTCTGCGTGAACAGGAAGTTGTACAATGACTGATGGGAAATTAAAACTCCCTGCCCCCTGAATGGTGGGATACAGTGCCTATATTGAAATTTACTGAATGAGCCTTTTACCTGAGTTTGGGCCATCGTCTCCAAAAAGCTGCACTGAAACCCTGCAGGTTCTCACATTCACATACGCGCAATGTTCTAGCTTCACACAAAAGAAGGTAAGAAGGCTTGCAGAAGTACCGTTTTTAAATAGTTTATAAACACACTCGAGAGCAAATTTCTGTTCTAAAATAATTATCTTTGGAGAAAGACGAAGAAGAAAACAACAGGGATCAAGCATCTCCACATGTCCGTGTTGACAGAAACCTCCTGAATCTTCTGGGTTTCTGTGTGGAGAAACGTGAGAAAATGAGGAGTCCCAACAGTTAGGCCTTTTTTTTTTCCTTTTTCTTTTGTTTTTTTTGCATAGCCAGTCAGTGGAGATGACCACTGGAACCACTCAGTTTCAAGAGGAAAACCTTCAACGAAAGCGGGGAGTCTTGGTCCATCTGTGCCCCCCTTTTCCACTCGCTGATGTGAAGGGGGGAGGGGGGGGGGGGGGGGGTTAGTTGCTTTCTGGAAGTTGAAGGCCTTTAGCTCAGACGGCATCGGGTTCTTTCTGGCGCTCACGTCCATTAGATGTCTTCTTGACCTTTGAAATTCCTTCCAGAGCGCCTGACTCTGTCACCCTGAAGAAAAAAAAACAGAATTATGTGGAGATTTTAATGTGAATTAATTATATACAGTTAAAAATGAGTTTATTATACTAAATGCAAGCAAAAAAAAAAAAAACTAATTTAAAAGGAAAACTATCTTCTGAGTTCAACAGAATTATTTTACTTGCTGTTGCAAGGCCTTAGTAAATCCTTGCAACAGCATTTCTTTAGACCAGGGAGCCCAGGCCCCTGATCCGTGGACAGCGCTCGGAAAGCGCACGCCTGTGGGCGACACTGCTGCCCCGAGTGGACTTGGATCCCTTGTGGGGAACCGTGGACCCGGCAGCAATTTTTTATTTTTTGTTTATTTATCGTTGAAGGCCCGCGATTAACTATCACATCAATGTAATGAGCTCCCCTGTTTTGGACTAAACATGGGTTTGTATGGGTTAAAGTCCAAAAGAAAGACGTGTTACAGTCTGAGATCAAACTGAAAAGAGGGAGTGTCTGTGAAAAAAAGAAATAGGTTTTAAAATTAAGACTTTATTTAGTCAGGAGGGTGTCAATGATGTCAACATCTCTTCTTCTATGGTATCTGGTAGGAGGTCAGAGGCCCAGAACCTTCTCTGACAAAACAAACAGCCACAAATCCAAAATGAAAATTTGATTTAAAGTGAGTTGTAGGTAAACCTTTAATTGGAGTCTAAGTATGCAGCTGTTCCCATTGACTGTATATGAAAACTGGACCGAGTGACTGTGGAATCCCCCATAGATATATAGGCATATTTTTCATCAAACGGCTGCCGCAACGTTAAAGCCAGACAACGTCAGTAAGTAATCAGAGGTCCAAATCTGTTCTACCACGTTGACCAATCAGGAATGAGCTCGTTTGAAGGCCATAGCCCTACTACTTGAAAGCAGGCTCGAGAGAATCTGTCAATCAAACATGTTGAGCATTGGAGGGGGGGGGGGGGGGGGGGCAAAGTCATTAACAAGGCTATTCTACCAAATAGAAGGACTTCCTCCTAAAGAAAGGACTAATGTAAAATGTTTACACACAGGAAGCATGAAACATAAGCTTCCTCCTGATTACTGATAGTTTTCCCAAATCAACCAATCAAAGTAAAAAAGCTAAAAGGCAAAATTCATTCAAGGGTGTGTTTCTTACACTTCATCCATCTCCACGTCCTCCTCGTCCTGGGGAAGCTGCAAGTAGGGGTTATTGGACGCCGGTCGGAACTTGTAACCCGTCAGCACGAAAAAGATCAAAGTGGAAACCTCAACAAGAAGCTGGAAGAGACAGCGTGAGACAAGTAGACAAGTAATTCATGAAGACAAAAGATGAGCTGCAGTCACAGTTCAACACTTTTAAAAGCCATAAAGAAACCCCAACAGAAAATATCTGTTAACAGAAAACTCTGCTACTTATCAACTATGGCTGAATATTATGACTTAAGGCCCGTACACACCGGGACGAATATTCGCCAGGCGTTATTCGCCAGCGTTTTTCGCCACGTCTTTTGTGTTCACACCCAGGCGATTTTCGCTGACGATGAGCCGAGCCAACATGCAATTTCCTTCCCTGACATTGGATGGCGCTGAATGTCAAACAGAAATAAACACTCCTGTACACAAGGTGGTTTTCACTCAGAAGAAGAGAGCCAGTATTCACACGCTTGTCAGAATCATACAAAGAAAACATGAATATTTCAAGCACCAGTAGCTCCAGCTCCAGTTCCAATGATGAAGAAATTATTGTTTTGTTGAATGATGAAAGCCGCCGGAAAAGACGCCGATTTTGGGTACATCCCATAGTTACAAGAAGAGAAGAACATGGTGAGTTTTATCGACTGGTTCAAGAGCTGAAAATGTATCATGAGCGTTTTCGGGATATTTTAGAATGTCCGTCATTATTTCTTTGCAGCAGTGTAGCCGCTACTTGGCGTCTATCTTCTTTGTTGGTATGTGTGCTCAGAAGTGTTGTGTTTGAGCGCCCCCAAGTTGTGTTTTACTGTAACTTCAGTAGCTCCAGACACGTGAGCAAAAGCGCCATTCTCATTGGTCGAATAGATTTCGACGCGAGGCGTCAAAAAAAAAAACGAACCCGAGGCGTTTTTTTTTTTTGACGCTTTGACGCGTGGCGTTTTTTCGCGTCGGTGTGCACACTCACATTGGTGCCCTTTGTTTAGTCACGAGGCGAATTTCGCCGACGAAAATCGCCGGCGAAATTCGTCCCGGTGTGTACGGGCCTTAAGACATAAAATCAGCAGGAAAAGAAGCAAAGTCATGGGAGATTTAGAGCAAGCGACGGTTTTTTCTCAATATTTGACAAACAGCCAGTTATTAAATATCGCTGCAGCCTTACCTCATAACACCACTGCCACTGGAAAGGCATGGTGATTTTCAGCAGAATGGCTATGATCCTTGTGAAGTAGATATAACACACAATCTGCACATCAAAGAACAGGAATAAGAAATTATCAGCAAAGAGCAAACATTTGCAAACAAACCCAAATTAAAGTGGATGTTTCTTCAAAGTATATATGTTAACCAATAGGCTCTCGCTATTGTCAGCATTGAATGTCAAACTATAAAAACTAGTGCGGAAATTTTGATCGCAAAGGCTCGTTTCCACTCACCATAACATAGTAATGTCGGAAGAGCTTGAGTTTCTCCAAATTCATGGCAGCTAAGAAATAAAAAAGTAGAGAAAATGAGGTTTAAAAATGAGTAACAGCAGTTTCTGCAGTCCTCAGTCTTCCACACACTCACATCAGTCCCTATAAAGAAACACATCAACACTTCCTTTTAGTTCCATCTTCTCACCCAGAAAACCTGACTTCAGTTTGCATGTCAAAGAATTTCACACTGATGAGTTTAGGAACCATATTTAGGAAGCTTTCAGACTCAGACTTTTTTTTCAAAACCACAGCTACAGACGAGACTAAAACTTTTCAAAGATGTGTTTAGAGAAATATGAATACTTGGACGTCACAACATGCTTTTTCAACAATCAGACTTTGTAAAAGAGAGAGATTATTCTGCTGTGAATGTTGAACCTCATGAAGGCTATTTTAAATTTAAAACAAGTATGATTCACTAAAAATAGAGGGGGGGGGGGGCAGCTAGCGCATGTTTTTAAATGGCTCAAATTTCTGTGATCCAACTCCGATGGATGAAGACTCACCTTTGCCATCTGTGCTCGAAGCCTCCTGTAGGTGACGGATGGACCTGTGAACACGGGTTAGATACAGTTAAAGGGCATACGTGCACTTCACCCGGACAGGTTAACACTTTAACTTTCAGAATGTGTTTGAAGATCTTAAGTCAAAGCTTCCATTTCCTAACAGTAGTTAAAGAACATAATCTTGCATAAACTTTGGGCTTCGACTGTATCTAATTGAGAAAGTAAGACAGGATTGAAGGGTATGCAGTGATGTAATCACATGACTATTTGCTGCACCACAGTGCCGGGTAGTTGTTGTGCGGTTTATCTGCATTGCATAAAATCATCATGAATTTAAGGAGATCCAACCTTTCCTCAAAAAGCAGCCCATTTAAAAAAGCAAAAAAACAAAACTCAGGAGTAATTACATTAAATTAAACTGGACTTGGTGATTAAAATCTTCTCGCTGAAATCATTCTTTACCAAGCCGCTGATCCTAAACCTACCAGGAGCCTGCCTGGACGTCTGCATTTTCCTTCCTCTTTGCTTAAATTTCACTGATGACAGCTAACATGTTCTAGTGCCCACGTCTGAAGGAAAGTTGTGTGGGAGAAGACTCATAAAGGATTTTCTCACTTTTCCATCTGGATAGAAAGGTGAATTATTGACCTATAATCGTAAACCGGTGAAGTGCTAATTATGTTTCCATGTCAACCCCCCCCCCCCCCCCACCACCCACCCACCCATCCAGTCATACACCCAGTTACCTCTGAGTAAAGTATAGGTGGTAATGAATTTAACTTTCATGCTGTTAGCATGGACAAATTAGGTGATGGAGGAAGCAAACAAAATCAGCTGATCTAGAGATGAGATCTACAGACAAAGCTTCCACGATGAGGCTGAAAACTTTGGACACAAGCTCCTCCCACAAGCGGCGCGAGCATCAGGTTTCTGAACACATTCCTGGACAAGCATCAAATTTGACGGGTGTTAAGACAGAGGTGGTGGACGGGAATTTGGCGTGCTAATGGCGTTTGGTGTGAATACAGCATTGAGGGTTGGTGGAGTTCTTTATTATGCATTTTTTGGCTGCTGCATCTTCTCCAGGGGCGAACAATAGTGCAGAAAATACAGAATTCCAACATGGGCTAGGAAAACAAACTATAGTTCACCTCTCTCCGAGCAGCAGTGCAGATAATCTCAACTTCAGAGGCGTCCTAGTCTGAACTGATTTTTAAGGCACAAACTAAGGCCGACACTGACCAGACGACGGGGAAAAGGATGGCTCCACAACAGATGAGGTCAACGAGGAAGAGGATCTCCTTCCAGAGATAATACTCGCTGGAGCCTTCCTCTGTCGACTCAATGATGATGTAGGCAACATTAGCCAGGACCTGGGGGGTGTCAAATGAGGAAGTTATTGAGACAAAAATAATGACAATGCACCCCCCCCACACACACACACACACAGTACCTGCAGAGGAATGACTATCATAAATATCTTCTTTTCCTTGTCAGAGAGGATGTATTTGACAAAAGCCCAGCCCGTGCCGATCAGAGCCAGAGTGATGAAGAGGAGAGCGCCCTTCAGCCTGAGAGCCACATGAGCACAAATACGTAAAAATGCTTCACAAATGTCACTACACAACATTCCCTGCTGCTACCGTGCGACACTCACAGGTGAGTTATATAGTACATGACAGCCCAGCCTTCAATCGGATGGCCCTCAGTGTTGATGAAGTGATAGTTGATCTGAAGGAGAAGTAGATCAGTGTGCAACGCATTCAGAGTCAATCAGAACCAAGTGAAAATGATCAGGCCCTGAAGTAGTGCAGTGTCCTTACACTGTGGAAAACTAAGGATATGGCCTTGGTGAAAGCCAGAGCCGCCATCAGCCAGTGGATCTTAAAGACGCTGTACCTACAGAACAAGTACAAAAAGAAAGCTCGATGGGTTCATCTGCATCATTTACTGGACTCAATAGTAGTTTTTTTTTTTTTTTTTTACTGCTGCTAATTAAAAAAAAAAAAATCAGTACATTCAATACTGACTCCCAACATTTCCCCATCTTCAGTTTATCAAGTATTTAAATAAAACAGTGTTTTTTGTTAACTCTAGTTTATTTTGTAACTATATTTTTTCTTTTTCGACAGATTTCTAACCATTGACTGTAGATGAGGACTGGACCGAGTGAGTGTGACGCCACCCATAGAAAATGGCTCACTTCCAGTTCCAACAAAATGAAGTCAATTCAGTCGCCATTTTTTTTCCTAGAACAGATGCCAAAATATTGGAATGAGAAATTATTAGTAAGTAGTGACTGGTCTGAGTCAGCATGTCTATGGCAACCCTTGTTGGAAAGCAACACCCCTACTACATGATAGCAGGTTTGAGAGAATCTGTCAACGCAAGACAAGGCATCTGATTGGTCAGTTTACAACTTGAGGAGCTTTTACTACAGAAAAACATATGATAGAAAAAACACTTAAGATTAGCAAGAAAGCGTTAAAAAAAAGATTGGTTATTGGTTATTCTAACAAATACAATGATGGAGTAATAGCTGTTTATTACTCAACAGAAGTCTAGGGATTTTGGTTTTCTGGGACCAGCGGGTACTTTCTATTCGACAAGAGAGGGGAGGGGTCACTAGGTCCAGTTCTCATATACAGTCTATGAAAATGACACTTCAGTTTATGCTCCAATGCTCCAATAAGAACAATCCTGCTCATAGAGCCAATTACCATTTCTTTAAATCAAATGTGGCAGATCCAGGAAATTCAGATGATATAAAATACAGAGCTGCAGACATTCTCAACATCTAGAAAAAAAGAAGACATCCTGCTACTTTAACATGGCAAGTTTGTGCTCACGCACCTGTGCTTCATGAGGATGTGGACCCAGACTATGGCAGCAATGAGGAAGACTCCAGCCATGTACAGGTAAAGGCGGGACAAAGGGATTTCTGCTGCAGACAGGAAGCCTCCTGGATTCTTCTCAGTCACATTCACCTGTGGTTTGACACGCTCAGTTACATGTGAGCTCTGAGCTGAGCGGAGACGTGCAAAAGAGCAGCCAACTCACCGTGAAGGAGTAAGGAATCTGGATTCCAGGCATCCTGTTCTGACAGTAGTGGAACTTGAGGCTGTATAGGCCCTGGGCCTTCAGGCCAACCAACATGTGGAACTGTGGAGGACAAACTGCACCCTCAGCCTCATTCACAACCCCATCCAATACTGGGTCAACCGAGGTCAGCCGACTTACACTGAAGTTGTAGGTGCTGTTCATTTTGTCCAGAGCTAAGGTGAACTGGGTTGGCTTGTCCAGCTAGAAAACACACTTTTACATTCAGTTTCCTGAGAAAGTCACATAGAGAACTGACAAAGCTTAAACGCAGCGTACAATAAATGCTTTTGCATTATCCTGAACTTCTTTCGTCTGCTCCGCGATTTCTTTAGACTTATCAGGCTGTGCTGACTTCACACTGACAGGGTGTTTCTCTATAGCAGGAGCCTCTCTGGTATTTCTTTTTCCTGCAACACACAGACGCAGGTTTTTCTTTTTCTTTGATAACAGTTATACACGTCAGCATGCAGCAGGTTCATGAGTAAAAGCCACTGACCTGTGTTTGTTTCAGCCTTGGGCTTTCCTATCAACACATTGTCCTGGTCGCCCATAGCCTTCACATTGACGCTGCACAAATACAAGTTGTTTAGTCAACTTTTACAGGAAGCAGTCGGGTGCTTTCCTAAACACTTGCAGAAGGTGTACGGCACACACCTGAGGCTGCTGATGTCAATAAGAAAAAGAATGAGCGGCTCATCATTGGCTGATTTGGTCAAAGTGAGTGGACAGGTCTCCATTTCTTCTGCCTGGAAAAAAAAAACAACAACTAACCATCAATCCTTACATATATGCGTTACAGCAGCTGATCCACCATGGATTGGAACAGCTTCAAAATTCTGGAGCACAGTTGGATCTACTTACTGTGTAGGACAAGACTCCACTAACACGAGACCTGGAAAGGCTGAATCCAACCTAAAAAAAGTGGAGACATTAAGTTTATTAACTTGGATAAACTGTATTTCTTCATATAAAGCGGTCCCTCGCTATAACAGTTCACCTTTAGCAATCTTGTTGTTTTGCAAACTATTTTCTGTCATAACCCACGCAATAAACAAGGGAACATTCTATAGCAAATAAGATTTATTGAATATTTAAAAGCAACTAAAAACAGGAACAAGTAACATTTTAAAAAAGTTTTAAATGCTAGAAATCAATCTTACAGGTCAACTGAGATTTGATTGGGAGAAATCCATAATGTTTTGAAACATAAAGGTGGGATTATTGAATGCTTTTTGTCTCTAAATCTTGACTAGAAGAACACAGAGAACAGATGAAGGACTCTTTCTCTGGTCCACTCTGCTCCTCCAGTGTTTTGGCAGGAGGGCGTGTGCTTTATATAGAGTAAATATTACAGCAGGACAATTAGAAAATTCCCTGAACTTTCCACCTGCTCTGAAAAGAGCAGACATGAACTCGCTTTGAATATTTATGAAAAAAGGTTATAAAACACATACACTTATGACAGGAAAACCATGAAAGGCTAAACCATATCCCAGTTATAATCATCTACTGTAAATAACATTAAACTTGAAAGAAAATTGTGTAGCTGTGAGTTTTGAGGAGATCATGTGACTCTGCAGAGGAAACTGACATAATGACAGTTTTTACTTGGTTTGTTTTTTTAGTGACTTTTTTTGTCTTGGAGCCTTGTATCTAAATTCTTATGCATCCTTGCAAACGCGGATCCAGCTGAGATCCTTTAGATGGTGGATTATATTCCCAGCATGCATCCTGTTTCACTCTCGTTAATGACTTATGTCTAAGACTATTTGAGTGTTACTGCAAACAGAGACCAATGCTAGAGCTCGAGTAAATCCTGGAATACTGGATGGAAGTGGCTGCGTCATGATGACAGGATCATTTTTGGCAGACTTTAACAGAGAAATGCTTAAACACTACAGTCAGTGGGAGCAAAGCTTCTGACCGTATCATCCAGTCCACACATCTGATCATGAGCACCCCCAGGAGGACAATACATGGAGTTGGGTTTAAAAACAAAAGATCTTAATTTACAGGATTTAGAATAATTATTTAAATCCATAGATTATTTTTATGCTATTTTTATGAACTTACTGTATGCATTACCAATTTTAGTAAAGCAAGAATGACCTTTATTTCGTTTGAGTCGCTTGTTTTTGTCAAAAATGTTTACTTTTGAGATGTAGAAAAAATGTGGAAGTTGACCTTGTGATAATAAATAGAATTGATTTAGAAAGGAGGGAAACATAATCATGTCTAATTGTCATGAAAAAAAAAGTTCTAATGCTGTTCTTCAGTTCCCTTTCTATTGACAAAATGGTTTCCACTGCAGGTTGAAGTGATGGTATGGCAGATTTGCAGCGTGGATAAGAAAATGCACATTTCGGCAGAACTGCATGGTCTGATGACACCAGCATTTTCAGACACTTATAGAAATTGGTTAAATAAAAAAAACTAAAGAATGAATAATCAAATAGAGTTTTACATATTAAAGTACATGAGCAATTCATAAAATCCAGAAAATAATTTACCATTAGAACAATATCATGTACTTTTATCAGTCCAAAAAAACATCTTTTTCCATTTGTTTTTTGGTATTAATTCATAAATCTTCTTAAAGGGACTATATAATGCAAAATCCACCTTTTGAGCTTTCAAGTGTGTTATAATGTTGATTCCTCACCAAAAAACAACAACCCCACAGCAGTATTTTGATCCATTCATCAGTTTTCCAAGTATTCCTCTAAAAACCTGCGCTCTGAGCACCCGCCCCTCCCCAATCCACGAAAAGCAGCGTTTATTTTATATTGTGACGTAGACCAGCGAGGACAGCCAATGGACGAATGGACGAATCAGGGTGAGACTCCAGGTAGATTCAGGCACTTTCTCCACGCAGCTAGCGCTGACCGACAACAACACTATCATTTTTTATGCACAATATGCACATCCATCTTTGCAAAAGTTTGGATGTTGTTTGTTTTCGTGGGCGAAACGCAGACACGCTGCTGAGGTTGACGTCATGAAGTGGGCGCCACCCAAACGGAGCAAAGGTCGGTGCCTCAGAGATTGAGTCATCTTACCTCTAGGTAGGAAAATGAACTGTGAAACCAACTCACTATTCATTTAAAATAATAGTTTTTTTTGTATGCCAGAGGTGATATATTATCAATTATATGGATAAAGTTTACTCGCAAAGGCTTAAGAAAGCATGATATAAGCCCTTTAAAATCCAACTCATGCTATTTTAAGTTTAGTTTTTTTTTTACATATGTCCTCCATCATCAGACAAATGCCACAAGAACATGTTATAAATACCAAAAACACAATGTTCAATGAAAGGCTCAATGTTCAATGTTTTTCAATGTTCTTTCAATGTTCACAATGAAAGGCTCTTTAAGAGCATCCTACCTTTGTCCAATTTAAGTCAAAAGAACAAAGTTTTCCATAGATAAAAAGTGGATTTGAAATAAAAACTTGAAATAATGAATGACTATAATTTAATTAAATTTAATCCTAAAGATATGGTTCTAAATTAGATCGATTCTTTAGTTGCTGGCAGCAGCACCCTTAATCTTTCTGAAGTGTGATTTTATTTTTCCACCACACAGACAAAGAGAACAGCAACATATGTAAATAAAGAGATTAAATCTGCCTGCGAGAACATTTGCATTTCTCCTTTTTGCTGTCCCAGAACATAAAGACCGTCAGCATTCTGAGTGACTACAGCACCTTTTGGGTACGGTTATAAACAGGATTCTTACTGGATACTTGGTGTAGTTCACAATCCCTTCTTTCATCCACAGAGAAGACAGGCTGACGTCCAAAGTCCCATTGGCGTAGAAACCAAAGTTGTTGAGATCCACAGCGGAGCGCGTTTCATTCTGACGAACAATCAGACATTTACTTAACCATAACGAACAACTGTGGCTCTAAAGCTTCTTTTTTATTTTAATTATTAAAAGACCTTCCAATTTAATTTCTTAGGGAGAAATTTCACAGATTTTTAACAGATGTGTTTGCATTGACGCTCATCTTCACAAACTAGCTAGCTAACAAAAAAGGCGTTAGATTTTCATACCGGAGGCTGCTTAGCTTAGCTAACGTACCTCCACAGTTCAATTCGCGGGTTACTAACCTTCAGTGTAAGTTCATGTTTCCGTGCCGTGTGTCCAGATAACAGTGACAGGAGTAGAAATCCGACCACAGAAATATGCCTGTGTGCTTCGGCCATCACCGACTTTGCTAACGGATACTTCGACCAACACAATTATCCTCCCAGATGGTTCAAAAAAAGAGCTCGATAGGAGTCTTCACCGTGTCCAAGTCAAGTTACACCAGTGCTAATTTATAAGAAAAAACCCGATTGTAACCGTAGTCCTAAACTGACACAAATATACAAAATGTATGTATCATTTAGCGCTTTCATCGCATAAGGTTAAAAACAAGCTAGCGAGCGATGGACACATCTCACTTCCTGGTCTGAATCAGCTGCGAATCAGCGGCCAACGTTCGCTGACGAGCGATTTTCCTCAACTTACTGTAAATATACGAGTTTAAACCATAAATATTGATACGGTTCCAAATACGAATTTTCCAAAAAATAAGCTTTGTGTAATCTAAACAACGTGTTTAGCTTTTTTGTTTGACCTTATCTTTTTTTTTTCTTCTAAAAAGAGGTCACGTGATTTAGAGTCGGGTACTCTTCCGGCAGAAAGCGGATGTGTAAACTGAATTTTAACTTTGACTCTCCACGTCCTGATAAAGATTAAAATGTTTTTTTTATTCTTGTATTTTTATCATTACTTCCCATCTCGTCTACTTTTTAAGACAATCTCTCCGACTAAAAAAAACGCTGTAAATGGCAAATTACATCGTTTATAAACGAAGTAACTGACACTACACACATGTTTCTCATTAGTTTTCTTTCAAATTAAAGTTTTAACGTCTATGCATTTGTCTCGTAAAGGGACACCACCTTCTTTATTGTATGTATGTATGTATGTATGTATGTATGTATGTATGTATGTATGTATGTATGTATGTATGTATGTATGTATGTATGTATGTATGTATGTATGTATGTATGTATGTATGTATTCAATAATCGATTTTATCTTAAAATTTGATTAAGAGAGTAATCTTCAATACCGATTTTAACAGAATGTTTATGTTCTGATATTTATTATGAGATGAGCATTAAAATATAAACAATGACAAACAGGTAAAATTTATGGAGCCCTTAAAGGGCCATTGAAGAAAAAAAAACCTAACAAGTGCGCACCCGTTACCATATCATTTGCGCTCAGAGAAATGGCTTTACGTGAGCTAATTGAGTTCTACTTTGCTTTTTGACTTGTCTACAAAGAGATTGCAGCTTTGCTTGCTTACCGTCACAATTATATCTCTGAACGGCATCTTAAATGCGTTTTAAAGTTATGTGGTTTGTTTCGGCCCAGGGGTTACACCAGTTTGGAACAGGTTCAGGAAGAATGAAGATCATCGAGTAAACTCCATTAATATTGGTGGATGAATGCAAAGTGCATTCAAACTGGGCTGCAAATGGACCCATTTGGGCTTCTAAAGGGTCCAAATTATATTTGGCATTTGGATTTTTACGACAAACTAAAGCCATTTGATATTTGTATTAATGGCTGTTCGTAACTGGTGAAAAGAAAAGCAAAAAAAAAAAAAAAAACCGGGTGCGCACCTGTTAGTTTTTTTTTTTTAACTTAAATTTCTTTCTTTTCTTTAATGGTCCTTTAGGGGCTCTGTAAAAATTCAATATTGTGTGTCTGCGTGTGTAGTTTTGTGACAGTTAGTGGATGAGCAAAGTAATGCCCCAGAACAGTTTAAGAGAAATATTGTAATCTAAAGAAATCAATAAAGTTAGGCTATTCAAGACTCAAATTTGAATAAATAAAGTTGCTGTTGTAATGACACATGAAGCTGCAATAGTTTGGCTAAGAGGGTCTCCTCACCAGGGTGGCTCAAAGCTGGACTTGAACTGGACTTTTCAGACAGAGCTCACCGGGCAAACAAAGGTGGTTCTCCTGAGGCAGAAGAGATGGTCGAAAGCAGCAGCTCTGGCTTGTGGTGTAGGAGAAAGGTCAAAGTCTGTTCTGGAACTCGCGGGCCAGTGAGCTGAAGTCCTGATGGTCACCTATGCCAAAAATAGTAAACTGTCATCAGACAAAGCATGCAGATTTAAAGCTCGCTGGAGTTTAGTCTCAAAATGTTTTTTTAACATATGAAGCAAAATTGATGAAGAGCTACTAAACAGTTAAAAATGGAAAGACAATGATGTTATTAAAAAGATTAAGTTAATAAAAATGTTGGTCTTGGCACAAACCTTAGTTGCTTGGAGTCATTCAAAACAAAAGAAGTGCAAGACCAAAAGGTTGGAAGAAGTCCCCCCTTTCTCCTAAGGTTTTCTCATTCTTCTCTCTCAGAATTTCTCTGAAATAAAAATCTAAGGTGAGGCTGTCCATCACCCATTGACCTCAGAGGAGGGCTTCCTATCAGCCAATGGCTATAAGCACATCTCCAGCGGATCTAACTTCATTGAGCTTTATGTCAGAAACTATTTAAGAAAAATAAAAGCATGTCACGGGGCTGCTGGAGCCCATCCCGACCACGTGTGGGTAAAGGCAGGGGACATCCTGGACGATTCGCCTGACTGTCGCAGGGCCATAAATAACAGACCTATGCACACTCACATTCACACATAGGGACAACCAATTAACCTGTGAAGCATGTTTGTGGACGGTGGGAAGTAGCCGGAGTTCCCATAAAAAAAAAAAACGCATGCAAGGCGGGCCTTCTGATAGAGAAGCTTGATCTTCCAAATCAGTTTAACAAGTCAGGTTACAGAGTGCCCACGCTAACAGAATAAACACCTTTAGTTTGATAATGTAAAAAATGTGAGATTCGGGTGGTGGCATCATCTTTGGTGACTGTGTCTTTCTTTGGTGTCCATATTAGACTGTGGTGTCTAATATGGACCGACAAAATCAAATCTATTATTTAGAAATATCTTAAAAACATAAGACAGGAAGGAAAAGCTGGGCTGCAAATGGGTCAACAAAACTCATCACGTAATCACGGTACCGATACAGTTTCAAAGTTGCTGACAAACTAAAACAATGTTGTTTATTGTTGTTGTTTATATTAGCTCTCATTAATCACTTCAGAGCAGATTCCCAGTAAAATATAACTAGAAGATGTTTGATGAATACCAACAATTTTCATTCAAGTTAAAGTTGATCTGGAAAGCTACATGTTCAGTAAATGTATATTTGTTTAACAGTTTTGACCTAAAACATTTTTTTCTCTAACTTGATCTTTACAATAAATTATTTTTAAAATAACTTCAACAGGATGAGTGAAGACTTATTAAATGTGAAAAAAATAAACTAAGTTACCGGTCTTTTACTGAAGCGTATGTAAACCTCTGGTGTTAATGTTATCTATTACACATGATCAAGAAATACAATTTTTGACTCAGACTTATGTCTGCATTAAATGGTTTTTTGCCTAAAAAATAAAAGTCCAACACTATGGAATAATCCTGGCATATCTGCTGGAAATAAATGTACCTGCAGTTTCAGGGATGTAAATATTCAGAATAAAAAGTAGCTATTCCTTTAAAAAAAAAACACATTTCTACAAAACATGCCTCACTGTGTTTTACTCAGCAGTTTGGAGATAAAAAAGGAATCGTTTTAGAAATAATTTGTGAAGAGTATGGACCCTTTTTTTCTCATTTTAATTATTTTAATTGTGCAGTATAAGTAATGACAACGATAGGTCACAGGTAAGTTTAAGTTACACGTCACATTCAACTTTATTGATTGTTCGGCACTCCTATTTCATTGTCCTTGTGTAAGTCAAGCACTCAGTGTCATCTCAACAAACAACGATCAATGATTGATTTGTCTTTTATTTAAAGGTAAATCTTAAAATTAAAATATTTTCTATTTCAACCTAAAATACACCAAATAATTCAGAATGTAAGTAAAAAAGAATAAAAGTCAGCAATTTATCAGGATTTGTTGTTCAGCTATGTTTTGTAAAGGTTATATTTATTGCTCCAGTGGTGCTGTTGCTGATGGTAGGGGCAACGATCACACTTTTGTCCTTAGCCAGAATTGTGGCTGGAGCTGCAGGGGCCGTCACAGAGGAGGCGGTGGTGGAAGATGAAGCCATCAATACACCTGTGCTTTAAAGGAGATCGATTATGAGAGTTAGTACAGACTAATCAAAAGCTGCAAATAGGTGGTAAATTAAGTTCAATTACAAGCTCTTTATCACCTGAGTGGGCCTTCTTCAACTTCTCGGCTTCATTGTTGTTGCCAATCTCCCTTAAGATCTGCACAGTGATGTCCACTCCTTTATCCTCTCCGTATCTCTCAACGATCCTAGTCACTGTTTCTGGCCTGGATGCATTCTCCAGCTGGGACCGAGGGATTGATTTAAAGCTTTGAAGGACCCCCTCCATGAGGTACCACTGAAACTTTTTGAAGTCAACTGTGCCCAACTGCTCCAGAGATTCAAGGAGCAGCAGTTTAACCGCCATGGTTCCTTTGCTAAACAGAAAGAAGGACGACATGTAAGTTTCTCTGAAAGCTTGATGAAGATTAACAGTATTTATATCTACAGTTTGGGTATAATGCAATCTTTTCAAAGCAGCTGGCCTGGACACATCTGGGAGACCAACTGGGACCATCGGTTTCTGTGAGTTATAGCAGCTTTCCAGTGTTTCCATACGCTGATTCTGGGTAAATTGTAAGGGTTGGGTCAGGAAGGGCATTTGCCACAAAACTGAGAACAAATCACGTGGGCAAATAGAGGGACGTCTCACTGTGGCGACTCCTGAGGGAGTAGATGAAAGGAAAAACAAACCACTCCTTACTTCTCAGGATTTCCATGGTTCTAATGCAGATTATTCAAGTACCGGTAGTTCTCTTTGAATCAAGGTAGGCCAAAGTCATGTGTCTGCAGTTACACACACAAGTGACTAAATTATTTTTAAAATTCAATTTTCTTCACAACATAAACAGCCTATGTTGGAACCCACACAAAACAAATTCAGTGTAACAGCTGTATTAGAGATATTGCTTTCAAAGCATTACAGTCTGAAAAAGTATATCAGACATTTTCTACAGAATAACTTGTGGTGGGACTGTAGCTAGGGTGCCTCACATTAGGACGTACTTTAAAAGAAAACCTAGACACACCTATAAACAGAAGTACTTATCATACAGTTTCTGCTATGAATGGGTTTAAATTCTACAGATGAAAATAATAATAATAATCTGGTTGTGTCTAAATTTTGCATCACTACAAAATTCTCCATCCATATTTTTTCCACACCTTAAAAAAACAAAGTTGAGTCTGTTCATAAAAAAACTAATAAAGAAATTATTTGAGTTTTTTTTGTCACAGATTTATTCCACAGAAAAGTAATTTAAAGAAACGTTTCATCAGTGGCTAATGTTTTTCCTCTTTTTTTACTTCTTTTGTTGATTTAGTTTCCGTTATTTTGCAGCAGCAATTGTTTAACCCACAAAAACTACAACTGTAAAGACTATGACAATGTTTGGACATGTCTAAACTTTTAAAAATATAATGTTTATAGCCAATATTGTGACCCTGTCTTTTATTCGGGAGAAGATTGAGCTCAATAAATTTAAGAAAAAAATTTGTAACACTAAAAATATTTTAAAAAAGTATGATATAAAAAATTATAGAGCCGGAAGGGCCCAGAACTATACAAATTTCTCCTCTTTGTTCCTCCATATGGCTTATGTCTCTAGGATCGCCTGTGTGGATCAGTGGTGAATGTGTTCAAACCCTGCTGCAAATGCTGGATTTGATTCTAATAGGTTTATCAGATGTGTAATGTGAGCTGCAGTGTTGTGTCTGCAGCTGAATGCAGAAAAACATTTAGTGGAAGGGTCAAAAGGTCAGTCCTCGTTCATTCAAAGTATAGGCTCATTCCAGAATTGGAAGAATTTTTCTGATTTCCTGCTACATATTGATGAATTATAGGTGGTCAAATATCAAAGGCTTGATTAGCTTAGCTTACAGATCAACTGTAATTTTTTTTACATTATATGATGATTAAAAAACTTGAAACCTGCAAAAACTAAAAACTTTTTCTGTTAACAGGTTTGCAAGTCTGTACTAATATTAGCTTTCTGTTAGGAGAGGAAGCTAGTTGTTTAGCTGGGAGTTGCTGATGACCAAGACGACAAATTCCCTTGTGTTAAGAAGTAAAAAAAATAAAAATGATCCTCTTATTCTGATCATATGTGATGCATGGGGTAGAGTGAGACATATAATCTAGGCTAACTATGTTAAAGTGTGGGTGACATGGCCTATTTTAATAAGCCAAAATATAGTAAATAGTCTCTATTTCATGTTGCGATTGTTTTTAATATTTTTCGAAAAAGAATAAATAGCGAAAAACGCGATATAAACAACGAGGACGGCCGCTGGCTTCACGCATTCCGCCGAATTCGCGCCGCCCTGTTTGTGACGTAACGAAAGGCAGACAACATGGCTAGCACCGATAGCGAAGCACAGAGTGATGCTACCGTCTTCCAGCCAAGACCACTTAAATTTGTTTTTTTTTAATCGTCTTCTCACAACTGAGGTCGTGACCACGCTCAATAATGACGATGCCCGCATTATTGATCGCAAACTCTTCAGATTTGTTTGTGAAAGTTTAGCGTGTCCCCGCCAGTTTTGGTCTCTAGGGGATCCGTCACGCTGACCACGTGGTACAGACAGAGCCAATCAGAGCCGTCGACGCATCCGAAAGCAACTAAAACGTCCCATCATTGGTCAATTAGGCCGGGTAGACGAGAGATAGCCGCGACCATAGAGGAAGCGATCCGCAGAGAAATATAGAAAATAAAGCTGAAATTCGCCGATTTTAGACTATTTTTTCATCCGGAAAGCGATTTGTCCATAGAGATCAGGTCTTTATTTCCAGGAAAGTACGTTCGGTTGCTCGAGGGCTTCAGTTTCGCCCTTGTGCGTTGAACTTGTTTTGTCCATTGTTTCAGCAGCGTTTCTTGTTTTGGGAATGTATACACAGATACACTTTCACTAGATGTATTGCTACATCCAGCTGCCACACAACGAGTTGGCATGTTGATGATTAACAGAGAATTAACGAATTAACGATGATTAACGAGAGAAACGAAGACTACCTGCTTTGTTTACCTGCTGTCCGAAGCGGAACTACGGAAGTCAATGCCTTTCGTGACGTCACAGGTCATATCGGGGTCACTTCCAGCCTGCGCTCTTAGCGGCAAATTCAAATCTCTGATTCCTTCGAAAGATGTCTATTATTCATATGCTTCGGATTTTTTTCGACGCGAACTATTGGTATCAATAGAATCAGCGTTTAAAGGGCTTTTTTATTTGACAAAGTTGTTCAAAGCATGGCATCCACACTTTAAGACAAATAGAACAGAGGGGAAAACTTAATTTTTGGAAAACTATTTGATGATGTCAAGTCCAGAATATCACGTGATTCTCTCTTAGAATCTTCTTTAGCATTTTAAAAAGGTTATGCTACCAGGGTTGCATCATTGGCTGCAAAAGGGAACTGAACTGAGTGACTCCTCCCCCTTTGCGTTCCAAAAAGGAAGGACCTGCTGGCTCGAAGAAGCCAAAATCCCACAGGCTATGTCCGAATTCCCACCCTAACCCCTGACTACTAATAAACTATACAGTGCGTGACTATGTAATGCCCTGGATTTTGAAAGAAATCTGGACAGCATGCCCACAATTTTTTTTTTAACTGCGAATATGACGTCATTGATTTCACGATGTGAAAATCTAATTGATATGATCGTGTTGTAACAACTATTTATGAATCCACTGTGTTCTGAAGATGATAATGTTGATATTTTATTCAAAAAATAAATTTAAATTTCCTTTGCAAAAAGTGTTCAAACGCAATGCATTTTGGTCTAAATTAGCCAATGTAGTCAGCATCAATCCACACTGATTTTTTGCAAAAACTTCTGGGAAATGTCTAGGGCACTCAATTTGGGAATTGTAGATTTGGACAGTACTAATAAATGGTGAACGCACTTTATAATGCACTATGTGGTGAGTAGTGAAGGAATCGGACACAGCCATAGACTTCTATTGACAAATAGACATATTTGTCAGAATTACCAGTCTAGCTATAACACTTTTTTTTTCTTGCTAATCCTTTTTTTTTTCATTATATCAAACTGACAAATCAGATGCCTCAGTAAAAGCATGTGGTGCCCGCTGGCCCCCACCGCGAACGTTTGACAGATTCTCCCAAGCCCCCTCTCAGTGGAAGGGGTGTGGACGTCCAACAAGCTTACTCCTTGGTGATACTAGTTGCCATAGAAACGTTGATTCAGACCAACCCAGGCCCGCATCTTGGCAAAATGACGACTGAAGTGATTTCATTTTGCTGGAGCTGGAAGAAAGGCCTTTTCTATGGGTGACGTCACTCTCGCTCATTCCAGATGTCTTTATACAGTCAATGGGTTGCATGCACGCTGTGGGACACACACTCCATGGATAGTTATTATTGTAAAAAATGTGTTTATTGAAACAAATGTTCCCACGGTTACAGGAAACAGCAATGTTTTTTGTATTCATATTTTGTTTTTACTTAATTTATAGTATTTATTACTAGTATCATCATTATTTTTTATTATTATTCTTGTTATTTGTATTTACTTTCATTTCTTTTTTTCGGGGCAGGATTATATAAACTGTCTGCTTCATTTTTTATTATTGTTGTAAGATGATGATTATTGTTATCATCTTTACGTATGCATCATATTGATTATAGTTTTAAACATCTTTAAAACTCATTATAAAAGAAGAAGAAGAAGAATTTTCAATTTAATTCTAACACAGGTTAGATAAAAAAAAATAGGTTCTTTCATTATTATGAAAATACATTCTATAGCCAAGTACTAGTAAACTACGTGACTACTTCGTGGTCAGTGACGCGTTTGATAGTGGTGGAGCAACAATTTACTGTATCTTAACTGCTCTTTGCTGTAAATAATATTTCAGTTCCAACAGATCATTTATTCACGGGTGACTAATGACCGGTTCCCGACAGCGCGCTATAATAACTCCCGGAACCGTCCCGGCTCGGTTCGGCTCCGTTGATCCACCGACCGCGTCGCTACAGGACGCAGCTGCAGTCTGGACGATAATTTCTAAGAAGCAAAAGCAGCGGCAGCAGCTCACTAACAAAGATGAGAGTTTGTTTGACTAAAGCGAGTCACTCACCTCTGCAGCTGAAGATGCAGCTCCAAACTAACGAAAAGTAAAGAAAACGGTTTCACTTTCGTTTTTCAGAAAGTTTCAACAGGAAGACAGTACACCAACAACCACTAAAGTACCCATACGTAATAATGATGAGGCGGGTCAACTACCCCCAGGGCAGGGCGTTACTGCGTAACTACACTGACCAAAAATATAGACGCAACACTTTTGTTATTGCTCTCATTTTTTAATGGTATGAATTTAAAGATGTGAAACATTTTCCACATACACAACATAACCAGTTCTCTGAAATATTGTTCACAAATCTGTCTAAATCTGTGATAGTGAGCACTTCTCCTTTGCCAAGACAATCCATCCCACCTCACAGGTGTGCCATATCAAGATGCTGATTTAACAGCATGATTATTGCACAGGTGTGTCTCAGACTGGCCACAAGAAAAGGCCACTCTGAAATCTTCAGTTTTGTTTTGTTGAGGGGGTCAGGGGACTCAGCCAACCAGTCAGTATCTGGTGTGACCACCGTTTGCCTCATGAAGTGCGACACATCTCCTTCGCATAGAGTTGACCCGGTTGTGGCCTGTGGAATGTTGGTCCACTCTTTTTCAATGGCTGTGCGAAGTTGCTGGATATTGGCAGGAACTGGAACACGCTGTCGTATACGCCGATCCAGAGCATCCCAAACATGCTCAATGGGTGACATGTCCGGTGAGTATGCTGACCATGCAAGAACTGGGATGTTTTCAGCTTCCAAGAATTGTGTACAGATCCTTGCAACATGGGGCCGTGCATTATCATGCTACAACATAAGGTGATGTTGTTGGATGTACGGCACAACAATGGGCCCCAGGATCTCGCCACGGTATCTCCGTGCATTCAAAATGCCATCAATGAAATGCACCTGTGTTCTCGCCCATAACACTGCCCATACCATAACCCCACCACCACCATGGGCTACTCGATCCACAACATTGACATCAGAAAACCGCTCACCCACACGACGCCACACACGCTGTCTGCCATCTGCCCTGAACAGTGTAAACCGGGATTCATCCGTGAAGAGAACACCTCTCCAACGTGCCAGACGCCATCGCATGTGAGAATTTGTCCACTCATGTCGGTTACCACGACAAACTGGAGTGAGGCTGAAACCTCGATGAGGACGACGAGCATGCAGATGAGCTTCCCTGAGACGGTTTCTGACAGTTTGTGCAGAAATTCTGTGGTTATGCAAACCGATTGTTTCAGCAGCTGTCCGAGTGGCTGGTCTCAGACAATCTTGGAGGTGGACATGCTGGATGTGGAGGTCTTGGGCTGGTGTGGTTACACGTAGTCTGCGGTTGTGAGGCCGGTTGGATGTGCTGCCAAATTCTCTGAAACGCCTTTGGAGATGGCTTATGGTGGAGAAATGGACATTCAATTCCCTAGCAACAGCTCTGGTGGACGTTCCTGCTATTAGCATGCCAATTGCACGCTCCCTCAAAACTTGCGACATGTGTGGCATTGTGCTGTGTGATACAACTGAAGATTTCAGAGTGGCCTTTTCTAGTGGCTAGTCTGAGACACACCTGTGCAATAATCATGCTGTCTAATCAGCATCTTGATATGGCACACCTGTGAGGTGGGATGGATTGTCTTGGCAAAGGAAAAGTGCTCACTATCACAGATTTAGACGGATTTGTGAACAATATTTCAGAGAACTGGTTATTTTGTGTATGTGGAAAATGTTTCTCATCTTTGAGTTCATACCATAAAAAATGGGAGCACTAACAAAATTGTTGCGTTTATATTTTTGGTCAGTGTATGTGGCCTCAAGGCCGGCAAAGTTGGAGTTTCCCAGCTCAAATAAAACAGGATTGTGTCAGGACGGCATCCAGCATTAAAAATCTCTGCCAAACCATATGTGTGAATGCTGTGGCAACCCCTGATGACAGTCGAAAGTAGAATAACAACAACAACAATACCCTGTGTCACATCCACTACAACTTCACCTTATTCTGTAAGTAACCATCCATTCACAGCGTAGTTGAGTTTGAGTTGCAGTTTTCTTTTACATTTTTTTTACTGAAGACGTAATGTGAAGGTGAACAAGAGTTCCATAATATTTTCTATGATCTTTTCAGTATGCATTACAGGGGTTCTATTATATATTCTATGTTCTTTTTACTATGCATTTAATGGATTCTATGTTTGTATGCGTATTGTCTTGCAGAAATATGCTTGATTCCTGCCTATTTTGGAGGAATTCAGCTGCAACTGATGCAAGGGTTTCTGGGAGCTTTTAAACCTCTCTCCCAGCCTGGTTGGTAAAGGGGGAGGCCTCCATCAGCTCTGCAACACGCAGAGCCTGCAACAAAGGGTGAAGCTGGACTTCTACAGGAGCTGAAACCGAAAGTACACACACAAGCCCCAAAAAAACAATAAAAAATAAGGTAAAATAAATAGGATTAAATCAAATGTTGACCATATTCTTTTCCGGACTCTGAAAAGTCCAGAAAATAATTCGTTCTAAAAACAAAGCATTCAGCAGATCATCATTCTCTTTCATCTATCTGGACATAAAATAAAGCAAAAAAACTCAGTCCCTTTCACCCATGCACACATTCACACACTGGAGGCAGGTCTGTTGTCTAACACTAGCGTCATCCTATCTATAACCACCAGGGGCAATTTTGGCTTTAGTGCCTTGCCCAAGGACACTTCGAGACATGGGCAGGCAGGGCTGGAACCAAGGTTGTGATCTCCCAATCATAAAGGACCGCTTCACCTCTGCACCACAGCTGATATGGCACCAAAAAAACCTCATATACACCTCCAAGTATCCAATAGTAGTCTGGACTGTCAGTCAAGTACAAATTTGACATCATTATAGGATCAGTCAGGTATGTGGAAAAAACACAACCGTGTCTGATAACAGAAGAACCTAAGAAGTCAGTTTATAATACAGACACTATAAACTTTAGTGGACCTAGCAAGAAAAAAAATGATAGTAAAACAAAATAAATCACATCTACCATCACTTATCTGGCTTATGAGATGCGAGATGTGAACAAACATAATAGCCTACTGTTTGAATATACCCTAAAATTAAAATTTAAGCTTTTGGTTAAAAACAGGGATTCTCTCTAACTCCTTTTTAAATAAGGATGAACCAAATTTCACTTTTCACATAAGTACAAAGTCAAAAGTGAAACTGAAACCTGTTGTGTTGGTTAAAGACTCACTATGATGAAAATCTGGATTTTGTGACATTTTCCTCATGATGGAGAACATATATTTTATTTTTTTAGGAACAGACAAAAAAAGCAGTTTAAAAAGAGCTTATTTGTGACTTTGAAAATATGCTGGGCAGGCCACAAGCTCCCTGGTCCGCTCCACCACACGACGGGGAAAGGAAGGGAGGCTGGGTTGCTCTGAGTCTGTGGTCCTGCCCACAACTCAGAAGCAAATTTGTAATGATTTACTGCGGCTCCGCAAAACTATGTCCTAGACAATGACGCAGGTTTTTTTGATTTTGGCTAAAAACAGCATAATTAAATCATAATGAAAAGACTGCTGGGAATGCTTTTATAACAAATAAAAAGATGACAGGAGTGGGTCTTAAGACATCAGTATGAGATAAAAAGGGTACCTTCAAATGTGGAGCTGAAAAATGCTTAGATTAATACAATATTGTATCTGCATTGATATTCTAAAAATGTAGATTTTCTATTATTGTTATATTGCAGAAAGGACTAGGTGTTACAATCCCTAACGTTACCACTTTCAATTTCAGGAGCTCTTGAGGTTCTTGAACTTCCGTTTATTGCCAGCGAGACACATCATCAGTTGTGCACCCCAACATCTTAGGGTGTTTCGGCCATTTATCACAATACACCCTCCGCTGAGGTAGGCCCACCACAGGTTGATCAAGCCTGGGTGTGTGTCTCACTGCTAGTTGGTCATTTTTGCCCATGTGATGTCACTTCTCATCCACAGCCAGTGGCTCGCCCTCTCAGCGGTGTTGGTAAGTCTCTGGTAAAGGTCGACTCGCATTTGCCAGTCCCTGGCTGCATTCAGAGGGGTCAGCTCAGGGAAGGAGGGATTACCCCTTGGTTTCTCCCCTTCTCGAACAAACGGTGGTGGGTGTCGGCGCACATCCAGGTTGCTGCAGGGTTGGGCGTTGATAAATACCCTCCTGCACTCAAGTGTATTGGCAAGACATTTCAGGACCTGGTTGTGTCTCCATGTATATCTGCCTTGTGTGAGGCTGGTCCCACAGCCCACTAGGATGTGCTTTAGTGTTGCAGTTGCAGAGCAAAGGGGGCAACAGCTGCAGGTTTGTGGGGGAGGGCAACACATCGTAGGTGGCTCGTACAAGGAAGCTTAGCCTATTGGATTCCATGCTCCAGAGTTCACTCCATGTGAGTTTCCTCCTTTCTACTCCCTCCCACCTTACCCATCGGCCCTGTTTTGCTTGAGCGACAGCCGTGGATCGTCTGCCCGCTTCTTCCAGTTCCAGTTCCAGTTCCAGTTATTATTATTACCATCTGCTTAAAGTACCATAGTGCATGCAACTTACTATTAACATGTTTGTCTTAAGTTTCAATAACAATTAGTTGCTGGTAGGCGGCTAGAAGTCAGAAGCTGGATAAATTATGATTCACTGGGGTTCTGTCCTCTATTCTCATCTACTTCTCCTCTCCTCCTCTCCTCTATTCTTGATCCTTTATTCATCATTTAGTTCTCCATGCCTCTGTTTGATGCAGTGCGATTCATGTGTTGTCCCTCTTTCCCTCTCCCCTCCGGAGGTTTCTTCTTTTTGTTTTTCCTGGAATATGTTTTTGTAGGAGTTTTCCCTTACCCAGAAGGAAGGTCTGAGGGCAGGGATACCCAGTTAATCTTAGTCTGTTTAGTTTAGCAAAAACCGATTGTGTTTTATAACTGATTTTATGTTTTGTACAATTGTGAAGCCCGTTGAGACAACTGTGTTGCAATATTGGGCTGTACATATCAAAGAGCAGTCTTGCAAAATCTCCACTAGAGGGCAATACTGGATACACGTTGTGTTTATTTCATGTTACTGGTGTTTAGGTCCAACAAAAAGATCTGAGGCAGAAGAGCAGCAGATACCCCAAAACTCAAAATGAACTGACTCAAACTCAAAGTTTAAAACTTCAGGTTTTGAAAGGAGGAAATGTTCACACTAACATTGATCAGTGAGGTGGAAGTGAGAACTGCGTGTGGGGAAGTTAAAATTCTTTCACATCTGACCTCCATCCATTACTCTATTTTTAACAGTAAATTTGCTGAATTTATCCAAAATGTTTTATGAACAACTAAATGTGATGCCATGGGGGAAAAAAGAAGTCATTTTCAGAAAAGAAAACTATGAATAACTATAAAGAAAAATACCAGACTAATTTTTTTTTCATTTAAATGTGTTTTCATTTTATAGATTTGAACAAAAATGCAGATGAAAAAAAAAGCAAAAAAATATGCCACATGTTCCACATATCTTGTGAAACCACATTACAATCTAAGTATAAGTTGGCAGCTTTCAGTGTTTTAGCTTTCTGTTCTTGGACACAGAGTCTAAATGTACTTGGGCATGTTTTCTCCATAAGCCCAACATCAGCTGTGTGAGGACTCTTTTCTTGCCCTCTATCTGCAGCATTACACTGAATTATTCTTGACCCTCCCTTCCTTCCTCTCCTGATATACTAACGGAGAACGCCCATGGTGGCTTTCACAGCTCAGAGCAAAGGAACTGCCTGATCATCAGCTTCAGACACACTTGAAGCTAGTTAAGCACACACACACCCCCATGTCCTATAAAGACCTGGAGCCCCTGGCAGGCACCCACACTTTAGAGCCCCAGCATCCAGCAGCAGCTGCTCATCTCATCTGAAAGCGGTGCACCGAGTGAGAGACTATACTGATGAAAGATGTGGGCTCGTGGAGGGCAAGTCACGCTTGTGCTGTTCCGCCTCTTTGGCTCAGGTGAGTAAAACAACACATGGAATAATAATGTGACAGTCAGGGCCAAGCAGGACAAAAATGCTCATCTGAAGAACACATCAGCTGTCAAAAACTGGAGATGAGAAAGCAGAAATATTTTACCTGTAAAAAAGAAAAACATACATTTTTCTTCGCATTTATTTAGAGCTGTATTTTTCTGAATACTGTAACTTTTGACCAACATTTAAACAAAATAATTTAGGTTATAAACATGCTGAAAATGTACTGAAAAATGATCAAATGCACAAAGAATATCTCAACTGGTGTACTCACATTGAATTGTAAATACTTACATTTTTGCCAGAGTTTTTTCCTTTAAAACAATATTTTTTTCACTTAATTGGATATATATATATATATATATAGATTACTGTCAAAGCCTCTTTTTAGGAGACAAAACAACTCAATAATCCTAAAATATTTAAATCTATATTTATTTATATCACATCCTGCTACACACATTTGGAGATGTTTAGTCAGCAAAATTTTGTAAACTTTCAAACTACTGTGATAAATAATCATGCAAAAGTGTAGTTTTTTTAAATGTTTTTTTTATATATATATCTTATATCTTCTTCATCTGTAAATTGGCAGATAGTGTATTGTTACATCTGTGGCATCATAACTTCAAAAACAGAGCAGCAGCAGTTGGCAGCAAGACAAGTTAGAAACATGAATACATAAATTCTGACCTCCTCCCATGAGCGAGATCAGTGTGATAAGCAAGAGAACAGCTCAGTATTTTGTGGAACAATGCTCACTCAAAGGAGGAGAGAGTTCTTCTGACTGGGCAGGGTGTCCTTCCTTCCTCAGAGGAACACACTGGGTGTATTCATTGCGCTTTAAAACAATGGTGCACAATAGATCATTGAAAAAGGTATTATTTTGCGAGATGGCAAAATTCAGTTGACCCTTTGCCTGTATTGTGCAAAGAGAGGAGAAGGTGACTCACAAGTTCATGACTGACAGCTGCAAGTTCACAAAAATCAAACATAGAAATCAACTAGTGCAATATTAATAGTACTTTTGGTGTTGAAGGTTTGATGTTATCAGTGGGGTTTGGTTGCAGAAGCAGTAGTCACACCCATACTTGATTATAACCCCATTCTGTTTTATTTTGTCTTCTTTCCCACATTCTGACCATTTTTTGCTCTTTAGCTGCCCTGTTTCCATACAGATCTCCTCCTTCTGTTCCATCACAAATTTCCCCTCCTCTATTTTTAACAAACTTCCCATCTTTGCTTTCTCCTTCTCTCAGCTTACCATCCACTAACCCCCATCTCACCTCCAGCTCTGGGGAATCCTCAAAGATAGCCAGCTGTGACCTCAGCATCTCACCTTCCTCCTTAGTGGTCAGGTATGTTTGGATCCTAAAGCTAAAAAAGACATTTACATCTGTTTTTCCATTCATAAACATATATATATATATATATATATATATATATATATATATATATATATATATATATATATTTTTTTTTTTTTTTTTAAGGTTTTATAAACACACTCCTTCATGTTTAAAATGTATTGGGGGGACATTTGAAATGAAAACAAAAGCAGAGCTCCAATTTACCAGCCACACACTTAGAAAACCTGTCTTGTGTTCTTGAGCAGCTACGTTTATTTGAAAAATGTGAAGATGAAAGTGCAGGTTACTTTTTCGGCATCTGAAACCCATACGGGTTCTCGAGGACCACCATTCCTCTGGTGCTTCACAACCCTACCTGCATCTGATCACCTGGACCAGGTAGGATTTGCCAATAGGTAGCCACAGGAACAGGGTTAGTGGGAAAACAAGCAGCACAGATTTTAATGTTCTGGATTTATTTCATTTTTTTTAGAACCTTCCAACAATGGATTAAATAATATTACAGCCACCTGTCATTTAAAGGAGGTGCATGTCTAATTGAAAACTCCTTTTACAGGTTTGGAGATCCGGTCAAAGCTAACTGCTCCAGGCAGAAGGCGGAATTTCCTGTCCTGGGTTGGGAAGTCTCAGTGGTAGGTGAATGTTTTAATGACTACATTAGACACCATGTTTTTTTCTATTAAAAAGGAAAGACAATTCTTCTTAAATGCATGTGTGTGTAAAATATAAGAATCTAGTCATTCAACTAAAAGAATATTAAAGTACCGGTATTCAAATTTTTAGTTACTTCAACCACAACTGAAAAAGATAATGATAAACATTGGATTTCATCACCATAAGAACAAATAAAACAAACAAAAAAGACACTTAAATCACAACATTTTTGGATATTGAGTGGTAATGATTTCCCACTGCCTCTGTAGAGAAGTTGTCTTTTTTATTTTATTTTGTACTTTTGCTTTTGTGATGGTTCTACTTTTGCTTTTATTGTTGCAATTTAGTTTGCCAGATCACCTTAAACCCCAAAAACACGTTTTTTTTAACCCTATATAACTATTCATTTCACATTTTATTCAGGCATTTCTGAGACACCTATCTCCTAGGCATTTTCAAAGCTTTCCTTAAAAACCTGTTTTATAGGAATGTGTTTTTCAACCTTTTTTGAGCCACGGCACAGTTTAACCTTGACATAAATCCTGCGGCACACCAGCATCCAAAAATTAAAAAAAGGAGAAACCAGCTACAGCCCCTTCGCAATCTTATGTGCATTTTTGGAATAATTGTGGATGCAAAAGCTGGAAGTTGCAGCTGTTTTTTCTAAAAGATGTAATAAAAGTTAAGTTAGAAGATTTAAAAACTGTTTGATGTGTGTTCGTTGTGGTTTCAAGACGTTTACAAGGAAGACTCGTGCGCTGAGAAGCTGTCACTTTAACTCAATCCATCATAGGGGATGCAGTGCAAACAGGCGCCAAACGCAGACAGACTTGCTTCTCTGAGCTTCATTATTTTGTTCACTTTTTCCACTGTCTGATACCGGATCCTGCTAAAGACTAGCTTCAGCTGGTATTTTTGTTAGAACTGAGTAGGTAGGCGAACTCTCCTCATTCGCTACCCGTTTGGCAGAACCACTTTGTTCTTCTTCCTTTGTGTTTCCTTCCTTGAGTCTTGATGTGTTTTTTTTACATGTAGTTTTATTTTTCTGTAGAATCAGAACAAGGAAGTGAAGACTTTAACCACTTCTGATTGGTCAGACTGATGACGTGTGATTAAGCCTCCAAGAATGATTGGTGGAGACAGTTAAAGGGGCGGGACTTTTCCAAAAACAGCTGAAGCTTCTTAACAAAAAATAGTATCAAATAAGCACAAAGAAAAAAAGTATTTTACAATCTTTCATATTCCTAACTCAGTGTTTTATCCAGGCCTGTTTGGATGAACAAATAGCTGATATCCATGGTGAATGTTTTAAGATCACTTTATGAGGGCAATTTCCCACGGCACACCCGACCATATGTGTGCCTGGTTGAAAAGCTCTGGTATAGGACTTGGTCCATATTTTTTGCCCTGCAGTTAATCGTCTTTCCACTGGGGGCAGTAGAAGGGCTTTACTGGCAATTTCAAAACGGCTGCTTTTCTGAAATTTCAAAAACACTTTGGGCGGGAAAGGTTTAACTAATATTTAAACTTTATGGTGAGAATAGACCAACTCATATTGGTATTATTTTTTTAAATGACTGTGTTGTGTTGAAAGAATGCAAACTTTATTGAGCATGAATTAATCATAATAAAGTTACACCATTTTAAAAATGTGTGTTTTTAATTTGATGCAATGGGTAATTAAGGCGCTTAATTTCCTAAACACTCATGTCAATATTTTTTGCATCTTAAACTAACATTGCTGTGAGCAAAAACATACCAACTCACACAATGTATCGTAATTGATACTATCCCATAAAAATAAAAATAAATTCTTTTTGGGACTTCAAAGGGTTGAAAAAAATCTTATTTTCATCAAAATTGAATTTTTTGTCAACATTTTGATGTAGTGAGCTTTACAAAGTTAACTTTCCTTTCAAAGAGTACCTACAGTACTTTATATAATGCAATATTTCCCCAAAAAGTTCCACTTTGAAACAAGCTTTTAGGGAGAAATAAAATATCATGTATAGACTGTTATATCATCATGCCTGTTATTACAAAAATGATTCAAGCTTTAGTCCATAGCAAGAAATCACATTCAAATGCTTAAAAAGAACATTTGTAATTTCTTTTGTTTTCAGTTTCACTTCCTAATGCTATATCTTCCGTTATTTCGCTAGTGAAGAATACATTTGTAATTCTGGTCCTTACATCTTGCAGGGTACTCCTGAATCCACTATGGGTGAGTTTCTGGTCTGGCGTGTGGACAGACTGACTGAGTGGAGCATCAAGGCCATGTGTTATGCTGTGTCTGATGTGGGAGGGAAGTGTGACAAGGCTCTCTCCCTGACAGTCTACCGTCAGTAAAATCCCTTTTTTTCCCTTTGCATTATGTATCCAGCTTCTAGTTAATCTCACTCTGTTTTTCCATAGAACCCCCAACAGCAGTCTCCATCACGTATGTCAATCACAGTGGACCGCTGTTTGAGGGGTTCCATTATTCTCTGCAGTGCACGGTTCAGGATGTTGCACCTTTGGAAAAAGTTATTGTGACTTTTTATAAAGAGCTGACAATGCTGAGTCAAATCAAGTTTAACCACTCAAGACAGAAGACTCCAGTGAACGAGAGCATCACTCAGAGTATCGTTCCCTGTAAAGAGGACAATGGAACCCAGTACTGGTGTGAAGCTAGGCTGGAACTGGGACCGGAGGGACCACAACAACCGCTAGTGGTGACATCCCAAAAACTCACTTTGCTAGTGCTCTGTGAGTAACTTGTCTACAACATTCCTCTATGTGTTGTGGGGGTGTAACGATTAATCGACCTAATCGATGAATTGATTTATATTCCTATAATCCAACTAGATCAATTTGTTTTTAGGCTAGTCTTTAATCAAAGAATATCATTATGAAATCGTTTCAAAATGAAATAAATCAAATATATTTGATATTGGAAAACACCATTTGCATTGAGGCACGGGTTTTACAATAACAAAAACAAGACCAACAGCGGCCAACACACACGAGATGACAGCAAAAATGATCAGTCCATCATTCCTGTCCAATGTGTGGAAACATTTTGAATTTAGCAAAAACATGTGACTATACAGTGTGTTAGAACGTTCTAATAATGTTTCATTACAATTATTTTTATGTGGAAAGACAAAAGTGAGCTAAACTTTATGGAACTTAAATGTCAATGGATTTGATTTCTTGTTTACTTGTTTGTTTGTACACATATTGAATTTAAACTTGTCAAGACTTGCAAGAAATACAAGGAATTGGAAAACTTCAGCTGCACTGTTCAGTATCCGGGTAGATCTATGTCCTGGATCGATTTTAAAGTGAATCAGATCAAATCGTTTAAAAATGAAACAATATCGACTATGATGCGATCATATATCATATATCGTATCACTAACCACAGATTATTATATAAATTTAAAAACGTTAAAATGAATCGTTACACCCCTAATATTTGGTTGTCTGCTGTCATTTGTCATTGTTTGTCATTTTGATCCTTCAGCACATCCACAGCTCGTGAATTCCACAAAACTGCACAAAGCCTGTGGCAAATGTAGAGTGAAAAACCCTCAATCTGAGGGCAGTGGTGAGTTTACATTTGGATATTCAAAAATATTTGTACAAGTTAAAGTTTTTGAAACACAGAAATGTTGATTTTATGATTGAAGAGGGAACATGAATGGAATGTGGTCCTGTATTGATGAAACCATTTCCTCTTCCTAGGAACTACAAACAGCTATCAAACACGCTTCTTGCTGGCTGCCTTACTGGCTCTGATGATTATCCAACAGTAAAGCCTGCAAACAGGACCAATCTGACTCCCATCTCTACATAGTTCGATGATCTGCTCCTTTGAGAAACTCATTAAAGAATGATTGGGTCTTTGATTTGGTTTTGTAGTGTTCCAAGGAGTGGCAGATATTTTACTCTACACAAATCCTCACAGGTACTGTACATGTTCTCGCAAAGCACAAGTTTTTGTTCATGAAAGAATTCCTTGTTGCTGTACAGAAAACCTGGTTTTGTACGTATTGGTTTTTACATACTTTTCAAACCTCTGAAGTACAAGTTTCCCTTCTTCTTTTGGTACAGTTTTCATCTGTTTTTATAGAAAAACAAGGGATCAACATGAACCATGCAGATTTTTTTAATCTATGTCAATGCAGTACAATCCCACATACAGTGGGGCAAAAAAGTCTTTAGTCAGCCACCAATTGTGGAGGTTCTACCACTTTAAAAGATAAGAGAGTCCTGTAAAAATGAGGAAAAAAATGACCTTGTCTGGTTATTTAAGAACTTATTTGAAAAAAAGTATTTGGTCAATAACAGAAGTTCAACTCTATTTGTAATATACCCTTCATTGGCAATGCCAGCAGTCAGACATTTTCTGTAAGTCTTCATAAGGTTTTCACAAACTGCTGCTGGTTTTTTGACCCATTCCTCCTTGCAGACCTCCTCAAGAGCAGTGATGTTTTGGGGCTGTTGCTGGGCAACGCAGACTTTCAAATCCCCCCAAAGATTTTCTATGGGGTTGAGATCTGGAGACTGGCTAGACCACTCCAGGACCTTGAGATGCTTCTTACCAAATCACTCCTTCGTTTCCTGGGGAGTGTGTTTGGGATCGTTGGGATCAATGTTTCTACCCCCATGCTTTACAGTATGGTGTTCTCTGGATGCAACTCAGCATTCTTTCTCCTCCAAACACTGCGAGTAGAGTTCTTCCCAAAAAGTTAGTGTGTTACTGATGGTAGCTTTTGCTACTTTGGTCCCAGCTCTCTGCATGTCATTAGGTACCCCGTGTGCTTCTGGGATTTTTGCTCACCGTTCTTGTGATCATTTTGACTCCACGAGGTGAGATCTTGCAGGGAGCCCCAGATGGAGGGAGATTATCAGTGGTCTTGTATGTCGTCCATTTCCTAATATCCAAGTGGCTGATCTAAAATTTAGGTTTAAATTTAAAAAGTACAGGTGGTGCAATCTAATGTTTTTTTTTTCTGCTTTGCAAAGGATACCCAGGTTACCAAATGTTTTACATTTGTATAGCAGGGGAACCTTAATCAAGACAGTACTGAGTATTGACACTATACTCTCAACAATCAAGATTTCAGATTCTCCCCAAGACTCTCCAAATGTGTACTTTTTTCTGTTCTATACAACATAACTGCCACTGAGGTCAAATAACCAAATTTAAGAACTCTTAAAAAAAAAAAAAATCAGTACAGCATATTTGAGGACACACAATGCAATTGTGTAAAAAACACAACTGAATTTAATCAAAATAAAAACAGTAAAGTCATTTAGATTTAGATTTGAAGTCTTTAAAGCCCCAATCTGATCATTTGATTTATTTTAAGCGTTCCCAGTGGTCTTTTAATTATACAATTTTTAGCCAAATCCCAAAACTTGTTTTCTAGGATATAGTTTGCAGAGCAGCTGTGGTTCATAAGAAATTCACCTAAATTGTGGGCGAGACCATTGGCACAGGGCAACCCCACCCCTCTTCCCCTCCCCATGGTGCAGCCGAGCAGAGAGCTTGTACTATTTTAAGCTTAATTTCCTATATGCCCTTCATCAGAAAAATGGCACAAGAACATGTGACAAACACCAAAAACCCCATTTTCATCTGAATTTTAAGTGAGATTACATTTTTTAAGTGAGATTCTGAAATGTTAGTAAATGTTTGCAAGACTGAAGCAACAACAGCTAAATAAAGTCATGAGAAAATGTTTTGCCCACACCGTTGTCTTTTTAAAATACAATGTAATACAGCTAAATGCTGTACATATATGTTTTAATGTGTGCATTATCCCTGTCTAAAAGGCTGGAGCAAAATTTATGCATGATAAAACATGAAAATGACCCAACATTGGACCAAAACCTGCAAGGTTTAAGAAGCAATAAGTTTAATGTTTTTCTTTTCCTTCAAAAGTAAAACAAAAATAAGTTTTGTTTGCATGTTTAGTCAATTATAAATCTCAACGCACATTTTTAAAGGAACAAACACTTTAATTGAAGATTTTATTCAGTCTAGAAAGGCTAAAGCTTTTCCCACAGATGTGTGCAGTGCAATATATTTTTATTAATTGAAAGTACAAGTCAGCATTACAACATTTTCATAGCTCAATCAGCAGAATCCGTTTTTTTTTCTGTTTTCTGTAGTCAGGAAATCAATATATTCAATCTGGTTAATCTTTGGTAGGTGAATTTCTTATCAAAAAATAAAAATAAAGGACAAAACAAACAAAACAAAGACTTCTAACAAGTATATTCATTATTAATTAGTAATTGCGGATCTAGCTTCCAGCTCCAGTGTTGGGTCTTCCATCAAGTGCTCAGGCTTTCAATCTGGACTCTATTCAGATCTAGGAAAAGATGATTTATAAACATTTTTAAAAAGAATTAATGCCTGCTGGCCAAAGAATCACAAATTAAGATAAATTAATTTCACCAACAATGAAGCAACTCTCACTCAACCCTAAAATAACTAGAGCAATATGCCACGCACATGAAACTGTCATCAAGTCTGAATGTAAGGGCTTAAAAACAAGAAAACTTACTGCACACAGCATCAGAATCAGAGAGCACTAGCATCTGAGCAGCATCCAGCTGACTGGGATCTCCAATCTTCAGCAGGTGAGGGAAAGCGATCTGGCACTCGTGGTTTCCAGGGAAACTGACTGGGCTGGGCTGAGGGGCTGGAGGCAGAAGAGGACTATTCACATCCTTTTCTGTGCTCCAGTGCTTTGCAAAAGCTTCCGCCAGGAGCTCCTGGGAAAGCGCCAGAGGCGGATCACTGCTCACTTCTTGTCCAGTCAGATTACAGAGACATGAAACTGAAGGCTCAGAAGCAGCTTGGTCTGGAGGTCCGTCCGCCTTTGGAACCAGAGGTGGAACATTTAACACTTCATCTATACCCATTTCTGAAGCAGCGCCTTCCCTCTGACACACAGAAACACAGCTGGACCGCTGCAGGGAGTCATTCAGGCCAGAATCCAGCCTTTGGTTAGGTCCACACCTTGGTGGAACTCCATAAAGGCTGCTACAGACATCGGACATCTTGGAGGCTCCACCAGTGGACTGTTTTTTCAAACACCTAGCTTTGTTTCCCCTGTATGAGAGTAACGGTGATTTCATTATTTTTTCACATCAAACCATTACAATTTTCACAGACTGTAAATTTGAGCTAAAACTTAACCCACAGTAATGAGTGAAAGAGCCCCAAAAGCTTCTTGCTTTCCCTTAGCAGCACTCTGAAACAAGAGAAGGTGTCTACACAATTATTCAAAGGCAGGTTTAGAGACTGGTTCTCAGATCCTTACCTTGACTGCATCCATCCTTTTGGCCAAAGTGCTTTAACCTCATTTTCTAAAAAGGTTTTAAGAAAATCTTCAATTTCCTGGCCCCCCTTGCCTTCTTTTTTATATTTGTCTGTTTTTTCCTTTAGCGCATGGCTTAAACACTCCCTGTAGATCAGAATTCAGCACAAATAGGTTTAAATGAGGTTTATATGACTAAACATTTTAAGGGTGAAATATGAACCAGAAAAAAAAGGCTCTAACCTGATCTCCTCATTCCATTTGAACAACTTCTTTGGGCCTCCTTTTCTGCCAGCCCTCTCCTCCATGCTGTCCTCTGCTGTCCTAGAATGTTCAGAGTTCCTGATGTGGCGTGTTTGAGCATTTCAAACATGCTACCCAGTACTAAATGCTCCAACACCTACTTTAATGTTTTGGTTTCTTCATATGCGCGACAGCTTTCATGGAAACTTGCAATCTGCTCTGGCATGGATCTGGCAATGGTCTCCTTAAGTTTCTGAATTGGATCTTCTGCATCGTAGGGTTCCTCCTTTAACGTTCCAGAAACAAGTAACTGTTCAAAACTAATACCGTAGAGAACTTTTTTGTGGACATACTGCGAGGAAAAAAAATTAAATAAAAAAAGGCCACATTTACCAGCTGTTTTGTGAGGAGTTTCTTTGCTCGTTTGAGAAGTGTGTCTCTGCTGCAGGGCAGGAAGGACGACAGGTGTCTGTACACCTTGGAGCGCAGCTGGACGCTCTGCCCCTGACACTGCAGCTCTATACTGGGGATAAGCAAACAAAAGCAGTTAAAAAACAAAAGTCGATTTAAAAAAAACCTTTCAATTATTTTTTTTAAGTCACTGATAATCTTTTTGTCCATTTTTAACGTTTTCCCAGTGGTCTGACAATACAGTTCTTTTTTGCTAAAAAAAAACATTGTATTCTAGGACAGTTTCTGCAGAGCGGCAGGTCTTCATTGGAAACATTTCCTCAGTCATGGGCAGGACTGTTGGTGCGTCTCCTCTGTCTCTGCTACAGAGAGCTCATTTTCTACGCAACTAACAAGCTCTTTTTCAAAACTTTTTTTTCCCATTTGGTTCTGACTCAATGTGAATAAAGAAAGTCAGAAATGTAATTTTAAGTCCTCCATCATGAGAAAAATGCCACAAGAATGTGATGAAAAATGTGGATGCCTAAGGATTCTTAATTCTGTCTGATAAAACTTAGGTACCGGATAATGTTAAATCTTGTAATAAAATGGTTACTGCAGAACAGGGATGGGAATATATAAGTTCGCTTCCTTCCACTCCATTTCAAGCAATATTTATTTTTATGTCTAATTATCCTAAGTTTGATACGTCATTGTATGAATGTATAACTGATGATTGTAATGTTTTTGTGTATTATTCTTATTTGATTGCTTGAAATAAACTATTTCAAATAAAAAAATGAACACCAGTAACAGGACTTATAGGGCCCCTCACTGGAAATGGAAAGCCACTGCAAGACTCCAGAAGACTAAAAATGACTAAATAAAAAGGTTACAATTCACTGCCATAAAAAAAAAAAACAGTTAAATTTAATTAAGGTATTGTCTAAATTTGCTTTAAACTTTCCAAACACAGCAGGATCTGTACTTAATGTTCTGACTAAACCTTGGCCTCTGGGAGTAATGGCCGTTTAGTCTGAACATTTCTTGAGTTCGGTTTGCGTTTGCGCATCAACACTTGCCTTTTGTTCATCTCACCAACCACAGAATATAAACTACAGCGGAAGCATTGCAACTCCACATTTATATATATTTTTTTTAAATCCTAGATCTGGAGGCTCAGTTGTAATTTAAAGTTCAGCCTTTGAAGAGTTTTGTAATCTGCCGTCTCTGACTGACGTATTGCGTGTTGTGGGATACTTACTCGAGGAGGACTGAATTGATGTCTGGGCTGAAAAACTTGAGTTTTGACTCTCCTTCTGATGTCTTAGCAGCCTGTTAGAGAAATGTCACGTGTTGAAACACACATACATGAAGAACGTCAGCCCATCTGATCAGACCGAGCCACCATTGAGGCCTTACTTCTATGAGTTTCCCAATGTTTTCCTCCAGAGCTGGAGGAAGCCCCTCGGGCAGCGGTGCACACGGAGCTGAAACGGAACTTTGATCTGGCAGGAGCTGGACTGATTCTAGAGGAGGCTTCAACTGAGAGGGGGTCTTTGTTTCTTGATGCTGGACTTCATGGTCATATGTGACCTTTGACTGCATCTGATCATTTGTTCTGGTCTGGCTAGCCTCTGTTTGAAAAGGTAATTCTGGTGACAACGTTACCTCACTGGCATCTAACAAGGAGTCTAAATCGATGTCAAAATCCACCGTGTTGGCCGCTTGGATAAGAGCGTGGTCATTGGTGGAGCCAATCAAACTGAGCAGGGGGTCTGTTAGCGCCAGCCCTCCACTCCCAGCTGCGTCTGCGGGGAACGGTGAGGCTTTGGAGGCATTGGTCATCACGGCAACCACACGTTTAGCCTCTTCCATAGTCTGGCGTTCTTTTTCTCTTTGAAACTTTCTAAGCATGCTGGTGACACTCAGCGCTCTGACAGCCTTTTTCTTCTTTCTGACCTTTGAGTCATCGGGGACAGCTTCAGACACACATCTGCAAATAGAACAGAGTCTTTATTTATTTAATTTAAATAAACCAGAAAGTAAACTTGAGATAAATCCTACCTCAGCTTTAAATCTGCATTGCTTTTCAATTCGTTACTGGCTTTGCACCACTTCTTTGGTTTACTCTGTTCACAATCCGGCTTGTATGTCTAGATGTGTTAAGATGGTATGCATGCAATTTAAAAAAAAAAAAAAAAAAAAAAATTGCTGATAAGCATTGAATCTAATTTAGCTTACTTTCATGAAGTCAAATGTCACCTCATCAGCTGGAAGGTCGTCGGTCTCAGAGTCTGAAGCTTTCCGGAACTGTAGTATTCCTGAGTTTACGTAAAAGCCCCCAAATTTGGTCGTGATGGAGGACGGGACAAACTCATCATACTTTTGGAGAAGCCGAAAGTGACAGAGAGAACAAACCAGACAAATGAAAAATAATAAATCTTCAAGATCCACTCTGATAAAAATCCTGTCCTTTTTGTGTTTATAACATGTTCTTGTGGAATTTCTCATGATGGAGGAAGTGTGAAGACATTTAAGCTTAAAATTGCATTTCTGAGAATTTCTTTATTCAAATTGTAAATCAGGAGAAGACAAAAAAATGCTGTTTGAAAAGGATTCGGATGCATCCACTTGTAGATGACTAGATCATTTTCCTCTGTTGAGCTGGTATCTGGCTCATAACTGTACGGCTGGATGGCTTCAATAATCGCTCGCCATTTTTGTTGCCCAGCTAATATTACGTTAGGGGTGTGAGGGAGGGACTGTAAGATAGCGAGAGAAAGTCTTATCAGATGGACGTCAGGAAGCAGGGAAAGGCTCACTCTGCTCCAGTGGTCTCGCCCACAACTCTGAGGCAAATATTTTAAAGAACTACTGCCACTCTGCAGAAACTATGTCCAAAAACGCCACATTAAAAAAATATATATATATGTATTTTGGCCAAAAAAAAGAAAAAGCATAATCGTAAAGACCACTGGGAACGCTGTTAAAATAGATCAAAAGATGATTGAAGTGGGACTTTAAGCCTTTGATCAGTGAGGCCAAAAACCATAAACACCTCTAAAATGCTCAAACGTGCACGTTCACGAGGACTCACGGCCTCAGAGTTGTCAATGAAAGAATCCTCGTCATCATAGCCATATCCAATATCAATTAAGTCTTGAATGCGGTCCTTTTTATACACGCCACCCTGAAAGAAGATGTCAAGATTTTAGGCGATAATCACTTCTATTCATTTCAGATATACAGACCATTCCTAATCAATGAGAATATCATGGAAATTTGTATTAATTCCCATAATTCCATTACAAAAAATTAACTTTCATAGACTAGATTAGTTTAATTAAGCGTTTCTTTTTAAGTATATTTTAAAAAATTCTATTCAAAACTTTAATAAAATAAATTGTATTAAATTTCAAAATAAACTAAAAATATAAACGAATAGCTTACACTTTTCCATTATTCTGTATTCCATTTTCTGGAAATTGTTTGTATAAAGAAAAATGTGATTGACTTGTGTTGACTTAAGATAAACTCACATATTTTTCCTCAAACTTTCTTGCAATGGCCGCTACTTCATCTTTTTCTCCATTTTCCTGCTCAAACCCGTTCAGCTGATGATCTTCTGTTTGTTTTATCTGAAAAGTAGAGGGTTTTTTTATGGAAGCATTTCTATTTCTTAAAATCGTAATAATCATGTTCATTTGTTGCTTTTGTAGGTTGATTAGAACGTTTTCAATCAGATTAAACCAAGAGATAATTGGTCGTTCAAAAATACAAAACCAAAAAGTGCCCCCCCCCCCCGCCCCCCTTTTCATCTGTTTCTCTGCAGGCTGCACAGACACTGTCCCACCTTGTCAAGCAGCTGACGGTAGCTGAACTCTGGAAACTTCTGCTCGTCCGGTTCGAAAAGTGTGACAACGAGCCGAACCGACCTGGAATCAATAGGCCGGTCACTGAGGTTCTCCTTCATCACACCAGACGGAACCAGAACATCAGAGAACGAGGGCCGACCACAGCTCAGGGTGGTCAGCTGAACCCTCCGGGATTCCGCCATCGTTAGGGAGCGCGCAGACACAGCCAGGCTCGCTTTTAGCTCAGCATTCCCGCAGAAATCAACGCAGGTGCGCGAGCGAGCGAGGCACGTGCACGACATCCCAGCCAATCATGAAGGGTTTGTAACAGAGCCTTTCCAAACATGGAAATGTGTCATTTACTATTTCTTTAATAGAAATTAAACGTTCATGAAATAGACATTCTTAAAAAGAAAAAGAGAGAAACCTGCACATTTTTTAATAAACGTTTTAAAGTTTCACAATTTGTTAAAACTCAAAGCACCTCTACAGGTTTCCAGATGTCATTAAATCAGTTCAATTAGGTACAATTGTCTGGGGAAGACTTCAGACTAGACAACTATCCTGGAGCCAATCATTGATCCCCTCCATCCATAATTATTGATAAGACACAAACGTTTCAATCAAAAGAGGCTAGCTGTTCACAGAGCGCTGTGTCCAACCAGATCAACAGAAAGTCCAATGGACGGGAAAAAGGTGCAGATGATGCATTTGCCAAAGAGACGACCAGCGGATCATCAAAAGGACAAGATTCAAGACGCTGCAGCCTGCACACATCCAGAAATAGTGGAATGAGGTGGAGCATTCAGGACATGTGTACAGCTGTTGGGTTCCTCAGGTCATGGACCAACAGAGGAAATGTCTCAACTGGGCAAAGGAAAAGGAAAAAAAAAGGTTCCAGGGTTTGGAGGAAGACTGGTGAGGAGCAGGACCCAAGCTGCTTCAGGTCCAGTGTGAAATCTCCACAGACACTCATGATTGGGGCTGCAATGTCCATCAGAATGTTAGTGCTGGTGTCTAGAACAATCTAGCAGAATGTTCTAGAAAACTTCATGATTTCTTCTGCTGAGGATCTGGATGGAGATGCAGATTTTATCTTGCAGCAGGATAGCTTCTGCCCACGAAAATAACACATCATCTATTTTGATTTTATGTGATCCCAATATCGGTCTTTATGTTTTTATTTATTTATTACAAAAATGGAGCTGCAAATGGTTCTAGTTTTCTGAAATCTTTTTCTTGTGGGTTTTATAAGCAGGAACCCCAGTTTATGCAAAAATATAAACACATTCTAAAAAGTAATTAAACTGTGGGATCTGAACCTATATTCTATAGACATTTAAGTTTTTAGAAGGGCATTATGAAAACACTTTTCCATGATATTGTAATTTTAAGGTGTGTGGGGGAGTTTTGGTGTGGGGATGGGGGAATGTGAGGAAACTGGATTTTCTAGAAAGGACTGTATTAATAAAGAATATTAGGTTGGTTCGTTCCCTTCAGTTTCCAGCACACAGAAATGAATGAATGAGGACACAGAGACAATACTTAGCTTCAGTGAAGATTTACTCCGCACAAAACAGCACAGATTTGTACGCAGGGTTACAGACAGAGGAACAGGATCACAAAGTCTGAACAAAGGCACTCAGAAAAGGGCTTGGTATATATACCTGGCATTTACATATTCAGAAGATGGTCCGAGGGTCTATGGTGTGAAAAACCCACCCACATGCTGTTGCAGGCTGGATACTTGAAGGTCATAAAGCTTCAGGTATCAGATCTTTCTGATGTTCCCACAGACATTTGCCAGAGCACAAACACCAGAACACACAAAAAGTAAAAAGGGAGGATGAGGAGGAACTGTGAGGACAATAGTTTGGTTGTGCTGTCTTAGGATGCAATATAATTTTGAGATGATAATACATGCTCAGTGAATTAAGGGTAACATAAGTACTCTGGAACCTTTACCAAAGAAATCATTCTAAAGACAACACTACAAATGAGAAGTCCCTTTTCTCTCATTAACAGTCTGTTACAGATATTTTTTTGGTGATATTTTCTTTTTCCAAATACATGCAAGACAGTTTAAATGTTTTTTGTTTTGCTTTTCTAAAATGTGTTTGCTAACATTGTCTTAAGTATGGTGCATATCTTGCAATTTGTGGAACAATGAATGAATTGGAGAAGTTATTTTTCTTTTCCTGTATTTTCTTCTATTCACCAACATTTCACCAGTGTTTTGTTAGTGTATCACCATGATAATCTGATAATATGCTGCATTCAGAGCTGTAGAAGACATCATTGTTGTCCTTGTTCTTGCACTTCTACCTCTTAAGACTTTTCTTCAAAGATCAAATGGAATTTACCCACAAAGCACTGCAAGATGTCAATGAAATTGCACTTGTTGCATAGACACCTGCAATATGCGTTTCTTACCACAAGAGTTCGCTAAAGAATTATAAGAAAAAAGGACAATAAAATGAATGAATCATCCATTAAAAATTGACCCATCGCTCTTTTTGTATACATTTTTATTTTGTTTACAGAGACATACATCACAGGTAAACTGTAGTTTACATTTTGCTCAATTTCCCATGCAAAACCTGCTCACCCAGCTAGTAGTGGGAAATTACTGTCAAAATATATGTTTTGACAGAATCCACTTTTATTTCAACATCAAATTATCTAAGTGTTGTTGTCAAAATGCTGAGTAAATATTTTTAATGACTGGGGAATAGAAAAAAATATTAAGCGACCAAAAGTCCATCTTTGAAAATAAACCTAAGCTTTAACTATGACTGCATAAGTTACTTAAAGACACTTCAGGAAAAAAAAAAGCAAATGCTAGACTTTTCCTCATTGCTTCCAGACTGCCTGCAGTGAATTGACTTTGACAATTACAATAACGGGATAATTGCTATCTGTCAGCATACATTGAGTGTTAGCCTATCACAAAATAACCAATCCAAAACAGATTCCTTCCACACACGTGCCTGATCTGCATAACACACGGTATACCCCACTTTGTAATTATAACTGAATTTCATGGTGTGAGGCTTTTAATGCAAATACTATGGATCTTTTCCCCCCCTTCTCCAGCAGAATGGTGCACGTCTGTGTGTGTGTGTGTGTGTGGAGGATCAGATTGCGAACAAGCTTTGTTTGACGAGCTTTCGCTCTGAAACAAGTTAATGGGATGGAAGTTATTTGCCTCCCCAAGCTCAAGATGCGAGGCTCAACAGAAGTGTCGAATTTAAGGCAAAGAGAGGAGTCATTATATGTGCAGGGACACAATGATCTTAACACACCGGGGAGGACAAAGACAGACAGATGGAGACAGCAGGGAAGCCCGGCTCTGCTTGTGTGTTTGATGGTCTGGTCAGTGACACAGACTCCATCCAAGCAGGATCAGAGGGAGGAAATTGGAGGACAATGCAGGAAGAGGGGTGGGGGGTGAGGGGTAATTTCAAGCAGTTGGGGAGGCAGCGTCCCAGAGGTGAATAATTTACTCATTCATTAGCTAGACCAAGCAGTAGACAAAATTAATTAACTTGATCCTTGAGCCTCGTGCCTCACAAATTGCTTGTTTTGTTCTCAATTGGCAACCAATTTTTTGAAAAGACAAGTTTTAAAATTAGTTTTGACAGATGAAAGTGATTTAGATATTGACTAGTAGTCATAACGTGTCTAAAACTATTATTGAAAAAATTGTGCTATTTTGTCATTCACTCTGTCAATTTTGTACAGTATTTGGTAACGTTTATTTTTCCATTTAAAATGTTTTTATGACACTAAAGGTTAATAAAATCACAGCATCTTGAATACCAGTAATGCAAATTTCTCCTCTGTAGAGAACATTTCTAAACCTGGACATCTTCAAACCCTTGCATACTGCTAAACTAAGTTCTTCTAGTATATATATATATATATATATATATATATATATATATATATATATAGAAGACATTTAGGGCTTTCCAATGATGCCATGCGAAGGGCTAAGATTTGCAATACAGTGCAAGGTTCCCCGTGTTTCCAAGAGGGAGAATTTTGAAGTATTAATCCAAATAAGCACAACAGAACTAATTCAAAGTAATGTTGGTTTGTGGATGCTATACTTGGAATCACCTCTTTTTGGGGGACGTAAATGTTTGCTATAAGTTCACTTTCATGTTTTGATATTTAAAAAATAAAAACAGCTTTTTCTGAACAAAATTCTGTCCTCTGGTTACCTTACAGTAAAAAAAATAAAAAAATTTTACTTGACATGTTTTTGTTAGGATGAGTGAGGCTGGACCCAGAAGCAGGACAGAGACTGGAGGATGAATGAGGCAAGAAGGTTTTATTAAGTCCTCCATGGTGTTGGTGGGTTCTGGCGTGACGGTTCTTGGCTTGGGTGGAACTTCCTGAAGAGGCAAAGATAAAGGCAGTTAGATTTCTGCGAGCACTTAGCACAAACGCACGAGCCGTAGACTTGGCTTAAGGAGTCAGTACTCAACCACATGAAGCAGACGGACTGACGTTGGCTGTAGGGTGGTGGTTCCTTATAAAGGCCGCAGGCTGATGAGATGATGGGTGGCAGGTGTGGAGATGAGCCCAGGATCCTAACAGTTTTCCCTGTCAGTCAGGAGAATATTTGGCAGCAAAGTCGGAAAAGGCAATTTCATCTTAAAAATATTTCAGATTTTTTTTTAAAAAAGGGCAACAAACCTGCTAGAATCTGTACTTTTAAACACTTCTTGAGTTTTTGCTGATAATACAAAGATAAAAAAAAACACCACATGCTCTTACAGCTTGAAAGCAAGCAGGTTAGTTTGACTCTAAACTCCTAGTTGAGAGCGAGCAGGTACCTTAGCATTGTGGAAAGGACTAAAGCTGCAGCCCTCTGCTCTCTAAAGGAAAAGGATTATGTTGCTGGATTTTGCTATTCAACTTTACATACATGACACTTCTTGAGTCTACTTCCTGTCCTCATCAGTCCTGCATTGGACAATTGGAAATCACTGCAGGTGTTGGCTTCATTTAATTTTTATTTTTGACTTTGTGGTAGTGCAGCAAACCCCTGCTATGTGCAAATTCATTATTCAATTTTTGTTGCCTGGATTCATGCAATTCTATGCATTTTCTGCGCAGAGGAAAGTCAATGAACTGTTTGGTTGTTGAATGCGATTTAGATAAATTCTGGGAGAAGAAAATATGTGCAATACAGGTATTTATCAGCTGCATTTAGTTATTACTATAAAACATGCAAGACATTTAATATTGTAAGGTTTGCAGTTGATGAATGATTGACTTTGAACATCTCAGAATTACACTAAACAAAATGTAATAGTCAAAAAATTACATACATTATTCATCAATTGTTGTTGAAATGAATGAATCAAATATTTAAAGACCAAATGAAAAGAAAATGAAGTAAAAAAAAAAGATGTTTCCTGTCAGACCTCCCCTCTCCTCCACTGGGTGGCGCTCCTCCACTGATCCTGACTGCAGTCAGGCCCTGCTAACTTTGATTAAGGTTTAAATTGGCTGAATTTAATGAACGCTGCGTAATTAAGCAGGATAACAGCTTTAATTGATAAGTAATTATTTGCCACAAATTGTTATTAATTCTCCGGCTCTGTCGGAGTGATGTACCAACGCTAAACCTACCCCCCCCCCCCCCAACCCTCCCCCTATGCCCCCCCTCCCCCCCTATCCTTGCAGCATTTTCTGTTTATGTAAACAAGCAGAGATAAACAATTAGGCATATGTTAGAAAAGGATTTTCCGGCGGGGATCATCAGGCTGTGCTTGGTGGAGTGGCGCTTTAAGTGAAACTATTTGCCCTCAGTGACATTCTTGAACTGAACATATTTTAAAACATTCTTTTTTTTAATAAATAGACCTGACAAAAGAGAGTGACTAAAGTGTCCATTTTAAGTAGAAAGAGAACTGGAGTATGGATTTAGGGTCTGGGGAAACGGCTGTCTATCTCTACTCCTGGTGTTGAGGGAACACCTTTTCTTTTCACTGTTTTTATTGTTTTTCCTTTTCTTTTCAATAAAGGACTGTCACAAGTTGGATGAAAAGTGCTTTCTAAATAAGGTTTGACTGGCAGGTAGATTGATTGACAAATCAGTAAACACATGACAGTGGGAGGCCCTTCCTGTTTGATTTTCTTAAATGTGAAATATAGTAATTGTTGTTATGTACTTTTTTTTAATGATTGATTTTTTAATTGTGCTGATTTGAGCAAAATGAACTTTAGAACCAAACAACACTTTATGATCTGGATGACTTAATATCGAGAAGCTTTATAAGACAAATGAGACCAAACTAATTCATCTGCAAGCTGTTGGAAAGATAGTAGATTTAGTAAAAAACTGTGAACATCTATGACGTTACTCATTGCATCATAAATCTTTAGGTAGGCCAATTCTGTCTTTTTTAGTCCTGAAAACAGCTGATTATACAATGTTGTAAAGATATAGTTGTTAATAAGTGTTTCCAAATTGAAAGCTTAGCTACATTTTTACATTTTTAGAAAACTGGTTTTTAGGAAAGCTTGTGGATTAGTTTTTTTTTTCATCTTTAATGATCACATCATGTGAATTTTAATCAGTTACACAAAAAGTGAAAAAATTGTTTACCAAACAAATGCGGAATTTCAAGTCCTTTCAAACATGACTGCTCTCTCCAAAGGGATTTAAATGAAATGCAACATTTAAATGAACTGGCTTATTGATAAATCATCTTCTCTCAAGTGGTTTAAACGAAGATCTTTGGAGATGGGGTGGAGCCCCCACCCACCAGCAGCCCCGCACTCCTTCCCCTTCTTTGCAGCCTCAGTTTCAGCAGATGGTTCAGACGGACTCCAGCAGCCCGTCGGCGCTCGGACAGGCGGCTTCATTCTCTGTTAGAGGGAATTTGCTTCTTAACACCTCGCCACAGATGATGAAGAGATGATGATGAAGGAGGCTTTCTCCTTTTTTGTGTTGCTGAATGTGCATGTTAGTGTTTGGAGTCACTGCATGAAAAATCAGCGTCCCAGACTATTCAAATGACTTTATTTCCAAACTGTTCATTTGCATAGCAGATTTCCCTGCGGGGAAGGGGGTTAATTAGGTCTATTTCCGAGCTGCTTGTGCCAAGACAGCCAAGGAAAAAGGACGGTGGGTAGAAAAAGGCAGGAAAAAAGGGAGGATCTCCCTTCCTCAGAACAATCACACTAGTATTTTGGGTATAAAATACCAGGACACAAACACTTAAGGCGTTATTTTGACGCTAATTAAGCTAATTAGTTTTTACAAATATTCCCAGTTAGAAGCACATCTACGTTCATTTTTAGAATTGCTTAAAATTGGTATTGGTATTTAACCAAGCAAACATGCTTTTTCTTTTCCCAATTTTTTAGGCTCCCATCATGGAAAAGTTTTGAGGGCAAAACACATGAAAATCACATTCACTCATGATTTTTCATTGGAATCATATATTTCAGGTTTCCATCTGCACACATGGAAAAGTCTCCCAGCAATTAATTTAGATTAGACTATTAATTATCAACCAATGGACTAAATAATGACTGACTTCATTTCAGCTGGTTAAAAATTAACTCACCGGCAGTAATTGAGTAATTAATTCTGCACTACTTCACCTTTCTTTGTTAATTAAAAAATAAACATCAACCAAGTTCTCCTCTCAGGAGGCAAGATTGAGGGTCTGGTGGTGCAAAACTGATCTTTCTTTATGTGCATGGCTGACCACATAGTTGCAAGTCTCCACTACACTTAAGATTAAATATGCCGTGTTAAAAGAATAAATAAAATAAAAAGACAGCAGAAAAACAAGACTTAACAGTTAATATTTGAGATTGTGGTGATTGAATTTCAATTTTTTTTTTTTTGCTTGATACCTGTTTGGGGGTCAAAGTGTTGCTGGAGCCTATACCTGGCAAGTTCATCAGTCCATTTCAAGACAAAAAAAAACTTCTTTGTGAAAAAGTGATTAAACACTTAACCTTGGAAACTACATCATTTCAATTTAAAAAGTGAGTTATTTTTTTAATTTAATTTAACCAAAATACACCAATCAGTCCAGAAAAAAAGCTGCCTGTCAGGCTTTTCTGTGTCCAGAATATCAGTTTTCAATGGTTGAAAACATTACTGTATATTAAGCATGAATATGCTTTTTTATGAATAAATAAATAAAACTAACATTTCAGATATGATTTATGGGCATTTATTTATTTGTTAGGAAGGGGTTACACCAGAGGTTCCCAAACTGGGGGGCGCGCCCCCTAGGGGGGGCGCGGTGGTATTGCAGGGGGGGCGCGGTGGAGTTTTTTTTTTTTCATACTTTATTGAGAAACAACATAATACAATAACAACGTTAATGTCTCAGGGGGAATTGAAATGTGTACATCAGGGGTCACCAACCCTGTGCCCGCGGGCGCCAGTGCGCCCGCGAGCACCCCTTGTGGCGCCCGCAGGGAATGCACCCCCCAAATTTTTTTTTTTTTTTTTTTTTTTTTTTTTTTTTTATCGAAGCAAATATTCAACAAACAATCACGGCATGTCTGTCAATGACAACAATATAAATTCTGAGATAAAGGTAGACAAAAAATAAAAATAAGAAAACAAATATAACTTAAATAATAATCAATAAAAATAAGGGTCTATTACAAAAGTTTAAATAGATCAAATAAATTACACAATGTCTGGGCATTCTTATAATTCATGTAATGTAAAGATTTAGAGAATAGTTTGAGACTGTTGAGTAATCCATTAATGTGAGGTTTCACCTCTGAGAATTCACAAGTATGAATACAATGGTTTACAATCAGTACATTAATCAGAAAGTCCAGATTTTTGTCAATTAATTGTAATGGAATTTTATTGTATTCCAATTTAAAGGGTTAATGATGATATTTTGGGATTGGAGCCAATTATGAAAAGAAGACTAAAACTCTTTTACATGAAAACATTCAAAGAAAAGATGTTCCACTGTTTCTACATCATTTCCACAAGACACAAAGATCACTGTCCCAGTTAAAGCCAGAATGTAAAAAATGATTGGAAGGGTAAATATCATTTAACGGGAATGCTCCAAAAATAGCACTGCTCATATAGCAAATCAATATATTGTGGCGATCTGGGGGTTAGCACCGCCTTCAGCTTCTAAGACTCATGGGAAGTGGGGAATCTTGGTTGTGTTAAATCGCTCACCATAAGTGAGGGAGCTGTGAGTAGAAGTGAGGTTAATGCTGTTTGGCTGGTGGTGGGTGTGTACAAAATAAATGGACTGATATGATTGTCTGCTAACTTATGTGAGAGTCGTTCTGAACAAACCGGTGCTGGGCTTTGCATGGGGCACGGGGAGCAGACTCAGACATGTCCAGTGGGGCCGCCACCAAGTAAGAGGATAGTGCAGGGGTGTCCAATTCCAGGCCTAAGGGGCCAGTGTCCTACATGTTTTCCATTCAACTTGGCCTTGAAGCTCCTTATTGGCTAAACACAGCTGATCCAGGTAATCAACACAGGATCAAAGACACACACAGGACCAGAGACACACACACAGGACCACAGACACACGCGGGACCAAAGACACAAACACAGAACCAGAGACACACACAGGACCAAGGATTCACACAGGACCAAAGACTCACACACAGGACCAAAGACACACACAGGTCCAAAGACACAAACACAGAACCAGAGACACACACAGGACCAAGGATTCACACAGGACCAAAGACTCACACACAGGATCAGAGACACACACAGGACCTAGGACACACACAGAACCAGAGACACACACAAGACCAGAGACACACACAGGACAAAGAGACACACACAGGACCTAGGACTCACACATGACCAAAGACTCACACACAGGACCAGAGACACACACAGGACCTGGGACTCACACAGGACCAAAGACACACACAGGACCAGAGACACACACAGGACCAGAGACACACACAGAACCAGAGACACACACAAGACCAGAGACACACACAGGACAAAGAGACACACACAGGACCTAGGACTCACACACAGGACCAAAGACTCACACACAGGACCAGAGACTCACACAGGACCTGAGACACACACAGGACCAAAGACACACACAGGACCAAAGACACACACACAGGACCAGAGACTCACACAGGACCTGAGACACACACAGGTCCAAAGACACACACAGGACCAAAGACACACATAGGAACAAAGACACAAACACAGCACCAGAGACTCACACAGGACCAAAGACACACACAGGTCCAAAGACACACACAGGACCAAAGACACACATAGGAACAAAGACACAAACACAGGACCTGAGACACACACAGGACCAAAGACACACACAGGACCAAAGACACACATAGGAACAAAGACACAAACACAGGACCTAGGACTCACACAGGACCAGAGACACACACAGGACCAAGGACTCACACAGGACCAGAGACACACACAGGACCAAGGACTCACACAGGACCAGAGACACACACAGAACATCACACACCAAGCAGAAAAGAACTTATTGCTAAAAATAATGTCAGGAATTCAGCTCTAAAAAATGACAAAAGAGCAAGGAAAATGGAATAGTTTGATTATTTACTAATTTTTTACTAATTATGAATATTTTCTTGACTTTGTCTGTTCATATTTGCATCATTTGACAGAGTATATTTATTATTCTGGATTAATATTTCTGTCTTTTTATTCACATTTATATTTAAAAAGTTAAAGTTAGGTTAAAGTTTTAAAGGTTTAAAAGTTTAGCTTTATGTGTTCAATAAATGTTCATCTTGTTCGGCCCAAAACCTAAAGTGTGTTTTGGATTTAGGCCCCCTCTGCAACTGAGTTTGACCCCCCCTATGTAATACAAGTCTAGAAAATTCATGCATGTTTTTGTTTAAAATGAGCAAATAAAGATAGGGCACACAAAGGGGCGTCCTCAAATTGTGTGTGTGTGTGTGTGGGGGGGGGGGGGGGGGGGGGGGGCTAGGAGGTTTCTAGTAAACGGGTCCTGTGGCGCCCTTCATACCACTTAGTGCCCATGACATAGCCCTCAGTCTCAAAAAGGTTGGTGACCCCTGGTGTACATATTGCAGAAAAATATAAGAAATAAAACAAAAAGTATATAAATATATACACATATATATACAACATAAGACAAAAAGAATTATTACTTCAAAAAACTTTGGGGTTTAATACATGTTAAAACTTTCAAAAATTAAATTAGTTCAAATTGCTTTTTGGTTTTGCAGATGTTTGATAATGGTGCATTACTGATTGATTTCACTCAAAAACTGCTGGAATTTAGTTTTGGAGTTTGACCATTTGGCTTTATGGATATGGAATTTTGCCAATAATAAAAACAATTGTTTAATGAAGATACATTCTTTGTCAACTTTGACATTAAGGTAACCCAGAATAATGTCTTTATCTAAAAATGTAACAGTTTGTTTAGTTATATTTCCAATATAGTTTCCCACTTCAATCCAAACCTTATTTGTATGTTTGCAGTCCCCAAACAGATGATAAATAGTTTCCTCCTGAGTTCCACAGAATGAACAAAACAGGTCCATGTCCAACAAATCTACTTTTTGGTAGGATATATACAATGCAATATTTTGAAGGACACCTCTTTTATTTTGTTATTTAGACAGTATTTATTGCTAATAGTCCAAGCATATGTCCAGTTAATGTCCACAAATGTGGATTCCCAATAAAACCTCCCAGCAGGTAAGGTTGTGGTATGTAAAAGATTTCTTATTTGTTTATTGGAAACTGAATGAACACAAATATCCACATTGTCCAAAAAAATTGTCTGGGTTCTTAATTGACTTGTGTTATAAATCCCTTTAAACAGTTGTAGTAGACTGGTTGGAATGGCATCTAACACTATTGCAGCATATTCTCTGGGTGGAGCAGGAATACCGAATTTTAAAAGAAATTTTCCATACGTCAGAAGATGTCCATGAGAATTGAAAAGTTGTCTGATTAAAACAATATCATTATCATACCACCTAGAAAAAAAAGTGATTTATTCTTGTATTGTACATTACTGTTATTCCAAATACAACAAGTTGTTGGAGAAAAATTATGTTTATAAACGAGTTTCCAGGCCAGCAGGGCTTCTTTGTTACAGTTTGAAAGTTTTGTGGGTAATTTTTCAATTTTACAATTACATTTTAGCAAGATTTAATGCCTCCCATTGTGTCAAATATATATTTGGGAAAAACATTCCAGATATTGTCTTCCCCTTTCAATAAATTACTTAACCACTTTATTTTAAAAGAGTTGTTTAAAGTTTCAAAGGTCAATACATCCATGCCCCCATGTTTTCTGGTGTTACACAAAACATTTTTCCTTAAGTAATGACATTTTTTTTCCTCCAAATTTCTTTAATAGGTTACAGATGTGTTTTGGCACTTCTAAAGACAGAGACACATAGACAGATCTAGAGACTCCTTCAGCTTTAGATAACAGAATTCTACCGTTCTGTCATGTTTCGTCAAGTTCCTGTCTGACATTTGTGTCCTCGTGTGTCGCTTCCTGTTTTCTTTTGAAAGTTCCTCCCTTTCCGGTTCTTGTCTGTTTTCCCCCACAGCTGTGGACCTAATCATCCCTGATCGTTTCCACCTGTGCTGTCCCTCCTCATATGTATTTATGGTCGGTGTCTCCCTCTGTCCTGTGCCTGATTGTCATGTGTAGATGTTTACCTTGACCTACGCCTATCTCAGGTTCTCAGGATTAAAAGTTTTTCCAAGTACTCTGCATCTGAGTCCTCGCCATTCTGTGGTCCTTGTCAGTACAATCAGGCCAGAATGGACTCAGCAGAGAGCAGCACTCTAGCTGCCGTTCTACAACGCCTGGAGGCTCGCCTTTCCCAGCAGGAGGACTTCCAGAAGTCCCTGGCCGCCCACATGGTTCAGGTCACCTCCCAAGTCCAGGAACTCCGTCCAAGGCAGCCCTTGACCAACCCACCCCCGGGAGCCTCTTCAGCCGTTCCGGCTTCTGCCCCGCCCGCGCCTGCCCGGTGTTCGGACATCAGGATCGCCCCTCCCGAGCGTTACTCAGGAGAGTCAGGATTATGCAGGCACTTCCTCACAGACTGTTCGATTCATTTTGAACATTCCCCCCATGCTTTTGGATCAGACCGAGCGAGGATTGCCTTCATGATCTCCCACCTATCGGGGAGAGCTCGTGCTTGGGCCATGGCCGAGTGGGCTCGCGACTCCCCTCTCTGCAGGTCTCTCCTCGCCTTCCAAGAGGCTCTTCAGTGTACGTTCGATCCCGTATCTACCAGCAGGGATAAGGCGCGGGAGCTTACCTGCATACATCAAGGAGGGGATTCGGTCTGTGAGTACGCCGTCCGTTTTCGCACCTTGGCGGCTGAGAGCGGATGGAACTCGGTGGCGCTGTACGACGTCTTTCTGAAGGGGTTGGCGCCACGCATCCAGGAGCAGCTCATACCCCTGGATTTGCCGTCAGATCTGGACTCCCTCATAGCTCTCGCCGTTCGCACGGACAATAGGATCCGTGAGCTGGCCTCCCGGCGTAGCCGCGGTCCCATGACGGAAGCGACATCTGGAGGAACTGAGACGGCGGAGAGGCGGCTCTTCCGCCAGGTTCCGTCCGACCCGCCTCGCTCGCCCTCTAGGGGTGAGGAGGGGGAACCCATGCAGGTGAACAGAGCACGGCTCTCAGCGGCGGAACGACAGCGACGTCAGCGAGAGGGGCGGTGCTTCTTCTGTGGAGAGCTCGGTCATCTGGTTCCTTTCTGTCCTAGGAAGGACTCGGCAAGGGTGAGTCACGTCGCAACCGAGGCCAGACCCGCACGAAGCCTCACACCCCTAGAGGTAACACACCGTGGCGTCACCACATCCCTCACAGCTCTTATAGACTCAGGGGCCGATGTCAGCTTAATGGACTGGATGCTGGCAGAAGACCTAGGACTGGAGCCTCGTCCCCTGCACAGTCCCGTCCGGGTCAGTGGCCTTCATGGGAGGGGACTTTTTCAAATCACGCACGCCACAGAACCGCTTCAAGTGTCCATCCAAGACCATTCTGAAGTCATGCCATTCTACCTGTTTAAGGGCTCTTCTAGGAACCTGGTCTTGGGGTACCCCTGGCTGTGTCAGCATGGACCCCAGGTCGACTGGTCATCAGGGAAAATCCTGGGATGGGGGCCGGACTGTGAAGAACACCGGAGTCCTGGGTCCGCAGGTAAACGAACTTCTGTGAACATTAACCCACTTCCCGTTCGTCCTGCTTTAGGGACCGGGACCCCGGAGCTGAGTACAGTTCCCGCCTGTTACCACCATCTGGGTGAGGTCTTCAGCAAATCCAGAGCTTCGAGTCTTCCTCCCCATCGCCCGTATGACTGCGCCATAGACCTGGTTCCAGGGTCCACCATTCCCAAGGGGCGTCTGTACCCCGTTTCAGCGGCAGAACGCCAGGCCCTGAATAACTACATCGACGACTCTCTGGCGGCAGGCCTAATCCGTCCTTCCTCCTCTGCAGCCGGGGCTGGGTTCTTCTTCGTTGGGAAAAAGGACGGGACCCTTAGGCCCTGCATTGACTACAGCGCTCTCAATGACATTACAATTAAAAATCGTTACCCGTTGCCGCTCATGTCCTCTGTTTTTGACCAGCTCCAGCAGGCCAAAGTCTTCACTAAACTCGACCTCCGCAACGCATACCATCTGGTCAGGATCAGGGAGGGGGACGAGTGGAAGACAGGGTTCAACACACCCAGGGGCCATTACGAGTATCTAGTAATGCCCTTTGGACTAACCAATGCTCCTGCCGTGTTCCAGGCCATGATCAACGACGTCCTCAGAGACTTCCTGGACCACTTTGTTTACGTTTATTTGGATGACATTCTAATTTACTCCCCTGATCCGGACACTCATGTCACCCATGTCTCTGCGGTCCTTAAGCGCCTTCTGGACAATCATCTGTATGTCAAGGCAGAAAAGAGCGAGTTCCATGTCTCAACCGTCGCCTTTCTGGGATTCATTGTGTCCGCAGGGACGGTTGAGATGGACCCGGCGAAGGTCAGCGCTGTGACGGACTGGCCGTCACCTGACAGCCGCAAGAAACTCCAGCAGTTCCTGGGGTTCGCAAACTTTTATAGACGCTTCATTCGGGGTTTCAGCTCCATTGCAGCGCCTCTCCATGCACTCACGTCTCCTCGTGTGCAGTTCCGGTGGACGCCTGCAGCCGAGGCCGCCTTCCGGAGCCTGAAACGCCGCTTCACGTCGGCTCCGCTGCTCACTCTGCCAGACCCGCGTCGCCAGTTCGTTGTGGAGGTGGATGCCTCCAATGAGGGGATTGGGGCCGTCCTGTCCCAGCGGTCGGAGCAGGATGGAAAGCTGCATCCCTGTGCGTTCCTGTCCAGGCGTCTCTCCGCTTCCGAACGCAACTACGACATCGGCAACCGTGAGCTGCTGGCGGTCAAGGTGGCCTTGGAGGAGTGGAGGCACTGGTTGGAGGGGGCCGAACTCCCCTTTGTGGTCTGGACGGACCACAAAAACCTGGAGTACATCCGGAACGCCAAAAGACTTAATTCTCGCCAGGCCCGTTGGCGACTGTTTTTTGACCGTTTCAATTTTGTTCTCTCCTACAGGCCGGGGTCCAAGAACATCAAGCCGGATGCTCTGTCCCGTCGATTTGACCCCGCGCCTGTTGCCAAAGCACCTGAGTCTATCCTTCCACTGTCATGTGTGGTTGGAGCGGTGTCCTGGCAAATAGAATCTGAGGTGAAGCAGGCTAACAGCGGGGTGCAGATGCCCAGTGGATGCCCAACGAACCGTCTGTTCGTTCCTCAGTCGCTACGCTCTAGGGCAGGGGTCGGCAACCCATGGCTCCGGAGCCACATGTGGCTCTTTCATCCTTCTGTTGTGGCTCCCTGTGACTTTGGAAAATAATGAGTGTTTTATAAAAATTCAAATTTATTTTAGTTTGTTCATTTTTCATGGCATTTCAAAGGCGCTGCTGGCTCCGTGCCTCGTGCCACGTAAAAAACAGCTTCCTTGGTGGCTCGTGCTTGTCGGCGAGGGCTGCAGAGCTGATTGCAGGAGGACACGCGGGGCGGCTTCAATAAACACTCCGGGTCTGGAGTGATTTTCTGCCGGGGGGTTGGCGTGGCGCGGAGCGGGGAGCGGCTTTCTGGTGACGGAGAGTTTGCGCCGGTGTTTTGGACTCGCGTGTGGGTGATGTGTGTTTCAGAGCAGGGGAGCTCGTCACGTTGGTCGCGATCGACCTGTCATCTTCGGGCACGTGGGGGAGATTGAAGGGGAAGAGAGTGCTTCTTGAAAATCCATCAGCCAATCAAAATCCTCACCGAGAAGTACGGGACTTGATTGACATGCAGAATGGCCAATCAGACATCCTCTGACACATACAGGTCACTGCAGACGCGAGTTTAAATTCACTCAGCGCAAACTCTTGTCATCAGAGCGGCTTTTTCTCCCCGCGGCACATCATGTCCCCGGTAGAAGTCCAGCAACCGGAGTTTATTAAAGCCGCCCCGCGTGTCTCCTCCGGCTACCAGCTCTGCAGTTCTCACCCGATAAATATGAGCTCATCAAGGAAGCTGCGAGGCACGCGGTTTATACTGTTGCGGGTGTGTGCTGAGCGGCGCGCGTGCCACGAGAAGGACGGAGGACGGAGCACTAAATAAAGAGTAGTCGTCGTTCCCAGAATAACTGTTCTGGACTCATTTTTAATCCGCTCTGAAGGTTGAGGGTTCGAACAGGGGAGTGAACCCCGAAGGAGAATTCCCTTCAGCTCTGGAGGAAATCTCCCCTGCGCTTCTGACCGCGGTCGGAAAGACGAGAGAAAAAGAGAAGTCATCGCGCAGCGAAAGGTTCAAAAATACGGAGCCAGCAGCGCCAAATACCTCATAATATACCATGATGCTCCCCGCATTGGACCGTTTACAGCAGAGCATGAATACGATGGTTGCTGCTTTCTGTCTTTGTAATAAAACGCTTCATCTGTTAATACAATAGTATCTTTATGTAAACTCACTGTGTAGTTTTTAATCATCAGTACATAAACAATAATGTTGAAATAAACATGTAACAAATAAACATGAAGATGAAAAGAAAGAAGTACTTTTTTATTTTAAATCTTTTCTGGACCGTGATCTACACTCATGTCCTTGAAAATCGATCGCGATCGACTTAATGAGCACCCTTGATATAATATATACATGCATAATATATATAATGATGTCAAAACGGGTTGTGGCTCCGAGTGCTTTTTTTTTCATTAGGGGCGGTCCCAAATGGCTCTTTGAGTAAAAAAGGTTGCCGACCCCTGCTCTAGGGTGATTCACTGGGCCCACGCCTCGCTGCTTTCCTGTCATCCGGGAGTTCGGCGGACGATGCACGCCATCTCTCGGAGGTTCTGGTGGCCAAGCATGGGGTCGGAGGTCCGGGAGTACGTTGCGGCGTGTTCAGTCTGTGCCCGGAATAAATCTTCCACCGGACGTCGCATGGGACTTCTTCAACCCCTTCCCATCCCTTCCAGACCATGGGCTGACATCTCTATGGACTTTGTCACTGGTCTTCCCCCCTCACGGGGTCACACCACCGTCTTAACAGTCGTGGACCGGTTCTCCAAGATGGTCCGGTTCATCGCCCTGCCAAGATTGCCATCGGCCAAGGCCACGGCTGAGATCGTCATGCACCAAATCGTGCGATACCATGGGTTCCCAAGGGATGTTGTGTCGGATCGGGGTCCGCAGTTCGTGTCCCGGTTCTGGAAGGAGTTCTGCCGGCTCATTGGCGCCACGGTCAGCCTATCCTCGGGACATCACCCTGAATCCAACGGTCAGACTGAGCGCCTCAATCAGCAGCTGGAAACTGGCCTCCGGTGCTTGGTCTCCCAGAACCCCTCGACATGGAGCAGACTCCTGGTGTGGGTGGAGTTCGCCCACAACACACTACCTACCTCGGCCACTGGCTACTCACCCTTCAAGTGCGTGCATGGCTACGATCCTCCTCTGTTCGCGGAGGCAGAAACCGAGGTCGCCGTCCCGTCTGCTCACGCCCTGGTTCGTCGCTGTCATCACATCTGGGCGGCCGCTCGACAGATCCTGGCTCGACAACAGGATCGGGTCAAGAGGGCTGCGGACCGCAGGAGGCGTCCCGCTCCCATCTACCAACCCGGACAGAAGGTTTGGCTCTCGACCAGGGATCTCAACCTACACGTTCCGTGTAGAAAACTGGCTCCCCGGTTTGTGGGGCCGTTTCCCGTCGCCAAGGTCATCAATCCAGCTGCGGTTCGTCTTCGTCTGCCCCGGTCCCTCCGGGTTCATCCTACGTTCCATGTCAGCAAGGTGAAGCCGGTGGTGGACAGTCCTCTGGTGCCTCCCTCAGAGCCCCCGCCGCCACCCAGGATGGTGGGGGGTGGACCGGTGTACACGGTGCGGAAGATCCTGGCCGTCAGGAAACGGGGTCGTGGTCGGCAGTTTCTGGTGGACTGGCTGGGCTACGGTCCAGAGGACCGCCAGTGGATTCCGGAGCGTTTCATCGTGGACAGGTCCCTCCTGACGGACTTCTTCAGGTCCGGGGCTCCTGGACCGTCTGGTGTCGGTCCTTAGGGAGGGGGTACTGTCATGTTTCGTCAAGTTCCTGTCTGACATTTGTGTCCTCGTGTGTCGCTTCCTGTTTTCTTTTGAAAGTTCCTCCCTTTCCGGTTCTTGTCTGTTTTCCCCCACAGCTGTGGACCTAATCATCCCTGATCGTTTCCACCTGTGCTGTCCCTCCTCATATGTATTTATGGTCGGTGTCTCCCTCTGTCCTGTGCCTGATTGTCATGTGTAGATGTTTACCTTGACCTACGCCTATCTCAGGTTCTCAGGATTAAAAGTTTTTCCAAGTACTCTGCATCTGAGTCCTCGCCATTCTGTGGTCCTTGTCACGTTCAGAGAAAGATTTCTCATTAACCACATGTTATAAGGCGCGGTGGAGTTTAGAAACAAAGGATTTGTATGTTTGTGTCAGTGTGGGGGGGCTCGAAAATATTCTAATCTTCAGAAAGGGGGGCCCTGCAGAAAAAGTTTGGGAACCACTGGGTTACACATTTTACTAGGTAAAAAATGAAAATGAGTATTACTCTAATCACAATTACTAAATTGTGAATGAATTGTCTATTCATTCATCTCCTTCCGTTTCTTCCCTGTCGGGGTCACGAGGCTGCTGGAGCCTATCCCAGCCACTTGTGGGCGAAGGCAGGGGGACACCCTGGACAGGACGGCAGTCTGTCACATACACAACAATTTAGATTAACCAATTAACCTATGAAGCATGTTTTTGGACGGTGGGAGGAAGCCGGAGATCCCGGAGAAAACCCACGCATGCACGGGGAGAACATGCAAACTCCACACAGAAAGGTCCCCCATTGATGTTCTGGTTCAGTTCCCCCAGCCGGGACTTGAACCGGGGGCCTTCTTGCTGTGAGGCAAGAGCGCTAATCACATGCAGCCCTGAATTGTCTACCAATCATAATTTCTGACTTGGTCAATTTTGATGCATTAACCACATGCAGGCCAAGTACAAACTTGGTGAAAATGTAATCAGTTGAACAAATGTTGGCTAATAAAGTAGATACTGTTTTAAAAAAGTCACAAAACTAAAATAATCCAAATAAACTGAAGATCACATAAAAAAAAATCTCTGACACATAGCAGTCAGAAAAAGAATTAAAAAAAAAAACTTTCGTAAATCTGTTGATCTCTAGAGAAGCTCATTGTCCCAGAGCCAGAACAATTCTTCACAAATGATGGAACAACACTGAACATTTGCAGAAGTGACAGGGTCCTAATAACTCCAAGTGCATTGATTTAAACAATAAAGCATGAAGAAAAATCCGGAGTGCCATGTAAAGAACTGATTTGCTTGCTATAATCAAGGTCAGAGCTTGTAAAGCTATAATGACATTAATTAAGACTGGACATCATGGCATTTGCAGCAAAAGTCAGAGAAAAAAAGCTTTGTGACTATAACAGGAACTAAAAGACTCAACTCTCATTTGTCAAAAAAACTAATAAACCAGGTAATCCCCAAAACAACGGTTAAATCCTCTGGACTATGGAAGAAGTTTTTTTTTTTTTTTTTTTTTCTCCTAAAAGCATTCCATTTGGTTTGAATGCTAACATAAAAGAGACCATTAAATGATCAAAAATGCCCATACCTAAAACCGTTACTGTGTAGGTAGTTTGGTTCTTTGCAGCTTCAGAACTTGTGACTAACACCTGAGTAAAGTTTATTTTCTAATAAAGCTTATGACTTTTTCTTTATGATGAAACTGTTGTTCTTCAGTTGTGAAAATTCTTATCGTATACTGAATATTTGTAACATTAAAACTGATTTGATAAAGATAATAATTTTTACCACAACAAGACTGTGACTTGAACTGAGATTAGAATCTGTTTTTTGCCACACAGCCAGAGGTAATTAAAATTTAAGTTTAATACAATAAAGTTATTTTTGGGGAATATAAATTACGGTAAGCGGCCCATTTTACAGACTGATGAGCTCTGTGGGACAAATTTGACGCACTAATCAAATTATTAAGTTGAGAGCAGATTTTTAAAAAGTCATAGAAATGTGTTGACAGGTTCCACAAGTGTGACAAAAAGATGAAAAAAAAAACGTTGAAGAGTTGATGAATGAGGAAAATGTTAGTGAGTAAAGAGTAAAAAGGTGGCTGTTTGGGAGCAGGAAGCAGCAAAGATTAGGATAAAATGATGGTTAGACTTGCAAAGAATGAAGACTGAAAAAGCCTTTGGTCCCAAAAAAACAGAACCCAGGAAGGCATGGACATGCTTAGGAGAGATGCTAGTAGACTTTCAGTGACTTGGCCGTTAAACAAGATTTTGGAGAGTGAGAGGATGTCTAAAGAACAGAGAAGTGTGTTGGCACTTACTTTTCAGAACAATAGATGTCTGCAGAGGAACAAAGCTGATAATTCACAGAAAGAAGTTATGCCAAAGAGCATTGGAAGGCAGACAGAGTTCAGAAGTGAGCATTTGTGAGCAACAGTATGGTTTCATGCAAACTTAAGAGAAGCAAAGATGCAATGTTTGCTTAGAGAAGATATTTTTGGAGCAGAACAGAAAAGGTCAGAAGGAGCTGCTTTCTGTTTTTGTAGATCTATAGAGAAAGCAGATGACAGGATAGAAAGACATGAGCTATGGTTTAGATGAGGAAATCTGCAGTTTCAGAGAAGTACATTGGAATTGTGCGTGGCATGTATAAGTTCTGTAAGACAGTGGTGAGATGTTCTATAGGTGTGACAAAGAAGTGGAGATAGAACTGCAACTAGGATCAGCTTTGTACCCCTTCTTGTTTGCTGTGATGATAGACAGACTGACAGATGAGGTTAGACAAGAATCTCTGTGGACCATGATGTTTGCAGATGACAGTGTGATTTGTCGTGAGAGCAAGGGGGCAGGTGGAGGATCATTTAGAGAGCAGGTTTGCTCTGGAAGGAAGAAAAATTAAGGTCAGCCGTGGCAAGATCATTGACTGTTTATGAGAACTGGTCTGAGTGGAGCCCCCCCCCCCCCCCCCCCCCCCCCCCCCCCCCCCCCCCCAAAATAGGAGGTACCCGCTGGTTCCAATAAGCTAAAATTTCACAGACTTCTATGAAGAAATACACAGCTAATACGCAGTTATTCTGTTCAGGCTTCATACACTTTTGTTAGCAGTGATTTTCCATAACTTTTCCAAAACATTTCGCTGAATTTCCAAATCTAAAAATGAACACATCTTATTTAGATGATTGTAGTTGATGCTGCTTAATCAAACCAAGACACATTGACATGTAATCAATTCATCTAATTAATATATTTTTAATCAAACCTAAAATTTGCTATAAAAAACAGCATTTTAATATATTTTTATATAAAATTGTGAAATGGTTTCACAGTAAAAGATTAAAATACAACAGAAAAGTGGATTTATGAAGTTATTGTTATAACAGAGTTCCAACCTTTACTTTTACACCACCAAGGAGTATTCTTTCAATCTTGAGGAAGAAAAAAAAAGTCATCAGGTCCAGAGTGCTCGAATTTGACACACCAGCAAATAAAGTATGAAAATCTTTTGAGTAATCTAAAAAAGACAGACCCCGGACTTATTACCATAACACATTTTTGGACTACAACTGTTGTAGTCCAAAAAGAATTACAGGAAATTCAGAAAATATAGTGAAATTCAGAAAAAATTATTGTGAAAATCTGAATAAAATTATAGTGAAGTTGACAAAGTTGACCACACCCACAACGTGAGCATCCAGTAGGACAGCCATGGACTTTGCTGCTTTGTGCCCAATATTGTCGTCGGAATTGACCCACAAACAAAATAAATAGACAAACAGTTCATACTGCTCAATAGAACTGCATTTTGCACGTTTCTGGTCAGAGGCTTTCAGTAGCCACAGTTGATACTTCTCCTTGAAAAGCAACTGTTGTTAAAGCAACATTTCCCAGCATTTTGTAGCATTTTACAATCCATGTCCGATAGCAGTGCCATGTTACTGAACGGATGAGAACTCGACTTGCTTTATGGCAACGAGGAATAAACTTCTGCCACAATTTCAATTCCAATCTCATGTTAAATTATTATTTTTTTAATGTTTCACACATCCAAAACATTTTCCACATACAATTTCATGACGTTTCCAAAACTTTACAGAAGATGCCATTTTCACAAACTTTTCAAGGACCTAGAAATTGCATTTTCAATTTCCAAAACTTTTCCAGGTTTTCATGACCATATGAACCCTGTATATTTCTCAGAAAAACAAATTGTTGCTCTGCTACCTTTTTCTAACATGTTCTTGACAATCCTTTTTTTTTTTTTTTTTTAAATCTGAAAGCATGTTAGGGGTGTGGACTTCCAACAAGCTCACTCCTGTCTGGTGAAAGTGGTTGCCACAGAAATGTTGACTCAGACCAGTTTAGACCAATCCCTGTTTACTGATGACATCTGGCTCCAACATAGGAGCGTTGGAGCCGGAAGTAAGCCATTTTACTTTTGGTGACATCACACTCACTCAGACCAGTTTTCAAATTCACTCAGTGGGCAAGAAAGAGTGTCATAAATAAATACATCTTGTTAGATGTAAAGTGTTTTGGGGACCAAGGCAGGGACCTATATAAAAGGAATGAATGAGAAGAAGATAAGAAGCAGAAGCAACCTCATTTTGTCTTAGCATTAAGGGAAGAGGAGGTTTCCCATCTTTAAATATTGAATTGCTTTGAGTCTTGAAGGGTAAAAACTTTTGTGTTTCATTATATTAAGAAAGTATAACACCAAAGACCATGCATCTTCTGCATTTTTTTGGCAACAGCAACGTTTAAACTGCATTTCTTTGACAAAATGTTATTTATCTGAGCCCCCACCAATCCTTGCAGGACCTTTAATGTCTGTTTTGACTAAATTAAAACATGTTTTTTTTGCTCTTGTTCATCTCAGTGGACTCCCTCAGATCTTAGATGACCACTGCTTTGAATGGTGTCAGCGCAGTGGGGACCAGTGTTTTGCTTTGGTTTTATCTTTTTCTCCTTGAGTGGCGTTGCCTGCACACAGCGAAAGACGGGAGAGGGGGAGGAGGGCTGGAGGCAAAGCAAGCCGAACCCTGCCCTGTGTGTGAGTCGCCCATCTTATTATCAAGTTAATTAAAGCTAGCATCTGACAATGTCACTTGTGCCCGGCAAAAAAGGAGGAGGAAGGAAGAAAAGCGAATTTAAATGCTGCAGTCTCTTAGGACCTCATGTCAAGGGCTGCTTTTCATTCAGCGCCGCATGTGTTTGGCTCACACAGCCACTGGGAAAGTGAAAGCAGGGGTCCTTGGATTGGAAAAAAAAGTGTTTATAAGCAAACAACAAGACGGCATCAGAGTTTGATTTCAGAAATGGCAGCATGAAAACAAATACACGTCAAAAAGAGCAGCAAAGAAAGAGGAAACAGAGGGAATAAAAAAGGGAGACAGACATAAAAAAGCACCTCTCAAACCGTTCAAAGTGGCTTCAGAAATAGGATGGGGGGGGGGGGGGTGTTAAAGCCTGACAACCAGCCAACATTAAAGACTTCATTTTAAAACAAGACATTGAAATGCAGCAAGCCTGCTCGTGTGTGGACTCGGGGTCAAGTAACGAAGGGATTATACGGTTCTTCATAATAATATTAATTAAACAATTTACATGCTAATAAGGTAACAATTATCGGAGCTTCTGGTGAAAGATTCAGGTTATTACAACATGCCAATCCCAGGGCTATGGGTCATAGGCAGAACAGCAGAGGGAAATCTCAACTCAAATTAACATTCTGTCAGCTCTAGAAATTGGATAAATAACGTTGAATTAATTCACAGTAATGGAAGAAGGGGGGGTGGGGGGCACTTATTCAAGCAGCTCTGATTACCATTCAGTATTCACCAGCACGAGGGTGGCTCTCTGTCAAGAAATTTAACACAAAATGAAGCAGTCACCGCTTCAGGCAAGATTTGGCCCCTGCGACACCGTTTACAATTTATATGTATAATCTTTCTGCCTCTTCCTCCCTCTACCGCCTCCCCAAAGGTGTCCACCTGGACACCCGGTTGCTCCTGGCCTATGCCATGATTGCAAATCTCCAAACCTTTCATTTTCCATTTTCTAATGCACACTTCAATTCGAGCACCATTTCCCACACAATAGACCAGGCTCTACATGAAAAGGGATAACTTGAAATATTAATTGCAAACATTTTCTATTTTAGAATTTTCCGCACTTTTATATAGAAGGACTCCTCTAAACCTCAACCCATTCAGCTCAGTTTTATTGAACTGGAATGGTTCTTTATGAAGTTTACTAAAGTTATATATCTATATTTTTGCAATTCATCTTTACTGTATTCCCTAAATATCTTAACCTATGGAGATTTTATATGTTGATGATTCTATGATTCATTTATTTAATTAGCTTTTGGAATGAAACAAATGTATATCTATTTAAACCACACAAATGGGTTTTTTTTTCAGCCCTGTTTGAATAAATATTACTTAACAACATTTATAAGCTACTTTTATCAGTTGTTTAATTTTTTGCATATTTCCCCACAACGAACAATAAACAGATTGCTCCCTTTTATAACTATAGTTCATATATCTTTATTTTAGAAAAACATGTTTTAAGAACACAAATGACATATAGGATGTGTCATTCATTTACCGTGAATACCAACTCACTATTCGTGCTTCCTTGAATGACCTTGACCTGTGAAAGAAATCATCAGGGGTTTTGAAGAGGTTGTGGGTCACTTTCAGTATTTTATTTCGAAGGGGACTACTTTCAAGCACATTGCCTTTTTTTTTGGTCTCATTGCTAAAATATTCCTGTTTCACCCCTTTTTCCATGAACAAGTGCCTGTTATAATAAGTGACTGTTTTGCTATATCCCAGCATTGGTGTCACTCTCCAGAGTCAGGAGGCGGCAGAGAAAATGAGGTTATCTGGTTGTTAAAAGGACAAATAAAATGTCAAAAAAAATTATCTAGATGGTTTTGGAGCAATAGAATTTTACGTAATATATTTATTTTGTGTGATCAGTTTAGTTCATTTTTGTGTAATTCACAAAGGAATATGAATGTTCTTCATTGGAAAGTAGAACTACAGAAAATAAAGAAAAATAAAGTTGTTCTAATTCATAATAAAATGTTCTACCTACAATCTTATGTAAAGGGAAAACAGGATAAACTGAATGCATGACAAAATATGTTAATACATTAAATAAACTGGGAAACAATGGAAAGAAAAATCTCCTTTAACAGAGAAACCTCATGTATCATCAATAAAAACAAATAAAAATGGAATCCTCCAATTTTAGATCATCACATGTTTAATGGTTCTTAAGTAATACTGCTATGTTTTTTCTCATGTTCATGCATGCCAACAATATGTGAAAGTGTGACATGCTGCTCAACAAGGTCAGTTTATACATATATACACACACACATATATACACACACACACACACAAACATGTCCAACACAGCATACCAAGAAAGTTGCTTTAATGAAAACAGACTTTTTGCTGTTTTTTTTTAATTACTTTTCATGCTTCCTTATACTGTTCCTTTGTTCTGGTATATTACTCAGCTTTTTGCTCAGTTGAGTTTGTTACTTAGATTTGTGCTTCTGTTTTGTTCCTTTTACACCAACATTTTCCTGTAAATCAGTTAGTGATTATAAATATGTGAAAGATAACAAAACTGCCCTAACTTATACTGACTTGGTCAGTTCTAATCTTTATCTTAACTTGTGGTTTTATAATTCCAGCTAGAGCAGCCAGCCATTGATCCTCTCCTCCCAGGATTAATTTAGGACTGATCAAGTCTGTTTCTCTCACTGGAAACGCTGCATGCTGTGAACCACAGTCCACTTTACAAGTGAACATTAGTGTAAACTGTTCAGGTGAAAAATCGAAGTCATGAAAAGTCAGGCAGTGGATGCAGAGGGCTGCTGTTTGTGTGTGAGGAGAGAGGCTTGTACTTGAGAATATGATGTGACAAGCTCGGGGTGGGGTGGGGGAGGGGGGTAAATAAAGGTACTGTTATTGGATCAATCTGGCCCTGAATGCCCCTGCAAAAACACTTACAGGGTCTGTAGGCGTTAGCTTGATCAATTACCTCCATGACGGGAACCGAAAAAGAGGAAGGGGCTCTCAGTTTTATTGTGGGCTGGAATTAAAGGTGCTTTCCTGTTACGTTCAGTTGGATGTCGGTGTTTGGACAGCTCCGAATTAAAGAGTGCGCCAGGTAATTAGTGATTGATCCAAAAGAGGGAAAAAGCTGAAAAAAGAGGGCAAACTCGCTCTGCTTTTACTCCATTTACCGCGTCTCTGACGTCACAGTGCGATTAACGCCTCTGATTGGCCGAGCGGGCAGATGGGGGAGTCCTAATGAGCTCGCCCCAAAGCGCCGGGTTAACATCTCGGCTGGATCGTAAACGCTGAGCAGCTCCTAGTCAGAGCCGGGCTCCTTCGCTCCGCCGCTCCGGTACAGACTCAGCACGGTGGCCGCGAGGGTTAGTGCGCGCGCGCCTCTGCCGCTCCGCCTTTGCTCCTCTTCCTCCTCCCGCCCGCTTCTCTGTCGACTCCCTGACTTTTCTTGACTGCATGTTCAGCCACACTGTCGCCCTCTGCATCTTCACTCGGTCCCCGCCGCATCCCCGGCGAGCATGGACAGCCGCGTCCTCGAGCATCCTCACGCCCAGTTCGGAGGCTCCTTGGGCGGGCTGGTGGGCTTCCCATACCCGCTCGCTGCTCATCACCACCGCCATCATCACCAGCACGTTTATGAGCTGGCGGGCGGACACCAGCTGCAGTCCGCCGTCCCTTTCTCTATTGACGGATTACTAAACGGCTCCTGCTCGGCTTCTGTGGTCAGCTCCAACCCGCTGCTCACCTCCGACAGCCAGCAGTTCAAACTCTCAGGTAGGCCTGGACCACTCTGACTGTAACGCAGGTGAGGGAAGAGCATCCCAGATCGGCTTTTTGGTTTAGCTTTAATGGACCAATTCTTTAGAGGTGAAAATCAATCCACAGAAACACCTCAGTATGTTTGAAGCTTTTGAGGAAAAAATGAGAAGAAATATTTTAAAAATCTAGGAATAGATAAGGTCAAATAAATGACTTAAGTTGCTTAGTTTTTATATTCATTTGAAATGTTCCAGTATTATATATAAAAAAAAAATAATGTTTTGATTAAAGAATATATTTCTGGGATGAAAATAAAAATACTTTCGTTTGTTAAACTATTACATGGTTTAAAATAAACGAATCACCTCAAAAGTATGTTTAAAAATAAAAGAAAATAAATTAGGAAAAGCTAAACTACATCAATGGATCTTTTCTTTGTGTGTGTGTGTGTATGTCTGTCGCGCGCTCTTATTAACACGCGCTCGCTTGTGCAAACACGTGCACGCGCCTGCAGACTCCGGGGACCCCGATAAGGACAATCCCGGATGCAAGCGGAGACGCACGAGGACGAATTTCACGGGGTGGCAGCTGGAGGAGCTCGAGAAGGCTTTCAACGAGAGCCACTATCCAGATGTGTTCATGCGGGAGGCGCTGGCTCTCAGGCTGGACCTGGTGGAGTCCAGGGTTCAGGTACAAAAAAACAAAAACCACCATCTTTATTTATTAGATTTTTTTCATTTTCTTCTGGGTTGAATTTCACAAAAAACTCGTTTATTTTGTTGAAACTGTTTTTTTTATTATTATTATTTTTTTTAGAATTTATATTAAATTTATATTGTGCAGAACAACGTATTGGAGACATCCCCATGCTAAAATATCTGACAGTGATCAATGAAAAGACAAACGTTTGAAGCATTTTTTATAATCTATTAATTTGTCATTTAAATAAAAGTGTGTTCTGAAAAAAGGGAAGCAAAAATATATGAGTTCAAATATCAATCTAAAACTTTATTTCTTTGAGTTTTTGTGTATCCCAAATTATTTTTGTTTTTAATATTGTAATGGCATTTTAAATAATCCTGTCAAGCATTTTCATTTTTGTATTTTAAATACACTGGGTGGGAAATCCATAAACAGATCTAATTTTAAACTATAACTTTTTAAACAATAATTAAAAAGGAATAAAAGTATGAATGATTTCTAAAAAGTTATTCATGGGTTATTTTGAAAAATAAAAATAATATTTTTTTCTTATAAAAATATACAAAGCATTTTAAAATGATAACACTCACCATGATTCATCTCAAATTAGCTGCAAGATGCCCACAATGTGATCCAATTGGGTGATTTTACATGGGTTGTAGGCATGAATTTGGATTGACACCACACACAATCCACGTGCTGAATGGCTGAAAGCTGGACAGAAACAGAGCCCTCAGAATTGCTGTGTTGTTTGGGGATTCCGTTTCTATAAACCTCAGATTATTGTTCCTCCAAGCTGCTTAACGCTCCTTTATGGAGAGGTTTGCCGGGGGAAGATATAGAGGCGACGCTAACCATTCCTAAGAAGCGCTATTGTCGCTCATGATGTTGGTGTCCCGCACTCATTATGCCATGTTTGCGAATCCTACTTGCGCATGCTAAACTCCTGGTGTTATCAGCGCCGAACATGCGGCCGTGCGCGCGCCCAGAGGCCGGGGAGTGAGGGCTGGAAGGTGGGGGAAGATCCCTGTCTTTTTTGGAGGGGGGCTCTTCTTGTGAAAGAATATGCACAGAAAGGATATGCCTGATTTAGCCTTGGTACCGTTGAATGTAATTGGCATAGGTGGTCATTACGCAGACTCACAGCTGATTAACACCGGCGCACATGCGCATCAGCTGCTCCGCGGCTGTGACCTCTTAACCTGATATGGGCTCTTGGTGCTTAAAGCTACAGAGGCTTCCGTGTAAACTTGAGGAAATTTATTAAATTGATCTTTAATGTCAGCTTTAGATTTTAATACAACTATTTCTGTCTTTGAGGATATTAAAATAATATTTTTACACAACCTGCTTTGCTATCAAATAACGTATTATTATTATTATTATTATTATTATTATTATTATTATTATTATTATTATTATTATTATTATCTTTGCAGTCATTAACCTATAGTTCACAACACGGATTTAGAATGGAAAGATTGTGTAAATGTGAATCTCATTAGTATAATAATTTAAGTTACTACAGCACACAATAACTCCATATAGTTAAAAATAACCCAGGTTGCGGTGTTTTTAACCCAACTCTCATGTTAAAAAGGGACAACCCTTGTCCTGCGTTATTTAAACAAACACAAAATTGGTTAAACCACAATAACCCCCAAAAAAATATTGCTTAAAAAAGTAAGGCAAAAATATACACCGACATGAATAACCCAAGAATTAGGTTGACGTGTTCAAGGAGTAAATGATTAATTAAAATTACAATGTGTCTTCTCCCTGATAAAGGAGTACTTAAGCTAAAATGTAGTGAAACTATGATTGAATCTTGATTTGTTTTTTTTGTTTTTTTTCTGAGATAAAACTTTGTTTAGAACTTAAGTGTTTCTGGAAGTCTTTAAGTCAACTCAGTCAAATCACTTCATCAGCTCTTCACCAACATGATCTGCAGCGACCTCTCAGCTGATTACAGTTTTCACCGCTCATGGAAACCTGTTCATGTCTTTATTTATGTACTTGTGCACAGGTGTGGTTCCAAAACAGACGAGCTAAATGGAGGAAAAAGGAAAACACGAAGAAAGGGCCAGGCCGGCCCGCTCACAACTCCCATCCAACCACGTGCAGTGGCGAGCCCATGGACCCCGAGGAGATCGCACAAAGGGAACGGGAGCGGGCCGAGAAGAAGAAACGGAAACAGGAGAGAAAGCTGCTGAAGTCGCAGAATAAACTTCTGTCGGGTGAGAGCTTCCACACACCTGGAGGCTCGGAGAGTGACAGCGGCGTCTCCCAGTTCACCGACAGCGAGCAGCAGCCGTCAAACGTGAACGGGACCATTCACATCGAACTGCCAGCAACAAACGGTGCAGGAGGACACCAAACCGAAACCAGCTGTGACCAAACACAACATGACTTCAGTCAAATACAAAGCCACCAAAGAACCGCGGGAGAGGGGGAACAGGTTTCTCCAGGCAGCACGCACAGCTCCAGTCCTGAAGGTCCGAGGTCCTCTGCTCTGCAGAAACGAAACCCCTTCAGCGTGGAGAGCCTCCTAGCAGACACCATGCCTCGACGGAAATCTCAGCTGGACTTCCCTTCGCTGCCTAATCAGAGAGCACTGGTGGGAAAAGGCCACTTTTTGCTTTACCCAATTACCCATCAGCCTTTGGGTTTTCTAGTGCCCCAAACAGCGCTGAGAGTCCCGTCCTGTCAGGACACCATACACAGACTAGGACAACGGTGTGCTCCAAACGGAGGGAGTCCCACACCCTGTGACCTCTCCACCTTTGGCAGCGTCCCCAACCCTTTAGACTTGGACAGTATGGAACGTAACACACAGCATCACCACAGTAACAAAAGAGTGGAGGAGAGGGACAGAGAGGAGTGTGGTGGTGACTGCAGCAGCAGCAGCAGCGTCCCCGCGTCTCCTTCACAAAGCAGCGGGGCTCCAGCAGCCTCAGCCAGGCTGAGCTGCACGCAGTCCAGCTGCACCAGCGAGGAGAAGAAGAGTTTGGAAGTTCAAACGGAGGCAAGAACCAACGACTGCCTGTCTGCAGAGAGCGACAGAGAGGTGCAAGCCTCTCCAGACCTCTCTGAGTGTCTGAAGCCAAACACAGACTGTCAAGAAAAGCCCGGCACAGATGGAGAGGATGTCGATATGGACTAACACTTGCAGGGAGCAAACATAAACAAAGGAGCAGGACTATAAAGACTATTCAAACATTCCCAAAGCTCTGCCGAAACCCTCTGAAACATATCAGGAATCAGGAGACTTAATCCTCATCTATTTTTTAATCATAAGGTGTGATCAAGCTTCATGGCCTCTGCAGGCTTACTGTGAACCTGTGAACAGTTTTTTTCACACAGGTTTCCACAACCTCTTCTTTTTTTGTTGGTGAACAGCTTGTAACAAATAGGCTTCAATAAAAACACACAACAAAGATCCTCAGATATTGTAAAGATTAGAAAATGATATTTATATGTAAAACCTTTTGATAAATAAAGTTATTGTTTAAATTGAATCCCTGTTTTTTTCAGAGGGAGTATAGGAGAAAAGGGAGTTGTTTCGTCACATTACCGGAGATAAATCCCCCTTTTCCCTCTGTGTAGTGAGCCAGAGCCCGGCTCAAGTCCGCCTGGCTGTTTGTATTTATTGCTTTAACAAATTTATTCATTTGAAGGGCCGAGCTGGAATGAGGTTAGTGGCCGCGGGCTGTAGGGCCCTGCGTCTCCTGCTGAGTTTTGATATGAAAGTAATTATTTTCCCACTGGCTGCCGCGGGTCTGGAGGCAGTTTTTCCTCCCCCCTTCTCCCCTCCTTTCAGCCCAAAGGGTTATTAGACATTACCGATTTCTGGTGATACGGAATCACATAAACTTCCTACAATAATAGAATTAGCATGAAAGGCAGGGATGTCAAATTGAAATGGGAAAATAATAGCCGCACCAGCTGCAGCGTTGGTGTGTGCGCGTGTGCGTAAGCGCGCGCAGACGTCTATTTGGGGAGGAGGAAGAAGAGATGGAGGAAGATTCGTGGGGCGGAATTTTCATGAGCTGCCGCGGCTGTCAGACGGCCCTTGTAGTCGGCTATATTAAGATAGATGTTCGATGATATCCCTCATTGTTCTGTCGCTTATATTGATGTTGCTGTGTTATCGCCCTATTGATCATGTGTCGCACATAATAGGACAGGCGCGCACCCGCCTGCCTGCCTGCGCCTTTCTACAAAAGCGCCTGGGCCCCTCGTCATTTGTTCTAATAGGACTGTGAGTCCCCTGGGGGGGGAGACAGATAAGGATATAGGAGGAGAAAAAAGGAGGAGAGTGATGTGCTGGGCGTGCGTTGTTATGATTTTGTGTTATTTTTACTTTTTTTTTTTTTTGTTAACATATCGAGGGAGTTTGGATGCAGAATTGTGTGTCTGCGCGCGCACCTGTTCAGAAAAGAGCGTGTTTGTCATCGATTCCCCCAGAAACTGAAATCCCAATTATTAAAACCATTAATTCTGGCGCGCCCGGTGCGCACAGGAGCGCCGTTGACAGCCCGGCTAAATATCCCTCATCCCTCCCGGTCACCTCGCCCTTTTCTTAAGTCGCAAATAAATTGAGGGAGATCCGAGGGACAGAGCTTTAGTTTGGCGACCCAAAATGAATTTTCGTGCCTGAGTCCCTTTAATAATATTTACATAATTTTCGCGCAGTGACTCCACTGTTTGCGCTGCAGGAAGCGGGGGTCTTACAGGAAAAATAATTAGACAAGAGGACGAGGAGGGAGCCGCGGTGAAAAACAGCAGGGGGAAGACGGGTTAAGACCAAAGCTGAGCACTAAATTCCCAGACAGCTAAAATCAATGAAAGTAATAACCCTATTATTTAATTCATAAGGACATTATTTCCCCATAAGGCCCCGGGAAACGTCCCCTTCGACCGAAACAATCACATTAAATCGTTCATTCCGCCTGCTATGTGTGAAATTCCTCCCCTCTTTCTCTTTACTTTCTCTTTTTTAAAGGAAAGGCTTTATTATATCAGTTAGTTTCAAGAGTGCGATTAATTAGAAAATATATATGCCGGGTTTGATCTCCCTTCAGAAAGGCCTTCATGTGTGTGCGCATGCGCAATGGTGTTGCTTGTGGCAGAGTAGAATCAAAAGGGACTCTTAGCAAAATGAATTCAAAACAGTTGAAACTCGGATACTTGAAGAACAAACTGCAGGGATCAAACCTGTTTGTGGTGAGGGCATGAATCTGTAAAACGACGTTTACTTGTTTCGGGTGGCTGTGGTCCAGTGGGTCCCCCAGGCTGCTGTGCAATCACACCATGTGTCCTTGCAAGACACAGATCTCCACACTCCTCCCAACAAAAGTGATCGTTTGGATTTGCCTAATGCTGTGTAACATTACGTTTTGGTCTGAAGTGCAATATGACCAGGGTTCACTTTTAAGCCAGTTTAGAAGCCACCTCATTAAAGAATGAAAGAAAAAAAAAAGTATTAACTATTTAAAGTTTTGTGGGATCCTTGGTTGGTTTGTTGCCAGGTGACACACTGCTTTAGTAAAATCTTCAAAAAAGACCATTTGATTTTGAACTTTGTAAAGGACAAAACAGATTGAAAACAGAGATTTTCTTGTTTCCACAACAACTGAGCGGGTAACAAACAATCATTGTATTTAATCAATTTGCTTTTCATTTAGAAATTCAACATTCATCAATTTAATGCAACTATTTTCTTTGTAAGCAATTTCTTGATTTTTTTTCTTGGCAAAAAAACATGTTTTGTTGTTTCAATTGTAAGAACTCATCATTTAATCAACAAAAATTACACTTGTTACACTTCTGCTCTGTTATTTGAACATATTTCATTTAACCAAAGAAACAGGTTTTGGAATATAGGCTAGGGGTGTAACGATAATCGATAGATAGATTTATCCACTCAGATTGATCTGTGTGAGGCAAGTTGTTAATAAAAATTGAAAATACCATTTGGGTGGAGATATGGTAGATTTATTGTACTACAAGGTAAAAATGAGTGCATCACAGCAGACAACACATGTGATGGCAGCAAAAAAAAAAAGATTAGTCCTTCATTCCAGTCCAATGTGTGGAAACACTTTCAATATTTGAATATTGCAAAGACGTGTGACCATACAGTATGGAAGAATGTTCTAATAATGTTCCGTTTGAATAATTTTGATGTGGAAATCCAACAGTGGGCTGAACTTTATCAAACTAAAATGTGAATGAATTTGTCATTAATTCTTGTTTACTTGTTCGTACAGGTAATTAATTTACACTTGATTATAAGAGGAACAAGGACTACAAGGAATCGGGAAAACCTCCCCTGTTCAGTAACCAGGTATTTATCTCTGAGACACACATTTATGGCCAAAGATGCCCTGGATCGATTTTAGGTCAGTATATCAGATCGCTCAAAATGAACCAATATTACTATACTATGAATCGTATCAGCAACCAAAAATATATGAATATTGATTATTGTTGTTGCTAAACCATTTTTCATACTCAGATGTAGATTGATTTTCATTATATCGAAATTCATCTTTTGGCCAATCTTCCACTTTTTGTGCTTTTATTTTGAAATGTATACTGGTATTTTTAGGTTACACTGGCAAATATGGACCATGTGACCTATGGCAAAAACTAAAGCAACTTTAAACTGTTTAATGATAAAGTTTATAAAGGCATTTTATGTCAAGAAGATTGCAATTAGAGGAAAATCTATCTATCTATCTATCTATCTATCTATCTATCTATCTATCTATCTATCTATCTATCTATCTATCTATCTATCTATCTATCTATCTATCTATCTATCTATCTGAGAAAAGGTGATTTGGCGCGCGCGCGTTTTTGCGCACGCACGCGCAGCCCATCGATCAAGGCCGTGCCGGTCCGGACCGGGCCTCCCGCTGCGGCCGTGCAGCTCATGCATCACACTTTATGAATTCAATTTCAACCGGGAGAAATTTTCAATTTGAGCGCGCGATCATTACGGCGTGGGGGGATCGCGTAAATTGTTTTTGCTCTATTATGCATTCGGACGCCATCATTTTTCTTTCTAATTACCGAGGTGTCAGCGCGGCCTGTCACCCGGGCGCTGATTTTCAATTTAACTGATCATCATACATTCATTTTCCCATTTGATAAATCTGCTATCTAGACGCGCCCGCCATGCCCGGAATATTAAGCGGCGCTGGGGCGCAATAATAGGGGGATGTGTATGCGGCAATGAGCATGGATCAGCCAGCTAATTTAGCACCTTCCACATTCCCCGTCTCCATCCCCCATTTCCAATTCTCAAGAGGAGGCAAAGAAAGAAAAAAAAAAGCGCGGAGTGGGGAGCGTCCATCCGCCGCATAACCTCCTCCAAAGAGGAGAAACCCGGAGGTTAGGAAGAACCTGAGAAATAATGTCAAAGTCCTCATCAAAGCGCCATTTTTTATAGAAGTAGAATTAATTAACGATAATTAAGTTCTTCCCTGGATGTTATTTTTATTTAATAGACACAAATGTGCTCTATTAATTATAGGAGTCATTTCAAAAGCCATGCAGCTTTATTCCATCCTGATGTAGAGTCACTTTGCTTTTCAACAGCAGGTTTGCATCTTTAGAAATGGCTCAAAGCCAATATCAGACAATGTTTCCATGATGGACCCTCACAGAACTAGCTTACTGTCTTTGAAATCATGATTTGGATGATGGAGTGCTGTTTTTACACACCAAAAACGCCAAACAAACTTTTTCATGGATTATTTTAACTCATAAAAACCACCAGGAAAATATTGGGTTTAAATGACCCAAAAAATAGTTTTGCTTCAAAAGGTAACCTAAAAAAATATAGGGTGTCGTGTCCCAACATGGAAAACCCAAGAATTTTGTTGAAGAATATTGGATTCAGCAAAAATGTTGTCCTGCGTCCCACCTAGCTCTCTGAGAGTTCTATCTTCTTTAAAAGTTTGTTCCATTTTTGAAATGAAAAATAGACCAGGTTCAGGGCAAAACCTTAAACCAGTAGCTCATCTATTATTTATTTTATTATCCAAGAAAAAAAATGTGTATTGCCTTTTTAAAATTAGAAAAGTCAAATTTGAGATATTTTAAATCCAAATCAAACATTAAAATGCGTTTAGTTTTAATATGTTTAGATATTGCATATTCTTGGATTTTTAGTTAAAAAACGTTTCAAGGGGTACATTTATACGAAACAGCACATTTGAGATTTTTTCTGCTCCAGATGTTGGAGTTGAGTCCTCTAATGAAGGTCTGGTTTGTTTTGGTGGCAGTGCGCGCGCAGGCGTCCGGTCAGCAGCGCTGCCTTGTAATGAGCGTTCGTGCGCACAAAGATTTGCTGCGCTCCTGTCCTTTGTTTCATTAGCCCACTGCTTGTAACAAATGCCAGCGAGCCAACGGGATAGATTTTAATTAAGTCGGTGAGAGATGAGTGGAGTGACACAGAAAGCGGGGCAGGGCGCAGAGATGGAAGTGGAGGGGGACAGCTTTTCAATAAATCGGTTCGCTCAGGGGTTACTCGCTGATTTCCTCTGCAAAGTGTTGGGGCCGAGCAGGACTCGCAGTAATTTGGTTGATAAAGCAGCTGCGTTAGGGCCATGGAGCTTGTCGTTGGACCGCTTGGTTCTGCGCGTGATTTATGCGTTACCAGGGGCTCGTACACAAGTCCATGACAGTCCAGGATGAATTAAGCAGCAGCCAGCGCGCTCCTTAATGAGCGGGTATTATTTCACACGCAGCCCCGCTTTGAAGAAGAGGAGGAAAAAAAGTGTGAAGAAGGAGTCTGGCACGAGAACCCCCCCCCGCCCCCCATCACCTCTGTGCCATCCCTGAGGTGTCGCATTGATTCAGCATCAGTGAGTTAACAGACGCACGCGCACAAGCGCGCGCTCCCTCCTGGAAAGGTGCTGTGTGATTTATCTACAGTAGGCTATCTATGAGACAAATTGTTCAATAAGGGTCTGGCAGCAGCTGATTGGGGTTAACCGAAGCACAGAAGTGACAGAAAGGTGTTCAGACAAAAGAGTCAAACAACACATTTTTCCACATCATCACTGTTTAGTTTTCAGCTTATACACAGCTGAGTAATACTTTGAGAAAAAAAAAAAAAAAAAAAAGTTAAAAAGATGGAGAAAAATCCACAATTGATGAAAGATTTAAAAATTGCAAAAAAAAAAAAACAAATAAAAATAAATCAATAAAGGACAAAAACATGGTTGGACAGACAGATGTACAAATGCACAGACATAAGAATGAAAAAGAATCAACTCAACAGGGCACAAAACAGTGTCCTGCTTGTGCCAGTCCCAAGCCCGGTATATGCAAAAAGTAGTAACAGGAAGAGGATTCAACATATACAACTTAAAAGACATAATCAAAAATAAAGTAAAGATGGATCTATCTATATATTTGGAGGGATACCACAAAATTAGCGCACCCAAATGGGGCTGGCTAAATCCAAGCTAGGACAGAACAGACCTCATGGCTTCATTTGGGCGCCAAACAGTAAAATATTTATTACAAAAACTTGAGAGAAGCGACTCAGAGGAAGGTGTAACAAGGGTTTTTTGAGCCTTGATTCTTATTGAATTTTTTGAACATTTTGCATGTACACTGATGTGTTTACCTGGTGTTATCATTAAAGACAGATAAGTTGGACTTTTTGTACTAAAAGACAATGTGTTTCTTGTAGAAGCAAACAAAACTTTTATTTATTGAAAACTGTTGATTTGTGTTTGTATTTGCTGTTGCAGGATAGACAATTCTCTAACATGGATAACTTTGTAGTTTCACCTCACAGCGAGAAGGCCCCGGTTCAAAATCCCAGCTGTGATATTGCTGTGTGGAGTTTCTGCGTGGAGTTTGCTTGTTCTCCTCATACATGCGTGGGTTTCCTCCAGGCACTCCAGCTTCCTCCCACAGACCAAAATCATGCTTCATAGGTTGATTGACTCTAAATAGTCCCTAGTCCTTACTAGATGTATGATTGTGTGACTGCGACGAGCTGGCGAGCTGTCTGGGGTGCACCCAACTTTCACCTAATAGTGGTCAGGTTTGGCTAGCAGCCCTGTGACCCCGAAAAGGATACAGCAAGTTAAAAAAAATGCTGGATGAATAACTTTGTCAATGCCCCGTCCCAAACCACATGCAATTAAAGCTTTATTAAAATCAAACACTACTTTTAAAACATTCAGCCCCTACACTTGTCAAAAACTGAAAAAAACAACAATGAACATTTGAGGACCTGCAACATTTGGCACCTCTGGAGGCTTACAAATTACAACATGAATGTCTCGTAGTATAACTGCTTTTTAAAATTTGTATTTAGATGAATGATAAAACAGCTAACATTCTCTCTTAATCAGAAAATCAGTATGTTCTAACTTTTTGCACACATTTTCTTTTAATTTATGAAATACTCTAATGCAATTTTATCCAAGAAACAACCACATGCTGTTTTGAAGCAGAGTAAAAATGATAACAGCGAGATCCAGGGCAGCTTTTATTGAGTCCAATGTAAATAACTCAACGTCACACTAAAAATAAACATACTTACAGTTCAGCTACAAAACCCTTGTGCTTAGAATCCCTGTACTAAGTTCCCTGCATAGTGTTTTTTTGATGAGCTGAATGGTGTTTGTTTGAGTGGAACAGCATGGATAACATGAAGGAAGTGTCCCCTGAAGACCGAAGTTTGGAATCATGATCCTGCTTTTAGCATAGGGTGGGGGTACGGCGACATCATAAACAGTCAATATGGCAACAATGATGCAAAAAAAAAAAAAAACCAGAAGACAGCTTCAATCATTTTACAGTAACAGGATTAAAATTATTCTATTTTTTTTATGAGGATACATGCTCACCACTGGAACCAGATTTAAACTAAAATGTTGGTAAAGCTAGTCTTTTACAATTGCACTAAAACATTTAAAGTTGTGCCAGTGAAATGCTGCTGTTGCAACACCCCCTCAGAAATAGTCTTCCTAATTGTTTATTTTCACGTTTCATTTTCATTGGTCGACTTTAAGAAAAGATAAAAATGAAAAGGTATCAACAATGTATTGTGAGGAGGTAGGATATAAAAACAATCAAAGCATTGTTTACTTTATTTCTATATTTGAATAGATACACAAATATGTTTAATATATTCAGGCATAAAAAAGATGTTGCTTATTCTCAACAGAAGCAGAATTCAATAAACCTGTTTCAGAATTTCACAAATCTTGCAGTTCCCCAAAAGACCACTGCAGGCAGATGTCAAAAGGGAGCAATTTCCCTTTGACCATGTTTAAAAGTAAACACTAACGACCGCACAGCTTTGCGTCAAACATCAAACATAAATTCAAGGCCATTTTTTCCTAAAAACATTTAGAGGAGTATTTTTTATCCTAATTAGCCATTTTTTGTACATTTGTAGTTGATAGGTTTTTAATTGACAGGTGGGTGGAGATATTGGTGGACCAAACAGAGTTTCAAAGCTTACTTTGTCCCACGCATTTGCCATTTTTGGAAAGTAAATTTTGCTTAAAGTATTGTCTTACATCAGACTTCTTTTTTTTGTTTGGAATCCTCTGGGCAGCATACGGGGCAATCCATTTAGACATATTAGTCTTTTGTCGCAATGCAATTTCTTTGGGCTTTACTAAAAGAAACTCCACTGCCTGAAACAAAAGTTCATTTCTGTGTCCAATATAAGACACACCACTTGCCTTTGCCTTCTGGGTCTTAGATTGCTTTTATTTCTTTAAATATCAGGGTAAGAAAGACCTGTTTTGCCAATGAGGTTAAATTTGATAAGCTTTAAGTGATCATTTGCATATTTGCATGTTTGCAGTTTTAATGTAGGTCAAATCCTCAAGTGCAGCTGCAAGGTGAAAAACACGTATGCAATCCAAATAAGGATGCAAGCCTTATGAAAAATAAAAACAGGTGGATGTTGTTAAAGCAAATTCACATTAAAGTTTTAAAGGGTTTGAGCAATGATATTGTCACAAAAACCTCCAGGAAACAGCTAAAGATGGCACAATGTGCATTTGCATTTTTTGTTTAAGTTGTTGAAGACTAAAAAAGGCATAATATTGGTATAAGTGCTGGTTCTTTAAGGACCAGGGTAAAAGTGATGAGATGCATTATTAATTTATCAAACTGAAACAATTTATTAAATATGCAACAAGAAACCACTAACTTAAATGATGGAAGGAGCTAACAGACTGTCAGTAGAGAGATAGACCTATTTAAGTGCAAACACCTGACAGATCTGCAACAAAAATCTGAGCTGAATAAGCTCAGGAAAGCAAAAAAAAAAAATGTCATGCTCTCAAAAAACTGAAAATGTAACTAGACCCATTCATCCAATAACCCAGCTAGAAGCTATAAACTAACAACATTTATTTTTTACACTTAACATTTTTTTATTTTAACATTCTTGTTCATTGTTTTTTATATAATACAATTGTGCACAGAACAATTGTCAAAGTAGACAATTGTAGTAGCAAACATTATTTTAATTATAATAAATAAAAAAGGGCATAAGAAGGTTAAAGCTAAAAAGTAAATAACCTTCAAATATGTGTTTTCTTTGCCTCATATTATTGTATGCCATTAAAGATCATCTTTACTTCTCAGTGTACTACCAAATCATAAAACTGTCCAGTATTTTTCCATGTAAATAGAAAACTAATAGATACATTTAAAAAAATACTTTTCATAAAGGAAATAACTATGACATGCTATGTCTTGCAAGAAAAACAGGCAATTAAGTTTATCTTTGTAAGAAAAAAAAGATCAAATTAGGAAAATATTTTATCAAATAAAAATGTTTGCTAAATCAAAGTAGAGCTTAATTGAAGCATTACATACATTTTAGTTTGTTCACAATTTTTTTTTTATGAAATGCTAAATCCATCTCTGAATAATTGATCGATAAAGCGTTTTCAAACTGATTTAAAATAAGATCAACTGAAGCCGTAAAGAAAGAGACTACACACGCTAAAGGAGCGAGGGGTTTTTTATATTACCAAAAAGTTGTGAAAATCTATTAAAGTCAAAAATTAAGTACCTCTTCTCCCAGATCCCAGCGGGCACATGCCAGGAGTTTTGTATTATAAACGCACCGTTAGCTGAAACTTTTGTTTTACTTGTGTGCACTAATCTCCATCCTACCCTGCTCCTCCAATAATTCTGTTAGACTTTTTCATATTTATTTAATAAACGCTCTGAATTCAAATTGTAACTTTGGGTGTTGAGAATTAATGGGAAAAGCAACCTAACTGTTAAATCGTAAAATTTAAATTAGAAAGTTCCCATGTAATGCATATCAAACATTTATTAAAGCCACGCAGAATAATTGAATTGTTCTGCTGGTCTGATTTGTTTAACTAAATTCTTTGGCTGTTGAAGTGTGATACAAGATTCCCAACAGAATCCATTAAAGACACAGGTATCTCCCGTTTTATTTGTGTATTTTCCACTGTGCAAAAGAACACATTTATTCTCCACCTTTTCCCCTCATCTAAGCGGCAGCTCTGTCACTGCTCACCCACATCTTAACTGCTTATCTGCATCAGCCCCTCAGTGAGATTTCAACCAGCGTGACAAGCAGTGAAAGCAGAGGCTGTCAGTCAGCTGTGGAGATAAAGGGAAAGATAGAAATCAGGGAGGAAAGGGAGAAGAATGAACCACAGGTAAAGGGGGGGGGGAGGTAAAAGGAAAAGTTAATATCGCTTCACTTTTGAGCCCCTGTGACAGGAAGCAGCCTTGACATACAGTAAGCTTATATGAAGTCCTTCAGCTCATGCAAATGTCAGCTGGAAAGAGAAAACACATTTGAAAAAGGTCTACTTTCACTCATTGAGCTGATTATTGAGCAAAGCCTGTAATGACAGCCTTTCTTGTCCGTGCAGTCAAAGCATGTCTGCCAAAAAAAAGCACCCAAATCAAGCGGGAAGAACTTTGTGTTTTAGTGAGCTTAGTTTCACACATAGACCAGAGGTGTCCTTACTCTGTATTGGTGTAATTATCACTCCAAGAGAAGTGTTTCATTAGAAAGCTGCTTTCTTAGACACATTACTCACACAAGGCTGGCCACAGAACCCCGGACAACACGCAAACACAAGTGGGTCTATAATTTAACATTCATCATTTCCGTTTCGACCTGTTCCTTTGAGCATCTTCAGGCCCACTCTTCATCATCTTCCTTCTCATTTTTGATGTTAAGTTCTTTTCCTGATAGATTTGACTTTTTTGGCAGCTTCCAATTCAATCAAAATAGCATTTCTTTTTTTTTTTTTCGTCCCACCGGTCTGGCGCATCATCTTAATCATTCATCAGCTCTCCCGCCGTCATGTGTTCTTCCTCCTACTCTTGCATTCACTTCCTCCACGGCCCTCTCTGTAACTGGGGAGGCCTACAGGTTAATGAATCGTGAAGTGTGAAAACTTCCTGAGAGCGAAGCGGAGCGAAATGCAGTTTCCAGATGTGCGCCAACAAATGTCTGGATGTCCACTTGAAGGAAAAAGGGTGGGGCAGGAGATGGCTGGTGGAGGAAGGGATGAACAGGAGGACATTCAGAGAAGCACAACATGAGAAGCATTTTAAAAACAGACAACCATGAGAGAAAGCATGAGAAGGAGATAGAGGGCTGGGAAGTCCTTCAGGGTTTTTTTAGATTATTTATTCCAATGCAAAGATGAGAATGCTCCCCTGTCTACCAGTATTACCCAACCTTTTTCAAACCACGGACCTGTTTAATGTCAGGCAATATTTTCACTGTTCAGCCTGTCCAATTATTTAATTTCTTTTTATAAATATCTCTCTAGTCTCTATAGTTTATCTTCATTCTCTGTAAAATATCTGCAGCTGATTTAGACTTTAATTGTACACTAGATTTTGAGTGTAACCATTAAAATGTGATGTAGACTTTTCCTCAACCCATAACTGTCAAAGTGGATACTAACTTCAGCCTCATCCGACATTTAAGGTGCAACAGTTAAATAAAAAGGGCCACTAAAACTATCATTTTGTAAATTTAATCACAAACGTGAAATCACAGTTAGAGCAACTTTAGTAGCAACGTCTTTGTGACATAAGACAGCTGACTGCGGAATATTATGCATTATTATTATTGTGTGAGGGAACAAGTGTCTCACTAAATCTATATTTCCAGTAAAGACCTGTGGTTTCTATCTGTTAGAAGCAGCCTTGTTTTTTATTTTATTTCTGAAGCACTTCTTCTGTTTCCTCACTGGGTCTTTTCGGTGAAAAGAAACTTTCCAAATACGTTAGTTTTCTGCTAGGTGGTTTCAATTTAGCAGTCGACGCAGCCGCTTTAAAAAAGTTGCAGATGGATTTTCGACATGTGATCGAGCGACTTGACGTGCTTTAAGAATGAGTTGGATATATTAGGGAGAATCCAGTAGTTTCTCAAAAGAAAGCTTTCTTCAGAACTAGATTATTAATAAAACTGTCATTAATAAAACTGTCAAAAAAATGTCATTTTTATATTTCTCTTCAGCCCGGTACCAGCTGTCCCAAAGACTAGACAGATAAAGCCAAAAAAGCTTAGAACCTCACAGAAATGGCAAGATTTCCTTTCAAGGAGTATCAGCGTGCTGTTGAGTGAACTTGATTCTCCTAATTGTGATCCATCTGCAAACATGTGTGTTAGTGTATGTGCCCATAATCAAGAGTAATTAATGACATGTCTGTCCCCTGCCTGCTTCTCCTCCAGCTTTACTAATTATTTATTCTTGGACACAGCGAGAGTGTCAAAGCTCATCCGTCTGCATCTCAGAAACAGTGCTGCCCTTCTTGGTTCCCCCTGCTGGTGCGCTGCAGTGAAGAGGACTGCTTGTGTGAAGTCATCCTCATCATGCAGGCATTTCAAAAAGCTCATGAAATGAACGCATATCATTTAACAACAAAATCTCTTTTCTGATTGGTAGAAAGAATGTAGAAAGAAGAAAACAAACTTCTTGCTGTCTTTTTTTCTGATTTGAAGTCACTATTTCCCTGGTCGTCACCCTCAGCCAAACATCACCACACAATGAAAAGTCACATGTCAATCAGTGGACCAGACCTCCACCTGAACACAATTTTTATCTCAAATGGGAAAAAATGTGTATTTCTGCTGTGGAGCCGGGCCCTGTTATATTTAAGTGAATGAAGACTTGCCTGGATTTGTACCAACTGACCCAACTCCAGTCACCTTGATTTTTAAACGTGTCTCAAACAGGAAGTCAAAGTGTTGCCTAACACTTAAGATTTGTACCGATTCTCTCACTACTTACTGCACTATCTAGGGTTTTGACCTTTTTGTGAGGGTGTTGAAATTTAATTCCAAAATCCAGTGCCCAGAAAATTTTCCAGAAGTCTCTGCAAAAAACTAGTGTGCTTCGATGCTCACTTGATTGCTGAATATAAACAACAATGCAATGGGTTTGGAATTCAAAACATTCACATTTTCATCTAATTAGGTTAACACAGAGGATTCATAAATAGTCTTCCTAAAATGTTTAAAACAGATTTTTACATGGACTAATGGGTAAAGCCATTCCGTCATACTGTCAAAGAGTAGGGCACTGGACAATCCCAAACTATATGTTGCTTTGGGGGTTTGGGAGTGGTGTAAGTTCAGACACAACCTTGAGCTTATTTGTTATGTAAGAAACATAATGGCCACAAGCTCCCTGGTTCGCTCCTTTCTGAAATAGATCCATATACTGTACGTCTTTGTTTTCCTTGTCTGAGGTGGAAGTTGGGTCAAAAACGTAGCGTTGGATAGCTCCAATATAGCTCGCCATTTTTGTGGTACTGCTAATGCTATGTTGGGGGTATGAGGGGCTGTAAGCTAGCAGAAAGGCATGTAAAAGCTCTCGACCACAACTCAGAGGCAAATTTCCTTGAATTTGTGCCACTCTGCAGAAACTACCACACGTCATGGAAAACAACTGGGTTTTATTTTATTTTAGAAACATCATAATCTGAATTAAAAGACCCCTGGGAATGCTTTTTAAAAAAGCAAAAACAAAAATGAATTAAAAAAAAACTCTGGTTGGAATAAATTCAAGCGTGAAGGGGTTCATTTTCCACATTTTAGTCAAAGTCAAAGTCAGGTTTATTTGTCAATTTCTTCACATGTGCTTGACATACAAAGGAATCGAAATTACGTTTCTCACAGTCCCGTGTGTAGACATAAACAACAGTAAAGTGCAGATGCACTACAAAGAAACAGGCCTAATCTCTAAACATTTATATATTCAATGTTTAAACCCACAACGACTTTGTGACCAAAAAACTTAAACCCAACATATTTCAGTGATATTGGACATAACTTGTATTTATTATTTTATAAACTTTACATTTTTCTGAGGAATTGCTCACTGGCCCTTCTTTCCAGTAAAGGACAGACTTTCTGTTTCAGCTCATACGAATGGAAGTTTTATAAAACCTTTGTGTAAATTTACACCATATTAACACAAACACAAAATACATTTTTTAAGAGGGTGCGCTCATTATTAAGACTCGTATGATTAACTCATGGAGTTAGAAACTTGCTCATCTGGGAGAGAATTGGAGTTTAGCTGCTGATCTTTTAAAAACTGTTTTGATCATGAATGAATCATTTTAATAAATGAAGAGACCAGATTTGAATGTAAACATGGACCACAGGTTGGGAGAACAACCAAACGGATTCTCATTGGCAACTTTTGGCTGTCCACTTTACCCAAACAACACTGGAAAAAGCTTGACCAACTCAGTCTGATCAACAGTGGCTCACATCACTTTGAGGCAAAGACAAAAATTGTCCTGTGGGAAAAGTGGCTTCAGAAGTTGAATAATTAAAACAGTTGACGTAAATGTTCCATTATTCATTCTTATTCGGGTCAAATGGTGGCCTTTACAACAGTACTTTGTTCCTCTGCTGCTGTGTTTGCACTTATGAATAAATGTCTGCTTGCCTGTGGGTGTGATTTAAGAGACTGTCCAGACTCGTCAATGAGTGAAAGTGATTGAGCTCTGAGGGGTTATGAGGGAAAATAGACTGAAAAACGGAAAGAATCAATGCGGTTTAGCTATTAGACTGGTAGCATGTGTGTCAATGTGCTGCAACTGTATTTGAGAGCCTGAATGTGTGTTTCTCTGAAGTGTGACTGCATTTAACATGTCAAGTTGAGGAAAAACAACCATTTGCCTCTTAGCACACACTTTATTGACCAGTGGAACACGGACACCCACACACATTTACACACTTACCGCAAGCATATTGACTGGTAGGTGTGAGAAACAGGTTTAAGGCAATTAGAGTAGTGTACTTTCTGTCAGAAACCTACTATGATCCTTTTCACAGCAATTAACTGACTACCCATAAAATGTGACTAATGTAACATCAATTGCAGAAAGTCAAACATGACTGTTTGTAGAAAAACACCACTTTGTTGTGTTATAATGACAAATTAGACACTGAGGGACATTGGAGGTCTATAAGGTTTCTTTCTAAAAGTCACCATCAGCCCGAAATGAGCCAATGTGCGACAAACACTAATAGTTATTGTTTATTATTTTTCTAGAATAGACAGAGATGTAGCCTATTTTGAAAAATTGTGGAGTATATCAGTCAAAAACTGAGAACTGGAGATCATTAAGTGTGCCTTATATTTTATATTACTTAGAACCAAACAAAGGAAGTGCAAGGTTCTCATTTTCTGGCTTACAAAGTGCACCTCATGAAACTAAACTATTTTCCATCCTAAAAGATTCCAACAATTATTGTATTTTCCACAAAATAAAGAACTCTGAATCTACTACATTTCATCATAAGTTATCATTCTTTTTATCATGGTGTGTGTATGTGTGTTTGTGTGTGTAGCGGGGGGGTGTCTGCATTGTTTGTCATGTCATTTTATTTTTAAATCTGATTATATTTTATGCAAAGCACTTTGAATGACATGTGTTGTAAAAGTGCTATATAAATAAAGGTTGATTTGATTTGACTTGAACACTTGAAATCCTTAATTTATGTCAAAATACAACAATACTGGAAGTAGGTTGGAAGTTACAGGTATTGTGAATATGCTAACATGCATTACGTGTAGCGTGTTACAAACAAGTTCTAGAGATACTATGAAGAGTGATGAAAGTAATCCGTAAATACGTGAAACTCGAGTATTGAAATGCCAATAAGCGGGGAAACACTGGATTGTTGGGAAAATAGTGAGAAGCACTCTGTGTCCCGCTAAGAATTTTTTTGATGAGTCTGAATTCATCCGATCATATTTCAATGAGTTTTTGTGTCTCATGGTGTTATGGCATTGCTTTTAAGAGAATTCTGTTAAGGAACTACAAGGTAGTTTATTCATTTCAGTGGAAGTGGTCGCTTGAATGTACATTGTTAAGGCGAATGTGAACGTAGCATAAGTAAATCAGGGCCTAAATGTCCTGTGGTCAGGACATATTATACTTTAGTAAGTGAAGAAACCCAACTATATGAAAATACAATTTTAGTTAGTTATGAGTTCTTACTACAGCTGTTTGTCAAATGGGCTAACATTGAATCAACAAAACGACAACACAGGATTGTTGAAAAAGGATAACAGGGAAGATTTGTTGTTACTGTTTGTGACTGCAGAACAGATGACGACTGGGGCAGGGTAGGTACAGAATTCTGCTCCAACAGATGTGGAAGATAGATGACAAGAGGCAATTTTATTTCAGGAAGTTAGCCAGTTCCTTTGATGCAGATGTCTGTCAATCAATGTGCACACATTTGGTTTTGCTTTTTCCCATTATCCATACCTGTTTTAAATGTATATGCATTCACACACTACTTTACACATACTATAAGAGCAAAAAAAGTTCTGCCCAACCAATGTTGGGGAAAAAAATCTTTCTTTAGTCTTCTTGTTATTTTGTTCAAAACTTTTGCATTTAACATACTCAGTGATTACTATTTAAGCTGTAGCTACTCTGTTTTTTAGTGTTTTTGAACATGACATGGTTTGTGCTTATGCCAAAAGTTGAGATGTTCACGTCTGGAAATACCATGACAGACTACACCAACATCAGACCAAAGGACTTAACATCATTTGTAGGTGGTTCAATAACTGCAATGATTGGTATTGCTTATTGTTGAAAAGAGTGCAGAACAACACTGGACCACAGTTCTGATCCTCTCATTGCAGCTACACTTGATCACAAAAGAGCAGATGGAGTTCTGACATTCTAAATGTGAGGTATGACACAAACTTGTCAAACGGTGCTTGATGATCAAATACAAAACTGTGTAGGGTGCTTGACATGAAAAAGTTTGGGAGCTTTTCATGTGGAGAGCATGTGAAATGAACACAATTGTCCCGCGTTTCCATTTAACGTTCATCTCAATCCGTCAGCAGATTCAAGTAGCAATAAAATGTCCAACAGTCCACACGTCTAAGTGAAAACACACAGACACACAAACACAGAGAAGGCCCACATGGAAAAACATGTGATTACCACTGTAATCCCATCATACAGGTCAACTCAGGCTGCATCTATTCTAAAGTGGGGCAAAATCAACAATATTTGTACGAAATTTACATGCAATTGCAATTCTTTTTTTTTTTATTTCCATCGTTGATACAGAAAAAGCATTGTGATGTTAGTATCTGATTTATTTTTGCAAACAGAAAATTAATAAAAAACAGACCTTTAACTGAATAGTAATATCTCAGATTTTGCTCAAATACAATGAAACATACCGTTATACATACATTTTCGCCCTGTTTTAATTAATTCTAAGTTATAAAATAAAAAGTTTTTTACCTTTGAATCACAAGTCACTGTGAAAGTTTGTTTACTCATTTTGTGTCATGGTTTGGGTTTCCTTGTATTGGTTTTTGCTTTCCATTATGTCAGTGTCATGATTTGAGTTCTGCTTCCTGTTTTATTGTGAAAGGTTTTCTGTTTTGTCAAAATGTTGAGTTTTACTTTCCTGGTCCAATCTCTCCTGATCATGTTCACCTGTGTCTTGTCTGTCCTGTCGGTATTTAAGTCTCGTCTATGCCTTCTTCTTGTGCTGGTCCATTAACGTCTCTTCCCTGGCTATCTTGTCAATGTATTTCTTCTGCCATGTTTTCAAGTTTTGCCCGCAGTAAGTTTTGTTTAGGTTTCCCTGCTTGGCAGCACTTTTTGCTATTACATTAAACCCTTTGCCCTGGAACCGTGTGCCTCCCGTTTCTGCATTTTGGGTCCTTCATGCTCACCAGCCCTCCCTACCTGACATTTTGTCTACTTTTACTGTAAGAGTCAAAACTTGCAAGACAGTAGTTTAGCACCACCGTGATATGGACTGGCGAACCGTCCAAGGTTATATTTTCTTCGGCAGTGGCTAAGTTGAGCCAAAAAAACGGTTTAGAGGATGGATGCCTGAATGGATGAATGGATGATTGAATAGATGAATGAATTGATGGATGGATGGACGATTGGATAAGATAGGACTTTATTGATCCCCGGAGGGAAATTTGGTTGTCACAGCAGCCAAAACAAGAAATATAGCAGTTAGAAAAAGACAAAAAACAAAGTAGCAATGAGTAAGAATAAAATAGTCATAATACAAAGTGGAAGTAAAAGTACACGTCATAAATAACTAGTTAAATAAGGCAACAGCAGCGGTTTCAGCAGTCCTAGACCAGATAGATGAATGCATGGATGGATGGATAATAGTTTACCACCACTGTCTTTCAGAGCAGCTCTTTATGCCTAACATGACTTGAATGTTTGAGTTTTTAAGTTTAAAAGAAATTTTCTAAGTAAAAGCAAAGTAATTTACCCTTCCCATTGCTGAGAGCTCTCTGTTTGTGCGCTCTCCCACTAGTTTACAACCCCTCACACCCCCAACCCAACAATAACATTGTAGATATCCAGCCAGATGCCGGCTCAAATACGCTCTTTTTCAAACGATATTTTTTGTCTGCTCCTGATTCACATCAATTTAAATTAAAGGAATAATCAGTAATGTTTACATCAGATTTTTCGTTAAACATGTCTTCCATCATCAGAAAAATGCCATAGGAATATGGTAAAAACACCAAAAACACAATTTTTATCACATTGGGTCTTTAAGAGTGCAGTGTTAAAGCAAACACAAGCAAATGAAAGTGTGGAAATGTCCAAACATACCTGCCCATTCTGAAAAGTTCATCAAGCTATCCTAGTGTGAAAATGCCCTTAGAGGACTCATAAATGTTCACGTCATGATACAAGTCCTTTTTAAATTCTGTTGATTTTTTTTGGTCATATCTGATGCATTTCCATTGAAACATAAAATAAAGCTTGGTCACATTCCAATATTGTCGTGTTTTTACATCATTCATTGTGTTGGTCATGAGTTTATCCTCTGATATTCTCCTGCATCACAGCCTCATAAACTGTTAATGATGTGACACATTCTGTGTGGAGTTGTATCTTTAATCTCTCTTCTGGTAATTTAGAACAACCAAAAACATTTCTCAAAGCAGCCTCTTTCTCTGGTCTCTCTTTATTTTTGTCTGTTCTCGCCTGTTTTGTCTCTGTGAGCGTGTTCTGGTGGGACCACTTGGTTCACTTTGTGTTTTCTAAACATCTGAAAGCACCCACAGCTCCCATGTGTGTGTGGATCCTTTCCCCCTCGCCAGGAATCTGTGGACATCTCTGTATCAACACAGAACAAACAACTCTGGAGCACACGCACCAGGATCCATGCACGCCAAGCCCCGCTGGGAGCTGAGCGTGCATTCTGGCATAGACATATTGTGCACACAAACACACACACAGTAACCTGTGAGTTGTCTGGAGGAAAGAACAGCCAACTGAGACATGCAAGTGTAGGAAAACATTTCATCCTTATTACCCTGTTATTCTCTGCCTGGCACAAACACCATCCTCATTTCTGTATTAAAGCATTATCATTCTCACCTTCTCTCATATGTCTTTCTCATGTGGGGCTCCCTTCCTCCCTCTGCCCCCGCCCACCCCCCCTCACTCACCCCTCTAGGTGTCTAAGCCGTGAGACATTTAATCGCTGCGGTAACGGTTTCATATCTGGAACAGAAATCAAATAATACCAGATGATTTACTCCCCCTAGCAACCAGGGAGCACAGCCCTAGCAACCCACCCATCCAGCAGGCCAGACCTAATCAGGTTGAAAATATTTCAATTATTTTGTTGATTCTGTGTGTGTATGTGTGTGTGCTGTGTGGCAGTGACGTCAGCCCCCATTGATCTGAATGACTAAGGAGGATATTAGCAAAGAAAGGAGGCCGTGTGTGCCACAGAAGTGTTATTAAACGATGTGATGCAGACATCAGGAGAATGCAACAACACATGTCCGTTTTGGCTTGAATAGTGTAACAGTAGGCACACTGTGTCAGTGTCTGAGTGTGTATATGTGTGTGTGTGTGTGTGTGTGCATGCATGAGAAATAAAGTTGGCACGGGAAAAATGACAGAGTATAGCCAAAAAGAAGGGACAGGATCCAAACTGCAGGGAGCCAAAGGAGCAAATCAAGCTTTACCCCTCACTCTGCTAAACACGGCTGCATGATGCTAGTGTGTGTTTTTCAGAACCTTTGAGCAAAGTGAGAGTCTGTGAGGCTTTTTGCTGATTGCATTCCTGTGTATTAGATGAAGGAGAAGGAGTTCCACTGAACATTTTTCCAATCAGTTGCTGTAAATGTATGTTTTTTTTATGAAAGAACAACATAAGTGATGAAAAAAAGGCTATAACTCCACTTTAATTGAACGTATTAGATCCATGGCAGTTGTTGAAACTGCATTTTGTTCCTTCTGCTTTTATTGCGTCTTCCTCATGCCTGTCTAGCTTTGACACACACATACAACAGACGCACACACACGCACGTACACACACACACTTATATATATATACACAGTACAGACCAAAAGTTTGGACACACCTTCTCATTCAAGGTGTGTCCACTTTTGGTCTGTACTGTGTGTGTGTATATATATATATATATATATATATATATATATATAAACACTACACTTCTTAATAATCTGTAACAATGAGAAACATAAAGGCGTTTGGCACAGAAAAGTGGGAGTAAATGAGCCCCCATCTAATCTGCTTTTGAAACTTATAATTCTCTGATGGTAATTATGCCTGACAATTGGCCTGTAGAGACTCAAACTGTCTCCTCTAGAGCCATTTCTGATTTGCATAAGGCAGAGAGAGACTGACAAAACACAGGGAGCAACATTCTTGTACAAGCCGCGAAACAGGGGTAGGAAAAGAAATCTTGGCAGAGAGAGAGAGTAGCGACACAATGACAGAAACGGATGTAAAATAGGCTTCTGAGAGATTAAGAATTTACATATCTTAATAGAGAAACGCATGCGTTGCCTCTTCAGGACAAAAAAAGGCTGGACTGCTATAGGTTCAAAACTAAAGTGTGTACCGGTACATGACATTGCTTATTGTCCAGCCCAGCTGCAGCCCAGCTCATTGTAACTCTCTGTTGTAGACGTTGTTTTCCCCTTTCAGCTTAAAAACAGGATCTGTAATATAAAATTCAAAGTCCCTTTTTGAGATACATTAAAGACATTTACATTTAAAAAACAAAAGTAGGCAAGAGAGATTCAATGAAAGGGAACCTTAAAAAATATGTGTCTGTACCTTTTATAGGTAAAAGTTGACAGTGGGTTCCCAAATTTAATTTATGGCTGGCCCAAGACTTATATATTTGTGATATTAATTTCAAAAGGTTTGCTCTATGCTGTTTCGCGGTTCAAATGCGACAAGACATAACCATTGTTTTCTGTGCTTACAGGCCTTGGGCATGTGCACCCCTATGGGAGGGGTTGACCTATATGGGTCCTGCGGGTATTTGGGCAGTCTGGGCCCGTGGAGGTTTGTTGACAGGAGTAACCGCATCTTGCCTTGTGTCTCATACGGCCACTTTAAGGGATGTCATAAAAATGGAATGTCTTGCATGTGGTAGATGTAGTTTTCTCATTTAACCCTTGCGCTATCCTATGGGGTCAAGATGACCACTGACATGTTATTCCTACCATGACAAAGGTGGATAAAGGTGGAGAGGATTTCATGTAATCCATGGACACCAGGGAAGATTAAAAATCATTGAAGAAAAAAGGTTTAGCGCAGTGTTTAGTGGGGTCTACATGACCCAACTCCCAACGTTAAAGTGCCTAGGATAGCATAAGGGTTACAACAGTCAGGCTGCAGCCAAGGAGTGTGCACTTACCATCTGCAAAGCTCAGTGTGCAGGAATGGGGGGGGGGGGGGGGGGGGGGGGTTGGGAGTCTGTGTAACACGCCTGCACCTCACCTACTTCACCCTTACTTGTTGAAATGTTCGCTACGGCCTGTTACCTGCACAATGCACATGGAAAAATTGTGCATGAACATTTTTGCTCTACAGACTCACCGAAGGTCTCCACTTTTGACACAGGTTTGCCCATATTTTACCCACAGACTGAACATATCCACCATCAACCCACCTGAAGGGCAGTTGTGAGTCAGGCTTAAGTCACTTCACTTAGTCCTATTGTCTATTTGAAACACCAATAAATACTGTAAACATCAGACATCTTGTTATTTGAACCTGTATCTGAAGGGACAGGGTTCAACAGGTGGAGAACTAGACATGTATGATTTGCTGCATAGAATGTTAGAGATTTTATAAGATTAAACAAGTTTTTCAGATATTCTTGAAGGCAGAAGAAGACTTCTGTGTTTGCCTGAGAGTTGCATTGGAGGCACAAATGAGCACTTTGCAGAATCAGAACACACTTCATGGAAACACCAGGCGCTTAGTTTATTTTGTGTTGAGAACTTAATTATCTTCTCTCATATATTTGCTTATTACTGCAACTGAACCAACTGCACTAACTTTTACTTTGCTTCACACACTATTCTGACACCTTCCTTCTGTAAAATCAAGCGATCATTTTGTATTTTATATAAACGCAAAGGCATATTTCAAGAGGCTTTTTAGTCAGAAAGTAATTATAATCAATGTCTATCCCTAGAAAAATGTTCAGTGCATTTTGAAAGTAAATGACATATTGCACCTAAATGTCTATAAAAATGGCAAGATTTACCGAAAATGCTACTTAGTCAGCACATTTGAGTTTTTCCCCCGAAATATTTGTTTGAGGAGAGGCTGGAGATGTTATTATTGTATGTCTGGGGCAGCTTTGGTAAATTCTTTTTACTCGCCCTACACACTTCACTCTATTAATTTAGACAAAAAGCACAATCGTAGAGGATAAAATGAGAGCCCAAGAGCTGCAGAAAAAAAACCAGCATGAAAAGCCAGAAATATATGTCAGGACATTTTGGTTGGATAAACGAAAAACCCAAAGAGGAATTAAGTGTTGATGAGAAGAGCTGAAAAGACTGAAAAAAAAACGACTTTCTGCCAATCAGTGTTATAATCACTCTTTTCCAATTTCCTCTTTACGTTATGAAGACTACCCAGCTATAGGTAAGACTGCCTCAGTATTTAAGAGTGCCTGTGTCTGTGTGTGCACGTCAATGTGTGTCAAAATGAAGGGCAGCTGAGCGTAAAATTGAGTCCAGATTCATTAGGTTCTGTGAGCTGAGCTGCAGTTGGTTTAAGTGATACATTTCCTCTGGAAGTGGAGGTGTGGAAGTGAGTGGGTGGATGGGTGTGTGTGTGTGTGTGTGTGGAGGGTCAGGAGTGTGTTACGGCTCCCTTTCTTTGTCTCACACCTGTGCTCAGACACACACAATCCAGAGGCCTTTATTCTATTTTCTCCCTCCTCTTTCTTGGTGGTGAGTGACACTGTAAATCTGAGCCAATTTCCTCCTCTGATCGTCATTAAAAAGCGCAAATGACTCCACTCTCCATTGAACACTCCCACACGCCGGCTGCTATTAGCTTTGGAGCCTCTTCCATACATGCCAGGCTGACCTGCAAACCTCCACGTATCTTTATTGTAACCTCCCTTTATTTAGGAGATAAGCACATCAACTAGCATATGTCAACAAACCGTAAACACTGGAACTACTTAAAGTCCCAGTTTGATGATCTTTTAATCTAATTTAACTGTTCCCAGTGGTTTTTAATCAGGATTACTACTGTTTTTAGCCAAAATTTGAAAAAAAAACAAATTCCTCTGTCATTTTCTAGGACATAGTTTCTGCAGTGCGGCAGTAGTTCTTTAGAAATTCACATCTGAGTTGTGGACGGGAAGTAAGCCTTCCCCCACTTCCTGTTGCACATCTGTTTACATGCTCTCCCGCTAGCTTACAGCCCCTCACAGCCCCTCACGTCCCCCAACCTAACATTACCGGTGCAACAAAAACAGCAAGCAACATTGAAGCTATTCAGCCGTACCGTTTTGAGCCAGATTCCAGCTCACATGAATCTGGTCATCTACATTTGGACGCATCAGATTGTAGTGGAACAGTATTTCTACATCACAATGAAGCCCTTTTTCAAATGTCATTGTTTCGTCTGCTCCTGATCCAAAACGACTTGATCAAAGAAATGAACGACCTTGGGAGAGTTTCCGTCAGGCAGCTCAGCAGTACGTTTACCTGTTTACACCTCCCCGTGGATGGTTCAGCCCAATTAACTCACCTGTTCCATGACCTGCTTAAAGAACCAGGTGCGTGCTCTACGCCTTCGGTCATCCATTTCTGCGAGAGCTGCGTTTGTCGCCCGGCCCTCCTCACCGGCTTCCATCTGTGAGCTCCATTAGGGTTAGTTTTATATCTGAAGTTTTCAATGGAGATCTTGTTTTATTGTATCTGAACATTATGCCAAACTACAAAATTATGCCAAACTAAAAAAAGAAAATATGGAAAAGGTTTTCTAATGCATGAGTTATCTGACTGAAATGCTTAGAAATGCAAGTTTAAGCTTAATTTTCTTTATATATGTTCTCCATCATCAGAAAAATACCATAAGAACATGTTAAAAACACCAAAGACACATTTTTCATTGGAGGGGGTCTTTACACTGTAAGGTGACAATAGAGATTTTGATCTGATATGCTTTAGACTAAATTTAGAGCAGAGATTTTACTTCAAAATCAAGCTTCTATTTTTTTGTTGTTTTAATATAAAACACTTAAATATTTCAAAATCATATGGAGGAGACTCAGATTTACTGGAGTTCAAGTCAGTATTTAAAAAACAAAGAGTAGTTCTTGCTGTGTGTGCTCCTTCAAGCCCTGGAAAAGTATGAATAGTAGCTTCTAGCTAAGCTATGGATGTTCTCAAAGAAACTTTTCAGACCAATAAGGAACCGGGAGGCCAAGAGGCCCTCTCGCTCCAGCCCCTGGGGGGCTGCACGGCGACGTATTGGTGAGCGCTCTTCCCTCACTGTGAGAAAGGCCTGTCAACACTTGCTGCTTTTTACAGCATCAGAATCTGCTGATTCATATTGTCAATGGTCAAAGTTTTGCGGTTTGTCAAAGAGCGTGTTATTCAAGCATCGCCGATGACATCTCTGATGTTAAATGGTTAAAAACCTGTCTCATCTACAAGCAGCTTATTGATGACTATTTGCAACATCATTAAAAAAATCAATACTAAATAAAAACTTGCAGAACTTGCAGATCCTCATAACTTGGCGATAAAAAGAATAGCTCATCCATGATACAAATTTGATCCAGAAAATAAAAAGGAAAGACTTCACTCAAGCAAATCATTTCTCTTTATTCAGAAAGTGTCAGGAGCTGAATCACACTGTTTCAGGACTGACCTACAGCTGAGGATGATGGGTTTTTCTTATTGAATAGGTATGACAGTTTCATTTCTTGCCTGTGGCCTGAGTGCCACCCTGCAATATTCCGTCTTTGAAATTTCATTTTAGTGTGAGGTTTTAGACTTAAATCTACCTCCCATTTTTATTAGTAATTCTAGACAGACATTCATTTCCTTAAGGGGCATATTGTTATCACGTATTAATAGAGAAAAAGTTAGTCAGGTAAATCAGTTTTTTTTTCAAGGGTTTTTTTTGTTTTCGAGAACATGCTCTATATTTATACTTTGTTTTGTTTTAGTTAACCAAATAATTCAAATGTACATTTTCATTCGCCTAAAGCTTAATAAAAATGTCTGTGTACATTTCTGTTTTACAGAGGCAGTAAAGAATGAAACATAAAAAATTCAACATGAAAAAGGATTTTATTGTCAGTTTTCATCATTTTAGAGTTGTGGAAATGTTTGATTGCTTTGCACTTAGCTTTTTTTGTTAACCTTTCTTTGTGAGAGGTTAAGTGTGCAAATTTATAGGTATCTTGAAAGCAGATGGAAGATGGAAGACGGAGTCTGACAGCGGTGTCAGAGGCACACCTCCGCTATCTTCTGCTGACACGTGAACTTCCGCGGGGAAAGCCACGACGAGGCATTTAGCTCCTAATGGAGAGAACCCCGGTGAGAAGAGTGCAGCTGTCCCTTAATTAGTCTGTATTTGTTTTCACAGCTTGTTTGTTTGTTTATTGCCGGATTTTTGCACCTGCAGTGCAGAGATTAGAGGTCGTGAGAAAAGTTCAAAGTGTCAGAGGAGCTGCAAACCTCAGGTCCCTGCACACAAGGAGTCAGTAGATTACCAAAGTCTAAACCACGTGACGCAAATAAAGCATATTCATTCCTTTTTTTACCCAACTGTTAAATTACAAGGGTGTCTTTTTTAAGAATGGCATCCTAAAAAGCATGTACCGGTAAATAGGCTTCATTTAAATCAGCAGCTTATCTGACATTTATAGCATTTTTGTGTTTGACTTTTTATTTATTAGATGAACAAATAATTGAGCCTCCTTCCACCACAATGTCTCTTAAGGACCCACACCAATGAAATTAAGCTTAAAAATTGTGTTTCTAAGTTTTTCCTTATTCAAAACGTCGTGAATCAAGACCACATGAAAACATGGCGTTTGAAAAGCTTGTGGCTGGGACATAGATGCTACAGTCGGTGCGTCACAAGCTCCCTGCTTTGCTCTATTAAAATGCATCCACTTGCAGACAAATAGGTTGTGAGGGGTAAGGGGTAAGCTAGTGTGTGTGGAATTGGGGGTGGAGTCACTCCACACCAACAGTCCCACCCACAACTTAGAGGTGAATTTCTAATGAATTTCATGCCACTCTTCAGAAAGTATATCCTACAAACGGAACTAAAAACGGCAAAATTATAATTAAAAGACCGCTGGGAGCACTTTTACAAAAGACCAAAAAAATAATTGGAGTGGGACTTTAAAGTTAGAGGTCAAACTTTCTCTCTCACAAAATTCAATACACATCACTATCCGAAAATCAGAATAAAAGATTCATCTAACTCTGTGATGAAACAATACAGTCCAATTCTTTTTTCTAAATGGATACAAGCTACATGTTAACTATACATTTAGTATTTAAAAGTTAAATGAAAATACAATTTAACTCTTTTTTTCTTCCCGACACTTTTTATTTAAAGCAACAAAAACATAATGTCTTTGTCATAACACCTTCAAACACTAAAACCTTCCATTTTTGCTCTGTTAGACTGTTTTATTCTTTATGGTTAAAAAAATGTATCATTTTAATTCATTCAGGAGTTGTTTAAAGTCCTTAGAATAGGGATTATCATATGTTTAGTGTACACAGCACACATTCCTCACTGTGGTTCACTGTCAGCCAGTTGGAATTGACTTGACTTGGTAGTAGCTAACTTGTAATTGGACGTCTTTCTGTTTACATCACTTACACATTAAAAAGGCAAATAGAGTAGAGACACAACAGGAAGAGAAACTGACAAAGTTTGACCGAAACGTATTATTTACTCCCAGATTGATTCTATACCTTTTTGCCAACATTATCTTGGTTTCTGTGGTTGTCAACCAATACTGATGTTGTTCTCAGTACCTAGAGCCGTTTTTCAATATGTGTCTCTGTAGTTCACATCCTAAAGTGTTAGAATTTAGCTCCCATCTTACTCTGAAAGACACACACGTCTCTGGGGCTTTGCACTTTGGATTTTTTGCTGTCTTTTTTATTTGGAAGATGTAACAATCATCAAAGTCCAGCTCTGGGTAAAATCAGTGGATTGAACAAACTCAAAAACTCTACATGTCATTGTTTTTTACTTTTTAGTAATTGAGAATATATTAACTTTTGCTGTTCCAGGTAAGACATTCTGACGACTGTTCCTTCCACCAGGGCGTGTACACGAAAAACTGCATAATCATAATTAAAAGACAACAAGGAACGCTTTTATAAAAGATCAAAAAATGATCGGAGTTGGACTTTAAGTTAGAGGTGTGTCACTGTCACTCTCACCCTCAGCAGTAAAGAATGGTAGAAGTGCAAACTTTTCCACACGATGATCAGTGTTGCTCCTCTCACAAAGGCATCTTTTTGAAGTATTGTGACAAACCGTGTATTTGTATTTCACTTCCTTGTTTGTGCATGCTCAAATGAGACTTTCTGTGTCCAGAATCGTGGGTTAACGCAGGGTCAAAGGGGAAACAAAGAACACATAAAAAAATGACAAGAATGTCTTGTTTTTCTTCACCGCTCCTTTTTGTCTTTTCTTCTTAGATTCCCATCTTCCTGCGCTCTCTGAACCTGCCGTTATATAATTTAGTAGTAATTCGGTTCTTGTATTACCTCTGTCTTCCCTCCTTATTTGGAGACACAATGAGGTATGACATTTCATTAAAGTACCCCACCCACCCACCCCGAAGTCCAAGAAAGAAAGAAATATTTCATTAGTTGACTCAGAGGCACAAACAAATGCACACTCACACAATCCCACAATCCAACCCAAACATTTCTGCTGCAAAGAGAAGAAACGGAAAACATATTTACACATCAGCGCTTGCACGCAGGCTTCATGCACCACACCAAACAGCGCTGAGCTGCTGAAAACACACTCAGGTAAACTGTAATAATGCAGCATTTTGCTTGAAATGGACAAGACAGATTAGCAGCACAGATAAGGTATCTCCCTCTGTACCTCCTATCATCCCACCTCTCTCCTTAGATCTTTATTTTTTTATCACCTTCCTCTGTCTCTTGCTTTCTCCGGCAATCTTTTTCAGGTCTTACCTAGAGACTTTGGGCTTTATTGTCTTAATTAAAACAGAGCCTGTTTAATTATTTTAATCCACACTACTGCACAACAGGGACTCCTGAGAAGAGGGAGTGTGTTGGAAAGAAGGAGGGGGGGGGGGGGTTTCAAGGATGTGGGGGGTAGCCCTGACATTTCAAATTAAGCTCTTCAGGTTCAAAAGCTGGAGTTCTTATCACTTTTCCTCTCGTTCATTTTCACATTTCTGCCCTCCTCTCCCTCCATCTTCTCCACAAGTCCTGTTCGTGCCGATCTCCTCGTCTGCCACCTCTCCATTTTTCCTTCATTTCCCCTTCTCTGCGTCTGCTGGTTGATTTTTCTTCCCCTCCTCCTCTTCACTGCCTTTGAGAGATTAGCAGGTTGAAGAACAGCCTTGTTGAGAACCTTTTTAAAGTCCAGGACATCAAAAGAATCTGTGATAATTACAATAGCAAAAAAGAGTCATGTGTGTCAAGGAAAAAAAAAAAAAAACATACTTTCCTTATCTTAATGCACACCCACAAGCACAATCAGCCTCACAACAGCCCCACATAACAATCGGTCATTTACACTTGAGAGGGCCGCCTGTTTTAGGTGTTTCATTGAAGCTCCTGCACCTAATTTGGCAAAAATAGACAAAGGAAGAAAAGCATTTGAGGTCATATGTAACAAGAATGAATATAAAGCTAATATCCACAGAAATGCTGACAAACTGTTCTTACTTAAAATATTTGTTCATCTCTTAAGTAAACCCTTTTGTGTTAATCTACGTTCACATCGCCCTTGGCAACGCAAGTTTAATTGGCTACTTCCAATGAAAAGTCTACATAAATGTCCGTAAGTGTGCATTTAAGGCTTTTGCGTACAAAACTCCCATGTTCATGTGTGGCTACGCAAGTTTCTATGACCATTTTCAAGCTCTATGTACAAAACGCCTACACATTGAACACACATGTAAAGTTAAACCAGGTTAAACTTTGACCAATCAGGGGTCTTGGATTTAGTAGTGATGTATGGATGGCATTCCTTTTAATTCATGGAAGTGCCAACTTTCTAAAAATTGTTCATTAAGAAGAAATAAGTAATTGCAGTTTGTGCTTGGCAGGAATTATAGGACATCAAGTCTTTCAGATGTTGTGATTGAGCTGTGAAAGAAAAACCTGGAGCAAATTCACAAAGTTTGGAGTACTTTTGACATTTTGCACCAAGCCTCTTCCAACTATAAGTGGTAGTAAACAGTTGAAAAAGAAGAAGAATCCCCTTGTTGTTCATCCAATGTGAACACCATGGGTCATAGCTTTTATGTATGCATCACATGCCCGGTGTGTCCGTAGCCTTAATTATAAGAAAATCCAAGCTTGAACTGCAAATTGATCAAATGTTTTAGAGTTTGTTTTTATACCAACTTGATGTTTAGAGTAGTAAGTACATGATGTGACTTGTTTTTCATGGTATGATACAAATTTGAGACCAACATTAAATGGTTACTTTTACATCCACTTGGTAACTGGAAATCCTCAGAACTGCCCCATTGTGTACACTTTTTGCCTTTTGTCCAGCTGATCTTCTGCTGGTGGGTGTCTGCAGCCTTTGCCTGTGTGTGTTCTGAATGAACACCAACAGGGAGCCTTGGTTAGATGTTTATCTGCTTGAATAAACTGTTTTCCTCTGGCAGAACTCTGATCTGCTTTATCTGTTAACAGATTCTTGAAACCAGTTTCCCTATGTAGACAACATTTAGAAAAACAGGTAAGAAGCCAGATTGGAAAGGAATTTAAAATGTGATGTAAGCCTCACTTTGCTGTGTGTAACGTGTGTTTTTTACGTTTTGTCTATATTCAGTTTGAATTGTTTTTCGAAATGTATTTTCAGAATTGTCTTTGATTCTTTGAACATAGCTGATCACACGTGGATGTGGTTCCCCCCTAAAGCTTTTCTCAATCAGTGGTTGTGGCTTGGGCCACAACCACTGAATCTTTGTTGAGTGAATGGGTTTGAGTGAGGGAATAACTGGATCAGAAGCAGTGAAAAAACACTTTGGTTAACCAATCAGGCTTAAAGATCATGTTTATTGATTTATTACATATTCATTATACAATTGAGGTGATAAACTTGTTTAAATCAGTCAGTTTGAATTATTAGAGCTAAGATTTGTATATTAGTTGGGACATCTTTATTCAGATATTTATTTTTTCTTTCATTAACTAGCGGGTGACACAGGAATTTTCAACTTTGCCCTTTCCAATTGTCCTTTTTTGGAATGCTGTTGAGATGAGTAGAATATACTCTGACAGAAGAGGGCTGCAGAATTGCAAACTTATTCACCTAAATAAGATACGTCTGTACATTTATTTCATACGTTTCTGTTGCTCTTAGACAAGTCTTCACACATTTTTCTGTACAGATGGTTCATAAAAGAGAGTTTTTCAGCACCTTCCTCATTTTTGCATCGATGTTCTGCTGACCCCGGTCATGAATTATTCGATCATTGGAAGTGTAGACCAACATGCTGAAACAAAAAAGCAAGCTTCCTCCTTTAAATCACAACGTCCCTGTCTCCTCATGGGACAGGGAGTTTGCTCTTTGTGGGTCAGAAAAGTGGGGAGTCAAGGAGACGAAGTGACGAAGACACAGATAGAAGATGGCAAGGATGAAGGGGCAAGAATATAGCAGGCACATTACATAATTTGTGCACCCACTTCTCCTCTTCCTCCTATTCTCTGTCTGATTAGTCTGACCTTGATGCAGCCGCAGCTCTGACTGCTCCTGTTGAACTCTGGGTAATGAAGCCCGCGTTTACAAATTGAGAAAATAAACACCTGGCTCCCTGGGAATGGTAATAGGCTCCGTCTCCGCTCTCTGCCCATTGACATTTCCTCTGTCCTCCTCCCTTTGTCATCCTCTGTCTCACTCTCTCCACTTACATTTGCCCCTGCTCCTCCCCCCTCCTCCCTCCTCATTTCTATCTGTTTCAGCAGGGAGTCTAAACTCCCAGATTTCCAGTTTACCTTCTGATTAAGGAGTGAGTTGAGCGTTTCTATTCCCTCTGTCTCTCTCCTCCGTTCCATCCCTCATTCATGTGCTGCCACGGTAACTAGCCTATTATCTGACAGTTCCACTCCACTGACCTGCCCAATAACAGCTTTCACATCCCTATAAATGCCCCTGAGAGAGCAAGAGAGAAAGACACAAGAAAGTCTGTGCATGTGTGTGTGCGCGTTTGTGTGTGAACGTGCATGTGCTTCAGCGTATAAAACCCAAGAGATTGCCCTGTGTTATAAACATTTACGCCGGGCTAACAGATCATCTCCGAGATCCAGGATTGGTCTCACTCCCCTCCCCGCCATCCCCCAGGCGAATTGAAAGCCCGAGATTAGCGAGATGATAGCTTTTCAGACTTCAGAGGTAACACAGAAATGAGTTTCAGCGAATGAGTTTACAGAGGTTAGATTGGGACAGTTAAATGGCAGGTAAACTGATGGTTCCCTCATTGTCTCTCCAACTGCTTAAGAGGCTAAATCTATTAACCATCAACAACCTATTTTGGCTCTGATAGAAAGAAGATGTAGCCAAAGAGGGTGGGCAGAGCAGCAGATGATGGAGGAGAAAGCTTTAAACAAATTACAATTACTTGAAGGAAACGGAAGCAGGAGAAAATAATGTGCACTGTGCTACTGCAATGCTTTCTGCATTACGCTTACTCATTTACTCAGGTTAAATCCTACTTGAAACCATATCTTTGTTATATAACAGCCTTTTAGGAATTCCAATTATGGACATGTATGTGATCAGAAAAACTAAAAAAAAAAAAGAAGAAATGAATCACATTAACTTCTAATCAGTTACAATCTAAAACACATTTATGAAAGAAAAGCTAGGCAGATGTTAAAAAAATCATTAAGACGTGACAGTGACCCAAGGCTTTGGAGAACTGCGGAAGGATTTTCATTTCCTGAAGAGTAAATTTTTACCTGAAAAAAGGCATTAAATGTTCTGATTTGGAAAGTAAAAGCCTGCCAGACAATGTGTACAGTAAGCACGTAATGCCCTTAAAAAAAGACTGATCTGGATAAAAAGTGTTTGTTTCCGTGTAAAACTGCTTAAAAAATGATGAAGGTTTGTTATACGTCTTGGGTTGCTTGGTGGTGAAATGGTTAACATCTTCCTTTACAGCCCTGGTGTTAGCATGTTTTCCTCGTGCATGCATGGGTTTTCTCCCACAGTTCAAAAACATGCTTCATAGGTTAACTGCTGATTCCAAACTGTCTCTAGGTGTCGATGTGAATGTGCGTGATTGTGTGGCCCTGCGACTGACGGCTAACCTGTTTAGGGTGTACCTTTTCTTTAACCAACAATAGCTGGGATAGGCTCCAGCAACCCTGTGACCCCAAGAGATTAAGCTGGTTTTAAATATAGATGGATAGATGTCTTGTTATATTCAGTGTGTAAGAAAGTATTGATCCAGTTGACTGCAATAGGTACACAACATATATAGAAAAATCATAAAAATTAAAGAAAAATATGGCTTGATCACCACAGAACATTCAACAGCAGCGCATAAGAGTGTCGAATAATGTGGAGAGACACTCCAAAATAATCCGCCTTGGAAATTAACTGCACCCCAAATCCTGGCAGCATTAGAAAGTTGATGAATTCTAATTGATAACAAGGATTCTCCACAGACTGGGTCTCTGCAGTGGGTCTATATTGGAGACTGAGAGCGTCTGTGCTGCATAATCAAAGCAATGACTTTTAAAACTTTTGAAAGGATGGGTTTAATACATTCTTTCAATAATAATTAAACAGGAAGAGAACTCATTTTAAATAAGGTTTTTTTTTCTAATCTTTCTGAAGTGTAAATTTCATCTGCTGTGGATTTTAGTTTGCACAGATCTGCATTCAAAGTTTTTCAAGCGTGAAAATGTTTTTCTCTTCATTCTTGTGCTGTAAATAAGACTATTTTAATAAGCAGTTGTTGAGTAAGAGACATTATTCATGTGTCAAAAAAGATGTTTCTAAGCCAACACTTCTGCTAATCCAAGCAAAGTTAGTAGTTGTGTTTGAATTTCTTCACCATACAGTGAACTAAGTAGTCCGTTCTCCATTTTGTAGAGCTGTCTGAATCTTCAATTCCAAAATCATAAAAGAAAAATCGCCTAGAAATTTCCCAGAAGTCTCTGAAAAAGCGAAAAACTAGCATGCATCAATGCTCACTAATTGGCGCATATAGACCACAATTTCGGTGTAAAAATGTTAATTAATACAAGTTTTACTAAACTATCCACACTTTCATCATCACAACACAGTGGATTCATAAATAGTCTTAAAATGCTCGATCAATCAACGCTTGATTTATCGATTATCGAACTATAAGAGTACACATCAATCTTTCATGCCTTTCCTATTCCGGTGACGTAACTCATTACAGCAGTAAAACCAGCTTGATGCTAACGTATAATGGAATCTGCTATTGGACAGCTATATTTTCTATAAGCACTTTTTCACATGTTTTGGCCTGCTGTTAATTCCCAATGATTTAGATAAAGAAATACCAGCTCAGTGTGCTTGTGGTAGAGTACGTGGCTGTGTGAAAACCCAAATTTGACCCAGGGGATGGGTCAAATTTGGAGAACAAATTTCACAGTCAAAGGTGCCTGATAACTTATTTGCATTCCTTCAGGATTAATAAAGATTCTATTCAACTCAGATATTGAGCTTAATTTTCTTTATATTTTTTCTCCATCATCAGAAAAATGCCACAAGAACATATTAAAAATACAATTTTTATTTCAATAGGTCTTTGAAATGAATACATTTAAAACTTTAGAAATGGAAACTACTTACCATTAAAATTCTCCCTGCTTATACTTTTGCTTAATTGTGTTCAACAAGAAGGGGGGTCTAGGGGCAGGGATGCCCAGTTTAGATTAGTCTGTTTGGTTGGGTTTAGCAATTGGCTATAGTATTTTATAACTGATTTTATGGTTTTTGTGGGGTTTTTTGTAAATACAGGTGAGAAACCTGTTAAGACAACTGTATTATGATACTTTGGGCTATATTGTATTGAATTGAATTTACTTATATTCTTTTATTATAATATCATTTCTGTTTCCTATTTTTCCACCTACATTCTCTTTAACTAACTCTGAAGCATGTGAAGTGTGCACCTCCCCAGCTTTCATCTTGCAATCATAAACACCAGTTTTTGTGTGGGTAGACCTACACACATGGTTCAGATGAGTGAGCATCTTTAACACATCTGCTGTGCATCATTAGGTTTGGAAAACAGTCTGTTTAGCTGCGCTTTGTTGTCAGATATTAGTCACACTTCTCAGTTTTGCTTCACAACTCACGCTAGCTTGGTTCAAAAAAGGACATTTTTGTTTTTCTTCCTGAATTAAAACAGTCATTGTGCTGAAACTTTTATTTCAGTTATAATCTAATCTGATCAATTCTAACTTGGAATCTGCCATGAAATCCCATCCATAACTATCAGATTGTCCTTAGAGGCTTCCAGCAGACAGAGTCTTTTAGGAGTAAAGTGTGCATGTTAGGGCGTGTTGACAGCGGGAAAGAGGAGGAGATCACAGATCACCGTGTCAGGGATGTTTTTGAGACACTCAGATGAAAAAGGTGAGAGGGGCCACGTGAATGGTTTCCCATGATCCCTCTTGACCTGACCTGGGTCGGGCTAGATTAGGGTGGTGTGATGGTGTTCGAAGGGGGCTGTTGGCTTTTTCGTATGGTTGACTACTACTGTCTTCACTGGTAGACAGTTTACCTAGTCAGCCATGGTCAGAAACAGCTTGACCGCTGATTTGCACCGCATTATAAAGATGATTGTGATCAGCCAAATGATAAAGCAGAAGCCAATTAGAAACATAAATTTGAGTATTTTTAGTATTTTTATATTTTTGCTCAAGAGTATGATTCTAAGCATGTTCGAATGGAAATGATAGCTCAGTGAGCATAGAAAATGCTGAACCAATCACGTATCACTTTCATCTGGGGTGTTTCCAATGTCCCTCTCTTTAATTGGCTTTCATGTAATCCTGTGTCCCTGAAGACCACTCTGTCTTTCCACTCGTCCCACTCTCCATCGCTCTCGTCTCTTCTTTTGCTTCATCCGCTCTCTTCAAATCTTTCTATGCTTTCATTTCTCACAATGAAACATATCTTTCTCTTTTTTCTGATCGATGTCACACATTTTTAATACCTTGATCCTCCTCTCTACTTTTATTTCTCTTCCTCACTTCTGTCTCCCCCTCCCATCCTCTCTGTCCTGTCAGGAGGAGCCATTGAGTGTGTAATCATTTGGTTACGGTGTGTCAATCTGCGTCTGAACTCACCATCTGTCCTCTGGGCTTCCGTCTGGAACTGCAGACGCGCACACAGGCCTGCATTAATACAGTGCACATACACTGACTCACAGAGGAGCCAGACTCATTCACACCACAATATGATGACAGCTGTATCAGCCGCCTATTGACATGAGCTGTCAAAAGGGTAGTGACTAACATAACTCAGAATGACATATCCCACAAACCCAGGGGTGGCTACAGTACTCAAACATGGTTATAGGTCAAAACTGTTCGCCACTATGGTCTAATCTCACCATGCTTTCATTCCGGCCGACTCCTCGAGTAGAGTAAGGATTACCCTATAACAATCCCGTAACAATTCTTGCTCTGCTGCTTATGAGGAACTCTGGTTGCATATTTGACATATAACTTTGTATATATATATATATATATATATATATATATATATATATATATATATATATATATATATACCAGTCAATATTCACATAGGTGGCATGTAAGCACTGATTTAGTTCAGTTTAGGCGTGAGTGTCAAAAAATTACAACAGGTTTGTAAAGAAGTTATGAATTAAAAATTAAAAACAACAAAAATGAGAATTAGATGTTTGTGGCATGTCATTCTCACACAACATGGATGTATATGGCGTTTCATGGCTGCCATTAATTGAACGAGCGCAAAGATAACTGAGAGGTTGAATTCAGGAACTTAGCTAACTGAGCAACCCTGCATTTTACAACTGTACGGTTGCAATCCTAACTCAGTGACTACATTCAGGGACTGAGTGGGCGTAAAGTTCTGACCCCGCACTCCTGTGCGATCGCTCGGTTTGTGAGCAGTGTTCAGGGGGTGTGATTGTCACTTGGGGGCGATAACCTTTCTGGTTGATCTGATTGGCAGAAATTTGCAGGTCAACAAAGTGCGGCGGGTTTTTCTCATATGAAAATCACTTTATTAGGAAATTAGACATGTACAATTTAGTTAGCCTGAGACAGAGCTACTACGCAACTCAAAGTACAGGAAGCGTGTATTAGCATGTGTTTAACAAATGCTGACAATGGAACAGCATCTCACCCATGTAGTATGAAATGAATTTTCGTTTTACTGCTTAACTTTCCATTGTATCTCTAGTTAATTTAAGACACTTTGAGCTTTTAAATCCTCTAAAGTATTTCTGAGATGAAGTTTTCTCAACTCTGGACGCATTCTAACTGCTTTTTCTTTTAATCCTTTTAAAATCCTGTAATCACTGAGCAACTGATATTGCGAGATGGTTTTTCACATGAGAAAAACTTACAGCACAAAAAAACGTTCTCACCTTGTTCTTGGCCGTTTGTTAACATTTTATTCCACGTTACATCTGCCGTTTTTTTTTCTATTAAAGCCTCTTCAAAATGAAAGTCCCGTCCCGCTGCCTCGCCGGATATGACCAGCAAATTTCGGCCAGTCAGATCAACCAGAAAGGTGACAAACACACCCCCTGAACACTACTCACAAACTGAGCGAGGGCACAGAAGCACGCAGTCAGAGCTTTACGCTCACTCAGTCCCTAAAATACAGTCACTCAGTTAGGATTACAGCCGTGCAGTTGTAAAATGCGGGGGCACTCGGTTAGCATTGAGCTTGCGCAGTTGTAAGGTTCTCTTACTCAGTTCATGAATACAGTTGCTCAGTTATCCTTGCGCCTGTTTAATTAATGGCAGCCATGAAATAGATAGATTCATTTCCAAAGCTCAACTTGACTTGACCTAACTTGAAATTTTACCTAAAGTTTATGCAAAATTCATCAAATAGAAATACTGTGATTTTAAGTAAACATTTTACAAACATACAGAGACAGGCAAAAACACACAGTTTCAACTGAGACTCTGATATACATTTGCTGCCTTTGAGAGAAACCAGAAATACTCATGGAAAACTCACAACTGAACTGAATGACCTGGATAAACCTCTACAGAAAATAGTTCCTGTTGGGATTGGAACCAGCACAGTTTTTGCTGTGGTGACAGTGCCAAGCACCACACCACTGTGCACCCCTTCCCCCAAGCAGGTGAAAAAGAAATAAAAAATATAATAGCCCTCTGAAAAGGTTGTGAAAGGTAACAGCATATACAGGGGCGTTTAAAGAAGCACTTAAACTCAGATTGAATTCTACTTGTGAAAAGCAAAGACCCCCACAGCAAGAAGAAAAAAAGATTCTGCTATTATCTGTACAAAACTTTTTGTAGTTTTTAAAACCTCTATTATCTCTGTCCGTTCTCTGAGCCTCGTGAACAAAACATTTGGTTGTTTCTCCGTCTCAAATTCTCAATGAATTTCACAACTTTTCCTCATATTACATTTATAAACAATCTGATTTTGTTCGAACTGAGAGCTACGCACAAACTCACAGGATGTTTAGGAGTCTTCATTGCAACCTTTAACAATTAATTTGTACTTTCATTAATTTTGATGTTATCTTTGAAACTTTTCAACATATGCAATTACATTCTGACACACTCACCAGCAAAAACCATGAAGAAACAATCTTTCTGCATCTGTTCATGCTGCTTAAGATTAGAGGAGACAGGAGCTGAGCTTCAGTGAACAATTATCAGGGATTGTCACTATTACAGCTGCTGTTAACCTTTGCTATACATCTGCCTCTCCCCGTCTGCACGAGTGTTTGATGACACATTATTCTCTGTGTTAGCCTGCACTTTTGTTTCAACTGAAGAGAAACACAAAAGAGAAGAAAAGGCAACAAAGAAAAATGCAAAAAAAATCGGTCTGCTCCACAGATATACAGACTGACAATATGCGCAGAACAAACCAATTATGCCTCATTACTGCTGCATGGGAGTGAGAATGCATCAGTGCATGAAATGGTCTATTAAGATAAGAATTAAAATAGTCTATCACAATCAGATCTGGAATAGAGTGGCATGATAAGAACAAAACAGTCAAAATGTGAACGCACTGCAAAGTTGCATCCTTTGATTCATTTGACATCAGTGGAAATGCCTGCCAGCAACATTTAAAACATTTTACATGCAGCTTTGATCATTTAACTTGAGGAAAAAGGCGTATCCTCTACTTTATAAAATGTGCTTCTGACTTCATCTGGAGAGGTTTAAGCAGGGACAACTTTATTTCTGAATATATATAATGCCACATTTATAAAACTCGGGGTATTCTTTTTTTTAAAAAACATGTGATGTCAATTAATTTTTTTGGTCATCCAGGCACCAAAATAACATACATGCATGACCAATAACAACTTTATTTTTTATTATCCCAAAACATGGACCAATGTACTAGAACACTTATTTGCGTGAGTTTATTGTTAATACATTCAAATTTCCATTTCTTTACTCTGTTTTCTTAAATATTCTTTCCTCGTTCCATTAAACAGTGAAAGCTACGGACACACATGTGATGTGCATTGAAGCAGCTGAGGTTTGAATCCAGAGTCATGTTTTTTTCCAGACCAAATTCCTCCAACCATGACTGCATAGATGGCCCTTAATGTCAAAATGAAAGGTTTTTCCTTCACTGTTTCTTTAAAGTTTTCTCTTTGTGCTTAAGTGCAGAAGTCAGTCTTTTGCAGCACCTAAAAATAAACACCATGTCACAAAGTTACTAAGCAACCACCAAACCAGCACTTAATTCATGTGACCACCAAATGGAAGAGCATGACTTTACAGACCTAGAACGTCATGAACAGCTCCTCATTAGGGGGCGGTATTGTGAAAAAAAAACAACAACACGCAGACCAAGAAGACAGGACATGAAGAAGAAAACCAGCTTTTTCTGCTACTTGTTGGACTTTTGATAAATACCTTTGCCTTTTCTCCTACTATGTTAATAATTAAGTTTTTCCAACCTTCTTTGAGCAGAAAAAAAGGTGTTACTATTGCCCACAAAAAGACTTAAATTTGAAAACCTGCAACTGCTCCAAAGGACACAAGATGAACTTTATAGATCAGGGGTGTCCAAACCTTTTGCAAAGTGGGCCAGATTTGATGACGTGAAACTGTGTGAGGGCCAAATATTCAGCCTGTATTCTTGAACTATTTGAGCAAGTTTAAATACAAATGAAAAATGGATTGGACATTTCATATTGCAGTGGTAGTTTAATTTCTTCACATAGAACACAAACACATCTACATATATTTTAACCAAAATGACCGGGAAATCCAAAATTCAGAAAAAGTCCGTCTGAAAAATAAAAATGGACTATTATGAATTCTGGGTTTATATGACATGTTTAAATTAATTCACTATTCGATGCTCACTGTGAACTTCTAAATTTAAACAGTTTGAAGATGAAAACCTAACGCAGTTAGTTAGTTAGTTCAGTAAACAGTACTACGATTTCTTCACCACAGAAGACTGAACATGTAACTTCCCTGCACTAATGTGAGATCTCGATTGCAGCAAGAAAGGCCATGTCTGACTGAAAGATTGTGATTTTGACGTGCAAGATTTCACGGTAGTGAGAGTTCCTTAGTCTTTTCCTCACGCTGTTCCTTTTAAAGTTCATTAACCCTTGTGCTATCCTATGAAAGACCCCCTTACATTGACGTGCTATCCCTACCATGACAAAGGTAATAAAGGTGATAAAGGTGGAAAGGATTTCATTTAATCCATGGACACCAGTGAAGATCACAAATCACTGAAGAAAAAAGGTTCAGCACACTGTCTAGTGGGTCTAGATGACCCCACTCCCAATGTTAAAGTGCCTAGGACAGCACAAGAGTTAAGGCCCGTACACACCGGGACGAATATTCGCCAGGCGTTATTCGCCAGCGTTTTTCGCCACGTCTTTTGTGTTCACACCCAGGCGATTTTCGCTGGCGATGAGCCGACTGAACATGCAATTTCATTCCCTGACATTAGATGGGGCTTTGTAAACAGAAATAAACACTCCTGTACACAAGGTGGTTTTCACTCAGAAGAAGAGAGCCAGTATTTACGCGCTTGTCAGAATCATACAAAGAAAACGTGAATATTTCAAGCACCAGTAGCTCCAGCTCCAGTTCCAATGATGAAGAAATTATTGTTCTGTTGAATGATGAAAGACACCGGAAAATACGCCGATTTTGGGTACATCCCATAGTTACGAGGAGAGAAGAACATGGTGAGTTTTATCGACTGGTACAAGAGCTGAAAATGTATCATGAGCGTTTTCGGGGATATTTTAGAATGTCCGTCATTATTTCTTTGCGGCAGTGTAGCCGCTACTTGGCGTCTATCTTCTTTGCTGGTATGTGTGCTCAGAAAGGCAGTGTTGTGTTTGAGCGCCCACAAGTTGTGTCTTACTGTAACTTCAGAAGCTCCAGACACGTGAGCAAAAGCGCCAATCTCATTGGTCGAATAGATTTCGACGCGAGGCGTCAAAAAAAAAAAACGAACCCGAGGCGGTTTTTTTTTTTGACGCTTTGACGCGTGGCGTTTTTTCGCGTTGGTGTGCACACTCTCATTGGTGCCCTTTGTTTAGTCACGAGGCGAATTTTCGCCGGCGAAATTCGTCCCGGTGTGTACGGGCCTTTAGAGAGAATGTCTTCTCACTCAACTATGTTGAACCAAACAAGCTCAGCATTTTCACAGCAAATGTTCACATCGGTTGAAAGCTGCCTTTATCCAGCTGGAGGTAAAAGTTGACCAGAGCGACCTGCCGGTGTTGACTGTGACACTCAACGTCACACTGCAGCTCAATGAGCTCCATCTGCAAAAAATGAGTGGTGTCGGACGTGAAAAAAACTCAAACTCTGCTCCTTTTGCCTCCAACTATCTCGTAATGTTGGATAAAATGTCTTCAGTTCTCCGGATCGCAATGTTCCGAGCCAGGCAAACATTAGCAAACTCCTGCCTCTTCTTAGGACAAGTGTTGTTCAGTATTTTCATCATGCATCTTTAATAAATTGCCCATTGGGAAAAGGTTTGCAGTGCTTTGCAATCAGTGTTCTAGCTCGGATCTCGCTTTTGTGGCGTTTTCATTTGACTCACGGGTTCTTCTTCTCCTGTGCCATAAAACACACTACAGTAACTTCCATTTTTCGCAACGTTCATTCCCAGTTAATTTGTCAAAGTTATAGCATGTCTCATCTAATGCCTCTTGATATTAAACTCCATAAAAAAGGCTTTGGTCTCTTGACATATTTTGCAGACAGAATTGTTTCATGTTTCCATAAAAACATATGCCAATGTTCACTTGTCCTGGAAGCAGTGGCCCTCGTTTTCAGCCAATCACAGTCAAGCATTCATACACACGGTTCTTAGAAAGTGCTGGGGCTGCAGACTTTAGATTTTGTGACATGGGCCAAACATGGCAAATTTTCAACAGTCCGAACTTTGGACTTGCCTGTTATAGATATTTCTGTAACTATGTGATTTGTGTTTAGTTTGAATAGAAATAAATTTAAATTTTCTTCTTTGCACCATAGTTTGTACAAAAGACAAAAACAGCATTTTGATGTTCTTTTTTTATGTCAATTTTGTTATCACCTGCTTAAAAAAAACAGTCAGTCAGTCAGTCAGACTTTAATAACTGCATTCACAGTCATCCTAATTCTTCTTTGTAATATGCAACACATTAGACACGTTAGCATATTCACAATAGCTGTAACTCACATCCCTGTTTGCAACACGTAAAAAAAACCAGACTGGTACCACTAAAACAAATGTCACTGTGACTAGGCTAACTCCCAAATTTGTAGTAACAAGGAAAAAAAAAGAGAAATAACAGAATCTGACACTGGTACACATTATCCGTATTAGTGTATTCACAATAACACCCAGCAAACATTTTGTCACAGCGCCTGTACCCTTCTCAAAATCACTTCAACAGCAGTAAGCACAGCCAGAATTAATTCATATAGAAGATGCTCCAGATTACAAGGTGCACTGCTGTTTTTTGAAAAAAGTCAAGGTTTTTAATTGTGCATTATAGTGCAAAAAATACAGTATGAGAAAGACTAAAGAAGACAAAATGTTAGACAGTTTGCATATAAAACATATTTTATTTAAAAACTGCGAGAGGGATGTCAGATGGGTGTCTTCGTGTACAACTGTGCGTGATAGATTGCTTCTCTAGCTCTGACAGATGCTGTGGAATCACTCAGCCACGCTAGCCTTGGCTGGTTACCGGGGGCAACCTTGTAAATCTGACATTATGGGCTGTTGACAAGAGAAACGGTTGTTATCATAACCCACAGTGAGTTATGGGAAACACACACATCCTTCAATATTTTTGCTCCAGCGTAAAGATAGAGTTTCACACAAACACAGAACGTAGATCAAAAGTGAGAAAACGCACAAAGCTTTGGGAGATCATTGAAATTTACAGCTCAGAAATGTGTGATATGGGAAGGAGTGTTTGGGGTTGGTCAGGAGCAATTTCTATATGTTTGTGTCTTAGCAGGAGAGATGTGATGGAGAGAAGAAATGGGTGTGGGAAACTTGGATATGAGCAGGTCACAGGAAACAGGATATCTTACCTGGCCCTCACTGATCATCACCATGAAATCATCTGATCTCCTGCACTGACACGCACAACCACAGCACCAAACTTAGATGTTAGTATACTTTCAGTCTATTTTTAAATTCTTTAACCGACATTTAGTTCCTTCTGCTGTTATTTTTTCCCTATTTTTCTGCATCTTCGCTCCATTTTCTCTATGGGTGTTCCAGTAGTAATGGGCTGTGCTGTGGGAGCAGCAGGAATGGCCATTACCATCCATGGGTCACTGGAAGAGACGTGCACACAGTGGACACACATGAGAGAGGCAGAGGAAAGAAGCGTGCAAGAGGTCAAAAAAAGTTCCTGGATCAATGGGGGCAGCAAGAGCCAGAGCAAAAAAAGTACGAGCAGGACACATTCAATATTTACAGCAAAAGATAAACAAGTAACACACTCAACCACTTAAAGCTGTGTCTCTAAGTGAAACTAAAATTTTAAAAATGTGAATTTTGTTGTAGAGGCTTCTCCAACTTTTGAAATATTGTCAGATAAGGCTGGAGTTTAAAAACGATTTAATATTTGTCTGTTAATCTTGCATGTATATCCTACTTAAAATCTAGTTAAACTTTTTAAAAATAGTGTACATGTAATTTAGCTTGTGTTTAATGCAAAAGCCTTTACTTTGAAGGTGATCCATCAGGTGTGCTTTATCTTGATAGTACGTAGGGTAAATAAAAAACGAATTAGTTCCCACAAAGTACTGATTTGTTCCCTCAAAATAATTTTGACTTTTACACAACCTGCATTTTCAACTGAAAATAAACATAAATGCTTCCAGTTACATATTTACTGTAAATAAGATAAGTGGTTTAAAGCAGTAATATAAATTCATTCATTAATTTCTCTTCTAAACTTGTTTTGTTCCTTTCGGGGTCACGGGGCAGCCGGAGCCTATCCTGGCCACTCGTGGGCGAAGACAGGGGACATCCTGGACAGGTCGCCAGTCTGTCGCACGGCAGCAAATCACACACTCACATTCACACCTATAGGGACAATTTAGAGTAACCAATAAACCTATGGGGAATGTTTTTAGACGATGGGAGGAAGCCGGAGTCCCACGCATGCACAGGGAGAACATGTAAACTCCACACAGAAAGGTCCCCCAGCCGCTGCATCATTGATGTTTCCATTGACTGTAGCGAGGTGATTGCTACGGCATGCGGCTGGCTAGCCGGCAGACAGAGCCGCTACAGGTGGGCAGGCAGCCAGCTCGGAATATTCCTCTTAAATATTATGATGTTTTTCTTATTTTCATTAAGACAATGATAAAAAGATCCACCAGTTTGATTTTTATTGTTATTTTTCCCTTCTCGAACTAATGTGGGTCACAGGGACACAGCAGTAGCTTTACATCTGGTGTGAAGCTCCATGAACCCTGACATGGAGACGTGATTACCAATGCCTCTGTAGAGCTTTTTAACATAAATAAATCCTATCTCTAAACTTCCTCCGTGTCTTCCATGCATTGTAATGAGATAAAGACAGCTAACAGCTTAGCTAATGCTAAGAACACAGCAAATGTTCTTAGCATTAGATGAACTACTTGATCTATTCTGAGCAAGAAAATGTTACAGTCAATATGTTTTGCAGTGGTGGTGCAGTGGTTAGCGCTCTTGCCTATAACAGCAAGAAGTCCCCTGGTTCTAGTACCGGCTGGGGGACTTAAAACAGAAAATCAGTGGTGGATCATTCTGTGTGGAGTTTGTATGTTCTCCCCGTGCATGTGTGTGTTTTCTCCGGGACTCCGGCTTCCCCCCACCGCTCAAAAACATGCTTCATGGGTTAATTGGTTACTCTAAATTGTCCCTATAGGTGTGAATGTTGAGTATACATGGTTGTGTGATTGTGGCCCCATGACAGACTGGAGACCTGTCCAAGGTGTCCCCGGCCTACGCCCACAAGAGGCCAGGATAGGCTCCAGCAGCCCCGTGACCCGGAAAGGGAAAAAACGGATTAGAAGACGAATTAATGAATGTTTTGCAAAGTAGTTAATGCAGATCTTTTAAAGACAAATGTGTCATTTTTTTTTAATTTGACGTAATAGCAAATCAGAGAACCAGTAAAGACATTTGTGTGGTGATTTTCTTTTTCGCAGAAAGAAGTGTTGTTATGAAGAGAGTGTGCGGTCGCCGCCATTGTGGGGCTTGTGTGAGCTGCAAGCAGTGTGGAAGGTTGTACCGCCACTGACCTTTCTGTTGTAACACCCCCCAGTATAAAGGGAAGTGCCACACAAAGAGCTCTATTAACTGAGAAAGCAGATATAATGGGGAAACAAGATGGGCCTATAATAGGGACAGGCAGGACTGTCAGCATGCATAATGTGAGAGTCGTGTTAAAACAACACTGAGCACTGTGTCCGCCCCCTTCTAGCACACACGCACAAACACATCTACACACACACACGCACACACAAAGACTTAGTAACAAGCCTATATTATAAACTCAAGTTATTAGTTCACTCGCTAGTCTTCATCTATAAAATATTCTCCAAGCAGCGCACACATTTCTCCTGTGAGGATGGGAATCATTGTTGTGTGTAATTATGAAGACAATGTTTGGAGGGATTATCAAAGAAGTACGGCTGAAGATAAGAAAGCGGCAGATGAAGAGGGTGCATGGACAAGAAGAAAGGGAAGTAGAGAGGAAAAGCGAGCACAAATGAGATGGGGAGAACACAGAGATGAAAATGAAGACAGGGGGGAAAGATTCCCTCTTTTCTGCGTGTTGAGTTATCCTTCCTGGTCCCTTCTGTTGCCTCCTCCATCCCTCCTCCCCTTGTTCCTTCTTTTCGCTGTATTAGCATGATAAAGACACGCTGAAATAGGGCAGCCGGCAGGTCTTTGGACATGGAAACAATGCTATCGCCAGAACAGGCGTCCGTACAGCAGGGGAACAGCTACCAAGGGACTATATACACCAGCACACACACACACTCCTGCAAGCATCCATGAACACACACACATTACCACAGTGATACCAACCCTCACCAGCAGACAAACATGTAAACACACAAAACTGTGGATTATAGCACCCAGGAGGATTTGAACAACACAAGGTAATATAACAACCAAAAGACAGCAGAGTATAGACTGTGATGTAAACACAGCAAACCTATATGTCAAACCATTTTACTAGTACTTTTGGGATTAAAAATAATCTTTGTTTGAAGCTTCAACATCTACAGTCTCTGTTCTTGAAACCTTATAAAACAGAATTGGCAAATTGCCCCCTTTCAGAGAAGAACAACTCCATCCACAGACTTGTTTCTTAACCTTGTGTTGTATTGGTGGGCCAACAAAAAAAAAAAAAAAGTATTTGAATTAACAATTAATATTGCAAAGCAGTGTGACTGTAAAAGATAAAAGTATGTCTTTGATAAGAGAAAGGAATTTTTAAAAACTCTAGAAACTGTACATATAAAAAAATAAAAGCCTTTTCTTCAGAAGTCCATCATTGTCGTAGTTGACATTATCTGTCTGTTAAAAAAATGTTTACCTGAACATCAAGTTAACTATAAAGCTAGGGGAAAAAATACTTGTTTAATAGTCAAGTTTTACTATGGGAGTATAAGAATATTTGTTCTGCACCTGGGTTAAAGTGAAAAAATATATATATTTTTGGTTTTATGTTAAATGGGAAAATACTGAAATTCTAAAATCAGGACAGGACAGTTTGGGACGGTGGCCCTGAAGTGTGAATCATATCAAGCAAACCACTCAACACAAAAACATATTAAAGATCACAACAACAACAAACAAAGCAAAACACATAATAACTATATTAAAAAAAGCATTACAATCAAAAACATTGCCTTCAAAAGCAAAGCAAAAAAAGTTACAGAAACCAAACTGTCAAATAAAACAAAAAAACAAAAGTAATTTTCAGAACTCAAAATGAAATGTTAAATAATGAAACAAAATAAGAAACTGGGAGAGGTTGGTTCTATGGGACATCATTGATTGATGATGTTTTGAAGAAGTTGGTTAACAAATGTCATCCAATCAGCGATGTCCATAATACCTGCATTTTCCGGTTTCTGATTTTGTTTAATTTTCTAACATTTTATTTAGATTTCTGGAAACTACTTTTGCTTTCTGAGACATTTTATTTTAATTTTGTTTCTTTATTTGATAACTGTATTAGATTTTAGTTTCTATAATTTAGTTTTGATTTCTAAAATGGGATTTTTTTCAAATTAGTTTTGATATGTTTTTGCATTGAGTGATTTGTTGATGTGATTTGCACTTCAGGGCCACCGTAGTTTGGTGAAAGAAAGACCTAGACAATTCCAGTCCTGTCAACCATATGAAATGTTATCCTGCAAACATTCTGTCCTCTAAATTAACACCAATAAAATGTGGGAATTTACAAAGTGATTTCTTGTGATTCTGAAATGAACAAACAATTTTCCATTTCAACAAGGAGGACTTATTTTGAATGTTCAGTGTTTTTGTATCCAAAATATTACACAAAGTGTCTGAGTTTGACGAATACAAAATCTTTCAAAATTGGGCAGGTAACACTTCAAATAGTGGATTTTTGTTCATCTCGTTCAGACTGTAGAATCTTGGTCATTCATAACACTTCCTTCCAGATCTTGAAGGTCTGGATGGCAACATTTGTTAATATTCCACTGATACAGGAAATTGATAGATGAATGCTTAAAAAAAGGGAATTGACGAGACAATGGTTTGCTGCAGCCTTTGACAGAGTATTCATGAGCTACATAATCCATGTCTAAAAAAATGAAGCTGCATTAATTACTCTAACAAAATTACAAATCAAATGTAATAGCTTTTTTGTAAATTTTTAAACTTGTATAAAAACAAACCAGCAAAAACAAGTGTAATGACCTCACATTAAATCACATCCATCAGCTACTTTAGTACATTGCCACAGCAGGAACATTTTTTACTGTAGGTTAAACCCTAAAAACAATCTTTAGTTTATTTAAACGTGACTTCTCTCCCTTGCTTTCTGGTGGTTTCTGTAATCACTGATGTGCACACACGGTCCCCCACACAGAAAGATTCAAACCCTCTCTTGTGCATTTTCACAGACCTGGAACATTCTGCAGGTCAGACTGGGAGCCACAGGCGCTGTGGGACACCAGGCCACCCCGCTGCTGGAGCGCAATTCACTGTTAGCCTCCTTCGTTATTCTGTAAAAACAATAACAAAAAAAAAACTTGCATGGGTCAAAGCAAGTATACACACACTCAATGTATGCTGCAATGTACCGTATGTAAACATACTGTACACACCAGCACGGATCACATAGAGGTCACGAGTCTGTGACAGTCCAACCATAACCCAAATGCACACATGCACAAACACAGACACACACATCTATATGTGGCACATGGTTTCCATAAAAAAACTGTACAAAGACTATAAAACTTTGAACACACAAAGGTTTCATTTAGTCAGACTTACCTGTGACTTTTGGTTATAAAAATAATAAAATGTTTCAAATTGTTAAGACTACAGAGTAACTTCATCTCTCAGTTTCAAAATAATAAAAAAAAAATAACTATGGGTCCTACAGTTCAACATTAGTTGTTATTACCCAAAGCCTCCTTTGTTATTCTGTAAAAACAAAAACACAATCTAGTCTATGTAATCATACACTTGTTTTAAACCTTGTGTGAATAAATGTTTTCACTACAAAAAAAAACCCTTGTATGACGACAGTTTAAATGTGTTAATGCACACATATTAAAGCAGTGTTTTTCAATCACTGTGCTTTGGCACACTGTCAGGTGCTATGAAAGATGACCAGGTGCGACGCAGAAAATTACTGAATTTCATTGATCTAAAACATTTGTCATTATCAGAATATCAGCTATATGTTCATCAAAATAGGCTCATGTTTCACGCTGAGTAGCTTGCCGACAGTTTTGTGGAGCTCTTCAAAATAAATGCACCGGATCTTTGACTGTAGCTCCGCCCACATGCAGCGGGAGCATCAGGTTTCTAAATACACCTTTGGACCAGCAGCGACTTTGACGCAAGTTAAAACAAAAGCGGAGGACATGAATATGATGCGCCAATTGAGTTTAGTGTGAACAGACAATTGATGTAAATGAAGCGCACAAGGGGGTTGGAGGGGCATCTGCGGTGTCACACGCAGAACCGAGGCTAGAGATCCATATGCATCATCCTTGCACCCTTTGTGGCTTCCCACAGGATCCGGTATCAGACCTTGTAAAAAGTGAATAAAGTAATGAAGCAATGAAGCTGCTGTTAACTGTCATGAAGCACAACAGAGGCAAACATCTGTTCTAATAATTTGCAAAGCTTCTTGATGAAATCAGGAAAACAGTTTGGTTTTCCTTCAAGGTTTGTGTTGGAGAACTAAGGAATTAATGTCAGAGATTCCAGTTTGGTCCCAGTCTTCATAAAAGAAACAGCTGATTTCTAATATTGTCTGTTTGAAGGACAAATTCAGGTTCAGACTTCAAGCACTTTGGAAAAAGTGAAGTAAAGTTAGGTTTAAATGTAAGTAATAACAAAATCAAAGAAACAGAATAAAGGTGAAGTTTGCAAATTTTGAATTTGCACGACATCTTGTGTTTTTGTGTGTATGTTTTTTGTGAATTTTCAGTTTCCTGTATACTTTTTTTTGGCATTCAGAGCAGACAGCAAAGTGAGTTTATCATTGTGCAGGGAAACCCATTTCTTACTGTGCATATGACAATAAACCCTTTGAATCTTGAATCTTGAAGTGGCCAACAGACACATTTAAACTAAAATAAAACAATTTCATCACTCAAAAATAAATAAAACATTTCTGTCAAAGCTAGATTTTTGACTGAGACAAAAGCAAAATCATAAAACTTTAGGGTGTTTGCCATTTTGTGTAGTTATAATTTAACTTATAAACATAAATATAACGTTGGTCTTTTTTCCCCTAAAATGTAATAAGCAATCTGTGATTATATAATTATTCAAAATTGCTCTTAAAAAATGTTGAAAAAGAAATGACAGTTTCCTAACCCTAAACTGGCGCTAACCTCTGCGCCACCGTGCAGCCCTGAACTTTATGATATTTTTCATCTTTGCATCAAGATATTATCTTTCTTGTATTTTTTGTTTTTCTTGTTTTCTTCTTTAGACAAATGAGGAACAGCAAGTAATTTAGATTGGGTTACAGAAAGACTGAAGTACCACTGAAAATGCTGTCACTGAGCTCTTGCAGCAGAAGGTAATGATTGCGGTTAAAAAAAAGGCTGAATGATCTCATTAATCCAAACATGGAGACGTTCTTACCAATGCTTTTATAGAACTCTTCAAGATAAAAAAACGGATCTCTCAACATCATTCTTGTCTTGTAAATGAGATATAGTCAATACTTCCTTGTAGCAATGACACTAAAAACTTGACTGTATTTTCCCCCAAGTGCCATGAGAGCGTTTTCTATTGGGCAAGCATTGAGCATCAAATTAGACACATTTTAAAAGAGACAGCAAACACAAATTTGTCACGTGAATCGTGTTCGGCGTGAATGCAGCAGTTTGCTAAGCTTGGCAAAAGCATTTCACTGTCCTCCTAAAAGAGAGACTTATACTCTGAAGCAACTAGTCTACTTTATTTTGCTTTTTTTGGCTACTGCAACTTGTACTGCTACGGAAACCCTGTAATTTTTAATACCAGCCAATACAACTCTAAATGAAACCCCTCTGTGATATTAAACCTTATAGCTGCTGATCACAAACACTACACTGCTTCTGGGCAAATTACCAATTTAGAAATGAAGAGAGAAAATCTAAATATATTTTAGGTCAAAGCTTTATTTGTTGCTTTTTATTTTAAACCCATGCCCTAAAAAAAAAAAAACCTCAAATCATTAAGCTTTGTAAAAAAGGACAAAGGTTTTGTTTGTTTTTTTTTACACTCCAGTATTTTTTCACAATGTTGAGGTCACGCTATTTGGAGGTGTGTGTTTAAAAGGAAAAGGGAAAAAAGCTATTAAAGCGTGGTAATTGAAGATCCCGAACACCTGTCATATATCATCTATCCTGCAGACCTGCTGTGCGCACACACACACACACACACCTACACACACCCACACACACACACGTGCACACACATCCTACTTTCAGATTATCCATGAAATGTGTTCCTGTGCTCACAAAGACCTTGTAAAGATGTCTCTTGCCTGTTCCACGATGTGATCAACATATACATAAACAAATACTCTCAATCACACACAAACCATTACAAAGTCCCAGGGTGGAGTATATGTCAGAGGGACATTATAACTGTCATCATTACATGTAAATAGGATTGCAATTGCACAAACATGTAGGCTGAGATAAATTCATTTGGTAAGAAGGTTTTTTCTTATCTGTATTTGACACAAGCAAGGCTGCAATGGAAAGACACTTAAAGAAGCCTACTTTTAGGCTTATATTGAATAGTGCATACACATTCAGCCTTCCCATAAGCAGCAACAAAATCAACAACTTAAAATCCCACTCCAATCACTTTTTTAGATCATTTTTAAAGTGTTTCCAGTGGTCTTTTAATTATGAATATGCTGTTTTTAACCAACTGTGTTATTTTCTAGGACATCTTTTCCACAGAGTGGCAGGAGTTTATTAGAAATTCCCCTCTGAGTTGTTGGAAGGACTGTTGGCCCAGAGTGAGCCTGCCCCACTTCCCGTCACTCATCCTTTTACCAAGCTCTCTTGTTTGTGCTGCTGTTTAATGAAATCAGAAATAAGCTGTTTCGTTCTCCTTTAAAGTTTGTTTTGGAGAACAAAGAAATTAAAGTCAGAGATTCCAGTTTGGTCCAAGTCATCTTAATAAAAAAAAGAACTGATTTCTAATAATGTCTTGATTTTAGCATAAATTCAATTTCAGACTTCAAGCACTTCAAAAATTTAAAGTTAAGTTGCAATATAAGTAATAACAAAATACAAGAAAGAGCATTAGGGGGACGTGGTCAACAGACACATTTAAAACTAAAAAGAAACAATTCAATCAACCAAAAATAAGTAATGCGTTTTTTTAAGTTTGATTTTTGACTAAGACAAAAGAAAAACTAATAAAACCTCAGCGTGTTCACAATTTGTGTAGTTGCAGTTACACTTATAAACAGGAGTTTAATGTTGGTCTCTTTTCTCTAAAATTTATCAAACATTCTGTGATTATATATTTGCTCTAAAATTGCTCTTGTACAAACAAACATAAAAAATATTCAAAAAGATATTAGAGTTTAGAAAGAATGCCATTTTATTTGGTTTGTGTAAGGTTACATAAAATTGCATTTAAGTAAACTGGAGGGGAAAAAAACTGCCTGGGCAAATTTTCCACTAATTTAGTAGAAAAATATTGTTGTAAACTATTGCAACTTTTAGGAAAAATAGCTGCAACTTCAAAAAGTTTGTGCCTTAATTGTTTCCAAACATGCACGCAAAATCGTGCTGAATCTGTAGATAATTACAGACAACAGTTTCTCTCTTTTTTTTTGTTTGGCTGCTGGTGTGTCGCAGGATTTTTGTCAAGGAAAAGGTGAGCCTTGGCTCAAAAAAGGTTGGAAAACACTGCCTTATGACCCAAACATAACAGTACTGGTGCAACAAAAATGGCGAGCAATATTGAAGCAACCCAGTTTTGAGCCATATGCCAACTTGGACAAGGAAACCAAGACGTACATGAATCTATTTGTCTACAAGTAGATTCCTCAGAACTGAGCTGAGCAGGGAGCTTGTGGCCGCCCAGCGTATCTTCTTCATCACAGATAAGTTCTTCTTACGACATTTTTTATCTGCTCCAGATTTACAATGACTTGAATGAAGAAATACTCAGAAATGCAATTTTTCAGTTTAACTTTCTTTATATATGATCTCCATCATCAGAAAAAATACTACAAGACTATGTTAAAAACACCAAAAACATGTTTTTAATCAGAGTGGGTGACTAGCCAAAGAAATCAGACTGACCAACTATCCTTACTGAGAGAGCTGAGTGAGAGAAAAACTAAAGGAAAAAACATCACAGTGTTCACTAATATAATTACACTACATCTTACACTATATCTAAGTCCTGCACAACTGTGTTTGCTGAAACTTTGAGGAAAGATCAGCACAGCATTTTTATGTTCTGTGGTAAAAAGAACATCGTTTTAAGTAAAGCAGTTTTAAACAAAGTTTAGTGAGCCGCACAGTAATGTCTGTGCATTACTCCCAGCACTCAACCTTGTTTTCTAATCGGCGCGACTGAGAAAATAGAATTAAAGTTGTCAAGACTGTTTTAAGCATTTAAAGCAGGATGGACTGCAGACATGCAGCACTCCAAACAAATAGGAAGAGGATAAGTGACAGCTATGCCGAAAAGGAAAATGGGACACAAAACCACCACAGCTGAAAAACAAACCATGAGTTGGTAAATCAAATCAAATCAACTTTATTTATATAGCACTTTTACAACAAGACATGTCACTCAAAGTGCTGTTCATGAAATACAATAAATTTTAAAATCAAGATGTCAAGACAAACAGTGCCGACAACACCCCCCCCCCCCCAAACACACACACACACACACACACACACACGCACAGACACACCTACACACAGCATGATGAAAATGTGATAAAATGATGGAATGTAGAGACCTGGCTTCCTCCTGAAGTGGGGAAACAATGTTTTAGGGAGATGTCCACATCAGCGACCCCCCACCCAAGTTCACGGAGCACACTACCACAGGACCCCCAGATCCGATCAAAAGAGTCAGACCCGGGAGATCCCATTGCAGCGACCCCGCTCACTGAGATGGGTCAGTCACTGATGTGGAGGATCCCTCAGAGGAAAACCCTGGAGTTACAAGTAAAATGTAAAAGGAATAAAATTAAAATAAAATATATTTAAAACATGAACAAGAAGCAAATAATTACATAAACCTTAATAGACATTATACCTTAATAGATATAAAATGGTAAGTGTGACTAAAATAATTAAAAATAAATAAAATAAATACAAATAAATAAATACATGTATATACATACACATAAAAAACTATTAAAAAGAGAAAATAAATAATTGAAATATCTAGTAAATTCCTAAAATTCAACTAAAAGCTAAATTAAAAAGGTAGGTCTTAAGCCTTCCTTTAAAAACATGAACAGTCTCTGCAGCCCTGACGCTCTCTGGGAGGCTGTTCCACAGGCGAGGTCCGTAGAAACTGAATGAGGCCTCGCCGTATGTTTTTGTTCTAACTTTTGGGATAACCAAAAGGCCGGTATCAGAGGACCTCAGGGTCCGCAAGGGCTCATACTTTAAAATCATGTCAGATAAATATGAAGGCCCGAGACCATAAAAACATTTATAAACCAATAAAAGAACTTTGAAATCAATCCTGAATTGCACAGGGAGCCAATGCAGCGATTTTAAAATGGGTGTGATGTGTTCCCGCCCCCTGGTCCTCGTCAGTACGCGTGCTGCTGAATTTTGCAGCAGTTGAAGGTGTGCTAACCTTGTTCTGGGAAGACCAGAGAGCAGGGCATTACAGTAATCTAGTCTGCTGGTAATAAAAGCATGCATTAGCACCTCTGTGCTGGCAAGAGAGAGAAATGGGCAAACTCTGGCTTTATTTTTTAGATGATAAAATCCTGTTTTCGTGATATTTTTAATTTGTGGGACACTGAGAAGTTTTGTAATTCTTTAGTTTAGATAAAACTATCTCTCTCTTGTCTTCAGAACCGATCACTAAAACCTCTGTTTTGTCCTGGTTTAGCTGTAGGAAGTTCTCTGCCATCCATGACTTAATGTCTAAAATGCATTTTAAGAGTGTGTTGACCGACTCTTCGTCATCAGGAGACACAGCGATGTAGAGTTGAGTGTCATCAGCGTAGCTATGAAAACAAACGCCATGCCTCCTGATGACGTCCCCCAGTGGCAGCATATATAGATTAAAAAGTAGTGGACCTAAAATTGAACCTTGGGGGACCCCACAGTTGATGTCAAAGGCCTTTGAGGAGCAAGTATCCATACTTACATAAAATCTTCGATCTGTGAGATAGGAATAACACCACTTAAGTACGGTACCAGAGATGCCCAAACCTCTCAGCCTGTTGAGTAAAATACTGTGATCTACTGTGTCAAATGCAGCACTGAGATCCAGTAGTACCAGAACTGAGAGTTTCTGACAGTCCAGATTACATCTAATATCATTTACTATTTTAACAAGGGCCGTCTCTGTGCTGTGGTTTGTCCTAAAACCAGATTGATATTTTTCAAAGATGTTATTTCTATTTAAAAACTCATTAAATTGGATTAAAACTGTTTTTTCAATCATTTTACTTAAAAATGGCAAGTTGGATACTGGACGATAGTTGTTATAGTTGCTTGGATCTAAATTACTCTTCTTCAGAAGAGGCCACACCACTGCCGTTTTAAAGGCAGCAGGGAAGACACCTGTCTGAAGAGAGTAATTTACTATATTTAAAAGCTCAAACTCAAAGAAGTCATAAAATGTTTTCAACAACGATGTGGGGATTGGGTCTAAAAGGCAGGGAGAAACTGGGAGAAAACCTAACTAAGTCCCACAGCATCAACCAGGACAAAACTTTCCAGTGTTTCCTCCGATGAATACAATGCTATAGAGTCATTAAAATAAACACATTTTTGAGGTAAAAGGCTAGATCTAATAGCATTGATCTTACTCCTGAAGTGGTCTGCAAAACTCTCACATACAGCATCTGAGGCTGCTATGGAGGACCTTTGAGAGTCTCTTTTAGTTAAACTGTCTATTGTTTTAAAGAGAACTTTAGGGTCATTTTTGTTTTGTAAAATTAAGTTTGAGAAGTGGAGGGTTCTAGCTTTTTTTATTGCATGACTGTACATCATTTGCTGTTCTTTAAATATTTCGCGATGTACAGTTAATTTTGTTTTTCTCCAAAAAACTGACAGTAAAAAACTGACGGTAAAAAACTGACATTAACAGCAACTGATTAGTAATTTAAGGAATTGTTTTTTCTTTTTTGGAGGTGTATCTTGTTTGTTAACTTCTACTGCATAAACATCAAATAAAATTAAATTCATTTGTTGTCTGAGAAAATTCAAAAGCCACAAGTTTACATAAGAGTTAAAAAATATCATAGTTATAGATTGGATTTTAAGTGTAACTGGACAAATTAAAACTGGAATTTATACTTTTGTCAATAGACTTTTTTGAGTGCTAATATGAATACTTCTTTAGCTTTCTATAGTAATTTACATTCAAATGCAGCAGTTTTTGGCATGTACTCTTTTTTTAGTTAGACACTTGTGAGGAGAAAGAAGGAAGCAAAACCTTTGCATAATCATGCATTTGTTATTACACATGGGCGTTAGGTTAATCTTTAGAGGCATAAGGTACTTTATATATTTATATTTTAAATAATATCTCTGACAAACAGTAAAAGTGCCATCAGTAAACTTTTTACCAATTTCATAATAGATTAAAATGTGACAGGGTCAAACACAATATTTTAATAGTACATGCTTCATTTGGAAATGTAGATTTTTGACTGATATGCATGCAACAAAAAGCAATCCTTCACTTTTTAAACTTCTCATTCAGCTTGGTTTCAGGTTTCTCATTCATAAACAAACATATATCTCCTGGAAAGGGAATTGCTGACAACAATTTATTTCACCTTTGAACTTTGGGTTTCTGGTTATGATATATAATGTGTGGCTGTGCAGAAGATGCATGTGGAGCACAGACACAAACTGGCATAAATCTAGGGAAAATTCAGTTTTTAAAATAAGTAAATTTTGGCGTGCATGGCATTAACAGAGAGGAAGTGTCTGGAGACAGAAACAGGAATCCAGCGGGTGGTGGCTGTGATGGATTTGCTGCCTAATCCCTGTGAGGAAACAAGCAGTTTTTACCTGGGGACCGATAGATTACTTCTTCCTGGTTGCTGTGAGTTGAAAACATGTGAAGCTGGATTTCCTCATGAAAGGTTTTAAGTGATGACATGATGCAATGTTACAGATGGATCGACAAACATGACAATTTACAGCAATGAGATTTTCAAATTCCTACATATGAGATTATTTTATACTAAGAGGGACATTTTTTGTCTTTTTTTTTTGTGCCAAAATTACAAGGAAAAGAAAATTCTTAAAGAGAAATTTTTTAGCTTGTGAGCACAGTGGACTTGAGGTTCAAATCCCATCAAGAAATCACTCAATGCGAAAAAAGATTACAGATCAAAATGACGATTAAAAAAGTAAAACAATTAACAAAAAACAACATTACATTTTAGAAAAGAAAACTAAATTCTAGAAACCCAAATGTTATTCCAAAAGAAATAAACACATTTCCAAAAACATGAAACAAAATTAAAGAGAGAAATTTCAGAAAACCAAAGTAATTTCTAGAAATCAAAATGAAATTTTAAAAAATGAAGCAAAACAACAACCCAAAAAAAGTTAAATGTTGTAGGACGTCAATGGACATTACTGATTGACTGATTGGATGATAACATTTGTTTACCATTTTTACCTGAACTCTTTTGGCACGGCAATATCTTTCAACAGACGATATTTCTTTAGGTTTCTGACCACAGCCATGACTGGGCTGTGGTCTAAACGCGTTCTGCTTTCCTTCTTCTTTAAAACTTTATCGTCCAATCAATGATGTCTCATAATGTCTCATAATACCTACCTACCAAACTTAGTTTCATTTTTTTATTTTGCATTTTGATTCCATTTGTTTTCAGAACGTTTTTTTAATTTAACTATGGTTTCTGAAGTTTTATTTTATTTCTAAAATGTAATACTATTTTTTAGTATTTGTTTTGCTTTTTAGTTCCTGTTGGTATTTTAAATATTTTTTAGCCTTGAATGATTTATTGATTTGTTGCACTTCAAGGCCGCCATAGGTGAGCCATTTGTTCAGCCCAGGCTAAGATATTTAAGACACTTGTTACATGACTTCTGTTTCCTGCCATTTGTACCCATCTGGGAAAATGTAAGTCTATGAGTTTTATCAAATGCAAAGAGATATATGCCAAGAAATGTCAGACGTCTACAATATGTAACAGCCATTAGTGGAAAAAGGACTTTGGATTATTTGGTCCTCGTGATCACTTCGAAAATCTGAAAACTGAAGAAATATCATTATAATCCGATCTTTAATGTACATGTTTACAGGCTTATAACTAGTTATGCCAGAACAGTGAGATAAATAAAAAAATCAATCCCCATACACGCTCACAGTTTGGGCTTTGGGGTGGAACTATTGTTCTAAACTGAGAACAAAACAATTCTCTGTGACCTCCACTAAACTGCTCTGCCAGGGTAGCTCTGCCTCCCCTCTTCCCCTACTCCTCTGCTTCCTGTCATCCTCGCTGCCAAAGGTCATAGGTCACGGAGTCTTCGGAAGCATCTTGTGTGGTGATGTAAGGGGGTAATGTTTTGCTTCCCCGGTGGGACAGTGAAAAACACACATTGGGTGAGGCACACAAACAGGCAGGACACACAATCTCTGACCTGACAGGCTGGTCAGTCTGCTTGGGGGAACTAATTGTTTCTAGATGAGGCAACTTGAGGAGCGTCTCCGGAAGGGAGGACCAGAGCAAAGAACTGTGTGAGAAAATGAGGGACGGCCATAAATTAAGCTTGTCCAGGATATTTGGTTTCCACATGGGTTTTTTTGATGACAAATCCACAGACACTGCATCGCTTTTTTTTCTGTCTACTTGTGCCTCTTGGAAAAGGCCACACACACTCACACTTCAGTCGAAAATGTATTGTGATGCATTTTCTGAAGTGCCCCGTTGTCCATCTAGTGAAGTTTCAATGATACCCACCTCTAAGAGGCACTCTGCAAAACAAACCACTCAATAATCTGGAGGTAATGGAGATTGTGGGTCAGGCTTTACAACAACATCATTACCGCACACACATGGACACATACACATTTTCTGGGCAGTACTTATTAGTGCCCATGCTAACAGAGTTTGTCCATAAGTGACCTTAATTAAGTGGCTAGCACCATTAGCTGCAGAGCTAAGAGGCTAAGAGCAATAAATCTGCATGTGAATGTGTGTCTTTTTGTGATAATGGCGTCGTTGAGGTGTGTACCGGCATACTAACAACCAGCTGCACGCAACCCAAAATGGATAAATAGGTAGTTGGAGCTGAGTGCTGAAGAGGAGATGGTTTAGATAAGTTACTCATTGTGAAAAAGACAAAAACAAGAGCCTGCTTTAAATGCAGGTTAGCCCCATTTACAAGCACAAATGCACCCACATGTGCGCTCACCCTTCAGTCCCCTTTTCAAGCCCCATGCAGTTTGCAGTATAATTTTTCATTAGGTATGAAAAAAGGGATCTGAGGTCAAAGGTGAGCTGCTGAAAAATTAATGCCAAAAACACAAATTCAATGACAGAAATGAGTGTCATTGAATTATGGTTAATCACAGTGCAGAAAGTCGTTTTATTGTTTATGACAGTTTCCCAAGGTTTTGCACTGACTTTCACTCTCATTTTATTTTAATAAAATCCATGAGGATATTTTAACAACTTTTCAAAAAACCCAGATTGGTTTTTTTAATGTCAGTTTTGGTCTAAATGTATAAAAAGCTGAGATTTATGTAAATCTTAATTTGCCACTGGTATGAACGATTTAGGGATTGACCTCAGATACTCTATCATTGAAGGTACTGTGTTACAGGCTGATGTAAGTGATAGTTTTATAAAACTACTTTCCCTTCATCTGCTGTTGTGTATGCTTGGGAACGCCATGCCCCCCCCCCCCCCCCAATAGGAGCAGGAGGAAGTGGCTGGGGAGAGGGAAGTCTGTGCATCTTTGCTTAGACTGCTGCCCCCATGACCCAGATTCCAGATTAGGTTAGACTTAGTTTTATTTTATGGAGTTAGACACAATTTATCAGTTTTAACTATTTCCTTTTCCAAAAAACATTTTTTGGATGGTGCACTTTAATTTGAATTTTTGTGATATTTTTCTTAGTTCTTGTCTTGTTCGTTTTTTCCCTTTTTCAAATCTGTCACCTGGTGTTACAGACGGGGTGGTCAAGCAGCCACAGATATTTTCATTTTTGTTAATTAACCTCAGTGTATGTAAGTGTCTGGTTTCAGTTTTTTGCTGACAGGTCATTTGCTGCTTCCTCACCTTTTTGTTTCTCCATAATTTTTTGTCATGTTTAAGTTAAATGTTTAAGTTTCTCTGCCACCGAGCGCAGTCTCCTGCATATTGGGCCCTACACCTCCAGTTCCTTACACTGTCAAAGCACATTCAGCTTTTCTAAAGTAGTTTTTTTTTTTTTTTACTTCAGAACATTAGCTTTTAATGATGTAGGTACTGTATCTTCGTCCTATTTGCTGTAATACTTTTGCATTCATGAAACCAAAGATTGCAAAATGCAATTTAACATTTCTGTGCCATGACTTTGCTCATGAGCTTTAAATCTTTTATATGGGGGACAAAGTGACCAATTCAAGACAAAAAAGGAAGTTCATACCAGAAAAAAGAATCTATTAAATCAGATTGAGTTTTGTGTAATAACTTTGACAGAAATGGTTCTGTAAATCATCACTCATCAAGCCATATTTTTGTGTCCCTTTCACCTCTGGATCCGACTTCTTGTTCACTGTTGTTTTTGCTAATGTTGGTGCAGCTAATGGATTCTCACCCTGCTCACTCGTAAAGCTGCTAAAAGGGGGTCATGCAGCCATAAGTCACTGCCTTCCCTTTGATGTGACTCTGACATCCTGGGAGGAAGAGGAAACAGAGGAGGAAGAAGATTCTTCATGGGTAAGCTGTAGCACAAACACACACACTAACCCACACAAACATTAGCCTAAATTTAAAACCATACACATAATTATTGAGATTAGTATCACAGCAAAAGAATCAATTACATCATAACCATCTATCTTGTTTATTTGTAATGAATCAAGAACTACGTGAGCAAGAGGTGTCAAAGATGTCTCAAGGGTTTGAAGTCCACGTCCACATTTCCTATTTTTGTTTTTCATGCCCTTTATCAAACACAGCAGTGGAAAGAATCATTGAGTGGACCATGAACTCCTCTGTACCTCTGAGACTTCTGCAAGCAAATGTTTCTCATGCAAAAGAACAGTGACCTGAGGTACAGCAGCAACTTAACTCAGCTGGAGAAAAAAAATACTTTTGACATGAGATTTTAACCCAGTCAAACTGTGGAGTTTTCACAAGAATAGGCTAAGAGATCTCAAGTAACTGAAGCTAGGAGCAATAGGTCAATGTACAGAAGCGATCTAAGGTCCTTCGGTGCGATTTGAGCACTGGGCAAGCAGCGTCGGTCTGGCAGCAGTGCGATTTGGTATTTGCCACACAGCCTAAATTAAAAAATCTGAATTTTGGCAAGCACGACATGTCGTGTCAACCAATCAGAGATTTGACTTTGGGCATGTGATGTGTTCAGTGTCACAAACAGCAGGTGTTCAAATCCAACATGACGATTTGATCGTTGATCAAATCCTGATTTGATTGAACGACGAGAACACTGATCATTCTTGTCCTGAACCTTATGATATTTTTATTTTGAACAAGACAATAATTGAATGTTCCTCTAAATTTTTTCTTATTTTTATTGTTTAATGCGGGACAGCAAGTCCTTAAAAGTGGATCACAGAGATACAGAAGTACAATTGAAATTGGCTGTCATTCAGATGCAGCTCCTGCAGTAGATGGTGAACCTCTCCGTACTGGGAGAATCTCTGAATGATCTCCAGAACCCAGACATGGAGACGTGTTTACCAATGCTTTTATAGAGCTCTTCAAAATAAATAAATGTAAATGTGATATACACAGACAGTATTCCATGTAGGGACGAGGCAAAAAACATTTGACTGTAGCTCCTCTCACACGCGTCTGGGGCATCAAGCTTATGAACACACTTTTGGACAAGCATTTTAGCAGCGAATTCACCGTGTCTATAAATATAGGCGACCAACATGAATTAGAGGCGCGAATCGTAGTCAGTGTGAAGGCAGCATTGTTTCATACTTCCTCATACAAATGGTGCAAGCCTTTGCACCATTTGTATCTCGTTTTTCTTTATCTGCTTTAAAGACATGTAATACTAGCATTTATTGGCAAAGCCAATGTACAAAAAATAAGAGCTTTGTGTTGCTCTGAAAGGGACAAGTTTATAAGCACAATCTCTTAAAACACACACATGCACACAGGCCCAAGCATCCACTAAGTGGGGCAGATTACATTCTCCCTAGGACTTGACAGACATTAAAGTTTAAATGTGTTCAATTTGAGCAGTCCCAATATTAGAGTGGAGTATCATTACCCACCTTATTGGATGAGCCTGAGCAGAATAGATTTCAACTGATGAGATGGAGAGGCCTCCGGCACACACACTTACACACACACATACTTATTCATACTTTACCTCATCATCTTTTGCACTCATACAGCCATGTTGCCAAATGAACAAAGACCTGTGTGCTGTGTTCCTCTACTTGATTTGGGAAATTCTTTTTTTTTTCCTGCGGAAATCATTTCTGTGTCAAATGTAATCATGGTACTTGTGCATAAACATGTTTGCAGGAAGAAAGAAAATGTTTCACACCATCGCAGAGCAAAGTGTTCTGAAAATGTATAACTTCAATGGATATCTTAATCTGAAGATTCATATACAGAGAACTTCCTGACAGAATTTATTTAGTAATGTTTACTAAAAAGTAAAGTGGTTCAAGAAACAAGGCAAATGAACTCAAATTAATTATATTAAAGAATTTATTAGTTGTTTACAATAAAACTTCTGATAACAAAACTGTGTTTTGGCCAAAGTTTTTCTGTTTGCCTCTGTTGATCCGAACGAGTCTGATTGGGGCAGAGTATTACGAACGGCGTGTTTACATGACGCATTTTTCTTCCGGTCAGGCGCACTTTCCAATTACTTTTGTCCATGTAAACGCAGCTAATCACTCTGGTAAGTTTGACTCACACAAGAGTTTGTTCATTCAGAGTCGCCTTCATTTGTTTGGCAAGTTTGAAAGCTCCCCCGATCTCTGTTGTGGGCATAGTATTGTATATCCCCTCAAAGATGATTCGTTTGGAAAACAGACTGTTATGGTTAACTCGAACTTTAGTCTCATGCACCCTTACGTGGGCTGACCCGAACAGGTGCTGCAGCTTCTTGCGGGTTGTCCAGGCCCATGGAGGGTTGTAGACAGGAGCAGCTGGATCTAAAGGGGACCGCAAGTGTGTCTTGCAATTCCCTTGAGGCTCATAAGACCACCTCAAGGGATGTCCAAAAAAGGAACCTACAATTGTCATGAGTGTGGTATTGTATTGTGAAGTATTTGTAATGCCAGGGGTTCTTAAAGTGCGGCCCGGGGGCCAATGGCGGCCCAATTTTTTTGGTGGCCCTCAATAAAAGAGAGCCAGAGAGGTTCCTCTGAGGAAAACTGTTGTGTTGGCGAGGAGAAAAGGCGTTTTCAAGTTAAGTGGACAAATGCTTACTTTGTCGTACCTCAAGGGCTGGATAAAGTCATGTGCCTTATTTGCAAGCAGGTAAATGCAATGCTCAAAGAATTCAATAAAAATCGTCACTATGTTACAAATTATAAAAACGATGACAAGTTTACCGAAACAATAAGCTCCAACAACTACAACGAGGTTATGCTGCACACTAGATGTTTACAAAAATGCTAAATCCAGTGAAGCTGTGACAGAAGCTAGCTACATCGTGGAAATGGCCCAGCGTAGCAAGCCCTTAAGTGACGGGGAGTTTGTAAAAAAAGTCTATGCTGAAAGTAGCTGACATTGTTTGTCTAGAGCAAAAGAAAAAGTTTGAAGAAATAGTCTGTCAAATGATACAATTAGTAGAAGAGTAGAAGATCTACGGGCAGCAACCTGTGGAGGGCCTGGTTAACTGTACAAATGACACTTGGTCATTAATTTTTAAAAACCACTTTTTTTGTTTATCATTGTTTTCACCAAAATTGGCCCCCAGTCTAATGTTGAGGTACTAATTTGGCCCTCTACTACAAAAACTTTGAGAACCCCTATGTAAGGCTAATAAGTTACACAAACTGAAGCTGTCGTACGAAGTCAGTACGCCACAGGTGCGTGTACTGGCCACTTACTGACCTTACACATGTGCAGGTGATATTTAAATGCATGTAGGATGCATAGACACACTACGCTCTGATTGTCTCATTTCCTAATTTTTTGAGGTTGCATGTCAGGGGCATGCGCTTATCACTTAAACAAGCCTCCTTTCATAGTGAACAGGATTTGGCCGGCTGTACGGTGTGCGTGTCTTACATACTTCACCCTTATACTTATCCTTATGTGGTGCTTCAATATTTGTTACGACCTGTCGCTTGTAGCATGCCAGTAAATGAACATTGTCGTTCCACGGCCTATGACCATGGTATTTCTTGCGGGCCACCTGGTACAGGTTTGCCCATTTTTGACCCCAGACAGCCTGTATCTAGCCATCCAGCTAAGGCTTTAAGTGAGAATGCAAACAGACTTTTCATAGACTACAAAACAAAATGAAACAAGAGGAGTAAAAAAAATGTAAAATCTGGGTGGGTAAATAACAGCCTGTTGCTCGAATCCTAACAAATGAGAATCACAAAAAACTTTTTAAATATCCAGTGGGTTTAGTGAGGGGACAGCGCCACTTATTAATACAGAATAATTGGAGGGCATAACAGAACTAGTCCCTTTTCTTCTTTGTGCTTCTGTTTATTTCATGGTCAGAGCTCATTTACTGCCCCGGAGTGGACAGCGGGCAACACTGCAGGTTTTTCAGGCCATTTTGTTTGCTTCCTTCTTTGGTTATCTACAGAGTTTTGTTTGTGAAAGCAAATCAAACCAAAAAAAGGTTTCAAAACTTGTTTAAAAGGCAATTACAAGAATTTTCTTAAAGTTACCCATCTACAAGAAAAAGGACTCCATCACTTTTTTTTGAAAAGGCATAATTCTGTTGTGGATCAACGTTCAAATAATCCTGTTCTGTAATTCTGCCATCCTATAATTACAGAAAAAAAATCTTCATTTATAGGTTCTTAGCTTGTAGCTTCACAATGCTTTTATTTTCTTCTGCATAAATGAGACAGGTTTATTCCAAACAGTAATGTGGTCTTTATAGTGGGAGTCTGAGTTACACGCAGAGATCACACAGAGTGACAGATCAGAAAGGACTGGATAATACATGGAGGATGACTCCACCAGAATGGAAAAATGAACTGTTCCCAGACATCTCTTTCACTTTTTATCCACTTAGGGTGGCAATGAAACAGTGGCTTTGTCCTCCCCTCACCTCACCTCCACCACCTCCTCCACTGTCTTACGCTCCACCTTTTAAAATAATATCTCCTTCATTCTCCATTTCAAGCCTTCCTCCATATCCCCCCCACACCAAACTATTATCTTTTGGTCTCCTGTATTCCCTCCTCCCTGCCTCCTCTTCATCCTCTGTCTTACTTCCTTCTTTCATTTGTTCTCCGCTCTTTCATTCCCTCTCCTCACTTTGAGCGAAATAGATTTTCAATTACGTGCTGAGTGCCTGGAAGCTTCTATATTTCTCAACCTGACCCCAATACAGCTGAAGTGACACCCCACCAACCAGAAACACCCACACACACAAACGCATACACACTGCAACAAAATGGACACACTTCTGATACACTTCCGCCTCCACTTACAGCCTAATGGAGTGGTGGAGAGAAGCTGGAGGATGTTGTCAGAGTCCCAGACAAACCCAGAAAAACTGCCTGAGACACAGAAGTCTTTGTGACAGACACAGAAATACCATTTTTCATAAGTCATTATGGATAATTTAGAGGTTTAGAGGTTTTCTGTGCTTTCAACAAACACTGTCAGCTTACTTCCATATGTAACAAAAGTATGATGTAGGAATAAGTGGCTTTGTTGGTTGGTTTTACATTCACTTTATAAGCAAAAGACAAACCTAAATACTTTGCAGCCATGTGTAACAGGACCAGTTCTTCTTTCATCTGAGGGACACATCCATGTTTTACATGTTATTTTTAGAGCACCATTCTGCAAAAGAGAAACTTCAACAACTCATTCAGTTTTATTTTGTAAAGTTAATGAAATGCAGCACAGCAACTGTTGTCCTCTAAGCATGCATGCAGTGTTCTCAAAGAGGAAATAGTTGCAACTAAAGCTACAAAAAACATTTAAAGCTTAGCCTTCCTCTTTGTCCAGAAATCTTCCTATTGTGGCGAACCCCATCCCACCTTCCCCTCCTCATTGCTGAGAGCTCGGAGCTTATCTACAATATAAATATACTCTTTTTCAAACTGCATTTTTTGGCTACTCTGGATTCATCAGGATTTGATTTAAGATCTAATACTCGGAAATGCAATTTTGAGCCTAATTTACTTCATATGTGTCCTCCGTAATCAGGAAAATGCTACAAGAACGTGCTAAAAACACCCAAAACACCATTTTACTCTCGGTGGGTCTTTAAACATCTGATAAATGTGAGCAAAGACAACAAACAACTGCAAATTCAGAACTGTGAAGTCTCTTAATCATTGAACTTGCTTTTTTCACTGATAGATATTAGAGAAAGATTTTATCCATGTGAACATTCTCAAACTTAAAAAATTGATTTATGAATCCATCAGATATCCTCACATGATGATAAAAATTAGAGAAAAAGGCAAACATTTGGAAAGGTTTCATAAATGTCCAAAGACAAATCATATGATAGTGACCCAAATACTGAATCCGTTGTTCAGGTGATTAATATGAAGAGCGAAGGAGGCTGCATCTTCTAGTTTTTTTGGATGACTAATTTGAGAAAAAGTATAATACATGAACATATGAAAAAGAAAATCTGTTTTTCTGTTATTAAATGATTAATCATTGGCAGGCCTCTCCTGTGAATGTCAATTACAAGACTGCACTTTAAACATTTTTGCTTCACACAATTGAAGCTTCGGCACGCACAGAGACACGCGTGCCGATTTCATTAAGCAGTTTGGGCCTCTTAACGCAACCTCTCCTGGGTGTTAGTGAACGATTTTCCGTATTAAACAGAGGCAAAGGTCAGAGGTCAACAACTTAATGCCTTATCTCTGATGCACCACGGCCAACCTTATTACTCAGGGCTTAGAGACTAAATACAAGTGCACACACGCAGATGCAGGCATGAATGCATATATTTTTAGTGCAACACACAAAAAAACACGGGAGGTGGGATGTTTGCCTGAGGGCATGTTCAGCGTGTGGAGCAGCACACGCCAGCCACACACATTAAAAGCACACACCAACAGCCTATTCTTTCCTACTGGCTATGTTAACACAGTAAGGAAGGCAGCTACTTCATGCTCCACATCATGAAAATCTGCAGTTCCAGGCACTCTATTACAGCAGTTTGTGCCTTTAGCAGAGCTCCGATATGACCTTTACAACCAAAATAAGAAACAATGCTAAAATTGGCATTCATCTATTAATTTCTTGAAAAATATCAATGTTTTAGGGGGAGAAAAAAAACAAAAAAATTGAAACCTGAAGTTGGAATAAAAGCAAAGCTTCTATGGTGTTTAAAAGGTCAAATGCTGAGATAATCCTTTTTATGTTTTACATATTTACCCTATTCAGTCCCATTTTTTAAGGTCACAGGTGTAAAAACAAAATTATTGTTTTAGATATTTGAAGGTAAATCTGATTAAAATATTAGCGAAGAATAATGATGGGATTTTCTGATCTTCAGACTGTAAATCATTACAAACACACGTATAGAAATTTTTACCAAAAATGGTCTAATGTTTTTTTAACGAAGAGTGCAAATTAAGTCCAGCTGCACAAAATGCATGTGTGGTTGTGTGTGCGTAAGTAGGCGTGGTGCTGCTTTGTTAAGGCCTGAATGAGTTGTTGATGGGTACAGCAGCTTGGGTCTCTCAGGGGATGAAGGGCGAGAAGAGGAGGAGGAGGCAATATGGGTAAGTTGATAATTGCAGGGGAACTTGGACTCAGTCTGTCAATGTGAAACCCCCTCACCCTGCCCAAATGCAACACACACACACACAAACACACCAGCTCTCCCTTTGAAGGGGAGGTCCCTTGATTAGGCCACTTAAACAGAACACTCACCCCCTCTTTTTGTCTGTCTGCCTCTGTGCATCTGTCACCCACAACTCACCCTCTTCTGACTTCCTCTCCGTCCACGATCATTCCTTTTGCAGTTTCTCCATTTTCCACCTCTTAACTTGCTCTCATCCCTTTAAATTTGTGTGTGAGTGTGTGTTGATTTGTGCAAATGTGTGTGTTGTGGACCGGGTTGGGCCTCCTGTCAGGTCTCAGCTGCCGTTGTGTGTGAGGGTGAATTACATGCTGTAGCACAGTGTTGACAGGAGCAGCTGGACATCAGTGGGCTCAGCTCTCTGCATGCACACGTGCATCCATACGTGTGTATTTGTGTGTGTGTGTGCATGTCTGCACAGCACTTTCCAACACAGAGCTGACACCTTCTGGTCAGGAAGAGCATCAACAGCCAGCAGTTAGGAGGTTTTAGTGTGTTGTTTTCTTTAAAAGAGTTCAAAACATTTTTCCCCTCAAAAGTCCTAAAAACAACAATATATTACATTTTTTGGCTTGTAGGACAAACCAAATATCTGAGCCCCCTTAAGACATTTCATTACAATATATTTTTTTCAAAAATTAAGGAGAGTACAAATTACATTTGATCCAAGAACAGTTTGCAAGTAAAGGATCACTTCCTGGTAACAGACAGTTAGAAAGCTAAATGTAACTGCCTTGAAGTCTAACCTACCTGAAAGTTGCAAAAGTCTTGAAGAACCTGCCACAACTGATTCACAGACAAACACAAAGAATTAGTCCAAAAGATTTCTCAAAAATGTGCTTTTCACTGCTGAATTTAGCTGATGAATTTGATTGTAGCCTTAGATATGAACAAAATGTGTTATTATAGCTGCAAACTGTGGAGAAATGTAAAGAATCAAGGAGATACTGGGAGAGGAGGAGAAGAGGAATGGAGTAATGAGTGTGGAGAAGCATCCTGGTCTCTGCTGGTCATGAGGCTAGAGACAGAGTTTTGTCGCTGCAGTCTCACACACTTGCTCTGTAATGACTTGCCTGGAGGCACAAATGATTTCCTCCACCAGTGTTACAGTGCTGGAGTCATCGACAATTCCAGAGACAGGTTTCAAAGAGGCCGGGATGGTGGGACAGAGGTTAAAAAATAAGAAATAGAAGGAATCAAATGTGATATGACAAATTTTGCTAAAGAAATCTTTTCTCTTTTGCATGATTTGATGACAGATCTGTCTTCTTGCAGCTCTGCTCCATTAGAATGTAGTTTTCAGGTCGTTTGCCCCATTGGGACAGCTGTGTCTAACTGCAGTCATGTGCCACAATTTTCCATCCACTAACCTTAAAAATAGCACCTGACTCCACCATTCCTCTTTCCCCACTATCTTTGATTTCAACCCCATTCTAGTCTTTGTGCTTAGGGACATCACTGCTCGAGCGAAGAGGGGGAAAAGCACAGATAGCTCTGTCCAAAAACTTTCTCAAAGAAGTAAATCAACACTCGTACTGTGAGACTTGATGAAGAACAAACCAAGAAGGGGCACACTCATCTTCATAATCAGAATCTATTTTTTTTTTTGTTTTCTGCTGACAAATACATCTTGTTAAAGTTGTAGTGTCTAATCCTGCCAGCAGAGCCGAAGTCGCAAACTAAAGTCTGCCTGTTTTAGTTTGCTTCTTCAAACAGCCTGAGAACAACTTTGAGAAACTCCAGTCAAAAACTCAACACTTGTGTTTTGTCCATATATTTATTTGCCGTTGGGAAACATTTCGGGTGTTCAATCTTGCAGTTTGGTAAAAGTTGTAGTGAGTGTTTCCGGTGTTTTAGAAGAGTTTTAATGTTTCCAGTAGAAACTTTTAAAAACTGTGTTGTAAGGAAGGGGAGTCAAGAATCAAAGGAGTTTATCTAGAAGAGCACATTTTTAATGATCCCTCTTCATTTGCTCCCAGGTTAAGGCATTGAAAAACATTTTATTATTATTTAGTGAGACTTGAGTTGAGGAAATATAACTTTTTAACCCTTGTGCTATCTTAGGCACTTTAACATTGGGAGTTGGGTCATCTAGACCCACTAGACAGTGCGCTGAACCTTTTTCTTCAATGATTTGTGATCTTCACAGGTTTCCATGGATTACATGAAATCCTCTCCACCTTTATCCACCTTTGTCATGGTAAGGAGAACACGTCAATGGTCATCTTGACCCAGTCCACAAAAATCCTTCATTTTCAGATAAAAAAAACCTCTTACAACTTGAAAGAGACAAAATACACTTTAATTAATAAAAGTGTCGATATACTAAAATTTCACAACACAGTCTCAGACTAATCTCCTAGGGCCTCCTAATATGACTGGTTTGTGGTTTGTTGCTCCAGGTCTGAAGTCACAAAACAGAACCACTTCCATGAATTTGAAGAACTGTTTAATCAATGATGAGCTCCTCTTTGCTAGTTGCCATTTGGACCATTGCACATTGTGAGAGACGGATGAGTTGACCCTAGTCCGACCAATGGAAGCCCAGGAGAGCAGGGTGCTAGGAAAATCAATAATCCAGATTTTTCCTAAGTAAAATGCTTTTTAAAGTCTTCTTAAACAGTAAATTCAAATTAATCTATAAAATGGATTAATCGCCAAAGTGTTTAGTGAGGTCTGAAGTGAACACAACTTCTCAGTATTTGTCTGTACATTTGTTTTGGATAGTGTCCTTAGCTACAGCTTATGATTTGGCAGGTGGGTGTGGTGGTGGGGAGGGTGGTACACTGAAAGGGAGGGGTTTGGTATATGTGTGGGGGGCATGCAGAGAGAGAGAAAGAGGGAGCATATACATCACTTCATCCTTAATTAGCTGTCATCAGTTTCTCTCCTCAGAGGAACCCGACACTAATAATTAACGATCAAACTCTAAAGCAGAGTCACTCTCGCCGCCCCGCCCCTCCTCCCATCTCCCCCTGCTTCTATGTCAGCAGAGTAAGAGCTCACAAAGATAAGTTAATGAAATCTGACTACACAAAGAGAAGTGTTAGTTTCACTGTAACACAACAAGGGATCATGTAGATTTAATAAATGGCTCAGTAAAAAGCAGCAGCAATGAGCTAAAAGGCATTTCTCCTCCCTCAGGTTGCCAAGGCAACCTGCACTCCCTGCCCTCCAGATTATTACTGCTTGTCTGATATAAAACGAGCCACGAGTTTTTCTTTCCTTTATTAGTCCGGTATGCAGTAAACGCATCTTGGATTACTGTCCCCCTGCATCGTCTTGACAATGTGTGGAGGATCCATTTTTATACGACGTTAAGATGCCAGCGAAGGCGCAAAGATGTTTCAACAAAGCCTGTGTGTCTGTGAAGACAAGAGAAGCTAATTAGAGGAGAACACAGTGTAAGTGGGCATATGTGCGCTGGGGATGCAGTCAGCCAACACACGACAGGAAAGCACTGCAGGGGGATGCAGGAAGGCAGGCGACTGACCCGTTCCAGAGCCAATATAAGGCAGCCATGGAGGCATGTTATGGTCTCAGCGCCTCAAGCCCCTGGCACGCTGTCCTGAAGCCCCACTTGTAGAGACAAGGGAGGGGTGGAAGCTGCAGGCTTTACAGAGAGCACCACAACCTGTCCTCTCTCCAAGACCCAAGCCTTCCAGAGATGTGTGTTTTTGTGTCTCCTCCTCGTTAAGCTGCTCTTAAGTGCTTTAATTGGATTATCCTTCATAAGTAAACAAACAAGTACAGCAGCAAAATAATAAGCAAATGAATAAATGTGTCAAGAAGCTCTTTCCCCGCCCTTTTGCTGTTTCCTCTATCAGCACTCACAGTTCTGCCCCCTTTTTACTAAATCCTTCACTCATTTAGCTCCTCTCATGAGTAATTGTCCTGATTAAGAAGTGTGAGTGTGAACGAGTAACACCGAAATGAGACAGGAAGTCTTAAGTGGCCTCTTTGAAGTCTGTGACGAGCTCATGATTAGTCCTGTGATTTACTGACAGAAGAAAGAAAAGGAGGCTGGAAGACCAAGAGCTGCTAGAAAGCAAAAACAAACAAATGGTGGGTTCTGAAATGACATCTGTGAATATTATTACAACATTAATCTGCAATGATGACACAGAGGCTTATGCCGTCTACTTCTGTTCAGGGGCCGGGAGATGACGGGGGCATGACGTGTTTGAATCAGAGGGGGCAAAAAGGCAGGACAGAGTGAAAGAAATAGGAGAAAAGGAAGGAGTAGAAAGGGAAAAGCATGGAGAAAAGTGAACAAGGTGAGCAAAGGAAGATCTGCCAAAAGAAGAAGTGAAAAAGGAAGGGAAATGAAAACAAACAGAAATTGAGGAAGATAGCTAAAGACAAATCAAAAATAAAACTAAAAAAATTACAAGGGAAACTAAAAGCTGCTGGGAAAAAACGAAATCATTCCCCAAAAGAGCAAAGAACACAGGAGTGATGAAAGAAAAAAGAGAGACAGGAGGAAAAAAATAACAAAGTGAGTGATGGAGGAAAAATGAGGAGCCGTGTCAAACAAAGAGAGAAAAAAAAACCTTTATTCATCTAATTCCAATTTATGGTGCAATAAAAAAAGCCATTTCCCCAAAAATCTATACAGTAAAAATCAGAGTAAAATCATTTCATCACTTTCGCTGCTTTAATTGCAGCCATATGCAATTTTAAAGGCTATTCTAACCTCTAATGGTTCCCAGAAGGAACGTGGGGTTAATTGCTGCAGCTGGTGATGAAACTCTTCAGCCCCGATAAAGTGAGGTTTCTCATCCCGTCCATCACTTTTCTCTTCCTCGGTCACCTGGGAAAAGCTGAGGGACCCACACAGTGGATCCTAATGGTGTATTGAAACTTCAAACACTGTTTTCATTCAGAAACAGATTGCTTTGTCATTTCACCACTATGCTACCATCAGTATGTGGAGTGAGTCTCATCCCCATTGAGAAATGTCTTCAGCATTACACCGAGCTTTGTGGCTAGCTTTCATACTAAAGCAATCTAAAGCAGGTCTGACAAACATCACACCCCACCTGTTTCCAGTGGTTCACAGTATGCTGCAGACTCCACAGTTGTTCCAGATGTTGGGAAAGACATGAAGAAAATAGACTTAACCGAAAACTGAACATGCTGATGATAGGTCTAACAAGCCCACGACACCCACAAAAACCTGGGAAAGATTGGGGAAAATATTGAACCACCATACACATCTCTATTTCAAACAATTTTACATTTTACAGCTGCTGTGCCATGAATTCCATTTTTACAAGCTTAAATTTCGTTGCATTTTAAATTCAAATGTATTGATTTTACTATTTGTTTAGAGTAGGGCTGGAGGGGTACTGCCGTCTGCTCCGTTAACCCTCAAACACCGGACATGTCGCCGGCAACACCTATCGAACACACGCTAGGTGACATACCGTCGATTTTTGACCATTCACGCAATCAACAGCTAATTCTGGAACAGAGAAAAGCGGGTTATGTGTTGCATAGGCACTTTTCTTCTCAACAGAATCTGTGGGGTTATTTTGGTTTTTTTTTGCATGTAAGCACTTCACTACTGTACAGTGCTGCACATCTGCACAAAACTGCTTCTTTCCCGCTCCAGAATCCAGCTGGAGTTACATTAATTGCATAAATTGTTTCAGAGTTACGGTAGTTAAAGGAAGGTCAACTTAAGCTCCATGTGAAAAGGTTAATAGGACAAAGGTAGCTTTTTTTTTTTCAAATCGTAGTCTTCGAATCACCGGTACTCTTTAAAGCTAAGAAGTGGGTGTGAAAAAGATTGATTTAACTACAAATAGGCATTTTTAGTTACTGTTATTTATTTTGTGATCAAAAAGCTTTCAGGTTCGCATTCTCCTCTTGTGACGTGTCCAGTTATTTTCTCTGCTGCATGGTAAGCATAGCTAACTCTTTTATGAAGCACAGTATTGCTAGCAAGGCCGTTTGGCATTGTCTTCCCGGTTTCTGAAAAAGAAATTCCAAGCACTTTGAACAAAACAGACTACATCTGAAATTAATAATAACAATAATACATTGTATTTAGAAGGCGCGTCACATTTTTAGGAAAAATCTCAAAGAGATTAAAAATAGGAATAAAAATAGTTTACAAATAAGTATGAAGAAAAACAATCAACAACAACAACAAAAGTTCTAAAAGCAGTATTAAATGAATTCAATTTTTCGTTACTTATAAATGGATCTAATTGAAATGTAATCAGAAACTCAAATTCAATCTCAAATTCAATCTCAAAGAAATCAGAGTTCTAGTTTGACAAGTTAAGTGTTGTGGTCTATTGAAAGGATATCACCCACTTGAGCTGCAGTGCTGGGAGTAAAAAAAATCATCTGATCTGTCATATCACAAAGTGTAACTTTAAGCTTAAGTTTTACAGTTTATCTGCATTTAAAAACTACATTTTACATTTAGATTTACATATAAACGTATACATAGATATTACATTAATGATTTGTAATTGTATTTCTGTTTAAGATTTGAATTTTGCAAACAGATATGTACACACTGTACATTAATCCTTACATTTAACACTTAGATTTAACATTCAAATGTGAAGAAAATGTACATTTAAAATTTAAAAATTTAGATGATGAACATGATATATATTTAGACATAATATGTCACTATTACAATTACATTTAGAATTTAGATCACGAGTCTGCAGCCTGAGGCTCCGGAGCCACATGTGGCTCTTTGGCTTTGAAAAAAATGCAAGGCTTTGTTATTTATATTTTGTCATTTAAGTTGTATGCTGTAAAAGTAAAAACTCTTTATTTAACCACCCCAGACATTGCACTAAATTGTGTGCTTTATCAATCTCAGCAAATACGTCAGAATGTCAGAACTGTTCAGTGTTAGAATCAGTTTAAAGCACACGCTCTTCTCTTCTGCTGCACAACAGTAGGTTTCTGTTCAGAAGCAAAGTTCTCATGTTGCATTATTATGATAACTGCAAGTAAATCTGCTGCATCTGGAGGATATTTTTGACACAGTGTTTTTTATTTTGAATGGAACTTGCATGTGCTCATATCAAAATAAAATAAATCTAAATTATTATACTGTATACTGAAAAATATAACACTTCTAATTCCACTACAATGTATTGTAAATATTTAACCCTTATGCTATCCTATGACCCCACCCTTACATTGATGTGTTCTCCCTACCATGACAAAGGTGGATAAAGGTGGAGAGGATTTCATGTAATTCATGGACACCAGTGAAGATCACAAATCATTGAAGAAAAAAGGTTCAGACTGTCTAGTGGGGTCTAGATGACCCAACTCCCAATGTTAAAGTGCCTAGGATAGCACAAGGGTTAAAGGTTACATTTTATGAATGAATGGCCTAATGGCCACAATAACATAGTGTGATTTTCTAAATAGTGAACAGCTCTCCCTGTGTTTTTGTCAGTAGGAAACCCAAATGACTTTCAGCGTCAGAGGATGCAGATGACTGATCTAGGTTTATCATTTAAATAAGAATTTAGATTCAATATTCCTGTTTACATTACATTCTCCACACTATTTTTTTTATTTTTATTTAACAATGATTTTTGAGGATTTGCATGTGTTTCGTGTTAATGAATAACATTTATATTTACATTTCTGTTACAGATTTAAATCAGCCTTAAATAATATTTGGTGGCTCTGAGTGAAGGCGGGGTGTTTGTTTTGATGCTAAACCTGCGTGTCACACACCTTTTTGTATGAGAAGCACAAGAGTAAGCGTGAAAAAAAAAACAAAAACGTTTTACTGTATAACACAAACAATATGGTAGAATCTGAGAACAAACACTTGATATACACTATCTTCTAAGAAAATAAGACAAATCATGTTTGGCTCACTTGATTTTTACAAAAAATTCTAAATGATTTAAAAAAATAAATACATAAATAAAACAGCAGTTTAAACTCAGCTTGTTTATAAAGTTTAGGGTGTGTGACATCTAGAACATTGATGCTAAAGGCAAACAACCATGTTTTCTTCCCTGTAATGCAGGTAAAAGTTTTGGGGCTCCTGAAACAGCTGCCCTTGCAGACATGACTGGATCAGCTATGTCAGCACACTCAAACATGTTTTCTCATTTGTACAAGCTATAAAGGGAATTTTGTAAATGTAAGAACATTTGAGGTTGCACACCAATGTTTGTCACAGTTCAGCCCAAACACTCACTTCTTAGTTGTCTACCCTATACTCTACTTAAGAGTTTTTCAGATTTTTTTTCTTTTTTTGGTCATTTTTTTTTCTTTTTTTTGTATTTGGCTAGAGTTCATAAATACTAAATTAAAAGACCAACAGTCACATTTAATAAATTAAGCATTATAATTGTCAAAGTTCAACATTCCTGTCATTGTATTTTACATGATGATGCAATAATTTCCAACATGCACTATGAAATTGGTAGGTTTGGTCAAATCAGGATGAGCACAAGTGAGACTTGAAATTGAGTTTGTTTAGATTAAAACAGGGGGGTGATAAAAGGAAAAAAGTTAGGGGGTGAATTGAAACCCATAGAAACCAGACCAAATGGCCTCCCAACAGTGGAATGAAGGAAGCAGGAGATGTTTGTAAAGGTTGGTTGAAAGTCACCAAGCACAGTATGATGTGTTCCCACTAGCACAAATCTTTAAGGCCTGAGATTGATTAAAATTTCAAAAAATGTAAATTAAGTAGCACATTAAAAAAAAAGTCAGAAATCGCACAGAAAGGTGAAGAGGAACAAAGAGCATAAAGTCAAATATCCAAAAGAAATGAATGAGAGAAAGAGAGAGAGACCACAGGTTGAACCTGACTCAGCTGTGAGGGGCACCTGCTCACTGTTGGACCACCTCCTTTCGCCAGCCTTAATCAAATTTACCACAGAGACAGACTGTGATTCACCCCCCTCTAACAAGAAACCTACTGCGAGTTACATCCAAATAATCCTTAAATCTAGCCAGGTTCTCACTGTGTACCACTTCTAAAGGTGTCCCACCTCTAACAACACCCCCCTGCCAGTTTTTAGCACAATAATCCTGTCTCAGTTCTAATTAACTTGGCCGGTGTCATGAGGCCTGTGCCATATTGCACCGTCCTTGCTTCTACCTAATTATGCCTGTACCTGTACAAATTTCCAACAGCAAAGTTTTGTACAGCAGTTATGACACAGTACTGCGGTGAGTGCTTTGGAGCAGATCAAGATAAAGCATGATGGGAGTGGAAGCTGTGCAACAGATCTGACAATTTAGTTCCTCTAAGCAGAAAAACTTTGTGTGGAAAGGGTTTTGGTAGCGACCATGTTTTTTTTGCGTTTGTTGTTTAATTTGTCCATTGCTGCAGTTATAGTTGTTTTATCACCTCAAGAAATCACATACTAAACCCAGGATTCCTCAGCTTCCTCCCACCATCCAAAAACATGCTTCATAGGTTAATTGGCAACTCTAAATTGTCCGTGTGAGAGTGAATGTGTGTGTGATTGTGGACATTCTACCCTGCAACAGACTGGCGACCTGTCCAGGATGTCCCTTGCCTTTGCCCACAAGTGGCCGGGATAGGCTCCGGCAGCCCCGTGACCCCGAAAGGGACTAAACGGAATAGAAAATGAATGAATGAATGAATAAACCCAGAATGAGTTAAAGGGCCTATAGTATGCTACTCTTAAGCCCTTTAAAGTAAACAATATCCATGTTTATTATAATATATTAACTTAGGCACACAAATAAAACAAAAATTTTTTTGAATATTAGTTATTTTCTAGAGCTATTTTCCAACTATTTTCCAACCGGGAAGTAAGACGACTGGATCTCTGAGGTACCGGCTCTCGCTCCGTGTGGGTGGCGCCCATTTCATAACGTCAACTTGGAATCGGCCTCAGCAGCATGTCTGCATCTCGCCCATGAAAAAGAACAATATCTAAAATTTTGCAAAGACGGATGTGCATATTGTGCATAGAAAAGGAAAGTGTTTTTGACAAACACCATTAGCTCTGCAGAGAAAGTGTGTGTGTGTGTTAGACTGGGGGCGGTTCTGGCAGCGCACACTCCTCCTGGAAGGGGCTGTTTCCCACTTACCTACGTGAGCTTGTGTGAACCCGCTCATTTTCATAGGTTGGGAGGGGTTGGTGTCAGAGCACAGGTTTTTAGAGGAATACTCAGAAAAACATGAACGGATCAAGATACCTCTGTGAGGTTTCTTTATAGTGAGGAGTAAACATTATGATACAATCAAAAGCTCAAGAAATGATTTTGCATGGTATCTGTCCTTTAACCCTCAGAAGTGAACAAATATGTCACACAAACGTCGCTGGAACATTTTCAAGACAAACTCTTGGTCCAAAGTATTGTAAACAAGATAAAAAGTGCTTGACATCTTTAACTTTTATCAACACTGTCAATACGAAGGGTTTATTTTTTTGAGCTCTTTTTTCTTGTCAGTGCAAAAGTGGTAAAGCCTAATTTCAAAAGTAAGAAAAAGTAGTCAGAGTTTCTAAATTCAGGATTTTTGAACTGTATGACTCTGCGCACAGAAAATTTTGAACATTTTGAAAGTGGAAGCCCGAAATGCGGTCATGTGCGTTTACATCGACTTTTCATCCTAAGAGCTTAATTGAACGCCTGTTTCTGAGCCCAGTGTACATAGCATAACAATGATCCATTTTCCTAATATTCAAAATGATCATAGAGGCTCAATTGTCACAAGACACTGGGTCAGTGGGGCCATACAAATGCTGGACTCAAGTCTGATACACAATTAGCCAGTCAGGAGTGATAGAATATAAACTGTTTCATTGAAGTAAAACAAAGTGTAGGATGCGTTTCAAAGACTAGGGCTATTTCTGTTTCTGTATAACCATCATAAGTGATCACGATGTTGTCATCCTGTTGCTCTGTGACGTCTCTGTTTTTTTTTCCAAATTTCTGTACTCCTTGCATGACTGTGATAAAACATTAAAGATTCAGTTATCTTGTTTTCCTGAACAACCCTTATCTGCCCCCTTACCTGCCATTCCTCCTCCACATTTCCTACAAAACAGACTGGTACTCCCCGCCAGAGCTGACAAAATTTATTAATAGCAATTTTCTTGCAAGATAAGAGAATCAATCTATCATCACTCTTCTCAGTCTCCTTGCTGCTGCTGCTTCTCATTCAATCTGTCGTTGCCTCTCCTCCCACTCTCTCTTTGAGGGAGAGAGAGGTGTCACTTTCAGTGAAACAACTTAATTCTGATGTCAATGAATTAATTAGATGTGTTAATGAGCTAGCGACAGCTAACCCAAATTAAATTAATACCGTAATGGCCTCAGACAGCGAGAATTAGCTCCCATTTCAGTAAACGCTTTCTGGAGTGTACACAACTGTCGAGGATAGACACACACTCACACACGGTGACTCACACAGAAAGCTCAAACAACATCCATCCCCCCCGAGCAGATCACCATCCAGATGTAATTAACTGACTAATTACAGGAGCTCTCCAGCTCCCCTCACTGCATCTCTCTCCTCTGTCTTCTGTCTGTTGCTGTCTGACCCCTCAGAGACACTTCCTGATGTTGTTGTTCCTCATATTTTGTTATTTTGTTTGTGTATTTCCCTCTGATGTTTCCAAAGAGGCATCATAGCGGTTGCTCATTGTCTACTTGTCTGTGTTGTGTTCTTCCTTCCTCTTGTCGCCACACTTAAAGTCTCATTACACACAACAGGCCTGATTTTAAGGCTGTTTAGTTTGTCATTAGCTCTAATAGCAACTCCTTCACAGTTGCCACGCTCCAGCAGTCCTGCTCATGGGAGGGGCCCCCATCAGACTACTAATCTGATCTCGGTGGCACAAAATGGCTGCTGTCCATATATAAGTAAGCGGACGGCCAGTTGAAGGAGAAAATGGATCCGACTAAAAACTATCAATGAAAGTTTCAATCTTCTTTCAATTATTTCATTTTTTACATCTCTTTTAAAGTCCCGCTCCAATCATCTTTTGATCTATTTCAAGTGTTTCTAGTCGTCTTTTAATTATGATTATGCTGTTTTTCGCCTAAATCAAAAACCTTGTGTTGTTTTCTAGGACATAGCTTCTGTAGAACAGAGTTTGTTAGGAATACAACTCTGAGTTGTGGGCAGGACTGTTGGCGCAGAGTAAGCCCACCCCAACTTCCCATCATCCATCTGTTTAGACTCTCTCCTGGTAGTTAACAGCTCCTCACACCACCTATTACTGGTGCAACAAAAATGGCGAGCAGTATTGGAGCAATGCAGCCATCCAGCTTTGAGCCAGATGCTAGCTTAGATGAGGAAAATAAACACATAAATGGATCTATTTGGATGTATCAGGATGGAGCGGAGCAGAGAGCTGGTGGCCCGCTGACTGTAGCACCGACGTCACTGATACAAGCTTTTCCAATTACATTTTTGTCTGCTCATAATTCCCAATAATTTGAATAAAGAAAAACTAAGAAACTCAATTTTAATGTTAATTGTCTTTATATATACAGTATATTCTCCATTATCAGAAAAATGCTCAAGAACAAGTTACAACCACAAACAACACCACAGATTTCAGTGGAGTGGGTCTTTAGATGTGTATTTAAAAGGTTCTTGAAGTAATTTATAATTTAGCCTGAAAATTATTTATTTCATATAATGCCTTTTTGCCTCAGACTTAGACTTTTTTCCTTTAGTGAGATAAGTCTCTCTATGAAGGTGCTTTTCCTGATTAAATGTTTTAAAGTCAACACAGGAAATCTGTAGCTTTATCTGTTAGCTTTAGCAACAATACAACATAATTAACTTTTAAAGAAAACATGACACAAGGATTGCCTACAAAGAAAGACAGAGAGCTGAGTATAAGACACGTTTAAGCTGCTCAAATTTCAAAACCCTAAATAAAAACCAAAAAGATCTTGTGTTTAGCAGAAAAGCTAAAATATGTGTCCAAGAATATTGTGTAATCTATGCTCTAAATTTATTGTTTTCTTATGTTTTACAGTTTGTGGCAGCAAAGTAGTAATAGAATTGGTAGTTAAGGCTTTAAATCAAATAAAGCAAGTTGTTTAAATTGAATTCCAAATATTTACATTAACAGATTGATTTATAGTGAAAAATGTTGAGTTATTGTTTGTCAACAAACGTCAAAAACTGTCATTGCAAAAACAGTGTTTTAACTGTGAGTTAGCATCTTGAATTGCGTTAGCATTTGACATTTTATGGTTAACAGTGCAAATAAAATCAATGCAGCTTCTCTTCTTACAGAATTTAATGGAAATAATTTGGGAAATTTGCCTAAATCTTAACTATATGTAATGCATTGGCAGATACTCACTCACAAAAACATACCCTTTCTCAATTCCCCTCATTGTGACATGAAAATAGTATGAAAAAATCTGTTTTGAATATTTGTGAGTCCATCACCGCTCCATGTATGTAGAAGCACTGTACCTGTGTGTTTGTGTTCATGTCTGTGTTAGCATGAGTGTTTTCCTGGTGTGAGACTCTGCAGGCAACAAGCTTCTCACACAAACACCATCTGTCAGCAACAGGTTCACCTGCTAGCAATCATTTAGCTCAGAAAAATCTCACTAGGTTTCTCTTGCAAACACACACCTAAACACACACACACACACACACACACACACAAATGTCAGTATGCTTTAGCATTGTCAAAGCAGAAAATAATGTGATTTCCCACTTCTGTGGCTTGAAACTCTCACCTGTTTAAAAAACACTCCAGAAACTAAAAACACTTCCAAAATGTGTCTATGAAAGTGTTTCAGTGGAGAAAAGACAAAAAACAGGATAAATGCTCTAAAAAACTGAATATTTGACACCCAGTTTTAACATGAAAATGAGGGTCATTAGACATATAAAAAAGGAAAAAAAACTACATGGAATGTAGTGAGAAAAGTGTGGACTATTACCTGGGGTCCCTGACTACATTAACTTATCATCATCACTAATTAGCCCCTTGTTCTGCATTCCCCCTGGTGATAGCTCCCTGTAATATAATGTCTATGAGTGTCTGCACTGTGTGTCTGTTTCTTTTGTTCACTATGGGAATAGAAGTCCCTTCTTGGGCAAAAATCACCTGGTAAAAAATTACTTTTCCTTCACACTCAATGAGGCTTAAATATGAATGTTGTGAGCTTTTAAATCAGAATTCAAAATAATATTTTATATTTTCAGAAATTAAATCTCATTAGAGTACTTTATGAAGAACAATAATGTAAAATAAATATAGAACATAAAAAAGTTAGATATAAAACACAATTTCTTCTGGAAGCATTCAGCAGCTCATCTCTGTTTGGGCAGTAAGACAGCTGGTTAAGCAATGTGACAGATACTCCTTGGTCGATTATTTTTTTTCTTTGATGTGGACTTTCAGTCATAGACTCAAACACTGGATTTTTTTCTCTAAAATAAAGATTTTAAAGGACAAAAATGAAGCCTGAATTGAGTTGGGCCACTGACAAAAAGCACGCCCAAATGCACAAAATGGAGCTCCAATAAAATCAAAACATTAAGCTATAACTACCTATTATAACCTGAACACTAACCATACGCAACATAGCATCGACAGTAATGTGTGGTACACCTCCCTAAATGCAGCTAACACACCTGGTCTCACAGTCCTGTGAAACGGCAACAAATTGTCACCAGGCAACCTACATGTCTGTGTGGTCATTGCGGACATGATAGCAGACCCAAGCTGATCCCACCATGAATGGGATTGAGGTTAAAAGTGATGCCAGGACCAGTGGCGCCTCCAGAAATTTTTCATGGGGGTGGCCGGTAGGGGGCCACATTAAATCTTAGGGTGGCACACAAAAACCATGAGCTATATTTTTAAAATTCATTCTACCAAACGTAGTAAAACAACCTTTAGAAAACCAACAGAAAGATAAATGCCTACTGATATTTTGTAGAACATGAACTTATAGTAGATACTACTAGTATAATAACTAATAGATACTAGTAGAGACCATTAGTAGATACTACTACTGATACATATTTATTTTTTTTTTGTTTATATTTAATGCTTAGGTGTGTCTGCTTGGGGTGTTCGGCTCTTGACTGAGAGATTTCTATAATAAACAAAAAATTAAATCTGTTGTTCTGAAATAATAATAAAAATATCCTTCTAATTATTAATTATATCTGTTGACATTTCTATTAAGACTAATAATCATGAAACATTTTTATTATTAGGGTAACATAATTCTAACTTCACCAATTGGTCCAGGATCAGGTGGAGCCCCTTTAGCTGAGTTCTGCTTTGTTTCTCTGACCAATGATGCTGACTGTCCTTCGTCTGATGCCGTCTCATCTTTGTCTTCCTCATTAACTTCTGTCATTCATGCTGCATCCTTTTTTTACTTATTTATAAAAAGTAATGACACATCCACCACAGCTGATGATGTATTTGCACCAAGTATTTGCACACTGGGTTTACATGTTTTGCAGACCGCATGTTTTTTACACCTTTGCAGCTGTATTTATTTAATATTTATTTCTTTATTTAATAAGAATCTAATTTTTGATAATAATTTTAGTGATATTTTTAATTATTTAATATAAATGTCATTTGTGATGTCCTTTATTGATGTTATATTATACAGATTATTTCTGAATGTCGTGTTGCTGCCACAGATAAATGAAATTTCCCCATTGTGGGATTAATAAAGTCATCTATCTATCTATCTATCTATCTATCTATCTATCTATCTATCTATCTATCTATCTATCTATCTATCTATCTATCTATCTATCTATCTATCTATCTATCTATCTATCCATCTATCAATACAGATCTAAAGTACAGTAAACAGATTGTTAAAGACCGACGGAAAATATTTAACAGGAAAAGAAACGTAGCATTTTGGGATGTGTGATTGTGTGTGCGTGCGTGCGTTCTCGCGCGCACGCGTGTGTGTGCGTGCTGAAACCGGTGCTCGCGCGATGCAGGAAGAGAGGTGGGAGAGCGCGTGTGAGTGTGTGGAGCGCATACACGCGCGGTCAGTCGCCGTTTTGGACTTAAGGAAAAAGTAATAAAGAACGTTCATCTTTAGTGACTGAGACTGATTCGGAGGATCTGAAGGTTCGAACGCGGAAGTGAACCCCGCGTCTTATTCATATTCTGCATCCAGCGGCTCGTCTGTAGATGTCTGCGCACTCAAGGCAGCAGGGAGGGGAGGGGGTGAGGGCCGGTTTAGGTGATCAGAGCGACTTGCCCGCTTGCTGGCTGTGCATTTAGGATGAAACGCACAACTGATGCTACTACAGCTTATAGTGGCTAGTGGGGTGGCCACTGGGGTGGCCAGGTGTCGGAGAGGGGTGGCCGTGGCCACCCCTGGCCACCCCCTGGTGGCGCCACTGGCCAGGACAGGTCATCCACTCTACTCTCAAATGCTGGAGGTAGTTTCTGACAAACCCCAGCCTTTGGAGGTGAGAGTTATCATCTTTGAGGAATAAAGTTTCTAAAGTTTATGACGCATGGACTCATCGCTTTCTCCAAAAGTCTGAAGTAACCTGAATATCAGCAGAGAGTTCTGACCTGCAGACAAGTTGACCTCAACTCTTAGGCGCCGCTGATATCAGCTAAAGAAGGATATGGACCTCTATTTAATGTCTGCAGACATAACATCGAAGAGAACTATAAACTCTGTTTAAACCCAGAAGAGCGGCTGATAATCAGCAGAAGAAATAATGCCTTGGTCATTCGACAAAATATGGACCCTTCTTATTTTACTTCACAGCATTACTTTATAATAAATAAATAAAAAATAAAAAAAATAAAAATACAAAAAAATAATAAAACAAATGATCAATCAATTACTGAAAATTGTTAAATTGATTGACTTTTAATGATATTACTTAACTTGCTCCAAAAACAAAAAAATTGTTAAGTTGATTCATGATTTTTCCAAATGAAACATAATCTTGCACATATTTTTAACTTTTGATACTTGATCAAATTTTGCTATGAAAATTCCTGAAACAGTGTTATGTGTATTTTACTGATATAGTATTATTTTTTAATCATATCAATGACTTTTATAAGTAACATAATCTGCATATATTTTGGATACTTCATTGCCATGTTGATTTCTAAAAGTTTTTTTTTACAAAATAATTTAAGTAATTCATCTTTGTCATGTGCTTTACTGATATTTCAAGATTCTTACTTCTGTCTGATAAAAGCTAGAAACCGAATAACGATAAATCATGTAATAAAATGGTTACGGTAGAACAGGGGTGGGATTATATAAATTCGCTTCCTTCCACTCCCTTTCAAGCAATAGTTATTAATATGTCTAATTATCCAAAGTTTGATTAGTTGTTGTACGAATGTATAACTGATGGTTGTATTGTTTATGTGTATTATTCCTATTTGATTGCTTTAAATAAACTATTTCAAATAAAAAAAATTCAAATTTCAAATCAAGTTTGGTCAATCTAGAGATTTGGGATTGAACGTTATCCCAGTGACTCCCTGCATAGAGATCTCCAACAATGACAAATTTTTATTTTTGAAAGAGGGAGATGCCTCTCCATAATAACCCCCTCCACCAGAGAATATTGATCTGTGAGTCCTGCAATGACCAACATTTTTCCAGATTAAACTATGACATGATCCATGTGCAGCTGGCAGAAGCTGAACCCATCACTGAACATAGGATTACCTCACATGTCAGTGTTGCAGACATCAACACAGAGAGGCCTGATAGTAAAGGGTAGGCAAGGTAAGGCAATCATCCTGGTAGCCATTTTAGACCAGAGATTAGCTGAATGCAGTCTGTTATGGGTTGCATATATACACAATTGTTGAAAAAAAAATTTTAAACTGAGTGCAATTCTGTGAAGGCCAACTTAAGTGCAGCAAGAGTAAAGAAAGATGGGTGTCTGCTTCAGATTTCCACTTTGCAGCTTTTCTCTGGCATCTCCATCATATGCCAATTAGCCTTTAGTGTAACCCTTGTGCTATTCTAGGCACTTTAACATTGGGAGTTGGGTCATCTAGACCCCACTAGACAGTGCGCTGAACCTTTTTTCTTCAATGATTTGTGATCTTCACTGGTGTCCATGGAAAACATTGAAATCCTCTCCACCTTTATCCACCTTTGTCATGGTAGGGATACCATGTCAATGTAAGGGTGGGGTCACACTACAAGGGTTAAACCACTAGAGTACGAGTATTCCCTCCATGCAATACTGCATTTTGGATTATGTAAAACACCAGCTTGAAGTTGTGCTGTTACAAGCCTTATTTGGCTCTGTCAAGGCTGTTCTACCAGCTTTTGTAACTTACAAACCACTGAAGCAGGGCCCACGATTACAGATACTGCCAATTATGGTCATCAGACACTCTACACAACTTACTAACATCAGCTGTTTAGCATTGGCTAAGAAGGTTTGGCAAATTTCTGTAGGCGCAACTTACACAATTAGCTCTGCTTCTCATTCCACAAACATGTGTTCCTCCCAAATAAACAAGTTTTCCAAGAAAATGACATTTGTTGCCAAAGAGCATTGTTACAACAAAGAAAGAATTCTTTTTTTTGTTCGAAGTTTACTTAAATAAAACTCAGACAGAAAAGCCTGAGCCAGACTATACATTTTTTGTGACAGTGCTTACCACCACAGCCCTTGTGAACTTCAGCCAAAGTCGAAATGCGAAATGACAGAGTAAGAAACTAAAACAAACCTCCTATTGAACTTGGAAAAAGCCTTCTGTTCACAGGAGATTTTGTTTCCACATTTCTCCTCACACAGCACTGTATTAAGAGAGTGATGACAAAAACATTGCAGACATATGTTCCTGCTGTCTCTGCAGCACATTTTAAGGTTGTGGAATAATTAGATTATTCAAATGAATGTTAATTACAGCCGTTTCACCGAAAGATGGCATTATTGGATGGCATGAAAGCGAATCATCTGTAAAGATTCCTCTAATGCCACAAAAGAGGCTGCACAGAAAAGAACAGCTCTTTCCTTTTTTGTGTTTCATTATGTTTTTATTTGCTCCTTTTTTTTTCCCCTTTGTCTCCTCTTGGTATACTTCTGCCGGGACATCGTTTGAAGGAAAACAATGGCAGGGAATGAATAACCACATATAATACATATTCATGGCAATTGAGAAGCAGTAGAGTTGATCCACTTGTTCGGGAGGCTAAAAAGGTAGCATCTGTTTCCCGTTTATCCTCTCCGTTCTCAATCTTTTCTTCATGCTTTCACCAACAGGAGGTGTGTTCATTTTCTCTCTAATTATCCTGCAAAATCCCTCCACTTTTTAAAACCTTTGTCTTTCTCTCATTTGCAGTCAATAAGCAGATACTCAGTCTGGAACTGAATTGTTGATGTTTACATAAAAAAAAATATTAAAATGTGTCCCCTGGATATCATCTTATGCTTACAAACACTCATACAGCTGTTAAATAATGCTGTGCATAAAATAACTCTAATTTATCTTAAGATGCTCATTGTAGAACAATTATAATTACAATAACATTGTCTCCTAATCCTTCTAAATAGAAGCCAAGAACTAAATCGGTTTGGTTGCAGTGGTGCTCAGCTTAGTTGCCTTTCACTGGTGTGAACAGTAATCTTCATTAAAAAAACAAACACTCAATCCTCTATCCTATCTGCTTTTCTGCCGTATAAAACTTCTCCAAACTTCTGCTTTACCAGGAACATGCTGATCAGCTGAAATGAATTACCTTTTTTCACAACCAGCTCACATATGTCAGAATCCTATGAGCTCCTCACACAGTCTGTTCTGCAAATGTTTATGCTTTCATTGTAACTCGTGAATTATGGCTACTGTGTTCCTGTATGGTGTCTACCAAACATGAGAGCCTGTGTTGAACAAAAGATTGAAAGCTCTCTCTGCTTGTCACTTGGCAGAGGAGCAAGCTGAGTCCGAATGGTTTCTGCATTACATCTGAGTCTTACATCAGTCAGTGTTGTTCCTACTTCAGTGAAATACATAAGTAAAGCTTTATTTCAATAGAAAATATCAGTCTTGTTATTTGGATATGATTAAACTCAAAAGATTTTTTGTTTCACATAACCTAAATAAGTCTTTTTTTTTTTGTAAATAGAAATAAGCAATAGTGTTTGTGAAGGTAAGTACTGAGGCTCTCCAATGAAATTTGTGGTTTTGGTGTATTTTATGTTTTTGTGGCATTGTTCTGTTGATAGAGGACATATATAAAGAAAACTAAGCTTAAAATTGCATTTTTGAGTAATTCTTCATGTAAATTGTTGGGAAAACAATGTAAAAACTGCCATTGGAAAAAGTTTGGAGCTGTGATGTGAAAAATACGCACTCGCTCCCTGCTCCTCTCCATTCTGATGCATCCACTTTTACATCCATGTACGTCTTTTTTTTTCTTTGTTAATGCTGACATCTGTCTAACAACTGTTCTGCTGGAAAGCTCCAACATTGCTCGGCATTTTCGTTACCCTGCTAATGTTAGCTTGGGGGTGTGAGGGGCTGTAAGCTAGCAGGACAGCACATACACAGCTGGATGACGGAAAGATAACTGGCTTTCTCTGTGCCAACAGTTCCGCCCCCAACTCAGAGGTGAATTCCCAATAAATGACTACTCTGCAGAAACAATGTACTAGGATTTTATTTATTTTGTCTTAAAACACCATAATCCTAATTAAAAGACCAATAAATCAAAAGATGATTGCAGTGGTACTTTAAGTATGTATTTGGTATTACAACTCTGGAGCTTCCAAAAACCCCAAAAATCATTCAAGATTACACATACTCTAAAAAAAGTCTGTTGTTTGTGTTTTGTTTTGGTCTCTTTTTTATAATGCATCCAAATTTCATCAAGTGTTGGGTCGCCTTGGCAGTAAAGTTTTCAGGTCTGCATTCTCAAGAGAAAGACAGAAAAAGCGACAAGGCTCAAGACTCAAACCAGCAACCACATTTTGGAGCCTCAACCTATGTGCTATAACACATTTGTGTCTTTCTTTAATACATGTTTAACTATTTCAATTCCAGTAACTACAATAAATGAAAGTGTTTTCTTGTGGTGTTGTAGTTGTGATCGATTGTCAGTGGTCACACTTTCATATTTGTTGTATTGAATCCGTTTTTAAAATATGGATTCCAAACACATAAAAGACAGCAGAATCCAGATGCCACTGAAACGCAAAACAGAAAAATAAATGTGACAAAAGAGAAAGGATGCGTGGCTCATTCAGGAGGCAGCTCCAGTGTTACATTTTCCTTCCAATATTAATTATCTGAGAAGATTAGAATGAATGAATGAATGAATGAATGATTAGAGTCCACTGTACCCTAAATGAGCTGGTTATAATTCACACTTCTATGGCTCAGGCATACTTTAGGCCCTAATCTAATTCAAATTATTTCCAGGTTTAAATAAATAAATAAACAAATAAATAAATATGCTTTTGACCACACCAGTGCCAGATGATCTCTGCCCGCAGTCTTTGGCTGTGTGATTCTTCAAATGGCTGACAGGCCTGAGCGCTGAGATTTGCCAACCATCTCCAATTAGTGATGTGTTAATTAAGAGGATCATCAGGTTCTCGTTAGTGATTAAACACCCGAGCGTGATTACTTAACTTAGCCGGGCTCCTGGCAAATCATCTGCTCTTTGATACCTCATATGAGTTTATGGTGTGTGTATTTGAAAGCCAGCAATGCTGAGAGCCTTGCAGTGGGAACAGATTCTCCCTCTCACGCTGCATGTCAATGCTGCGATGAACGCTGCATATGCAAAGCTGTGAGGATGTGTGTGTGCTTGTGTGTGGATGTCCAAGTGGAATGGATTTTTTTTTTCTTTTTGTTCACATGCTGATGAGGTGTCTTAAGTTAGTTAATTGCGCATCAAGAGAGCAGGCCAACTCTGCCTCTTGAGTGTTTTGGTGTGCACACATGTGTGTGCGTGCATTTGTCAGGGCCTCTGTGTGCACGTCTGCGTCACTTCACATGCTAATTGCCTTTCAGAGGACTTCTTACGTCCTTGTCCTTCCTGTGAATCAGCTCTGTATTTAAATGCATTTGCTGCCACATGCAAGGCTCTATATTTTAATATGTCTGGATCACAACTGAGTATATCTGCTCAGAGTATTAAACACTCACACAAATATATTTCACATAAATCCATATATATATTTATGGGAAAAAAAGCAAGAAGCAAAACAAGCATCTCTGTTTGCTATTATGTAACACTGGTTAAAAATGTACTAATATGAAGGATATGAAGAAGAATGATACTATCAGGTTTTGCAGGATTCTTTTTTTCTCCAAATGACATTTGAGATTAAAGTGTAATTTCCCTACAGGCAACACTTATCACCCAATGGATTTTCTTATGTTTGTTTCAATGGTTCTTAGTCAAAAAGTGCGTTCTTCTGCTTCTAAGCATAAAACATGAGCAGTTTCCGGGTAAACACAGAAATGCTGCACGGTTAAAGAAGAACAGTCAGTGAGAAGAACGTCACATAGTCGAGTCCTATAGAGACTCTTCCTCACTGCAAAACACTAAGATTAAAATATGATATGGGATAAATTCTTAAGGACTTAGAGAAAAAGGAAGCAGAAGTAAACTGAGAACTCAAACTTGAATCAGAGAAGAGAGCAGATCTGTTGCAGTGAAATAGCATTTGTTTCACCCATCATTGGACAAAAACGTGTTTATAACTTTATTGACCTTCATCTGCAGAAAAATAAAATCATTTGTTAAAGTGGCAAAATGTAAAGGTCAATATTGGATTTTTAAAAAAGATTTCCTTGCAGGGTTAACAGCATTTCTTAAAATAATATAAGCACAAAAGCATATTCTACACTGCAAAAACAGACCCCTTGCCAAAAACACTCTCCCTATTGGGAGATTTGCTCTAAATGAGCAAATAAAATCTGCCAATAAGCTAAGAAATATGGTCTTACCAAGAATTTTAAAAAAAAAATTCTAGTCTCTTGTTTTCTCAAACTAATAGATTTTGCTGTTAAAAAGCTTTCTTGATAAAATTTTGTTTCTTGTAAGACAGAAAATAAGACAACTTTTCTTGAAACTTTTTACGGTCTTATGATTCGGATTTTGCAGTGTTGGTTGTCTTTATGATCTACTATTAAAAAAGCAACAAACATGAAGAAAAAAAATGTATGTATACATATATCTATATCTATAAATAAACTTAAAAAGCTTTCTTTGAATCTGCTTAGACTGACTGTTTCCGTTTTATGGAATCATTGTGGAGTACTACAACCTAGTCCACAGTCTTCCTTTTTTTGTTTGTCCACGGTTTTCTAAATAAAATGATTTTTGAGTGTTACATGTACACGTGTTCTCGCAAATGGCTGAATAGCCATTTTTACATCTTTATTTTTTATTATGTTTTACTTAGAAATAATGGGTTTTAAGTAAAAAAAAAAAGGTATAAAGGACAAAAAACAAAAAACACTTTTTTGATTATTGTGCACATGAAACTGAGCTGAGGACAGTTTCCCTTTTGTTTTAACAATAAACAAAGGTTTTACTTATCTGAAGGTAATCAAAAAGTAATAGATGAGAAACACATAATTGAATAATCAATTTCTATACAATCCAACCAGGTTGATCTGTCTGAGGCAGAATCGAATCGATCAGCCTATACCATTAAAGATATCGTTTCAAATTAGATAATAATCAATAATCCAATCGATCATGTAAAATACCAATTAGATTGTGGCACTGTAGGTTTATTTATAACTTTTTTTATTTATCACTTTTTTTAATGTAAAAGTGACCAAGTTGCATCACAGCAGACAACACACGTGTGATGATAGCAACAATGATCATCATTCCAGTCCAATGTGTGGAAATACCTTGAATTTTGCAAAGACATGTGACCAGTCTGGTAGAATGTTCTAATAATGTTCCCTTTGATGTGGAAAACAACAGTGGGGTGTACTTTATGAAACTAAAATGTGAATGGATTTGCCAATAATTCTTGTTTACATTTTTGCATCTGCACATGTTGAATCTACACATGATTGTCTTCTTAGAAATACAAGGAATCTGGAAATCTTCATCTGTACTGTTCCACAGGTGTTTCTCTCTGAGCCACGCTGGTTTAATTTTTGGCTAAAGATGTCCTGGATCGATTTTAGGTCAGTGAATCGGATCGGATCGCATCGTTCAAAATGAATCGTTACACCCCTTTAAGATGAGCAAATAAAGCATTTTCTGCAGCATTCTAATCCAACATAATGTTCACCTTTCGGCACACCCCTTCAGGGGTTGCCTCAATGCAGCAGCTTTCACTGATTTGCACAGGCAGTTTGGCAGAAATTTCTATGCCGGATGTCCTTCCTGACACAACCCTGTGTTTTATCTAAGCTTGGCACAGGAGGACCTAGCCTTGGGCCCCCTCGTGGCTACATAGTTAGGCAGTAGCGTGAAGGGTCTTGCCCAAGGACCCACACTGGATGAGGCTCATCGCACCCCATGGGAACCCTGATTTCCCATGTGCCAGTTCTGCACTAAGCCAACTGAGCCGTCCAGCCAGTATATTGAATCCAACATGTTGGTTAAAATATTATTTGGGTTCATGCAAGTTTTTTTTCTTGTTTGTGCATTGAGTCTCTGAAATATTGGAGCCAAAAGTGACAGCATCTATTTGGTAAATAAACGTGATTAGACAAAGAACCATTCTTTTAGAACAGTTGAGTTGTTTCTGTCCGATACATCTTAAAATTTATTTAATTATACTTCTATAAAGAAAAACATTAGAAAGTAAAAGCAAATAAATGAAATCTCTGACCACGCAAGGCCCTAACTGCATTTTAGGTCACTTCTGGATTGCATGTTTACAGATGAACAATCAGATGTTAACTGAACAAAAGTGTTTTCCTGGTAGTGAAGGGGCTGTGGTGCATTTTTGCACAGAGCGCTTTGCACCAGAGTCTGTCTTTGTGTGCTGTTGTTGTCGCCTGTAGAGACGTTTTAACTCAAGAAGCCTGAGATGTTAATTAAGATGAAGCCAGCTCCAGTTTCTCCTGTGTGTGCCCTTCTCTTACATTCACCAGTATTATGCAAATAAGTGCATGCAAAATCTCCGGCTGCACAGATTTCATCCCTTCCAACTCAGCATAATATATAGCTTTTAATAAGACCACATGCACATACACACAAGTGCACAGAAAATCAATATCCATGATTTAATAATGCTATGTACTGATCCAGTGGCTCCAAAGGTCTTATTCCTGGCCACCAGAGCATCACCACGACAACAAGCAGCAGAATAATAGATCTTCTGCAAGTGTAGTAATTGAATGCATTTGTGTGTGTGTGTTAAACGGGTAGAGGGGGCGATATTCTTCTCCAAGATGATGAAGTAGGATTTAATAAACTAGCACACGAGAACAAACACACACACACGCACGCACACACACACCCCCCACACACACACGCAGACACCCTCAGCAGGTGAGTGTAGCTGAGCTGACACTTTGTCAGCACAGTGTAATTTGACATAATGAATGCAAGCCTCGTTACTGCTGTTAATTGGCCAGACTAATTATACTCAGAGGACGTCATTAGGGAGAACCTGCCGCTTCACTCTGTGTGTGCGTTTGTTGGATGAGTGTGTTTGTGTCAACGAGTGTGTTTACAAGTCAGGTAGGGGCAGACGATGAGAAAAGTGCAAGAGATGGGAGGAAACAGGAGGTGTGTTGGGTACAGGTGGGGTACAGCGGAACAGGGAGCAGCGCAGGTGGCTGGGGCTGATGATGAATGTGGACGTGAGAGGGGAGGAGGTACAGTTCGGGTACTGCCAAGGGAAGTAAGTTTGTATCTTCATGCCAAAACTGATGCAAAGGGCAGGCAGGTTACTTACAAAATTCAAGGCATCAGGCACAGTTTGTTTTTTATCCATTTTTTAAAGTAAAGTCAGGGCTAAAGACAGGGTTTTGGCAAAAAGGTCTAGTTAATGGTCCCATATACAAGCGGCTGAAATGAGCTTCCTCTAGGATGGCTGGGTGCTCCCTGAGAGATAGGGTGAGAAGCTCGGTCACCCGCGGAGAGCTCGGAGTAGAACCGCTTCTCCTCCAGCATCAAAAGGAGCCAGTTGAGGTGGCTCAGGCTTCTAGTCCGGATGCCTCCTGGACACCTCCCTGTAAAGGTGGTCTGGGCATGTCCCACTGGGCGGAGGCCCCGAGAAAGACCCAGGACATGTTGGAGAGATTACGTCTCTCGGCTGGCCTGGGAACGTCTCTGGGTCCCCCCAGAGAAGCTGGAGGAAGTGGCCGGGCGAGGGTAGTCTGGGCATCCTTTCTTAGACTGCTGCCCCCAAGACTCGGTCCCAGATAAGCAGAGGAAGATGAATGAATGGATGGATGATCCAATTCAGGGGTCGGCAACCTGTGGCTCTTTAGCGCTACCCTAGTGGCTCCCTGGAGCATTTTCAAAAATGTTTGAAAATGTTAAAAGATGCATTTTAAGTGCATTATAATGTTCCTCACTAACAACCCTATGCGGTATTTTGATTCCTTTACTGTTACTGTTTGAGTTCTTTGCTTTTGTTTTTTGGTTCTATTTTAGTTCTGTGTCCTGTTTTATTTTGAAAGGTTTCCTGTTTTGTAACTTGGTTTCGAGTTTTACTCTTGGTCCCCATCTGTCCTGATTGTTTCCAACTCAGCCACACCCCAGAGCTAGGGGCAGACAGCGCAGCGGCCAGGCTAATCCAGGCATCCAAGAGCCCCACCACCAGACCCGGGAGCAACCACCCTCACGCGTACCAGACCCTCACCACGGAGACGGAGGCCACGACCCTGCAGCCCCCCTGCCGAGGAGTAGGAGGAACAGAGAGCACGCAGAGCCAGAGCCCACAGCCGGGCAGGGACCAGCCCCACCCCAAGGAGCCCTGGGCCCACACCCAATGCCCCGATCGCTCGAGACCTACGCCAGCGCCCAGGAGTACTGAGCCCCCACCCCCACCCCAACCCAAGAGGCAGAACAAGATAACCTATGGTCAGCCCGCACAGCACACCTGTGCAATCTGCCCGCCAGCCCTACCAAGGAAAAAATTGGGGGAAGTGGCAGAAACCGACCACCCAACTGGGTAAGCGGACACAGACCAGGGTGGGGCCAGACCAGAATCCTGGAAAAATTGGGTAGCCCCGGTATGCCCCCAAAAAAAGGGGCCAACACCCCGGCAGCAGATGCCAAGCCATCCCACCCGGTCTGGGGAGGTGAGAACAAAGTGACAATGTGCCCACCAATTAAATTGGTGGACCGGGCAAAACCATTCTTCAACAGCAGAATCTGACCGTCCAATGTGTCCACCACAAGGCCCAACGTGATTAATTTTGAGTTCATTACACCCCCCCCCCCCCACTGATTGATATTTGTCTTTACATATTTATTTATATCTATTTATTTATTCATTTGGTTCAGTACGTGTAGTTTCTCACTAAATCTACTGACTTTTTCTGCATTTGTTGCAGCTGCTGTCAGCCACTGATGTGTTCAGTGACATTCAGAAGATTCAACAGATATTCATGCCTTCAGGTTCGAGACACAAATAAATTGCACAAATTAAAAGAATGATTATATTGTTCCCTTCAGACAATACGTTTTCTTTTTTGGTCAGGTTGGTTTTGTATGAATGAAATTAGCTATTTTTTCTTTATGGTTTTCTTTGTTTAAGCTTTGTTTGGTTATTCTATTTTATGCGCCCAACTTCTTTTGGTCTTTTTTGTACAAACATTGTTTTTGCATTTGTGGGTACAAATTCATTAATCATTATAATTTGTCTCATTAGGGATAATCTCTGCTACCAAATCCATGGAGCGCTGAAACACTTCACTCTGATGGCTTCACTCATGTCAGCAACAGAGAAGGTCAGAAGGCTCAGATAAATTGGACTTCTACTGAGCTTTGCTTTAGAAGCTATGCATGCATGTGTATTCATAAATATATTTTATTGCATAAAACAGGTGTGAAGCATGATTCATAACCTGTCCAGAGCTTCCTATATATCAAAGTTTCTTCTCCATATTTACAGTGGGATATTTGCGGCAATTTAGAGCTGCGCGAAGTGCAACTGGTGCCAAGTGTTGCTCTCTTTTAAATCTTTCAATTTCAGCTCAGCAGTTTTTGACAGGTATTTCGCACATGACCCAATGCATCATCTTTACTGTCTCTCTGGGGAGTTCATTGGAAAATATGTGTGCTGTAATGGCCTTTAACTTCACCTTCCTATGCCCTTCCTATGCAAGTTTAGATCTGTTGAAGGTAGATTTCTTTTTTTAAATGCTTCAAGTTTTTAACTGCCTCAAGCAAGGTAGAGGTCATAATTGAGGAATTCTATCTGAGGCAGAAGAATCAGCACCAAGTTGTAGACAAAGGATGCAGCCATTATGCTTGAACCTGACTAGTTAAAAAAAACTGTTTCAAACTTTACAAGGATTTTGTGACAACAAGGTGCAAAAAAGTCATTATTAAATGAGCTATTCATTTTCATGCCATGAAAAAAACACAAGTCAGCATCACTAAAAAGTATACATCATAACTTAATCCATCCAACCTTTCGAGAAAAATGATAAATTTGAAGATTATAATACAAAATTCAGTATTTGGTATTTCTGTCATAACTTTACCAGAACAGAGATCTAAAAATAAATGAGAATGAGGTAAGTTTGCTTAAAAAGGGGAGTCTATGTGAAATTCAACGCTTTATATATTAATTTCTAAGGGACTTAAAGTCAGAATCCATGCACAAATATGAAGATTTAAAGTGACAGATAAGCAAAGGAACAGTCCAAAAACAAAGTTTGCACAGTTCTGGGTTTCCTGAGTCAATAATCGCATAGAAAACAAACATAATATAGAAAAATAATGCGTTATTAAAATGATTGTTCGTTTGACCAATCAGCCATGTCAGGCAGAGTGAAGCTGCCACACACGCCCAAATCCTTCAAGAGCATGTCCACATGGTCACAAACACAGAAAGGGTTCCTGAACACAGAAGGGAGACAGGATTGCTCGACTGGAAACGTGAAAAGAAACACACAGACCTGGCTGTCTGACTGTTTCCAAGCTGCTGAGACAATCCGGCAGCAGCTGGTGGCTCGTCAGGACTCTTGAAACTGTGGGTTGATGTGTGATCTGATCACAGTTATAGGTTTACTAAACCTGGGAAGACCAGGACCAAAACAGCACATTAGCACATGTTCATGATGAGAAAAAAAAGGGATAGTAAGAACAGAAATATCATGAAGTTCAACCCAAATTCAACAAGAGTCTGTTGTGAATTACCCCATTTAAAATTCTTTCAATCGAATTATTTTTCCGTTCAAAACAAAAACTGTATTCGGTTAAAAAGAGTTTGTCTTGAATTGTTCCGTCACGTTTTTCCCAAAATTCTCAGTTGATAATTTATACATAGTCTCAAAAAATCTATTGCAGTGTGCCTCAAATGTTACTCTGTGGAGTTATTAAAAAGGAAAGTGACTAAAACCACAATTACATAATTAAGAAATTAATTTACAGCTCTCTTTTTTTTAATTTACTTCTTTTATTTATATAGCCCGATATTACAACAATAGTTGTCTCAATGGGCTTTATACCATTAATTGTGTAAGAACATGAAATCAGTCATAAAAATACAGTCTGTTATGGCTAAACCAAACTAAACGGACTACGTTAAGCTGAGCAGCCCTGACCTTAGACCCTCCTTCTCAGTAAGGGAAAACTCCTAAAAAAAACAGATTACAGGGGGAAAAAAATAAGAAACCTCAGGGACGTCCACATGAAGGAGGGATCCTCTCCCAGGATGGACAGGCGAAGAATTAGCTTATCTTACTCTACAACTACATGTTTGAATAATGTAGCCGATGGGCTTAACCCAGATGGAGTTGAGGGTCAGCTTGGGGCGCAAGACGAGACAAAGATGAGGTCCACGGCCAGGTACAGGAGCACAGACAAGCCAGCTGGAATCTGAAATAACTCCCACCCCCCCCAGAGGGGAGTGGGAAAGAGGGACAACACATGAATCGCATTGTATCAAACAGAGGCATGGAGAACTAGATGATTAATAAATGGGTAACGCTTTATCTTACAGTACAGTACTTACAGTGTACTTAAGTGGTATTTACATGGTACTTAATGTGTAACTACTGGGTACTTTCAGGGTATTTACATGGTACTTTTTATGGCATTTACTGGGTACTTACAGTGAGTTTAAATGGTACTTTTTTGTGTGTAGTCTGTACTTACATGGTACTTACTGTGTATTTATGTGGTACTATTTGGTTCATACCTATGTGGTACATACTGGGTATTTATAATACATTTATTGAAAGGTGTCTTTCTAATATTATAATAAATAAAAAAATAAATAAAATTAAAATAAAATAAAATAAAATTGTAATAACATTCTATATGTCTGTCTAATATTCAAAGGTGTCTTTTGTGGTACTTACCACATGGAAGAACAAGAAAAAGTACAAATACAAAGTACAAAAGTACAAAGAACAAATAAAGTACCTTGACCTTTAGGTCTGCACTTGTATGTTTCATGGTATTTCCCATGAATTTACCACAGAAACTACCCCTTAAGTACCCCTTAAAGTCAGCCCTCAGCTTCTTACTTCTAGCAGCCTAGCAACTAATTGTTATTCTTATTAAATTTAATTCAAACATGTAAATAGTGAGTGGTTTGCACTATGGCACTTATAGCTAATGGTAGTAATAATAACAATATACAAAGTTTACTGAAGGTGATTTTTTGCACTTTAGTTATTTACGTTTCATGAATTCTATGATACGACTTCACAATTTGTCTAAGCAATTTAATAAGGAAAAAAAAAAGTCCTCCAATGACCAAACAAACAGCTCACAGAGAACAAGCTTATGCTTTTAGGCTGAAACTCCATCAGCAGAGTATTTACTTAGCCTGAAATTAGCTACAGCCGAGAAACTTGAGTAAATTCTGAGAAACAATTTCAGCTCCCAGTCCGCCAACAGACAGATCTGTTGGATGTGGGTGTGGCAGAGAAAAGTGTAATTTCCTAATGCTGATCCTGCAAGACAATCCATCCTTATCAGTGACTGATCTCCACATTGGAGGAAAAGTAGACGGAGAAGCTGGAGGCAATTACACACACAAACACACACACACACACACATACTGAGCAGCAGACAGAGGCATGAAATTGCATAGAGGAAAGGGATACAGATAGAAAAGCTGAGAGACTATTGAGAGAACAAACAGGCCTATCAAACGACCACAGACCCAGATAACAAGATAAGACCTAATCAATCAATCTGTGCACACGGAGAAAGTCTGCGCTTAAGTGGCTCATGAGTCCTGCTGTAAATTAAATCTGCACACTCCTTCAAGTAAGACAGGATGGAAGAAGTGAGAACTGCAGAGGAAAGAGAAAGAGAAATTGGGGATAATAGAGGCTAATTTCATCACCGTGGCCCATGATGAAGCTTTTACACGGTGGTTTGAGAGGCCAAACTAAAAGACTGGAGGTTTGGTGATATTGAATATGAGTGGTGTTCCGTGATTAGATTTGTAAGACGATAGCCAGGAATGAGATTATAGGGTCTAATACGGATATCTGAAAGGGTGTCAGATCTTAAGGGTTTAGTGTGTGCCTGTTTGTGTGTACATTTCAGTGCCGGTACCTTGAAGTTCTTCTACCGTTAAAGAAAATCCAACAGACTGCAGCATAACGCACTGTAAAAATCATTTAAGAAAGCATCATTTGTCTTATCACTGCCTTTTGTATCTGTGTGTGTCTGGCTGTGTTGTATCTACCAAACAAAGATGGTGGTCAGCAGATGCAGAAGTAAAAACCATGAAGACGTGTCTACACTAACAGAAACACAAGTACCAGTGTTCTTCATTCTGCTGATTTTCTACATTAAGTGCCAAAGATAGTGTGTTAGTTGGCAAAAATATGTTTTCCTTAGTTTCTGGAAAAACTCCCTGACAAAACAGTAATTAAGGCTGTTAAATGTTTACTTTAATATCTGCTCCATTTGCCTAAGTGCAAGAGAGTCAACGGTTGCCAGGTTCCGAATATTTATGCAGGGAAAATTATGATTCAGCTCACCACGGTTCCCGACACCAGTAGAGATGAACTGTTCTGGTGATGGACACGTGAAGTTCATGTGTGACTTTGTTGACTGTTTCTGCCTTTATAATGTTCTACAAATCACTGAGTAAGGCTGTCAAGTGGGAAGAATGAGGCCATGGTTCTGAGGCAGACAAAAGTAAAATACCCCCTTTTGGTTTTGTATGAGTCATTCTCCCAAGTAGAGTTTAAATATCTAGGCCTGTATATAATTTTTTTTACATGATTTGGACAGCTAAAGCTCCCGATAGACCAAAATGAAGATGAAGGATACCGTAGAAACATACACAAATATAAATACAAATAAAGTTTTGCTTCAATATAAAATGAAATTATGTGAAAAAAGCAACATGGGCTGAATCTCTCGTGTCTTGGGGAATTATAGAATCTTTAAAATTCCTTATTAGTATTAACATTAGTTTAGCATGTAAGTAAGTTAACTGTCTTTTGTGATCTACATATCTTAAATTATTTGACTGAAGTTGATTTTATGATAATTATCAATATTGTTATTAAGACTAGAACTCAAACAACATAAAAAAATTATGAGTTCCTCATTTACTAACAAACATGTTAAAAAGGATCATAACTGAAAGCACCTCTGAGCTTGATTAAATCCAAAATTCCTTTCCAACTATCCAACATAAAAAATGTTCATACTCAGTTTGATCATATTTGGCATAGATTGACATAAACCTAGGTTTAAAACATGTTAAAACATGTTACTTACTAATTTTAAAAATAATATACAAACATTTTTACAAAGACTGTTGAAAATCTACAAGCCAATGTATAATGAATATTCTATTCCTGTTCTTCTCCTAACTTTAGGTATAGCAGAATAAATTAAGATACTCTAAAATTATAGAGCATTTAAAGGGTTAGGGTTATTTTCCATTTGAAGTTGTTGGACATTAGCTAGACACAGTTTAACCAAAATAACAGAAATGTGAAATGTCCTTTTATTCCAAAACCAGACATTTTCATGAAACTATTAACCCTTAAATATGCAAAAACAAAGATTTTAAATCACTGCTGCAGTTCATATAAACTGAGAAAAAGGATTCCCTACTGAACCAAACTAAAGCCTTAGTCATAACTGCCCTTATGGGTAGATTCAGGCGGCCTGATACAGGCATGCAGGTGGATCATATGAAATCTTAAGGTTGTAGACCGCTCAGTGAGCTCATTGAGCATACTATTTCATGACATTTTTTTCTACGGGCAACAGATCATAGCAAAGACCTAAACGACAAGTAATGGTTTAGGTAGGTAAGATGCAGGCACGACGCACAGATTATTTTTCATTTTCAGCCCCCTGGAAACCTGCATAATGCGCAAGGGGTCATTTAGTTTTTGTCTGAGTGATAATTGAAGGGAAGTGAAGTTTTCAGCCTGAGTGCTAGAAAAGAGGAAATTGGACAATCAGAGTATAGTTTGTGCGGGCATCGTGTGGCGGTCCTGCGGGCACTTATGTATCACCTGCACAGCCTGTGTGTGCAGCAGTACAAACACCATAGAAACTATTAGAGTGCGGCGTAGGGGCACAGTAGGACATCATCACTCACACGTCATAAGTGCGTTTAACTGAAATTATACTAACAAATACTTTACAATATGATTATCAGACTCATGCAATGGTTTGTTTCCTTTTCATGACATCCCTTAAAGTAACCATACGAGCCACTAGGGAACACCTGCTCTCCATTTAGGGTGCAGCCCCTCCTTTCCACAACCCAAAAACCTGCAGCACCAGTCCAGATCAGCCACCATACAGGTGCATGTGACTAAGACATCAGCTGAGAACAGACTCTGTCCCAAAGATACACAGGTGACCTCATACAAACCGTGGAAAAACGAAGTAAACAAAACCTGAACATATGCTGCATACTGTAAATCCAACCACCAAATGGGAACGGCAGGAGAGGCATTGTCTGTTAAATCTCAGCTGGATTTCAAATTCCTGATCTTCAATATGCAAACCAAACAAAAGTGGAAAACCTGACGCACAGTAGCACATTAACTATGAAGATGTTTTTCCGCTCCTGTGGTGACAGACAGCAGCAAACACACAACAGATCCCTCCCAGCAGACAACGCACAGCCCTCACATCATTAACACCTCCCGCTGTGTATTACTAGGCTTTCACTGTCTGGGGACGCAGAGCCGAGATGGAGAACAACCAGGAGACAAACACTTAGGACACAAATGAAGAGGTGCAATAAATGTGGGTGTTCATGCATCCATCTGAGCACGCATGTGCATGTGTGTGTACTGTATGCAGTCTCTGATTCCCAAATGTCTCGACTCATCTGTTAATTAGCCAGAGGCAATTACGAGTGCTTAAAGACACTCAAATTCAGGTATGCAAATACTCAAAACCTGCTCAAATAATTTCCTCTAACAGCTCAGATTATGCAAAGAAAAAAATCAGCAAAACAGACTTTTATCTACAAAAAGCTGTAAGAATACAATGAACAAATGTAGAAAAAAGGGTCAGAAATAGGAAAAACTACGAGGGGAGTTAATCATAAGTCCCAATAGAGCGCGTGAGCAGGGTGGATTCTATCACACCAGCTCTCATTTATATGCTAATTTACACTATTAGCAGAGCTAGGGAGACAATGAGAGTCTAATAAATACCCACTGATAGCTGTTTGTTCATCAGCAGCTTTAGTTTGACCAGCCAACATCTGTATCTCAATGTGTGAGTGTTTTGCTTTGATTGGTCAACATGAAACTCAGACATGCAAGCAAAAGTGCAAAGTGGATGTTAAAGGAAATAAATAAAAGAGCATTGTCATTTAAAATAATGGCAGAAAACCGATCTTATCACTGTAATTTAATTTGGATTAACACTGCAAATCACTTTTCTCTCCTCTTGCCTCCTCTCCTTTACTTTAGTTCTTTTAAAACACTGATAGCCACTTGAGTGCTTCCCTCACATTCTGTTAGAAGGGTTTGTTGCTGCTGATCTTAACTCAGCACAGTTGATAAATCAAAGCTTAACATGCGTGCCTCTCAATCTTCAAACCCGACCGGGCTTTTTGAGGGTCCAAAAACCGAATCTCAGATCTATTATCTCACGCACAAACACAATTTTATGTTTTCTTCGTGTGTCAGGTGAAGAAAAGAGTAAACAAAGGATAACAGCTTTTAGACAACTTAAAAGTCTTCCTGTTTAGCTAGAATCAGGAGTTCAGGACATACATTGTCCAACATGCAGTCAGACATCATCATTTAAAAAGTTATGGAAAAAACTCTTTATCAATAATATTTCAGATGGACACGGTGTTTTAAACTTTCTATCCTGACTTTCATGCAAATCAGTGGGAGGTTTGATCACCTGGTAATGCATGCCGGTGTGTTCCCAAAAGCATCATTCAAAGGGACCATAAATGATGCTTTCTTTTCTTTTGGAACCTATGCAAGAGTTCTAGGTTGTCTATCCAGAGGTTCAGGTCAGGTGAAGTGCATTAAAGAAAAATGAGACAGTTGACAGTCTTTACATTTAATGATTTCAGCGTGGTATACGTCTATACTGTATCCAAGTGCAAACATGTCTATTTATAATTACGAGCAATTATACAACAAGATAGCATAATTTTCTTGTATTTATTTTTTCTAATCAATTTATGATTTAATATCTCTAATAGGGGAGCACGATGGCCCAGTGGTCAGCACTCTTGCCCCAGTTCCGGCTGGGGGACATGAAACAGAACACCAATGGGGGCCTTTCTGTGTGGAGTTTGCATGTTCTCCCCATGCATGCGTGGGTTTTCTCTTGGTTACTCTAAATTGTTCCTATAGGTGTGAATGTGAGAGTTCATGGGTGTGTGATTGTGGCCCCCAACAGACTGGCAACCTGTCCAAAGGGCCCCCTTCCCTCCCCCACCAGGGGACGGGATAGGCTCCGGCAGCCCCGTGACCCTGAATGGGACAAAACACGTTAGAAGAGGAATGAATATCTCTAACAGATTAGCTATATCCTCATATTTTTACTGTCTTTTTTCCCCCTTTTGAAATTGCTTGGCACAAATCAATTAATCAATTTGTAAAGAAAGAGGAATCATGAGACCTATTATAACACTTTAAGAACAGATAACAACTGTCTTCTGTACTACTTTTGTAAAATAGACAACGATATTGATATTTAGATTTGGCAACTGCTTTTAGTTAAATTGCATATATAATATTTTAGAAAGTAGAAATAAAATATGTATGAAACTTGTGTTCACTAAATACCAACCCCAGGGAAATATATAAATGGGGGGGGGACATACCTGACGACTGGTAGAAAAGAAATGAGGATTGTGGATTCAAAGACTGATCCTTCTTTCAGGTATAAATTCAACATATAAACTCTGAGCACATAAAATGTAATCACCAAGGAAGTTTTTCTGAACGTAAAAAGAAACTTGATTATTAGTTATATCAGTTATGTTTTTGCATATTCTCATTGGAGTAAATGGGATCCATTTAGCTTGAATTATAAAACCCAAACGGCTGGATGATGAACTCCACCCATCTCTAGGTTTTTGCATTTTTAAACAACAGCATCCATATATAACCCAGACTTTGCTGTTTGGTGTCACAATTCTATCAGAAATCAAAGTAGAATATTATTAAGTGAGGATTGTTCTTAAAACAAAATTGGTTCAAGTTCAATTTTAGCAATAGTTTAACACACTGCTGTATGACAATGTCACAAATAACGCTAATGGATCCTCAACAGCTGCCAGCTGAGCTCCAAATGAGCTCAGGTCAACACATGACTTAAACCAAAACACATGAGGCCAAAGGCCTGATCCAGCTTCCAAATCTAACCCTCAAAATGTAAAAGTAAGAATGTTACCCATGACACATAAGAAAGACGAAATACAAGCCAGAATGCTATCTATGAAACCAAAACAGAAAACAAAACCTTCTCTATCGACATATTGACTCTAGCAGTATATCTGAACTGAGCTCAAATGAGTCTCAAGCTGGGGTTTTCTGCAGAGAGGTTAGGATAAAAGCTTTAAAACAGAAACAGGTTGATATATGCTGTGTGCTTCGTCACAGCAGGGAGACGCAGGTATGGGAATAGATCTGTGAATGAATTTACCCAATGCCAACTCTGAAACAGAATATTTCACATGACAAGAGGGAGAAATGTTGTTTTTTTCCAATGACAGAAGGCATTCATTTCAACAGCAAATCAGCAAATAAACTTAAAGCTGTGTAATATAAACCAGCAAAGAAACAACAGAGCAAAGCTGCACAGAAAAATGGTGGACATAAGATTAAGAGAGTTGTTTTAGATACAAAGAGGACTAACCAGGATCAATTTTGACCTTTATCGCAGTTTGATATGTCACTGACACTGAATGACCAGTAATGAAACCCATCCATCCATTTTCCGAACCTGCTAAATCCCTTTCGGGATCATGGGGTTGCCAGAGCCTGTCGACAGGTGGGGCACCAGTAAAGAAACAATAATCATAATTCTGACAGTTAATTGTTTGTTGTAAGGTCATAAATCATCTGCATGAAACAAACACAAAGGCTCCTCTGTAGAAAAGAAATGTCAGATGTTTGCATGAATGCCTTCTTGGAAAAATGGCACACAGAAATATTCCACATGTTTGTACAAAGTGTAGTGAGGTCAAAGGTGCACTCATTTCATGAGTCATTCAATGAAATCAATCATCTTTGGGATAATATTTAAGAATCTGTAAATTTTAAGCACATTTAGATGTACTAAAGTTAGGTCATGTTGACCTAAAAACTAATGTTATTTTTTTATGTACTAACTAAAATTCAGACAAAAATGAAACAATAAATGTTTAAAGTAAAAACCTATTTTCTGAGCATACAAAAAGCAGATGTTGAACCATTTTGAAACATAACAAAAATTATTGACTGGAACATTTGTCTTCATATATATTTTATTATTTGTAAAAAACAGGTTAGGATTTTTTTCTGACAGGAGGATTTTTATGACTTGTTAGTTTTATTTGTGTGTTTTTTGTTGTTGTTTTGGCTGTAATCCTGTCGTGATGCTGCTGTGAGATGATGCAGCTCATGTTTTATGTACTTTTATGACCAAAGTCAGTAAAAGTATGATGCTAAAATGAATAAATAAATGTATAAATCTAACTTTGCAGAAAAATTGTTTTAACTTAATAAAAATTCAGCAAAAATGGGACAAATATAAACATTAAACTGTAGAAATAAATGAATCTGTTGGCTGATTTTTTTCCTTTTTTGGATGGGTGGAGGTGGATTTAACATCAGGTCCTGGGAAGTTTCCGGTTTGTTGGGTCAGAGACAGGCTGCTTGCTGACAGGCGTATACGTTTAAAATGACTGTGTTTGGGTGGTGAAAGAAGATGAAGGCATGGGGAGAACATGCTGAGAACTCCACAGTTTCAGTTGAGCTCATGTTGTCTAAATGAAAAGTTCCTGTTTCATCCCTAAACTGATTTGAGAATCACAAATTTTTCATATCCTAATTTTACCCTCTTTTTTTTGACGAGGTTCTCTCCTCTATGTTGTGAAATCATTGAAGTGCCCCATGCTTGAACTCTCAGAAAGCTTAAAGACATAAGGAGAAATGTTTCCCTTGATGGTGTTTCAGGCTCGTTGAGCATATATCCTCTCTGTCTTTTACATTACTCATTTGCAAAAAAAAAAAAAAGAAAGCATCAGTATCCAACCGTGGAGGAGCTGATGAGTGGATGCCGTGCTCTCACACACACACACACACGCACACATATACACACACATGCTGTGTGCTGATCACCTTGTCACAGACACTTAAAGAAACACAAAGAGAGAGATGTAAACCAAAAGCCCTGCAATGGTTTTCCCTCATGTCACCACCACCAGTGTGTGTGTAGGTGTGTGTTTACGATGCTAAAGGCCACATGCAAAGGGTTTCTCAGGCGACATCCAGAGGCTCTTGCAGGAGGAGAGAAGGGCTGTGATCGCTTTTCCATGCCCTGTCACAAGGACACGCTCGTACAAAAAAAACGACAAAAACAAATCAAAAAACAGGAGTGGAGTCGCAACCGCTTCGTTCCACGGCGTGTTGCTTGGCAGGAAAACATCAAAAATCACATTGCCACGGATTCCAACACATCAAGCTCCCTTCCCATCCTTCATGCCAAACTAAATCTTCCTTTTAAGTCGTTATTCTCAGTTTTACTGAAGACGAACACACTATGATACTGGACTCAAATACACAAAAATGGTTTCAGAATATCCACAAATGATGTTTTCCATGAATAAAGTAGATTAAAGGATAAAATGAGGATAACATTTCAAAGCTTTAGACTTCCTCATAGTACTTTTTATCACTTCTTTTGTCATGATTAGCTAGTTTAGTTTAGGATTTTTGTTTACATATCCTTACATGAGGAAGATTCAGACCGGTTCCCTTTAACCACCTAAAGTACCATTAAAAAAACAGATCTATGATTGATGGATTCAACGTAAAATTAAAAATATACATTTTCATTTTGTTTCTATCTAAAAGGACAGTAAGGATGGATGCATATAGTCACAATGTTTTGTAAAAGAAAATTCTTCTTTAAAGATGAGTCAAGTCTAAACTAAACTACAAGAGTAAATGTGTCCTTTTGTTTTTGCACAACAGCACAGACAAAGCTTTGAATAATTGATTGGGATGGGATTTCCTGAAAAAAATTGCCAACTGGCCCTCATTTTACTGCTTAATTCCACAAGTTCTGTCATAGATTTTACAATATCTCATGTTTACTCACTACAAATCAAAAAAAGCACTTGAAATGGTTTCTCTCTCTGCCAACAGATCAGTTTGCTGCAGCCAGCAGATTAAGCCCCTGGTGAAGACATTTTAAATCTAAGATATCAATTTGATTTATACAAAAAAAAATCTACAATCATGATAATGTTACCAAACTCTAAGAAGACAAGTTTGCATTAGTTTGACTCGAGAATGAAATAGAAAATTGTCCTCAGTGCAAGAAACATCAGCAACACCAAAGCATCACCAAAATACTTAAAAATTTGTATGTAACATGCCAAATTGTGAAAACAACTTTCTTTGAGCCTTAAAAAGTGATAAGGACATAAAAGAGTGTGAAACTACAGCAGCTGCAAGCTGGGGCAACACTGACGGAGCCTTAATGGGAATCAGACAGATATGAGCCAAGAAGGCTTCAATCACATTGTGTCAGAACAAAACTCAGCAAACTGTTTGCAGGTCTGTGTGAAGAATGTGTGAGGAGTGACTGCGTTATGGAAATGATGAACCACCTCAAAGTTTAAAGCTGCCCCCCCCCATGTTTAACAGAACCTTCTTGTGTTGACTTGAAGAGGACTTTCTTTGTTCTCAAAGATAAATATGTTCCCAGGTTCAGAAGAGCCATGATTGATTCAGACACAGAGAGGTGAAGGGATGGAACACTTTATCACTGCTGGAGGGAAGAATCAACAAACATTTTTACACTTCATGACAGGAGCATTTAAAGGAAGATTATATCGTTTTATATTGTTACGCTAAATGACAGGAAAAAGTAAGAAGCAAATCATTAAAGCCAATTTTCTTGCTCTTTTTTTAATCTTGATGATTGTAATATTGCTTTTCTTCATAAAAGCATAATAAACTCCAAAAGAGAAAGTATTTGAACATGTTTGAAAGATGTATTTTTTTTCTGGGTCTTTTTCACATTTAGAGATGATGGACTTACATCAAAGTGGCTGAAAAAAAGCAAGATATATTTGTTAGAAGTAGGAGTCTTCTTATTAATGAATATGTATTGATTGATCAAGCAGATCAAAACAATGAACATCAACGAAAGTATGAATACTGTCAAATCTGGAATTTTTCTAACTGTTTCATCACATTAACTAAATATTGAAGACATGTCTAAAGCCAAGATGTTACTCTGACAAGCCTGAGGTTTTCTGCTTAGCAGTTTGGATGACATGAGGTATTATGCTGCCTCCTAGTGGTTGCAAAGATCACTGCAACTTCACTGCGCTTGAAAATTTACTTTTAATTAATAATTTAAGCCCAAATATAACTTTACCTTGCAATAAGAACTTCAATTCTTAGAAGAGAAAAATATATAAAGGTAAAATTTGTAATACAAACCACTGCTCATGAATTTGTCACATTCCATTAACTTGAAAATAAAAATCTGTTTATAATCAAGACTGTCTGAACCCAGGCAAGCATACTGTATTCACATGCATCACAAGCACAAGGTAAAACAAGATAAAAAGTTGCCAATTCAACACTAAACAGGTAAATTCAGGTCCAGTGTGGATCACATCTGGCAGCCTCCCCATTGACTCATTTTCAGCCAGCACAGCCCTTTAATGACAAGAACTGCATAACGTGAAAATCAAGGTGAAGCGGATTAAGTTGGTCAAGTCCTTAATCAAAGATACATGACCAAAATATAAACGCAACAATTTGTTAGTGCTCCATTTTTATGGGACTCAAAGATGAGAACATTTTCCACTACACAAATACCAGTCTCTGAAAAGTGTTCACAATCTAAATCTGTGATATAGCACTATCTAATTTGCAGACATCCTCCCACCTCACAGGGTGCCACAAGATGCGCAGCATGATTATTGCAGGGTGCTAGACTGGCCTAAAGGCACTGAATTCTGTATAGCACAATGCCAATGTCCCAGTTTGAGGGGCGAGAGCGTCCACAGAGCTGTTGCTGGGAATTGAATGTCCATTTCTCCACCATTAAGCCGTCTCCAAAGGCGTTTCAGAGAATTTGGCAGCACATCCAACCGGCCTCACAACTGCAGACCATGTGTAACCACATCAGCCCAAGACCTCCACATCCAGCATGTCCACCTCCAAGATCATCTGAGACCAGCCACTCGGACAGCTGCTGAAACAATCGGTTTGGATAAACACACAGAATTTCTGCACAAACTGTCAGAAACCGTCTCAGGGAAGCTCATCTGCATGCTCGTCGTCCTCATCGAGGTCTCAACCTCACTCCAGTTCGTCGTCATAACCGACATGAGTGGACAAATGCTCACATGCGATGGTGTCCTGGCACTGTTGGAGAGGTGTTCTCTTCACGGATGAATCCCGGTTTACACTTGTTCAGGGCAGATGGCAGACAGCGTGTGTGGCGTCGTGTGGGTGAGCGGTTTTCTGATGTCAATGTTGTGGATCGAGTAGCCCATGGTGGTGGTGGGGTTATGGTATGGGCAGAGTTATGGGCGAAGAACACAGGTGCATTTCATTGATGGCATTTTGAATGCACAGAGATACCGTGACGAGATCCTGGGGCCCATTGTTGTGCCGTACATCCAACAACATCACCTTATGTTGTAGCATGATAATGCACGGCCCCATGTTGCAAGGATCTGTACACAATTCTTGGAAGCTGAAAACATCCCAGTTCTTGCATGGCCAGCATACTCACTGGACATGTCACCCATTGAGCATGTTTGGGATGCTCTGGATCGGCGTATACGACAGCGTGTTCCAATTCCTGCCAATATCCAGCAACTTCGCACAGCCATTGAAAAAGAGAGGACCAACATTCTACAGACCACAATAGACAACCTGATCAACTCTATGCGAAGGAGATGTGTCGCACTTCATGAGGCAAATGGTGGTCACACCAGATACTGACTGGTTGCCTGAGTCCCCTGACCCCCTCAATAAAACAAAACTGAAGATTTCAGAGTGGCCTTTTCTAGTGGCCAGTCTAAGGCACACCTGTGCAATAATCATGCTGTCTAATCAGCATCTTGACATGGCACACCTGTGAGGTGGGATGGATTGTCTTGGCAAAGGAAAAGTGCTCACTATCACAGATTTAGACAGATTTGTGAACAATATTTCAGAGAACTGGTTATTTTGTGTATGTGGAAAATGTTTCACATCTTTAAGTTCATACCATATAAAAAATGAGAGCAATAACAAAAGTGTTGCATTTGTATTTTTGGTCCGTGTAGAACAGATAAATATAACAGGAAAAGAATTCACAAAACCTGGGCTAAAGAAAAGAGACCTAAAAACAAATATACTAATAAATAAAAGTTTATTTGTCAGACCTCAAAACAAAGTCTTTTTCTCAACAAAAATGTACAGAAAGTGGATACAATGTGCAACACAGAAACAGGGACTTTAATGTTGGTCACAAGTGGTTTGTGTCTTGAAGCCGGTAGACAGCTGTCAGACCTTTGTATTAAGCCTCCGTCTTTAGCTCCTGTTAGCAGCAGCGTTGCAGTAAACAAATATGATTTCAAAGAGCGGCACAGGCGATGCTCAGAGAGTGCAGGAGTGTGTACGTGCGGGCATGAAACCCGGAGATTAGGAGCAGAAGTAGATTTTAACTGAACAAGCGGAGCACTGAACCTAATCACATCACGGCTCTGAGTCATTAACCCATGTGTGTGTGTGTGTGTGGGGGGGGACGTCAGTGACACCATCGGTGGAGGGGTGGACATTTTTATAACAAACGCCACACACACTGTCATCATGCATCCAATGACTCATGAGGTTAAGTGACAGTACGCAGCAAAAGCGTCAAACACAGACGTGGCGGAGGGTTTTGCGGAGCATCATCCCTCCTTCTTGTTTCCCCAGCTGAACAGTCTGGACCTGGAGGACTTCTTCTTTGCTTTCTCCTTCTTAACGTCTGCAACAGAAGGTAGAGCACACATAAACGTACCATCCAACACAGGCCTGTTCCCATGAATGAACGGAGAAACTTTGGCATTAACTGGATAAATACATTAAAGTCAAATAGCTCATCTTTAGCCCATTGCAGCCATTCGCTGGCGTGAAACATAATAACCTTTCTCTGAAGTTGAATGAATCTCCTCAATTTCAGCTGTGCATTCCAATCATGAATTGCAAATGAAGTCAGCTTTAACTGTGTTCTATCAGAGGGTCAAATTACCCGGCCACATTATCCATTTGTCTAACAGCAAAGCTGCTGACAGAAAGAAAACAAAATGGTGGAGGGGGGCATTTTGTTTGATGCTTTTTTCCATTAACAAAGATCAGATTGAATGAGATGAAAACATTTCCTAGTAGGGTTATCTCACACACACAAACTTCTGTATGCCACAATGAGAGTTCCTCCAACTTCAGTGAGAAACACACACACGGATGTCCTAAATGCGACCATGTAAAGGCTAGCTAACTGCTGGTCACACCAAGTTGTGATAACTAATGAACAAAGCTGAGGCGGGCGCCAATGGAGACTTACTGAAATCCATCATCATCTTGTTGAGTTTCTCATCCTCCTCTTCCTCTCTGAGAAAATGAAGCACAAATAGTAAAAGGATTAATAACAGTGCATGTATTCTATGAGCAAAAAAAACAACAGTTATACTGTCACAGCTGCCCTTACGGACTGTCTGCAGGGGGGAAAAAAAAATCTGTACGAGGCCCACAGGAAATTTTAAGATCAGGGACAAAAATGTTCATGCATGTTTTTACAGGCATGCTGCGCCGTGGAGCAGTATCCCCCGTACATCATAAGTGCATGTGACTTACATTTTCCTTTCAAGTGTTCACGATATACAAAAATGGTACGTTCCAGTGGCATGAGGTGGCCTCATGAACCTCAAGAGAACAGGAAGACACACATCTTTCCTCTCTACAACCCTCGATGGGCCAGGACAACCCAAAAACGTGCAGCACCCGCACAGGGGTTGACCTGTGATGAAGGCTTCAGCTTTATAAACTTTAGCCAGTATACAGGAGTTTTATTCCTTTTTTGTGTTTTTGTCCTAAGTTGATCATTTTTGGTTGTACTACCATGACATTTCTTGGTGTATAACAGGTTAAAAAGACAGCACTGGATATAAAAAGTAAAGTCTGTAAACTGCTCCAGACGTTCTCATTCTGACAGCCCACCTGAGTCGGTCCTCGTCCAGGCCCTCCACTATCGCGTTTCTGTCATTGATGATCTCCAACAGTTTCTCCATCAGCTCTGCTTCTTTCTTCCTGTCCCACTCGGTTTTCAAATGCTCTGTGCACAAACAGAAGACTTCAGTCTTGCCCCATTTCCTCTGGGGCGGGGGGGGTAGTTCCTCTAAAGACCTCACCAGGTTTATCCATCAGCCTCCTGAGCTGCTGCTCCACACTGGGCTGCTGCTCCTCCAGATCCTGAGTTCTACCACTGGACCCCAAAAAGACAATCAAACAGAAGTGAAATTCAGTCCACGTTTCAGCCCAAATAAGGGCGTTAATAAGATAATTTATCTTTTCTTCATGGCAACTTATGGAATTCATTTATTAAATCATATTAATGCCACTTTAGAAATAGTTTTCAACTTTTTCAGCCTGTGCTGCCTTTATCCTTCTTTGAAAATAAGCAAAATAATAATAGAAATGCTGTGGTGCATTGGGATGCCTCTGCAACGATGTTACACCAAATATAAAAAAAAATTGCAAGAAAGGAGTCAAACGTTATTAAAAGTTTCCCTCACATCTAGTGCATCTTCATCATGTATAGATCAAATCTGTTTTCTTCAAATGAAAAACCCTCAGCAGACTTTGCTTTGGTTTGGTTGGTGGTGTTGGTCAGGTGGGCTGATGGAGGCTGTCTTGTTCCGTGCTGTGTGGTGTAGCTGGGTGGGGGGGAGGGGGGCAGGGCACTGGGAACTCAAACTGTCCACCTTCTGGCTGCAGGTCTGTTTCCCTAATTGCTAAATAGTAGCAACCCTTTCTGCGGATCGGTGTGTGTGCACTCACATGTATACGAGCTCAGACTCCCGACGCATGGCCACCTGCTTGTTCCTGATCAAGCTGAACCACTCCTCCATCAGCTCATCCATGACCGAGTCGTCGGCACCCTCTGACACACAAACGCACTCCCAGTTTACCACACACCTTTGTTTCCACCCCTTTGTGCATAACCAGCGCGATCATCTCACCCTCCTCGCTGCGCAGCTTCATCTCCAGCTCCACTCCTCGCCTCTCCAGCTCATTCACGTTTTCTTCAATCGCCTGGAGCTCCTTGATGATCTCCTCTCTGGGAATGTAGTTCGGCTTTGTCTACATGGGCGATCACACAAAAGTGTCAAGCAAAAAAGTGAAATGACACACCTAAACCCTGCTTAGCGTGCAAGCAAAACAGACAAATAATGATAACAATTACACACAAAACCCTTTTCTAAAAACACATCTGGACTGAGAATACTCTCACAACTCTTTGACTTTTTAAACTCAGTTTATTAAATTAGGAACTTTACAAAGAACACAAACAAGTTATAAAAATCTAGATAGAGTCTAATTTACTTATACTGTAAGTGAATTATATCAACTATGCAGTGTGGTGCTGAATATTGGACACACAGGGCCTCCTTTTATGTGGGTACATTTTTCCATCCACAACTGTTTTTTGCATCTTTTTAAGAAGAAAAATTAGTCTCCGTCCGCTTATTCCAACATGATGCGACACCAAAAATAACCATAATATGATGCCAGCTCTATTTCTGAAAACCCTCTGTTGGTTTTGTAGGACCAGGTCTTCGTGATGACTAACAGAGACTCAATTCCACTGTGTTCCTGTGTCTTCCTCATGAGGAAGATGCAGTCTGTTACAGACCTGCTGGAGTGTAAAGCTATGAGGAGGCCATTGCAGCTCGAGCTACAACATCAACGGACAGAGATGAGCCCTAAGACTAATCTGCAGCTTCCTCTCTACGTTTGTTTGGGTGAACTGTAAATGTCTACTGATGGAGTCAACCATCACTGTTGCTGCTGCTTCCTGTTTAAAGCTGAGAGTTCTGCTGAAGACGCTCACAACTCGCCAGACAGGCAGCAGGCTGTGAGTCGACTACCGGTTATTGTTTCCAATTTTAAAAGTGGTTTTGGTTTAACTTGGAAATCAAATCAAGTTCCTAAAGTTTATACAGCTCATTAGAAAAGCTAATAAACAGAGATGGAGATCACATTTTTAAAATGTAAAGTCAGAATTAATAAAAGAAAAAACATTAAAAACAAGAAGTTTGGTGACTGGCATCAAGCTGAGTGTTGCCACAGAATAGCAGAGGCTGAGTATTTATACCTTAGTGCCCTTTGACTCTGGCTTGGTGCCGTTTATACTTTGTGGTTTGAGGCTTTTCTCGTGTACTGAAAGAGAGATTTTTTAATTATTTTTAAACGGCAGCATACACAAGTGTAAGAGTTGAGAACACAGAGGGGAAGGATTTTTTGTTATTCAATGACAAAATGTAAATACCCTTTGGTGAATGTGAACTTGCAGAGGAGCCAGCTGAATGAGGAGTTGGAGAAGATCCAACAGGAAGTTCTGTAGTCTTTCCAGCTCCATTGGACCATGGTTTAGCAGGAGACACTGGAATACTGGCAGGTCTAAAAATGAATGAAGATGAATGATGAAGTTGTTGTTATATATATTATTATATATATATATAATATATATATAATTATATATATATATATATATATATAGGTAGATTTTCATGACATTGTCGTCTCAAAAGTAGCTCACATGCCAAAAAAGTGTGAGCCCCCTTGCCTTGCATTGTCTGTCTGCTAAGAGCCTGTCTATGTGCAGCCACTCACCACTGTTCCACAGGATGGAAGCCAGAAAAAGGAGAGGCATTTCTGAGCAGAATTAATAATATCACACAAACAAAATGGCAAAAAAAAAAAAAAGACGTACTTTGTTTCTTTAATTTCTTTGGAAACAGGCTTCAGCTTTGACCTCCAATCTGCAGGAGACTCATTGTCTGAAACTACAAAGAAAGAAAATGAGTACCATTTCTAATTCACCACATTAATACATTTCAACTTTAGCAGGTTGCACAATTTAACCAGAACAAAGTACAGAACTCAACTCAACAAGCGGCTCGTGTGATTCTGTTGTATTTTTCAGTCAGCTCAACTGCAGTAGCACTGATCCGAGTAGATGTTACTTTTTAATTAAGAACTTATTCTAAGGTTGGGGAAAGCTGTCAAATTTGAAGACTAAAATATGAAAACTATTCTAACCATTCATTTAGCTTTACACGGAAGTTCAAACAGTTCATTATGCCACTAAAATATTCAATGACATCATTGATGGGCCCAAAGCAAAAACAGTATTTAGTTGTAGATTGTTTTTGTTTTACTCTTCAAACACAGACTGGACATTGCACTCACAGTGCAGCTATATCTGTAAAATTGATACATTTGCACAACTATCAGTAAACATAGTGGACTGCCTTCTATAGCAGGAACTGCTCATTTGCTCAGAAAAAAATATTTTATGGGCATAAAATAAACTATAGTTTACTTTTTCTGTGGCAAATATAGATTAAATAACGTGACTTTCTTCCAATAGACTGAATCACACGTATTTTCTGATTATTGTTCATTAAATTTTGTTAAAATACAAGTCTTTCAGTAAAGTTGCAGTCATATAAAACCATTGGTTTTCACCTAAAGTATTAGTTGAAGCTTTGCCAGACTTCAGGCCTCCTTTGTCTGAAGGCTGTTCTGGAGATCTACCACTGGGAGCAGAACTTGGGTTGTCTATAGGCTGCAGGTCAGCGAGCAGTGATGGGTTTGCTTTCAGCCTGATCCGCCCTCTGGGAGCCTCAGTTTCTGCTTTAGTTGCTTCCGTTTGTGGCTGAGGTCTGGAAAAAAATAAAACTGATAAATCCACTGAAAGACCGTTTTCACCAGCAGAGGTCAGGCTTAAGTAGGATGTAAGGATCCATCCTCTCATGCAGTGACTGCGGTTGTTTACTTACTTGTCAGTTTTCCTGAGAGATACATTCATCCACTGTGGTTTAGTGTCATTGTTGTTTTCTTCTGTTATTTTCTTTGAGAGAAAAGCTGCCGCTGAAGCTTTTTTCTTATTACTCTCGCTGTCTGCCTGTTTGCTGCTCACAGTCTCTCCCACACCAGTTGTTTTAGCAACATTAGCACCCTTATTTTGATCCTTCACACTAACGAGTAAGGTCACAGCCTGACCCACGGTGGACTCTGGCTTCTTAGCCGTCACACCGTGACCTTTATTTATGTCCAACTTGATAGTTGTTGTTATTTTCTCCTGTGGGTTAGACGGGTTCTCAGCTTGTAGGAACTTTAGCTTGGTCTCCTTTGTCTTGGCCGCAGTCATTGAAGAGCGAGGAGCGGGAACAGGTGTGGTGATTGAGGAGGTGTTCCTAGTGACATGTGAAACTGTGGGTTTGGACACAACTAGTGGCATCCTTTCCTTAGCAGCAGAAGCAACGGTTGATGAAGGAGGAGAAGTAGAAGAAATACTGGAAGGGGTGGCAGGTTGTTTGGTCAGCCACGATGGTCCCCCTTTGATTGGTGTTGGAGCAGGAGTCGTCATTCTGGTTTTACTGGCATCTGCTTGAGGCTTTAAAACATAGTTGTTGGTGGGTAAATCCCGAAGAGGTGAGCTTGTGTTTGGTGATAACTGCCTGAGAAACCAAAATGAAACCAAAATGTAAAATGAGGAAATACATTCAAGAACAGCAATGACAAATTCTGAACCTCTGTTGGGCTCCATTTTACTTAAAATCTGTCCAAAGTCTTAACAAGGCCTTTAAAAAAAGTCTAAAAAAAAGGAAAACTGAAATCCTCCAATAATATTTATTGTTAAAAACAATAGAATTCCTACTGCTTTCCAGCTGCTAGCTTGTGAATTGACTCAGGCTGAGCTTGAATTCCCTCCCTACTTCCTAACTACTGAAAACTCAATGTGCAGGAAAATCTAGTGCCCTGGATATTAAAAGCAATTCACACACCATGCTCATTACGTTTTTTTAAACACCAAATGACGTCACAGATTTTCTGGAGAAAAAGTGGGAAAAAACTCAAAAGTATGAACATTTTACAAGGAAAATGTATCAATCTGCTGTGTTCGATGATGAAAACTTGGAATATTTATGGGAAAAAAAAACAAAAAACATTTATTTCACAATGGTCTCTATTCGCCAATCTAGTGAACATCGATGCACACTGGCTTTTCGTTGAGACTTTTGGGAAATGTCTAGAGCACTGGATTTTGGAATTGTAGATTTGAACACCCCAACGAAATGGCAAACACGATCTATAGCACTAAGTAGTGAGTCATGAAGGAATTAAGACAGAAATCTTGGATTTCTTTCGGACTTTTCTTCCCATGTAGACTACATCTGGAAGAAAATTATCTGAAAAAAAGTCATATATTTGTTTTTGTTTTATTTACTTGGAAGTTAGGTTGCCCCAAATGTGGCTAAGTAAGTCATTTCATGAGTAAAAATAGTATAGAATATTAGTCTATTTAAAAATGTTTGCCAAAATATTTACATATTTAAGACTTAATATTCAGATTATAATTTCCTGACATTTTTTCTTTCAGCTGAATGAAAATATAAACAATTTCTTTGCAATGAGTCATGTGTAAATGCAAACCTCAATTTTGTTATCCATGTCGTGTAAAGTTAATTTTCCTTCTTTTACATAGTGTCTTAAAGATGTTTTGGGACAAATATTTAGGTTACATTTTAATACAAACTTGTACTTTTACTCCTGTTGAACCTAGATTAAGAAGTAGAAGTAATAACCAAGTTTAAAAAAGGTATTTTAAATTTCATCCTAGCAACATATTTTAGCATTTCATTCCAATAGTTAAAGCCTTTCAGCCCCTTCAACAGAAGATAGGATCATACAGTTCATAACCCTGTGCCTGCCACAAACCTAATAAATCATTTACCTAAATCAAATTCTAGGTAAAACCCATTTTAAAATTCTTGATTGATTAAAAAACTGTTACCGCAAAGTTGAGTAAACTAAAAGCAGCAAGTTCAACAAGTGACTTATTATGGAAACATGTCTGCTACAAATTCTCCTACCAGTCTTTTCATTATAAACATTTTTTTGTGTAGTGGAGAAAACACATTTTTCGCACAAAATCACCTTGGTAGTGTTCTCACCTTGCACAGTTCCTGTGGTAAAGCTTCCCGTCCAGTAGATGTCGCTGCACCAGGTGTACGTGTGTATTACAGGACGCACATTTGCTACTCAGTGTCCCAGTCTGAGATGGTTTCTCAGCATTAACATCCTGAAAACAAAACACTGTTTTTAATCTTAAAGCATAGACATGCATTTTCATCTGCACCATTTTGTTAATGGTGAACTGGCATGACTCTACCTCACTATTTGACCTATAAATGTGATATAGAGAAGTGGTCTCCAACCTTTTTCAGACCACAGACCCGTTTAATGTCAGACAATATTTTCACGGACTGGCCTGTATGAGGCTGAACTGGACGTCAGATTTGTTTTAGCTTCCAGTTTCCCTTCACTTTTGAGGGTAGAGTTTATCTTCATCTTCTAAAATATCTGCAGCTGATTTAAACTTTATTGTACACTAGATTTTGTGTAGGAACCATTAAAATGTGATATAGACTTCAGGCTCATCTAACTTTTAGGTTCTGACGGATAAATTAAAATAAATATCTAAATAAACTGTCACAAAACTGTAATTTTTTAAATAAAATATTAAACATGAACCCACCATTTGAACAACTTTATTAGGGGCATCCTTGTAACATTAGACAATAATATTTAGCATTATTATCATGGTCTGTATTTTTTGTATGATGGTTTATCAGTCACAATAAATCCATTTGTGGAGTAAAAACTCCTGGTTTTTGTTTATTAAAAGCAGCTTTCTTTTATTTTGAAGTTACAGCCTCCTTTTCAGTTTCCTCTCTGGCTCTTTTCTGCCAAAAGAAACTTTCCAAATAGGATTATTTTTCTCAACTTTACTAGCATCGTGGGTTTCGATTTAGTGGCCAGCGCAGCTGCTTTAACCCTTGTGCTGTCCTATGGGGTCTAAATGACCCCATCCTTACATTGACGTGTTATCCCTACCATGACACAGATGGATAAAGGTGAAGAGGATTTCATGTAATCATGTAATCGCAAATCATTGAAGAAAAAAGGTTCAGCGCACTGTCTAGTGGGTCTAGAGGACCCCTCTCCCAATGTTAAAGTGCCTAGGATAGCACAAGGGATAAGAAAATTGTGGAGGAATTTTCGGCACTTGATCGAGCAACATGACATGCGTCAAGAATGAGTCGCATGAATTGGGGAGAATCAGATACTTTTTCGAAAATAAAACTTCCTTTCAGAATCAGATTCATTAAAAAACGGAAAAACTCTAGGTCATGTTTATTTTCCTCTCCTGTCTCAGGGACCGCTACAGGACTGCGGCGGCCGGAGGTTTGGGACCACTGACAGAGAACGCCAAACGCTTACCTGCAGTGCATTTCGGCTTTGTTTTGGTGAAGGAGAAGGTCTTGTTCTGTTTAGAAAGGGAGGAGGACTGTTTTCTCTTGTATCTTTAGGTCCAGGAAAGACTTTAGACACCACTGCCGAGTTCTTTTTCCCAGGCGTCTCCTCCATGGGGCCATCTGCCGGCCGTTTGATAGCCCCCATACCGCCGACTGTTCACCAACAGACAAGAATACAGAGAGGTGAGAGAGCTGCACAGGCTAACACAGGCAGGACACAGTCAGAAGGTACTCACTAGGGTTGCGACCATGGAAGTAGTTGTAGTACTGTGAGACATATGTCAGGATACTGAGGCGGTCAGGAACCTTGAGAGCGACCATGTCTTCTGCATCCAACAGTGCAGGAATTCCCAGTTGCTCCTCTGCAACCTTGAAGGCCTGCAAATAAAATTCTGCATTTAAATAAACAAATCAGATGCAGCACAAGAGATCTAGCAGTTATCTAAACACCTCAAACACCAACCATCTCTATCTTATCCGGAAGAAAACTAAGAGATAATCATCTCACCGGCAAGTCCAGGATCTGCCTCAGTGCACAAAACACCTAAAGTTGGAAGCGTTGATGGGGTGTCCTTATCAAAGGCCAAAGCTGAAAACCCTCCAACATGACCTTAAATCCTCAATCCATCTCTAAATGTGACCACAGCTACTTTAGAAACCAAACAAATGATTGAGTTTGCAATTATGAGCAATAATGAGCACTAATGCAGAGCTCATGGCCACATGTGAGTGTTGGACAGCAGATCAGCTCTTCTGTTATTTGGATAAGGTTCTCCTTTAACCCAACAGATCAACTTTACCAGGTTTGCATGTCTGTGTCACTCACTCATCAATGAGACCCTAAGACACAGTAGAAAAAGCAGGAGCAGCCAGAACCAAAGTTCCAATCTGACCATCAACGCAGATAAACAGCAAAGGGTTTTAGGACGGCAATAAACTGAACTAGAGTGCACCTTACCGAGCCTTTAGCAATACTTACCGGTACTTTCTTTTACAACTCAAGGTGTTATTTAATCATAACGAATTGTTTGCTTTAAGTTATAACTTTGAAAGTAAAACAGTCTAAATATCGACAAAACTGTAAAAAGTTACAGTTAAGAACACATAATACACTAAGTATTTCCTCTCATTATGCAAGGAAACCCTTCAGTTAAGTCCGCTTTGTATTTCTTTAACAGTTGAACAACAAAAAGAGCAAAACAATTAAACGACCAGACATTCTATCCAACATTCATGACCATTTTATAACTCCTATGTAATAAAGGTGGATGAAAGTGTGTAAAAATTGAATTACCCTGGATCCATCTTCTATCAGCTTTAACATAAAAATGTATTATTTATTTATTTATTCCATACAAATGAATTTGAGAGGATGCAGTTCTTGTTAAAATGTCAATTCAGATTGGACACAAAGTTTGGGTAAAATGATTATGCAAAGTAATTTTATGTTTTTAATTGTGTGACGATGCATCACAAATTATTTTTATGCTTCAAAAGAGAACAGTTTTGCTATATTTTATATTAGTTAGTACTAGGCCTGCACAATAAATCGAACATTTATCGTTATCGAGATATCAAGCCGTGCAATATGCATATTGCAAAAGATGGCGAAAATTGGGATAAATGTACCAAAACAATGTTCTGGCAGCTTTAAGTACTTAACAAACCAAATAAATCAATTTATGTATTTGACCAATCAGATGCAGCCTTTTATATTAGATGCTTGTCTCCAATGTAGACGAGGGTCATTTGGAGAATAATTTAAGTTATGTTGACTCTTGTTTAAGTTATACCGTTGCAGTGAAATGGAAATGATTAATTTTGTTGATTTTCTATTTGTTCATGTATCGCAAGTCATATCGTAATCACAATATTAATCATTAATATCGCAAATTGCGAGTTTTTCCTCATATAGTGCAGCCCTGAGTTCTATTGAGTTAATGTGTTATGAAGACTGAAAGAGGGACAAAAATCCAACTAAGTGTTTTACTGATACAAACCAAAAACTTAATGACAAAAATAGAAAGAAAAGAAGCTTAGCCTTCAAAGCTTATTATTAAAAAAAGAAAACATGTGTGTCATGTTGCATTATAAACAGCCAATTTTTAAGTAAAAATTTACAAGTGCATGTTTCAACCAGTAGTTAACAGAGTTAATAAAACTATTTTTTTATGTCCTACCTGCAAAAACAAACTTTTTGCATTTTAAACAAATGTGTATAAACTCATGCAGTAAAGAGAAAATAAATCCTCCACAATCACCATGACAACTCTTGCTTACATTCTACAGTACAGTTTGCATACATCTAAAATGTTTGTAGAAAATTGTGCTTTTTAAAGAATCAAGCAATTTTCAAAAAACATTCTAATTGAGATGTATGGAGGTAGCAGCATCATGATGTGGGGTGGCTCTGTGGCCAATCTAATTCAGGAACATATTAAGACGTAGGTCAGAAGACATCTTTTTCAAATGAATGACCTCAAATGATCTTTAAAGTGGCTGAATGACAGCTATTGGAATTTACTAGGAGGACCTCATTACTGTCCTCATGGACTGCAAGGACGTGTGGACAGAAATGCCTCAACCACTGCACTCCTTTAAATGGAAGAAAACTCCTGCAAAAGAGATTTATGACGAAGAGCAATTCCACCAAACCCAGTGTTTGTAAACTTTGAAAGAAGTAATAAATTACGGTAAAACTAAATCTCCCTAACTATTGGGAAATGTGAAAATGCTCAAGTGTATCCAGGCTGAACATTTTTTGGGACTCAGATCAAATGGAAACGTTTCTTACCAGCTTGTTGTTCTCATAGACATCTTCCTTTGACAGAACGTCGAAGTTACTGCAACAGATACAGGAGAAAAATGAGCAGTCCGCATTTCAAGAAAGACGTGTTGCTGAGTCGTGCATCATTTCCTCTCATCAAGAACATTTATCCCTGCAGTAAGTTAAGCATTTCAAGAAGAGCTTTCAGCACATGCTTAGATAATAGGGTTTGACAAAAAAGGGGGAAGGATCTTAGGACCTTTATTGTTTCCTTAGAAGTCTTTTATGTCCTTTAGTTTAAACACCCCAACATCTCAATTGATTGGTGATGAATCAGTTTTGAACAGGACTTCAGTTGACAAAATCTCAACACTGTACAGAAAAGGGCTAACATTCCAACTTCCAGTACTAATAATTAACTTTTACTTTCTGTGAACAAGGAAAGAAAAAGTCCCTTTGTTAGCAAATGAGCTCTGGGACTGGAGGAGCTGATTTTATTGTTTTTGTTTCCTGTAAGACTCAACAAAGATAAGCAGCAGACACTTTCCTTCAGCTCTGCCCTCTGAAGGATGCCAGGCGTGTGAATGATTATTAGTAAATCCACAAACACGCAAAGACCTATCCGGACCTATCCATCCGAAGACACAGGCGGTCTTGTGTAAATAAAAACCAAACTTTTAATTTGGTTACAAATTTAGTTTTTCTTTGTAGTTTGTTCACCAATTTTTAAACCAGTCCAGGTTAAACATTATTCTGTGCAGCTACCTGGAAGGAAAATGAAAAAAAAATCGTCATCTTCAACAAATAAAGAACTGCTCTGAGTCGTCTAGTTGCAAATTCAAATGAAACATCTGAAGATGGCTTCCAGACCCACCCCGTTAAAAATGGTGTTTTTAGCATGTTCATGTGGCTTTTTTTTTCAGGAGCAGTAAAAAAAATGCTGTTTGAAAAAGATTGAAGCAGTGACAGAAGCTACAATGGCGAGCTACAAGCTCCAGCATCCTCTCCATTCTGATGAATCTACTTGTATACGACTAGATCTGCTTGCGTCTTCGTTTTCCTCATCTGACCTGACATCTGGATCATCTGGATCGGGACTGCAGTCCTGTCTCACCTTCCCAGGAAGTTTCATTGCAAGTCACGTGAGACATCCTGCAACCCAAGCAGCCAACTTCTCAACTAGACATTGACCTTAATGACCCACAGAGGATAAATGGGTGGAGTCACGGCTGACGCCCTGACTCACAGGTCCGCTGTAACTGACAAACACTTTCAGGTGATTCTCCACGGTTTGCTGCTGGTGAAACTGAGCATGTGCAGCTGCGGCTCTGGAAGCATCATGGTTAGTTCCATAACTCCATCGCTGAAGTGACAGTTTGAGAGAAGAGATAAAACAAGAACTTCCTGCTGCAGAGGCAGGACAAATGCTCAGCTCCAGACCAAAACAAAATGTTCAAACTTCTGCTTTTCGAGCTAAAAGGTTCCTGCATCATGCAACATTTATCTCACACTGGGGTTTTGAACAGTTAACAGACAAATATCCACAGTGTCCTCATGATGTGAATAATAGGAAGAAATAACCAGGACATACAGCAACTCTTATGAACTATGATATAGCAGCAGAAAATACAGAAAACTAAGTGGACTGACCTCTAAAAAGACCAGCTTAGATCAGAGACGGGTCAGAATCTCCTGTTTTAGAGAGACACCTGAGTTTACATGAAATCCAGTGTTTCCCTTGATCAGCTGAGCCTGAGGGCCGTGCACTGAGGAAATGCTATAGGAACAGGTTTCTGTCAACTTCTCCTTCAGGTTGTGAACTAATGACAAGCTCATGGAAAAATCAGCTTATTTAGACCCCCGCCTGCCTGTGTCGCCTATTTACACAAACCTTTGCAAAGGCTCTGAGTGAAAACGAAAACCTGCTCCTGGGTTTTTCCAGCAGTGCCGTCTGAGCATGTGCAGTGTCTCCCAAATACTTCCAAACTGAGCATGACAACAGTGAAATTCCACAGGAGCCATTCATGATAAACCATAAGTTGAAATAAAAATCACGTCAGTGTATACACTCCTTTTTTGGAAGTATCTGAAATAATTTACTGTCAGATCAGGGGCCTGTTTCAGAAAGGAGGTTCAACCAACTCTGAGGTTGAACTTGAACTCTGAGTTGGTCAATCAAGAGATTAACAACTCTGAGTTTTCTGTTTCAGAGAAGCTGATCGGAGTTAGGTTAATCAACTCTGAGTGGACTGAATCGGAGTTGAGTGTGCGCACCGCGACCATAAGAAGCCATTATCAATGGAGCGCAGATATTACGAGTCCCCATGGCAACCATGGAAACAAAGAGGTCTGCATATTTTTCGCCAGCTGAACTTGACGTGCTGCTGCAGAGTTACAGTGAATATGAGCACATATTCCAGAAGAAAAGCAACACCGCTGCATCTGCAGAACACAGACAGTTAGCGTGGGGAAAACATAGCTGCTCGAGTTAATGCGTATGTTTGCATTTAAATCATTGTTATAAAATATTGGCTTTAATAACTTTTTAAATAGCGTAAGGTGTGAAATTAAAAAATGGCGATATTTAGGTGTACTTTTGAAGTGTTATTCCTGGTGTAATTGCATGAAATGACGATTTTAATCGTTTTTCGGGCAGATACTCGTAGCAGTGTTTTTAGCTAATACCCTAGGGCGGTTCAGTCAATTAACTCACCTGCTCAGCGTCTTATTTAAGCCAGGTGCGCAGGCGTTCATTCTCTTTCTTACCTTCAGCGCTCATTCTTCGCCCCACCCTCCTCCCCGGCTTCCACCTGTGGGCTCCATAAAGGGGGTTTTGTTACCCGAAAGTTTTATGGAAATCTCTCATGGAATTGAACGGAGCCTTATGCCAAACCAAAAGATGCGAATGCCAACTAAAGTATATGGAAAATGTCAAATAAATATTTCTTACTGCAAGAGTTGTCTGACTGAAATGCTGCATAGTGTACAGAACCAATCTGGGGGAAAAATGCATTTAACCTCGGTGATGTTTAGAGGACTTTTTGTGAACCTTCTGTTAGGACAGTGAAAATAAGCCACCCCCCTTGTTAGTTATTTTATATTTATTTTATAATTGTTTAATTTTAAAACGGTTTCAAGTGCTTGTGGGTTCATTACAAATTGTGTAGTACTGTAAATGGCCAGCAGGTGGAACGAGCGCTGTCGAGCAAGAATGACGTCATGCTGAAGCGCGCAGAGCGAGTAATCCCTGAAGTATAAAACATAATTCAATCAGGTAAAATTTGAGCATGTCATGGATGTAGGAGGAGGCGGAGGAGTATTAGGGTCCATCAAACTCCTCTGCACGGATGAACACAGTTCAGTGACGTACAGTAAATGCCAGAGTGTTATTCTATGGAATTCATGTTGAATGAACAGGATTTAACCCCACACTACTGTATTAAACAAATAGAGAAAACTGATAAAGAGATGTCCTACTTAGATGGACAGATCCTTAAGTCAGATCTGGAAATTGAGATCCTAAAACACAAGCTACAGGTATGGTGTGTATTGTGATTGGTGAATTCTATAAAGGTTTTGGGAGAATATTGAATTCTTACTGTTGCTTTCAATTTGTAGGAAATAAGGAAGACCAAATAAATTGTGACTTGAATTTATTCATTGTGGTATTCTTTTTTTATTTATCTTTTTTTTTTCTTGTTGTAGTAATTCTCTATGAATTAATGCAGCCTCCTCATCTATTGGGTCCTCCAAAAAAGAACAAGTCATTCTTGTCACTTAGATCGTCTCTGTGTGACGGAAATATGGGCAAAGAAGGTAAAAGCGAAAAATACCGCTTTTTCTTTAAAAAGGGGAGGGGACCAGCAGAAACCTTGAGTTTAGAGAATAAAACCTGCTCCTGACCAGGTTAGGTTCACAGCATAAGTAACCATGGACACTGACTCCGAGTATAAGTTATCTCTCTTTCAGAAACGGGTTTGACTTACTCTGCTTTCTCTGGTTTAACAAACCTCCCATTCTGAAACGGAAAACCCAGAGTTTCCCTGATTTCAGGGTTAACTCACTCAGAGTTTACACTTAACCTCCTTTCTGAAACAGGCCCCAGATGTTATCAATATAGTGTTGTTGTTTTTTGTTTTGTTTGTTTGTTACCTCACACAGATGAGTTGATTTTAAATAATTCCGCCCATATTTCCTTTTAGCCCAAAAATGCCACCCAGTCGGTCACAGTGAGTGTGGTTTTATGTTGGCTTATTTAGGTCAAAGTCCTCATCAACAGCCATAATAGACTAGAGTCAGGTCCGGTTCCTGCTCAGACACGCAGACAGATACTCACATGAGGTCGGGTCTGTGTTTGTGGATGAGGGCGCAGAAGGCCAGGCCGTCCCTGAAGGACGTGGTCATGTTTGTGATGGACACATCCCGGTATCCCTCGCACTGGACCCGGCACCACTGCTGCAGAGCCTTGACGGCCGACATGACCGGCGCTGCCGCTGGCTGCCGCTACCGCTGCGTGAGGCGTTCACGGACGGAGCTCCGCGTTCTCCTCCAAACTTCAGAAAACTTCCCAAAGGAAAATCCCGGAAACAGGAGCGTGTTTGCGGGAGTCCCACCGCTCCGCGCTCTGTCTGAACAGAAACCGTGACACCTGCGGAAAGTTCAGGTGACGTTAGGTGACGTAAGGGGAGTTTAGCTCGTCCTCGCGCCTCTTCAACTCCTTATGCTCCGCCCAAATTGTCACGCAGACCAGACCCCCGCGCGCGCACCCCAGACCCCCGACCTAAAAGTAGAAGTTATTACGGCTGATACTTTGAAATGACGGTCAGATATCGGGGATTAGATGATCTCTTGTCACCAGATTAGAGAAAGCCTTGATAAAGACTTGGATTAGAGGAATTTATTTATTCTTTTAGATTATATTTCAATATCTGGAATCTTTTAATTTTTCCAGGCCATATACAAGAGTTACCTTTAAGTAAAGGTATCTTACTTCAGGATATTCTGAAAGTTTTTTTTTTCCCACAGTAATGCCACCATTTAACTCTTTTAAGTTGAACAGTTAATCAGGTGTGGTTTTGTTTGAATTTACTTGCCTGGTCTTGTTTTGTTGGGTGTGTTGAAGGAAAGTGGGTGTGGCCAATTCACCTGACACCTGCCCTGTTTCTAACTGCAGCAGTGGGCCAAAAGAGCTTCCATAGTTTAATTACCTGTACAGAAAACAGAGTTGAACTCTATTCTCTGCTGATTTTCGTCTTTGTTGTGGTCCCTTTTGTCTTTTGATGTGACATAATAGAATGACGAATACTGGAACAGTTTGAACCTAAACGCACATTATCTTTTCTTGTTAAAGCAATTCTCTATACTTTAAAAAACACTTTAACTTCATTCTTTGAGGGTTTCCCTTGTTTAAATTATATGACTCTAAGAATGAAAATACATTAGGCGTACACATGCCTAATGTACTTTCACTTTTACTTTTACTTATCAGAAAACATGTCCCTACATTTTTATAAAGATTTTTTCCTATAATCTAGACACATCTTTAAAATCTGTTATGCTGGAACATATCCTTTTCAAAGTTAAAATTGATTCTCTTCTTTCATTAGATCTTAAAATTCCTATGATTGGATTTCTGCCCCCCCCCCACCCCCCACTGAAAAGTAACACATATCCAACACAGAAGGTTATGGTTTAGATTAAAATTTCAGTCTATCCTACTTTTATTTATGCTGTCATGATTATCAAAATCATTTCAGGCAATGATTATAGCCATTATAAGTTGTCAGTTTTTATTTTTGTTACAACTTAGGCTCAAAATATTTATAGAAAATCTAAAGTAAACAAGTGATACATTTGAATTTTAATTATCATTTGGTCCTTTTGGTTTATAATCATGGTGTTGGAATTTATCTTATGGAAAGATTTTTGTAAACCTAAAATCCACAAATAGAAAGGCTGATGTCACATGTGCTGAATCATACTCTTGTGTAAAGTCATGTCAAACTGGTTATTTCTACATGAACAGCACTCATGTTAATGAGTCATTATTGCACCATTCAAAAAAGTGAGTTGGAAAACAGAAATAGTTTTCACAGGCATGACTGGTTTATTTGGTTTAAATAATATCTAAAGTAAGCATGGTAAGTTTGATTTTAGAGTGTCTGGAAAGATTATATATGGGTATAATGTGGCTAAGTGTTCATACATTCAACAGGAAAAGAAAAAAAACTGATTAAAAACAAAAGGAAATGCAGGGGATTGCACTGGGAAAGTCCTACCTAGACTAACCATGAAGCTAATAATTTCATGGAAAAACACCTTTGACCTTTCAGGAAGGCCACATTTAAGAAATCAGTGGGTTTTCTAGTTTTACTTGTGTTGAGAAACGCTGAACCAGCAGCAGAATGTTCTGGAATCCATCCAGCCATTGAATTCTGTGTTGATTCTTAGCCAAAAATTCATTAATTCTTTTCAAGAGCCAACATGACAGTCGCGTTCTCAAGAGCAAAATGTGCACATCACCAAGAAGTTCATCAAAACAGTGAGATGGAGCAGGGGGCAGTAAGTAAACAATAAAGTGCTCAATATTTAAAGTCAGACTTGAACGTTTCACATGATTCACTAAAGTTTTTACAAATGCATAAAATTTGTCTGAATGCAACAATTTGCAAAGATGTTTTTAATCTGCCATAACTCATCCTGGATAACCAATAAGCAACCCCCTTTATTATAAAAAAAAAAAAAAAATCAATCTTAAACATTCCAACAACCCAAAATGAGAGGATGGAAACAAATAACTTCACAAACATGGACAGGGAAATAAATAGTTCTAAGCATCACAGAGAAGAAAACACCAAGGGTTGTTGTAAAGAAGCATTGTGTTGGGTCTGTAGACAGTCCCATGCCACCAACTAGAATGCTCAAATAACACCTCCAGTCAGAAAAAGAATGAACAGAACAATGAGGCTGCTTTTAGGCTCTGTGAGTCCCGGGACGCCCTCACACAATCAAGCTGCCAAGAAAATGAGCATATTTCACTCCATATTGCAGAACACAACCATGTGTTTGGTTCCTGAAATCCACTGTGAAGCTTTCAGTGGACAGAGTCTCAAGAAAGCTCAGAAATGTGCAAACTCTGGTAATAAACATTTAACTTTTAAAAAAAAAAGAGCGTGCTCTAAGTGTGCAGTACAAATTCAAACAACGGGCAAGTACACAATGTCTTCTGTTTTGTTGCTCTCTGCATGCACTGACAACATAAACACCGCATGCATGCACACACATGCACAGGCACACATATGCACAAGCACACACACTTAATCCCCCAAAATCCAGACAGGAAATGCCCTCGTCAGTAAAGCAGAATGCTTTTGACAGACCCCCACTGCTCCCTTTCTCTGTACTCTGTCCTCCCCCTCTGCTCCATGTGCCCCTTTCAAACTCCCATCTGGAAGCATTTAGTCTGAAAGAGTTCACACTCCGCTGGAAAAAAAGAAAAGAAGAGAAAACATCTATTGCACGTCGAGTTTATCAGCAGTGGAGCATACTTTAACAAGCCTGCTATCAGAGAGGGAAGATGCCAAAGCATGTTTGTCTTCACTTTCTGGCGCCAGCAAATATTATGTGTGTGCATGTGCGTGCATGACTCATCCAGCGTAAAGTCTCAGTTTCCTTTGGATCAATACAGATTTTGTGAAAGAAGTTAAAAATGTCTTGCATGTTTTCAGTAAAGGAGCGATTGATCAGAGCCCTCTGCTGATGCGTGTTTAAACAGACAGCTCTGGAGCTTCTTTCTCTGGGTGAGCACAGGAGGAGCATGCAGGCTTTTATTTGGAAAGAAAACAGAGCACAGAGAAGGATGCAGGGCAGAGCATTCTGTTGAACTCACAGGATGGCCCCTCAGACACAATGCGGGTTCCCCCAAAAAGACTGGAGAACACCGTGGGGCCTTGTTGAGCAACTAATTATGCTAATCTCTTTTAGTTCTTGGGAACATTGACTCACTTAATGGAGCGATGTTCTTAAAAAAAAAAAATGTTAGAATAAAAATACAAAGGAAATTCTGTTTCTTTATACTTGTTTTCACAGACATGACTGATTATTTGATTTAATTAATATCTAAAGTAAGCATGGTAAGTTTTATTGGGAATACAGAACAAAAACAGCCTGAAATGATCACATTACCAAAGAGTTTGATGATGTGTTTTGTTGTCATGGAGAAAGAAGATGGTGGGAAAATTGTGTTCAAGTGGAGTCAAGTGGTTGGAATGCATCAAGCAAAAAAAAAAAAAAAAAAAAAAAACCTGCTATACCAAAAAACCCTAAAAAAGCAAAAAGAACTGGGGTTAAAAATGTTTCTGCAAAAACCCCAAAGGACTGTAGTAAAATATCTGCATTTGGTTTAAAATTCTTAATGATTTTGATCTAAGTTCACTTTAAGTTTTGGTAAAATAATTATCCTCATGATAACTTGAATCATAGTTTGATATTGAAAGCAAGATGATTTGCAAATGCTGTTCACAGATATTTAAGAGAACTGGGACAAAACTGATAGGCAACCTTCAGCACTATTATGAAATATGTCATTGAATTAACATCAAACTTACTGTGTCATCTTTCAGTGGAATGCTGGATCAGTGAGCAACGGTCACTTGTTTCAGTTTTCTGCTCTAGTTACATATGAATCAGAGCAAAGACAGTAACCGATGACCAGATGCCTCATGTGCAGCTTGAAGAGGAAGTGTCATGATCTGGGCGTCCTTAATCACATTGGAACTCTGCTCAAAAACATTTTGTCCCAGGAAAGAAGATGGTGAGCTGACTAACTGATGAAATCAGCTGATAGGGATCTTCCTTCCTCTTTTTCTGCTGTGGTTCTGATAATAAAACATTAGAATCCATTAGGCTCTTTTTTTTTTTTTTTTTTGCAAAAGGTGTTTTTCTTTTACTGACACAAACTGTTTACGTACTTATTAAAAGGAAAAAATTGTCTAAAACTTTTTAACAGAACACAACTAACTAAAAAAACACCAGTAACAAGGATCCGAACCGAAATGCAGCCACTCAATACTTGGATAGTTAGTTAAACAATGGTTTGGGTTTCTAGAAGTAATGTAATTACAGTTTTGGAGAGAGCTACATGTGTCTTTAAAGTACAATAAATGAGAAAATATATAAAGCTTTAATCACAAGTACCAGTAGACTCTCCAAAATAAAAGACATGACCGCCTGAACAATGGAGACCAATATCTGTAACTCTGTACTGAGGTCCGTTTAAAACCCTACATATACATGTTTTTGACCGCAAGCAACAACAAGCAAACTTAATACATTGACTTGACACTAAAACAAAGAACCTTTATGCTGAGTTAGCATTTTTTACAGCATCCCTGTGCAAACTGGAATTTAACATAAGGGTCATTTAAAAAAAAACAGTTTTTTTTTTCAAGCATTAAGCTTAAATCCCTGAAAGTAATTTGGACATGAATGTAAAGAACACCGAACATGTCTGCATTTGTGTTGGGGTTATGATGCAAGCATGGCAAGAATTTTGAAGAAACTCTGCCCTCTAGCGGCAGAACATCACAAATACATCACAGCAAAATCCTTTATTTAAACATTCCTTAATCACACAAAGCTTTAACATTTTTTTGAAAATAAAAACAGCAACAACAAAAAAACACGATTTTTATCATCGTCTTTCAATCCTTTGGACTTCCTGTTTCCCAACAAAATAAAATCAAGAACATTTGCAGCTAATTTGTAGCAAACTGTCAATGGAAGAGAAATATTTTGCATAAAGTTGCTAATGACTTTTAGAGAAAAAGAGATGACAGAGTTCAGATGGAGTTTGTCAAGACTACATTTAAATGAATAAATCTTCCTACTTTGAAAAATTGTCTACACCAAGAAGCATGGCTTATTCACAAAACAAACAAAAATTGGTTACATTAACCAGCTTTCATTCATCACAGTGCAGTCTTCAGTGTTAAAAACAGGCCGACAGTGAAAAGTAGAACACATTAAACGCAATTATGAACTAAAAACGAACTTGAGGCACATCTACCGTTGTTTACCAAGCCGCGGTAGCAGCAGCTACACCTGGAATTGTCACATTTTCAGGATGGAGCACACCCCCATCATTTATTGCACGCAGGCTTTCTCATCAAATAATGGAAAACACTTGATAAAACCTAAAATGTGATGTTTTTGCAAAAGTCTCGTCTCTTTGAAGCATGCAAAGCTTGATTTTTAAAAGATTACATGTAAACCCCAAATAGATTAAACAATTACCTCCTTACATTTAAGAACAAATGGCAACTTGACATCTTAGGATGGTAGCTCGCAAATGTAGAACTTCTTTTGGGAGGACTGTGTTGTCATGGGTGGAATTTGAGCTCTTATCTCAAACAGAAATGTATTCTAAAATAGACATTTTAGGCTTTGAAAGACGGGATGATGCTCAAACGTTGCTCAGCTTCTAAAAGGTGCATCAGGTTTCCGGACATCATCTTTTTGATCTAGTGCACTTGAACAGAGGTAAATCAAAACACATCTGTTGTAAGATGTAATCGATGAAAATGATCCGTTTTTAGGTCCAGCTGATGGTGAAGTTCTGAATAAGGTTGAGATTCAGATCAGAGACCGTCAACACCTACAGAAAGAGGGTTAGGACAAACAAAGAGGAATTGGTTTTATTTGAATGCATGTTTGTGTCTTACTGAGGCTACATCAACTGTAAGTGCACACAGACTATCAACCTCACCTGGCTGTCTCTGTAGGTGAACGGATGATCTTTGGAGTTTACCAGAACTTTGCTGGGCTTTGCACTGACACCATAGAAGGAGGCAGATCCCACAGTTATAAATGAGGCTTCTTGCTGGCTCTTGAGAACTTGGGACGTCATCGTGTTCTAGAGAGGAAACGTTAATACAAAAAAAATAGCTTTTAATAAGTAAAGATTACGTCATACGTTCTGGTTTATATATCATATATATAGAGCCCGAATTACTCTTTGAACGCATTATATTTATAGCTCTATAAAAAACAATATTTCCTTAATATGAATCAGTTAACAATCCTGTTACCATTGGAAGAAAAACAGCCCCACAGCATGATGTTTCCACCCCCATGCTTCACAGTGGGTACAGTGTTCCCAGGAATGCAATTCAGCATTCTTCCCACTCCAAACACGGTGAGAGGCGTTTATACCAAAGAGTTGCATTTTGTCCTCATCTGATCACATGACATTCTCATAGTCCTCCTCTGGATCATCCAAATAGTCTCTGGAGACTATTAGACTGCCTGGACATGTGATAGCTTAAGCAGGAGGACTGCAGAATTTGAATCCTTGACGACGTAACGTGTTACTATAGTAACCTTTGTTACTGTGGTCTCAGCTCTCTTCAGGTCATTGACAAGTTTCCCCGTGTACTTCTGGGTTGTTTCCTCTCTGTTCTCTAGATCATTTGTACCCCACCAGGTGAGATCTTTCATGGAGCCCCAGGTGCAGGAAGATTGTCAGTGATCTTGCATTTCACCCATTTTCAAATAATCGCTTCAACAGTTGATTTCTTCCCACTAAACTGCTTGTTTATTGTAGATAGCTTCGTCCCAGTCTCGTTTAGATGTACAATGTTGTTGCTGTTGTCCTTACGCTGGAATTACACTGGTCCGTCTACAGGTGCGTCTTCCTTGTGTTGCATGGGGAGTCCGTCTCATGACCGTCAGTTAGCTTACATTATTATCTCTGTGGCATCTCTGATTCATACCCCCTCCCACCTGACTCCCGGAGGAGTGCTTTGTCTGTCACCCCCGTGTCGAGTAGTTCATCCAAGACTTCGGCAACCAGGCCCCATGCCCTCCTCTTCCTCAAGGAGTTCTTGTAAAATGCATGTTTTGTTTCATAAATGGTTTTATACTTCTAAATTTAACTTTGGTCGTCCATGGCAAAAATGAACGGTAGTGTAATCCGCTGATTTAACTGTGTGTGGGCACGTCACCTTAAAGATATAATAACATTTTATACAATTTTATTTTGAAAGTACAACAGAAGTTTTTATCTTGAAACAAGGACCTGTTTCCCGTTTCTCCGGCTTTTTGCAGTGAAACTGACGCATCGACAGACTGGAAATAGAACTCCTGCATAAAGCTTGTGTTGCGTTGCTTTGCTGAGGGACAGTTGTCAGGCACAGACATGACAGAGGCAATGTAAACATTTTGATTAATTAACGAAAGTTTCTTTTTTTATGTTACCACAACGGAGACGCACCGCAGATGGACCAGTGTAAATCACCCATTAGACAGCTCCTTGGTCTTGGTCATGGTGGATGGGATCCAGTCTGATTGTTTAAGGGTGTGGACAGGTGTCTTTTATACAGATAATCCCGTCAAAAAGGTGACATACATTCAGGTAACAAGGGGAAGGCAGTAGAGCTTCTCAAAGAAGTAGTAACAGGTTTGTTTGTAGGAGTTAAATTCTTCTTAACTGCCCTATTGTACAAAAAAATCCTTGAAAAATATGAAACAATGGGATTTTCCGATTCTTGTTTTAGATTGTCTCGCACAGTTGACGCTTATCTATGATGAGCATTACCTTCATTAACGTTTTAAGTGGGACAAAGTGTTGTCTGCCAAAAATGTTTTGCACCACTTAATGAAGTTTAAATAAGCCCAACAGTTTGCATTTTTAAAAAATGTAGGTTAAAATAAAAAATATCAGCTAAGGAGGCTGAAGAGACGCCCTACAATACCTGAGCAACGCTGAAGACGATGTAGGAGTACTGATTGGTCTCAAAGGTATCAATGCTTTCCCCGTCATCCCAGAACAGATCTCCGTGGGCTGAACCCTCGTCAGACAGAGCAGAGATTAGATGGAGAGGCTGGCCGGTGCTGATCCACAAGGTAAGGTTTGGGGTCTGTTTTCAAAAGACAAAGAAGGTTATACCCTGAACTGATAGAAACAACCTTAACACACAGAAAAGGGAGAAACAGGGATTTGCAGATGGGAAATGTTGACTCCATAACATCATGATAGATACAGAATTACCCCCTTTATCGTGGGGGTGGGTTTCATGAATAACAAAAAAAGGGGAAATTTGCAAAGTAGGATTACAAATGTTTTAAGACTATAAAACTCCTGACAACACACTTCATACACTCAACATGTTTACACTCTTGTTTAAACTCTCAAAAGTTCAAACCTTCATAGAAAAATAATGCTAGTAAAACAATGATCTACTTGCAAACAAAAACGTATGTAGTTCTGCACAAAAACATGCCACAGAGATTAATCGACAGGGTCTACAGCCAATCAGGACGCAGAACGCAGTTTGCTGTGTTATTAAAAAAGAAAAAAAAAAAAGGAAAAGAAAAAAGGCGTGCAAACTTGCACAGAACAAACTGGTGAAAAAGTGAACTGCGATGTAGCGAGGGAATACCGTACATGAAACATCAGAAATCATACAGAGCTTTAACATGTGCCATATGTAAGCGCCACAAACTTTAAGACGAGGTCACCTGTGTTGGGATCACAGAGCCTTCTCGCAAATGGAGGTTGATTTTATCCAGCGGGGCTTGGAGACGAACTTCTTCTCCTTTGCTCTGCAGGGAGTCCCCCTGAAGGAAAGAGGCATACTGGTGTCCAACTCTTCACACTGAAGCTCCTCCACATGCTTATGAGTCTTACCGTGTAGTAGTCGTACCACAGACCTGCTGGAAAGTAACCAACCACATAGTCGACTCCAGGATCCAGAACTGGTGTCACTAAAAGGCTCCTTCCCCACAGGAACTGTTTATCGATCCCATATGTTTTGACATCTTTTGGGAACCTAAGAGTCACATCAACGATTAAGACACAGTCATCTGACGTCCTCCCAGTTCAATCAAAGCAAAAAAACGATCATGAGTACGTACTCAAACATTATGGGCCGGGCAACAGAGTGTCCATGTGCGTGTGCATGATGAAAGAGTGTGTAGAGGAAGGGGAAGAGAGAGTAGCGCAGCAGCAGAGCCTCTTTCATGGCTGTCCGTGCCAGCGGGCTGAAAGCTGTTGGGTCTTGAGGCTGTTAGAACATTTAACCACACAAACCAGAAGTAGAGCTAAATCATAGGAACTTTAGGCACTTTGAGACCAAGACAGTTCAACCAACTCCATTTTTTTCATTGAGCATTAAAGCTGAAGGTCGGTGCTAAAAAGATCAGAACTTAACGTTCTAACAAATTTCAATTTAAAGACCCACTCCAATGAAAATTGTGTTTTTGGTGTTTATAACATGTTCTTATGACATTTCTCTCATTAGGGAGGACATATATTAAGAGAATTGAGCTAAAAATTGTGTTACTGCATATTTTTAAATTCAAATTGTGATGAATCAGGAGTTGTGTGAAATGCCGTGTGAAAAAGCTGTAGCTATGACTTAGATGCTGCAATCAGCGGACCACATCGGATCCAAACTGATTGACGTACATCTTTGTTTTCCTTGTCCAAGCTGATGCATCTGGATCCAAACTGTACGGTTGGAAAGCTCCAATATTGCTTGCCATTTTTGTGGCAACAATTATGTAAGGTTGGGGTTGTGAGGGGCTATAAACTAGTGGGAGAGCGTGTAAACAAAGGGATATTGGGAAGTTAGGGCAGGCTTACAGTCCCACCCACAACTCAAAGGGCACATTTCTGATGAACTGGAAAATGACAGTTTTTTTTTTTTTTTTAATTTTGGATACAAACAGCATACGGTAGTCATAACTCTACTCTTTTTACCTACAGCTCCATCATACAACTCATGAAATCACATAATCTTGTACAAGCCAAATAGAAAAACATACAAAGACTAAAATGTTGGGTAAGATCAGTTGAGTAAATTTAGTTCAGCTATAAGTAGTTTTATCATAGCTAATTATCATAAGCTATCAAGCTCACCTGTAGAACACCAACGTATTTAAAACATGAATTTCCTGCATAAAAGTAATATACAAGTAGGTCTGTGTATCTATGAAGCTTTTGCTGATTATTGCTTCCATTTTAATGTTTTGACCACAAAGACTTGTGGGACTAGACAATTGTCTTCTTTCAGAAAGGACGGTGTGGCGTTTCCATTTCTAAGAAAGAACAAAAAGTAGCTACATTGGAATGTGCTTTACAAAGGAAATGCTTCATCAGTTTAGGATTTTTTTTCAGTAAAAATGGCTTCTTTATCACAAAAGGGAATTTAGCCAAACCCACAGTCTTGCTAATCATGTGATCATAACATTAAAAAAAATCCTTTTCTCCTCCTTAGTCCAACAGGTTAACCATACTGTTTTTTGCTTTTGCTTTACTTTATTTTTTATGTTGTTAAAAGGTCTGCCTGCATTCCCACTAGAGTGAACTGCAGCAATAAACCGTGTTTGGTCAACAGCAGAAGAGCGCTTAGATCAAACCTGAGGAAGGTCCAAAACAAACTAGAGGCTGTTAAAATACCTTTAGCTTTCTTCCCCATCAGAAATCATACTTTAAAAACCTGAAATATTAAACGATACTTGGGGGGAAGAGATGACTTCAGCTTTCCGCTTGTTTTAAGCGGAATTCTAAGTCTAGCAGGTTGTTACAGGTGTAATGCAGGACCTCCACCCAGACCAGACCAGAGAAATCACTGGGTAAGTTTACAATTTCAAAGGAATCTACCACAGTTTTGAATTTGCCTCTTTCACAGGGAGGAAAAAACACAGACATGTTTCATCTCGGGAAGCCCGTCTTACCTTCATGTCAATGGAATTGTGGTTTCGGGTGAAGGGATAGAAGGCCCCCAGCTGTGTCCACCTGACACACAGCTCTTCTTGTGGTTCCTCACTAAAACCACAGATGTCTGCCCCCACCAGGGGGATACCTAGAAGGTTAAAGGTCAGGATACCTGAGGGGAGGAAAAAATATCAACATTTACACACGAAAAGGCAAAGTGATTCATATTTACTTATATTTATTTGCCGAGGCTGTTGACCACAGGCAAATGATTTTTAAAGCATCTATAACTATTGGACTAAATCTTCAGTGGCCCCAGACAAACAAGACCCCACAATTTTTGGGGTTCTCTGCTGTTCAGCGCAGAAAGAACATGGCAGTGCAATAAATGTAAATAGGGGTTTTGTAAGAAATGGATGCCAGAGCGGTTCACATTATTTAATTTTTATTTTTTTTAACTAATGACAGCCTTTTCTGAAGCTTTGCATTAAGTTTCAGCAGACATATTTCCGCAAATGTTAGAAATCCAAAATTCTTTTAAATTGAAAAGAAAAAAAAAAGTAAAAGTTTCCGTTCTTGGTTACACCTTGAAAAATCTTTAGACAGGGGTTGCAAATACCAAAATATTTATATTTATTAAATTAAAATGATAGTAGTAGTGCAAGATGTATTTCAAATCAAATCAAAATTTACATTAAATGAAAAATAAGTCTAAACACAACTTTGAAAATAGGATTTGAAAGGGAAATGGAAGAAGCTTGTGATTATAAAAATCCAATCCCCCACTCAACAACACTCTTAACAACAAAACAAGATTAAACAATCTGACATTATAACGCTAACATACGAGAAACACATGACAAAGACAGACAGACACGCCCAAGTACTCTGATCACGCACCCCCTATAAAAAGGAGGAAGGAAACAAGATGCCTCAGCTGAAAAAAGAAACAAAACAAAACAAACCCCATTTTTTTTTGTTTTGTTTTTAATAAACAAATTTAAAAAATGAATAACAAAGAGCCCCTAACCTGCAATCGAAGTGTAAAGGTCTTTCCACTGGCTCCTGTTGTCTCCCAGCCAGTGGCCAGAATACAAACCCTGACTGGGGAAGGTGGAGCGAGAGATCACGAACGGTCTCTTCGTCAAAAGTTTCTTTAGAGCGCTGGAAAGCAAGAGTAGAACAAAAAAATGTAGAACATACCTCAGCTGTGGACGTTTACTGGTCCTTTTGTGTGACTTTGCGTGTTACCTTGCAGAGGCTTTAGCTTCCATAAGGCCATAGAGACTGTGTAGATTATAATGCATGGACAGTTTCTGCTGAGCAGTGGCACACACTGTTTTGGCCCGCAGTAAGCCTCCCAGCACGCCTACAAGAAAGAAACACGGCTGAAGCCGATGATCACAAGCAGCAGCTGTGTTCATTCAGATCATATGTGTGAGTGTGGGCTTTATTCAGTGCAAGAGGGTCTCCAACCTGGAGTATAGGGAGGGTTTTCAAAACTGTTTGACGGACAGCCATTGGTCGACCCATCCAGAAAGTTAGACGGCTCATTCATGTCCTAAATGAAAAGTATAGACAACATCCCACAGTTTAAAGACGACTTTTTTTCTTTATCTTTCATTTACATACTTACGATCCATAATCCATCAAACGGCACTTTATTGTGGAACTTCTGCAAGTTGTCGAACCACCAGTCGTGTGTCACTTCATCAGAGAAGTCCGGGTACGCCGTCAGACCGGGCCACACCTGGTATAAAGGGAAGAGAAAGTTCAATGAAGTGTCTGTAAAAACAATTTCTTACCTGCAGTTTGGAACGCTGAAGCAGAAAATACAATTTTTCACACGTCAGTAAATCAATACACTCATTTTGACAACAGCAAAAATCATATATCTTATCTCAACTGCATGTTGTGTGAACAACAATCTTTTTTTCAAGAACATCACTAAAGTTATTGTACTTCATTTTTTTTTAAGTTGTATCACTTATCACACCACCTAACTATCAGTGTGAGCTTGAAAGTCCTATTATGACTAAGATTTTCCTAAACATCCTCCGGCAGCAGTGAACTGCTGCCGGAGAGCGTTATCGTCCTACACGAGGGCTGCACCATGTTACGGTTCCAAGTGATTTGTAGTATCATTGTTAGATAACACTTGGATGATACGAACGGTCATATAAAACAAAACAAAAAATCACGCCCTTCAGTTTATGGCATTCATCTGGTCAGAAAGTGTTACTAAACATTTTCAAACAGAAAATACAGATAATAAAGAAAAGAAATGTTATGTTTTAACATTTACTTCTATTTAAAAGTAGCATTGCAATAATGTAAAAAATTCCAAATACTAAAAAAAGAAACAAGTCTGGCACTGCTAATCTTATGTCAAATTCAGTTAGTACCAAGCATCTCCTGCAATTCCTATATGCTTTAGGTTTAGTCAAAGAACCAATTGGTCTCTTCCGTTTCATAAAGGTGTATCTTGTTTGAACCCTTTTGTTGTGTTTGGGTTAAAATTGACCCATTTCAAGTGTTAAAATGGGTCAATTTTGAGCCAAACACAATATAAGGGTTAAAGGATGAAAATCAGCAGCTAATTTCACCTTTCCTATAAGTGTTTTTCCTTCAGCATCCTTGATAAAAACTCCCCTTTTCAGCCCCTCATCAAACGGCCAGTATGAGCCCTCAGGCTGTGTGCTGCTGATTCCCGGGTCCTGCAAGCGGAGAAACAACACCAAACGTATCAAAACACACCCAAAACCAGAAACAGAGTGGACTGACATCCAGCAGAAATGTGGACATTACCAGCATTATGACATAGGTCTGATTATGAGCATGAAGGTCCCTGACGAGGTCCGGGAGTGTCTCAAACTTTTTAGAGTCATAGGTGAAGTCCATGGATTGGTCCATGTAGTCGATGTCGTTCCACTGAGTGTCCTGCAATCAACAGTAGAAAACAACTTTACATTTAGAATCAAATATGACAGACCAATTTTTAAAAAGCAGATTCTAACTAAAAATGCAACAGATACATTTTTTGTTTTGTCTTAAAAAGTGAGATGCAAAAATAAAGGTTTATAATTAAAAAAAAAATGCACTCAGTCTTTGTGTTTGCTGCACATTCTAGGACAAGAACATGCTCAGATGAAGTAGAAGCAGCAAAATATACTTGTATAATGCTATACTACCTTCATAGAAGGCCTAAAGCGCTTCAGTCACAGACTCATTCACACACTGATGGCAGCTAAATAATAATAGCACTTATCACTAATAGACAGATAAAGAAGATGACCTGAGGTATTCCATAGTTCCTCAGGCTCTTCACAACCTCCCAGGTAGAGTTACTGCTGTTGTAGCCCCAGCGACACAGATGATATCCTAACGCCCAGTAGATAGGCATTGCTGGATTTCCTGTGATGAGCCCAAAAAAGGAAAATCATTTCAAGCTCTGAAAAATAATTAACTTCCTGTTAATCAAACTATGTTGACATTCGCTGTTTCTGAAATGATTGTTGACCTTTTATCTGCTACTTCCACTCAAGAAGCTTACACAGACACATGAACTGTCATGTGATTGTGAGTTGTGCAGCTGCAGCAGCAACACATTCACTCTTTTACTGACCGATCACTTCCAAATACTGCGAAACCACTGATCCAGGATCAGGACCGAGGAAAACATAGAAGTCCAGGATTCCCCCGATGGTGCGCCAGGTGAGAGCTGGAGTAGGCTGGAGGACCACATCTGAAAAAACACAGAAATAAATTGAAAAAAACAAACATGGAAAAATGTTTTAAATAAATCTCATTTTTGAGTGAAATTGTTTGTGTTCAGCACGATCATATAGAAAGCTCATATTTATATTTGAACAGTCGCTAAATTACTTCATTAAAAACTTAGAAGTTGAGGTGGACTCATGTGACCCAAACTGATCAAGGAAGAGTTCAAATTGTAGCTTCCTCTTTTCAATGCAGCAAAGGTCTTCTAAGTACTTCTAAAAGTTTGTACAAAGTGACATTTGAAATGAATGAATGAATGAATGAATGAATGAATGAAACAAACTGACCCATTGCATTACTGTTCAGCAGGAAGAAACCATGAGTGTTCCCGTCTTCCTCCATCGCAAGATAAAATGGATGGACTCCATAAAGATTTGTTTTTTCCTGCACACACAAAAGACATATTTCTTCTTTGTCTGTCTGGGTTTGTTCTTTAAAGACTAATTAAGAATCACCCATCACTAACACTGAATGTCATTAAAATGTCTCAGGCAGTTACTTTTAAAGGAATAGAAATTTAATAATTAAAAAAAAGGTCAGTGTTGGTTACCATGGGGGGCACATCTCTGGCCCACATGGTGAGAGTGTTCCAGTTCATGTCATGCAGGAAGGTGGAGCGGTGCTCCCCCAGACCATAAATGAACTGAGTAGGGAGAACGGTGGAGAACTGAAGGAACTGGTCCGCATAGAAGAGAGGAGCCACAGTGGTATTCAGACTGAGATTTAAAAAAATAAAAGTTGGAAAAGTGGCAACAGTTAGACTCATCTGGCTGATTTAAACATGAAAGTGTCTTCAACCTGTAAATATGAACACATGGGATCACAGTCTTCCTTCAACTTATACTTTCATGTCAAGAGGCAAAGGGAGCCCAGCAGCACAACATCATCTCATGAATTCTTCGATGTCCTGGTCCAACTCACAGCAGAACTCCAGTAGATCTCCTTTTCACGGTGATGCCAAACGGCTGCTTGGAGAGCTCCACGATGTATGCAGGATTCTCCGCCTTCTTGGTGGGGTTTGGAACCGAGATAGGAACTTCAAAACGTGGATTTGAAGGGTCGGTCATCTATGTTGAGAACAGAAAAATGTACAGTTTATGTCCACTCGGGTCTCCTGACACATCTTGTTAACTCACCACAGTTAAAGTGTAAAATCTTTTTGCAACGTCGAGTATCTAAACATGACCGCAGACTTTTTATGAGAAGAAAACTAAACTCATGAGCAACTATGACGTAGCTGAGTTCTGAGAGTTTTGAAAAAGGATATTTCAGTCTCACGAAGGCAGAACATTTCAACTTGTCTTTGTTTACCTTTAAGTGATTAGTTCTTTCTTTATAAACTTTGAAGTTGACCTTCTGATGTAAAAATTCCCAAAGACTCATTTTGAATCATCTTCAAAAGGACAGATCCATTTAGGCAGACTACATTACACTGTGTGGGTGGTTTCATGTCATCCCTGATGAAGGCTGTTTACTTACCCTGACATGCAAACGAGTGTCTGTCTCCTGCCGTGTTTCTACCTCCACAGTAAGGATGTCTCCTGGGTAGTAGGTCTTCACCTCTTTTACAAGAGTACCTTTCTGTCCCATCAGTGTGTCATCTGTTGATACCAGTGAGTACGTTGGGAAATCCGGAGGGTAGAAACACCAAGGGACACCATTTTTCCTCGACTGGGCAACATTAGATGATGATGATGCAGGGATGAAACAGCAGTTCCTCGCCTCACACATATCTTTAGTTACAACCACGCCTCTTTCAGGGTAACAGTCAAACCTCCACGGCTCTGAGATCGCACTGCAAGCTTCTGCCCGGGCGGCACTTGAAGTGTCATTTAGTTCGGTTTGTGAGCTTGATGTTGGCTGTGGAGCTGGGGAAGGCGGTTTGTGCGGCTGCTGGTTGGAAGGACTGTGAAGCCAGAACATAGTCGCAATAAGCCAGCCTCCAACGAGAAGCAACAGGAGGCAACCAACAACCAGAAGAGCCTTGGCGATCGAGCACGATGGTCTGTGTGGGAGCAAGAATGTCCCCTCTGGCTCTGCTACCTAAGAACACAACAAAGAAATCAAAAATGAACACTCAACGAAAAGTTGCCTGGTATGTTCAACTAAAACTCAACACATATATTAAAACTAATCAAAGGGGAAAGCAACTTCAGCAACAACCGGCCTTCCAGCTCCAGGTCTACATTTGTAGCGCTCAGCTGTAAGTGGTCCTAAAGCTTATTTTATTGCTAAATTATTGCACAAAAGCATGCCCAGCGACATGCAGCCTTCACAGGATCAGACTATTACTGGACTTTGTTAATTTAGAAACTTGCTTTTGCTGATCTCTTTAAAGTATTGAGCAACATCCCATTCAGGAGGTCTTTGGGGATTTTCCAGCTTCTGCAGTGAATCTGATTTTTTAAATTTCAGTCTAAATGAAAGCAACACCAAGAAAACGTGAAGAAAGTGAGATAATCAGAATCACTCACTGCTGCATTTTCTTGAATTCCACGAGGTTCTTCAGGCAAAAGTTCAGAGGAAAACTGGACATCTTCTGGGTTCAGACGTTTGTATGACACCATGATGGTGAAAAGGGGGACGCAGACTGCAGAGCGAACGCTGATTAAATGCAACTAATTTCCAAAGAGCTTGAACTTAGGCTTCTTCTGCAATAAAACATAAAAACACTTTAAATATTCCCCCCAAAAAATAGGATTAGAGTCTGTTAAGGATATATTAAATTACTGGCATTCCCATGAGGAAACAACATGTAATTAACAGAGCTGCGGCTGCAGTTTGGGCAATTTTTAAGTCAACCGTTCACCACCACACATGTTGTTTCTCCCTTGACAGCGCAATCTACAAATAAACTGCATTCATCAAACTTGATCATCATACTGAAAAATAAATCATGATGGGAACAAGCAGCAAACTAAAGAGGATGATTTTTAAAACTCGATATGATATACTAAAGACACTGATGAATGCTCGGAGTTTGTAGCATAGGGTAAGTTAGCATGAAGGTAGAATTAGCTCAAGTTTATGAAATTCTTTGCCTTAACAAATAAACCACTTCGCTCGCTGAAATGCGCGTGAAGCTAAACTTTTTACCTGTATGCCTCGTGACCTTCATGGACACAACAACAGACACAAAAAAAGAAACTGTTCTAGCCTTTGGCTCCCTATCGTTAGAACCGCCTCCCCAGTCCGCACGTTGTCTGCGTCTGTTTATCTGTATGTGACGTTCGTGGTATCTGGTAATTTATAAAACTTCCGCTTTGGAGAAAAATAATATTACTTCGTGAATTTTAAGGATACAACACATGAAGACATTTGAAGTTTATAAATACATATTATTTTATGAGTATATTTAAGTATATTTAACTTTAAACTGAACAATCATCTTTTTTTTTTTTCGTCAGCCGCGTTGCCTTCACAACAGCTCGAAAATCTGACTCACAGTGGTCTGAATTACGGTAATCCATCTGCAGATCGGAGGACTCGACTGTGATATGAGAGGTAAAATGTATATAAATATTATTTTATAAATAAAAATATGAGAGGTAAAAGGTATATAAATATTATTTTATAAATAAAAATTTGTGGCTCTGTTTAAAGTCACCTTCATGGACTGACATACAGTGTGAAGAAAAGAAATGAAGTAGCAAGTAAATATATTCCTACTACACATTTTAAGTCAAGTAAAACACATTTACACTACAATATACGTTTATTTTAGCTTATTTTGTTAAAGGTTTGAGTTATTGTTATGTCAGAGGATTTTAGTTTAATTTATATTTAATTAATACCTTTTTTCCTCTTTCAACTGGAGTTTGAAAGAGAAAAGACTTGTTTGTTACGCTGCTTGAGACTACTTGTCTTAAAAAGAAAAATAATTGGGATCATGTTTTATGTATAATAAATAAGGAACCCTTGCATTGACTTGTTTACACTAAATATTTCATAAACCTGGTAATGCCAATAGTGGGAAGCTGGTAATGTTTATTCAGAAAATACTTAAAAGCAATATGACAATCAGCAATGTAACTACAGCATTTACCAATAGCAAGGGCCAGAGGATTTCTATCATGTCCTAATTCTATGTGGCCATATTGACAGAAAAGTGAAATAAATGTTCACCTTTGCACTCTTCCTGTCATTAAAATGACATCATTCATAACCTTTAGACAAGTTGAGCACTTATAGATGTGTTTTGTTTGTAAAGTGCTGGAAGTATTTTTTCTTGTTTCTTGTTTTTACATACATCTTTACTTAACACTTTAAAAGAATCTTATTACCTTTTTTCCCATTTGAAAAAAACCAACAGAACTACATTTCTGAAACTCGGGCATTCACAACCAAGTAATGTTTAAAACTTTTATTATTCAGTATAACATTTATTACAATTTAACAGAGGCAGACGGAGCAGAATTTGACATTAAAATTGTTTTATAAAAAAAAAAAAAAACACTTGGGAGCTAATAAAACCAGGTCAGTTTGTTTTCTCACTGTACTTCTGAACATTCCTTCATTTAACAAAGACATAAGGATTTTATTTTACTGAGGTGTGACAGTTCTGGTGAAAAATAAACACATCTAACATTTTTATTTGCTAAATTTTCCAACAAAGGTGATTCTTGAACTCTTAATAGCCATTTAGAGCAATTTTTGCTTTTTTATTAATATTTTCAAGACATTCTTCTTTTATTCAGATTCATCTCCTTTTTGGGACTTATTTCTTTTTTAAATATCACCCAAAATGTTAGAGACTCAATTATTTACCATCCGGAGGTAAAAAGAAGAAAGGAAACAAAAGTTGCTGTCCTTACGAACAGGTGACGTACATTTGGTGTAAAGAAAACAAATGTATTCAAATAAAGTTTTTGGTTGTTAGTTTAATTTTAAACTAAAGACAAATATATGAAATAGCAAAGTAAATCTTTTTTTTTTTTTTTACTTTGTTGCACCATTTTTGGCTTAAATGACTTATTACAGCCGTGTCACTTTCTTTAGAGTAAATACATAATTGTTTTTTTCTCAGGCAACGTCACTGATTTGGACAATGTCCGCTTTAAAATTATGAAATGATGCCACCACTCCACGTTCTCTGGCATGGTCAACATAATGTGCAGTTATGGGGTGAGTCAAAGAGCCCTACACAGAGCGTTTGAACTTTTACCCTCCCCATCCCGTTAAGAGGCCAGGGAGGCACCATCTTTCTGGTCCCTTGACTTCATCTCAGTCCACTTCATCAATAAGTACAAAGACCAGCCAATGTTTTCCACGCTGTTCACGTCTTCAAGTGAATAAAACTGCAGAATGATCTGACCTTCCTTTTTTTTGGCAGGGTTTGTGAAAACAACTGAAGGTAGTCTTTGACTTGGTTTAAGTTTTTGAAGGAATAAAAATTTAGATTAGATCAAAAAGAGTTCCTTGTCACTGTTAAGCTAAAAAAAAGAAATAACTGCTTTTAGTTGTAGGGTCCACTGACTACACACAGTTCATTTAATAAAAAAATACACCATGAACCATCTCATATTACAGATTTTTTAAGTGATTTACACTACCATAGTATTCTAAATGTGAGTGCAAAAGTCAAAAACAAATGTTGAATATTCATCAGAATAAATATGACCTCTACGGTTTGTTCACCTACTTTAAGATCTTTATAAAAACATGTTTAGCAGAAAATATCAGTTAGGACAATTCAAGTTAAACTGCACGTTCTCTAGTATGTTTCTAATAATTAGCTTGTCTTCACTGTGATAGAAATTAAATATTTTTAGCTTAAATAAGTGTGAAAGACAACATACAGCAAATAGCCACAACATCATTTTCAAACACCGGAAATTCAGTGACTTGTCCTCGTGGGTGAGGGCTGCAGACTCTGGTTTAGTGAATTAGAAAGTGAGGATGCTACTGCAGAGGAAGATGTTATAACTGGAAACATTTATGAAGATGGCAAGTTCCTCTACCGGACGAGTAGTGTCACTTTCCAAATGTGGCTAAAAAGTGAATATGGTTATTACTAGCATTACTTTGTTATGTCTCTCCCTCAGTCTTGTTAGCCTTTACCTCATGCTGATCTGTTGATGTATGGGAATCAATCTCTTCTGTCTGTTGTGCACATATTAACAGGAGAGTTATTGTCGCTGTGTGAGAAGTCGTCGTTGGTCACATTAGCAGAGGAGTCCATGTCACTCTGGACCTGCTGATGTTTGCGTCTGTGGAGCCTCAGGCTCTGTGAGCGGCTGAAGCCTCGTCCGCAGAGGTCGCAGTGGTACGGCCTCTCGCCGGTGTGCAACCGAAAGTGATTCTTGAGGCTGGAAGAGCGAGTGAAACTTTTCTCGCACTCGGGACAGTCAAACTTCTCCCCAAAGTGGATTTTCTCGTGCTCCCTCAGGCGCCCGGACTGGTTGAAGCGCCTGTCGCAGACAGAGCAGTGGAAAGGCCGCTCCCCGGTGTGTGTGAGCCGGTGGCGGTTCATGGCGCCCGAGTGAGCGAAGCTCTTGCCGCATTCGGGGCAGGAGAATGGCTTTTCACCTGTGTGGACTTTGAAGTGACCTTTGAGTTGGCCTTTCTGCGTGAACTGTTTTCCACACACGGTGCACTGATAGGGCTTTTCTCCTGAATGAATTCGCATGTGGATCTGAAGTGCGGACATCTTGTGGCAGTCCCTCCCACAGAGCCCACAGCAGTAAGTCTTCTTTGGATGGCTGTGACTCTGTTTCTGAGCTGGCGATTCTGGAAGACGATCTTTCTCGCAGTCAGGATCTTCTCTAGACACTGGGGAAGAACACACAGAGGGAAGAGGTTTTTAACTGCTCCATATTAAATCATGTTTAACCCTCTCCACTTTCTGAGCTTCTCCACTGGCTGAATTATGATAAAAAAAAAGTGTGAAAAGAAGTCTGAGTGTACTGTTGAGAGGTAGAAGGTGATGAGGTTTGTCAGTTTCTCTTTTTCTTTTAACACATTTGTGTTGCGTCACAGGTATCTCTTCTTTTAAGGGTTCGAGTTAAACTCTGGACTTGCTCTGTGCCAACGGCCCCGCCCACAACCCAGAAGCAAATTTCTAATGAACCACTGTCGCTCTGCTGAAAATATGTCCTTGAAAACGACACAGGCTTATTGATTTAGGCTAAAAACCACATACTCATAATTAAAAAACCACTTCTTTTAAAATTGATCAATAGATCATCGGAGTTGGTCTTTAAAGATGCAGCAGGAATGACTGTAAATTCACACTCAAGAAACATTCATTTCTCTGACCTCTTCAGTCCGTCACCCCGTCAGCCTCACTGTTCTCATCTGGATTGCGCCCTCCAACAACACGCCAATTCTTTGCCTGTGTTTGAAGCTTTACATCTATCTATACACAAAACCTAAAGCCTCTTTGTGTGGGTAGCAACTTTGCTTCAAATTTTATGTGTGAACACTATGGACACTTGTCGACTCTGCAGAGCCGGATAGCTATGCAAAAGAGCAAAACAGATTTGAATAATCTGCCTTCAAGGAAGGTGGATATTCTGGCATTATGAGAGCAAAGGCTAAATAAACTGAGGGCTCAAATGTCAACTTATACAGCAACAGATGCATGAAAGCGGGTTCAAAAATCTGAATTGTGAATAAGTTAACCTCGTAGCTCTAAACTCATGAGTGACAGTTCTGTGTAAGTCATCCTGTGTAATTCTGCCTTATTGATTCTAGTTATCAGTTCCCGATTCATACTGCGCTCAGCGGGTTTTTTGATGCTGAAAACGACTCAGGCATACTTTCCAACAGGAACCGCTCCAGGTTTCTGTTGGATACTGTAAAAGCGCGTGTTGCACATGAGCACGTACATGACAAAAAACAGTTTGGCTGACTAAACCAAAAGCTTCTATGAAACCAAGCAACACACCATTTACAGTGTGGACATCAGTAAAAATAAAAATCCTACAAAATAAAAAATATGAAAAGTATGAATAGTCATAGGGTGAAAAAAGATTCTGCTTCACCCATGTAGCATGCAGTTACACGTATTAAAATTGAGCTAATACAACATCTGATATTCAACAGTTTGCAACACGTGAAAAAAAATGTGGTCACATCAGACACAAACCTCTCCATGTGTGAGACATTGAATAGGCAGAGCTAAAGATGGATGTGGAGTTCAAGTCAGTTTGGTTTGAGCGTGAAAATAAGAGAACAGATGGAAATCAGCTGAAGACACAGAAAAGGGCCAAGAGCTCCCCATCAACTCTTATCAGCAATGTTAAAAGAAGACCATTGATCCAATAAGATGTGAGAAATAACTCAACTCAACACAACCTCTATAATTACCTATTCTGAACACTATTTTTAAAAAGTTTTTTGAAAAGCAGATTTTATTTAAGTAGTTATATAATCCCAAGAGATGACAAAAGTAAAAAAGCAGGACTTTTATGTTTTGCCTTCATCATCATCACAATTTACAATCATTCTTTAGATTATACACAATCCACATAAGCTGGTCACTAACATTTCGATCACTTATATATACTTCCTGTGCGTTATAGAATCTATTCAGTTAAAAAATGACCACAAAAAACCAGTTTAGGATTCAAATGTGTTTGCGTGTAAAATACTCATTATATAATAGGTTCCATACATTTCACTTTAAAAATTCCACCAAACGTCCCGCCAGTAAATGAGAAAGAGAAACTAAGAAATCCGGATCTATTCAATTATAGATGTGAGAAAACTTCCATAATCTAATAAATAAATGACTCATTCTTTTGATCAAGGAGCCTTTTTCTCACCCTTGTCATGTTCTTCTTCTTCCTCCTTCACGGCAATCCTCATTTCTGTGCTGCTGTCATGCTGCTCCTCGGTTTCCTCTGAAATGCTGCAATCCTGATCATCGGACACTTGCTGTGGACTTTCTTCTGCTGGAAAAAATACACCACAATCAAATTTGTGTTCCACTGTGATTGCATGATGACAAACTAACACAAAAAGGTTGCTTAACTACCACATAATAGTTCATCCTCTTCTTCCTCCTTCACTACTACATTCATCTGAGGATTAGAAGGACTGTTTGCTGCTTTTTCTGCTTCTTCTCCATGTTGAACTTCAGACTCAGCGTCTTTGCTGCTGTTCAAACTTTCTGTTGAAGGCGGCTCATCAACGCAAGGCAAATGCTGGTCATCAGGAACCTAAGAAAACACAAAACAATACTTTGTTAAGTAAACGAAGCAGAAGAAAAAAGTACCGTATTCTCCGGACTATAAGTCGCGCTTTTTTTCATAGTTTGGCAAGGGGTGGGACTTATACTCCGCAGCGACTTATATTAGAAATAAATTGAAATAAATACATTGTTAATCCTCCTGTTATGTTCATTTGTGAGGAACAGAGAATATGTTCCTGGGTCAATTTGATGTATGAGGTATGTTAAGTGTTAAGAGTTTGTTAAGAGAATCAGCAAACTTTTTTTTACAGTAAGATCTTGAAGGCTAACAACATAATATTCTATTTTCCAATGATTTCATAGATTCAGAAATGCAATAAAAATGACAACTGTTTCTACAAATACAGGATTAAAACAGAGTATTAGTTGGCCAATGATGCTTCATGAAAGGAATAGATAAATAAGTATGAGAAAGAATTACTGTGAAATTATGAGATAAACAGTCTGCTATGATTGTGTCATATGAGGTTGTGCAAGTTATTAGTTCTTGGTCTCAGATTTTGTCAAATAAACTTCCCGTCAAAATGCGACTTATAGTCCAGTGCGACTTATCTGTGTTTTTTTCTACTTTATAATGCATTTTTGGGCTGGTGCGACTTATACTCCGCAGCGACTTATAGACCGGAAAATACGGTAGTTTCTATCTAAATATCTGTGCTGCCACTACCTTACAGCTGATGTTGCTTTCGAGGTCCTGCTGGGTGGACTCCTCAACAGAAGCTTGAAGTGCTTCTACTGGATCGCTCTTGCTATGTGTGCATGAGCGTTTGTGGTTTCTCAGAGTTCCAGCCAGGGAAAAGTGCCTCCCACAGTCGGCGCAGGTGTATGGCTTTTCTCCGGTGTGAATCCTGACGTGCCTTCGAAGCTCCCCGGGTGCAACAAAAGATTTATCACACTGGGTGCAGCTGTAGGGCTTCTCTCCGGTGTGCGTCCGCATGTGTGTGGTCAGCGTCCACTGCTGTGCAAAGGTCTTGCCGCAGTCCGAGCAGTGGTATGGCGTGATGCCGGTGTGCAGGCGCTCGTGCCTCACGAGGGTGCCCGACAAAGCAAAGCGTTTGTCACAGAAAGAGCACTGGTAGGGTCTCTCTCCGGTGTGAGTCCTCTGATGATCCCTCAGCTCGGCCGCGGAGTTGCAGCTCTTCTCGCATTCAGAACAAGGAAACTTCTTCCTGGTGAAGCCCTCGACGATCTCAGAGTGCATTGCCTCCAAGTGTGTTTTCAGGTGCCAATGGCGGGAAAAGCTCTTCAGGCAGATGGAGCAGTGGTAGGGCCTCTCGCCAGTATGGGTCCGCCGGTGGAGCCGGAGCTCGCCTTGACTTGCAAACCGTTTTTCACAGAAAGTGCACGGGAATGGCTTTTCCCCAGTGTGGACCCTTTCGTGGATCATCAGAAGCCCCTTTTCTGGAAATCTCTTCTCACACATGGAGCAAGGGAAGGGCCTTTCGCCTGAGTGCGTGCGTAGGTGGCGCTGTAGCTTGGAGGCGTAAGGAAAATCTTTCCCACAAACCAAGCAGCTATGAAGAGGTTTATCATTCTCTATTGGGTCAGATTTCTTGGAGGAAACATCTGAATGTACAACACCGGAGAGATCATTTAATCCTGAGTAAACACAAAGAACAACAATGGGTTATGGAAACCAATGACAACGAGAGCTTTTTAAAACACCTATCTGTCTATAAGTGCAGGACAATCAAGTCACACCGATTTAGAATACATGTGCACAAAAGGTTCTGTTCATCTTGTAAAAGTCAGTCAATTCTTATGACCAAACACTTGAGTTAAAGCACAAAACACTTTCACTGACAGTTAAGAGAATCATTTATGGTCTTATTTTCACATATAATGTAATAACTCAGAATTTCAATCTAAACTGATTGAAGTATATTTAGGAAAATTTAGTGTAAACTTATATTTGTGAATCTCTTTGCTTAATCTTCCAGTGTTTTAGTCTGTGAAGGTAAAATGACTTTCCAACACTATCAGGTCGTTCCTCTGTCTACACAAGATGCTCTCAGTTGCTGATCATGGGTTTTCCTCCAGTTATAATGACCTAAAACTAAAACATCTCAACACAAACAAGCTGCCAGTAAATATACTGGACTGTTTCAAATGAGCTTTTTTAAGATTTAGAGCTGGACAGACTACTGATTCAATTTGAATGCTTGTGGTTTTTTTCTCTTTTTCTTTTTGTTGTCTTTTTTTTTAATAAATATACCTTTTCTTGCTATGATCAAGATTTTTTCTTTGCACAACTGTTTCGGTTCACAAATCCAAAGTTTATTGTGATTTTACACAAATCATCTTAAAATCAAGATATAACATTTGAATTCCAAAGCTAATTGTGTTTGGTTAAAAGAACAATAGAAATGTGAAAAACCTTTTAACAAAACTATTTTTAGTTTAGATTAGCTTTTATTCATCAAACAAAAGAAGTTGCTTGTAAAACGATTTGTGGATTTGATGAAATGGTACAAATCTTTTAGGTTGAGATCGCATTGACTTAAAAATAGATTTTTAAAACCCATACCTAATTAGCCTAATTTTAAAATCCAAATGCAGAAGTCTCATCGATGGGTCTCTTTTTATTTGTTGATTTTCCGTAGATACATTTTTTCCTCATCAACTTCAGTTACAGGACAGCTGATTGTTTAGTACTTACTGAGATCTGCAAACTCTACTTCTTCTCCATCAGAGTTTATCAGGCCGCCTATTTCTTGTTGATCATCATCAACAAGAACCACAGCTGGTTCAAAGTCATCTCGGTTTTCAGAGCCCATTTCTCAGAGAGCCAACCTGGTAAAAGAGGGGGGAAAATGGCTTTAGATGTGTAAACTTAAAAAAAAACAAAGTTTGACACACTGTCTTGAGTTTAACAATATTGGGGTTTTTTTTTTTTGCATTTCCTGATAAGTGATGAAGATTGTGTCAATACAGTTTGATTGACACAGCAGCTTCAGTTATACTCTGTACGAGCAGATGTATGGCTATGAAGGTAAAACATTAAAGTAAAGCAGGTATCTTCTGATCACATGGTGTTATGGAAATGTCATATTACTGTTAACTATATATTTTGTGAGATATGAAGGTGAAAAATAAGTTTGCTTTTTTGGTAAAAACAAATGGCTCAGTGAAACAATTTGGCATTCAATTTTTAATAAAAAGGTTTTAAATTGATAAACTAAAACAATCAAAGCATTAAAACAAAATTAAAATGTACAAAATTTTACTCTATAGTGATGAAAGTCAATAAAGCTTTTTTAATGGTATCAATTAGATATGTTGCCATGGCACTTGCTTAAATGATCTGCATATGTGTCCTTTCTGGAAATCATACATTAACTTTGACATTTTCAATGGGACTAAAATCATCTCTTAGATTCTGTTACAACTGTGCATTAAATTTAAATTAGTGGCTAATACTCTAGCTGATAAATCTTAATTCTTAATTGGAAACCTACTATAATTAGGTAATTTTGTTGATGTTTTCTAGATTGAATCAAGACAGAAGCTATTCTTAACCACACTTGATTGTGATTCAACACCTCCTTGCTGGAGGACATCTCTGTCCAGCCCAAGGACACTTCAGCAGAGAGGCTGCTTTTGAGCTTCGGGCAGGACTCAACAGATAAACCAGCAGGCTTGATGCTCAGTCTTAACTTTAGTAGTGCCTCGTGCATTTAGGTCAACAGAATCATTTTGAAGTGCTTCCTTTTTGAAAATAGAACACCTGCGTGCACCTCGTATATATCATATGTGAAATAAAAGACCAGTTAGTTAGCTTATTAGCATGAGCCTAAGGGTCCTCGATTTGATATGCAGACTCATATAACTCCACTTTCAAAAGAATACTGACAAATGACAACACAAAACAATAACGGACACCAGCAAATCTGGAAGAAAAAAAACAACAAAAAAACAGGACTGAATTTTATATCTGGATGCGATTTATGTGTTGCAGCGCAGCAGCGATGACCACAGAGATGGTCATCGACCACCTCCACCTTTAGGACTGTTGATAGCAAGCTAGCTTTATCACCTGAAACTATCTACACAATTAACTACGATTTACCTCCATATCACAGCTACAGTGTATATAAGGCTAGTTAACAATAGCCGCTCAGATAATAACTTAATACAAAAACTAGTACAAGTATGAATAAAAAACCTCTTGGACTTAGTAGAACAGGCTAACTCGGCTAGCTAGCCTGTACCAACAGACAATAGACATGTTGACAAACCTCTGCATAGACTTTTCCTTCGACTAAAAGCAGTGGAGCGATGTGACAATACCTCTATTTCAATATGAGGTTCATTCTTATTGTGTGCAAAGAGCAGGTCAAATTTATATCAAGAAACTACTGCATTGTGTTTAAAGAATGTCTGAATTTAGTAACACTCTTTCTAGCTTTAGCTAACAGCAGGAAGCTCACAGCACTGTCGGTACTTCCGGTTAACTTTTGAGTCAAAATAAAAGCAGCAATCAGACATTATTATTGTTTGGTCTTATATGTGTGTTTGATATTAACAATTGTTTTTTTTTTATGGTGCAACAGAATGTGGATTTCTGTAAATTGAAAAATGTGCAGCAAAGTTTATTGAGGAAAAAAAATCACATTTGTATTTCTAAAGACTTTCTTGCTTTGTATTAGGGAGAGAAGTAACAATGCTAAACTTTCTCCATTTAAAGATAAACTTTTCTTTCTGTCTTTAAATGACCATTTAGATCTTTATAGATACTTTAGTAACCTTTTCCAACTTAATGCAAGTCTATAGTTTTTGTTCCTGGCTTCTTAGAGCTTTTTTCTCAAGGCATGGTTCACATGCTTCCTTAGGACAGCAAAATCCAAACTGGTGTAGTGTTTTTCATGGGACAGAGCAAGGAAGGGCAGCTAAAACTAATGCATCATATCATAAGATATTGATTGAACCCCAGCTTAGCTTACACCTGACTCAAATGAGCTCTTTGAAGGATCATTAGCCTAAAAGTTTACTTACTTTTTCCACCCTGCAGTGTGAATTTTCACATGTTGTGTTCATTAAGCGCACAAAAACATAATATTTGTGTGGTGTTAGTTTAAGCAGACTGTAGTTCTATTGCTGTGTCCTACATAGACACTCGGAACAGTTTTTCTGTTCAATTCATGCTTCATCCAAGTCATTCAAAGGGTTCATATGCTTTTTTTCTAGCAACTCTACTGTATGTGCTGTACAATAACACTCTAGGGGCATGTGATCAATCGATGATGACTTTGTTAAAAACATGTCGTTTGTATGTTAAAAGTGTAATCTTTTTATTTTTTTTTTTAACTTTTATTGAAATATGCCTTCAAATAAAGAGTTTCAATAAAATCATTTGTTATAATATAAAATAAAAATGGAAAGTTAAGATAAAAAAACATTTCTTTGTGGTAATCAAATCTATCCAAGGTCAAAATAACAACACATAGATAAGAATAGACCATTTAGACTCCAAATCTGATGAAAGTCAGCCGAGAACGTTCTAACAGAAAAAGAACAAAAACCTTGTTGTTTTGTGAGCAAAAACAAGTTGCAATCTTTCATACTTTGATATATTAAGCAGTTAAAAAGCAGATACAAAGGTTGATTCTCTCACTCCTTTCCAATCCTTTTTGGCATACCATATAGTTTAGCTTCATGTGTGAACTTTCTCTCCCACTCCTTTCTTGCTTTTTTTGTGACCAGTGCTGGACTAAATTACCACCTGAAACAACTTATAACATGTAAACAGATAAACACTGCTTATAAGCTCTTCAGATGGATCTTAAAAATAGCATCATTTAAGAAACAATGGTCGAAGCAGGCAGAGCTGCAACAATCCTGGTTTTGATATCTCCAGTAAACAAAAACACAACTCAGGTTTTCTCATTCCACGAAGCTCCAAAATGCAGGCAGAGGGCTCTAAGATAGGCTAAATAATTTGGTATCTTTTTATTTTATGTGGTCCGCAAGAGCATAAAAGAAAAAAATTCTCAAGATACTAAAATAAAATCTGGTGTGTATGTATTCATATCTAGGGGGAATTGGACTTAAAATATCGGATTGGGCAACTACACATTAGGACTTAAACACTGTCCATACGATCTAACCTGACAGAATCAAATTTAGAAGGATTTATGCTAGAGTAACAAGCAAACATGTTTTCTGTGCAACTGTAATTGTCACTTTAAAAAGTTATAATAAATACATAAATGAGTAATTTAATATTAAGGAGTAGTTACGTTTATTTTTCATTACATTTAGGTACATGTATAAGTGATATCTGGCCCTTTGAGGACAGCCACTATGCTGATGTGGCCCTCAGTGAAAATGAGTTTGACACCCCTGTCTTACAGGTAAAGGAGAGGCTCAAGCAGCACCAGCTGGGCATGTCAAATTAAGCATGATGATTGTTTTGTGTTCTTTTCATTTACTATAGATGCAAAACAAATTGAGTGTGGTGCTATGTTGGCAGTAGCGTGACAAGGCATGCAGTTCCAGATGTCAAGCAAAAGCAGCAGCAGCAGCCATGTAATGATGTGACATCTGGTCTTTTTAGTCAACGATTTGGGGCAGTTTACAAAAAAATAAAAGCTGACGTGGCCCATTTTTGTGCGTACATTTATAAACAGATGATAAAGTGGTCCAGAGAAACATTAAACTGCATGAGAGGGGTTGTAAATTCAGTTACTACACAAACTAGAAACACAGTTAATGGCATAAAGTTGAAGTGTTTTTTTTTTTCCCTTTTTAGTTGTGTTACTGCTACCTTCCTCGGGTTTTTTACTAGGAGAAGAGGGCTGGGCTCCCTATAAAGCACGAATGTGGTGAAAAGCCTCAGATTTTCTTCTGTAGCTCTCACAAAAGCCATTCCATTATTACCTCTTGATCTGTCCTTGGCTCAATTTAAAACCCATATAAAGTAGGTCTTAAGTCTGCGATTCTTTTATTTTCTTTGGTTATTACTATCATCAGTAAAAAGGGAGGGTCAGCCTTATCATAAAGGAGCTGCACTAAAAAATTCCACAAAAAGACACCAGTAAAAGGCTCTCCTGTCATTTCAAAAAGAGATAAAAGTATAAACATTGGAGACAAAAGTTTGTATTCTATCAACATAGATCTTCAGAAAACATGGATGCTTTATTGTGTAAATATTATTTGGCATGCAGGATATAAAAGCACTCAAATTCTAAAAACGAGCCACTAGGGAAGAGTAAACAGGCACAAAACAAGATGAAAGGAATAGACCTCCAAATATTGTCTGCAACCAGCACTGACTGTATAGAAATATATTTTTTATACACAGGATTTTCTTTTCTGCTTTGCTGAAATGGAGGAAAAAAGCCTGAAGAGTATGGCTATGGAGTTAGATGTGCAAACTGGCCTGCTGTTTTGGTCGGCCAAGTTGTCGGGTTGGCCCGATTCGTCTTTCAGAGTGCGTGCGCTGATGCTGCCGCAGACCCTGTTGGTAAATGAAGCTCTTTCCGCATTCCCCGCACTGATAGGGTCTCTCGCCAGATGAAGCCTGTGGTGGACCTTTAGTTCCTCTGCTCTGGAGTAGCCTTTTCCACAGACACTACAGATAAAAGGTCTGTCTTTAATGTGGGTTTGATAATGTGCTCTGAGGTAAGAGTTAATCCTAAATGTCTTCCCGCAGAGGGAACACGCGAATGGCCTTTCGCCGGAATGCTGCATCTCATGCAGTTTGAGAGAGGACGCCGTGTGGAAACCTCTGCCACAGTGGGAGCACAGGAAAGGCTTCTCGCCTGTATGGATGCGCTGGTGGATTTGTATGTAGCTCTCACTGATGAACCTTTTGCCGCAGTCGGGGCAGGAATAGGGCCTCTCCTTGACGTGGATTTTCACGTTCCAATTTTTCCTTCTCCTGGAACTGAACGCCACAACGACGGCAGAACAGAGAAACTGTAACGAACTGTCTATGTCCGGATCTGAGTCAACAACTGTGTCGCTGTGTGTGGTAACGTGGTGTGCTTGCAATGCTGACTGGCTCTCGCAGTCCTTTCCGCACTCCAGGAAATGGAAGGACGATCGGATCCTGGACTCTCCTGGCAGAGACTTCAAGTATTCAGATGAGATAGTTCTGTGGCAGGATTCACCTCATCGACTACATCCACAGAACTTTTTCCCCCTAAACAAATTAAAGACAGTGAATCTTTTGTTTCCTTTTAATGCAGTTTTTTTAGAAACATTTCTCAGCTCTCACCAAGGTGGACTTTATAGTGAGTTTTGAGGTTTCCTTTCTGGTTAAAACCCCGACCACAGATGGAGCAGCAGTATGGTTTTTGTCCTGTATGGATCAGCTGGTGCCGCTCTAGTTTATAAGCATGAGGGAATTCTTTTCCACAAACTGAACAGTGGTACTCAATCTTCTCCTTGGGATGTTTTAACAGCTCAGGTGGGATTTCTAATGGCACGGGAACTGTCTTTCTTCCAGGATGCTTCCTACCTGTATGGGGGAAAAAAAATACTAACTTTAAGTTTGGAAATTTGGATGTGGATTTATTTGGATGTTAATTAGATGTGGATTTCTGTAATAATCCCCCAGTTAAAGATAAAAGTGAAAGTTTTGAGTTCATACAGAGATTATACAGAGGCAGAAGAAAAATGTAAAGGCTGGGAGTTGAACTTGCAACAAACTGAATGAAAGGTGGCTACTCTAGGGTCTGACTCACAGGAAAAAAAGTGCAGTGCTCTTTGCCTGTATTTTAAGTTTGACATAGAATCCCCCAAAACAGCACATTTTTTCTGACTTCAAAATGCAAATTTAAACATTTATAAGATTAATTTTGGGGCGTGCAGAGCAAATCTAATCACTGAAAAAATCCCTTTCAGTCAACCTTTTTTTAAATAATTATAATGGGATACACAGACTAATAGTACTACTAGTACTATTCAAATTTTATTGATTTAGTTCTCATTCATGACCATCTGCAAGGAGGGGGTTCGAAGCAGTTTACTTTTATTTAGCTAAAATGTTGGTATGTATGAGCACATCTGTGTCCTTGTCGTTGGTAGGTAGGGATTTACTTGGTTCGGCCAAATCCCCATTTTTACTACCGTACATTGTTTGGTCAATAAGCTTATCGACCATCAGAATCCATTAAACAATGGCCGATATGTGTTCATTGTTCTTCTGCTGCTGGTTTTTCCCAAGCTTTGATTTTTGCAGAGGTTACTTAGAGGTTACATTTACAGATTTGTGCTTTATTGTTTAATTTAAGAGACATGGTTCTAAGAAAGTTTCCATTAATATCTGTATTGCTCAAATGTCTTCTGCCATCACTACTTCTTTGACGCTTTCCCCGAAGACAGAAATAATGGCCTAAATGAGTCTAAAAAGCAGGTATAATAAGAGCTAGCTGAACAAAGCAAAGAAAAGTAGCTCAGACCTTGTATTTAAAATAAATGGGATTTTCTGAGATTTTGTCTTTACTTTTTTATTTTTTGAATGGCATTTATTATTTTTACCCTGCTGTTTCCAAACAGCAAATCTTATAAGAGTTCAAATGTGATATTTTGAATTTAACCCTATATAAGATGTATTATGAGAATAATACAATAAAATAAACAGTAAAAAAAATATGTTCACTTTTTGAACACAAATAACAAATTGAAAACAGGATATAATAATCAATGACATATCTTAACCGTGCAAATCTTTTAAAAACTGGAGTTTAATGTATATTTCTAGAAAGTGCCACTTCCATCTGGTGTTCTTCTGTGTCTGCTTTGCTCTTGGGCATTGCACTTCTCCTCTTCATGGGTTCCCAGATGGGATTTCATGTTCTCTTGATAGCCTGAGGTGGTGTCACAAACCAAGAACCAGGCTGTGTGTGTGTGTGTGTGGGGGGGGGGGGGATTTTCTCTGTTTCCTGTGAATTGATTTAATTTTCCCAGCTCCTTTCGATGCACACAGGAAAGCTAGAGATCACAAGGACGTGTCTTTGCAGCAAACAACCTGAGAGTGGAGCTCTGCCTACAGGCACACAACGCTAACCTTTCTTCACAGGATTTAGTCTTTATCCATTCTTCACTTACTGCTGAGCTCTTTTTTCTAGCATTCCTTGAAGGGGAGGACACAAGTGTTTGAAGTAGTTTCATTCTTTTAACCTCTAGGACTGAAACTCTGCTTGTGTTTAATAAATAAGCGCCAAACAAAAAATGAAAGTTATAAAAACCCCAGACATAAAAACAGACTAATAGTAAGAGGGACATTTTCTACTCACTATATTGATTCTTCAAAGAAGTGTCTTCTTTTTTGATTGATTGAATCTCAGGTGTCTGACCTCGGTGGTAAAGCCCAGTTCTTTTTGTTTTCATCTGGACTAAAGAGTCCATGATCCACAGATGGAGGATCAGTCCAAACATAGGAACAGCAAAACGTTTTTTTCTTTAAGTATGCAGGGTGATTTCATTATTCAAGTTTAAATAAGAAAAACCAAAACCTAAAGGACCCAAATAAATCTGACTTATCTCTGACTTGGCATCAACCAAATCCCTTACTTATGAGGACAAACTCACTTCTCTGAGTTTGTTTATCATGACCTTTATCATCCTTTATGTACTTAAATGAAGGCTTTCTAAATTTTAGATGAAGGCTTTAAGTACATAAAGGATTTTGGGTTTCAGTTGACAATTTTTAAAAAAGTTTTCTTTTTATACATCATGTTACAATATTTGGTTGGTAAATGAACAGAACCATTGTCTGTGTGTTTTAACTTTCTTTTGTTTAGTGGTCTGCCATTTATAATAATAGGTTTTGTTTTTACTTTTAATAATGTTAATGCAGTGTGTGAAGCTTAACAATTACTCTCATTAAATGAACAACGTAGAAAATCTGCAGTAGATAATATGCACATGTCAAAGCACAGAAAATCACTGCAGTAACATGAAATTTTATTAATGGATGTTAAAACAGATACTTGCATTAAATCTTCGAAGGATGGATGTAAAAGCGATAGAAATGAAAAATTTAAAAAATGTTAATTATTGTCTAGCTAAAGATTAGGGATTTGAACCAGACAACAAAGTATGGGAATCAGGATTTTAATTGCTGCTTTGAATTTTCCAACAACTATAGGGTCAAGTTTCCCCTTAAAGACCTACTCCAATTAAAACTGTTTGTATCACGTTTTTGTGGCATTTTTCTCATGATGGAGCACATAAATAAAGAAAATCAAGCTTTAGATTGCATTTCTGAGTATTTCTTTATTCAAATTGTTGATAATCAAGAGCAGAAGAAAAATTGACATTTGAAAAAGAGCTTTAGCGTTATGTAGGTACTACAGTTGGCAGGCAACAACCTCCGTACTCCAGTCCATTCTGATGCATCTGCATGTAGACAACTACATCCATGAATGTTGGATTTTTTGCTTGCCATTTTTGTTGCTCTGGTAATGTTAAGTTGGGGGCGTGAGGGGCAATAAGCTAGCAGGAGAGCATGTAAACAGAGAGCTCTCAGCAACAAGGAGGGAGGGGGGTGACTTTGAGGCAATGGTAGCAACTCAGAATATGATTGACAATACACCACTGCCGCTCTGCAGAAAGTGTCCTAGAAAATGACATGTTTTTTTTATTTTGGTTAAACACGACCTAATTTAAAGACCACTGGGATTGCTTTTGAAGTAGCTCAAATGATGAATGGGGTTAGTCTTAAACAGATGTAGATTTGACACGTTTCTAATAATGTCTTTATTTGTCTCACAGCAGGAAAAACTTTTATCATAGAAGAGCAGGAATAAGAATAATAAGACAAACAAGCAATACACACATAAACTATAAATAAAAAAAAGAAAAAAAATGAAAAAAGACAATTGGCACAAATATTTAAATAAAATAAACAAATATTTTCATACAAACATTTTATTTAGAAAAATCTGCAAGTGGATTTAGTGGATTTAAGCATACATGTACACGAACACGTAACAGCCCCCTTTTGCATGTATATATATATATATATATATATATATATATATATATATATATATATATATATATATATATATATATATATATATATATATATATATATATATATATGATTGTGTGAATATCAATACATAGTATCAATATATAATAGCATCGCATTTAAATGATGGATGATTTGATTATTTACTGTACTGTCTGATTTTTTATTTATTACTTTTTATTGGAGAGTGCCAGTAATATTTCATTGTTACTTCGTTGATGCAATGACAATAAAAATCTTTAAAATCTTGAAATCTATAAATAAACATAAACATAATACAGGCGTTATAACTCTGTTTTGCAGGTTTCCTCCTGTGGCGCTTATAAATAAATAAAAGACGGATTACATTTAGCTGACTGATGGAATAATCCAACAAGCTCTAGTGCTTATAAGAATTTCTGCAGGTTAGCCTAGCCTGTTTGCCAAGATAAAAATAGACAACAGCAGTCATCTACTTTACCTCAACCATAAAGCGAGGGGTTGCCAGGTTGGATGAGCAACAGTGATAGCCAGGATTTTAGTGTTTACACATGGCTGCATCTGTCTTGCTCGTTGAGTTGTTTTGCTAGCAACGCTGCCACCACTTTTATTTTCCCCCCAAAGTCTTAAGTCTTCTTCTTCGTCTTTTCAGCTCGACCTGCTTGTCTGTTTTCTTCTTTGAGGCGGCACTATACATTACTGCCTCCTCCTGGCTTCAGCCTTCCTCTGCGAATGCGACGGAGCTCTGCAAGCATCCCAAACAAACGTGTAAAGATCGGTCAAAACAGCCGCGACTCCTCCAAAAACCGAAAGAAAAAGTGATGGACCACGGGTGAACCGAAAAACCCGGGAGGGACTCCCCTGTCTGAAAGTTATTAGTCTCAGTGTTGGACCGGTACACGTATCTCTGCGCGACAGTTTACCTTAGGACGGTTGGATGTTTCTCTGACTGCATCACCGCTGAACTTTGATCTAATGTCGTTTTCAAACCTCGAACCTCTGACAGAAGTTGTTACCCAGGGGAGGACATCCTACACAGACCACGGTAACTGCCTCCACATCTGTGGATTATGATTTGGGTCGGAGGGGGGCGTTAGGACTTATTTTCCACGCAACCATGGTATGAAGAGATATTTTAGTTATGCCAACACATTGCAAACAAAACTTTCTAAGTAGTACATTAATTTATTTAGTAGTTTGTAATGGGTTGGCATAAATATCCCTTCATGGCGACCGCCATTCAAGTTGAAACGAATCTGAGATTCTGCTGTTAATTCAAGTTTAAATGACGGCACGAGCTAACAGAATGATTAGCCGGATAATTAAGCCCATCATCTCCAACAGGCCACCAGTCAAAGGCTAAACCTCAGGCGACGAACGGTAGGGCCGGCTTATTTACTGTCATTTGCGAATCGTAATTTTACCAGCCGTTTTCCGGTTACTGTTCGCTAGCTTAAAGACAACTGGCACATTAGCTCGAAAGCTAACACGGGCGAATAATTCCACCTGAAGTTTGTGCTAATTTGCTAGCTAACTAATTGGTAGGTTAACGTCTTCAAACTACACGATAGCCAAGCTGGTTTCGATTTGTGAGTATAATATTAAGTTCAGAGAGTCTTCTTTTTAATTTTGTTTGGCTAATAACGCTTATAAATGAGAGAATGTGTGCATTTACTGTCTGACTTTAGACAAATGTAATTCATTCAAGGTGAATAAGGTTCACTGATGAACACAGACAGACTACAGTTCAGTTTACTATTCCCTTGAACATATATTTTAAAAATACTGTAACTCTATGAAAACAAATACATTTAAAACATGAAACCTAAAAAAGAAAGATTAGTTAAAGTTTCAAATTTCCACACGCCCTTTTGACACAGGCTAGGAGTTTATCAAAATCTAGTGACACGTTGAAGAAACTGCACTGTGGTTTTGTTGGGATTTATGTTGCATAATTTGTTCTAAAGTCTTTTATAATTTGGATTAAACAATGCACCCATCTGCAAAGTAAAGTATTGTTGTTGTTTTAGAGAGCAAATGATTTAAAACCAATCAATCCCAATGTTTTTTTTTTTATATTTTGTCTATTTACGCGAGTATATCTGGATATGATATTGATGCTAAATTACTCAATGATTTCAGTTTTTAGTAACTATTCCGATTGCAGTCTGGAACAATCAGTCAAATTTTGGATTAATTATTCTAAACCAATTTTATCTGATGAAATGTATCTATTAGGTGAAATTTATGTTAAAAAAAATTATAACATTACTGGCATTAACAAAAAAAAGAAAAAAAGCCACAGAAAAGCTTTTTTTTGGGTACCAAAAAATTTTACAATAAATTACTTGGAAGGTCAGTTGATTCATTCACAGTTCACACATGGATCATTATCATAGGTGATGTGAAAACTAGTGAATTATTGCAAAGTTGGATGCGTGATGTGCTCACCTGCCTTTAATTTGAAAGGCTGATCATGTGACATAATTGACTTGTTTCACGCCAAAAAAGGTGTTAAACCAGTTTTTCCGACTCGTCAGAAAATTGTATTTGTATTTCATATTTTTATACTCCTTATATGAATTACTATTTCAGTTTCTTTTTGAAGTAACATTTATAGGTGTTCATTGTGTGGATCATATGTGTTAATGGAGGGGAGTGGGAAGAGTGGGTTTGTTTTTTATAATATTGTGTATGTCTTTAAATGTTGCACAAGGCATGTGAAGCGCTTTTTTATAAATAAAGTTAGATTTAAATAACATATGGATATATTTTTTTAGATTGTTAGCTATTGTAATGTCACAACAACCCTTTGTTCTTACGTCTTCAGACTTCAGTATGCTGCAACAAATGGAGGGGGACTCAGCAGGCGATGGAGAAACAGAATTATTGGATGAGTCCTGCTATGTATCTGTGTCTCCGCGGCCCAAGCCAGCGATGAGCAACATATCCGAAAATGAATTCTCCTGCCATTGTTGCTATGACATCCTGGTGAACCCCACCACGCTGACCTGTGGACACAACTTCTGCCGCCACTGTCTGGCTCTGTGGTGGGAGTCCTCACATAAGAACGAATGCCCGGAGTGCCGGGAGAAGTGGGAAGGGTTTCCCAAAATCAACATACTGCTGAGGTAAGCTTTTGCAAAGTGACTGTTTTTGACAGAGACGTCAGAGTAATGTTGGCAGCCTGCACAAGGCAAAGGCGAGAGATAATCTGAGCCTGTTTGAAATGTGCAGCGCATGTTTGCAAATTTATCAGGATAGGTGGAAAGAGTCCTTTTGTCTGGGGAAACGAAAAGGTCATGTATCTAAATGACAAATTATATCTATTGTTGCAGAATAATTTCTTCTTATTTCCAAGAGATAATTAACAGTGAAAACCAGAGGTTAACGTACGGTGAAGATCAAACAATATATTTAGGGATTTTTTAAAAAATAATTTAATGTCTGAGTGACGAGATTGAATTTTATTTAAAGTTTTTTTCAAATGTGTCTTTTAAAATCAGAATTTACATACAACTAACTGGTTAGCTTATTCTTGAGAACCTTATCTGCGCGAATTGATAAGGTTCTTGACAGGGTTATACATGTCTTTAGACTATTCTTTTCTCACATTCAGATTCTAATGAATTCTATTTCTATAGCACCTTTCATGTAAAGAAAACAGCTCCAGGTGCTGTGCATAAAAGCAAACAAGGATGCAAAAACACCAATGCAAAAGGTCAATAAATAACCCCCTTATAATAAAATACACAAAAACAAGCACAAGTAAAAGAGAAATGACTTAATAAGAAAAAACCTTAAGAAGAGAGAACCAAGAAGGTGCCGTCTGCTCTGTCCTCCTGTTGGCCTGGGTGTCAGCATAGACACAAACACCCCAGCCAAGGGTGAGAAAACACTTGTAAACCGTCTAAAATGTCAAAACTAGAAAAGTTAAAATATAAAAACAGCTAAAATATAAAAAATTAATTAAGTCAATGCATAAAAAAGTCTAAAACACCTGAAATATAAATACGTATAAGTTAAGATGTTAAGACAAAAAATAAATAATAATAATAATAATAATAAAAACACACAATAAACAAATAAAAATGTAGTAAAATATAACGGTAAACATTTTAAATCCCCCATAGGAGATCTAAATAAAATTAAATAGATGGGTCTTTAATTTCCTTTTAAAAACCTCCACAGTGGATGAGGCTCTCACGTCCTCAGGCAGGCTGTTCCACAGACGAGGCCCGTAGTTTCTAAATGAGGCCTCGCCGTGGTTTTTTTGTCCTGACCCTATATACCTTTATAAAAGAAGGACTAAGACCATGAACACTCTTGTAAACTATTAAATTTTATGTCACTGTAATGCGTGCTCAGTTTTTCTATGAAATGGTTGCAAGGTGCCGTCTAGACATCTGGAACTTAATCCTGTAAAATATGTTTTGATTTGGTTGAAACAAAAACAAAAATAAGTCACTCTCAGGCCTGCACAAAAATTCACAAATTTATTGTTATTGCAATATCGAGCTGTGCAATGCGCATATTGTAAAAGACAGTGAAAATTGTGATAAATGTGCCAAAACAATCTTATGGCAGCTTGAAGTATTTAACAAATCAAATAAATCCCTTGATGCATTTGACCAATGGAGCCCTTTTATATTTGCTGCTCGCCTCCTATGTAGACGAGGGTCATTTGGAGTTTAATTTAAGTTATGATGACTCTCATTAAATAAAACTGTTGCAGTGAAATGGAAATTATGAATTTGGTTGTTTTGCTATTTGTTCATGTATTGCAAGTTATATCGTCATCACAATATTGATCATTAATATCGCAAATCGTGAGTTTTCCTCAGATTGTACAGCTCTACTCCCAGGAACTGAATGTTTTCTGATAGAAATACCGTCAAGATAAGATTGTTCTCAACGTTTGGCTGAACAGACAGAATGTTAAGAATGAACTCGAAGTTGTGGAAATAAGGACAAAGATAACTGCGTATGTACAGCAAAATCGTGTTTTCCTGATTCCACACAATCTTTAAAGTTACAGTAGTGTTAAATCAAACAAAACATGAGTGAATTATTTTGACTCTTCATTTACATTTGAGAAGTTTTCTGAAGGGGCAATACGTCTCAAAAAAGTCTTCCTCAGCCTTTAAGTATGAGGAAATGACTTAAAAACAAAAGCATTGCCAGCCAGCAACACATTTTAGGCTTGTTTCTCTTCCTCAATATTACCCATAAAACAACACTTTGTGTTGTGTGACATTTGTGGACTCGTGTACTGATGTTAATAAAGAAAGAAATGGGAAAAGACAAAGGAACTGGCTCAAAAGAAAGCTCAGAAATCTGGTGATCTAAAAACTACCAGTTCCCACACAAAAAACCCCAAATGTTCATCTGTCAGTATTAGATGTAATGAGCAGTAATTAATCATCCACTTTTTATTGCTTCTTGTTTGAAATGAAAGTCCAGCTTTGAGACATTTCTTAGTGATGTTACATTTACATCTGGCATTTTTGCAGTTAGTCAGGGCAAAACATTCAAGAACAAACTCCAATGAAATATAATAAACAGCCAGAGGGGATCAAACGGGAGCTCACGTACACCCCCTTTTCTCAAACATTTACGACAATCCAAAGGTTTCTGTGATGGTTTTCCTCACAAACATTTTAGTAACTTGTTTTCACATTCCATGGAGGAAGCTGATTCGCTTTGTAAAGCCCAAAGGAAATGAAGACATTTTCATGACTCAAAGTTTTCTTGCTTTTTTTTTTTCTCTTTTCATGAATTTAACTGAAGTAAAATATAAACACACGTCCTTGTGAAACGTTTTAAAGAGAGGGAAGATTTTTATAAACTTGTTCTTGTGAATTTTTTTAAGTAGCCCATTGATAAAATATAAAAAAAAACTTAATCAAATTTCATCTGATATCATTTCAAAAAGTATTTGGTGTTTTCCTAATTTTGTGCAACACCAGCATTAAAAAGCCTCCCAAAGACTAATTTGTATTCATAAAAAAAAAAAAGATCTTTTGTTTCACTATTGATATCACGAACATCACAGTTGTCGTCTCACCTTCTGTCTTTTTTGTGCAACTTTATGTCAGATAAAACACAAAATAAATGATAGACAAACATGAAACACTTTACCTATATAATAGAAAGTAAGGACATGTAATAAAAATCTCAATAATGTATGAAAAGAAATTATTAAAGCATAACATTATTAACATACTCTGAGTAAACTAAAGGCGCAAAATCAACCCAGTTTTCATTAGATTGGGCAATCAGCTGTGAGGTTGCTCTCCATGCCCTGCTTCAACCACGCAGCCCACACTGCAATAGAGCAGAAAATACGCAAAATACAGAGATAAAAAAATAGGATTAAAGTAAGGAGAATTATACATATAAATTGTATTTATACAACAGATTAGTAGACTCCTATTTTATTAGCAGTTGCTTATGACAGAACGGGCAATTACAGGTGTTCCAATGCCTCACGTGCCTCTCCTAAACGCAGATCCCTGGTTGAAACGCATTTTAATGAGTAAATTAAAAAAAATCTGCCCAAACTATTTACACCTGCCCAAAGGGATTTTTACACTCAAAGTCAGAACCAAAATGTGCTTTCTCTCTATATCAAAACTCCAGACGTTTGTGAATATTCATCCCTCTGATGGGGAATGTTGAAATGCTTAGGGAGAAAATAATTATTCTTGGATGGCCACTGAAACTGGAACCGGTCTTTCAGAGCACTATTTTGCAGACGTCAATCTGTAAAGAAATTTCAATCTGGGTCTCCCTGTACTGTCAGTTGGCTGGGGGTAGGACTGGCGCGCTGGTTTGCTTCCCAGGGTATGCAATTAGCTAAAAACAAAACAAAAGTGTGGGTCAAGACCCTTTGCAGTGCTGCCTGTCTGGGTCTCCCTGTGTCAGGAAGGGCGTCAGGCGTAAAAACCCTCTGGTGAACCACCGTGTGACTCAGTGAAAGCTGATTCACACGGTGGTTTTGTGGTGTCGACCCCTGACCCCCTGTGCTGAAAGGTCCACCTGTCCACATCTCCACCTGCTCAGCAGTGTTGAATGGCTATGATGGTGATATTGGATAAGTCACCAACTTTTTATAATTAGCTGGGTCCTGATGTTGTAATACGGCCTGAGCGATGTGGATTTTCTAGTTTCATTACTAACCCAGGAAAGTTTGTTGTTTTGGGCTCTGCTTAAAGAAATAGACACGAGTAAGCATGAATGTGGTTAATATTTGGTTCAAGTCTCAGATTCCATGGATCCTTTAATTTCAGTCAGTATTACCTAATTTATCATATGAAAAAGTTCACATTTTTAAAAGTGGCATTTTTATTTTTTGTGTTGAGATTGTTTGGCCAAATATTGTGTGCTCATAAGTCAGAATCCACTGAAATGTTGTGATTTTACAGTCATATTTAGTGCAAATGTTGTCAGGATGAAGGTGAGAAAAGACAGAAGAGACAGATGCCTTAAAACCAAAAATGTTTGGGAATGGTTTGAAATACTTTCCTACAAATTAAATTAAACTGTTTTGCTTCTAGTTTTTACCTTTAAATGACAAAACAGTAAGGCTGTTTTTGTTAAACAAGTCCAGTCCTTATGGAAGACACATGACTGTGTTGTTGTCATAACAACGATCTGTAGTTGTCATTTATATTTGAAAAGTTTGGGGATTTTGAGAAATGATACCAAAATCAGCACAAATCAAACATCTGCTTCATCTCACACACGTCAAGACGAGACAAAGATAAATCTAAAGCTTCACACCGACAAGTAAATGGCTGAAACAGCTGTTTAAGCCAAAATGAAAACTGCAAAAATTGTCTTGATTACTTTCGTTCCTTCATTCTTTTTTTAAGGGATGCAACTGACAAGCTTTTCAGTGAGGTTGTACAGAGGAGGAGGATGGAGATCCAGGCAAATCCCAAAATCTCTCGGAGCCTGCTAGCCTTCCAAAGGTATTCTGGTCTGCAGTAAAACTTGCTTTCATTGTGAATTTAGAAATCACTTTAAAAAAACATTTTCAATTAATGAGGAATTTCATAAAAATAAGAAAACGAAACATTACAAACATACTTTTGTTTTTTCATGTTTGCTTTTGTTTTGAACATTCCCTTTCTTTTTTTCATAGAGCCTTAAGGACACATTTACCTGTGAACATACATTTAGTTTTTTTATATTATTATTACTGTAACCTTTAGTCTAAATCCAGTAAATGGATTCCTCTTAACTTGTGTGAAATTCCGTCTTGATTCAAGCTTTTTTTCCTCGGAGCAAAACCTGGTTAGCACTTCATTCTGATATGCTCTTATCCCAGCAAAGGGTGCGTGTTTCACTCTCTCTTCTTCATCTTAGACATGGAGACAACCTGGGCAGAGCCAGGACGACCCACAACAGGGGAGCAGGCTTCTTCTTTTCTGGAGTACTGACTGCACTCACATGTGTGGCTGTAAGTACAGAGCAGCACAGGAAGGCCTCTGCAGGGAATTACAGAACATGCCACCTTCTCAAGTCCTGACCACTGCAGTAGCAACTATGAGGGTCAGAGACATTGGTCCTGTCAATACAACATGTTTACTTTGTCCATGTGGCAGAGGAGAGCACCATCAAAGGGTACCACGCCACGTGGAGCTTCATTTGTACCAATGCTTGTTTTGCTTCTCATGACATTTAAAGAGATTACAGCATAGCCTAGGGGCTCTCACACACAGTTTTCTTATATTTACAGCTTTCTTCATTCATTCTGACTGGAATAATGTGATGATAATAGTTGGGTCAGAGCAGCTACTTTCATCTATACCTAACAGGGAGATCAAATAATTTCAGTTATCGAAACTACTTTTGAAATTGCTTTCTTAGATTATTTTTAAATCAAGTTTTCACCATACGGTATTATGATGGTGTGATAAAACTGTTGACACATGGGGATTTCTGCACACATATTTTAAAAGGGAGCTTTCTCCAAAAGTTTCTTTCATGAGGATGAACTGTGGCCGCTGGAGGATAGTTTGAAAGTTACCCTCCTTTTTCTGTGGATAATGTGCACAGAGGAGACATGATTAATTCAATCAGTGCAGTGAAACTCTTTTCTTTGACACTCAGACTGCAGCATATTCAAGAAACAAGAAATACTCCTGCTTTTTAAATATTCTCACAAAGTCTGTCATTTTTTTAAAGTAGATTTATCTTCCCAAATGTTGTTTCATTAGAAATGTTATTTTTCTCCAGCCGCTGGGTTAAAAAATAATAAGAGTATCAAATAATTAGGCCGTTCTCTGGTTCCCTCTGTCATATTTTCGATCAATAGTTTAAATGAAATAATTTATTGCAAAACATTCTCAAATGAAACAGTGGTGAATCACTAAGCTGCTAAGTTGTTTCCTCTGAAATCGTCGTTGCCTTGAATGAAAAAATACTCAAGCTAGCTTTCCAAATCAATAAGAGTCTTGTAAAAAGATTTTCCTTTGAGCTTTTGTAAAATTGTTCTCATTGGTCTTTTAGGTTCAACAGAGCAGCATATTCCTTTAGAAATTCACCTCTAAGTTATGAGTGAGACTGCTGGTGCAGAGCAACCCCCCCTCTCCCCTCCCCACCCCACAGCAGAGCAGGGAACTTTGTGTAGCGTATTTGTGATGTAACAAATACAATCTTTTTATTTTGCTCCTGATTCACACCAATTTAAAATAAGGAATGCTCAGAAATGCAATTTTGAGCTTAATTTGACTAATATATGGTCTCCATCGTCATTAAAGACACAAAAACAGGATTTTCATCAGAGTGGGGTTTTTAAGTAAGAAACAGCAGCAAAATTACGGATAACAGTTTTACCAAACCACAGTGATGTTTATGGAGTTCCTGTACTTTGTGTGTCTCCAGGTGGTGGTGCTGGTGTTTCACTGGGGCAGTGGTGTGATGGAACAACATGACCTGTTGATCAGCAAACCTGTGTCTCACTGGACATCAGAGGACGTTGTGTACTGGCTGGAAAACCTGGGTCCATGGACTGAGCCTTACAGAGGAGCCTTTCAGCAGGAGAACGTCAATGGAAGGTGGACATGCAGATACTACATATGTTATTAATGAATAAAGTCTGATCTAAAGCAAGTTTAGTCATTTAATGACAGGATGTTATGCCTGCATTCAAACCTGTATGTCTGTTGTGATGCTTCAGGCTGCTGCTGATGCTGGGGGATGAAGAGTTGATGAAAAAGCCTTACAACATAGAAAACTCGGTGCACAGAAGGGCTGTTTTAGCTGAACTGGACCGAGTTAAGGCGCTGGGGGTCAAACCCCCACAGAACCTCTGGGAATACAAAGCAAGTATTTTGGAATAGTTCTGTCAAATTATTCAGTAGTGATTGGTTCATTTGGTTAAAAAAGGAATGACCCTAGTCAGTTCTACAACACCTTGTTTTCTCTTTCTTGCTTCTCCTAAGGCGGCGAATGCCGGGAAGTCCCTGTTCCTGCTGTATGCTCTCAAGCGCTCCCCTCGTCTCACAATCTTTTACTTGTATTTATTTGATTATTCTGAGACCTTCCTTCCTTTCCTGCACACCTGCTGCCCGCCGTTTACACACACTGAAGAGCCCGTGGAGAGCAGTTTTCTCAAAACCCAGGTGATCTTTTGTGTGAATCACACACGTCAGTTAACATGACATGAAGAAACCAGCTTCAGAGTTTGGCTTACATAGCTGTTGCTGTTGCTGACAGTACTCCTCACTCTGGATTGTTGTGTTTGTGCAGTTAATTGAGGGATTTCATGTTTGCTGGCGTTCCCTCTGTTTGACAGTTGGAGCCCAGCTGGCAGCAGTGGGTGGAGTTCCTAGTGAAGTACTGCGTGCTTCCATACCAGCTGATTGCAGAATTTGCATGGGACTGGCTGGCCATCCACTACTGGACGTCCCGCTTCATCATTGTTAACGCCATGCTGCTGTCTGTACTGGAGGGCTGCTTTCTGTGGAGACTGTGGACCACAGCCAGGTTAAGGTACTTATTTCTTTTAGCTGTTCACGTCTCTAGGAACAATCCAACATCTTTTTTGGTTAGCTACCTTACATGTATATTAAAAAATGCATAGATTTTCAGCTGGCATTCTGTAAATTGACTAAATGATGTGGACAGGTGAGCCGTGTTCGTAGGTGCCAGCACACAAACAAAACCTACAGAGCTCCAGGCTTATCTGGCTTCCTCTGTTTTTTTTTTTTTTTTTGTAGGACTCTGCCGCAACAGATGTGGAACCACTTGTGGAAAATGCTCTCTCAGGGATTTGCCTTCGCCCTCATGTGGCCTTTCGTCCCTCAGTTTGTATGTAACTGTCTCTTCTACTGGGCTCTCTACTTCAGTCCCATCATCAATATAGACCTGGTGGTGCAGCAGCTGATGCATCCGGAAACACAGGCGCAGTGACGCTCTGCAGCCTTTGCGTTCAGCAGATGAAGCAGTCGGGACTTTAACCTCTGAGCAGACGAGGGGGGGATGGGGCTTTTTTTTGTGCCGCAGAGACTGACTTCTTCTGGATCCTAGTCTTTCCGCTGCACTTTGACCACACTGTGGACCATGACGGACCTTAAGCTTATCTTGGAAAAAAGTAAAAACCGAGAAGATGTGCCGTCCTAACAAGCTTGTGGGAGTCTACAATGACTTGTTGTCCTGGGAGGTGATATTTGACACGATTAGTGATTAAATGGGAGTGGAAATGAAGACCTCGTGGTCTTATGCGGCATATTTTCAAGCACTGAAAAGGATATTTTTGTATATCGATTCAAGAGACAAATCAAAAAAAGCTTTTTTGACCGATGATCCAAAAATCCAATTCTTCAGAAATGATTCTCATAAAATATGAATTCCCCCTTAGATGAACATCATGCAGCCTATTTCCTCTTTACTGCTGTTTTATCGATCCAAAAGTATGTTTTAAATGCAGAGGCAGCTTTTCAATAATGGTCTGGTTTCGTGAGGGTTAAAGAGGTTGGCAAGAAGTATGACCCTCTCTTATAAATGATGCTGAGTCTCTGCAAAGTTAAGAACTTGTGTTATCTTTAAAGTCCGTGAGTTTGGAAAGAGTTAAAAGGCCATTTTCACCGGTTTGCAGAAAACACAAACATTCAAGTTCATCTCAACTTCAGCTCTAAAATCCATCAAAAGTATTTCAAACAAATTCTCAGAAGACCGCACAAAAAAGATTTACCGTTGACACCGCTGCCAAGCATGTTGATGGATTGAAGATTTTGTTTTGCTGCCAAAAGACCTCAGCATTTTGTAACTGAACCCACCCTCAAACGCTGCGAGAAGATTCCACCAAATATTCCTCAAAAAAGCAAGTCTCTAGCAAAAAAACTGATTGGATCTGTTAGTATTAACAGCATTTGTTTCAAGCCAAAATGATTCCATACTATGCTTGGATGTTCACTTGAAGCTCATTTTTCATCATTTTAAAATCCAAAAGGTTTGGACTTTTTCTTTTCTTCAACCCAACCGACACAACAACAGCATTGAAAGGCAGAGTTTTTGGACTCAAGACCGGATATCTTTCGAATGTATTCTTTGCATCTGAGTTGTGATCTTGCTGAAGTGTTTGGTGGAAAGATCCAAGTTTGAAATGTTGGGCTTAGTCGTTCAGCAGCCTGCTATTATAACCATTGAGGTCAGATTATTCTCACTTAAATTTCTTCAGTTGCCAGACTTCTAAAACGAAAGGAAAACCACATTTTTGCTATTTTTATAGATGCAAATCTATGTTGTGCAATTTCTAATTTTCTTTTTCTTTGTTTGCAAATTTTGTTTTCATTTGGTTGTATGTTAATAAATACAACATTGCACATTTTTTACTGTTCAGGAAGATTTTTTTTATGCTTTTAGCATCATTGTTGAATAGAGCTGATCTCTTTTTTTAAAACTGTTTATTTGCACTTCAAAGTTTTACACTGTGATATTGTTTTTTTTTTTGAACGTTTTAAAACACTGTTAGCTTATTGTTGGATATTTTTTTTTTACTTCCTGGGAAATTGACAGTAAAATTGCATTGAATAAAAAATGTATTTGATTTTGTAGACTCAATAAATAACTGACTTCATGTTGAGTTTGTTTTTCAAGTAATTAACAGTTGCTTTGAAATGTCTCATGCAGGTTCTGAATTTGAGCTCTAAGAGTACTGATGGGTAACTCGGACTATACCAGTGTCAAAAACAGGCAAACTCTTTTTGGTACCATTTTGATTATTAGAAAGCTACTATGATTTGGGTTGGAATTCTGATCAACTTTTACAATGAAAAAAAAGAAATAAATAGTAAAAATGGGGTAAACAGCCCCTTTCTGCAGTACGGGAGAAGAGGAAGATTTCTTTTTTATTTAGCTGCAAAAAAGCTTTTTCTGTTTTTCTTTCTTTTTTTTTTATACCAGATCTGAACCAGGCTACAACATATCGTTTAACTTCTGTATAAATGCCTGTTTGCTGATTCACTGAAACTTGAAATGTATGCATATATTTTTAAATAAAAACATTTATTTTCAAGGATAAAGCTTGTATTGGTCTTTCTTCTTGTTACATGAACACTAACTGTGCCTTAAATGGATTAGATCGCCCCCTGCTGTTGAGAGACCGCCATAGAACTAACTACTACGTTCACTGACCGTAGGGACCTTCACTAAAAAGTGGAAAATGCTATTTGCGAAAACAAATGCAATTACGCGCATACAGGAAACACTTGGATCTAATTTTTGTTTAAAAAAGGTTTGTTTACTTAATATATAATTTTAACGGGACTTGCATTATATTTATAGTTGGAGTTTTGGTTGAACGAGCTGTACGTTTTCCAAGGCGCAGCACTTTAGGGACAGTCCCTGCATGTCTTGTTGCGGAAGTGAAAAGTCGACGTGTGGAAGGAAGGTTGGTCTGACTGGGTTTGAACACCTTTCTCTTCAACCGCGGTCCTGTCCAATCCAGGGTAGCTTTGCACCCAGTCGAACCAGTCTTTTCCCTCCCCTGTTTGGCAAATGGACGCTTTTAGCGGCATCCGGTGCATATAAATGAGTCGGAAAGCCGACTTCGGGCTGTAATGCTGCGCCGGGTGCGGCAGTGTCACCGGCAGGTGCTGTTTCAGATGGCCCGGAGACCGGATCTACTCTGTGGTGCCATCGTGCTCAGCGTCTTGGTCGTCCTGGCTGTTAAGCTGACCTGCAGGTAGGCTGCCTGCTGTAAAAGGGGCGTCTTGCTTTTATTTTTTTTAACGTAAACACGACCAGGTGACCCACTACGCTGTGGAGCTAATCTGAGATGACTGAGACCTGTTTGACAGCGGGATTAACCAGTGGTTGAACCAGTTTAAACAGATAGCATATACTGAAGTGTTCCTTCACCCTTTTTCAAATCCGATCTAGTAGTCGATTACTATGTTGACAATAAGCACAACAACAGCTGAGTCACAGATCTGCTGCTCATTCTAGTTAATGCTAATCCCATATTTTGGGATTATTCTGGGTGATTGTTTAAGAATTTTAACTATTAAAAAAAATATGTTTGCTTTGTTTTAATCTGGCACTTTGTTTTTACGAGAAACTATAAAAGATCTAATTATCATCAAATATTGGACTTATGCTCAATTAAACAACATTCTTTCATCTAGAAGAATTTGTACAAGCCTTGTGCGTTAAAAAAAATATATCGGCAACACACTTAAAATGAATTTTATCTTTGAATGATGACAATAAATTATAGTTGCATTTAGGCTGCTAAATCAGTTGGATATATGTGCTCATTTTTCACAGGAAGATGCTTATATGCTTTAAATCCTTGAGATGAAAATTTGATCTGCTTTTAATTGCGTATTAAATCCATCCTTGTATTTTTGATTGGTTTGGTTTGTGGTTAACGTGTCTTATGTGCTGCAGCCGGGCAAAGAATGTGGTGGCAGCAGCTCGTCCACCTGTGCGCTTCTTCTCTCCTGATGCTCCAGTTGTGGACCTCTACTTGGGTCAGTTAGACCAGGTGAGATTCAACCACAGAGGGATTTTTTTTTAAATATGAGAACAGAACGCTAATGGCCCCACAGTAGTTTCTAAACTCCTAACGACAGCCTTCCCTCTCCAGGTAGAGCGTCTCAGGAGCATGGCCGAGGTGTCTCTGATTTTCTTCTACGCTCCGTGGTGTGCTCACTCCATGGCTGCTCGGCAGGAGGTGCAGCAGGTGGCGAGGAAGCTGGCTAAACAGGTAGGCAAAAGAATCAAAAGTCGTCATCATCTAGAACAGGGGAGTCAAACTCCTTTTCACTGAGGGCCACATCAGCATCGTGGCTCTCCTCAAAGGACCAGATATAACTTATACATGTAACTAAATGTAATGAAAAATAAATGTAACTACTCCTTAATGTTAAATAACTCATTATTTATTTATTATAACTTTTAAAATTGATAATTACAGTTGCATAGAAAGTGTATGTTTGCTTTTTACTCTAGCACAAATCCTTTTAAATTTGATTCTGTTAGATTAGGTTGTATGGACAGTGTTTAAGTCCTAATGTATAGTTGCCCAATCCCATATTTCAAGTCCAATTCCCCCTAGATATGAATACATACACACCAATTTTTATTTTTAGAAATTAAAAACTTTTATGTTCTCGAGGGCCACATAAAATGACATGTAGGGCCACATTTCACCCGCAGGCCTTGAGTTTGACACACGTGATCTAGAATATTTACAGCAGAGGCTTCAGAAAAATGAATTTTTTATCTTAACATGTTTGAAATATGTCTTGTCTGAGGCACACTAGAAGGTTTACTGTAAAAATAGCTTAAAACTGTAGTGAGAGGATGGAAGTCCACTCGACCTCTCAGAGGCTCATTTGTTAACTAAATCAAAAGATGTAAAGTCTAACCTCATGCATGAAAGAGTAGGGGAAAACCCAGTCATTTAGTTTGAGGTATTAGTTTTGCTTGGTTAGCACAGTTTCTTTGTTTGTCTTCACCCAAATGCAGGTGCAGTTTGTGGCTGTTAACTGCTGGTGGAGTCAGGGGAAATGCAGGAGGCAAAACCGCTTCTATCAGTACCCCGTCATCCATCTGTTCTATAGAAGGTAAATTGGAGTTCTTTAAAAGTTCTTTGAAATCCGATTCCAGCTGCGCTTGAAGGTATTCCAAATATACAAGTCAACTATTGCCTTTTATTTTATAAACTATTGAGACAAAAAATATAGGGGAAAATGTATGTTCTTAGGTGTAAAGTAAGGTCAGCCTATTGCATTAGATTCTGTAAGACGAGTTTAATTACAACAACAGAAAATGTTTTATTTTTTTTTCATCAGACAAACTTTATTGTAGTTTGTTACTTTTTTTTTGCAATTGAATTGCACGGATATGGACATTCCTAAAGGTACATTGGGACAAAAAAAGTATTTGTTAGTCACAGATTTTTAAATTGTTCTACCTGAAAAGATGAGAGACGTCTGTAATGTTCATCATAGGATTAAGATAATTAGATTTTTCGAGAAATAATTTCTATAAGGTTTTTTTCTTTAATCCGCATTTCTTCACTGTCAAAATCATAAACCTAATTAAAATGTAGAGAATTCAAGAGTGTGGATCTTGTTTGGGTTTCTGCAGATTTGGGCCGATAGAATACAGCGGCCCCATCGTGGCTCTATATGTAGAAAGTTTTCTGCTCCGAGTCATCACACCTCTCACCTACCTCCCATCCAGAGCTCATCTTGAAGACTTCCTCTCCAATCATGAGGTTTGTTTTTGTTTTAATTTCTAAGTTTCTAACTTTTTTTTGTTGATATCATCCAGGAATAGAGTTTTCACTGTCCAGATTGTGCAATTGTTTTTGTCTTTTCCTATATTTTCTGTTTTTTGGGTCTTTGACAGCCTCGTGTTGTGGGCTTCTTCCAGTTTAACTCCTCTCCTCAGCCTCCAGGTTACCTCACATATCTGTCCTCTGCCTTGCAGGCCTTGAAAAGAGGTTTGGAGTTTTGATCTTGTGGTATTGTTATGATGCATTCCAGTTGGTTTCTTTTAATTTGATGTGATTAGAAAAATAACGCAAAGATTGCAGCTTTAACATATACATTTTTTTGCTGCAGATTTCCGGGGCGACGTGCGTTTTGGAGTAGTTACCAGCAAACACGTGGCAGAAGCCATCTCACTCACAGAGGATAAAACCTGTTTACCTTCACAGACGACTTAACTCCTCTTTGGTAAAAGATTTTGCCATCCAGTGGTCCTCAGGAGTCACTTTTATGTTTTAAGTAGCCTTCATGTTAATTACGCCTTTTTACTTCCTCAGATTTTCCCCAAAAATGAGCGTAACTTCACTTCAGAGGCCATTTGTCGCTGGGTGTTTGAAAACCACCAGAGCGTCCTGCAGTGGCTGCAGCCTCCAGGAACAAAGTCCCACCTGCTGGAGCAGGAGCTCCTCAAAGGCCCCGCGCTGCTGCTGTTCCTGCCACACAACCCGCTGGGCTCGGAGCCCAGTCCCCTCCTGCAGCAGGTGATCAAGCCTAAAACCAGAACCAACTTTGATAAAAGGCACCCATATTTTTCATATGATTGTTTTGTATTTTCATTTTGTTTTTTTACTTTAGCAACTGTTTTTATTTGAAATGTCCTATATCATGGAAAATCAACTTTTTGAGCTTTTAAGTGTCAATTTTAGTTTATACCTCACATAAACAACCCCAAAGCGTTTTTTTGATCCGTTCACGCATTTCTGAGTATTCGTTTGAAAACCTGCCCTCTCAACCCACCAAAACAAGTGGGTTCTCACATTGTGACGTACATAAGTGAGGAACCGCCCCTTCCAGGAAGAGTCTGCGCTGCCAGCACCGCCCCCAGGCTAAAATAAACACCCACTTTGTCCACAGAGCTAGCGGATGTGCTTTTGTAATGCACATCCATCTTTGCAAAAGTTCGGATGTTGTTTGTTTTTGTGGGAGAAATGCAGACATGCTGCTGAGGCCGACGTCATAAAATGGACTGCATCCACACAGAATGAAAGGCGGTGCCTTAGAGATCCAGTCGTCGTACTTCCGGGTAGCAAAATGAACTGTGGAAATAAGTCCTGTTTCATAAAAATTATTTTCTTTAGTGTGACAACTACATATATGGATGTAGTTTACTCTGAAAGTCTTAAAAATAGCATGATAAGGCCCTTTAAATGAAGTGATTTATTTGAATAAGACATGTATAGAATAAAAAATGTATGTAATAACACTTTTTTTTAGCATACTTTAAATGTGCACAACACATTTGTTTCTTTTATTTTATCTTACCTTTGAAGTTTGCTTTCACAGAGAATAGAACCTATTGCACCATATGTTCAATTCAATTTTATTTATGTAGCCCAATATTATGATATCATCAAAAGCTAAATGTTGTTGGCATGTATTGACCTAATCCTAATCCTTCTTCCTGGTCTGTGGGCCAAGAATACAGCACTGGCCGCACATATTTAGAAAATTATGAGGGAACAGGCACTTAATAATAATCACACTAATAATAAAAGCCTGTTTAGAAAATCCTCTCGCTCTATGCCGCAGCTTTGTTTGTTTACTACGGAACTCGCTATTTCTTCTTCTAGGGCCGTCTCCGGTATTTTGGAAAAGTTCTGCGCATGTCAAAATGATTTATTCCGACAGAGAGTGTGGCGTATGTAAACGTTTGTTATAATCGGGTTTTTCTGGGCCAGTTCAATTCTAATCCGATCTTTGATCCGATCAAAGACATTATGCACATGTAACCGCAGCTACTGTTTCCCATAGTGATTCAATTCTCATAAAATTAGTGACACTCAGTGTTCTTTGAGTCAAGTGTCATTCATGGCTGTGTTTTTGTTGTCCTTTAGGTTGCAGACATCGCTGTGCGCTATCATTCCTGTGACCTCTCCATCTGGGACGGGAGTTTCTCCTCGCGCTCCCCGCTGCTGCCAGTCAGTAGTTCTCTCACACACGAGTACGAGCGCGTGTGAAGTGTGCCTCACTTTGAGGCCTCTGACGCCCCCCGCGCCCTCCGCCCGCTGCTTCTTCCCCGCACAGACGGCAGAGGTGTTTCAGGCTCTTCTCAGAAAGTGCTGTCATACCCAACTGCCATCTCGGGCTTCCTCAAGAACTGAAACCTCAGCAGCTTGTTGCAGCTTTCTCAACCGTTACAGTCCATTTAGTCACTTCAGTGCCTGCTGCAGGAGAATAGAACCTCATTTTAATCAATCGCAAACCAAAGAGGAAACAGACTTTCAGGAAGTCCAGCACACCGGCCCAATGTCTGTCCCTCCACAGGACAAAGACGGCATCACAGGCCTCAGGTGCCACACCAACAGGACTCTCAGGTTTTATCTGCTGGATGTTGCTCTGAACTGGCCGCTGGCCATGAGGCTTGGAGCATCAGACAGCACAAATGTTTCTGTGCATCAGGACACATCCACACATGCTGACAGGAGCTGTGACGCGTCCTTCGCAGCGATTGTCAACCTGAAGGATGAGACTCATCACATTCTTCACCGCAGTCCTGCAGCCACCTTGACAGAGTCTCTTGGTAAGAAGGACACTCAGTGACTGGACTCTGGTGGTGACACAGTTTCATCAGTTAAAACTGAGCTGATTCTTCTCAGTAAATCAAGTTACTAAACTTTTGTGAGAAAAATCTGGTTGATCTTAATTTTTACCTTGTAGCATTAGAAGATCTTCATTATTCTGCAGAAATCCAAATACTAAAAAGTCATTTTATACTGAATTGTACTCAAAAGTGACTTTTGTTTTCCTGCCCATGCCGTAACGAAGAGGCCTTCATCAGGAACTTCAGTGCTCCGTACAGCTTATTACAGAGACATCTGGTTGGAGAGGAGGACAGGAATGGGAGTAAAGAAGAAGTCCAGTCTTCAGATAAACAGAGGGCAGTTTCCCCGCCTCTCCTCATCACAGAGTTGACCACTTCTTCCTTCCTGTCGTCTGTCATGGACCTTCAAAAGGTGAAGCGGCAAGCTGGTTTATTGAGCTTCAGTTTTTGTATGAATGCAGACAAAATCTGGTTGATCTTAATTTTTACCTCCCCCCAGTTGTTCATGTTTTCATAGCCTTACAGATTTTTCCCCTAAACTTGTCTGGTCCAACACGTCGGCAAACAGAAACTTAAAGCTACTTGTGTTGGACACATTTTTATAACAACCATGTTACTATGTTGGATGTTACCAAATATTTTGACTTTGGGCACAACATCAAATTTTGTCCAGCTCTGCAAAAACACATATTTTTTGATACAGATTGTTTTAGTTTTGGGATTGTCCTTTCCGATATGCAATATCTTTATTGGTTATATCCATACAATCCAACATTGCTTTGACAAGTGTTTAGCCTCCTAATTACTGATGGAAAAAAAACAAGCGTTTTGGCTTCCAGTGAAGCTGAAATGCTTATCTTTCTTGAAAAGAGCCTGCCTTTTTGCCAAAATACCTTTCTTTTTTAAGTTGAACATGCAGGCAGTTTTTGTTCAAATTTGTAACGCAAACAGTTTTATAAATATTTATTTCAGCAGATTTTATCATCTAATTTTACCTGTTAATCTTAATCCTAAAAAAATGTGAAGAATTAAAATGTAGTATTGGTGCAGTCTTGGTATTTGCTAATATTAAAGATTAACATGTCTGCATCTTTGTCAATGCTAAAAATGATTTGTGATCAGTGATTAAATCATCTTGCAGCAAATGTGTGTCAACAAGAAGAAAATAAAGTTGATTAGAAAAGTGCCATACTTAATGTGACAGCATTATCAGAATCATGGTGAACTCTGATTCTAGGCCATGTTTGTTCTAAAAATGTAATTTTATGAAAATAACATACAACATTCTTGAGATGCCCGTTTTATGAATGAATGATTCGTCGTTTCATCCACTCATCTCTTCCCCTGAATGCATCAGTTCCTGTCTAAATCTAAATCATATGGCCTTTATTTCATTGATCCAGAGTCCAATTTTTATTCTTTAAAGCAAACTAACATTTATCATCTAGTCAATGTCTCTTTGGTGATTGAGGCTTTAAGTTGTGTTTGTGTTTCAGGATGTGCTGCTGTTTTACTACACACAATGGTGCGGCTTCTGCTCCGTTCTGAACCACATCCTCATCCAGCTGGCCAGGTTGCTGCAGGGAAACGATACCATCTCAGTGGCCAGGTACCCTTCAGGTTAACGCGCTGTTGACCTCATAATTCAGAAACCCTTTCGGGAGTAGGTCAGCATCCAGTTTTTACTGTCGAAGAAAACAAGAGTAACCTCATGGCTCTGCGCTCAGGGTGAATGTCGCCCGGAACGACCTTCCCTGGGAGTTCATGGTGGACCACGTTCCCTCAATCCTTCTGTTCCCCAGATTCAGGTGAGGGTAATCGACACTCTTTTAATTTTTTTGTAGTTATTTACATGTTGCATATTTTTTTGAAGTCAGGTTTGAATTTTCTGTAAATGCTGAGACAGTATTTTGCAGAGACTGCTATGAAAATAGTTCCTACTTCAAAGAGGAGAATGAACTAAGATATTAGTTTTGACAATTACACTTTGGCTTTAACTGCAATTTATATTGTGATTTTTTTTAAAAGTATCCTCACCAAAATTGGCACTCTTATGAGCAGCAATGAACAGATTTTCTGCCAACAAACAACAAAGACGCTGTTTCGTCTAGGTGTCAGAATAACCTTTTAGGGCTAAAAGTTCCTTTTTTGGCTTTTATGGCTTTAATGTGGCATGAAGGAAATCAAAGATGAGTTTATGTATGGTGTTGCTTTTTGATATATTCTTTTTTCTTTCCTGCTTTTGTGACATTCATCCAACAAAAATACTTCTACATGTGGTCTTTTGTTTAGAAAATCAAAGTGTGAATAGGATTTGAGGCAGTTTTGAAATGTCTTTGACACATCTCCATAAAGCCTGATGGTTCTGCATTTGAAAAAAATCCTAAAAAAACATGGACAAAGAGCTTCAACTCAAATAAGTCTCGAGGGTTTGAGGGATATTTTTGAGTTGAACTATCTTGCAAATGAAAAATTAACTTTGAGCCCTGTAAAATCCAACTCTTACTGTCTGACAGTGCCTTGAACTGATTGTGAGCCTAAACCACAATATTTATACTTTATATCCAAAACCCAGAAAGTACAGATTTTTTCAAAAGAAATACTTAGAACATTGAAAGTGAGTAAAGTCACATCTTGATTTTAACCTCTTGCAAGCCTGAATTTATTTCAAACTATGAAAAAAACATGGACTTCTGTTTTTGCTCTCATGTAGATGCTAAATGAAGGTAATTCTGATGTGGGCTGATGCATATTTGCATCAATAGGCTTCGAGGGGTTATAGTTTATCATAGAAGATTTTTGTATTAGGTGGTTTTGCGACTAAAAATTATGCATTTAAGTTTTCACTGGGTTTGAACCTATTGTATTAGAGTAGGGAAAAGTCAGGGAAGATGTTGAATATGTAAATGACTACCGTATTTTCCGGACTATAAGTCGCACCGGAGTATAAGTCGCACCAGCCTAAAAATGCATTATAAAGTAGAAAAAAACACAGATAAGTCGCACTGGACTATAAGTCGCACTTTGACGGGAAATTTATGTAAAAAATCTGAGACCAAGAACATACATCTCACCTTGAAAGGCAACCTAAAATAACAGGGGGTTAGAGAACAAGCTAAATAGCTACATGACGCACAACGAACTGACTACGTGCCTGCTTTATTAACATAAAACCACTGCTTGAGTGGGACTTGGACTTTAAAGGGCTACTGATAAGCTCAATGCTGGACTCCTTTTTTTAATATGTCACGTTGTGTTGGGTTAAAAGAAAAAAAAATACCGGTAAATCTTCTAAAATGTTATAAAATCTATAATGTTTGTATTGAAATGAGAAATATTTTTTAACCTGAAAAAAGATAATTATTAGTAAAATACTACTTAAATTAAAATAAATTGTATTTAAGTGTGGGAGCACACAGGTCACAAACACACTTGACAGTATGAAAGTACCACTATGTACCACTTTGAGCCTGGAGCGCCCTCTTACAGTTGTCAGTGAAAATAACGAACATGTGAAATTATTTAACAATGTAATTTATTTCAAATATAAGTCGCTCCGGAGTATAAGTCGCACCCCCTGCCAAACTATGAAAAAAAGTGCGACTTATAGTCCGGAAAATACGGTAAATATGTTATGTTGTTACACATTTTTCTATCCAATTATTTGTGTGTGTGTGTGTAACTGTAAATTACACAGGTTACTTTGATAGCCCACACTGTTTAACCTTTTGAAGTTGTTAGTAAACTCAATTTAAAAATATCCTTAAAGAAAAAGTGTGGATAACTTCAAGTTGGCATAAGAAAATATATATACCGGTATTTTCCTGAAAATATTGAGTGAGTTTTAGGGCCTTTTTGTCATGGTTGTGTTTCTTGTAGAAAACATCTCAGCGTGAAGTACCCTGATGACCTTCCCATCACGCTACCCAACCTCCTGCACTTCATCCTGCAGCACTGCAGCTCTGCTGATCCCGCAGACGCACAGTCTGTGGACACGCAGCCGTCTGGAACCAATGCCGTCCTCCGCAAAGAGTTTCTGGCTCTCCGGCAGGAGGTTCAAGCGCTGCATCACGCCCGCGAACGTCTGTCCAAACAGCTGGCGCAGTTGTGGCTGGACAACCGCAGACTGAAGTTTGACGTGCGCAGTTTGGAGGAAAAGTTAGAGGAGCAGCATCGGGAGAAAAGCCGGCAGCTGGAGGAGGCGCTGAGGCGGCTGCAGGAGCTGGCAGACACTTCTGAAAGCTTGCTGAATGAAAACGCGCTGCTCAGAGTCCTGCTTAGAGCCCTGAAGGACAGAACAGAGGCAAAGGAGCACCCTGAGGTGGGAAAAAAGGAGTCCGTCCAGAAAAAAGGCCATTTGGCCTCCTGATGAAGAGAAAACTCGATCATGAGGAAAAAAAAAAAAGAAGCTGTGATGATGCCTGAGAAAGGAGGGCGACAAAAATATCACTAAAACCTAAAGGGGGAAATTTCTTCCTAGGAGCAAACAGAGAATAGGAAGGTTAACAGTTGTAAGTCGACCCCAACTCTTAAAAAGGTGGAAAATGATGATGGTGGTCTGAAACTACAAAGTGCTTTGAACTTTTCCATTTAAAGAAACACACTATTTTGGGGATTCACTTCAAACACTGCAGTTTTAATCCTGATCCTGCTTTATTGCTGGTTAAGAAGAACACGTTAATTTTGTGGCTACCATGACTTTAATCCTTAAAGTCAAAGTTTGATACAGAGCAGGAAAAAGAAACTCCTTTGGGCTCTATTCGTACATCAGTTTTGTACTTTTACTCACTAGATCTGCATTTTTGCTGTATTTACAGTGAGGTGAAGAAAGTGTTACTTTTGTTCATGGAAAGTTTGTGTTTAGTTAGTTGGGACGCTTCGATGTGAGAGCACTTCAGAAGGTAAAGAGACGGATATTAAACAGGTTCAAAACTTTCTGCTACTAAGATAAATGAAGGGCTTGGATATTTTCTTTGTTTAATCTTTATGAGAATCCAGTTTGCACAAAAAGCAAATAATTATTTTGGTGACTTAGATGGTGACATTTTTTGGTTTCCTTTCTAATTTCTAGGGAATTTGCTTGAAATTAAAAATGAGTTTGCATTTTTCTAATGGAGCATAACAGGTTTTTTGTTTCTTTATTTTGTACCTCTTTTGTTTGCATCCCTGGTTATAGTTTTGTGTTTTATTTGAACGTTAAAACCAGAAGATCAAAGACCTCCATGCTCCATAATTGGTTTATTTATTTATATTATAGTACAGTGCCAATCTGCATGAATAAAGCTCCTTGTAATTAACTTAATGCTTCAAAAATTTGCTAAATATTGAAAATTCAGAAAATAATGATACATTTTTTTATGTCAGGAATGCTTTTTAACTTTTTGTGCTGGTCAACGTGAGCAGCACAAACACTAGATAACAACAAATATGAAGTTTTGTGAGGGGTTTGTTCAGGGCTTTTTACACTGATCTATTTTTACAAAAATCACTGAGTCATTTAATTATTTTTATGTAACTGTTCAGGTATTAAACATGAGATGCTGCAGTTTGTTTATGTTTAAAATATTTTTACTTATTAAAGCCTTTCATCTTCCTCTGTCTTCTATTTATCTATCCTTGACTCCGGCAAATATATTTTTGTGGTATTTATTTTCTTCCCATCACTGTATGTCAACTTTAACGTGGAGTAAAATCCTCTTTTTTTTTTAAGACTCATTGTACAAAAGTGGCTTTTGCTCCCTTAAAGTTTGTGGTCACTGAGCAGGAATGCAGCTCTGCTGCTGATGTTCTACAAAGAGTTAAACGGCTCATGTATGTAATTTAGAGCAGCAGAGACATGTGCTGCTAATTTCTCCCTGAAAGGAGCATTATGTGTGGATGCTCGGTGTCACGCTGCACACGTCACAGAAACTCCTCAAGCACACTCTCTGGTTTAGAACGTCTTTATAGCTCTTCCATTTTGTTCAAATTGATATGTGGACACAACTAATGAAAGAAGCATATTTAGCTTTGAAAACGTCAATCAAATTGATTTTGTTTAAAAATCTTAAAGTCAGTGTTTGGCTGATGACAAAAGACGAGGGATGAAGAAAAATGAAGAGGCAGTTGAGGAACTGATGGAGACAAAAGCACAAATTGAGAAATATCTGCACGTAACATGAAATGACTCGACATTTACAAACCTTATTGAAGGTTTTTGTCTTTAATAATTCTTCTTGTTGGGGACCTTCTCAAGGCGGGGTGTACAGGGAGGGACATACTGAAGCATCCTGCCAGTGTGTGCTGCATACATTGTGTGGGAATATGCTGTCTGGGTTGGATCAGAGAGGTCCTTATCCAACGTCTCATGACTTCTGGAGAAGCATTTAAAGCGGTCAGGGAAGGTGTGGCCTGATAAAACTGAGAGAAATCTGCTCAATCTGACGAGTCCGATCCTCCTGAACGCGCTGTAAGTATACACTTCAACCGACAATCAATTCAAGTCATCACAAATTTTTATAAGATAAAAGAAATATTCTTCAAGTTTTTATAAGTTTGTCATTTTGTGGTTGTCGACATCTGTGAGTCTGACTATTAAATTCTGCTTTGCAAGCACTGAGAAATCCAAGTCTCATATTTTTGTAATGTTGAAAATTTAAAAAATGAGAAAAATACACATTTTGATGCATCTTAATCATTTCCTTCATCTGCAGGAACAATGTCAATCCCTCAAACGTCAGTCGGTGAGTCCAAGCAGGAACTGTGAACCATAAATAAGATCAGATGATTTCATTTCTTCAGTTGTGTTTTGTGTCTCTCTATATGTTAGTGGCTGTTACGCCTTTAGGAGACAATCCAGTCCAGATAGCTTGTCCTAAATGCCATCAAACAGTCCTATCCAAGGTGGATCACTCTGCTGGTCTACTCACCTACCTTCTCTGTGGAGGACTCTTTTTTTGTGGGTAAGAGGAGCTTCATTTTCACAGTTGCATACAAATATTTTGTTTTTAGGAAGTGATGAGGAAGCCAGTTTAACCCTTGTACTATCCTATGACCCCACCCTTACATTGACCGTGTTATTCCCTACCATGACAAAGGTGGATAAAGGTGTAGAGGATTTCATGTAATCCATGGAAACCAGTGAAAGTCACAAATCATTGAAGAAAAAAGGTTCAGCGCACTGTCTAGTGGGGTCTAAATGACCCCACACCCAATGTTAAAGTGCTTAGGATAGCACAAGGGTTACAACTGTTTTATCTTACATAAGAGATCTACAATCCTGGATACCCACAGTGAACAGTGGATCAATTATTTTACAAATTAAAGAGACAAATAATATGACAGGGATCTAAAGAGCCTAGGATAGTGAGCTCCAAGATCAAAGTACCCCAACACCAGATCATACCACCACGAAGTGTGCCAGCCAAATATGGACTTTAATTTGTTATGATCTTTTGTTGTCTTTGCTGCCTTGTTAAGTTGACTGATCTTGACTCTTTGCTGTCCTCTCCAGGTTTGTTCTGGGGTGCTGCCTCATCCCGTTCTGCGTGGACCGTGTGAAAGATGCCAAACACTCCTGCCCCTCCTGCAAAACTGTCCTCGGAGTTTATAAACGTTTATAGATTTAGCCATTTAGCAACTAATTAACCAGCCCCTTTATTCATTAAGTGATCTCAATACAAGTTTTCCCTATTATTTGTGTCTGTTGAGCAATAGTTTGGCCATTTTCAAGAGCAATGTCTCTGTTCACGTTTGTTTCATCTACATTTTATTAAACGTTTTTTAAAGGTCAGTCAGCTATATAAGAATGTAATGACATGTTTATTCCTTTTTTTTGAAGATAACACAAAAGTTTTCTTCATGAGTCGAAATCAATCAGTTTTGTAGAAATGTTGGTCAAATGTTGGTTTGTTTGTCGTCAAACAAAACCAAGGAACTTTATTTTTAGGCGTTGAGTCATTTTTAGGATAGACTTATTGACCTACACTCCGCAGTCTGTCATGTGCCATCGCCATGTCTGGTAGGTAGGCCACGCCTACTAATTGGTCAACTGCACCCTTAACCCTTGTGCTATCCTAGGCACTTTAACATTGGAAGTTGGGTCATCTAGACCCCACTAGACAGTGCGCTGAACCTTTTTTCTTCAATGATTTCTGATCTTCACTGGTGTCCATGGATTACACGAAATCGTCTTCACCTTTATCCGCCTTTGTCATGGTAGGGAGAACACGTCAATAAATGTAAGGGTGGGGTCATCTAAGATAGCACAAGGATTAAAAATTTATCAATTTTTACATTTTCAATGTTTTTTTTTAAAGAAACTTCCAATATTAGAATTGTGTAGAATAACATGCTTATTGTTACAGTTTTGCAATAGTAATTTGTAAAGTAATGTAGAGCAGTAAAGTCATTTAGGGCTGGAACGTGTTATGTCATAAATTCAAAAAGCATGGAACAAAATAAAAGAAACAGATTATCTAACATGTAGACTACAGTAATTCAAGATAATCCTTTAGTTGATATTATTAACCTGGTATTATTTAGGAGATATTTTAATCACAAAGAACATGCTTAACATATTTTACGTCAATTAGTCAACAATAATGACATTTTTCTCTCTTAATGAAAAAAAGATTTGGTGATCCATGGTTCAGATAGTGATGATCTGAGAAGTGAGGAGGATTGGCAGGAAAACAAGGAAGGAGAAGCCGATGTCTGCTTGGATTCGGACTCCGCTACCTGAAACACAAAGACTTGGTTTTAGGAATCAACAACATATTTGAAATACTTTCTTTTAAATGTTTGAGCTGAGGCTGTACAGTGGCGCAGTGGTTAACGCTCTGGCCTCACAGGAAGAAGGCCCCAGCACAAGTCCTGGCTGGGGGACCCAAAACAGAATCATCAATGGGGGACCTTTCTGTGTGGAGTTTGCATGTTCTCTCTGTGCACGTGTGGGTTTTCTCCAGGACTTCGGCCTTTTCCCATCGTCCAAAAGCATGCTTCATATTTTAATTGGTTATTCTAAATTGTCCCTAGTTGTGAATGTGAGTGTGCATGGGTGTGTGATTGTGGCCCTGCATCAGACTGGCAACCTGTCCAGGGTGTAGCCTGCCTTTGCTCAGAAGTGACCGTCCCCTTTCATTTACTACCCCGAAAGGGCAATAAATGGGTTTAGAGGATAGTAAAACAAGATGTTTGAGCTATTTCATTGTACTGCTGTCAAAAAATCATTGACCAGGTTTTTCAACGGCATTAATAGCTTCATGAAGCTAGCTCCACCTTGTGGTATACTTGAGCCTTCCTGCTTTTCCTGCTCTCACCCTCAAGTCAGGGAATTCTTAACCTGGGTTCACACAGAACGTGATTCACGCTGCAAACTCTTTGCTCCCCGCCTGTCCAAAAATGTGTTCCTGAGCTTGATGCAACAGCCGCGTGTGGAAGAAAATTCCAAATAATTTTTTGATAATGTGTTTATGCCATTTTCAATGCATGGAAGACACGGATGATGCTGAGAGATCAGGTTTATTCTTTTATGAAAACACTCACCTTGGATTTGTATTCTACTGAAAGTGTCACGTGCCTGATTGGTAGATGTGACGTGGTGATCTAGCCAAAATTCAGATGTTTGAACTCATTCCATGCCCCCTAAATTGCGCAGCTCAAATCGCGCTTCTACCAGACTGGCGCCACACAAGCAGTTTCATGAACGTGCATTTAAACGGTGGTGTACACATCAGACCACGGCCAGACACGCAGGGAGGAGGATTCTTCTTTTGTGTTTTTACTGTTTACTAGCGCTCGTCCGCCACCTACAATAGAGCGAAATATTAAAGCGATGCAAATCTTGCTCCAGGCTTTTTGCTTTCACAGCTCTGTTCCTTATCATGTTTACGATTGACATTACAAAGAACGCTACATACACGTCACTAACAAATCGGAGTCCCCGATTGGTCACAGTGCTGCAATTCAGCCTGAAAATGTTCAACCGATTGAACTTTCAGTGCATGATCAATGAACACCCGATTTGTACATAGAGCTTGCAACCGGACTTAAAATCTTGGGTTGCAAAGCACAACCACATGCATTCCAAATCTGAAAGCCACAAACTCTGCGTGCGTTTGCATGGACTTGTCATTTGAAGTTGCCGCGCAAACGCGAGTCAACGGCGTGTATGCGACTTTGTAACTCTTTGCAGAACTAACCCAAAACAAAGCCACAGACACTGATATTGTGTAAGGGATAAAGCCCAACAAGGTGTTCGTTATGATAAATTAATATGGTGAGTGGAGGGCGGATCGCATGGGACAGTGAACTATGGAATAAGGTTTGTCCAAATGTATATTCTGGTATTAAACATATATATTATGTTATTAAGAGGTTTGTGGTCAATATTTCATGGATTACTGATAAAAGAGTTTCTACTATTTCACGAGTTGAGTTAGAGCGCTCTGGAACTGATGTTTTGTTTGGTTTTGTTTTTGTTCTTAATTGTTCAAGATTGAAAAAATAAACCATTGTTGGCATACAAGTAAAGGTTGGAAGGCTGCTATTTAGGAAAACTTCATAAAGCCCCTTTTTAGTTGACATTTTGTTTCCTGTGCCACAATGTCGTGAATATCTAGGTGAAAATATCTCAAAATGAAACTTCTTACAACAATTATTACAAGTTTAGATTAATTTATCTCACAAAAAATGAATTGCATGGCAGCACTAATCTTAACACACTAAATGTGCTAATTGGAAAATCTAGCACTAAAAAAGTTGTCTTTGTTAATTTTTTTTTTTAACATTTTGAATATTTCTTACTTTCTTGACTAAATTTACCAAAATATTATCCTTTAGTCCCCCACTTTCTTAAGGACTCACCTGTAGTTGCAGAGCCACCTGATCCAGCTGTTGCAGTTCCTGGAGTGGTTGTCAGGGTGGTTATGGGGTCAGCTCTTCCTCCAGACAGATCCAGACCCAGAGTGTTTAGCTCTGACTGTAACTGACTTCTGATCCAGGTTTGCACCAGTGTTTGGTTTTCATAAGACTTCAAATCTGGCAGGTTGGTGCCAAGTAGATTTTTTACTTCATTGACATTTAAATTCTGTGAAGAGCAAGCAAATATACATTTATACTTTTAAGATAACATGACAGCTAGAAAAACAACCTTGTAAAATCTTTATAAAAATAAATGCAATGACTTTTGGTTAACACATAAACACAGAACTGACCAGCACAACGTTTGGATCCAAATTGCTGAAGGTTTCCAGGTCCATGCTAATGTTGGAAGACGCCAAACCTCGGATGTAGCCAATAGGTGCACCTCCTGGGAAGAAAAAAAATACTGTCAACCAGTCTAAACATTCTTTAGAGCTTTTTTCCACCTGTTGCTAAAAAAAATGTGAATCACTGACCAAGGAATGGTTTCGAGAGCAGGTAAGAGGGGGATACCCGTGTGATGGCTCTAAATGATTGACTGGAAATGTTGAAAAGTTCTTTCTTTGCCTCGAGGGTGCAGCTGGTAATGTTCAGCGCTTCAGCATCTCTGCACAAGACAAAAATTGAGGAGCACATGAGAAAATAACCAGTGGAGTAGTAGCTCTCTGTTTCAACTCCTGTTTTACTCTTTGCTCTAAACAGGGTTAGGTGGTGTCCTGATCCTGTTCTAACTTTCATGGACAAACACGCAGGATACGGTCAGGATAAGTGACCAGTCCATAACAGTGTTACAGGTTACAGAGGAAACATTCAAGTAAGATAACAGTTACGTGTGGCGGCCTTAGGAGGTAACATTTTACATAAATTAAATGTAAAAGGGACTCTGAAAGCTCAGATTGCACACAAACTACAGACAGAAGGGCTCTCCTCAGGTTTTAATCCATTTCCTTATGTGAACTACAATAATTACGTACTTGAGGTTTTGAGAAGAAATGGACTGGATGACGCTCAGATCAAGAGAGCAGAGGTTAGGTCCTTTGATTGCATTCAGTTCTGCTCTACCAAGTGATTTTCCTGCCACAGCCAGATACTTGGAGATGATTACTTTTGCCTGGAAGATAAAAACATGCACCGATTGGAGCAGAAACTTTAAAGATTTAGAGAGGGACCTGGCTGCAAACAACAAGATGGTGTCAGACAGCGGAAGATACATAATATTAGAAGGAAGCAGAAGTTTTTCTGTTTTTCTTTTAAATATTTATTTTACAAAAGTTAAGGGTAAGGCAGTTTTTTCCACAAAAGTTCAAGAATTGCTTAAGACATGTTTAAAACACATTGGTGACCGTATTTCATTTTGTTCGGTCGCCAGTACAAAATAAAGTTTTAGTGAACAAGATAAGCCTAAAATGGGGCACAAATGGTCATCGTTCTTTTATCTTCAAATTGACATTGACAAAAGTTTTCAGAATTGTAAAAAAACTCAAAGCTTAAAACAGGAAAAAAGCATGACTTTCAAAAGCTACATTAACACTGGCCTCGTCATCTTGCGTTCAAGCAATGTTAAGTCTATAAAAATACCTGTGAAACTGCGTTTCAGGCTTTCACGTTTAAAACATTTGCGTTCATGCATTGCTGTACAAGTTTTTTAGTCCGTTCTCAGGCTCTACGTACACACTGTGTACGGTTTGCACCAAAACAACACATGCTACTGGGTTTGCTTACCAAACTTGGATCCCAGTTCCCGTTTGATGAGTCCATCAAAGCAGAAAGCGTATCCACTTGAGTGATGGTCCATGAGCGGATGTCATTAATGGTAGCAACACGGGATGCTGGACCTAAAACTTGAACCTGATCTTCTGGGATGACGAAGTTGTAAGCCTATAATAATATACATTTATGTTATTACAGTCGTGATAACTTAACACTAAAACTGTTTTCATCATGTATTTACATAAAGAACAAAAAGAAATACGGAAAACAAAAAACATTCCGATTCTTTTGCTTTGAAGGTTTAATGACAAACAGAAAAGGTAACAGACTTCAAAATAAAATAAATCAAAGTAGTAGATAAAAATGCAGCCAACTAGACTTGCTCATCTTTTATTATAAAATCATTTCATGTTGTCTCCAGGAGGCTTTTGCAATTCAGACAGTTATTGATATGAGAACTGGAGAAAATTTCAATGAACCTCCTCAGATTTAACTAAAGACAAAGACAATAACATGATCGCACAGAGCCTGCCTACAAAAGGTCAAAACTATGAAAGGACAATCAGCAGAGAACAGCATACAGGGAGCTTGTGCCCCACTTTGGAATGAAAGAATCAGACAGAATCATTTCACAATAAAGAAACAAGATAAGAATTCAATGTGATTTTGAAAGAAGTCTTTCATAGGATGTACATCTTTACCCTCCCAGTTTCCATGATATCCAGTCTTCTTAAAGAACTCCCGATCTCCCTAAATCAATTTAAACCTTTCTTTAAATGTTTTCACTGCAGGTATTTCTAATCTTTTGGCAAAGTTTATAACCACCTGTCCTTCTGCATTCTTGTTCTGAACACCTAACTTCCCAATCACTTCCCAGTCACCTCTGTTTCCTTCACCCACATATCCACTCCAATCACCCTCTGTCCTCCTTAATCACCTCATTAGTCTCCTTCCAGAAGCACACCTTCAACTTCTAGCTCCAGATTCATCACCCTGTCAGGCACTCTCTTCACCTCTGAAGCGTTTTTGCAAACTCCTCCTTCAGGATCACTTCTACCCTGTTCCCAGTTTATAAGCCTCACTCTCTTTCCATCTGGTCTCTTAAACACAAAGGATATCCATATTTCTTCTGTCAAAGTTTCTACTCAGACCTGCACTCCTGCCTTTCCCTCTCTGTCTCGTTTATAAATATGTCCCCTCCACTCTTTCTTTGACCAACAGTTCTCCAATTTCTAAACCCCAACCCTGTAGGCAAACAGAATGAACAACTGTCGTTTTAAACCATGCATGTGGAAAAAACGTTTCACACAAAGTTTTAAGCTTTGCAGTGACTGTGACAGTTCTGTGCACACTTTTTCTAAATTAAATATTTTCATCAAAATATATCCTAACCTAATCAAAAAAGTAAAAAGGTTGTTTTTTGTATTTAAAACCTGCCATTTAGAGAGGAACAATATAATTTTTAGGAAAATGTATTATACACAAGGCACGCATAAATAAAAAATGACTGTGTATCCATATGTGTGAATGCTCCGTAACAGAATCAGTTTACAACAAAAACGATGTCCAAACATAAAGGAGTTCAAGAAGAATATAGCAATGTGATTATTGATACATACATATGTACATATACAACTAAAATTTTATATATCTGCAAGTATTTATGAATATGATTTTGAATTGTGCGTGGGTGGAATTGATTGTGCTGGGTAATAGAATTTAAATGGAGTGTTATATGAGTCTTATACATGATATATGTGTGTCGGATGTTTCTATGTGTTGATGTTTCTATATGTACATTTATCTATACATGTAGTTATATGTGTGTATATGAAAATGAAAGTGTACTTGTTAGAGAGGGAACAGGGCAATAGGTGCATTGGGTGTGATAACAGCATATTACCATATATTACCATAGTCATATCACATATGGTGATTAGATAATTGGATGTTTTAAAAACATTTCTTTATATCCATTTCAAAAGAGTTACATACCTCTCCAAGTTTTTGGAGAACGATTTTAAGGTAGTCCACTTCATCAACTTTTTCTGTGATGGCATCAAAATTGTCTTTAACAACTGTGTTTGATAAACAGTTATTAAACTGGGTAACATCATAGTCTAAGGGGAAGGTGCTGTCACTGATGGTGACCTGGGTGATATTCCCCACTGTACATTCTGTAAACAAAATGAGACACATGGTTAAGTAAAACATCAAACTGAACAAAAGCAAATAAATGACAGAATTTCTGACCTGTAGATCTCTTTGACCTATTTTTGATAGACTGTCTTATTACTTCCTTCAGCTGCCTTCTCTTAAATCTGCTCACTTTGTTGTCCTTGATAACTTTTAAGAAGGATTTCAAGAACGTGACCGTGGTGTTCTGCATAAAAAAAGTACAAGCCGTGAAAAAAAATCCCAACGTGATGTTCTGTGTATGTTACCTTCTGTGCTGAACAGTAAAATGCATGTGTTTACTCACTTTATCAAAGTTATCATAGAAAGATGTAGGCAAATACAAAGGTAACATCTCCAGGTTTGTCAGAGTTGTCTCATTCCACGTTGAAGGAATTCTGAATTTAGAAAAAAATTAAAAAAGTTTTAAGGAGATTATTACATAAAAATGTTTGTGAAATATCAAGTTTAAAATTTTTAAGTTATCATTTTTGAGTTTGAAATTGCTGACATACCCGTATTGTGTATTCTCATTGGTCAGAAGGGTTACAATTGAATCTGCCTGATCAGCAGTGAGATCTGGACAGTTTTTGAGTTTTTCCAGGATGGATGGGTCAGAGCTTCTAATGTAGGAACCATCGAGCATGCAGCACATATTTCCCAAAACTGATACTTGATCTGCAGTCAAACTTTTGCTTATTCCCTTAAGGATTAAAGAAGAGAAAAAAATCAACCTATTTAGCACAAGATTGTGCTCAAAAAGGTACTTTCTTTCCTTTAAAAAATGGAACTTGTTTTTTTGTTTAGCTGATCAAAAATGGTAAGCCTTCTATTGTGACAATTCACCCAATTCAGTGTTATTCAAAATACGCTTATCTTGAGCCTCACCTCTCGAACTACAGTAACATATTTTCTGATCACTTCTTGAAAAAGTGTCTATATGAGAAACAAGTTTTTTTAGCATAGACTCACCAGGCAGCTCCTTGCATTGTTAAACAGAGCAGTCAGTTTGTAGCTGAGGACTGATGAGAAAACAGAGAAGTCTGCATCAGCCAGCTCTTGAAAATATGACCTGCAGCTGCTCTGTGGCACCAGAGAGTAACTGTAGGCAAAAAAACAAAGATAAAAATACCAGTTATATCTCTGAAATGAAGTCAATTTTTGTTTTTAAAACATTTCAAGTAATGACTTCTTCTTACTCATAGTACAGCAGCACATCTGGAGGGTAAAGTGCAAAGCTGGTGACATCTGGCTCTGTTCTAATGTAGTTGTACATGCAGGTCAGCTGTTGGTCAGAAAAGACAAAGTACACATTTAACCAAAGAAAATACTATTTTTAGTCTTTTGGTTCAGGTGAATTTAGTTATTTTATTTTATTTTCTTACCAAATTATAACTAGGTGAGTTGTGGTAAAGTTAGTGAATAATTTTACTATTGCAGTCGAGGTATGTTTAAGCATCAGGAGACAAGTTCATCAAGATAAATTCTTCAAAGCAACTCTAGAAAGCTTGTGTAATGGTCCTATACAAGACATGTTGTGTGAACAGTTTAATCTCCTGCTAACTTCACTGATGAAATATGGTCAGGATAGCAAATGAACATCTTCCTATTGTACCTGTCAATGCCAATTCACTTCAAGACATTAGTATTAGGGGTGGGCGTATCGATACTATCAGCACCAAAGAGAGGAATTGATGCTAGTGTGATGAGTTTGATACTTTCATCAAGGTTTTTCTTTCCAGTTTTTTTCTATCACTTTGGCTAATTTCTTGAAACATAAATTACATCCTTAAAACCACCTGGATATTTCCACAAACCTCTTGGCATTCATTCAAAACAGATTCAACATTGTTCCTGACAATTTGCCATTGTGTTGGTTACTTTGAACTTCCACCCTGGCCCGTGTATCAGGGACTGGTTCCTCAGAAATCCTAAAATGCTGAATGTGTTTCTGCCACCCTGTTCCTCAACTCTATGGAGGAGTTTTTTTCTGCTTAGAGGTAAAAGGTCTACGAGTTTCAGGCTCAGATTCAAAGAACCCTCCTTCAAAGAATGGATGCTGCTTTTGAAGAGATCATAGCAGAACAGTGCTGTGGTTGGTTGAAGCATGCATGTTGCTTTCTTCCCCGTTGCATTGCATGTGTGGATATTTGGTGTGATGTCGAGTAGAATCTTTGGCTAGACAAACGGCAGCGGGACGAGAAAAAAGAAAGTGGAGGGATACTCCCAGAGTAACTTTCATTCACATGTAACTCATTTACCAATCCCCGGAACCAATTCTGCTAAACTACAAGCACGGTTCCTGCTCTAATTTACACCCAAATTACAGTTCTAAAACACACTTTTTTTTTCAAAACACTATACACAATTCTCTGCTTTTGCACAATTTCAGGCAGAAAGTATCTTGTTTTCACAAGCAACACACTGCCATTCAAATATCCACACTGACTCATCACAAGGGCAAACACCTGTCACACAGTTTTGCAAGTAGCAATAAGAGCATTTGCATGAAAGGGCAACAGGTGTGCTCTTCTGTTTTGGAGCAATGGATGCCAGCATTGGGAATGGAGGCAGAGTCAGAGGAGCGAGATTAAGAGGAGGAAGACGAGGAAGGCAAAGGAGTGTAATCTCTGCTGAGATCCGAGCCACTTTGGTTGATAATGTGGTCAACCATGGGCTAACAATGAGGGAGGCTGGGCAAAGAATACAGTTAAATTTAAGCAGGTACACTGTAGCGACTACCCACAATGCATTACATCCACTACTTTCTGAGGTTGAAACCAATAAGTTATACAGGCTAGAGACGCTACGCTAGCCTGTTTCCATTGTCTAATGTACACAAAGTGCGCTATTGATATCTCTCAGTGGCTACTGCTACGATATTCTCTGCTTCCCGAAATTGTACTTAGTTGTAATTTATCCAATAATGACACATTTGTACACTGTAGGGAATAATACTTGGTTTTCATATGAGTTTAAAATAGGGATGAAACAATTGCTCAACTAATAAATTAGTTGATTTTTATTCATAGGCTTGAATCAGATAGATCTGCCTGAGGCAGAATTGAATCGAGCAATACCATTAAAAAATTGTTTCAAATTGAGACAAATTGATAATCCAAACAAAAGTGGAAAATACCATATGGATTGAGACATGGGGGGTTTATTTTACTATAATGTAAAAACAAACCAGCGCCATCACAGCGCAAACCGTAGTCACACGGTTTTCTTACTACTCTTCTCTAAGTCAGTAATTGACCAGCATAAACCTTACAAAAAGAATGGTGTGTGGAGCCTATACTAAATTGTAGTGGAAATTTCCACGACATAACCAACACCGCAACTACAAAAAACAGTAACAACCAGCACCACTGTAACGCTCAACTACCAGAACACAAAAAAACACCCTGAACAAAAGAAAATGACAAAACATTATTACCCACAATGCATTAAGCTCTCAGCAGGTTATTGCAGTATTATTCACATTTGTATTATTTTGCTATTATTTTTTTTGCTTTAAGTTTAAAGGTCCCATATCATGCAAAATCACATTTTTTGAGCTTTTAAGTGTATAATAATGTTTATTCCTCACTAAAAACAACCTCAAAGTGGTATTTGGATCCATTCACGCATTTCTGAGTATTCCTCTAAAAATCTGCACTCTGAGCACCAGCCCCTCCCATGAAAACGAGTGGATTCTTGACATATGAAATGGAGAAACAGCCCCTTCCAGGAAAAGTCTGCATTGCCAGCACTGCCCCAGGCTAACACACACCCATTTTCTCTGCAGAGCGAACAGTGATTGCCAAAAACACTTTCATTTTATATGCACAACCATCGTTGTAAAAGTTTGGATGCTGTTTGCTCTTATGGGTGAAACGTAGAGACGCTGCTGAGGCCAGCTTTAGGTTGTATAGGTTATATATGATATTTGCCTTTAAAAATGTAACTCAGTTTTCCTGTTGTCATTAATGTTAATTTTTCATTGTATAAAACAGCAAGTTATGGAATTTTCTTCTCTTATCTGACAGCTCTTTTTTTAAAGATCCATTCCAATAATGATCTGTTGTAAAATTGTTTCCAGTATTCTTTTAATTATGATTATGTCATTGGGTTGTTTTCTAGGACAGAGTTTCTTTGAAGCAACAGGAATTCATCAGAAATTTCCCTCTAAGTTGTGGACGGGGACCGTTGGCGTGGGGTAAGCCCACCTCCCATCATCCATCTGTTTACACTTTCTCCTGCTAACTTACAGTACCTCACGACCCCAACCCAACATTACAGTGCAACACAAATAAAGAGCAATATTAAAGCTATTCAGCTGTACAGTTCTGAGCTAGATGCCATCTTGGATGAGAAAAACAAAGATCTACATGGATCTAGTTGTCTACAAGCATTGTATCAGAATGGAGCATAAGAAGGGGGGAGCCTGTGGCATGACAATTGTAGCTTCAATGTCACAACTGCAAGCTTTTCCCAACTGCATGTTTTTGTCTCCTCCTGTTATACTACAATTTAAAAAAGGAAATACTCAGAAATGCAGTTTTAATCTTAATTTTCATCATATATGTTCTCCACTATGAGAAAAATGCTACAAGAACATCTTAAAAACACTAAAAAAAATTTTTTTTTTATTAGATTGGGTCTTTAACATGGCTTTCAAATGTTGAATAAGTAAAGAAAGTCTGATATTTCTGATACTCTATTGATACTAAAATGGAGTAAAAAGTTCTGGACACTGTTCTGCCTTTACCTGAGTCTCCAACAGTGGCACCTTGTTCGATCCTTTTCTTCGGCAGGCTTTTACCAGGTCTTTGACCTGCTTCCTTTCAAACTGACTTACTCCAGTGCATGTGAACCCTTGCAGCACAGATGAGGACAAGCTGCCCGCACATGCAAGCAAACAGACGTGAATAAATTCATATGTTGTCTTGTGACTCATTCAGTCCAATCTGTTCACTACTGCTCACCTGTTTGGACTTCCTAACACAGTGGTAGCAGAGCCTGCTGCTATAACATCAAAGAACAACTCAACCTGACAAAAAATAAATAAATCCACAATAAAGTAATTACATCAATGAAAGTGACTTTTGGTTTTTACAGAAGAAACTCTACCTGCTCTCGTTTCCATGTTTTCTTGTTGAGTTTGTTGATGGTGCTGGCGTCACCTGTAAACTGCTGCAGGTAAACTCGAGGGACTTGAGTGGCCAATTCATCTGGAACATTGTCTATGACTTTCAAACTGTTTGAGTCTGATATTACAATCTGTCAAAAAATGGTAAAAAGGATGGAAGATGAAAAAACAGATGAAAACTGTTTGATAGAATTTGTTTTTCCTTTTAGTTAAATGTTTATTTTTTTGCATTTAATCCACTCTAACAACTCATATACAACTCGTAATAAGTTTTGATTCTTTAAAGATTTATTTATGCTCATTTAAAGTTAGGAATATTTGGACAGGGACACCATCATAATGATTTGGGCTAAATAACAACTACAACAAAATTAAAGAGGCTAAAAGAAAATATATATTTAAACGTGTAGGAATTTTAACTGTTTTTATCAAACACTTCTGATTTCAGTGGCTCATTTCAGGACAAATAAACAGAACCCTAAGTAAAATGCTACTTTTCAGTACGTTGTTGAGAATCCTCTGCAGAAAATGACTGCCCAAAGTTTAAGACCCTGGACAAATCACCAAACACTGGCTTTGCTCCCTTGAGATTCTTTCTGCAGCTTTTTCCAGTTGCTGTTTGTTCGTGGGGCTTTCTGCATCAAGCTTTGTCATCAGCAAGTGAAATCTGTTCTATGCCTTTTGTCACATCATCAATAAACACAAGTGACCCAGTGTCATTGGAAGCCATGCATGCCCATGCCATCACACTGCCTCCACCATGTTTTACAGAAGTGCTTTAGGTCATGAGCTGTTCCAATTCTTCTCCAAATTTTTCTCCAAATTCATCATGGTGTAGGCTGATTTTAGTCTAATCTGCCCAAAGAATGTTTTTCCAGAAATAGGCTGGCTTCTTAAGGTGTTTTAATCTAAATCAATTCTGACTGTTCTATTTTTGAGGCTGATTAATGGTTTGCACCTTGTGGTGAATCATTTGTGTTTACTCTCATGAAGTCTTCTAAGGGGCCATTTGATTGGCTGAAAGCGAACATGCCTGCTTTGTTGATGAGTTTGATTGACAGATTCAATTGCTAATGATGACATTAGTTGACCTGCTGTGTCAGGAGAGTCTCAAAATTGACTACAGCGATTTCTCTCACAAATGTGGGGAGATTCACAAATGAGAGAGGGTTTGTAAATGCACATTCTACAATTCGTATGATCTGTGATTTTATGTAACAAGTGTACCTAAAAATTATGTTTGTTAAGCATCTATTGTGCATTAGCAAACATTTATTGTGAATTTCTGAAACACTTATTGTGTTTTTGTGAAGCACAGCATGGACATTTGTGAGAAGCACTTAGTGTGCATATGTGAAACATATTGTGTGGGTTTTTTTTAAACACAGGGTATGTATTTGTGAAACAAAACTTGCACATTTCCAAATTTATATTGCATGTTTGCATAAAATTACAGTTGTGAATCGGAGTGTGTGCATTTGTGACACAGACTGTGTGCATTTCTAAATTATGACATTGTTCTGGCCTCATAATTGTAACTGCTTTTAAATTCATACTATCTTTTCCTACTTCTTTTTTTCTTTGCTGACATGTAACAGGAGTTTAAACTTATTTTGTTTCTGTTTCTGCTAATTTTTCCCACCTCTAAAGTCTTAGGTTTTAGTTAACCTACATTAAATCCTCTGTCCAGTCACTCTTTCAGTTCTACTGATGTGTGAAGCAGATTTTTCTTCAGTTTTATAATGTCTTAGTTATACATTTTTATATAGTTTAAGAAATACAGTTCACATAGCCCTTTGCTGTTTTATATTGAATTACACCAATGAAATCACACTGTACTAGCATTTTCTGTAAAGTTGTTGCTGATTTTTGTTATTAATACAAAATTACTCACTGAAGTCCAGAGTAACACTGATGTCATACCTGGTAAACAAAACTCTGCTGAAGAATCTGAGGAGCTGTCATCATGTTTGCTACAAATGATGGAATTTTGGATGCAGCGATGAGCTCTGAGCTGATGATGCTGCTGAACGTGTTGGAGGGTAAACCAACGACAAGAGTGCCCAGCTGTGAGAGTGATGATGAGCTGTCGATCTGGTTGAGTGTAAAAAAAGAGGTGAGAAGAACACAGATTAAACAAATGACATAAAACAGATCATTTTCTATTTTGTTTTACATCAAATCTGTGAAGTAAAAACAGGTACCTTCATTGAGGTCAGCAGAGTTTGGATAATGGTTTTAGCCTGTCCTTCTCGCCAACCAGTCACAGTGCTGAGAGTGCTTATGGACTTCATCAGGTCTGAAGCGCTTATAGTCTTTATCTGGCTAGTCGACAAACTGGCACTTCCATTACCGATGGCAGCAATGACACTAGAGCCAATCTGTTGCCCAAAGTTACTTGTCAAGGCAGTAGAGATCTGCAAATAGCAAAGTAAAAATTCTCATACAAACAAAGCCCAGTTTCATTATATCTATCAAGGCTGTCGGTCTGTAAAAAAAAAACACACACACACTAATGATAGTTGAAAACTAGGAAAGGGTCCTCAAATAAAGTTGCATGGTGGTGCAGTGGTTAGCACTATGTTTACTAGGTTGACGGGTATCTCCAAAATACCCTTAGGTATGTATGTGATGCAACAGGCTGGCAGCCTGTCCAGGGTGTACCCAACAGTAGGCTGTTGGGTGTCAAAAGGGATGCATTTCTAAGAAATGAAAGGATAGAAGGATCCTCCAATCTACCACCCTCTCATTTCCCCAGTATTCTTTCTTTTTATTAGCTCTTTATTACTCCAAACTCGCATTCAAACCAAACTTTGCTGCCCTTAATTCACATAATTAATTGCAAAAACAATTTCACACTAAGAATTGAATACTTTCTTTCCTGTTGAACTGTCCATTTTTATTTTCCTTCTAAACGATTAAAACTACTTTACATGTTTGTATAGCTATGCTTTTCACTAGAAAGGAAGCAGGAGGTGTGTTCCGTACACACAAGTGTCTAGCAGTTGGCATTTGTATTAAAATAAGCTTTAGAAATAAGGTCCCTGAAGTTTAAGAGTTGTGGTTTAAATATATGTTTTTAAAGATTTCTAGACCTTAGTAAATGGTAAATGGCGTATACTTGTATAGGACTTTTCTACCTTCCTCAAAGGTCCAAAGCGCTTTACAGTCACAGTCCCATTCCCACTATCACACACTGGTGTGTGATATCTACGATTCCAGTAATGACTTATGTGAAACCTTGCTATCCCCAAAAGAGTAGCAGCATTATTAAATAAAGCAATTACTGTATAACAACAATGCGTATCATGAAAAATAATGTTTTTAAACATGTGTTTATTACCTGCCCATCCAGGCTAGTGCAGACCTTATTGAGGATTTCTAAGACTGTCATACTGACGGTTGCATTGAGCTGGCTGAACACAGGACCAGGAGCGTAGCACTGACTCACTGAAGGAAGACTAAAAAGCATATCACAGTTTGGAGAGTTTAGGGACACATGCAGTTTGTACAGACCATTTATCTGATTATGTGTGGAAGAAGCTGGTATACTAACAACATATTTCAAAGCTTTAGACTTACAGGAGTGGATTAAAGTTGCTGACTTGCTGATAAACCAACTGAGTGTAGTAGTTAATTAATGTCAGATCCACGTTGGGCTGACGGAGAAGAGCAATATTCAGAGGATTCACTGTGAACACTTGCAGAACCTGAGGACAGAAGATACAGTCAGTTCTGTAAACCAAAAAAGCCTCTATTTGTTCAGAATATCCCTTATACCAAATGAAAGCAGTTCAGTATGTCAAAAAATACCTGTTGAGATCCAAATGACTTAAGATCTGCCACAGTGAAGAAAGACATGAAAGAGCCGATGTACTCTGCAAACCAGGCTGTAGAGTTAAGTTCTGGGTTGTTGCTGTCGTAGCACTTTGGTGCTGTAGCTATGTAAAAAAGAAATTATACAAAAATAGGTAAAGCAAATGTAAAGAGGTGTTAAGCATCTCATGTTTGTGTAGATTTACCACAGTACTATTTAGGCTTATAAAAGCAAAAATTAAATTGAATGTTTTTTCTCAAAAGTTTGAATTTGAATGCATTCTTTGTTCCATGATTCAAGATCTTGAGACTTGAAGTAAAACAAAATGAAAGATGGTTTACCTGATGACAGGTAAACCTTGATGGTGTTGTACACATCTTGGTTGGTGAAGTCAGCAACAGAGTAGTTGTAGGAACCAAGAGCAGAAACACTGAAAAAACACAAAATGAACTCATGAGAATCACTTTCAGAAGAACACAGATATTTTGTCTTTATTGTAACGGGAGAATGGATTTGTAAAAAACAAACATACATCTTCTGGAAGGCCAAGCATGAGGTGTTGATTGAGGTGATTTGGCTGATCTGAGTCTTTGTGAGGAAGACCAAGTAGTTGGGGAGACCTCGATCAAACCAGGCGTTGACCTCTGACCTGCTGGAGCTCCTGAGAGCAATGGGCCAAACGCAAGGCAGAGTTCTCTGTCTCACCTGCTCTGGCAGAGACTCCTGCAGAGAACATTCAGGTTCAAGCTTTTGTCCTTTCACGTTGTTTATGTGTTTGTGTTTGTACATACAGTTTCTAGAAACACTGGTATCTGGAGGTAGCTGCTGTAAAGCTGACAAAGCTGGGATTCCTGCCCAACAACATTTGTGTGACGCAAGAAATCCCCAAGATCTGATGGAGGCATGGAGTTTATCAACTACAGGGGAGACAAATATAAGAAATGTTACTTGAATTTTGTTTTTCTGTCATATTATTTCAGCGTTTCCTCCAGACAGCTTTCATGTCCACACACCTGTTGCTTTCTGTCTGGAGGCATGAGGAACAAGAAGGTGGTCAGGTTGGGGAACTGGAATCCCATGAATGAGCTCCTCAGGAAACTGTAGAAGCTGTAGCTGTAGTTGTCACCATAGCAACGGAGAGGTGATGGACCTACATTGGTTGAGATTGGAGTTGAATAAAATGTAAAGTTTGAATCACTTTTATTCTTATCAGCATTAAAAATGAAAGAATAAATGCAAAGAGTTGCTTCCCCTTTCATGTGGTTTATTTACCTTGAAGAGCCTGGATGATGCGACTTTGAACTTCTGTCTGGGTGTCATTACTCAGAGATGAGATGGTTAGGTTGAGAAGTTTTACACTAAAATAGAAACGTAAAATATTTCTTTTTATAAAGGCTTTAAAAAACATTCTTGAAGGTTTAATTGAAATACGATGAAAAGCAGATTACTCTCATATTTCTAGTTTTCACTCACCCCTGCTGCTCAACGCTGCAGTTTCTTCCTGACAGTATTTTAAAGTATGGGGTCACATGGTAAGGTGCCAAATCCACCAGCAGGGGGCGGAGTCGAACTTGGAGCCACAGTGACACAACTGCATCACTGACTGATGGACTGGAGAGGTTTGCACGATCAAACACAACCTGCAGCATGGCTGACCTCACAGTAGAGGGAAGAAGGTTTTCACGACCCTGCAGGAGAATATAAACATAAAAATTGTATGAAGTTTGTTTATGTTGTACGTAAAGGGTAAAAAAAAAAAAAAAAAAAACAGCAGCAAATATTTGCTCACCAAAATCTTTGGTGAAAAATTATCAAAGAAGGAGGCAAACTCTTGGTCAGGGACATAAGTCATCACCATGGTGACCTGGTCTGCAGATGTGAGCTGGCCAGGTGTGGAAGCTACCTCTGCAAGCTGACTGACTGACAGCAGTGACAGGGCTGCCATCTGCTCAGAAAAAAAAATAAAAATTTAGAACAAGCCAAATACGTATAAGCAAACTGAATGACTGAAAAAGCAATAGAACAAACCGCTGAGAAATTTTGGTAGAGATCTTGGATGTCTTGAATAGACAAGAGAACAGAGAATCCTCCAACGTTGTTTCGAAGCCACACTATGCTGCTTTGTGCATTTGAGATGCATCCAGGATCTTAAGCACAGGAGCATAGAATATTGTCCCAGTCAAGACTAGAGCTTGGCCATTAAAACAATGTAATGTCAATATCGTCTTGTAATGCAATCCAACTCACACATATTATGACATGGACATTTGTTCCAGTGTGTATGATAACACCGACATCTTTCTCAGCCTGTCACTGATTTATTGCATTTAGCTTTTCTATTAATCGTTATATTTTTTTAATGTACTTTTACTTATCCCACAATGGCGGATAGTCAATTGTTCTCTGCACTTTAACCCATCTCCTAGGGGGAGCAGTGAGTTGCAGACTAGCCGCACTCGGAGGTAAAAACCAGTACATTTGAGGGTGAGTTCTGAGTTTTTTCATCTGTTACAAATTTGGACATCTTTTCCCTTTCTAATTGTAAGACAAAAACTGATTTTACATTTCTACCCTTCTGTAAAGGACCAATGTTTTAGATATGACATTGTATTTTTGATGTTTTGTGCTTACCTGCAACATCCTTTCTGCTCAGGTAGATCTTGATGAATTGTGTGTACACAGATTCTTGCTTAGAAAGAGTCATCTGGGGTTGTACTTCACTCAATATTTGCAAGCTATTTTTTTAAAATACATGAGTAGGACATTCGATTAATACAAAACATATAATACTGTAACATTATTAAATAATTAGTCAGATTTTCAGGTATATTCCCTACTAATATTTGTTGCCTAGCTTACATATATTGGTAGGAGCTGCACTGCAAATCCTTTGTTGCAAGAATTGAGAGAAAGTTGGTGGAAACAGCAGGCAAGAACGGGCGAAGGCGAATGTTAAACCACAGCTGCAGCTCAGTGAGATTATTCAGTGTGTTTGTGCTGAAAAGATCTGGACTGATTGCTTGTATGCTGTCCAAAATCACTGACACTGCAGGATTGTTGGGGTTGATTGTCTGCAACAAATACAAACATGATTTGTAAGTTTGGCAATATTAGTCAAAAATATCTAAATATATTTTCTGTGGAAAGTCAGTCATACTGCAGTGGTTAGAAGATTCAGAGCTGCATTCAGGATCCCGGAAGTTTTACAGAAGAGAAGATTCCAGGCCGATATGGACCCTCTTGAGTTTGATGACCGATCACACTTCATAATCTCTACCAGGTCCTGTGCTGTTAAGGCTGAGAGCTGTTCAACATTAGAAAGTGAAATTATTACAGGAACCACCTTTACTACAGTAGTTTATAATGTGTTGCTGTCTTACAGAGGCACAAGCAAACTCTTCCACAGAAAAGTTACAGAAGCGTCCGCTCATCTTTCCACTGTCCAGGAAGACTTGAAGATCTGTGCTGTAATTTGGAATTGAACAACATATCAATATCTATCCCCTTTTGGTTTCAGCTAAAAGTTAGATATGTTTTCTTAAAAAATCTAATTGTAAAAAAAATGTTACCTTCTTACTCCAACACATGTATTTGACTCTGTGAAGAAAAAGCATGACATTAATTTCTGTAAAAGTGTCACCCAAAAACTATAAATTATTGCGAATAAATGTCCACATGCTTAAAACCACTCACCATTTGCTGTGATAACTTGGCACTTAAAACAGAAAAATGTAAGCACATGTTTATAGGTTTTTTTATAGAACACATTCTTGAATAAAAAAAAATCCATTTACCTGTTTATAGTAGATATCTAAAAGAGACAAAAAAGAAAATTATGATGACATACATGAACTAGCTGGACCAGTAGGTTCTGACTGATCACAAGTATTTGCCTTGATTAACAAAGCTAAAAATAAACCTCTGTATTTTTGTGATACAATGACAGCTGTGATTAAATGGTTCCATCTACTATATAAACTGCGGTTTAACTACAGGAATGTTTATTTTGGGTGTTTATCGTGATCTTGTAGCATTTTTCTCATGATGGAGAACATATATGAAGAAAATTCAGATTAAACTGCGTATCTGAGTATTTATTTTTTCAAATCGCATTGCAGACAAAAAAAAATGTTTGAAAAAGCTTGTAGTTCTTAAGCAAAACTTTAATTAGTGGGCCACAAGCTCCCAGCTCTGCTCCACTTAAATGCAGCCACTTATAGACAACTAGAACCATGTATGTTTTTGTTTTCCTTGTCTGAGCTGGCATCTGGCTCAAAACTGTGTAGCTCCAATATTGCTCACTAATTTAGTCGTACCGCTAATGTTAGCCTGGGGTTTTGAGGGCTGTAAGCATGTGAGAGAGAGTGTAAACATAAGGATCATGAGAAATGAGCAGAGGCTTAATTCCCCGCCAACAGTCTCTGCCACAATTTGGAGGAGAATTTTAAAAGAATTCCTGCCGGGCTGCAGAAACTATGTCCAAGAAAATGACACAGGCTTTTTTTATTTTGGCTAAGAACTGCATAATCACACTTAAAAGACTACTGGGAACTCTTTAGTAAAAGATGATTGGAGTGGACATTATCTTGTGTTCAGTTTAAGTGTTGACTGACATTTAATAACAACAATAACATATATAATTTTTAAACTATTGTTTACTATTCAAATCTATTATAAATAAGCAAAACAAAGGTGTCTATGCAAAGATAAATAATTTTTTTTACCACAAATTCACTGTCTGTGTCAGTTTTTAATAATCTGGTGCTAAAAATCTATTTTCCTTTAATTGTACTAATTCACACTCTCAATGTGCTGCTGTCTCTAATGTATGTATGATAGGGGAAAAATACACATCAGTCAAAAAGCAAGTGTTCTTCATAAATAAAGGCATGACAATAAAATGCTTCATCTTTACTCTGTTTTTGTACTGACCTGGAGTTGCATGACTGGTCATTTTTGAAAGAATGGTTGTTGTAGAAGTTGTTGAAGGCATTGATGTTGGTGGAGAAGTTGTTGATATTAAAATTGTTGGAAGCCTTGTGGTTCCTGATATGATGTTTGTTGTTGATGTGGTTGTTGCAGAACTGAAGGTTGGAGGTTCAGCTGTGCTTGCTGGTGAAGGATTTAATCCAGTTACATTAGTTGTTGCTGGTGATAAAGTTGATGTAGAACCTATAGTTGAAGGTTGAGCGGTGCTTGTTGGTGAAGGGTTGAAACCAGTTACATTAGTTGTTGTTGGTGATAAAGTTGATGTAGAACTTAAAGTTGGAGGCTCAGCTGTGCTTCTTGGTGATGGTTTGAATCCAGTTACATTAGTTGTTGTTGGTAACAAAGTTGTTGTAGAACTTTTATATGGAGGAATTGTGGGGTCAACTTTTGCTCCTTGGATGTCCAATCCTAGAATGTCAAGCTCCGACTGGTTTTGACTTCTGATCCAGGTCTGCACCAGAGTTTGATTTTCATAAGACTTCAAATCTGGGAGGTTGGTGCCGAGGAGACCTTTAACTTCATTTGCGGTTAGACTCTGGGGGGGGGAGGGGCAGAGAAGATATGTTTTACACTGATGCTGTAAAAAATATCCACAGAAACAGAAACATTCATAGTTAAGACATAAACATAACACTGACCAGCACAACATTTTCATCCAAACTGGTGAAGGTGGCCAGGTCCATGTTAACATTAGAGACCACCAAACTACGAATATAATCAACATTTGCACCTCCTGTGGGAAAAAGAAAAAAATATCTATGCGAGGATATGTTTATGCACATGTGTGTGAATAAAAATGTTTACTTACCAATGTATGGTTGTATGAGCTGAAAAACAGAAACTGAGCTTGTTGTGAGGTTGAATGCTTCAAAGGAGATTGTGAAAAACTCTTTCTTTTTGTCAGTAGTGCAGCTAGAGATGTCCAGAGAGTCAACTTCTCTGCAGGAGAAAGAGACATTGTAACACATGAGCAGAGTATCATTCAACCCTGAAGTAATTTCGTGCTTATCTAGGTGATTCTTTTACTTCTCGTCCCACACATTAACATTTCGTTTTCGCCTAACTAAGCTAAAAATCAATACTTGTTTCCTCCAATGTAGATTTAAAATCAGTCAAACTGATAAGTTTTGTTGAATTGAATTTGTATATTTAACTTTTTACTTTTCTTAACGAAATTAGGAGTATATAACTGACATGTAACGATACAGTTTTAAACATTAAAACTGTAAAAGGATGGACATTAGGACAGAAACTAAAGCTTATATAACACATAATTTGTTCTTTTACTGAATTAGTAGAACCTTCTGTAGTTTGTTCAGAACAAACTAATTATTTGTCTACAAGAGTAAATGTTTTTAAAACGTATTTCACTTTGGACAATGTAAAACCTTTTTTTTACTTTACTAAACGCTTTCATCATCTTTTCTCAAAAAGAGTTGAGCAGTAAGAAATTGCTGAACTATATTTAAACTTTCACACCTATTAAACAATAAATTCAGTTCACATGTCTTACCTGAAGCTTTGTGATGAAATAGTCCTGATGATGTCCACATCTAGAGAGCAGAGGTTTGGTCCCCCGATAACATTCAGCTCTGCACTGCCTAGTTTGTTTCCTCCAACAGCCAGATACTTAGAAATGATAACTTTAGCCTGGAGGAGAAGAAATGTGCTCTGATCAAACAGCAGCCCTTAAATGTTGTACACAGTCACAACATAAGTACTCTGTTTGCTCACTATGTTTGGGTCCCAGTCTCCATTTGAAGAGTCCATCAAAGCAGCAAGCGTGTCGATTGTACTGATGGTCCATGAAAGAATATCTTGAACTGTGGCAACACGAGAAGCTGCACTTAGGAGCTGAACCTGATCTTCAGGGATGATGGAGTTGTCAGCCTGTAATTGCACAGATATAAATTCAACTGTATGCAATTCAAATTAGAGTAGAAAAGTAGGGAAATATCTAAAATTTAAAGAAATGGGGATTTCCATTATTGCTGGAATGCAGATGATGTCCTGGAATGCTTGAATGTTGCCTGTTAAAATCTTTTTATCCAAAAGAATAAACCGGGTGTTGGTGTTACCCTCCAACCCCCCAAAAATTGTGCCCAAACTCAATCCAAGTATAACGCAAGATACAGCATCTGTGATAAACCAAAGGCTTTTAATGTTTGCTTTGGAGAATTTTTACTCACCTCTTGCAGTTTTTGGAGAACAATCCTGAGGTATTCCACCTCATCCACCTTTTCTGTGATGGCATCCAAGTTGTCTTTGACGGTTGAAACTGACAGACAGTTGTTGAATTGGTTGATGTTATAGTCCAAGGGGAAGGTGGGGTCACTGATTGTGAACTGAGTGATTATTCCAACTGTGCATTCTGTGAAAAAAAGTCAGAAAAAACTTACACCAGAAAGTAAACAACAAGATAAACACACATTTTCAGAGGCAGACAGACCTGCAGTTTGTTCTGAATCACTTTTGATGGACTGTCTTATCTCCTTCTTCAGTTGCCTCCTCTGTTCTCTGCTCACTCCACCAAAAACTTTCAGAAAGTATTTCAAGAAGTTATGTTTTGTGTCCTGCAAAGAAAATTCATTAATGAGCTCAAACTTGATCCTCCATCCATGAGACCTTTCCTTCTAAACACTTGAATGCACGTGTTCCTCACCTGATCAAAGCGCTGATAGAAAGATGAAGGCAAATGCAGAGTTAACATCCCAAGGTCTTTTAGAGTTTGTTCACTCCATGTTGAAGGGACTCTGATTACGATATAACAAACAAGGGGATTTTTGTAAGTACACTATTGTCTTTGAAAGACACAACATTTCTAGTTGTAATATTTTAATTTCAAAAAGTTGCCATTTACATACCCATAAGGTGTATTTCCATTGGTCAGAAGGAATTCAACTGCAGCTGATTGACCAACAGTGAGATCTGGACAGTTCTTCAGTTGTTCCAGTATAGATGGATGAGAGTTCTGGATGTAGGAGCCATCAAGAATGCAGCACATGTTCCCCAAAACTGATACATTGTCCTCAGTCAAGCTTGTGCTAGTTATTCCCTTAAAGAAGAAGAAAGTAAAACATAAGTAGTTATAAAAAAAACTACAATCTCTCAAAAGGTTTTGGCACCAATTTAAATTTAATACAACATTGTAATGAGACCCCACAAATGAATGGACCCTTTTTACTTTGCAACTGACATATAAAACCAATAATATCAGATTTAGTCAAAATATATAACTTTTTCTAAGTTAATCATTTACATGATTGCAAATTGCTGCAGTTTAGTTAATTACTATTGAAATTTTTAAATTAAAATGTTTTTGTTGTTGCTTTAGACTCACCAAGCAGTTCTTTGCATTATTAAACAAAGCAGACCGTTTGTATGTCAGTGCTGGAGAAAAGATGGAGAAGTCTGCATCAGCCAGCTCTTGAAAATAAGACCTGCAGCTGCTCTGTGGCACCAGAGAGTAACTGGAGGAAGAATAAGATAACACAGCAGTCATAAATAACATTCAAGTCTTTGTTATTAAAAAGCTCAAGTTTATTTGGGATCATAATTCAGAATAAAAGTTGATTCTTACTCATAGTAAAGCAACACATCTGGAGGATAGAGGAAAAAGCTGGTGGCATCTGACTCTTCTTTGATTTGGTTGTACATGCAGGTCAGCTGTTGGGCAAAACAAAAGTGTATGCCAAATTAAATATTGTCTACATCAAGAAGTTTCTTTATAGATCACCCTTCTCTGTTTTTAGTAACTTGGAAAACTCTTAAAGACATTACGGTCAGGCTGAAAGGTCTTTTTTTACTTTCAAGTTTTACATGCTTTTTACAATTTGGTTAAAGAAAGTGACACCATCTCAACAAGTGGGTTATATAGCAATGAGGAAGAAATCTTTCCTCTTACATGAACTGACAGCTATTAAAAGAACAGTGATACTTATGCCACTTATGCCACATTAAATAATTCAAAGGAAGAACCTTTGGAAAATCTTAGGAAACTGCAAACTCACAAAAAGGGATTTACTTTTTAATTAACATTAATTATAGGGATTTCTCAAAGTGGCAAATAAATGCTCGCACCACACACCTAGAGACAGTTTGTGCCATAATTGTCATTTCCCCAGGAATTTCCTATAATATGGATGCTTGAAACTGTACAGATACACATATCTAGGAAATACATATGCACTCTTTTGCCATCTTACCTGAGTCTCCACCAATGGAACCTTGTTTGTGCCTTTTCTCCGACAGGCTTTAATCAGATTATTGATTTGCCTCTTTCCTAAAGATCTTACTGTTGTGCATGTAAACCCTTGTAGCACAGAGGAGGACAAGCTGTACACAAACAAACAAGCAAGCAAGCAAACAAACAAACCAACAAACAAACAAACAAACAAAGACATTAGCAAATACATTTCTATGACTTATTAACTTCAATTTTAAGTTATTAAGCGGGAGAATCTCACGTGTTTGGACCTCCCAGCTCAGCTGTCTCAGAGTTTGCTGCTATTATATCAAAGAACAATGCAACCTAATAAAAATAAAGAAAGAAAGTCACATTCACTTTGTAGAAGTTACATAAAAATGTTAAAACATCTGACTTTTTAACAGGTGAAGCTACCTGTTGGGGTTTCCATTTCTTTCTATTTAGTCTGATGACTGTGCTGCTGTCATTTGGGAACTGCAGCAGGTAAACTCCAGGAATCTCAGTAGCCAAATTATCTGGAACATTTTCTATGATCTGCAAACTGTTGGAGTTTAAATATATAATCTGTAGAAAGAGGAGAAGCAGGAAGACACAGATTATAATTATCAACAAGTAATTTCACAGCTTCATAAAGTTGAAGACTATTTCATTTTACAACAGCTGAGGTTTAGTGAACTTTAATTTCTTGCATCCTGTTGCAGATACTTGCTTAATTCCATTTTTTGAAATGTTATTCTTAATAAGATTCAGTTGTTTCATTATTTTCTTGGTCAAAGATTAACAATAAAGTGGATTTAAATTTTAGTTTAGTTTTGTTAAGGCATGTGAATCAAACACATTTTTTGATGATCTCAACATGATGAAAAAAGACCTGAGCATTCTCAGTAAAGTTCAGTCATCAAAACCATCAAAAGCTATCCATCACTTAAAATAGAAAAGGTACAGAGAAAACCTTTTTCAATTTCCTTCAATATCATTTTGTGAGTTTTTTTTCATCCAAATATATACAATATGTATGTTTGGCAAATTAATCAAGCTAAATATAATTTCCTATATATTTTCGCTGTTATTTGGTTTAACTTATAGGTTTAATCAACAATAAAAACATTGAATTACTTATTATAAAACCTCAATCCCCTAAAGTCTTATTCAATGCCACTTCGTATTCGAAAAGACTAGCATAACAATATTCTTCTTAATATGTTCTGAAGTTGACACATCCAAGTGCTGTTCAAGTGTTTGTTTTACCCGTATCACAAAAGTCAGCTGAACAATCTGTGGAGCAGACAGTATGTAGAACAGGACTGAGGGGTTTCTGGATACAGTGACAAGATCAGAGCCGCTGATGCTGCTGAACACAGTTGATGGTACGCCAGTGATGAGGGAGCCCAGGTTTAGCAGCGAGGCTGAGCTGTTGATCTGATTGGATGTAGAAGGTAAAAAATACAAAAACGTAAACATTTTGTCCAAAAAGATGATCTTTGTTTAGTTGCTAATAAACCCAATCTAACACAGTACCTGTACAAATCCTGAAGACAGCAAAGACAGGACAATGGCTTTGGCCTGTCCTTTTCTCCAGCCAATCACATTGCTGAGAATGTTGAGAGAATCCACCAAGTCTGAAGGCTTCAAAGACTTGATCTGGCTTATGGACAAGCTGGCGCTTTCATTCCCAAGGGCAGAAATAACTTTGGCATCAATGTTCTCACCAAAATTACTTGCCAAAGCAGCAGCAATCTAAAAGAAACAATGCATAAATCCAGTTAATTTTATGTATAAATGTTCAACACAGTCATTTAAAATTGTTGAAAAAAATATCAAGAAGCTTTAAAATGATGATGGTGATGTTTGTCTGGTTTGGGTTTCATGTTTTCCTTCCATGCAAATATCAGGAGAAAAACTCTTCAGCTTATAGGAAATAAACCTACATTCTATAAATCTATGTTCTAGTATGTACTTTTTTTTTTCTTTCTAAAAAGTATTTGTAGTTATAAAGCCTTTCTTTTACTTTGAAATTCTCTTGTTTTTCCACCCACTTAAAAAAAAAAATTGATCTATCATAAAACTATTTTCGTTTATTTAGATTAAATACATATGAACCATTCTCTACTTAACTTTTGTATTTGTTCATAACTATTGCTAGTTTCTATAATAGAGTTCCCAAGTTTAATCAAATAGTTGTAATTACTAACCACTTGTAATTTTCCTTCGTAATTTGTAGTGTTACTGGGAGCATTTGTAGCAAAGACTTTAATTTATGATAAAATATTTTTTAAAATTCACATATACATTATTCCTTACCCCTTTTAGTCTTCCTGTATTTTATTTTTTTACATGTATTGAGAAATCTGTACTTTTAGTATCTCTGTGTTTTCTTATTGTTTTATTTACCTGTGGATCCAGGTCTGTGCAAACTCTGTTGACATTTCCCAAAACCTTCAAACTTTCTTGTGAAGTCAACTGAGTGAACACCCGGCCAGGAGCAAAGCACTGACCCAATGACGGAAGGCTTCAAAGAGAATGAAAACCGGTTGGACAGTTTAGGGTCACATACTATGTGGGAGATTTGTGGCTGTATGGAAAAGATGTAAAAAAAAGAAAAAACAAAATTGGTGCCTTAAACTTACCCAAGTGGACTGAAGTTGATGTCTTGCTGATAAACTAAGTGAATGTAGTAGATGATTATTGTCACATCCACCTTATACCGATTAAGAAGCACAAGATTCTGAGGATTCACTGTGAACAGCTGCAGGTCCTGAAAAGAGAAGAAACCAATTCAATCTATAAGCTTTGAAACTGTGGATATAGTTTTATTCTGACAGAAAAAAACAGAACAGTACTTTAATAATGTCCATATGAGATAAAATACCTGTTGAGATCCAAATGACTGAAGATCCACCACAGTGAGAAAAGTGATGAAAGAGCCGATGTACTCTGCAAACCAGGCTGTAGAGTTCAACTCTGGGTTGTTGCTGTCGTAGCACTTTGGTGATGTTGCTGTTTTAAACATTAATACAAATATTTTAAAGCTATTACAAACTACTCCATCCATCCATAATTTTTTTTAAACTTGCTGAATCCCTTTTAATGTAACAGGGCTTCTGGAGCCAACCCAGCTACTTTTGGGTGAAGGCGAGGTATATCCCTAAAAAGGTCACCAGCGTGTTGAAGGAGTACAGACTCACATGAACATCATGGAACAATTTTAATTTACTTTTTATTTATTTATCCCACAATGGGAAAATTCTTCTCCACACTTTGGCCCATCCCCTGGGGGGAGCGGTGGGCTGCAGGCTGGCTGCGCTCAGCGGGCAACAGCTGGCTGTGGAGAGTGGGGTTGATCCCGCAACCCTTCGGTTATTGGATGACCTGCTCTACCGCCTGAGCTAAATTGCCGCCGTTTAAAGATGCCATTTAACCTCTAAAAAATGTTTATGAACTGTGAAAGGAAGCCAGACTACCTAGAGAAACGCACAAGAAAAATATGCAAATTCCACAATGAAAGGTCCGAGGACTTACTGTGAACCAAGAGTTGTAACAACTACATCACTGTGCAGCCCTTAGCATCTCCTAAATACAATTAATTGTAAACACGTATTAAACTGTTTTTCCAGTTTAAAGTTGCTGTCAAGTTTTGAGTACAAACTGAAATAAATCAAATTTTTAGGCTTTGTATCATACAGTTTTTTTTTAATTTTATCTTTAACAAAATTGAGAATACAAAGTTATCTTTTTTTTGTAAGTCAAAAGGTGATTTCATTTTGCTGAAATCCATTAGATATCAATGTAATTTAGCAATGTTATAGATATGATATTGTATTTTAGGTTTCTGTTCTTACCTGCAGGATCTTTTCTGCTCAGGTAGATCTTGATGAATTGTGTGTACACAGATTCTTGCTTAGAAAGAGTCATCTGGGGTTGTACTTCACTCAATATTTGCAAGCTATTTTTAAAATACATGAGTAGGACATTCGATTAATACAAAACATATAATACTGTGACATTATAAAAGAATTAGTCAGATTTTCAGGCATATTCCCTACTAATATTTTTTGCATTGCTTACATATATTGGTAGGAGCTGCACTGCAAATCCTTTGTTGCAAGAATTGAGAGAAAGTTGGTGGAAACAGCAGACAAGAACGGGCGAAGGCGAACAGTTAAACCACAGCTGCAGCTCAGTGAGATTATTCAGTGTGTTTGTGCTGAAAAGATCTGGACTGATTGCTTGTATGCTGTCCAAAATCACTGACACTGCAGGATTGTTGGGGTTGATTGTCTGCAACAAATACAAACATTGCTTGTTAGCTTGGTAAAATGCACATAAAAGAGGTACATTAATATGAATTCACTAGTGCATATAAAATTGAAAAATAAATTTTCTAGTGGAAGGTCAAATGTTTATTTAGTAGTAACTTATTCCAATGGTTGCAAAATATTTGACTAAAAGTCAGTCATACTGCAGTGGTCAGAAGATTCAGAGCTGCATTCAGGATCCTGGAAGTTTTACAGAAGAGAAGATTCCAGGCCGATATGGACCCACTTGAGTTTGATGACAGATCACACTTCATAATCTCTACCAGGTCCTGTGCTGTTAAGGCTGAGAGCTGTTCAACATTAGAAAGTGAAATCATTACATGAACCACCTTTACTACAGTAGTTTAGAATGTGTTGCTGTCTTACAGAGGCACAAGCAAACTCTTCCACAGAAAAGTTACAGAAGCGCCCGCTCATCTTTCCACTGTCGAGGAAGACTTGAAGATCTGTGCTGTAATTTGGAATTGAACAACTTATCAATATCTATCCCCTTTCAGTTTCAGCTAAAGTGAGGAACTCTTGTTAAAAAAGTAATTGTAAGAAAAGTTTACCTTTTTATTCCAACACATGTATTTGACTCTGTAAAATAAAAGAAAAAGCATTACATTAGTTTCCATAAAAGTGTCAAACAAAAACTTTTGGTTACCATGAATAAATGTCCACAAGCTTTAAAACCACTCACCATTTGCTGTGATAACTTGGCACTTAAAAGAGAAAAATGTAAGCACACTTTTAGGCTTTTAGTTTCAGAAAGCATTTTTGAAAGAAAAAAAATCTCATTTACCTGTCTGGAGTAGATATCTAAAAGAGACAAACGAGAACATAAGGATGCGATACAAAATCTACATGGACCAAGTATATTTTTATTATTTGTTTTGACCGTTCTCAAATGATGGCCTCAAGTAAAAAACATTAAGCCCTTAATGTTGCTTCTTTGCAAAATACCATTTAATCCATAACTTTTCTTTTGTTAGCATCATCTTGAAAAGGAAAAAAAAAAAGTCACAAAAGCCTTTTTTTTTAAATAATTGAAAATAAATGTAGGCCTTAATGACATTATCATCTGTAGATTTCACATGTTAACAGGAAAAAAGTAAAATCATTTTATACCTCACTTTTTTTATTATGATCCACTGATGCACAAAATATATTTTCCTTCAAATTTACTAATTTCTAAATTTGCTGCGGTCTCTACTTTAGTTAAATTATTTCAGATAAAGGAATCAGCTCCAAGTCCCTTATTAATAATGTCTTGCAATTTTTAAAGTCTTAACGTAGTTGTAAATGTAGCCAGTAAGGTTGGTACATACATGATAGTGCAAAACTACTCATCAGTGACAAGGAAAATATTTTTAGTAAATTTAAGTGCTGATCCCAAAATAAATTGTCTCTACTTTCTGTTTTTGTACTGACCTGAAGTTACAGGACTGGTCTTTTCAGAGAGTATGGTGGATTTAGACATTGTTGAATTCCTTGATGCTGGCGAGGAAGTTGTTGTTGATGTGAAGACTGTTGACAGCCTTGTAGTTCCAGGCATGATGTTTATTGTTGGTGAGAGGGTCGTTGAAGAACCTGCAGTTAAAGGTTGAGCTGTGCTGGCTGGTGAAGGATTGAATCCAGTTACATTAGTTGATGTTGGTGATAAAGTTGATGTAGAACCTATGGTTGAAGGTAGAGCTGTGTTTGCTGGTGAAGGAATGAATCCAGTGACATTAGTTGTTGTTGGTGATAAAGTTGATGTAGAACTTAACGTTGTAGGTTCAGTTGTGCTTGCTGGTGAAGGGTTGAATTCAGTTACATTAGTTGTTGTTGGTGATAAAGTTGATGTAGAACTTAACGTTGTAGGTTCAGTTGTGCTTGCTGGTGAAGGGTTGAATTCAGTTACATTAGTTGTTGTTGGTGATAAAGTTGATGTAGAACTTATGGTTGAAGGTTGAGCGGTGCTTGTCTGTAAAGGGTTGAATTCAGTTACATTAGTTGTTGATAAAGTTGATGTAGAACCTATGGTTGAGGGTGGAGCGGTGCTTGCTGGTGAAGGGTTGAAACCAGTTACATTAGTTGTTGTTGGTGATAAAGTTGATGTAGAACCTAAAGTTGGAGGTTCAGCTGTGCTTGATGGTGAAGGATGGAATCCAGTTACATTAGTTGTTGCTGGCAACAAAGTTGTTGTAGAACTGTTATATGGAGGAATTGTGGGGTCAACTTTTGCTCCTTGGATGTCCAATCCTAGAATGTCAAGCTCCGACTGGTTTTGACTTCTGATCCAGGTCTGCACCAGAGTTTGATTTTCATAAGACTTCAAATCTGGGAGGTTGGTGCCGAGGAGACCTTTAACTTCACTTGAAGTTAGACTCTGGGGGCAGAGGGGATATATATTACATTGATGCCGAAAAATATCCACAGAAACAGAAACATTCATAGTTAAGACATAAACATAACACTGACCAGCACAACATTTTCATCCAAACTGGTGAAGGTGGCCAGGTCCATGTTAACATTAGAGACCACCAAACTACGAATGTAATCAACATTTGCACCTCCTGTGGGAAAAGGAAAAAATGAGCTCTGTGAGGATATGTTTATGTACATATGTGTGAATGGAAATGTTTACTTACCAATGTATGGTTGTATGAGCTGAAAAACTGAAACTGAGCTTGTTGTGAGGTTGAATGCTTCAAAGGAGATTGTGAAAAACTCTTTCTTTTTGTCAGTAGTGCAGCTAGAGATGTCCAGAGAGTCAACTTCTCTGCAGGACAAAGAGACATTGTAGGGCATAAGCAGAGTTTAAACATAAGATAATATTCCAAGTTCATAATTCCAACAATATACAATCAGAATATTCGCTCATGCAGTTCTGATCTAGTTTATGCGTCCTTTACGTGTGCCTCTAAGGGTGTATCTTCATGAGATGTGCTCTTGTCCTAGCTATGGAGGAGCTCCGATTTCAACTTACAATTAGAACCAACCCACCATTAAAGGTTTTTTTTTACCATGGATGCCTCAAGCCACGTTCACATTGGGCGTGTGATGCATGTCCAAGAAAACGCTAAAAAAACACATTCTTCAATGTGGGGTTAGCGTATAGTGTTTACACTGGGCTGGACTGCTAATAGACGAGCCCGTGTCCACCATGCACCATGGAAGAGGCTTGGTGTGAAATGTTAAAGCAGTGCAAATCTCGTGATTCTGGTTGCAGGCTTTTTCTTTTTCTATTCTGATTTAACAGTTTTTAGCTGTCGTGCAGATCATGAAGATCTCTACTCCCCGGCAAGGATCTAATGTCTGAGTTGTGCCTGTATATGTCATCCTTGCACAATTTTTTTTACCTGAAGCTTTGTGATGAAATAGTCCTGATGATGTCCACATCTAGAGAGCAGAGATTTGGTCCCCCGATAACATTCAGCTCTGCACTGCCTAGTTTGTTTCCTCCAACAGCCAGATACTTAGAAATGATAACTTTAGCCTGGAGGAGAAGAAATGTGCTCTGATCAAACAGCAGCCCTTAAATGTTGTACACAGTCACAACATAAGTACTCTGTTTGCTCACTATGTTTGGGTCCCAGTCTCCATTTGAAGAGTCCATCAAAGCAGCAAGCGTGTCGATTTTACTGATGGTCCATGAAAGAATATCTTGAACTGTGGCAACACGAGAAGCTGCACTTAGGAGCTGAACCTGATCTTCTGGGATGATGGAGTTGTCAGCCTGTAAGTGCACAGAAATATGGTCAATTGCATGCAATGTTATTGATACAATATTGACATAGAAAAGAAAGGATCTAAAAAAAATTGAAGCAATAATGGAGATTTCCAGCTGGAATGTGTCTTGTTCAGGTCTCATCCCACAAGAAAAAAAACGGGTGTTGGTTCCCCCTCTGACCCAAGATTGTGCCCAAACACAATCCAATCAAAATGTATATGACACAGCATCAGTCATCAGCAAATGTGTTTTACAGAGGATCATTGCTTACCTCTTGCAGTTTTTGGAGAACAATCCTGAGGTATTCCACCTCATCCACCTTTTCTGTGATGGCATCCAAGTTGTCTTTGACGGTTGAAACTGACAGACAGTTGTTGAATTGGTTGATGTTATAGTCCAAGGGGAAGGTGGGGTCATTGATTGTGACCTGAGTGATTATTCCAACTGTGCATTCTGTGAAAAAAAAGTCAGAAAAAAACTTACACCAGAAAGTAAACAAGATAAAGACACATTTTCAGAGGCAGACAGACCTGCAGTTTGTTCTGAATCACTTTTGATGGACTGTCTTATCTCCTTCTTTAGTTGCCTCCTCTGTTCTCTGCTCACTCCACCAAAAACTTTCAGAAAGTATTTCAAGAAGTTATGTTTTGTGTCCTGCAAAGAAAATACATTAATGAGCTCAAACTTGATCCTCCATCCATGAGACCTTCCCTTCTAAACACTTGAATGCACGTGTTCCTCACCTGATCAAAGCGCTGATAGAAAGATGAAGGCAAATGCAGAGTTAACATCCCAAGGTCTTTAAGAGTTTGTTCCCTCCATGTTGAAGGGACTCTGATTACGATATAACAAACAAGGGGATTTTTTAAAGTACGCTATTGTATTTGAAAGACACAAAATTTCTAGTTGTAATATTTTAATTTCAAAAAGTTGCCATTTACATACCCATAAGGTGTATTTCCATTGGTCAGAAGGAATTCAACTGCAGCTGATTGACCAACAGTGAGGTCTGGACAGTTCTTCAGTTGTTCCAGTATAGATGGATGAGAGTTCTGGATGTAGGAGCCATCAAGAATGCAGCACATGTTCCCCAAAACTGAAACATTGTCCTCAGTCAAGCTTGTGCTAGTTATTCCCTTAAAGAAGAAGAAAGTAAAACATAAGTAGTTATAAAAAAACTACAATCTCTCAAAAGGTTTTGGCACCAATTTAAATTTAATACAACTTTGTAATGAGACCCCACAAATTATTGGACCCTTTTTACTTTGCAACTGACATATAAAACCAATAATATCAGATTTAGTCAAAACACATAACTTTTTCTAAGTTAATCATTTACATGATTGCATATTGTTGTTACAGTCAAGTAAATTATTAAAAGGAATTTTGTCTTCAAATTTGTTGTTGCTTTAGACTCACCAAGCAGTTCCTTGCATTATTAAACAAAGCAGACCGTTTGTATGTCAGTGCTGGAGAAAAGATGGAGAAGTCTGCATCAGCCAGCTCTTGAAAATAAGACCTGCAGCTGCTCTGTGGCACCAGAGAGTAACTGGAGGAAGAATAAGATAACGCAGCAGTCATAAATAACATTCAAGTCTTTGTTATTAAAAATCTCAAGTTTATTTGGGATCATAATTCAGTATAAAAATGGATTCTTACTCATAGTAAAGCAACACATCTGGAGGATAGAGGGAAAAGCTGGTGGCATCTGACTCTTCTTTGATTTGGTTGTACATGCAGGTCAGCTGTTGGGCAAAACAAAAGTGTATGCCAAATTAAATATTGTCTACATCAAGAAGTTTCTTTATAGATCACCCTACTCTGTATTTAGTAACTTGGAAAACTCTTAAAGACCTTACGGTCAGGCTGAAAGGTCTTTTTTACTTTCAAGTTTTACATGCTTTTTACAATTTGGTTAAAGAAAGTGACACCATCTCAACAAGTGGGTTACAGAGCAATGAGGAAGAAATCTTTCCTCCCACATGAACTGACAGCTATTAAAAGAACAATGATACTTATGCCACTTATGCCACATTAAATAATTCAAAGGAAGAACCTTTAGAAAATCTTAGGAAACTGCAAATTCACAAAAAGGGATTTACTTTTTAATTAACATTAATTATGGGGATTTCTCAAAGTGGCAAATAAATGCATGCACCACACACCTAGAGACAGTTTGTGCCATAATTGTCATTTCCCCAGGAATTTCCTATAATATTGATGCTTGAAACTGTACAGATACACATATTTAGGAAATATATATGCACTCTTTTGCCATCTTACCTGAGTCTCCACCAATGGAACCTTGTTTGTGCCTTTTCTCCGACAGGCTTTGATCAGATTCTTGATTTGCCTCTTTCCTAAAGATCTTACTGTTGTGCATGTAAACCCTTGTAGCACAGAGGAGGACAAGCTGTACACAAACAAGCAAGCAAGCAAGCAAACAAACAAACCAACAAACAAACAAACAAACAAAGACATTAGCAAATACATTTCTATGACTTATTAACTTCAATTTTAAGTTATTAAGCGGAGAATCTCACGTGTTTGGACCTCCCAGCTCAGCTGTCTCAGAGTTTGCTGCTATTATATCAAAGAACAATGCAACCTAATAAAAATAAAGAAAGAAGGTCACATTCACTTTGTAGAAGTTACATAAAAATGTTAAAACATCTGACTTTTTAACAGGTGAAGCTACCTGTTGGGGTTTCCATTTCTTTCTATTTAGTCTGATGACTGTGCTGCTGTCATTTGGGAACTGCAGCAGGTAAACTCCAGGAATCTCAGTAGCCAAATTATCTGGAACATTTTCTATGATCTGCAAACTGTTGGAGTTTAAATATATAATCTGTAGAAAGAAGAGAAGCAGGAAGACACAGATTATAAATATCAACAAGTAATTTCACAGCTTCATAAAGTTGAAGACTATTTCACTTTACAACAGCTGAGGTTTTAGTGAACTTTAATTTCTTGCATCTTGTTGCAGATACTTGCTTAATTCCATTTTTTGAAAATTTATTCTTAATAAGATTCAGTTGTTTCATTATTTTCTTGGTCAAAGATTAACAATAAAGTGGATTTGAATTTTAGTTTAGTTTTGATAAGGCATGTGAATCAAACACATTTTTTGATGATCTCAACATGAGGAAAAAAGACCTGAGCATTCTCAGTAAAGTTCAGTCATCAAAACCATCAAAAGCTATCCATCACTTAAAATAGAGAAGGTACAGAGAAAACCTTTTTCAATTTCCCCTTAATATCATTTTGTGGTTTTTTTTCATCCAAATATATACAATATGTATGTTTGGCAAATTAATCAAGCTAAATATAATTTCCTATATATTTTCTCTGTTATTTGGTGAACTTATAGGTTTAATCAACAATAAAAACATTGAATTACTTATTATAAAACCTCAATCCCCTAAAGTCTTGTTCAATGCCACTTCGTATTCGAAAAGACTAGCATAACAATATTCTTCTTAATATGTTCTGAAGTTGACACATCCAAGTGCTGTTCAAGTGTTTGTTTTACCTGTATCACAAAAGTCAGCTGAACAATCTGTGGAGCAGACAGTATGTAGAACAGGACTGAGGGGTTTCTGGATACAGTGACAAGATCAGAGCCGCTGATGCTGCTGAACACAGTTGATGGTACGCCAGTGATGAGGGAGCCCAGGTTTAGCAGCGAGGCTGAGCTGTTGATCTGATTGGATGTAGAAGGTAAAACAATACAAAAACGTAAACATTTTGTCCAAAAAGATGATTTTTGTTTAGTTGCTAATAAACACAATCTAACACAGTACCTGTACAAATCCTGAAGACAGCAAAGACAGGACAATGGCTTTGGCCTGTCCTTTTCTCCAGCCAATCACATTGCTGAGAATGTTGAGAGACTCCACCAAGTCTGAAGGCTTCAAAGACTTGATCTGGCTTATGGACAAGCTGGCGCTTTCATTCCCAAGGGCAGAAATAACTTTGGCATCAATGTTCTCACCAAAATTACTCGCCAAAGCAGCAGCAATCTAAAAAAAAAACAATGCATGAGCGGTAAATCCAGTTAATTTTATGTGTAAATGTTCAACACAGTCATTTAAAATTGTTGAAAAAAATATCAAGAAGCTTTAAAATGATGATGGTGATGTTGGTCTGGTTTGGGTTTCATGTTTTCCTTCCATGCTAATATCAGGAGAAAACCTCTTTAGCTAACTTTCACGTGAAATAAACCTACATTCTATAATTTCTACACTCACATCCCACAGTACTGACATCATACTTTCCTTTTTTCCCTCTAAAAAAGGGTCAAAGTTACAGAGACATTGAGCTTCTCGTGTTATTTCAATTCACTTTATAAAATGATTAGTCTGTCATCAAACTTGTTTCTTAGGATTAGATAAAACACATATAAACCACTCTGTACTTCAGTTTTTATTTTGCTCATATCAGTTGTGCCTTGTTATACAGTTCATTGTTCAGTTCTTTAGTCTTCCTGTAATTTATTTTTATACATGTATTGAGAAATCTGTCCTTTTAGTATCTCTGTGTTTTCTTATTGTTTTATTTACCTGTGGATCTAGGTCTGTGCAAACTCTGTTGACATTTCCCAAAACCGTCAAACTTTCTTGTGAAGTCAACTGAGTGAACACCCGGCCAGGAGCAAAGCACTGACCCAATGACGGAAGGCTTCAAAGAGAATGAAAACAGGTTGGACAGTTTAGGGTCACATACTTTGTGGAAGATTTGTGGCTGTATGGAAAAGATGTTAAAAATAAAATTTGGTGCCTTAAACTTACCCAAGTGGACTGAAGTTGATATCTTGCTGATAAACTAAGTGAATGTAGTAGATGATTATTGTCACATCCACCTTATACCGATTAAGAAGCACAAGATTCTGAGGATTCACTGTGAACAGCTGCAGGTCCTGAAAAGAGAAGAAACCAATTCAGTCTATAAGCTTTGAAACTGTGGATATAGTTTTATTCTGACAGAAAAAACAAAACAAAAAACAGAACAGTACTTTCATAATGTCCATATGAGATAAAATACCTGTTGAGATCCAAATGACTGAAGATCCACCACAGTGAGAAAAGTGATGAAAGAGCCGATGTACTCTGCAAACCAGGCTGTAGAGTTCAGCTCTGGGTTGTTGCTGTCGTAGCACTTTGGTGATGTTGCTGTTTGAAATAAATAATAAAAATATATTAGTGCTATTTCAAACTACAACCTCTCCCATCCATCCATCCATCCATCCATCCATCCATCCATCCATCCATCCATCCATCCATCCATCCATCCATCCATCCATCCATCCATCCATCCATCCATCCATCCATCCATCCATCCATCCATCCATGTTTCTTAAACTTGCTGAATCCCTTTGGGGTTGCAGGGCTGCTGCCAACCCAGTAACATGTTGGTGACAGCAGGGTACACCCTGATCAGTTCGACAATCTTTCACATGCCTGAACACTCAGACATACTAATATTCACATTTCTGGACAATTTAGAATTATCAATCAAGCATTAAAACATGTTTTTGAAATGTGTGAGGAAGCCAGGGTGCCCTGAGAAATGTGCTATCCAAATCCCACATGAAAAGGTCCCAGGCTGGATTTGAACCAGGCCTTCTCGCTGTGAATCAGAATGCTTACCTAAAGTTTTAAGTACAAACTTGGAAAATCAGTTTTGTAGTTTTATGGTCATTTATTTATTCTGCTGTTTTTCATCTTCATCAAAATTTGGTACAATTTTTTTCTTTTTATTAAAGACAAAAAAATGATTTTATTTTGCTTCCATTCAAAACAGAACATTGTTATTTAGCAATGTTTTAGATATGACATTGTATTTTTGATGTTTTGTGCTTACCTGCAGCATCCTTTCTGCTCAGGTAGATCTTGATGAATTGTGTGTACACAGATTCTTGCTTAGAAAGAGTCATCTGGGGTTGTACTTCACTCAATATTTGCAAGCTATTTTTAAAATACATGAGTAGGACATTCGATTAATACACAACATATAATACTGTGACATTATAAAAGAATTAGTCAGATTTTCAGGCATATTCCCTTCTAATATTTTTTGCATTGCTTACATATATTGGTAGGAGCTGCACTGCAAATCCTTTGTTGCAAGAATTGAGAGAAAGTTGGTGGAAACAGCAGGCAAGAACGGGCGAAGGCGAACGTTAAACCACAGCTGCAGCTCAGTGAGATTATTCAGTGTGTTTGTGCTGAAAAGATCTGGACTGATTGCTTGTATGCTGTCCAAAATCACTGACACTGCAGGATTGTTGGGGTTGATCGTCTGCAACAAATACAAACATTGCTTGTTAGCTTGGTAAAATGCAAATAAAAGAAATAAAAGGTACATTAATATGAATTCACTAGTGCATATAACATTGAAAAATAAATTTTCTAGTGGAAGGTCAAATGTTTATTTAGTAGTAACTTATTCCAATGGTTGCAAAATATTTGACTAAAAGTCAGTCATACTGCAGTGGTCAGAAGATTCAGAGCTGCATTCAGGATCCTGGAAGTTTTACAGAAGAGAAGATTCCAGGCCGATATGGACCCACTTGAGTTTGATGACAGATCACACTTCATAATCTCTACCAGGTCCTGTGCTGTTAAGGCTGAGAGCTGTTCAACATTAGAAAGTGAAATCATTACATGAACCACCTTTACTACAGTAGTTTAGAATGTGTTGCTGTCTTACAGAGGCACAAGCAAACTCTTCCACAGAAAAGTTACAGAAGCGTCCGCTCATCTTTCCACTGTCGAGGAAGACTTGAAGATCTGTGCTGTAATTTGGAATTGAACAAAATAATATCATTTGGGGTTTTTTTCAGGTTAAAGTTTGATATTTTTGTTATAAAATAATTTAAAGAAAACTTTACCTGTTTACTCCAACACATGTATTTAATTCTGTGAATAAACGGAAAACATTAGTTTTCTAGAAAGTGTCAACTAAAAACTATTAATTACTATGAATTAATGTCCTCATGTATCAAAACCACTCACCACTTGCTGTGATAACTCCGCACTTAAGGAAACACATGCAAGCACAATTTTAGAGTGCTATTTAAAAAAGACATTTTCAAATGACAAAAAAACAAAAAAAAAACAAATGCCATTTACCTTTCCTTTGTAGTCATCTAAAAGAAACAAATAAGAAAAGTGTAATAAGATAAATGAATTATGTGGACCAAATAGGCTATAAGTCCATTTTGTGTTTTGACTGATCTCAAATAACGGCCTGGAGCAACAAAGCTTAAGCTAAACATCTTCATAGTTTTGTTACAATTGGTAAAACTACAGTGGCCCTGAAATACAAATCACACCAAAAAATCACTTGACGCAATAACACATTGAAAATGACAACTACAAAAAAAAAAAAATCTAAATAAAACAACAGTACATTTTAGGAATCAAAAGAAATGTCCAGAAACCAAAAGACAATAAAAAAAGGAAGAATGAAAATGACACACATTTTTTCTAAAAAAACGGCTTTTTTCATTTGTATCCTAATTTTTTAAATATGCTGCATTCTCTATGCTTAAATATTTCCAGATAAATAAGTCAGCTTTCTGCTTTTGTACTGACCTGTAGTTGCAGAACTGGTCATTTCAGAAAGAATAGCGGTTGTAGTTGTTGGTGACAAAGTTGATGTTGAACCTATGGTTAAATGTTCAGTTGTGCTTCTTGGTGATGGTTTGAATCCAGTTACATTAGTTGTTGTTGGTAACAAAGTTGTTGTAGAACTGTTATATGGAGGAATTGTGGGGTCAACTTTTGCTCCTTGGATGTCCAATCCTAGAATGTCAAGCTCCGACTGGTTCTGACTTCTGATCCAGGTCTGCACCAGAGTTTGATTTTCATAAGACTTCAAATCTGGGAGGTTGGTGCCGAGGAGACCTTTAACTTCACTTGCGGTTAGACTCTGGGGGGGGGAGGGGCAGAGAAGATATGTTTTACACTGATGCTGTAAAAAATATCCACAGAAACAGAAGCATTCATAGTTAAGACATAAATATAACACTGACCAGCACAACATTTTCATCCAAACTGGTGAAGGTGGCCAGGTCCATGTTAACATTAGAGACCACCAAACTACGAATATAATCAACATTTGCACCTCCTGTGGGAAAAGGAAAAAATTAGCTCTGTGAGGATCTGTTTATGTACATATGTGTGAATGGAAATGTTTACTTACCAATGTATGGTTGTATGAGCTGAAAAACTGAAACTGAGCTTGTTGTGAGGTTGAACGCTTCAAAGGAGATTGTGAAAAACTCTTTCTTTTTGTCAGTAGTGCAGCTAGAGATGTCCAGAAAGTCAACTTCTCTGCAGGAGAAAGAGACATTGTAGGGCATAAGCAGAGTTTAAACCTAAGATAATATTCCAAGTTGATAGTTCCAACAATATACATTCAGAATATTTGCTCATGCAGTTCTGATCTAGTTTATGCGTCCTTTACGTGTGCCTCCAAGGGTGTATCTTCATGAGATGTGCTCTTGTCCTGGCTATGGAGGAGCTCCGATTTCAACTTACAATTAGAACCAACCCACCATTAAATGTTTTTTTTACCATGGATGCCTCAAGCCACGTTCACATTGGGCGTGTGATGCATGTCCAAGAAAACGCTATAAAAACACATTCTTCAATGTGGGGTTAGCGTATAGTGTTTACACTGGGCTGGACTGCTACTAGATGAGCCCGTGTCCACCATGCACCATGGAAGAGGCTTGGTGTGAAATGTTAAAGCAGTGCAAATCTCGTGATTCTGGTTGCAGGCTTTTTCTTTTTCTATTCTGATTTAACAGTTTTCAGCTGTCGTGCAGATCATGAAGATCTCTACCCCCCGGCAAGGATCTAATGTCTGAGTTGTGCCTGTATATGTCATCCTTGCACAATTTTTTACCTGAAGCTTTGTGATGAAATAGTCCTGATGATGTCCACATCTAGAGAGCAGAGATTTGGTCCCCCGATAACATTCAGCTCTGCACTGCCTAGTTTGTTTCCTCCAACAGCCAGATACTTAGAAATGATAACTTTAGCCTGGAGGAGAAGAAATGTGCTCTGATCAAACAGCAGCCCTTAAATGTTGTACACAGTCACAACATAAGTACTCTGTTTGCTCACTATGTTTGGGTCCCAGTCTCCATTTGAAGAGTCCAACAAAGCAGCAAGCGTGTCGATTGTACTGATGGTCCATGAAAGAATATCTTGAACTGTGGCAACACGAGAAGCTGCACTTAGGAGCTGAACCTGATCTTCTGGGATGACGGAGTTGTCAGCCTGTAATTGCACAGAAATGTGGTAAATTGCATGCAATATTATTGATACAATATTGACATAGAAAAGCAAGGAACTAAAAAAAAATTGAGGCAATAATGGAGATTTCCAGCTGGAATGTGTCTTGTTCAGGTCTCATCCCACAAGAAAAAAAAAACGGGTGTTGGTTCCCCCTCTGACCCAAGATTGTGCCCAAACACAATCCAATCAAAATGTATATGACACAGCATCAGTCATCAGCAAATGTGTTTTACAGAGGATCATTGCTTACCTCTTGCAGTTTTTGGAGAACAATTCTGAGGTATTCCACCTCATCCACCTTTTCTGTGATGGCATCCAAGTTGTCTTTGACGGTTGAAACTGACAGACAGTTGTTGAATTGGTTGATGTTAAAGTCCAAGGGGAAGGTGGGGTCATTGATTGTGACCTGTGTGATTATTCCAACTGTGCATTCTGTGAAAAAAAAGTCAGAAAAAACTTACACCAGAAAGTAAACAACAAGATAAAGACACATTTTCAGAGGCAGACAGACCTGCAGTTTGTTCTGAATCACTTTTGATGGACTGTCTTATCTCCTTCTTCAGTTGCCTCCTCTGTTCTCTGCTCACTCCACCAAAAACTTTCAGAAAGTATTTCAAGAAGTTATGTTTTGTGTCCTGCAAAGAAAATACATTAATGAGCTCAAACTTGATCCTCCATCCATGAGACCTTTCCTTCTAAACACTTGAATGCACGTGTTCCTCACCTGATCAAAGCGCTGATAGAAAGATGAAGGCAAATGCAGAGTTAACATCCCAAGGTCTTTTAGAGTTTGTTCACTCCATGTTGAAGGGACTCTGATTACGATATAACAAACAAGGGGATTTTTGTAAGTACACTGTTGTATTTGAAAGACACAAAATTTCTAGTTGTAATTTTAGAATTTCAAAAAGTGACAGTTTAGATACCCATAAGGTGTATTTCCATTGGTCAGAAGGAATTCAACTGCAGCTGATTGACCAACAGTGAGATCTGGACAGTTCTTCAGTTGTTCCAGTATAGATGGATGAGAGTTCTGGATGTAGGAGCCATCAAGAATGCAGCACATGTTCCCCAAAACTGAAACATTGTCCTCAGTCAAGCTTGTGCTAGTTATTCCCTTAAAGAAGAAGAAAGTAAAACATAAGTAGTTATAAAAAAACTACAATCTCTCAAAAGGTTTTGGCACCAATTTAAATTGAATACAACATTGTAATGAGACCCCACAAATGAATGGACCCTTTTTACTTTGCAACGGACATATAAAACCAATAATATCAGATTTAGTCAAAACACATAACTTTTTCTAAGTTAATCATTTACATGATTGCATACTGTTGTTACAGTCAAGTAAATTATTAAAAGGAATTTTGTCTTCAAATTTGTTGTTGCTTTAGACTCACCAAGCAGTTCCTTGCATTATTAAACAAAGCAGACCGTTTGTATGTCAGTGCTGGAGAAAAGATGGAGAAGTCTGCATCAGCCAGCTCTTGAAAATAAGACCTGCAGCTGCTCTGTGGCACCAGAGAGTAACTGGAGGAAGAATAAGATAACACAGCAGTCATAAATAACATTCAAGTCTTTGTTATTAAAAAGCTCAAGTTTATTTGGGATCATAATTCAGAATAAAAGTTGATTCTTACTCATAGTAAAGCAACACATCTGGAGGATAGAGGGAAAAGCTGGTGGCATCTGACTCTTCTTTGATTTGGTTGTACATGCAGGTCAGCTGTTGGGCAAAACAAAAGTGTATGCCAAATTAAATATTGTCTACATCAAGAAGTTTCTTTATAGATCACCCTACTCTGTTTTTAGTAACTTGGAAAACTCTTAAAGAAATTATGGTCAGGCTGAAAGGTCTTTTTTTACTTTCAAGTTTTACATGCTTTTTACAATTTGGTTAAAGAAAGTGACACCATCTCAACAAGTGGGTTACAGAGCAATGAGGAAGAAATCTTTCCTCTTACATGAACTGACAGCTATTAAAAGAACAGTGATACTTATGCCACTTTGAAATAATTCAAAAGAAGAACCTTTGGAAAATCTTAGGAAACTGCAAATTCACAAAAAGGGATTTACTTTTTAATTAACATTAATTATGGGGATTTCACAAAGTGGCAAATAAATGCACGCACCACACACCTAGAGACAGTTTGTGCCATAATTGTCATTTCCCCAGGAATTTCCTATAATATTGATGCTTGAAACTGTACAGATACACATATTTAGGAAATACATATGCACTCTTTTGCCATCTTACCTGAGTCTCCACCAATGGAACCTTGTTTGTGCCTTTTCTCCGACAGGCTTTAATCAGATTCTTGATTTGCCTCTTTCCTAAAGATCTTACTGTTGTGCATGTAAACCCTTGTAGCACAGAGGAGGACAATCTGTACAAAAACAAACCAACAAACCAACAAACCAACAAACAAACAAACAAACAAACAAACAAAGACATTAGCAAATACATTTCTATGACTTCTTAACTTCAATTTTAAGTTATTAAGCGGGGAATCTCACCTGTTTGGACCTCCCAGCTCAGCTGTCTCAGAGTTTGCTGCTATTATATCAAAGAACAATGCAACCTAATAAAAATAAAGAAAGAAAGTCACATTCACTTTGTAGAAGTTACATAAAAATGTTAAAACATCTGACTTTTTAACAGGTGAAGCTACCTGTTGGGGTTTCCATTTCTTTCTATTTAGTTTGATGACTGTGCTGCTGTCATTTGGGAACTGCAGCAGGTAAACTCCAGGAATCTCAGTAGCCAAATTATCTGGAACATTTTCTATGATCTGCAAACTGTTGGAGTTTAAATATATAATCTGTAGAAAGAAGAGAAGCAGGAAGACACAGATTATAAATATCAACAAGTAATTTCACAGCTTCATAAAGTTGAAGACTATTTCACTTTACAACAGCTGAGGTTTTTGTGAACTTTAATTTCTTGCATCCTGTTGCAGATACTTGCTTAATTCCATTTTTTGAAATTTTATTTTTAATAAGATTCAGTTGTTTCATTATTTTCTTGGTCAAAGATTAACAATAAAGTGGATTTAAATTTTAGTTTAGTTTTGTTAAGGCATGTGAATCAAACACATTTTTTGATGATCTCAACATGATGAAAAAAGACCTGAGCATTCTCAGTAAAGTTCAGTCATCAAAACCATCAAAAGCTATCCATAACTTAAAATAGAAAAGGTACAGAGAAAACCTTTTTCAATTTCCCTTAATATCATTTTGTGTTTTTTTTTTCATCCAAATATATACAATATGTATGTTTGGCAAATTATTCAAGCTAAATATAATTTCCTATATATTTTCGCTGTTATTTGGTTAACTTATAGGTTTAATCAACAATAAAAACATTGAATTACTTATTATAAAACCTCAATCCCTTAAAGTCTTGTTCAATGCCACTTCGTATTCGAAAAGACTAGCATAACAATATTCTTCTTAATATGTTCTGAAGTTGACACATCCAAGTGCTGTTCAAGTGTTTGTTTTACCCGTATCACAAAAGTCAGCTGAACAATCTGTGGAGCAGACAGTATGTAGGACAGGACTGAGGGGTTTCTGGATACAGTGACAAGATCAGAGCCGCTGATGCTGCTGAACACAGTTGATGGTACGCCAGTGATGAGGGAGCCCAGGTTTAGCAGCGAGGCTGAGCTGTTGATCTGATTGGATGTAGAAGGTAAAAAATACAAAAACGTAAACATTTTGTCCAAAAAGATGATTTTTGTTTAGTTGCTAATAAACACAATCTAACACAGTACCTGTACAAATCCTGAAGACAGCAAAGACAGGACAATGGCTTTGGCCTGTCCTTTTCTCCAGCCAATCACATTGCTGAGAATGTTAAGAGACTCCACCAAGTCTGAAGGCTTCAAAGACTTGATCTGGCTTATGGACAAGCTGGCGCTTTCATTCCCAAGGGCAGAAATAACTTTGGCATCAATGTTCTCACCAAAATTACTCGCCAAAGCAGCAGCAATCTAAAAAAAAAAACAATGCATAAGCGGTAAATCCAGTTAATTTTATGTGTAAATGTTCAATGCAGTCATTTAAAATTGTTGAAAAAAATATCAAGAAGCTTTAAAATGATGATGGTGATGTTTGTCTGGTTTGGGTTTCATGTTTTCCCTCCATGCAAATATCAGGAGAAAACCTCTTTAGCTAACTTTCACGTGAAATAAACCTACATTCTATAATTTCTACACTCACATCCCACAGTGCTGACATCATACTTTCCTTTTTTCCCTCTAAAAAAAGGGTCAAAGTTACAGAGACATTGAGCTTCTCGTGTTATTTCAATTCACTTTATAAAATGATTAGTCTGTCATCAAACTTGTTTCTTAGGATTAGATAAAACACATATAAACCACTCTGTACTTCAGTTTTTATTTTGCTCATATCAGTTGTGCCTTGTTATACAGTTCATTGTTCAGTTCTTTAGTCTTCCTGTAAATTTATTTTTATACATGTATTGAGAAATCTGTCCTTTTAGTATCTCTGTGTTTTCTTATTGTTTTATTTACCTGTGGATCTAGGTCTGTGCAAACTCTGTTGACATTTCCCAAAACCGTCAAACTTTCTTTTGAAGTCAACTGAGTGAACACCCGGCCAGGAGCAAAGCACTGACCCAATGAAGGAAGGCTTCAAAGAGAATGAAAACAGGTTGGGCAGTTTAGGGTCACATACTTTTGTGGAAGATTTGTGGCTGTATGGAAAAGATGTTAAAAATAAAATTTGGTGCCTTAAACTTACCCAAGTGGACTGAAGTTGATATCTTGCTGATAAACTAAGTGAATGTAGTAGATGATTATTGTCACATCCACCTTATACTGATTAAGAAGCACAAGATTCTGAGGATTCACTGTGAACAGCTGCAGGTCCTGAAAAGAGAAGAAACCAATTCAGTCTATAAGCTTTGAAACTGTGGAATTAGTTTTATTCTGACAGAAAAAACAAAACAAAAAACAGAACAGTACTTTCATAATGTCCATATGAGATAAAATACCTGTTGAGATCCAAATGACTGAAGATCCACCACAGTGAGAAAAGTGATGAAAGAGCCAATGTACTCTGCAAACCAGGCTGTAGAGTTCAGCTCTGGGTTGTTGCTGTCGTAGCACTTTGGTGATGTTGCTGTTTGAAATAAATAATAAAAATATATTAGTGCTATTTCAAACTACAACCTCTCCCATCCATCCATCCATCCATCCATCCATCCATCCATCCATCCATCCATCCATCCATTTTTCTTAAACTGAATCCCTTTGGGGTTGCAGGGCTGCTGCCAACCCAGTAACATGTTGGTGACAGCAGGGTACACCCTGATCAGTTCGACAATCTTTCACATGCCTGAACACTCAGACATACTAATATTCACATTTCTGGACAATTTAGAATTATCAATCAAGCATTAAAACATGTTTTTGAAATGTGTGAGGAAGCCAGGGTGCCCTGAGAAATGTGCTATCCAAATTCCACATGGAAAGGTCCCAGGCTGGATTTGAACCAGGCCTTCTCGCTGTGAATCAGAATGCTTACCTAAAGTTTTAAGTACAAACTTGGAAAATCAGTTTTGTAGTTTTATGGTTTGGTACAATTTTTTTCTTTTTATTAAAGACAAAAAAATGATTTTATTTTGCTTCCATTCAAAACAGAACATTGTTATTTAGCAATGTTTTAGATATGACATTGTATTTTGGATGTTTTGTGCTTACCTGCAGCATCCTTTCTGCTCAGGTAGATCTTGATGAATTGTGTGTACACAGATTCTTGCTTAGAAAGAGTCATCTGGGGTTGTACTTCACTCAATATTTGCAAGCTATTTTAAAAATACATGAGTAGGACATTCGATTAATACACAACATATAATACTGTGACATTATAAAAGAATTAGTCAGATTTTCAGGCATATTCCCTTCTAATATTTTTTGCATTGCTTACATATATTGGTAGGAGCTGCACTGCAAATCCTTTGTTGCAAGAATTGAGAGAAAGTTGGTGGAAACAGCAGGCAAGAACGGGCGAAGGCGAACGTTAAACCACAGCTGCAGCTCAGTGAGATTATTCAGTGTGTTTGTGCTGAAAAGATCTGGACTGATTGCTTGTATGCTGTCCAAAATCACTGACACTGCAGGATTGTTGGGGTTGATTGTCTGCAACAAATACAAACATTGCTTGTTAGCTTGGTAAAATGCACATAAAAGAAATAAAAGGTACATTAATATGAATTCACTAGTGCATATAACATTGAAAAATAAATTTCCTAGTGGAAGGTCAAATGTCTATTTAATAGTAACTTATTCCAATGGTTGCAAAATATTTGACTAAAAGTCAGTCATACTGCAGTGGTCAGAAGATTCAGAGCTGCATTCAGGATCCTGGAAGTTTTACAGAAGAGAAGATTCCAGGCCGATATGGACCCACTTGAGTTTGATGACAGATCACACTTCATAATCTCTACCAGGTCCTGTGCTGTTAAGGCTGAGAGCTGTTCAACATTAGAAAGTGAAATCATTACATGAACCACCTTTACTACAGTAGTTTAGAATGTGTTGCTGTCTTACAGAGGCACAAGCAAACTCTTCCACAGAAAAGTTACAGAAGCGTCCGCTCATCTTTCCACTGTCGAGGAAGACTTGAAGATCTGTGCTGTAATTTGGAATTGAACAAAATAATATCATTTGGGGTTTTTTTCAGGTTAAAGTTTGATATTTTTGTTATAAAATAATTTAAAGAAAACTTTACCTGTTTACTCCAACACATGTATTTAATTCTGTGAATAAACGGAAAACATTAGTTTTCTAGAAAGTGTCAACTAAAAGCTACTAATTTTTATGAATTAATGTCCTCATGCATCAAAACCACTCACCATTTGCTGTGATAACTCCGCACTTCAGAAAACACATGCAAGCACAGTTTTAGAGTGCTATTTAAAAAAGACATTTTCAAATGACAAAAAAACAAAAAAAAAACAAATGCCATTTACCTTTCCTTTGTAGTCATCTAAAAGAAACAAATAAGAAAAGTGTAATAAGATAAATGAATTATGTGGACCAAATAGGCTATAAGTCCATTTTGTGTTTTGACTGATCTCAAATAACGGCCTGGAGCAACAAAGCTTAAGCTAAACATCTTCATAGTTTTGTTACAATTGGTAAAACTACAGTGGCCCTGAAATACAAATCACACCAAAAAAATCACTTGACGCAATAACACATTGAAAATGACAACTACAAAAAAAAAAAAAATCTAAATAAAACAACAGTACATTTTAGGAATCAAAAGAAATGTCCAGAAACCAAAAGACAATAAAAAAAAGGAAGAATGAAAATGACACACATTTTTTTCTAAAAACGGCTTTTTTCATTTGTATCCTAATTTTTTAAATATGCTGTATTCTCTATGCTTAAATATTTCCAGATAAATAAGTCAGCTTTCTGCTTTTGCACTGACCTGTAGTTGCAGAACTGGTCATTTCAGAAAGAATGGCAGTTGTAGTTGTTGGTGACAAAGTTGATGTTGAACCTATGGTTAAATGTTCAGTTGTGCTTCTTGGTGATGGTTTGAATCCAGTTACATTAGTTGTTGTTGGTAACAAAGTTGTTGTAAAACTGTTATATGGAGGAATTGTGGGGTTAACTTTTGCTCCTTGGATGTCCAATCCTAGAATGTCAAGCTCCGACTGGTTCTGACTTCTGATCCAGGTCTGCACCAGAGTTTGATTTTCATAAGACTTCAAATCTGGGAGGTTGGTGCCGAGGAGACCTTTAACTTCACTTGCGGTTAGACTCTGGGGGGGGGGGGGGGGGGGGGGGGGGCAGAGAAGATATGTTTTACACTGATACCGTAAAAATATCCACAGAAACAGAAACATTCATAGTTAAGACATAAATATAACACTGACCAGCACAACATTTTCATCCAAACTGGTGAAGGTGGCCAGGTCCATGTTAACATTAGAGACCACCAAACTACGAATATAATCAACATTTGCACCTCCTGTGGGAAAAGGAAAAAATGATCTCTGTGAAGATATGTTTATGTACATATGTGTGAATGGAAATGTTTACTTACCAATGTATGGTTGTATGAGCTGGAAAACTGAAACTGAGCTTGTTGTGAGGTTGAATGCTTCAAAGGAGATTGTGAAAAACTCTTTCTTTTTGTCAGTAGTGCAGCTAGAGATGTCCAGAGAGTCAACTTCTCTGCAGGAGAAAGAGACATTGTAGGGCATAAGCAGAGTTTAAACCTAAGATAATATTCCAAGTTGATAGTTCCAACAATATACGTTTAGAATATTCGCTCATGCAGTTCTGATCTAGTTTATGCGTCCTTTACGTGTGCCTCCAAGGGTGTATCTTCATGAGATGTGCTCTTGTCCTAGCTATGGAGGAGCTCCGATTTCAACTTACAATTAGAACCAACCTACCATTAAATGTTTTTTTACCATGGATGCCTCAAGCCACGTTCACATTGGGCGTGTGATGCATGTCCAAGAAAACGCTAAAAAAACACATTCTTCAATGTGGGGTTAGCGTATAGTGTTTACACTGGGCTGGACTGCTACTAGATGAGCCCGTGTCCACCATGCACCATGGAAGAGGCTTGGTGTGAAATGTTAAAGCAGTGCAAATCTCGTGATTCTGGTTGCAGGCTTTTTCTTTTTCTATTCTGATTTAACAGTTTTCAGCTGTCGTGCAGATCATGAAGATCTCTACTCCCCGGCAAGGATCTAATGTCTGAGTTGTGCCTGTATATGTCATCCTTGCATAATGTCTTACCTGAAGCTTTGTGATGAAATAGTCCTGATGATGTCCACATCTAGAGAGCAGAGATTTGGTCCCCCGATAACATTCAGCTCTGCACTGCCTAGTTTGTTTCCTCCAACAGCCAGATACTTAGAAATGATAACTTTAGCCTGGAGGAGAAGAAATGTGCTCTGATCAAACAGCAGCCCTTAAATGTTGTACACAGTCACAACATAAGTACTCTGTTTGCTCACTATGTTTGGGTCCCAGCCTCCATTTGAAGAGTCCATCAAAGCAGCAAGCGTGTCGATTTTACTGATGGTCCATGAAAGAATATCTTGAACTGTGGCAACACGAGAAGCTGCACTTAGGAGCTGAACCTGATCTTCTGGGATGATGGAGTTGTCAGCCTGTAATTGCACAAAAATACGGTCAATTGCATGCAATATTATTGATACAATATTGACATAGAAAAGAAAGGATCTAAAAAAAATTGAAGCAATAATGGAGATTTCCAGCTGGAATGTGTCTTGTTCAGGTCTCATCCCACAAGAAAAAAACGGGTGTTGGTTCCCCCTCTGACCCAAGATTGTGCCCAAACACAATCCAATCAAAATGTATATGATGCAGCATCAGTCATCAGCAAATGTGTTTTACAGAGGATCATTGCTTACCTCTTGCAGTTTTTGGAGAACAATTCTGAGGTATTCCACCTCATCCACCTTTTCTGTGATGGCATCCAAGTTGTCTTTGACGGTTGAAACTGACAGACAGTTGTTGAATTGGTTGATGTTATAGTCCAAGGGGAAAGTGGGGTCATTGATTGTGACCTGAGTGATCATTCCAACTGTGCATTCTGTGAAAAAAAAGTCAGAAAAAACTTACACCAGAAAGTAAACAACAAGATAAAGACACATTTTCAGAGGCAGACAGACCTGCAGTTTGTTCTGAATCACTTTTGATGGACTGTCTTATCTCCTTCTTCAGTTGCCTCCTTTGTTCTCTGCTCACTCCACCAAAAACTTTCAGAAAGTATTTCAAGAAGTTATGTTTTGTGTCCTGCAAAGAAAATACATTAATGAGCTCAAACCTGATCCTCCATCCATGAGACCTTCCCTTCTAAACACTTGAATGCACGTGTTCCTCACCTGATCAAAGCGCTGATAGAAAGATGAAGGCAAATGCAGAGTTAACATCCCAAGGTCTTTTAGAGTTTGCTCACTCCATGTTGAAGGGACTCTGATTACGATATAACAAACAAGGGGATTTTTGTAAGTACACTATTGTCTTTGAAAGACACAACATTTCTAGTTGTAATATTTTAATTTCAAAAAGTTGCCATTTACATACCCATAAGGTGTATTTCCATTGGTCAGATGGAATTCAACTGCAGCTGATTGACCAACAGTGAGATCTGGACAGTTCTTGAGTTGTTCCAGTATAGATGGATGAGAGTTCTGGATGTAGGAGCCATCAAGAATGCAGCACATGTTCCCCAAAACTGAAACATTGTCCTCAGTCAAGCTTGTGCTAGTTATTCCCTTAAAGAAGAAGAAAGTAAAACATAAGAAGTTATAAAAAAAACTACAATCTCTCAAAAGGTTTTGGCACCAATTTAAATTTAATACAACATTGTAATGAGACCCCAGAAATGAATGGACCCTTTTTACTTTGCAACTGACATATAAAACCAATAATATCAGATTTAGTCAAAACATATAACTTTTTCTAAGTTAATCATTTACATGATTGCATATTGTTGTTACAGTCAAGTAAATTATTTAAAGGAATTTTGTCTTCAAATTTGTTGTTGCTTTAGACTCACCAAGCAGTTCCTTGCATTATTAAACAAAGCAGACCGTTTGTATGTCAGTGCTGGAGAAAAGATGGAGAAGTCTGCATCAGCCAGCTCTTGAAAATAAGACCTGCAGCTGCTCTGTGGCACCAGAGAGTAACTGGAGGAAGAATAAGATCACACAGCAGTCATAAATAATATTCAAGTCTTTGTTATTAAAAAGCTCAAGTTTATTTGGGATCATAATTCAGAATAAAAGTTGATTCTTACTCATAGTAAAGCAACACATCTGGAGGATAGAGGGAAAAGCTGGTGGCATCTGACTCTTCTTTGATTTGGTTGTACATGCAGGTCAGCTGTTGGGCAAAACAAAAGTGTATGCCAAATTAAATATTGTCTACATCAAGAAGTTTCTTTATAGTGCACCCTACTCTGTTTTTAATAACTTGGAAAACTCTTAAAGACATTATGGTCAGGCTGAAAAGGTCTTTTTTTACTTTCAAGTTTTACATGCTTTTTACAATTTGGTTAAAGAAAGTGACACCATCTCAACAAGTGGGTTACAGAGCAATGAGGAAGAAATCTTTCCTCTTACATGAACTGACAGCTATTAAAAGAACAGTGATACTTATGCCACTTTGAAATAATTCAAAGGAAGAACCTTTGGAAAATCTTAGGAAACTGCAAATTCACAAAAAGGGATTTACTTTTTAATTAACATTAATTATGGGGATTTCACAAAGTGGCAAATAAATGCACGCACCACACACCTAGAGACAGTTTGCGGCATAATTGTCATTTCCCCAGGAATTTCCTATAATATTGATGCTTGAAACTGTACAGATACACATATTTAGGAAATACATATGCACTCTTTTGCCATCTTACCTGAGTCTCCACCAATGGAACCTTGTTTGTGCCTTTTCTCCGACAGGCTTTAATCAGATTCTTGATTTGCCTCTTTCCTAAAGCTCTTACTGTTGTGCATGTAAACCCTTGTAGCACAGAGGAGGACAAGCTGTACACAAACAAACCAACAAACCAACAAACCAACAAACAAACAAACAAACAAACAAACAAACAAACAAAGACATTAGCAAATACATTTCTATGACTTATTAACTTCAATTTTAAGTAATTAAGCGGAGAATCTCACGTGTTTGGACCTCCCAGCTCAGCTGTCTCAGAGTTTGCTGCTATTATATCAAAGAACAATGCAACCTAATAAAAATAAAGAAAGAAAGTCACATTCACTTTGTAGAAGTTACATAAAAATGTTAAAAAATCTGACTTTTTAACAGGTGAAGCTACCTGTTGGGGTTTCCATTTCTTTCTATTTAGTCTGATGACTGTGCTGCTGTCATTTGGGAACTGCAGCAGGTAAACTCCAGGAATCTCAGTAGCCAAATTATCTGGAACATTTTCTATGATCTGCAAACTGTTGGTGTTTAAATATATAATCTGTAGAAAGAAGAGAAGCAGGAAGACACAGATTATAAATATCAACAAGTAATTTCACAGCTTCATAAAGTTGAAGACTATTTCACTTTACAACAGCTGAGGTTTTTGTGAACTTTAATTTCTTGCATATTGTTGCAGATACTTGCTTAATTCCATTTTTTGAAATTTTATTCTTAATAAGATTCAGTTGTTTCATTGTTTTCTTGGTCAAAGATTAACAGTAAAGTGGATTTGAATTTTAGTTTAGTTTTGTTAAGGCATGTGAATCAAACACATTTTTTGATGATCTCAACATGATGAAAAAAGACCTGAGCATTCTCAGTAAAGTTCAGTCATCAAAACCATCAAAAGCTATTCATCACTTAAAATAGAAAAGGTACAGAGAAAACCTTTTTCAATTTCCCTTAATGTCATTTTGAGTTTTTTTTTTCATCCAAATATATACAAAATGTATGTTTGGCAAATTATTCAAGCTAAATATAATTTCCTATATATATTCTCTGTTATTTGGTTAACTTATAGGTTTAATCAACAATAAAAACATTGAATTACTTATTATAAAACCTCAATCCCTTAAAGTCTTGTTCAATGCCACTTCGTATTCGGAAAGACTAGCATAACAATATTCTTCTTAATATGTTCTGAAGTTGACACATCCAAGTGCTGTTCAAGTGTTTGTTTTACCCGTATCACAAAAGTCAGCTGAACAATCTGTGGAGCCGACAGTATGTAGAACAGGACTGAGGGGTTTCTGGATACAGTGACAAGATCAGAGCCGCTGATGCTGCTGAACACAGTTGATGGTACGCCAGTGATGAGGGAGCCCAGGTTTAGCAGCGAGGCTGAGCTGTTGATCTGATTGGATGTAGAAGGTAAAAAATACAAAAACGTAAACATTTTGTCCAAAAAGATGATTTTTGTTTAGTTGCTAATAAACACAATCTAACACAGTACCTGTACAAATCCTGAAGACAGCAAAGACAGGACAATGGCTTTGGCCTGTCCTTTTCTCCAGCCAATCACATTGCTGAGAATGTTGAGAGACTCCACCAAGTCTGAAGGCTTCAAAGACTTGATCTGGCTTATGGACAAGCTGGCGCTTTCATTCCCAAGGGCAGAAATAACTTTGGCATCAATGTTCTCACCAAAATTACTCGCCAAAGCAGCAGCAATCTAAAAAAACAATGCATGAGCGGTAAATCCAGTTAATTTTATGTGTAAATGTTCAACACAGTCATTTAAAATTGTTGCAAAAATATCAAGAAGATTTAAAATGATGATGGTGATGTTTGTCTGGTTTGGGTTTCATGTTTTCCTTCCATGCAAATATCAGGAGAAAACCTCTTTAGCTAACTTTCACGTGAAATAAACATATATTCTATACTTCCTACAATCACATCCCACAGTACTGACATCATACTTTCCTTTTTTCCCTCTAAAAAAAGGGTCAAAGTTACAGAGACATTGAGCTTCTCGTGTTATTTCAATTCACTTTATAAAATGATTAGTCTGTCATCAAACTTGTGTCTTAGGATTAGATAAAACACATATAAACCACTCTGTACTTCAGTTTTTATTTTGCTCATATCTGTTGTGCCTTGTTATACAGTACATTGTTCAGTTCTTTAGTCTTCCTGTAAATTTATTTTTATACATGTATTGAGAAATCTGTCCTTTTAGTATCTCTATGTTTTTCTTATTGTTTTATTTACCTGTGGATCCAGGTCTGTGCAAACTCTGTTGACATTTTCCAAAACAGTCAAACTTTCTTGTGAAGTCAACTGAGTGAACACCCGGCCAGGAGCAAAGCACTGACCCAATGAAGGAAGGCTTCAAAGAGAATGAAAACAGGTTGGACAGTTTAGGGTCACATACTTTGTGGAAGATTTGTGGCTGTATGGAAAAGATGTTAAAAAAACAAATTTGGTGCCTTAAACTTACCCAAGTGGACTGAAGTTGATATCTTGCTGATAAACTAAGTGAATGTAGTAGATGATTATTGTCACATCCACCTTATACTGATTAAGAAGCACAAGATTCTGAGGATTCACTGTGAACAGCTGCAGGTCCTGAAAAGAGAAGAAACCAATTCAGTCTATAAGCTTTGAAACTGTGGAATTAGTTTTATTCTGACAGAAAAAACAAAACAGAAAACAGAACAGTACTTTCATAATGTCCATATGAGATAAAATACCTGTTGAGATCCAAATGACTGAAGATCCACCACAGTGAGAAAAGTGATGAAAGAGCCGATGTACTCTGCAAACCAGGCTGTAGAGTTCAGCTCTGGGTTGTTGCTGTCGTAGCACTTTGGTGATGTTGCTGTTTGAAATAAATAATAAAAATATATTAGTGCTATTTCAAACTACAACCTCTCCCATCCATCCATCCATCCATCCATCCATCCATCCATCCATCCATCCATCCATCCATCCATCCATCCATCCATCCATCCATCCATCCATCCATCCATCCATCCATCCATCCATCCATCCATCCATGTTTCTTAAACTTGCTGAATCCCTTTGGGGTTGCAGGGCTGCTGCCAACCCAGTAACATGTTGGTGACAGCAGGGTACACCCTGATCACTTCGACAATCTTTCACATGCCTGAACACTCAGACATACTAATATTCACTTTTCTGGACAGTTCAGAATTATCAATCAAGCATTAAAACATGTTTTTGAAATGTGTGTGGAAGCCAGGGTGCCCTGAGAAATGTGCTATCCAAATCCCACATGAAAAGGTCCCAGGCTGGATTTGAACCAGGCCTTCTCGCTGTGAATCAGAGTGCTTACCTAAAGTTTTAAGTACAAACTTGGAAAATCAGTTTTGTAGTTTTATGGCCATTTATTTATTCTGCTGTTTTTCATCTTCATCAAAATTTGGTACAATTTTTTTCTTTTTATTAAAGACAAAAAAATGATTTTATTTTGCTTCCATTCAAAACAAAACATTGTTATTTAGCAATGTTTTAGATATGACATTGTATTTTTGATGTTCTGTGCTTACCTGCAGCATCCTTTCTGCTCAGGTAGATCTTGATGAATTGTGTGTACACAGATTCTTGCTTAGAAAGAGTCATCTGGGGTTGTACTTCACTCAAAATTTGCAAGCTATTTTAAAAATACATGAGTAGGACATTCGATTAATACACAACATATAATACTGTGACATTATAAAAGAATTAGTCAGATTTTCAGGTATATTCCCTACTAATATTTGTTGCATTGCTTACATATATTGGTAGGAGCTGCACTGCAAATCCTTTGTTGCAAGAATTGAGAGAAAGTTGGTGGAAACAGCAGGCAAGAACGGGCGAAGGCGAACGTTAAACCACAGCTGCAGCTCAGTGAGATTATTCAGTGTGTTTGTGCTGAAAAGATCTGGACTGATTGCTTGTATGCTGTCCAAAATCACTGACACTGCAGGATTGTTGGGGTTGATTGTCTGCAACAAATACAAACATTGCTTGTTAGCTTGGTAAAATGCAAATAAAAGAAATAAAAGGTACATTAATATGAATTCACTAGTGCATATAACATTGAAAAATAAATTTCCTAGTGGAAGGTCAAATGTCTATTTAAGTAGTAACTTATTCCAATGGTTGCAAAATATTTGACTAAAAGTCAGTCATACTGCAGTGGTCAGAAGATTCAGAGCTGCATTCAGGATCCTGGAAGTTTTACAGAAGAGAAGATTCCAGGCCGATATGGACCCACTTGAGTTTGATGACAGATCACACTTCATAATCTCTACCAGGTCCTGTGCTGTTAAGGCTGAGAGCTGTTCAACATTAGAAAGTGAAATCATTACATGAACCACCTTTACTACAGTAGTTTAGAATGTGTTGCTGTCTTACAGAGGCACAAGCAAACTCTTCCACAGAAAAGTTACAGAAGCGTCCGCTCATCTTTCCACTGTCGAGGAAGACTTGAAGATCTGTGCTGTAATTTGGAATTGAACAAAATAATATCATTTGGTTTTTACTTTCAGGTTAAAGTTTGATATTTTTGTTATAAAATAATTTAAAGAAAACTTTACCTGTTTACTCCAACACATGTATTTAATTCTGTGAATAAAAGGAAAACATTAGTTTTCTAGAAAGTGTCAACTAAAAGCTACTAATTTTTATGAATTAATGTCCTCATGCATCAAAACCACTCACCATTTGCTGTGATAACTCCGCACTTCAGAAAACACATGCAAGCACAGTTTTAGAGTGCTATTTAAAAAAGACATTTTCAAATGACAAAAAACAAACAAAAAAACAAATGCCATTTACCTTTCCTTTCTGGTCATCTAAAAGAAACAAATAAGAAAAGTGTAATAAGATAAATGAATTATGTGGACCAAATAGGCTATAAGTCCATTTTGTGTTTTGACTGATCTCAAATAACGGCCTGGAGCAACAAAGCTTAAGCTAAACATCTTCATAGTTTTGTTACAATTGGTAAAACTACAGTGGCCCTGAAATACAAATCACACCAAAAAAATCACTTGACGCAATAACACATTGAAAATGACAACTACAAAAAAAAAAAAAAATCTAAATAAAACAACAGTACATTTTAGGAATCAAAAGAAATGTCCAGAAACCAAAAGACAATAAAAAAAGGAAGAATGAAAATGACACACATTTTTTTTTTAAAAACGGCTTTTTTCATTTGTATCCTAATTTTTTAAATATGCTGTATTCTCTATGCTTAAATATTTCCAGATAAATAAGTCAGCTTTCTGCTTTTGCACTGACCTGTAGTTGCAGAACTGGTCATTTCAGAAAGAATGGCAGTTGTAGTTGTTGGTGACAAAGTTGATGTTGAACCTATGGTTAAATGTTCAGTTGTGCTTCTTGGTGATGGTTTGAATCCAGTTACATTAGTTGTTGTTGGTAACAAAGTTGTTGTAAAACTGTTATATGGAGGAATTGTGGGGTTAACTTTTGCTCCTTGGATGTCCAATCCTAGAATGTCAAGCTCCGACTGGTTCTGACTTCTGATCCAGGTCTGCACCAGAGTTTGATTTTCATAAGACTTCAAATCTGGGAGGTTGGTGCCGAGGAGACCTTTAACTTCACTTGCGGTTAGACTCTGGGGGCAGAGGGGATATATTTTACATTGATACCGTAAAAATATCCACAGAAACAGAAGCATTCATAGTTAAGACATAAACATAACACTGACCAGCACAACATTTTCATCCAAACTGGTGAAGGTGGCCAGGTCCATGTTAACATTAGAGACCACCAAACTACGAATATAATCAACATTTGCACCTCCTGTGGGAAAAGGAAAAAATTAGCTCTGTGAGGATATGTTTATGTACATATGTGTGAATGGAAATGTTTACTTACCAATGTATGGTTGTATGAGCTGAAAAACTGAAACTGAGCTTGTTGTGAGGTTGAACGCTTCAAAGGAGATTGTGAAAAACTCTTTCTTTTTGTCAGTAGTGCAGCTAGAGATGTCCAGAGAGTCAACTTCTCTGCAGGAGAAAGAGACATTGTAGGGCATAAGCAGAGTTTAAACCTAAGATAATATTCCAAGTTGATAGTTCCAACAATATACATTCAGAATATTTGCTCATGCAGTTCTGATCTAGTTTATGCGTCCTTTACGTGTGCCTCCAAGGGTGTATCTTCATGAGATGTGCTCTTGTCCTAGCTATGGAGGAGCTCCGATTTCAACTTACAATTAGAACCAACCTACCATTAAATGTTTTTTTACCATGGATGCCTCAAGCCACGTTCACATTGGGCGTGTGATGCATGTCCAAGAAAACGCTATAAAAACACATTCTTCAATGTGGGGTTAGCGTTAGCGTTTACACTGGGCTGGACTGCTAATAGATGAGCCCGTGTCCACCATGCACCATGGAAGAGGCTTGGTGTTAAATGTTAAAGCAGTGCAAATCTCGTGATTCTGGTTGCAGGCTTTTTCTTTTTCTATTCTGATTTAACAGTTTTCAGCTGTCGTGCAGATCATGAAGATCTCTACTCCCCGGCAAGGATCTAATGTCTGAGTTGTGCCTGTATATGTCATCCTTGCATAATTTCTTACCTGAAGCTTTGTGATGAAATAGTCCTGATGATGTCCACATCTAGAGAGCAGAGATTTGGTCCCCCGATAACATTCAGCTCTGCACTGCCTAGTTTGTTTCCTCCAACAGCCAGATACTTAGAAATGATAACTTTAGCCTGGAGGAGAAGAAATGTGCTCTGATCAAACAGCAGCCCTTATATGTTGTACACAGTCACAACATAAGTACTCTGTTTGCTCACTATGTTTGGGTCCCAGCCTCCATTTGAAGAGTCCATCAAAGCAGCAAGCGTGTCGATTTTACTGATGGTCCATGAAAGAATATCTTGAACTGTGGCAACACGAGAAGCTGCACTTAGGAGCTGAACCTGATCTTCTGGGATGATGGAGTTGTCAGCCTGTAATTGCACAGAAATATGGTCAATTGCATGCAATGTTATTGATACAATATTGACATAGAAAAGAAAGGATCTAAAAAAAATTGAGGCAATAATGGAGATTTCCAGCTGGAATGTGTCTTGTTCAGGTCTCATCCCACAAGAAAAAAAAAAAACGGGTGTTGGTTCCCCCTCTGACCCAAGATTGTGCCCAAACACAATCCAATCAAAATGTATATGACACAGCATCAGTCATCAGCAAATGTGTTTTACAGAGGATCATTGCTTACCTCTTGCAGTTTTTGGAGAACAATTCTGAGGTATTCCACCTCATCCACCTTTTCTGTGATGGCATCCAAGTTGTCTTTGACGGTTGAAACTGACAGACAGTTGTTGAATTGGTTGATGTTATAGTCCAAGGGGAAGGTGGGGTCATTGATTGTGACCTGAGTGATTATTCCAACTGTGCATTCTGTGAAAAAAAAGTCAGAAAAAACTTACACCAGAAAGTAAACAACAAGATAAAGACACATTTTCAGAGGCAGACAGACCTGCAGTTTGTTCTGAATCACTTTTGATGGACTGTCTTATCTCCTTCTTCAGTTGCCTCCTCTGTTCTCTGCTCACTCCACCAAAAACTTTCAGAAAGTATTTCAAGAAGTTATGTTTTGTGTCCTGCAAAGAAAATACATTAATGAGCTCAAACTTGATCCTCCATCCATGAGACCTTCCCTTCTAAACACTTGAATGCACGTGTTCCTCACCTGATCAAAGCGCTGATAGAAAGATGAAGGCAAATGCAGAGTTAACATCCCAAGGTCTTTTAGAGTTTGTTCACTCCATGTTGAAGGGACTCTGATTACGATATAACAAACAAGGGGATTTTTGTAAGTACACTATTGTCTTTGAAAGACACAACATTTCTAGTTGTAATTTTAGAATGTCAAAAAGTGACAGTTTACATACCCATAAGGTGTATTTCCATTGGTCAGAAGGGATTCAACTGCAGCTGATTGACCAACAGTGAGATCTGGACAGTTCTTGAGTTGTTCCAGTATAGATGGATGAGAGTTCTGGATGTAGGAGCCATCAAGAATGCAGCACATGTTCCCCAAAACTGAAACATTGTCCTCAGTCAAGCTTGTGCTAGTTATTCCCTTAAAGAAGAAGAAAGTAAAACATAAGTAGTTATAAAAAAAACTACAATCTCTCAAAAGGTTTTGGCACTCATTTAAATTTAATACAACATTGTAATGAGACCCCACAAATTATTTGACCCTTTATACTTTGCAACTGACATATAAAACCAATAATATCAGATTTAGTCAAAACACATAACTTTTTCTAAATTAATCATTTACATGAATGCATATTGTTGTTACAGTCAAGTAAATTATTAAAAGGAATTTTGTCTTCAAATTTGTTGTTGCTTTAGACTCACCAAGCAGTTCCTTGCATTATTAAACAAAGCAGACCGTTTGTATGTCAGTGCTGGAGAAAAGATGGAGAAGTCTGCATCAGTCAGCTCTTGAAAATAAGACCTGCAGCTGCTCTGTGGCACCAGAGAGTAACTGGAGGAAGAATAAGATAACACAGCAGTCATAAATAACATTCAAGTCTTTGTTATTAAAAAAGCTCAAGTTTATTTGGGATCATAATTCAGAATAAAAGTTGATTCTTACTCATAGTAAAGCAACACATCTGGAGGATAGAGGAAAAAGCTGGTGGCATCTGACTCTTCTTTGATTTGGTTGTACATGCAGGTCAGCTGTTGGGCAAAACAAAAGCATATGCCAAATTAAATATTGTCTACATCAAGAAGTTTCTTTATAGATCACCCTACTCTGTTTTTAGTAACTTGGAAAACTCTTAAAGACATTACGGTCAGGCTGAAAAGGTCTTTTTTTACTTTCAAGTTTTACATGCTTTTTACAATTTGGTTAAAGAAAGTGACACCATCTCAACAAGTGGGTTACAGAGCAATGAGGAAGAAATCTTTCCTCTTACATGAACTGACAGCTATTAAAAGAACAGTGATACTTATGCCACTTTGAAATAATTTAAAGGAAGAACCTTTGGAAAATCTTAGGAAACTGCAAATTCACAAAAAGGGATTTACTTTTTAATTAACATTAATTGTGGGGATTTCTCAAAGTGGCAAATAAATGCTCGCACCACACACCTAGAGACAGTTTGTGCCATAATTGTCATTTCCCCAGGAATTTCCTATAATATTGATGCTTGAAACTGTACAGATACACATATTTAGGAAATACATATGCACTCTTTTGCCATCTTACCTGAGTCTCCACCAATGGAACCTTGTTTGTGCCTTTTCTCCGACAGGCTTTAATCAGATTCTTGATTTGCCTCTTTCCTAAAGCTCTTACTGTTGTGCATGTAAACCCTTGTAGCACAGAGGAGGACAAGCTGTACACAAACAAACAAACAAGCAAGCAAGCAAACAAACAAACAAACCAACAAACAAACAAACAAACAAAGACATTAGCAAATACATTTCTATGACTTATTAACTTCAATTTTAAGTTATTAAGCGGGGAATCTCACCTGTTTGGACCTCCCAGCTCAGCTGTCTCAGAGTTTGCTGCTAATATATCAAAGAACAATGCAACCTAATAAAAATAAAGAAAGAAAGTCACATTCACTTTGTAGAAGTTACATAAAAATGTTAAAAAATCTGAATTTTTAACAGGTGAAGCTACCTGTTGGGGTTTCCATTTCTTTCTATTTAGTCTGATGACTGTGCTGCTGTCATTTGGGAACTGCAGCAGGTAAACTCCAGGAATCTCAGTAGCCAAATTATCTGGAACATTTTCTATGATCTGCAAACTTTTGGAGTTTAAATATATAATCTGTAGAAAGAATAGAATCAGGAAGACACAGATTATAAATATCAACAAGTAATTTCACAGCTTCATAAAGTTGAAGACTATTTCACTTTACAACAGCTGAGGTTTTTGTGAACTTTAATTTCTTGCATCCTGTTGCAGATACTTGCTTAATTCCATTTTTTGAAATGTTATTCTTAATAAGATTCAGTTGTTTCATTATTTTCTTGGTCAAAGATTAACAATAAAGTGGATTTAAATTTTAGTTTAGTTTTGTTAAGGCATGTGAATCAAACACATTTTTTGATGATCTCAACATGATGAAAAAAGACCTGAGCATTCTCAGTAAAGTTCAGTCATCAAAACCATCAAAAGCTATCCATCACTTAAAATAGAAAAGGTACAGAGAAAACCTTTTTCAATTTCCCTTAATATCATTTTGTGTTTTTTTTTCATCCAAATATATACAATATGTATGTTTGGCAAATTATTCAAGCTAAATATAATTTCCTATATATTTTCTCTGTTATTTGGTTAACTTATAGGTTTAATTAACAATAAAAACATTGAATTACTTATTATAAAACCTCAATCGCCTAAAGTCTTATTCAATGCCACTTCATATTCGAAAAGACTAGCATAACAATATTCTTCTTAATATGTTCTGAAGTTGACACATCCAAGTGCTGTTCAAGTGTTTGTTTTACCTGTATCACAAAAGTCAGCTGAACAATCTGTGGAGCAGACAGTATGTAGAACAGGACTGAGGGGTTTCTGGATACAGTGACAAGATCAGAGCCGCTGATGCTGCTGAACACAGTTGATGGTACGCCAGTGATGAGGGAGCCCAGGTTTAGCAGCGAGGCTGAGCTGTTGATCTGATTGGATGTAGAAGGTAAAAAAATACAAAAAACGTAAACATTTTGTCCAAAAAGATGATTTTTGTTTAGTTGCTAATAAACACAATCTAACACAGTACCTGTACAAATCCTGACGACAGCAAAGACAGGACAATGGCTTTGGCCTGTCCTTTTCTCCAGCCAATCACATTGCTGAGAATGTTAAGAGACTCCACCAAGTCTGAAGGCTTCAAAGACTTGATCTGGCTTATGGACAAGCTGGCGCTTTCATTACCAAGGGCAGAAATAACTTTGGCATCAATGTTCTCACCAAAATTACTCGCCAAAGCAGCAGCAATCTAAAAAAAACAATGCATGAGCGGTAAATCCAGTTAATTTTATGTGTAAATGTTCAACACAGTCATTTAAAATTGTTGCAAAAAATATCAAGAAGATTTAAAATGATGATGGTGATGTTTGTCTGGTTTGGGTTTCATGTTTTCCTTCCATGCAAATATCAGGAGAAAACCTCTTTAGCTAACTTTCACGTGAAATAAACATATATTCTATACTTCCTACAATCACATCCCACAGTACTGACATCATACTTTCCTTTTTTCCCTCTAAAAAAAGGGTCAAAGTTACAGAGACATTGAGCTTCTCGTGTTATTTCAATTCACTTTATAAAATGATTAGTCTGTCATCAAACTTGTTTCTTAGGATTAGATTAAACACATATAAACCACTCTGTACTTCAGTTTTTATTTTGCTCATATCTGTTGTGCCTGGTTATGCAGTTCATTGTTCAGTTCTTTAGTTTTCCTGTAATTTATTTTTATACATGTATTGAGAAATCTGTCCTTTTAGTATCTCTGTGTTTTCTTATTGTTTTATTTACCTGTGGATCCAGGTCTGTGCAAATTCTGTTGACATTTCCCAAAACCGTCAAACTTTCTTGTGAAGTCAACTGAGTGAACACCCGGCCAGGAGCAAAGCACTGACCCAATGAAGGAAGGCTTCAAAGAGAATGAAAACAGGTTGGACAGTTTAGGGTCACATACTTTGTGGAAGATTTGTGGCTGTATGGAAAAGATGTTAAAAAAACAGATTTGGTGCCTTAAACTTACCCAAGTGGACTGAAGTTGATATCTTGCTGATAAACTAAGTGAATGTAGTAGATGATTATTGTCACATCCACCTTATACCGATTAAGAAGCACAAGATTCTGAGGATTCACTGTGAACAGCTGCAGGTCCTGAAAAGAGAATGAAACCAATTCAGTCTATAAGCTTTGAAACTGTGGAATTAGTTTTATTCTGACAGAAAAAACAAAACAAAAACAGAACAGTACTTTAAGAATGTCCATATGAGATAAAATACCTGTTGAGATCCAAATGACTGAAGATCCACCACAGTGAGAAAAGTGATGAAAGAGCCGATGTACTCTGCAAACCAGGCTGTAGAGTTCAGCTCTGGGTTGTTGCTGTCGTAGCACTTTGGTGATGTTGCTGTTTGAAATAAATAATAAAAATATATTAGTGCTATTTCAAACTACAACCTCTCCATCCATCCATCCATCCATCCATCCATCCATCCATCCATTTTTCTTAAACTGAATCCCTTTGGGGTTGCAGGGCTGCTGCCAACCCAGTAACATGTTGGTGACAGCAGGGTACACCCTGATCACTTCGACAATCTTTCACATGCCTGAACACTCAGACCTACTAATATTCACTTTTCTGGACAGTTCAGAATTATTAATCAAGCATTAAACATGTTTTTGAAATGTGTGAAGAAGCCAGGGTGCCCTGAGAAATGTGCTATCCAAATCCCACATGAAAAGGTCCCAGGCTGGATTTGAACCAGGCCTTCTCGCTGTGAATCAGAGTGCTTACCTAAAGTTTTAAGTACAAACTTGGAAAATCAGTTTTGTAGTTTTATGGTCATTTATTTATTCTGCTGTTTTTCATCTTCATCAAAATTTGGTACAATTTTTTTCTTTTTATTAAAGACAAAAAAATGATTTTATTTTGCTTCCATTCAAAACAAAACATTGTTATTTAGCAATGTTTTAGATATGACATTGTATTTTTGATGTTTTGTGCTTACCTGCAGCATCCTTTCTGCTCAGGTAGATCTTGATGAATTGTGTGTACACAGATTCTTGCTTAGAAAGAGTCATCTGGGGTTGTACTTCACTCAAAATTTGCAAGCTATTTTTGAAATACATGAGTAGGACATTCAATTAATACAAAACATATAATACTGTGACATTATAAAAGAATTAGTCAGATTTTCAGGCATATTCCCTACTAATATTTGTTGCATTGCTTACATATATTGGTAGGAGCTGCACTGCAAATCCTTTGTTGCAAGAATTGAAAGAAAGTTGGTGGAAACAGCAGGCAAGAACGGGCGAAGGCGAACGTTAAACCACAGCTGCAGCTCAGTGAGATTATTCAGTGTGTTTGTGCTGAAAAGATCTGGACTGATTGCTTGTATGCTGTCCAAAATCACTGACACTGCAGGATTGTTGGGGTTGATTGTCTGCAACAAATACAAACATTGCTTGTTAGCTTGGTAAAATGCAAATAAAAGAAATAAAAGGTACATTAATATGAATTCACTAGTGCATATAACATTGAAAAATAAATTTCCTAGTGGAAGGTCAAATGTCTATTTAATAGTAACTTATTCCAATGGTTGCAAAATATTTGACTAAAAGTCAGTCATACTGCAGTGGTCAGAAGATTCAGAGCTGCATTCAGGATCCTGGAAGTTTTACAGAAGAGAAGATTCCAGGCCGATATGGACCCACTTGAGTTTGATGACAGATCACACTTCATAATCTCTACCAGGTCCTGTGCTGTTAAGGCTGAGAGCTGTTCAACATTAGAAAGTGAAATCATTACATGAACCACCTTTACTACAGTAGTTTAGAATGTGTTGCTGTCTTACAGAGGCACAAGCAAACTCTTCCACAGAAAAGTTACAGAAGCGTCCGCTCATCTTTCCACTGTCGAGGAAGACTTGAAGATCTGTGCTGTAATTTGGAATTGAACAAAATAATATCATTTGGTTTTTACTTTCAGGTTAAAGTTTGATATTTTTGTTATAAAATAATTTAAAGAAAACTTTACCTGTTTACTCCAACACATGTATTAATTCTGTGAATAAAAGGAAAACATTAGTTTTCTAGAAAGTGTCAACTAAAAGCTACTAATTTTTATGAATTAATGTCCTCATGCATCAAAACCACTCACCATTTGCTGTGATAACTCCGCACTTCAGAAAACACATGCAAGCACAGTTTTAGAGTGCTATTTAAAAAAGACATTTTCAAATGACAAAAAACAAACAAAAAACAAATGCCATTTACCTTTCCTTTTTGGTCATCTAAAAGAAACAAATAAGAAAAGTGTAATAAGATAAATGAATTATGTGGACCAAATAGGCTATAAGTCCATTTTGTGTTTTGACTGATCTCAAATAACGGCCTGGAGCAACAAAGCTTAAGCTAAACATCTTCATAGTTTTGTTACAATTGGTAAAACTTCAGTGGCCCTGAAATACAAATCACACCAAAAAAATCACATTACGCAATAACACATTGAAAATGACAACTACAAAAAAAAAAATCTAAATAAAACAACAGTACATTTTAGGAATCAAAAGAAATGTCCAGAAACCAAAAGACAATAAAAAAAGGAAGAATGAAAATGACACACATTTTTTTCTAAAAAACGGCTTTTTTCATTTGTATCCTAATTTTTTAAATATGCTGCATTCTCTATGCTTAAATATTTCCAGATAAATAAGTCAGCTTTCTGCTTTTGTACTGACCTGTAGTTGCAGAACTGGTCATTTCAGAAAGAATGGCGGTTGTAGTTGTTGGTGACAAAGTTGATGTTGAACCTATGGTTAAATGTTCAGTTGTGCTTCTTGGTGATGGTTTGAATCCAGTTACATTAGTTGTTGTTGGTAACAAAGTTGTTGTAAAACTGTTATATGGAGGAATTGTGGGGTTAACTTTTGCTCCTTGGATGTCCAATCCTAGAATGTCAAGCTCCGACTGGTTCTGACTTCTGATCCAGGTCTGCACCAGAGTTTGATTTTCATAAGACTTCAAATCTGGGAGGTTGGTGCCGAGGAGACCTTTAACTTCACCTACGGTTAGACTCTGGGGGCAGAGGGGATATATTTTACATTGATACCGTAAAAATATCCACAGAAACAGAAGCATTCATAGTTAAGACATAAACATAACACTGACCAGCACAACATTTTCATCCAAACTGGTGAAGGTGGCCAGGTCCATGTTAACATTAGAGACCACCAAACTACGAATGTAATCAACATTTGCACCTCCTGTGGGAAAAGGAAAAAATGATCTCTGTGAAGATATGTTTATGTACATATGTGTGAATGGAAATGTTTACTTACCAATGTATGGTTGTATGAGCTGAAAAACTGAAACTGAGCTTGTTGTGAGGTTGAATGCTTCAAAGGAGATTGTGAAAAACTCTTTCTTTTTGTCAGTAGTGCAGCTAGAGATGTCCAGAGAGTCAACTTCTCTGCAGGAGAAAGAGACATTGTAGGGCATAAGCAGAGTTCAAACCTAAGATAAAATTCCAAGTTGATAGTTCCAACAATATACATTCAGAATATTTGCTCATGCAGTTCTGATCTAGTTTATGCGTCCTTTACGTGTGCCTCCAAGGGTGTATCTTCATGAGATGTGCTCTTGTCCTAGCTATGGAGGAGCTCCGATTTCAACTTACAATTAGAACCAACCCACCATTAAAGGTTTTTTTTTACCATGGATGCCTCAAGCCACGTTCACATTGGGTGTGTGATGCATGTCCAAGAAAACGCTAAAAAAACACATTCTTCAATGTGGGGTTAGCGTATAGTGTTTACACTGGGCTGGACTGCTACTAGACGAGCCCGTGTCCACCATGCACCATGGAAGAGGCTTGGTGTGAAATGTTAAAGCAGTGCAAATCTCGTGATTCTGGTTGCAGGCTTTTTCTTTTTCTATTCTGATTTAACAGTTTTCAGCTGTCGTGCAGATCATGAAGATCTCTACTCCCCGGCAAGGATCTAATGTCTGAGTTGTGCCTGTATATGTCATCCTTGCATAATTTCTTACCTGAAGCTTTGTGATGAAATAGTCCTGATGATGTCCACATCTAGAGAGCAGAGATTTGGTCCCCCGATAACATTCAGCTCTGCACTGCCTAGTTTGTTTCCTCCAACAGCCAGATACTTAGAAATGATAACTTTAGCCTGGAGGAGAAGAAATGTGCTTTGATCAAACAGCAGCCCTTAAATGTTGTACACAGTCACAACATAAGTACTCTGTTTGCTCACTATGTTTGGGTCCCAGCCTCCATTTGAAGAGTCCATCAAAGCAGCAAGCGTGTCGATTTTACTGATGGTCCATGAAAGAATATCTTGAACTGTGGCAACACGAGAAGCTGCACTTAGGAGCTGAACCTGATCTTCTGGGATGATGGAGTTGTCAGCCTGTAATTGCACAGAAATGTGGTCAATTGCATGCAATGTTATTGATACAATATTGACATAGAAAAGAAAGGATCTAAAAAAAATTGAAGCAATAATGGAGATTTCCAGCTGGAATGTGTCTTGTTCAGGTCTCATCCCACAAGAAAAAAACGGGTGTTGGTTCCCCCTCTGACCCAAGATTGTGCCCAAACACAATCCAATCAAAATGTATATGACACAGCATCAGTCATCAGCAAATGTGTTTTACATAGGATCATTGCTTACGTCTTGCAGTTTTTGGAGAACAATCCTGAGGTATTCCACCTCATCCACCTTTTCTGTGATGGCATCCAAGTTGTCTTTGATGGTTGAAACTGACAGACAGTTGTTGAATTGGTTGATGTTATAGTCCAAGGGGAAGGTGGGGTCATTGATTGTGACCTGAGTGATTATTCCAACTGTGCATTCTGTGAAAAAAAGTCAGAAAAAACTTACACCAGAAAGTAAACAACAAGATAAAGACACATTTTCAGAGGCAGACAGACCTGCAGTTTGTTCTGAATCACTTTTGATGGACTGTCTTATCTCCTTCTTCAGTTGCCTCCTTTGTTCTCTGCTCACTTCACCAAAAACTTTCAGAAAGTATTTCAAGAAGTTATGTTTTGTGTCCTGCAAAGAAAATACATTAATGAGCTCAAACTTGATCCTCCATCCATGAGACCTTTCCTTCTAAACACTTGAATGCACGTGTTCCTCACCTGATCAAAGCGCTGATAGAAAGATGAAGGCAAATGCAGAGTTAACATCCCAAGGTCTTTTAGAGTTTGTTCACTCCATGTTGAAGGGACTCTGATTACGATATAACAAACAAGGGGATTTTTGTAAGTACACTATTGTCTTTGAAAGACACAACATTTCTAGTTGTAATATTTTAATTTCAAAAAGTTGCCATTTACATACCCATAAGGTGTATTTCCATTGGTCAGAAGGAATTCAACTGCAGCTGATTGACCAACAGTGAGATCTGGACAGTTCTTCAGTTGTTCCAGTATAGATGGATGAGAGTTCTGGATGTAGGAGCCATCAAGAATGCAGCACATGTTCCCCAAAACTAAAACATTGTCCTCAGTCAAGCTTGTGCTAGTTATTCCCTTAAAGAAGAAGAAAGTAAAACATAAGTAGTTATAAAAAAAACTACAATCTCTCAAAAGGTTTTGGCACCAATTTAAATTTAATACAACATTGTAATGAGACCCCAGAAATGAATGAACCCTTTTTACTTTGCAACTGACATATAAAACCAATAATATCATACTTAGTCAAAACATATAACTTTTTCTAAGTTAATCATTTACATGATTGCATATTGTTGTTACAGTCAAGTAAATTATTAAAAGGAATTTTGTCTTCAAATTTGTTGTTGCTTTAGACTCACCAAGCAGTTCCTTGCATTATTAAACAAAGCAGACCGTTTGTATGTCAGTGCTGGAGAAAAGATGGAGAAGTCTGCATCAGCCAGCTCTTGAAAATAAGACCTGCAGCTGCTCTGTGGCACCAGAGAGTAACTGGAGGAAGAATAAGATAACACAGCAGTCATAAATAACATTCAAGTCTTTGTTATTAAAAAGCTCAAGTTTATTTGGGATCATAATTCAGTATAAAAATGGATTCTTACTCATAGTAAAGCAACACATCTGGAGGATAGAGGGAAAAGCTGGTGGCATCTGACTCTTCTTTGATTTGGTTGTACATGCAGGTCAGCTGTTGGGCAAAACAAAAGTGTATGCCAAATTAAATATTGTCTACATCAAGAAGTTTCTTTATAGATCACCCTACTCTGTTTTTAGTAACTTGGAAAACTCTTAAAGAAATTATGGTCAGGCTGAAAGGTCTTTTTTTACTTTCAAGTTTTACATGCTTTTTACAATTTGGTTAAAGAAAGTGACACCATCTCAACAAGTGGGTTATAGAGCAATGAGGAAGAAATCTTTCCTCTTACATGAACTGACAGCTATTAAAAGAACAGTGATACTTATGCCACTTTGAAATAATTCAAAGGAAGAACCTTTAGAAAATCTTAGGAAACTGCAAATTCACAAAAAGGGATTTACTTTTTAATTAACATTAATTATGGGGATTTCTCAAAGTGGCAAATAAATGCACGCACCACACACCTAGAGACAGTTTGCGGCATAATTGTCATTTCCCCAGGAATTTCCTATAATATTGATGCTTGAAACTGTACAGATACACATATTTAGGAAATACATATGCACTCTTTTGCCATCTTACCTGAGTCTCCACCAATGGAACCTTGTTTGTGCCTTTTCTCCGACAGGCTTTAATCAGATTCTTGATTTGCCTCTTTCCTAAAGATCTTACTGTTGTGCATGTAAACCCTTGTAGCACAGAAGAGGACAAGCTGTACACAAACAAACAAACAAACAAATAAACAAACAAAGACATTAGCAAATACATTTTTATGACTTCTTAACTTCAATTTTAAGTAATTAAGCGGAGAATCTCACGTGTTTGGACCTCCCAGCTCAGCTGTCTCAGAGTTTGCTGCTATTATATCAAAGAACAATGCAACCTAATAAAAATAAAGAAAGAAAGTCACATTCACTTTGTAGAAGTTACATAAAAATATTAAAACTTTTTAACAGGTGAAGCTACCTGTTGGGGTTTCCATTTCTTTCTATTTAGTCTGATGACTGTGCTGCTGTCATTTGGGAACTGCAGCAGGTAAACTCCAGGAATCTCAGTAGCCAAATTATCTGGAACATTTTCTATGATCTGCAAACTGTTGGTGTTTAAATATATAATCTGTAGAAAGAATAGAATCAGGAAGACACAGATTATAAATATCAACAAGTAATTTCACAGCTTCATAAAGTTGAAGACTATTTCACTTTACAACAGCTGAGGTTTTAGTGAACTTTAATTTCTTGCATATTGTTGCAGATACTTGCTTAATTCCATTTTTTGAAATTTTATTCTTAATAAGATTCAGTTGTTTCATTGTTTTCTTGGTCAAAGATTAACAATAAAGTGGATTTGAATTTTAGTTTAGTTTTGTTAAGGCATGTGAATCAAACACATTTTTTGATGATCTCAACATGATGAAAAAAGACCTGAGCATTCTCAGTAAAGTTCAGTCATCAAAACCATCAAAAGCTATCCATCACTTAAAATAGAGAAGGTACAGAGAAAACCTTTTTCAATTTCCCTTAATGTCATTTTGTGAGTTTTTTTCATCCAAATATATACAATATGTATGTTTGGCAAATTAATCAAGCTAAATATAATTTCCTATATATTTTCTCTGTTATTTGGTGAACTTATAGGTTTAATTAACAATAAAAACATTGAATTACTTATTATAAAACCTAAATCCCCTAAAGTCTTGTTCCATGCCACATCATATTCGGAAAGACTAGCATAACAATATTCTTCTTAATATGTTCTGAAGTTGACACATCCAAGTGCTGTTCAAGTGTTTGTTTTACCTGTATCACAAAAGTCAGCTGAACAATCTGTGGAGCAGACAGTATGTAGAACAGGACTGAGGGGTTTCTGGATACAGTGACAAGATCAGAGCCGCTGATGCTGCTGAACACAGTTGATGGTACGCCAGTGATGAGGGAGCCCAGGTTTAGCAGCGAGGCTGAGCTGTTGATCTGATTGGATGTAGAAGGTAAAACAATACAAAAACGTAAACACTTTGTCCAAAAAGATGATTTTTGTTTAGCTGCTAATAAACACAATCTAACACAGTACCTGTACAAATCCTGAAGACAGCAAAGACAGGACAATGGCTTTGGCCTGTCCTTTTCTCCAGCCAATCACATTGCTGAGAATGTTGAGAGAATCCACCAAGTCTGAAGGCTTCAAAGACTTGATCTGGCTTATGGACAAGCTGGCACTTTCATTACCAAGGGCAGAAATAACTTTGGCATCAATGTTCTCACCAAAATTACTCGCCAAAGCAGCAGCAATCTAAAAAAACAATGCATGAGCGGTAAGTCCAGTTAATTTTATGTGTAAATGTTCAACACAGTCATTTAAAATTGTTGCAAAAAATATCAAGAAGATTTAAAATCATGATGGTGATGTTGGTCTGGTTTGGGTTTCATGCTTCCCTTCCATGCTAATATCAGGAGAAAACCTCTTTAGCTAACTTTCACGTGAAATAAACCTACATTCTATAATTTCTACACTCACATCCCACAGTACTGACATCATACTTTCCTTTTTTCCCTCTAAAAAACGGATCAAAGTTACAGAGACATTGAGCTTCTCGTGTTATTTCAATTCACTTTATAAAATGATTAGTCTGTCATCAAACTTGTTTCTTAGGATTAGATAAAACACATATAAACCACTCTGTACTTCAGTTTTTATTTTGCTCATATCAGTTGTGCCAGGTTATACAGTACATTGTTCAGTTCTTTAGTCTTCCTGTAATTTATTTTTATACATGTATTGAGAAATCTGTCCTTTTAGTATCTCTGTGTTTTCTTATTGTTTTATTTACCTGTGGATCTAGGTCTGTGCAAACTCTGTTGACATTTCCCAAAACCGTCAAACTTTCTTTTGAAGTCAACTGAGTGAACACCCGGCCAGGAGCAAAGCACTGACCCAATGAAGGAAGGCTTCAAAGAGAATGAAAACAGGTTGGGCAGTTTAGGGTCACATACTTTGTGGAAGATTTGTGGCTGTATGGAAAAGATGTTAAAAAAACAAATTTGGTGCCTTAAACTTACCCAAGTGGACTGAAGTTGATATCTTGCTGATAAACTAAGTGAATGTAGTAGATGATTATTGTCACATCCACCTTATACTGATTAAGAAGCACAAGATTCTGAGGATTCACTGTGAACAGCTGCAGGTCCTGAAAAGAGAATGAAACCAATTCAGTCTATAAGCTTTGAAACTGTGGAATTAGTTTTATTCTGACAGAAAAAAAACAAAACAGAAAACAGAACAGTACTTTCATAATGTCCATATGAGATAAAATACCTGTTGAGATCCAAATGACTGAAGATCCACCACAGTGAGAAAAGTGATGAAAGAGCCGATGTACTCTGCAAACCAGGCTGTAGAGTTCAGCTCTGGGTTGTTGCTGTCGTAGCACTTTGGTGATGTTGCTGTTTGAAATAAATAATAAAAATATATTAGTGCTATTTCAAACTACAACTCATCCATCCATCCATCCATCCATCCATGTTTCTTAAACTTGCTGAATCCCTTTGGGGTTGCAGGGCTGCTGCCAACCCAGTAACATTTCGGTGAGAGCAGGGTACACCCTGATCACTTCGACAATCTTTCACATGCCTGAACACTCAGACCTACTAATAAGAAAAAAATTGTACCAAATTTGATGAAGATGAAAAACAGCAGAATAAATAAATGACCATAAAACTACAAAACTGATTTTCCAAATTTGTACTTAAAACTTTAGGTAAGCACTCTGATTCACAGCGAGAAGGCCTGGTTCAAATCCAGCCTGGGACCTTTTCATGTGGAATTTGGATAGCACATTTCTCAGGGCACCCTGGCTTCCTCACACATTTCAAAAACATGTTTTAATGCTTGATTGATAATTCTAAACTGTCCAGAAATGTGAATTTTAGTGAAGACAAAAAAATGATTTTATTTTGCTTCCATTCAAAACAGAACATTGTTATTTAGCAATGTTTTAGATATGACATTGTATTTTAGGTTTTTGTTCTTACCTGCAGCATCCTTTCTGCTCAGGTAGATCTTGATGAATTGTGTGTACACAGATTCTTGCTTAGAAAGAGTCATCTGGGGTTGTACTTCACTCAAAATTTGCAAGCTATTTTTGAAGTACATGAGTAAGACATTCAATTAATACAAAACATATAATACTGTGAGATTAATAAATAATTAGTCAGATTTTAAGGGTATATTCCCTACTAATATTTGTTGCATTGCTTACATATATTGGTAGGAGCTGCACTGCAAATCCTTTGTTGCAAGAATTGAGAGAAAGTTGGTGGAAACAGCAGGCAAGAACGGGCGAAGGCGAACGTTAAACCACAGCTGCAGCTCAGTGAGATTATTCAGTGTGTTTGTGCTGAAAAGATCTGGACTGATTGCTTGTATGCTGTCCAAAATCACTGACACTGCAGGATTGTTGGGGTTGATTGTCTGCAACAAATACAAACATTGCTTGTTAGCTTGGTAAAATGCAAATAAAAGAAATAAAAGGTACATTAATATGAATTCACTAGTGCATATAAAATTGAAAAATAAATTTCCTAGTGGAAGGTCAAATGTCTATTTAATAGTAACTTATTCCAATGGTTGCAAAATATTTGACTAAAAGTCAGTCATACTGCATTGGTCAGAAGATTCAGAGCTGCATTCAGGATCCTGGAAGTTTTACAGAAGAGAAGATTCCAGGCCGATATGGACCCACTTGAGTTTGATGACAGATCACACTTCATAATCTCTACCAGGTCCTGTGCTGTTAAGGCTGAGAGCTGTTCAACATTAGAAAGTGAAATCATTACATGAACCACCTTTACTACAGTAGTTTAGAATGTGTTGCTGTCTTACAGAGGCACAAGCAAACTCTTCCACAGAAAAGTTACAGAAGCGTCCGCTCATCTTTCCACTGTCGAGGAAGACTTGAAGATCTGTGCTGTAATTTGGAATTGAACAAAATAATATCATTTGGGGTTTTTTTTTTTCAGGTTAAAGTTTGATATTTTTGTTATAAAATAATTTAAAGAAAACTTTACCTGTTTACTCCAACACATGTATTTAATTCTGTGAATAAAAGGAAAACATTAGTTTTCTAGAAAGTGTCAATTAAAAACTACTAATTTACTATGAATTAATGTCCTCATGTATCAAAACCACTCACCACTTGCTGTGATAACTCCGCACTTCAGAAAACACATGCAAGCACAGTTTTAGCGTTCTACTCATTAAACAGATTTTTAATACAAAAGAAGCAAATAAAAATAAAAATTTTACCTGCCCTTTGAAGTCACCTAAAAGAAACAAATAAGAAAATTATGATGAGATTTATTAACTATGTGGACCAAGTATACTTCAGTTTAGTGTTTTGATTGATCTCAAATAATGGCCTAGAGCAGGGGTGGCGAACACGAGGCTCGCGAGCCGCATGCGGCTCTTGGCCAATGAGCGTGCGGCTCTTTGCGTTTCATCAAATTTTCTATATACTGTGCCTCATTTAATATTTTTTTCCCTCTTAAACCACACTCAAACCGCCAGAGGGTATTAAAAATAAATAATAATAAAAGTGATTTGGCAGTGTGTGTGTTCGATGCTGCTCCCGACACATACGTGACCGCCAATCATTTGCGCAGGTTACGCCCACTGTCGGAACACATAGATAAATATTTGATGTGCGTGCAGACTGTTACCCTCATGGTGAAAATGGTGAAATTCAGAGTATAAAGATAAACACAGGATGTTTCTGGAAGAACGGGAAGATTCTTACTTTTTACTGAACAGAATGGAAAGTCACGATGTTTCACATTCTGAGCTTCTGGAAGCAGTAACATTGGTCATACTAGCAGAAAAGAACAAAACGTATCCCGGAGAAAATTAAAACTCTTCCTGATCATCTGACACAAATTGTCTCCTTTATTAACAAGTTGAAGCTTTTGTAAGTCCACATTCAAAACGGCAATCATCCCACTTTCTTTCTTTGCGCAGCTCACAGCAGAAAGCTGCAATCCAAATGAATGAAGCGCAGAACGTGACGCTGCTTGCGCAACTGGACGGAAACGACCGCAGATCACTTTTCTCATGGATCCTTTAATGCAGAGACTGACTGATGAGATCCCCGCTGGTCACTGATGAGGCAGCGAGAGAACCAGAGATAAATGAGCAGAAATCTCTGTGAAAGAAGGCCCTGTTAAAATTTGGAGAACAGACCTCGGTCCGTTCTGACCGACACTCACGTAAAGGAGCTGATCAGTGTTGCCAGATAGTGACACAGTTTTCCAGCCCAAAAGTCATGAGAAAACTGCCAGACCCAGCGAAAAACCACCCAATCTGCCCACCCCGCACACATATGTATGGTGTGGGGGTCTGGGGGTAAGCCCCGTCTTCAGCCCCTAAGAGTCATGGGAAGTGGGGAATTTTCAGTGTAAAACCGTGAGCCAGGTAGCTGTTAGCTGAACTGACATTCATGCCGTTTGGCTGAATGAGTGTGAAATGAAGTTACCGGGTTCCCAAATATGAGCAGGAAGGAGAGGCGTGAATAAAGCAGCCAGTTAAATTTAAACTCAGCACTTGTTGGATTACTACTCCAAAGTATGATCTGACTCATTGCAATGTATTAATATTAAATAGATTATTTGCCTTTGATTCAAATGTCAGTCATTCAATTTTAAATTAAAAAAACATATAAAAGCAAGATATTCTAATGAAGGTCAAAATTAATTAAAGTTGCACACAACTGAAATGTAATGTATTTAATGTGTTTATTGTGAATATGAATCACTTAGACATCAGAAGGATGCTCTGTCCAGATGTTTGTGTATTTGTTGGTGTAAGGGTCACTGAAAGAGGAATGTTGAGTTACAAAGAATTACCAGTTAAATACTGATGGATAAATGGTGAAAATATTCGGTTTATCATCGTAAATCTGACTTCAGAGAAGTCAGTGCCTCTCCAGCATCAACCTCACCGCCCGTCACTGAGTGGTTGTGTGTGTCAGAGAGAGGCAGACAAAAGAGTGAAATAAAGAGAGAGAAAGAGTGTGTGTGTGTGTGTGTGTGTGTGTGTGTGAGAGATGAAGAGAGAGAGTGTGTGTGTGGAGGGGGTATCTGACCTCCAGGGTAGTCTCTGTGTTAACTCTGGTTTAGCTGCATTGATGTATGTATTGAGGGTGGACACTTTCCTTGAAATAAACACAAGTACAATACTTGCTGTTCTGTTGTAGGGAGAGGAGTGTGTTATGGAAAATAATATGGGTTTAATTGCGTGTTTGTGTGTGTACGTTTTGGCAGGTCAGTGTGTGGTGTGGCTCTTTGACTCTCACAGTGAAAAAATTCGGCTCTTTATGTCAAACTTGTTCGCCACCCCTGGCCTAGAGCAACAGAACTTAAGTTTAACATCTTTATTTTATGCTACAATTGGTAAAATAATGCATGAATACGGTAATTCTGTCAAGTATTTAAACTGCAACAGATATACAACACTTATGATCTGTCCATCTTCAGAACCCGCTGATTCCCTTTCGGGATCACGGAGTTGCTGCAGCCAATCCAGCTCCCATTACCCTGAACAGGTCGGCAGTCTGTTGCAGGGCCAAACACTCTCTTAAGCCTTAGTCAAATCTGTCCTTACGGGTGGATATGGGTTTTCTGCAGGTAAAAAATAGGCAAATCAGTTGCCCTCAGGAAATTTAAGGTTCCTAGCCAACCCTGTGAACCCGTAGGTCGAAAATGTCCATGCATGCACATGGCAATTATATATGCTTTTGTATTAAAAAAGGAAATATGGCAGCAGTAGGTCGGTTGTCCTCTGATCTGAAGGTTGGAGGTTCAATTTCTGCCTTCCTTGCCCATGTATCGAAGTGTCCTTAGGCAAGACACTGTACCCCATATTGCATCTGTTGTTCAAAGGTTGGCACCAGTGTTCAGCAATGGAGCTGCCATAAGCGTGTGAATGGGACTGTGACTGAAAAGCACTTCGGGCCTTTAAGGAAGGTAGGAAAGTGCTGTACAGGTATACGCCATTTACCATACTTGGATTATTCTAGGTACATGCTGCAGGTGCTCCAGTTGTAGTGAACTCTTAAGGAACACGGAAGAGTAAGTAAGGGGGAAGTACTGTAAGTGAGGCGCAGGCTTGTCTAATGGATTCTTCTGTTTTTCTATCTTTCTATATTTCTAGGTATTTGCTCTTTGCGCCATCATTTCACACAACGTGGTTGTTAGAAATGAGAAACTTGGACAATCAGAGCGTAGTTTGTGTAGTGTCTTATGGGCATCTCACGGGTACTTATATACCACACACATACCCTGTGGATAAAGCACTTGTGCACGGTATGTGAGGAGCCAGTGCACGCCCCTTACTAATGACTAGAGTGTGCCATAAAGACACCATATGACAGCATCAGCTGTACATCATACGTTTGTGTAACTTGTTTTATCCTTACAAACATGTCACAAAACACTTACCATACGCACAACAATCACACGTTTCATTTTCAGGATGTCTTTTAAGGTGGCCACATGAGCCACAAAAGAACTGTAAGACACACCTGCTATCCCTTGATGATCCGGCCACACATGTCTATGACTCTTTACAGTCCTGGACAACCCTGAAACCTGCAGCACCTGTACAGGTGCATGTGACTAAGGCTTTACATGCACACGTTAAGACAATCTAGACATAACGATTAACCCATGAAGAATATTGTTGGACTGTGGGAAGAAGGTGAAGTACCCATGCATATACAGGGAGAGTATGCAAACTCCCCACAGAAAGGTCCCTGCTGGCATTTGAACTAGGGGGCTCTCACCGTGAGATTAGAGCTTTTACCACTACATCACGTGCAGCCCACTCCTAAGATGAATGCTAATATTACTCGCATTATCATCTGTATTTTTTACCTATTATCAAGAAAATGTATGAAAGTGTAAAATCCATTTACACTCATAGTAGGTCCTATCCTTCGTAATCAGTTTTTTTATGATTTACTAGAAGCTAAAAGTGAGTTGTCCCTCAATTTGACTTTTTTTAAATATGCTTCAGTCTCTGATCAATGAGTTAGCTGCAGGTGGGTCATTTACTCTTTCTTGCAGTTTTTGGTTGTTAAATTGCAAATGTATTAAAGAGAATGTATGCTCTCTGCTCAACATGACAGTTTTAACTGATGCACATATTGATAATAGTGCAAAACCACACATCAGTGAAAGGAACATGAGTCTTTAGTAAATAAATGTTCTGCTCCTAAAATAATTTTTATCCACTCTCTGTTTTTGTACTGACCTGTAGTTGTAAGACTGGTCATTTCAGAAAGAATGGTGGGTGTAAATGGTGTTGTAGAACTGTTATATGGAGGAATTGTGGGGTCAACTTTGCCTCCTTGGATGTCCAATCCTAGAATGTCAAGCTCCGACTGGTATTGACTTCTGATCCAGGTCTGCACCAGAGTTTGATTTTCATAAGACTTCAAATCTGGGAGGTTGGTGCCGAGGAGACCTTTAACTTCACTTGTGGTTAGACTCTGAGGGCAACAGAGCAGATATCTTTTAGACTGATTCTGTAAAAAATATCCACAGGAACAGAAGCATTCATAGTTAAGACATAAATATAACACTGACCAGCACAACATTTTCATCCAAACTGGTGAAGGTGGCCAGGTCCATGTTAACATTAGAGACCACCAAACTACGAATGTAATCAACATTTGCACCTCCTGTGGGAAAAGGAAAAAATGAGCTCTGTGAGGATATGTTTATGTACATATGTGTGAATGGAAATGTTTACCTACCAATGTATGGTTGTATGAGCTGAAAAACAGAAACTGAGCTTGTTGTGAGGTTGAATGCTTCAAAGGAGATTGTGAAAAACTCTTTCTTTTTGTCAGTAGTGCAGCTAGAGATGTCCAGAGAGTCAACTTCTCTGCAGGAGAAAGAGACATTGTAACCCATAATTCAGAGTTTAAACCCAAGATAATATTTCAAGTTGATAATTCCAACAATATACATTTATAATATTTGCTCATGCAGTTCTCCTGGCTTTGTCACTTTACCTAAGCCACTTCCTGCCCCTTTTTGAGAGGACAGCATGTTCTGGTCAGAACCAACAACACCCCGGTAGTGAAATTTGTCAAAAGACAATTGTGCTAATGTCTATTGTCCAGACAATTTGACTGATAATGTAGATTGGCATTAAATGCGATCTATGCACTAAGTATAATAAACCCCAGATGGGACTAATTTACCATGTAGAAGAAATTCATGTAACAAGGAGCAGAAACTAAAACAAGGTGATGTCATGATTTGCTTGTTTGACTTTTTGTCTCGTCTTCATTTACTGGTAGTCTTAATCTTGGGTTTCGCCACAGGCTCGCCGTGACTACAGCCATTCACCTTCGAATCCTGTTGAGCATCTTCCTGTGACTGATTAGCCACAGAGCCACAGGGAGCTAAAAGAACTCTCTTTGTCTATATTGCAGGTTCATCTTGCATACTCAAGTTTTCTGTATCTTTTTCCTTTTTAATTTTTCTTGTCCAACAGCAGATAAGAGCTAAATGTCTCTTGTGTTGGACAAATTTCAGCTTTATAATAGGGGGTTATGAATCTTTGGACACTCAAGATGTATGTTTGTACAAACCCCCTGTATATTTTTCCTTGAAGTTATTATTTTTGGTTTTATATCCTCTCCCCACTTTGTGTGGTGAGTAGTTTGTCAATTAGGTCTTGGAACTATATTATGGTTCTTCCCTGTGACTGGGTTCTAACCCTGCTTGCCCGACATTGACATTATGAGCCAACCTTTTTAAACCCAGCAGAAAATGCCCAAGACTACAACATCCCACAGTTTTTTCATTCAGTTTTTCATTCACCTTTATTTAACCACGATAAAAACACTAATTGAGTTATAAAATCTCTTTTGCAAGAGCGTCCTGGCCAAGAGGCAGCAGCACAACAATAACACACAATTCTCCTTTACATTCACACTCAATCATAAAAAATAAAGCATTTACAGTTAGAAAGTTTTGTGCCACGATCATTTAAAGGTTTTCTGAAATAGCCCAGGGAGATCAATTCTTTACATTTAAACTATTTCTGGAGTTCATTCCAAAACTGCGCTGCAGCAAATCTAAAGGCCTTTTTTTGCATCTCTGTGTGCACTCTGGGCACAGAGAGCAGGAGCATGCCTGAAAGCGCAGGCTGTAGCTGCTGATGCTCTTCAGAATGCATTTGTAAATTAAAAGGTACCAACGTTTCAATCTGCGCTGGGATAAGGAGGGCCAACATACCCAAGCTAAACTGTATCGAAACACCCATTGCACACTGTGTTATTCACCTTTGCCCGGGAGATTCATGGCTGCATGCCAGGAATGCAAGAACTTAGTCAAATCTAAAAAGGCTGGAGCAGTCATCTTCCTCGTCCCAGCAGATCAGACTTGGTTCCCTTGAACCATTTGATAGAACTTCCAAAATTATAAAAGAAGAGATAATGTCTTCACTGCTGGGAAAATTGGACCCCCTACAGTTTCCTTATCAAGGCCGTAAAGGTGTAGATGATACAAAACTTTCTATTTTTGACAGTATTTATAAACATAAAAAAAAATGCTACGCAATATTTTTATTTGCAGATTTCTCCTCAGCTTTTAACAAGACAAAACCGCATGTTTTAATCACATGGCTACCTTCTTAACAGATCGAAAGCAGCTGGTTTTAGTGAGTGGAGTTCTATTAGATGTCATGGTCTCAAACACAGGTTCTCCACAAGGTTCTGGCTTATCTCCCCTCCTTTTTATTCTCCACACAAATTTTTGCTGGTCACTCTGGCCTTTCATAGAGCTGTTTGTTACTGAAGACTAGCTTACTGTATAAAAAACAGCACGTGGGAAGGCTGCCTCTCAGTAAGATATGTAGGAATGTGTAGAATTAGTTTACCATTAAAATAAATTATTAATATTAATGTTATTTTAGTTAACTGAGATTTTCATTTACTTGTATGACAAAAATCCACCTATTAACCCCATGGCTACCATGAACAGATAAGACAGCAGTAAAAAACAAGGTTTTAAAATTAAAAAGTTTATTTGAAATATAACATTTTGAAATCAGTAATATTATTAATTTTTGGGAAAATAATTTTGCAATTTACTAATACAAGAAATTATATAAAACAAAGGAAAGGTAAATTTTGTACAAGCTTGAAGACAGTATCGTTAAAAGGAAGTAATACTTACCTAGTGACTAATTTACTTGTGTCTGCTTAATTAATAAAACCTTCTTGTGTTTGTTAAGGACAAACATAACAATTTTCTGCTGGAAGCTGTTTTCTTTCTTTTGCAGAATGCTTTTGACTCTGGATTGGTGGATCAAAACTACTTAAAAGATTTGAATTTTTTTAGCTTTAAAATCTAAAACCTTAAACCTTTTACCCCAAATCACATTTTTAAACAAGTGTTGAACAGTGATAAATTGCAGAAATATATTTAAACTATAAAAACAAATTCAGTTCACATTTCTTACCTGAAGCTTTGTGATGAAATAGTCCTGATGACGTCCACATCTAGAGAGCAGAGATTTGGTCCCCCGATAACATTCAGCTCTGCACTGCCTAGTTTGTTTCCTCCAACAGCCAGATACTTAGAAATGATAACTTTAGCCTGGAGGAGAATAAATGTGCTCTGATCAAACAGCAGCCCTTATATGTTGTACACAGTCACAACATAAGTACTCTGTTTGCTCACTATGCTTGGGTCCCAGTCTCCATTTGAAGAGTCCATCAAAGCAGCAAGCGTGTCGATTTTACTGATGGTCCATGAAAGAATATCTTGAACTGTGGCAACACGAGAAGCTGCACTTAGGAGCTGAACCTGATCTTCAGGGATGATGGAGTTGTCAGCCTGTCATTGCACAGAAATGTTGTAAATTGCATGTGATTGAAATTAAACTTAAAATGAAATAAAACATCTAAAAAAATGAAGCAGTAATAAGGACTTCCAGCTGGAATAATGAATGTTAAAATCCTTTTATCCACAAGAATAAACTGGGTGTTGGTGTTACCCTCCAACCCCGCCAAAAACTGTGCCCAAACTCAATTAAGAAAAACACAAAATACAGCATGTCTGATAAACCAAATGCTTTTAATGTTTGCTTTGGAGAATTTTTACTCACCTCTTGCAGTTTTTGGAGAACAATCCTGAGGTATTCCACCTCATCCACCTTTTCTGTGATGGCATCCAAGTTGTCTTTGATGGTTGAAACTGACAGACAGTTGTTGAATTGGTTGATGTTATAGTCAAAGGGGAAGGTGGGGTCACTGATTGTGACCTGAGTGATTATTCCAACTGTGCATTCTGTGAAAAAAAGTCAGAAAAAACTTACACCAGATAGTAAACAACAAGATAAAGACACATTTTCAGAGGCAGACAGACCTGCAGTTTGTTCTGAATCACTTTTGATGGACTGTCTTATTTCCTTCTTCAGTTGCCTCCTTTGTTCTCTGCTCACTCCACCAAAAACTTTCAGAAAGTATTTCAAGAAGTTGTGTTTTGTGTCCTGCAAAGAAAATACATTAATGAGCTCAAACTTGATCCTCCATCCATGAGACCTTCCCTTCTAAACACTTGAATGCACGTGTTCCTCACCTGATCAAAGCGCTGATAGAAAGATGAAGGCAAATGCAGAGTTAACATCCCAAGGTCTTTAAGAGTTTGTTCACTCCATGTTGAAGGGACTCTGATTACGGTATAACAAACAAGGGGATTTTTTTAAGTATGCTATTGTATTTGAAAGACACAAAATTTCTAGTTGTAATTTTAGAATTTTAAAAAGTGACAGTTTACATACCCATAAGGTGTATTTCCATTGGTCAGAAGGGATTCAACTGCAGCTGATTGACCAACAGTGAGATCTGGACAGTTCTTCAGTTGTTCCAGTATAGATGGATGAGAGTTCTGGATGTAGGAGCCATCAAGAATGCAGCACATGTTCCCCAAAACTGAAACATTGTCCTCAGTCAAGCTTGTGCTAGTTATTCCCTTAAAGAAGAAGAAAGTAAAACATAAGTAGTTATAAAAAAACTACAATCTCTCAAAAGGTTTTGGCACCAATTTAAATTGAATACAACATTGTAATGAGACCCCACAAATTAATGGACCCTTTTTACTTTGCAACTGACATCTACAACCAATAATATCAGATTTAGTCAAAATATATAACTTTTTCTATGTTAATCATTTACATGATTGCAAATTGCTGCAGTTTAGTAAATTACTATTGAAATTTTTAAATTAAAATGTTTTGTTGTTGCTTTAGACTCACCAAGCAGTTCCTTGCATTATTAAACAAAGCAGACCGTTTGTATGTCAGTGCTGGAGAAAAGATGGAGAAGTCTGCATCAGCCAGCTCTTGAAAATAAGACCTGCAGCTGCTCTGTGGCACCAGAGAGTAACTGGAGGAAGAATAAGATCACACAGCAGTCATAAATAACATTCAAGTCTTTGTTATTAAAAAGCTCAAGTTTATTTGGGATCATAATTCAGAATAAAAGTTGCTTCTTACTCATAGTAAAGCAACACATCTGGAGGATAGAGGGAAAAGCTGGTGGCATCTGACTCTTCTTTGATTTGGTTGTACATGCAGGTCAGCTGTTGGGCAAAACAAAAGTGTATGCCAAATTAAATATTGTCTACATCAAGAAGTTTCTTTATAGATCACCCTACTCTGTTTTTAGTAACTTGGAAAACTCTTAAAGAAATTATGGTCAGGCTGAAAGGTCTTTTTTTACTTTCAAGTTTTACATGCTTTTTACAATTTGGTTAAAGAAAGTGACACCATCTCAACAAGTGGGTTATAGAGCAATGAGGAAGAAATCATTCCTCTTACATGAACTGACAGCTATTAAAAGAACAGTGATACTTATACCACTTTGAAAAAATTCAAAGGAAGAACCTTTGGAAAATCTTAGGAAACTGCAAATTCACAGAAAGGGATTTACTTTTTAATTAACATTAATTATGGGGATTTCTCAAAGTGGCAAATAAATGCTCGCACCACACACCTAGAGACAGTTTGTGCCATAATTGTCATTTCCCCAGGAATTTCCTATAATATTGATGCTTGAAACTGTACAGATACACATATTTAGGAAATATATATGCACTCTTTTGCCATCTTACCTGAGTCTCCACCAATGGAACCTTGTTTGTGCCTTTTCTCCGACAGGCTTTAATCAGATTCTTGATTTGCCTCTTTCCTAAAGATCTTACTGTTGTGCATGTAAACCCTTGTAGCACAGAGGAGGACAAGCTGTACACAAACAAACAGACAAACCAACAAACAAACAAACAAACCAACAAACAAACAAACAAACAAAGACATTAGCAAATACATTTCTATGACTTATTAACTTCAATTTTAAGTTATTAAGCGGAGAATCTCACCTGTTTGGACCTCCCAGCTCAGCTGTCTCAGAGTTTGCTGCTATTATATCAAAGAACAATGCAACCTAATAAAAATAAAGAAAGAAGGTCACATTCACTTTGTAGAAGTTACATAAAAATGTTAAAAAATCTGAATTTTTAACAGGTGAAGCTACCTGTTGGGGTTTCCATTTCTTTCTATTTAGTCTGATGACTGTGCTGCTGTCATTTGGGAACTGCAGCAGGTAAACTCCAGGAATCTCAGTAGCCAAATTATCTGGAACATTTTCTATGATCTGCAAACTGTTGGAGTTTAAATATATAATCTGTAGAAAGAAGAGCAACAGGAAGACACATTTTGTAAATATTAATAAGTTATTTAACATGTGGTTGTGGTTGCATAGTTAATTGTTTAAAAGGTAGATAAAATTACAATACAACATTTGGGTCCTTCAATTATTTCAGGATAATTTTATATATAAGAACTACATGTCATTATTTAACCAAATCTTTAGTCTAAAATTGAACAAAGAGTGAATCTCAAGTGCAATAATGATACTACGTTTGAAGCAGATTGTAAACAGATGCTATGCAACATATAAAAAAAAAAAAAACACTCTGGAACACTCTGATACAATAACCTATAGAGGTAAAAAAAATAAGTTATTTCTTATTTAAATAAATGATCTAAATTCATGCTATATATATTAATTAATGGTTTATAAACATTAATACAGTTTAGTTGGGTTATGAAATATACATTACTTGCTGTATACTAAATACTATATATTATACAGTCCACCATTAAAACATTGCATGCTATATGATTTATATTATCTATATACTGTAAACTCTATATAACCTTTGAATAGGCCAGAATGGCAATGGTTTGCATCTGAAATGCTTTATCAGTGCTAAGTCTTCTATTCTATTCTATTTAGATATTCTTACCTGTATCACAAAAGTCAGCTGAACAATCTGTGGAGCAGACAGTATGTAGAACAGGACTGAGGGGTTTCTGGATACAGTGACAAGATCAGAGCCGCTGATGCTGCTGAACACAGTTGATGGTACACCAGTGATGAGGGAGCCCAGTTTTAGCAGCGAGGCTGAGCTGTTGATCTGATTGGATGTAGAAGGTAAAAAAATACAAAAACGTAAACATTTTGTCCAAAAAGATGATTTTTGTGTAGTTGCTAATAAACACAATCTAACACAGTACCTGTACAAATCCTGAAGACAGCAAAGACAGGACAATGGCTTTGGCCTGTCCTTTTCTCCAGCCAATCACATTGCTGAGAATGTTGAGAGAATCCACCAAGTCTGAAGGCTTCAAAGACTTGATCTGGCTTATGGACAAGCTGGCGCTTTCATTACCAAGGGCAGAAATAACTTTGGCATCAATGTTCTCGCCAAAATTACTCGCCAAAGCAGCAGCAATCTAAAAAAAAAGTACAATGCATGAGCGGTAAATCCAGTTAAAATTATTTGCAGATGTTCAACACAGCCATTTAAATTATTTTCAATTTAACAAGTGGTTAAAGGAAAATAATATGAACTCTTTCAAATGATGATGGTGATGCTGGTCTGGTTTGGGTTTCATCTTGTCCTTTCATGTAAATATCAGTTTCAACCCATTTTATTAAATTATGTGTCTTTAAATCAGACCATTACACATAAACAACTCTCTACCTAATTTTCCATTTAGCTTACCTATTGTTGTTTGCTATCATATAATTCTTTGGTTTATTTCAATTGCAGAAAACAATTTTTTTTTTTTTTTTGAGTAACTGCACTTGGAACAGGGTTGTTGGGTGAATTTCTTGTCAAGACTTTAAGCTGTGGTTCCATGTACCTGTAGTAGACTTCAAACTTTTGTCCTATTTTTGGTCATCCTTCATTTTATTTTGATTGAGAAATCTGTACTCTTAGTATCTCTGTGTTTTCTTATTGTTTTATTTACCTGTGGATCTAGGTCTGTACAAACTCTGTTGACATTTCCCAAAACCGTCAAACTTTCTTGTGAAGTCAACTGAGTGAACACCCGGCCAGGAGCAAAGCACTGACCCAATGAAGGAAGGCTTCAAAGAGAATGAAAACCGGTTGGACAGTTTAAGGTCACATACAATGTGGAAGATTTGTGGCTGTATGGAAAAGATGTTAAAATAAAATTTGGTGCCTTAAACTTACCCAAGTGGACTGAAGTTGATATCTTGCTGATAAACTAAGTGAATGTAGTAGATGATTATTGTCACATCCACCTTATACTGATTAAGAAGCACAAGATTCTGAGGATTCACTGTGAACAGCTGCAGGTCCTGAAAAGAGAATGAAACCAATTCAGTCTATAAGCTTTGAAACTGTGGATGTAGTTTTATTCTGATAGAAAAAAAAAAAACAAAAAAAAAAAAAAAAACAGAACAGTACTTTCATAATGTCCATATGAGATAAAATACCTGTTGAGATCCAAATGACTGAAGATCCACCACAGTGAGAAAAGTGATGAAAGAGCCGATGTACTCTGCAAACCAGGCTGTAGAGTTCAGCTCTGGGCTGTTGCTGTCGTAGCACTTTGGTGATGTTGCTGTTTGAAACAAAAAATAAAAGCTATATCTAACATTTTAAACAGAATCTCCAAATCACGATTTAACACAAACAAGTACTAAACTATCTTTCCAGTTTACATCTGTTGATAAAGTTAGAGGTAAAAATGAAAAACTTGTCCTTAATATTCAAGGATTAAAAGATGATCAACTGACCTGATGATAGGTAAACCTTGATGGTGTTGTACATATCTTGGTTGGTGAAGTCAGCAACAGAGTAGTTGTAGGAACCAAGAGCAGAAACACTGAAAAAATAAAGAGAATCACTTTCAGAAGAACACAGATATTTTGTCTTTATTGTAACGGGAGAATGGATTTGTAAAAAACAAACATACATCTTCTGGAAGGCCAAACATGAGGTGTTGATTGAGGTGATTTGGCTGATCTGAGTCTTTGTGAGGAAGACCAAGTAGTTGGGGAGACCTCGATCAAACCAGGCGTTGACCTCTGACCTGCTGGAGCTCCTGAGAGCAATGGGCCAAACGCAAGGCAAAGTTCTCTGTCTCACCTGCTCTGGCAGAGACTCCTGCAGAGAACATTCAGGTTCAAGCTTTTGTCCTTTCACATTGTTTTATGTGTTTGTGTTTGTACATACAGTTTCTAGAAACACTGGTATCTGGAGGTAGCTGCTGTAAAGCTGACAAAGCTGGGATTCCTGTCCAACAACATTTGTGTGACGCAAGAAATCCCCAAGATCTGATGGAGGCATGGAGTTTATCAGCTACAGGGGAGACAAATATAAGAAATGTTACTTGAGTTTTGTTATTCTGTCATATTATTTCAGCGTTTCCTCCAGACAGCTTTCATGTCCACACACCTGTCGCTTTCTGTCTGGAGGCATGAGGAACAAGAAGGTGGTCAGGTTGGGGAATTGGAATCCCATGAATGAGCTCCTTAGGAAACTGTAGAAGCTGTAGCTGTAGTTGTCACCATAGCAACGGAGAGGCGATGGACCTACATTGATTAAGATTGCAGTTCAGTAAAATTTGTTTGAATCACTTTTATTCTTATCAGCATTAAAAATGAAAGAAAAAATGCAAAGAGTTGCTTCCCCTTTCATGTGGTTTATTTACCTTGAAGAGCCTGGATGATACGACTTTGAACTTCTGTCTGGGTGTCATTACTCAGAGATGAGATGGTTAGGTTAAGAAGGTTTACACTAAAATAGAAACGTAAAATATTTCTTTTTGTAAAAGTTCTCAACAAGATTGTTGAAACTTTAATTTGAACATGATGAAAAGCAAATTAATGTCTCATATTTCTAGTTTTCACTCACCCCTGCTGCTCAACGCTGCAGTTTCTTCCTGACAGTATATTAAAGTATGGGGTCACATGGTATGGTGCCATGTTTACCAGCAGGGGGCGGAGTCGAACTTGGAGCCACAGTGACACGACTGCATCACTGACTGATGGACTGGAGAGGTTTGCACGATCAAACACAACCTGCAGCATGGCTGACCTCACAGTAGAGGGGAGAAGGTTTTCACGACCCTGCAGAACAAAATTCCAACACAAATCAAAAAGGAAAACAACCAAAAATATTCACTACTGTTTTTTTTTTTTTTAATATGTAGGAATGCACAGTAACTTACAGTAACATATTCACTTAACTTAAATTGATTTTTTTTAATTGTTATTCCATCTTTTTTATTTCTAGAATGTCCTTACCAAGATCGCCGGTGAGAAATTATCAAAGAAGGAGCCAAGTTGTTGATCAGGAACATAATTCATCACCATGGTAACTTGATCAATAGTTGTGATCTGGCCGGTTGTGACGAAAACCTCTACGAGCTGTCTGATAGACAGAAATGACAGGGCTTCCATCTGCGAGTTAAAAGATAGAAGTTAAAACATAAAAAAATAAACAAAATGATCATAGAGAATGCCAAAAATAACAGACCGCTGAGAATTGTGGGTAGAGGTCTTGAATGTCTTGAATAGACAACAAGACTGAAAATCCTCCCACGTTGTTCTGGAGCCACTCTGAGCTGCTGTTAATGTTTAAGATGCAGCCAGGATCTAAAGCACAGAAACAAAAAAAATCTATTTTACCAAGCTAGAAGCTGTTAACAGCTACAATCTCTACAATTTGAGAATAAAGATTATATGTCTATAATTAAAAGTATACTATGGTGCTTAGGGTATAATAACAATACTGTGGCAGTGTTTGAGAAAATGTTGGTAAAGCCACACCCCTCACCTGCAGTGTTGTTCCTTTTCAGGTAAATCTTGATGAAGTTTGTGTACACAGAGATTTGCCTAGGAAGAGCCATCTGTGGCTGAACTTGACTTAAAATCTGCACTCTGAGTTTGGAGAGGAATTAAAAAAACAAGGGAAGTTGTAAAGTTGGGTATAAACTAACAACAAGAAAGATCATATTTGCCACAGAACTTACATATACTGGTAGGAGCTGCACTGCAAATCTTTTGTTGCCAGACATGAAAGGAAATCATTGGAAACAGCAGGCAAGAACGGACGAAGTCGATTATTGAACCACAGTTGAAGAGTCAAAGGATCATTTAGGGTGTCATTGCTGATTTGGTCAAGTTTGATTTCTTGAATGCTGTCCAGGATCATGGAAGCTGAAGGGTTCATGGGGTTGATTGTCTACAACACATAAAAAGTGACCATTTCCAAAGCCATGTTATATTAAATATATTAATTTTTTCTAAATTGTACATTACAATTTTTAGAACTGCTTTATTCATTTTTTACCCAAATTCGTGCATTATTGTAAAATTTCGCTACATGTCTTCATACCGAGTTTGTTAGAAGATCCAGAGCTGCATCAAGCACCCCAGAAGCTTTAATGAGAAGAAGCTTCCAGACTTGCGTGGACCCGCTTGAGCTGGACGATCGATTACATTTCATTATCTCTGCCAAGTCCTGTGCAGTTAATGCTGTAAGCTGTTAAAATGACAAAGTTGGAACAATCAGCACGAACATTTTTTCACTAGTGTTTTTTTTTTTTCTTTTTCTTTATTTCATCTCAGTATCTTACAGAAGCACAGGCAAATTCCTCCACAGAAAAGTCACAAAAACGGCTTCCCATCTTCCCACTGTCGAGCTGAAGCTGAAGCTCTGTGCTGTGGAGCAAAATTCACACAAAACCTACATTTTTTGTTCCATTTTTTTGCTTTAGTCTATTAAAAAAACTTTTAAAAGTATTACCTGTTTACCCCAATACAAACAGTTGACTCTGTAAAACAGAAATGTGAGAAATGTGGTTAAAATAAAGCAACAGTTGGTAGGAAACCATTTGGAACAAACTTTTACATGAAATCAAAGACTTACCATTTGCTGTGACAACATTGCACTTTGGAGAAAAAACACACATAAATAAAAATCCTTTATTTTTTTAAACAAAATTTTGAAATGATGAATAAAAACAAATAATTTACCTTCCCATTGAATATGGCACAACCTAAAGTAACAGGAATAAGTGACAAAAATTAATGTCAGCAAATTAGTAATCACTACAGAAATTTGCCAAAATTCTAAAGTTTAGCCAATTAACAAGAAAAAAAAAACTGCCATTGAATTACTAAAATATCAATGTTATGTAATGACACACTCTATGTAAACTTCATACCAGGTAGGATATTCTTGGATAAGTTTGCTCTGACGCTTGGAATAAACGAAGCAACGTCAAGAGAAGCTGTGGCTTCAATATAGTCAAGTTGGGTAAATCTAGAATCACAAAAACAAATCCACACAGTTAAGATGTTATTTTTTTATTTTCAACACAGGAAGATCCTCCAAAAAAAGAGAAAATATAATTTGGCCTGGACTTACAGTGTTTTGTATGATGTGCAAGAAAGAGTTCCCTTTAAAATGAAAGAACAGAAGGATCAATGGTACCAATCCAAAAACAGGAATAGAATACGTCCTAAACAGTGAGGTGGTTTACCATTTCCAGAAACACAACAAGGAATGACAGGAACTCTGTAAACTTCCTCTCTCTTGGAGACTCAGTGAAATAATCAAAGAGCTTGTTGATAATGACGTCTGTGTTTGGCAGAGTGGGATATTTCAGCACCAGCAGCTCTGCACTCTGCTTTGGACTCAGGAAACTCACAGCCTCCATCTGAAATGGATATTTTTGTTATTAACAACACATTTGCTGTTAAAAAAATAAATCAATTGTTAAAATCTTACAGGACTGAACTGTGGGTTCAGATCAAACAACTCTCTGACAGACAGAAGCTCTGAGAAAGAACCCAGGTTGTCCCTCAGCCACTGTGCACTGCTGTTGGAGGATGACACACAGCCTGGACCTAAAAAATGTAGAAAGAGCTCAAAATAAAATGTAATAAAATATGAAAATGTTTTCGAATAGTTTCAGATTTTTTTATGGCTAACAGTACCTGTGAGAGGTTCTGACAGGAAACGGAGGATGAAATCCTTTAAGACTGTATGCTGCTGTTGGAATGTCATGTCTCTGAACTGACGACTAAACACCTGCACTCTGTTGATACAAAATGTGTTCATTTGACTTCAAAAACATGTAGTTTTTATAACCATTGTAACGTTATTAGATTTCATATATTTAAATGTTGATTATAAAGTATAAGTGGCTTATCATTGTGTGGACAAATACTTACATCTGATGGTATGACTGACAGCTGAGGTTCCTGCTGCTCAGACACAGCAGGAACATTTCTGAGGCAGACGGCAGGAAGCCACTTAAACGCTCTGAGAACCACAACTTGATCACATTGCTGTCTATCAGCTGTTCGTCACTTAGCAGGAAGAGCCTCATCTCCCCAATGACATCCAAAATCTCAGGTGCTGATGGACTGACCACTGTCTGTTGGAGATCAAATTCAACATTAGAAACATTGTGACTGCATTTAGGAGTGAATGTTCTCAGAGTTTACTAAAGAACAAACCATGTTAGCCAACAGGTCCAGTGCTGGATCCAAGACATTGGAGAGTTCAGTGAGCAGCAATTTCCACAACACTCTGGAGCGGCTGCTGTTTCTGGGCAGATCACATCTCAGGAGGGAAGCCAGCTGATTAGCTGCAAAATTCTCCAACTGTGGGGAGGTAAAACTTTGTTTTCTTACATTTTTAGCAACTAAATATTAACATTCAAAATTAGATTATTATTAGAAAATCACCTGTGCGCATGCATATTTCTCTAGAGTAAAATTGCAAGGAACATGGGTGGACATGCTGATGTAGAATTCCAGGTCAGAGCTGTGGAAATGATGGAGAAGAACGTTCATGTCAGTTTAAAGTCAGTCATGTTCAGTCAGTTCTGAATATTTTAGATATAAACAAAAGATGATGGATACCTGTCAATGTCTTTACAAATGCTTGTGCCTTCAGAAAAGAGATTACAACAATTTTACTTATGTATTTGGTTGTTTTGTCAACCAAAAAGAACTTTTTAAAATAACTTTTCTGGAAAAAAGAGCAAAACTGATAAAAAAAAGCTAACCACAGCAGACTGTTTTCTATGTGCAGCACTTTTACAAAACACTTGAAGGAATACCAGGATGTTAAATGAAACAGGAAAAATTGAGAAACTGTGTAACGAAAATATTTAAAGTCTTACCATTAACATGGGTTTGTGGGCACTGTTAATAAAAGTATATACACATTTAAAGTAGTTTCACTTTTGTCGAGAAGCATTTTTCTTTTAAAAAGAAAGACAAAATCTCACCATGAAGTTTGTTGTCACACAATCTGTGGAAAATAAAAACAAACAAAATAATTTTAAACAAAACAAAAATAATATTGTCTATTTGCGTACAAAAAGTAGTTATTCATTTTCTGTGCAATAGACTCACTCTTCGGTGCGATGTTTATCAGGTCACTAATCCAAGCCCACACAAGTGGTTCCAGGTCTGAAGGAAGAGGTGAAATGGCTGCATAGAGTCGATCCACACTAAAGAATACATAAAGAAAAAACAAAACACACAAAAGAAAGACAATAATATGAGTCACTAAAAAGAAAAAAAAAAAGGACTGCCAAAAATACTTTAAAGTTTTAAAAATGTTGTCAAAAGTCAAACAGTTTTTTTTTGTATAAACACCAAAAAGAAAATGACACTAAGATTTTACTTTTGTCGATAGATAAAAAAAATCCTTATGGCTTTTTTCACCAAAAATTTTAAGAATAAAGTTTAATTTAGTTATCCTTGTCACGGCTATTTTCAAAAATTTAAAAAAGTAAAATTATTGAAAAGTTTGTGTGATTTTCTTTCGTCTAACGATTAACTTTTTTTTTCTCTAGTCCAGCAAAGCCAGAGGCAACTATCATTTGTAGCGTGTCTGTTAAATACAGTAGATGCAATTTCGTTTACTTTACAATCTCTTATGGACTTGAAACATTTTAATAATTGAAAAATGAATGGTCTAAAATACCAGTATATTGTAATTATGTCATTTGAGGTTTATAATTGTGACTAATTTCTTTAAAAACATTAAAAGCTGATAAGATCTTTCCTGTTTTTTTCTTTTGTGTCTTGCATTGGGTATTTTTATTTGTTACTGTTACTCTGGACGTTGAAACTTTGCAAAACCTAATATGGGAGTTATTTTTGAGAGCAGACAAATAAAAAACTATTATGTTCAATAAGTGATAATTTGCTAATATATATATATATATATATATATATATATATATATATTTAAACGCCCCTCTCACCCTCCGCGGTTGGTTTCTCCTCCAAGCTCGGGTCCTCTACCAGAGGCCTGGGAGCTTGAGGGTCCTGCGCAGTATCTTAGCTGTTCCTAGCACTGCGCTTTTCTGGACTGAGAGGTCTGAGGTCTTTCCAGGTATCTGTGGTGCCACTCCTCAAGCTTGGGGGTTACTGCCCCGAGTGCTCCAATTACCACAGGCACCACCGTCACCTTCACTTTCCAGGCTTTCTCCAGATCTTCTCTGAGTCCCTGGTATTTCTCCAGTTTCTCATGTTCCTTCTTCCTGATGTTCCCATCGTTTGGCACTGCCACATCCACCACAACGGCTTTCCTCTGTTCTTTGTCCACCACTACAATGTCTGGTTGGTTCGCCATTACCATTCATCAATCTGGATTCTGGAAGTCTCCCACAGGCATCTTTATATCATATTCTTATATATCTTCCTATATATTATATATATATATTATATTATATATATATATTCCATCATATCTAAGTATATTCATCTCTATACTTCTTCCCATTACCTTGATTATATCTGCACACTCTATATTATGATTATATATATATATACTTATATATATATATATATATATTTAGTCAGTTTGTTTTCAGTGTGACTGTTTTTAAAAATGTTCCAAATGTTTTCTTCATGTTTCTCAATGAAAACATCATGTTATACCACACATTACTCGCAGAGGTCAAAACGAGAAAGGGTACCATGATGTGTTGAGCTTAAAAGGCTGTAGTTGATGTTTTTTTATACTTGTTTTACTTTTTGTTATAACATTTTTAAGCAAAAAAGTACTACCTACAGAGTATCAACCATAATCAATATGTTAATGACACTAAAATAAAATAAGAAAATGACTTTCCTCAGCCTAACCACTAACTCTTTTAGTAGATAGTATATGAAGGTACTCACAGAAGTTTGTAGACACTGCAGGGAGGATTGACCTAAGAAACACATAAAGTATTTTACAACAATGTGTCCAGTTTTTGTTCAAGCTTTGGTAAAGTTATCCTGACCAAATCTGTTACCTTCTGAGCAATTTGGATTACAAAGTACAGAACTTCCAGAAGTTTCCTGTCTTCAGGTGACTCAATCAGATAGTTGAGCACATAGTTTATGACAACATCCTTCTCTGGTGGAGCACGCAGAGGCAGCAGCAGCATCTCTGCTGTCTGGTTTGGAGTCAGAAGATGAAGAGCTTCCAACTGAGCAAGACAAAGACAAATATTTAAGACAAATATTTAAGTTTAACTAAGCATTGTGAAGACTTTTGTTGAATATACTGAATATTTATGTTCGTGTTATCAAGACTTACTCCAGAGAAAAAAGGGTTGAGCTCATAGAAATCAGTGATGGAAGCAAACTTTGAGAAGAAACCAACATTTTTCTCCAGCCATTCTGCACTGTTATTGGCTGAGGAAGCACACTCTGAGTTGAAAAGGAAAACAATGACAATAACTTTATTGAAGAGATCCATATGGTAATTTTAACATCAAGAAAATGTGATTAACAACTGTGATTGAAACTGTGTTTTGCTTACCAGAGAAGTTGTGTTGCTGCAGGAAAGAATAGATGAAGTATTTATAGATGTTCTGACTGTAAATGGGGTCGGCATCCATGAAACTCATGTATTCACCCAGTGCTGACACTCTGAAAGCAGCAGGTCAACAGAAGTCAGGAGGATTACAGCGACACACATGAACACAAAACAATCAACACACAGCTGGGAACTCACAGGCTTTGGTAAACAGGGCAGGAGAAGTTCTTGGTGCTCAGACAGGAGAGGAGATCTGGGTGGACATCAGGCAGGAGAGGCAGCAGCTTGATCTGGAACCAGAGCTGAATGAAGTTGGGGTCATTCAGGTGCTCCTGGGTCAGAGATGGAGCTTCACCCTCACCAAAGATCTCCTTTATTTCAGATGACACTTCCTTGAAGTTCTGCAAACAGGATGAGTCGTCATATGATAAAATGATATGATCAGTCGTTTCATGAGATTTGTTAGGTTAGTGTGGTTCCACACTTACAGTGTTGGACAGTTCCTTGATCAGGGAGTTCAGACGTTTTGTCAGCTCCAGAATCAGTCTCATTATTGTTTCCTCATTCAATGTCAGGTTTGTGCGAGCAGCACAGTGCAAAACATGAGCCACATTTTCCACTGCATCAGTCAGCTGAAACATGAAAATATTCATCAACACCCAATCAAAATGTATTTGCTAAGCACTTGGACTAAGAAAAGTTAATAAATGTATGCATTACTGGTTATTTCACTGTTAGCTCTGTCTGTACTTTTAATGCAATTTTTGCTTTTTATTGATTCTCATTGTTCACTTTCAGACAATCGTGGTTGTAAATCGGTCCTTCATAAACAAATTTAATTGCGTATGAAAGACATTTTAAAATGTGGGGCGTTTATCCAGTTGTCAAGCATCATCAGTTTTAAAGATGGATGCAGCCTAAACTGATTCACAGCTAAAGCGACACCTGTTTAAACACAGCTGCTGTCAAAACTCCAGTTTCTTCTTCAGGTAATCAGAGCAATTTATTATTGTAATTTCTATGATTTGAAGTGGTAAAACAAACAGAGTGCAATGCAAATTCAATTTGCATGTGACTAGATGTATTTACTTTCAAATGACATTTTTTATACCAACATGTTTTTGTTTAGATTAAAGCAATGTAATATACAGCATTGTCAAAAACTTTTTAAATATACAAAACAGTCTCACCCCACAGGGAGTCTTATCAACGGTGATGCTGCACACATCCTGGATTTCAGAGTAATCTGTGTTCTCTGAGAATGCATCATCAACAGCATGGTCCAAATAACTACAAAAGCAAAAATGTTAGCTCATATACTGTAGAGCAAAAAACACAAGACAGTTTTGTTAAATAACAAATAAAACTCCCTCCCAATTGAAACACAAAAGTGTTATATATTTTTATAAAAGTGTTTACAAAGCAGTCTGGTTTGAAATTTCATATTTGTTCTCGAATTAATTTCAATTTGGTAATTTATTTGGTTCTGATTGCATAAAAGTTTAAAAATATACAAATTAATTTGGAGAAAATTACATTAAATAAAAAGAAATGTTAATATGAATAGAGAGTTTGTAAGTTTGGCTTACAAAAGTTGATGAAAAGCAAGTTTGATGTTTGGGTGCTCCAGGATGTCATTGTTTGGGAAGAACCTCTGAAGCAATGGCATTGCAACCTGCTGGTACCAATCCTCCACATTTGTCACATCAAACTGCGGCTCCTCTGGAACTTTGTTGTTTGGCTGATACCTGTCAGCCATTTCAGCCAGAGTCCAGTTGAGCAGGAACTGAGCTACAGTTACACCTCTTACTTCTGACAGATTTCTCTGGAAATACATCAGGTTCAAAAATATTTTACTCAACGATGCTCACAACAAATATTCTGCACACAAGATGTCACACATGGAATATGTTTACCTTGCTTGTGAAGGAAACAAAATCATGAACAAAGCTCCCAACGGGTTTGAAAGCTGTCAGGAGCCCTCTGAAAACCTGTAAGAATAAAAAATAATATTGAAAACTACAAGACTTAAATTAAACCAAATGTTTATTTTAATATGCAAATCAGTATATTTATGATTGAAATTATGCAGTAACTAAAGTAATTAAGAATTAATGATATACGTTTCTTCAAGCAACTAAGATAAATACCAACAGTTTCCTAACCTTGCATTTATCAACCACTTTTTCTTTACACTGTACTCTAGAACATCTTTGAACATCCTTTTTGAGTCCAAATTTCTAATCAACTTAAAGTACCTCTCTAAGCTTTTCACGTGGAGACTGTGACTTATGTGTGGCTTGATGGGAAGGCAATGCAGTTGAGTCTGCAGGTTTTGTCCAGGTATGGAAATCTCCTGGAAGTGCACTTGGTGTGGGTTCTGAGCCCCCTGTTAAACTGTGGAAGATCAGGGATAGGGTGCCATTTTCAAAGCTTTCCACTTCTGGCCTCATGAGCAGCTCTGCTTTCTGTGCAGGAGACAGCAGGTGAAGCACTTCCACCTATGAGTGAACACAGAAGCAGCAAACAGGTAAGGAGGTCAAAAGACACAGGAGAGGAGAACATAAGAAAAATAGTTCACCATCAAAGTTTAAATGAACTTGAGCAAAACAAATTGTGTTTGGTTGTTAAAACTTAAAAAAATCTTTTCAGTTTCTTAGGCAATCTTGATATAAAACTCAGTTCAACTCACTCCGCTAAAGATCATGTTGAGATTAGAGAAATCCTTTATTCTGGCCATTGCTCTGAAAGCACCAAAATTCTTCAGCAGCCACTCCTCACTGCTTTCTTCTGGGTCTGCACAACCTGTAAATACATATATATGGGTATGTAAATGTTCTGTTCCCCAAATAATATAAATAGGTTCAAACACATTAGATTTTTTATGCATTTTTTGTTGTAGGAATAAGCTGCAGACACAGCTGGAAAATCATGTTGTGGCTTAATTTTTAATCCAACTCCTCCATCTTGGATGGAGACGCTGGGTCGTATTTTTAGTCTTTGGTACAACCAGAATTGAATTTACTATCTGTTACACTCTGTCAATACGCCACTGATAAACAGAGTGTTAATGAGGATGTGAAAAAGGACTTTGTCCTTTTCAAGTCTTAGCCAAATTTGAATAGAAACTTGGAAACATAGTGCTAAATAATTAATTTTGTGTGCAAAAAAGAATAAACACTGAATGTAAAATATAATAGCATAATATGATGTGTGTGCATGGGTGAATGGGACAGTAACTGTAAAGCACTTTGGGCCTTTGTAAGAAGGTAGAAAGCGCTATATAAGTATACGCCATTTACCATTTACTATGATATAATTTGCCCTGCAACAAACTGGTGACCTGTTCAGGGTGTGGCCTGCCTTCATCCAACAGTAGCTGGGATGGTTCCAGCAACCCTGTGACCCCAAAAGAGTTTTGAAAATTGACAAAATAATATAATATAATATAATATAATATAATATAATATAATATAATATAATATAATATAATATAATATAATATAATATAATATAATATAATATAATATAATATAATATAATATAATATAATATAATATAATATAATGAATATAGATGCCTGTGGATGCTAAAAGATAAATCTGCAGTCAATCATAAACATTGATTAGCAGATTAAATTGGCTGTCAAGATCAATTTATCTAATCTCATGATCTAAACTTTAGGTGTGTTCAACTGTGAAATGCTGCCTGGGTGCTCTGGAATGCTGACTTCCTGCATTGTTTTGGTAGGATGAATACTGACAACATTTTTCACAGACAATCCTCTCTAAGTATTCTTCAAGACATTGGAATTCCTTGTGTAGATGACAAGTTTATCACTTCTCGGTTATCCACCACATAGTGGGGTGCATACTTTGTAAAGTACTCATAATCTTTAATCTTAAAGCTACTTTCACACCGGCCGCGGCAACTCACGTTCAAGCCGCCACGTTCAATAAAAAAAGTCTATGTAAATGCTGGTAAACCTGCATTTTGGTCTTATGCGCTCAAAACTCTTGGGTTCACGCGTCCCTACATATGTTTTTAAGTCTATTCTCTGGCTCTACGTACAAACTGGACGTTTCCTGAATGCACACTGAAAGTTTGACAAGATCAACTTTCAAATGTCAAAACTTTTGAATGTCAAACAGCTGAACTTTGACTAATCTGGTAAGCAAACCTGAAAGTGATTTGTAAGTAGCATCTTTTTCAAAACGGGGGAGTGCCCACCGTTGTAAACATGACCATAGAGGAAAAATGAATAGTTGCAGTCTGTGCTTGGCTGGAATGATATGAGACCAACTCTTTCATATATTGGGAAATAGCTGTGAAACAAATAGTCTGGAATTAGATTTGCAAAATTTGTACTGCTTCAACATTTCACACCTAACCTTTTCCAACAATAGGTGTCAGACAAGCACTAGTAAACCGTAGAAAAGGTAAAAGAAGTAGCCCCTCCCTGCCGCTCTCTGCTTGTCCGGTGCTGGTCTGTTGTAAATGCATGTTCATGAAACCACGAAATACATGCCCGGTGTGAATGTGTCTTCAGTAACAACAAATTGCATGATTAGATATGACCAAAAGATGGGCAAACCTGTATGGCACATATAGGTGGTCCACACAAAAGGGCAAGGTTGTAGACCGCTAGGTAAGGACTATAACAAAAATGTTCATGCGCATTTTTTTTCCTACGGATCGGATGCAGGCAACAGGTTATACAACACTTATACAACACTTATACAACATGAAAGGGTAAGCATGAACTGGGTGAGATACAGGGGTAGTATGGATTTTTCATCTTTTCGCCCTCCCAAAATCCTGTGGATTAAGCAAGAAGGCCATGAGTGCTGTTCATTTGATAAATGTGCTCTCTTTGTGGACTCCTATACTGTTAGATATTAGGAAATTAGACAATTAGTGTAGTTTGTGTGGGCATTCTATGGCCATTGTTATGTAGCATGTTCACACCCTGTGCATGCACAAGGTGTGATTTGAGTTTTTTAAAGAGATGGTATCTATAAAGTCTTTCAAATTACAGCATACCATAAAAACATAATCACAGCAGTCCTATTTTTTCTGTTAAATTGATTGTCCCTCAAATGCTAACTTAAACCGCACCTGGATTACTATTTTATTGAACTTCTTTTACACTTAAGTGTAAAGCTTACAGTAAATGTTTTGTTTTTTAAGCAGGTCAACTATTGTCCCTGAAGCACACAGTTAGCTGTAAGCAAAACCGCTCCTTTGCTCCTTTTTCTACAGCTGGATATTAATCATTTAATTCAAAAGTTTTTTCTGTTTCTTTTTTGGTATACCGAGCGCAGCTTGTTTTGACAGAGTGGTGGAACAACATTCCTACGTTTCAGAAATGATTAGGCCTACAGCATTACCAAAAGAGGGTGGGGGAGAGAAGAGTGAGAAAGGTTCTGTTCAAGTAACACCGAGTGACTAAAGCAAAGTCCTGCATTACCGGTACCAAAGAATATCTGAACTCAATTCTCTTGTCTTTTAAGCAGTGGACAACTAAATCAACATTTAATATTATTCATGTATAAAGTGAAAATGTTTTATTTAGATATCCTAAGCAATTTTTTTTTACATTTATACCAATATGGTTCTCATTGACACTTTGTATTTGAGAGATTTTTGTGTGCGTGTGTGTGTGTGTACTGAAAATGCAACAAATGTGAAAAAGGTTAGTCTGCTTGCTTTTTGTAACTAGCTGAACTCATACATTCAGTACCTCATGCTCGATAAAAACAGATTGATCTTTTTTTAATTAACTGAAACTGAACTTTGCGTCATTTTTGTTCCTCAATGGGGGAGTCACATGAGAAAGAAAAACAAAAGCAACAATCAAAACTCTACCTTTAACTCCATCTCCTGACAGGAATGGTTGCATAAAGAATGAGTAGATCCACTTTTGCTGAGCTGGAGTCAGTTCTGAGTGATGGTAACTAAGCTCCCTTAACCTGTAGAAGTACATGTCAGAAGATTAAATAATAAAAGTAAAAATTGTAAAAAAATAAATAAAATAAAAGTAAAAAACTGAGAAATGAATACATACACAGTCTGGTAAGTGGAGCAGCTGAAATTCTTGGTACTGAGGCAAGAAAGAAAATTTTTGGTTATGGATTTCAGCAGCGGTTTCATCTTGATCTCCAGCCACATTTGGACCAGGGCTTCATTCTGGAAAGGGTCTGCTCCCCCGTTCAACTGCAGTTGTCCCTCCAGAGACACAAGTGGCACACCATTTAAGCTGGATCTCTGTGACAGTGACGACAAAGGGAAAACATCAGGGAACATACATGTCTGTGAAGTGTGTAAAAACATTAGTTTACGCAAACAAGCAAAAATAAAAGATTATGTTACTTATAAACTATCATTGTTAAATGTATAATTAAAGTTAAATATAAAGTATAGATGGCTTAACATGGTCAAACAGGAATTTGTGCAAGTCATACCATAAAGGAATACACATCCATGGTTGCTTCAAGGATTCCTTTCAGTCGCTGCAAGTGGTCCCTCCCAGAGTCTGTTGAAGGCAGTCCAGCGCATTGAAGGAAGTAAAAAGCTGCATCTGGCTCCTTTGAAATTGTGACATTACAATTATTCTAAAGCTATTTTAAATACATGTATTTTTCATTTCGTGCTTCAAGAAGAAATAGTCAAAGAACATTTAGTTGTCATTTAAACTGTGTTGGATAAAGGTTAAAATGTAAACTTTATTTTTTACAGTCAGTACAAAGTAATGCTTGTCTGATCAGAATGCATACTCTGTTATAAAATCGGAATTTGTTGTAGTTCTTTACCTTGTGGCCCATGCTTTCAGGGTGTGTGTATATATCTATATATATATATCTATATATATATAGATATATATATGTATATATATATATATATATATATATATTTTTTTAACACATTACATGTACACATTATTGTAAGTACGCATACATAAATAAAAAGGTTCGATATGTAACCTGTACCTGACTGTTAAGTGCTCGGAAAGCATGACTCACCCTATTATACAAGGCCAAACTTAATTACCTTGCTAAACCTGTAATAACTCTTTGCTTAACAAGTCAGACATTTGTGGAATTAACCTCTTTATTAAAAAAGCATGACCTGAAATGCTACACAGGATAGTTGCAGTTACATGGGCAAAATGTCTTTGATCGGATCACAGATTGGATAAGAATTGAACTGTGTACATGGTCCCAGAAAAACTTCATCCGATTGTATCAAACATTTACATACGCCACACTTTTGATCAGAATAAACCCTTTTGACATGCGCAGAACAATCTAAATGACCGGAAATGGCCGTAGGAGAAGAAATATTGAGTTCTGTTGTAAACAAACAAAGCTGTGACATAGAGCGAGATGATCTTCTGAACAGGCTTTTATTATTATTATTATCAACTGCCGGTTCGCTCATTCAATAACTGCCTCCACCAGCTCACACGCCGTCCCAAAGCCACTTCTCTACTTTGATACACGGTTCTCATGCGAAATATGGTTCTCCTGAGTCCGGACGGACTGTGGTCTGTAGCCTCCTCCGGAGTGCACACTGTAACAAAGCACCCTCCCCTGCTCTCAAACACAAAGCTTCGAGTCTACCTGCACCACTCAGAGACATGATTCGCTCACGCAGAGCAGCTGGCTGGTCCAGTTCGCGCTCCCACACCTCCTCTGGAGCACCACAGGGTCAATGGTCTGTTTGGCCATTTGTATTCTGATTAGGTGTTTATTCCAGTTACTTGTGCCAATGTAAATGCAGCTAGTGTGATATTTAAAGATGCACTATCAATAATGCAGAATGGATTTTTACCAAATTTCAAACTCATAAAAGCAACCAAGTGTGACATACCCTTGTTCGAGAGCCAGTTCATTTACTTTTATTTAGCACATAGTATGCAGTGGGCTGTATGTCACAAGAAATCTTACACAATGTTCATTATAATTGAACAAAGAAATGAATTTAGGATTATTACTCATGAAGTGAATGCCGCTTGAATCCAAATTTACATTCAAGACATCTTGAAAACTTGTTCAGAAGGGAAGTTAAACTCAGTGTTATGTAAAATTACACTCATGAAACTACAGGAGGAAAATACATACAGTATTCAGTATGAAAAATTGTTATGATATTTACAAGCAACTTTAGATTATCTATGTTAATGGAGTCTGGTTAATTCTGAACTCACCTCATCGCACATGTCTCGTTTTGAACATGCCAGATTTCTACAAGTAAAAAACTAGATTTAGAAACAAACAACAATAAAGCTCACGGCATAATAAAATGGAAGACAGAAAGAAGTGTATTTAAATGTAGAAACAAACATTTTGGGCCATACTAAAGTTACTAGGGACTTCTTTTTACCTTTCTGCACTTGGCCTCCCTATTAGAGGACAAATGAAAAATGAGTAATGAGTTTTTTTTACATTGATAAAACATTTGCAGGTTTCATATACATGTTTTCATATAAAGGTACTGAGATTAAATCATGCAACAAAAAAACAGAACATCAGAACAAAAAAAACAAATGCTAGTATCCGTCATATGTCTCATGTTATTTATGAGTATCAGGTATGAGGTAACAGAAAGCAAAACAAAAAAAACAACAAAAAAAAACAAGCCAAAAGATGATGTTCTCTTACCGTAGAAGGTCCCTAGCATATAGACCAGTAAGAATAAATTTTGTAATTTCATGGTGCACCACATCTTGCAAGGAGAGTCTTACAGATCACTGAAAAAGACGACGCAGGGAAAAGAAGTGCACAAACAAAACACTGGAGGAATCAATCCAATGTGACAAAAGCAGGTGCAGTCAGCACTTTGTCTCAACTATTGTTGTATGAAAGTGCTATATAAATAAAGTTGAGTTGAGTTGAGTCTAACAAAAACTGTTGTCATAAGGTTTATAGTTTGTCGTTGCATCACTAAGATTAAAATTCAGAGACAGATCAGGTAAATGTCAGATTATACTTTGATCATGAAAGTTTTTTAAATAATTTTTTAGGATATTTTTTGACAAAAAGCCTGAATGAATATAGAGCACTGAACATACTGACTTTGAAAGTGGACACACTTTAACGCAGCATCAGGTACTGCAACATAGCAGTGATTGATTATTGACTGATTCTCTGCTTTCTCTGTGCCTGTTATTGTCTTAGAATTCCAAAGATGTTCTAAAAAATGCTTAATATTTACCGTTCTAAATAAGACTGCGACAGAATATCACAAAATTAAAGATGAACTTCTTACCAGATTTTGTTGAACCTTGAGACTTTATTCGCTGCTGCCAAGGGCTTGAGGGCTTGTTACCTTGTAACAATGTTGGAAGTGATGAGGGTTGACTTGTCTGTGCTGCACCAGAGGGCAGAACCAGGTGCATGAGGCGTGGTTGCAGTTAGTCTATGTGTGTGTATCTTTCTCTTTTGTTCCCATGTCGGTGTGAAAATATGGGGAATATAAACAAACAAGGCACCTGAGAGAACAACCTTTTAGTTGATCACACATTTATTTCATTTTATTATTATTACTGAGCAAACAGTCTTCATTTGATAAAATGACTGCAAAGTTAATTGCTGAAACAGCCCTTCAGACTTTGGTCAACCTAAAAAGTGGTCATAATTTGTATTTAAAATAATCAAAATGCTACAGCTGCAGCTGTATGAAAAGTTATTCACAACACACAATATATCGATTCATAACAATAAATGAGATATTATCATTAATACATTCTTGATCATTTCAGTTTTAAATTGTTAATCATTATACATTTATCTTTTGCTTTACAACTTAATCTGTATTTGTAAACACCTTTGCTCTCTTCCAAATCATTCTATAAGTCTGGACCCTTGGCACAGATACTGCTAGTTAAAATAGTAAATTTAGTAGGAATTCACAATATTTAATGACTGGTAGAAATGTTAGATCCGATTAAGTAAAGAGGTGGACCCCAAAAGGCAACAACTGTGTGTGGGTGTACATAGCCTTTATTGCTTTAATCAATAGAGAACAGGATAGTGGCAATCTGCACTCCAACCAGCAGGTGGTGGTAATAAACGCTTCATGTTGTGAGGAGGCAGAAAGTAGGAGAAGAGTGAGGAGGAGGGACAGTCTGTTGCTGGGCAACTCACTCTAAGCAGCAGCTGGCGGGTCACTCTCCTATGCGGCCATGAGACTTGTCTGGCCTAATTCTCTCCACATCTGCTTAGCAGAATGGTGCACAATCACACACCGTCCCTTGCTTTTGGATAAAGCGTAACCTCTGAGTAGGGGAACAGGCGAATATCCATGATCTGTGAGTCAATAGAGGGTGGAAAGAAGTACAAATGCAGGAAAAGACAAGATCTGTGGGTAGAAGGTTTAAGTATTGGTGTAAAGTCTAATAGGTAAGCAGAGACGTGGCAAAGAAGGAAACAGGGGCTGAGAACAAAAGGTAGACAGAGCTGACAAAGCTATCATGAGACCGTGGGGAGATATAGGGTGAATTGTTGCAGAGTGTGACACCTTTCTGGAAGTGAAACTGGGGAGAGGCATGACTTAAATACACCTGAGCACAGGTGAGGCCAATTATCATAAGTTCAAGCTTAGCCGCAGGCAGAGGAAGGGCATAAACCTAACCAATAGTATGTGTTATTTTTAAACAGTGAACTTATAACTTTGACTTAAATAGCAACAGATTGAAAAAATTGGTAAATTACAGATTTTCTGCTACAGTTTTATTTTTTATAGTATATAGTGAGGCTGCTAATGAATTCCTTGAGGTTGTAAAAAAGATGTTTAGTGGCAAGGCATCAAGGACAGATTTCATCCACCACGAGTACCTCAAGTCCCTGGATGCTGGGGGGCTGTCTTGACTTCACTGTGAGGCAGTTGAAGACAGAATTTATGGACAGTCAGACTGGGGTGGTAGTTTGCCTTCTTAAAATGGAAGATCAGAGGATGTGTTCCAAGTACCAGGGAATCACATGCTTCAACCTCCCTGGGAATATACAGTACAGACCAAAAGTTTGGAAACACCTTCTCATTCAAAGAGTTTTCTTTATTTTCATGACTATGAAAATTGTAGAGTCACACTGAAGGCATCAAAACTATGAATTTACACATGTGGGATTATATACATAACTAAAAAGTGTGAAACAACTGAAAATATGTCATATTCTAGGTTCTTCATGGTAGCCACCTTTTGCTTTTATCACTGTTTTGCACACTCTTGGCATTCTCTTGATGAATTTAGATTAGATTAGATTAGATTAGATTAGATTAGATTAGATTAGATTAGATTAGATTTGCTTTATTGTCTTTGTCTGTTGTGCAATGAGATTGAAGCATTACCATTGCAGTGCAAGAATTGCAAAAAAACAAAAATAACATGACAGATGTGCAAAGGGTAGCAATGAGGTAGAGTGTTGACGTTGTGGACAGAGTAGTATACAGAAATATGGATTTTATCTGTGCATTTTGGAATTGAGGATGGTTATTGCCTTTGGAAAGAAGCTGTTTTTCAGTCTGTTCATTTTGCTTCTGATGACTCTGTAGTGCCTCCCAGAGGTCGAACAGGTCTGATGTGAACTGTCCTTAATGATGTTCTGAGCCCTAGGGATGCAGCGCTCGGAGTAGATGTCCGTCAGGGTGGGAAGAGGGCGTCCAATGATTTTCTGAGCTGTCGCTATGTATGTCTGTAGTCTCTTCTTATCCGTGACCGTGCAGCTGCCGAACCAAACTGTTATGCATTATGTGAGCAGGCACTGGATGGATGACTGGTAGAAGGTCAGCAGCAGGTTGGTGCTGATGTTGTTCTTCCCGAGGACCCTCAGGAAGTGCAGACGCTGCTGAGGCTTTCTTGATGATGGCTGTGGTGTTTGCTGTCCAGGAGAGGTCGGCAGAGATGATGATGCCGAGGAACCTGAAGGTGTGGACCCTCTCCATGTGCTCCCCACTAATAAGGAGGGGGGTTGGGTCAGCGCCATGTTTCCTGAAGTCGACAATGATCTCTCTGGTTTTGCTGGTGTTCAGGGTGAGGTTGTTCTCTGAGGACCAGTTTGTCAGCTTCAGGACCTCCTCTCTGTAGGCAGATTCATCCTCCCTGGGGATGAGTCTGACCACTGTGGTGTTGTCAGTAAACTTGACGATGCTGTTGTTGTTGTGGGCTGGGCTACAGTCATGCGTGTAGAGGCAGTACAGCTGGGGGCTTAGCACACAGCCCTGTGGGGTGCAGATTCTCAGTGTGCGGGTGGAGGAGAGGTGGGGGCCGAGTCTCACAGTCTGTGATCGGTTAGTGAGGAAGTTGTTAATCCAATTTCAAGTGGGAGGGGGGGGGGGGCAGAGTGAGCAGTTTGTCGCAGACTCTGTCCAGGATTATTGTGTTGAAAGCAGAACTGTAATCCACAAAGAGCATCAAGACTCCAGGTGGTTCAGCGCAGAGTGGAGAGCCACAGCTACGGCGTGGTGGTCTAGGTCTGTGGAAGGTGGTCCCTGATGTGCGGGAGGATTAGCCTTTCAAAGCACTTCATTATGACCGGAGTGAGGGCCACTGGGCAATAGTCATTCAGGCTGTTGGTAGGAGACCTTTTTGGCACAGGGATTATGGTTGCTGATTTCATGGGATGCAAGATGCTGCGGGATGGGATTATTTCCTGGGCCAGGGAGAGGTTAAAGCTTCAAGACGTAGTCACCTGAAATGTGTTTCACTTCACAGGTGTGCCCTGTCAGGTTTATTAAGTAGAAGTCAGGTGGATACACAGCTGATAGTCCTACTGAATAGACTGTTAGAATTTGAATTATGGCAAGAAAAAACCAGCTTAGTACAGAAAAACGAGTGGCCATCAGTACTTTAAGAAATGAAGATTAGTCAGTCCGAAAATTTGGGAAAACTTTGAAAGTGTCCCCAAGTGCAGTCACAAAAACCATCAAGCGCTTCAAAGAAACTGGCTCAGACGCAGACCGCCCCAGGAAAGGAAGACCAAGAGTCACCTCTGCTGCAGAGGATAAGTTCAACACAGAGCTCTAGCAGCAGACACATCTATACAACAACTGTTAAAAGGAGACTGTATCTGCTAGGAAACCACTGCTAAAGAAAGGCAACAAGCAGAAGAGACCTGTTTGGGCTAAAGAACACAAGGCATGGACATTAGGCCAGTGGAAATCTGTGCTTTGGTCTGATGAGTTCAGATTTGAGATTTGGAGGAGGAGGAGGAGGTGTGATGGTGTGGGGGTGCTTTGCTGGTGACACTGTTGGGGATTTATTCAAAATTGAAGGCATACTGAACCAGCATGGCTACCACAGCATCTTGCATACTATTCCATCCAGTTTGCGTTTAGTTGAACCATCATTTCTTTTCAACAGGACAATGATCCCAAACACACCTCCAGGCTCTGTAACGGCTATTTGACCAAGAAGGAGAGTGATGGGATGCTGCACCAGATGACCTGGCCTCCACAGTCACCAGACCTGAACCCAATCAAGATAGTTTGGGTTGAGCTGGACCGCAGAGTGAAGGCAAAAGGGCCAACAAGTGCTAACTATCTCTGGGAACTCCTTCAAGACTATTGGAAGACTATTTCAGGTGACTTCCTCTTGAAGCTCATCAAGAGAAAGCCAAGAGCGTGCAAAGCAATAATCAAAGCAAAAGGTGGTTACTATGAAGAACCTAGAATATGACATATTTTCAGTTGTTTCACACTTTTAAGTTATGTATATAATCCCATATGTGTTAATTCATAGTTTTGATGCCTTCAGTGTGAATCTACAATTTTCATAGTCATAAAAATAAGGAAAACTCTTTGAATTAGAAGGTGTTTCCAAACTTTTGGTTTTTACTGTATAAATATATATAAAAAAGTTCAATATGTAACTTTGATATATTTGATATAAATATATATAAAAATATAAAAAATAATAATATAAAATATATAAAAAAGTTCGATATGTAACCTGTACCTGACTGTTAAGTGCTCGGAAAGCATGACTCACCCTATTATACAAAAACAAACTTAATTATCTTGTTAAACCTGTACTGACTCTTTGCTGAACATGTCAGACATTTGTGGAATTAAGATCCTTATGAAAAAGCATGACCTGAAATGCTACCCAGAATAGTTGCAGTTGCATGGGCAAAATGTCTTTGATCGGATCAAAGATCGGATTAGAATTGAACTGTGTACATGGTCTCAGAAAAACTTTATCCGATTGTATCAAACATTTACATACGCCACACTTTTGATCGGAATAAACCCTTTTGACATGCGCAGAACAATCTAAATGACCGGAAATGGCCGCCGAAGAAATAGGGAGTTCTGTTGTAAACACCACATAGTCTACATATAACGTAAAAGACAGCGCAGAAATGAACTGCAATCGGAGTAAATTATTTACATGCACCACGCCAGGATCAACAACTGGCATAACCCACCAATCTTGATAGGAAGGTAAATTTGATCCCGATTTGAGAATTACAAATGGCCTGTTTTGTCATGATCGGGCGTAAGTTCAGAGTGACCCAAATGCTGGAACTCGGAAAGAGACTCAGACAACGAGGTAAGATTAGGAGATTTAATGATAGATGATTATTTTCCAGGCAAAGGCGCGGCTGCTGGCTGGAGGATTCTTGTAGCGGATTTCCACGGGAGACCAGAGGACAGCGACCAGGTAAGGATCCTGAGAGATTTTTCCTGAGGCAGAGCGAAAAACACAATAAGTAGGCAAAACGTGGCAACGTCCAAAAGCATGAGATGTGACCAGGCTATGCACCATAGGAGGACAACGAACTGGCACCGACTGAAGATCCAGGAGATCCTTATGAAGGCTGCAGGGATGATTAGGTGAGTAGAAACAGCTGGTCGCGTCCAGAGCAGAACAGGCGGGGGAGGGGAGAGAGACTGACAGGGGAACCATGACAGTACCCCCCCCTCAACGACCGCCACCCGGCGGTCCAAGGCGTTTGTCAGGATGAGCGCGGTAGAAATCATCAATGAGGGCATGGTCCAGAACGAGGGAACGGGAAATCCAGGAACGTTCCTCAGGACCATACCCCTCCCAATCCACCAGGAACTGCACACCCCTCCCACGGCGCCGGACATCCAGAATTCTGCTGACCGTGAAGGCAGGGGCGCCGTCGATGGTACGGGCGGGCGGCGGGGAAGCGGACGGCGGGCAAAGCGGACTCTCGGACACAGGCTTAATTTGGGAGACGTGAAACGTAGGGTGAACTTTGAGTGCAGCCGGGAGGCGAAGCCTGACACATGTAGGATTGATGACACGGTCAATTGTGTAGGGCCCAATAAACTTAGGGGAAAGTTTGCGGGACGAAGCCTGCAGGGGAATGTGACAAGAAGATAACCAAACCCTTTGGCCAGGCTGGTAGTTGGGACTCACCCCCCTGTGACGATTGGCTATCTGGCAGTTGCTCTCCTTGGTCCGAAGGAGAGCTGCCCTGGTCTGCAGCCAGATGTCCCGACAGCGTTGAATGTGAAGCTGGACCGAGGGCACTGCCAGATCCAATTCCTGCGAAGGAAACAAAGGGGGTGAGTAGCCCAGGGAGGCTTCAAACGGAGATAAGCCAGTGGCTGTAGAGGTATGGGTGTTGTGGGCATATTCAGCCCACACCAGATACTTGGACCAGTCAGCATGGTTTTGGGCTGCCAGGCACCGAAGAGCCGCTTCCAGTTCTTGATTAGCCCGTTCCGCTTGTCCATTGGCTTGAGGGTGGTAGCCCGAAGTCAGACTGACGGTGGCCCCGAGGGCGGAGCAAAAAGCCGTCCAGACTTGCGAGGTGAACTGAGGACCCCGATCAGAGACTATGTCACAGGGGATCCCGTGATGACGGAAGACGTGATTGACGAGGGCGTCAGCAGTTTCTGTAGCAGTGGGTAATTGAGGTAATGGTATAAACTGACAGGCTTTGGAGAACCGGTCGATGACAGTCAGAATGACCGTATAGCCCTGGGATGGAGGAAGCCCAGTAACAAAATCCACAGCTATATGGGACCAGGGACGGCTAGGTGTGGACAAAGGCTTCAACAACCCGGAGGGTGGTCGGTTGGAGGTTTTGGAGCGGGCGCAAGTGCTGCAGGCAGCGATGTATTCCTTAACGTCCCGCTCCAGCGAAGGCCAGAAAAACCGACGTCTAAGGAGCCGGATAGTGCGATAAACCCCTCCATGGCAGGCAATGCGGGAGGTGTGACCCCAGGCGAGGACTTCAGATCTAAGAGAGTCCGGGACATAAAGGGTGCCAGGAGGGCAGGAGGCACCAGTGGGGAGTTCTACCTTGAGCCTGTTGAACCTTATTCTCTATTTCCCAAGTGAGGTTGCCTATGAAGCATGATGTAGGAAGGATGGGAGAATCGGAGGGGGTTTCTGTGACAGAGTATTTGCGTGACAGAGCATCGGGTTTCACGTTGCGACTGCCTGGGCGGTAAGTTATGGCAAAATTGAACCGGTCGAAAAACAGACACCACCGGGCCTGACGGGAGTTGAGCCGCTTGGCACTACGAAGATAGGCCAGGTTTTTGTGGTCAGTCCATACAATGAATTGTTGTTCCGCTCCCTCCAGCCAGTGGCGCCATTCTTCCAGAGCGAGCTTGATGGCTAATAACTCCCGGTTGCCCACGTCGTAATTTTGCTCTGCAGGACTTAATTTACGTGAAAAGAAAGCGCATGGTTTGAGTTTCCCTGATCCCTCCTCGCGTTGGGATAAGACAGCCCCCACACCAGAATCTGAGGCGTCTACCTCCACAATAAACTGCTTGGAGACGTCGGGTTGGATGAGAATGGGGGCAGACACAAACAAGGACTTGAGTTTATTGAAGGCGGCGTCGGCCGCTGGGTTCCAGGTGAAAGGACGGTTAATGGAGGTTAACTGCGTGAGAGGTGCCGCAATGCTACTGTAGTTTCGAATGAAACGGCGATAGAAGTTCGCGAACCCCAGGAACTGTTGCAATTTTTTGCGAGAACGGGGAACCTCCCACTGGGCGACAGCCTCGATTTTGGCTGGATCAGGTCGAATATTGCCAGCTTCAAGGATATAACCCAGGAAGGGGACTGATGACACATGAAATTCGCATTTCTCAGCCTTAACGTATAACTGGTTCTCGAGCAGTCTCTCGAGGACCAGGCGGACGTGATGTTCATGTTGAGACCGGTCAGAGGAGAAAACAAGGATGTCGTCCAAATAGACGAAGACAAATCTATTTAAGAAATCCCTGAGGATGTCATTTACCAGACGTTGAAAAACAGCGGGGGCATTAGTGAGCCCGAACGGCATGACAAGGTATTCGAAATGCCCTAACGGCGTGTTAAATGCAGTTTTCCATTCATCACCTTCGCGCATGCGTACAAGGTGATAAGCGTTCCTCAGGTCGAGTTTGGAAAAGACCTTAGCTTGCTGAACCGAGTCAAAAACAGAGTCTAGTAACGGCAGGGAGTATTTATCCTTGACAGTGATTTGGTTAAGCTCACGGTAGTCGATGCACGGCCGCAAAGACTTATCCTTCTTTTCAACGAAGAAAAAACCGGCACCGACGGGAGATGAGGAGGGACGGATGTGACCTAGAGAGAGGGCTTCTTGGATATAATTTTCCATAGAGGTCTTTTCAGGACCCGAGAGATTATATAATTTTCCCTTAGGGAGGGGAGCTCCATTTAATAGTTCAATGGAACAATCGTAGGGACGGTGAGGTGGCAGAGCGCTGGCTTTGGATTTACTAAACACGGAGCGGAGATCATGGTAACAGGAGGGGATTTTAGAAAGGTCAATGTCTTTCTCTAGACCGGTATCCTGAACTTTGGTTAGGGGCATGGCGGAGTGAAGGCAATTAGCCATACAATGCGTGCTCCAGTTAGCAATGCGAGACGAGCACCAATCAATATGGGGATTGTGAGTCTGGAGCCATGAGTAACCCAGGATTAAAGGAGTTTGTTGACAATGGGTGACGAAAAATTGGTGGTATTCGCGATGGTTACCGGAAGTGATAACGAGTACAGGACCGGTGCGTTTGGTGATGCGAGAGAGAAGTTTACCCCCTAGACCGGCAGCATTAACAGGATTAGCAAGGGTCTCGACCGGAAGTGAGAGATCATGAACGAGCTGCTGGTCCATGAGACTGTGCTCGGCCCCAGAGTCAATGAGCGCCTTGAGTTCTAAAACTTGGTTCTGATTACAGATCTTGACAGGAACAAAGAGAAACTTGGAAACAGAAATGAGTTCAGATTCAGCCCCCCGTGGCCTGTCACTTAACGGGGGGCTTGGGAGTTTAAACGGATGCTACATTGGGAGACCTGATGACCCGCTTGGCCACAATAAAAACACAGTCCCTCATCACGCCGTTTCTTTCTTTCCTCGACAGAGAGCTTTGAATGTCCAATCTGCATGGGCTCATCTTGGTTAAAATCAGATGACTCACGGGTAGATGGAGAAGCAAAAGTTGCAGCCGAGACAGGATTGTCTGGAGGGGGCGGTGGCTTATGCCTCTGCTCAGAGAGGCGTTCTCGTAGCCGGACGTCAGATCTTAGGGCGGCGGTGACGAGTTCTTCAAAGGTGTTGGTTTCTGGCTGAGAACATAGATGATCCTTTATGCGTTCATTCAAAGACTGGTAGAAGACACCTTTAAGCGCGAGGTCTGGCCAACCTGCTTCAACCGATAATATTCGAAAATCGATTAGATGTTCGCTTACCGGGCGGTTACCTTGTTTGAGACTCAGTAACCGCCGGGTGGCTTCTTCCTGCTTTCGGGGTTGGTCGAACACTAGACGGAATTCCCCTAGGAAGCGATCGAAAGGAAGGTGAGATATGGGATGGGTGGCCAGGAAAGCTTGAGCCCACTGCAAAGCCTTACTGCGGAGAGAGTTAACAATTAAAGAAATACGACTGTGGTCAGTCTGATAGTACCTGGGGGCCTGTTGAAATATGAGCTGGCACTGAAGTAGGAACCCTCCGCAGGACACAACATCGCCGAAAAAAGGTTCCGGCTGTAGACGGACATTTTCCGGGGCGGAGGCGGAAGTGGTATTGTTGCCGGAAATGGAGGTTTGAGCCGCGGCTGCGGGAACAGGGGCTTGACCGGTTAAATCGATCAGTGTTTGCGTGATGTTGTCGAGGCGGCGGAATAAATCCTGCTGGGCTGAGGACATCTGAGTCAGGGCGTCAGCTTGGCGACTGAGGAGGTTACCTTGTAGAGCGATGACGTGACGGAGCCCCTCCGAGTCAGCTGGGTCAGGCGTTTGGCCAGTTCGTTCTGTCATGATCGGGCGTAAGTTCAGAGTGACCCAAATGCTGGAACTCGGAAAGAGACTCAGACAACGAGGTAAGATTAGGAGTTTTAATGATAGATGATTATTTTCCAGGCAAAGGCGCGGCTGCTGGCTGGAGGATTCTTGTAGCGGATTTCCACGGGAGACCAGAGGACAGTGACCAGGTGAGGATCCTGAGAGATTTTTCCTGGGGCAGAGCGAAAAACACAATGAGTAGGCAAAACGTGGCAAAGTCCAAAAGCATGAGATTTGACCAGGCTATGCACCATAGGAGGACAATGAACTGGCACCGACTGAAGATCCAGGAGAACCTTATGAAGGCTGCAGGGATGATTAGGTGAGTAGAAACAGCTGGTCGCGTCCAGAGCAGAACAGGCGGGGGAGGGGAGAGAAACTGACAGGGGAACCATGACATGTTTAGCCATTTGTAATTTGTAATTTGTATTCTGATTAGGTGTTTATTCCAGTTGCTTTTGCCCATGTAAATGCAGCTAGTGTGATATTTAAAGATGCACAATCAATAATGCAGAATGGATTTTTACCAAATTTCAAACTCATAAAAGCAACCAAGTGTGACATACCCTTGTCCGAGAGCCAGTTCATTTACTTTTATTCAACACATATCATGCTGTGGGCTATATGTCACAAGAAATCTTACACAATGTTCATTATAATTGAACAAATAAATGAATTTAGGATTATTACTCATGAAGTGAATGCCGCTTTAATCCAAATTTACATTCAAGACATCTTGAAAACTTGTTCAGAAGGGAAGTTGTGTTATGTAAAATAACACACATCACACCCATGAAACTAGCTTACCAAAGAGGAAAATACATACAGTATTCAGTAGCAAAATGTGTTATGATATTTACAAGCAACTTTAGATTATCTGTGTTAATGGAGTCTGGTTAATTCTGAACTCTCCTCATTGCACATGTCTCATTTTGAATATGCCAGATTTCTACAAGTAAACAACTACACTGTAAACCTGAATAGCTTCAGTCAACTCAAAATGTATGAGGAAACTGATTACACAATATTTAGTTAAGTTATCTTACTTAAAAAAAATTATAAGTTAATTGGAAATTAGAATATTTGAGTTGACATTTAACACTTTAACTAAATTTAAACAATTACTTTTTACCCATTCCTCTCTGGTTCACAGGCCTGCCAGACCTATGGTGAGAGAAAGCCAGAATTCCAATGCATGCAAAGTCCACACAGAAAAGGATGCTGTTACAGGTTCCCAAGCCAGGGCTTGATCCAAGGTTGTCTTGTCCTGAGTTAGGAGCACTAACCACTGTGTCACCACAATCTGAAAAACCTCCTCATATGTAGGGTATTTCTTTATGATCACGTCTCTTTACTTATGAGTTTTGACAAGCCAATAGATAAAGTTCTCTCACCATAGAAGGTCCCTAGCATATAAACCAGTAAGAATAACTTTTGTAATTTCATGGTGCACCACATCTTGCAAGGATTGTCTTACAGATAACCGAAAAGATGATTTCCGCATTGTGTTAATTCACAGTTTTGCTGCCTTCAGTATGAATCAACAATTTTCATAGTCATGAAAATAAAGACAACTCTTTGAATGAGGAGGTGTGTCCAAACTTTGTCATGATCTGCTTAAGCAGAAGAGACCCAGACGCTGTAACCCGATAGGAGCACATGAGAGTTATGCGGAGTATTAAAGATTTATTTTTCTGGAGAAGGACCAGTGATAGTTGTGGAGTTGTGGTTGTGGCGTGGAGAGGAACTAGGACTTAAGGTAAGTTGTGACGTGCCATGCAGTTGCGGCGTGGCTTGGAGTTGAAGCTTGGCTAGGAGTTGTGGCAAGGCTTGGGGTTGTGCCTGGCTTGGAGCTGTGGCGTGGCTGGAGGCTTTGGCGGACTGATGGAGATCAGGCTGCTCATGATGAGATAGGACCAAGGTAGACTCTCGTGGAATTTAGTTCTGAAGATGAGCCAGAGAATAGTAGTTAGCATGAAGCATGAACAAGGAGAGCAAGAGATAAACTTGAGACCAGGTAATGTACCATAAAGGGGCAATGAACTGGTGATGAATGCTGGAGCTGGATCTCCTCAAGAAGGCTGTAGATGATGAGGTGAGTGTCCACAGCTGGGTCCAATAAGGAAGGCAGAGCAGAGAGGGGAGGGGGAGGAGAGACTGCCAGAGGCACCATGACACTTTTGGTCTCTACTGTATATTACATAGTACTGGGGAGGTTAATTTGGTCAATAGTCAAACCTCAGATTTAGGAACAACAGTGCATTTGCTGTCCTGGTCATGGCACAGTAGGCCAGATCTCCAATTTTCATGTCCTGCGGGGTTCATGGCTGCATAAAGTCCATATGAGCTTTGTGGATTTGGAAAAGGTGTTTGGCGTCATCCCTCGAGGTGTAAGCATAGGGTCCTGGGACCCTTATTGAAGGTTATCTGGTCGCAATGCATGTTGGATTTTGGAAGAGATGACCTCCTTCACTGCTTCTAATCTTTTTGGACAGAATTTTTTGACAAAGCTGGAGGTGTCTGGTTTGCGGATCAGATGTTGTTAACTTGTTGGCTTTATTGAACCAGGACCTCTAGCAAGCACTGAGGTGTTTCAGAGCCAAGTGTGAAATGGCTGGGACGAGGGTCAGCACTGCCAAGTCTGATGGCTCTCAACCAGCAAGACAGTTTGTCCTCTCTGGGTGGGTGGAGAGCTCCTAGCACAGGTGGGGGAGTTTAAGTATCTTGGGGTCTTGTTCACGATTCAAATCAAACTTTATTTCTATAGCACTTTTCATATAGAACATAACATAAAGTGCTCAACAACAGAACAAAAACATAAAACAAACACAACAATATAAGAATTAAAAGCCTCCATTCCCATCCCCACCCCCAACCCACACAGAACCTCTAATCCAGGGGTGGCGAACACGCGGCTCGCGAGCCGCATGCGGCTCTTGGCTAATGAGCGTGCGGCTCTTTGCATCTCATCATATTTTCTATATACTTTGCCTCATTTAATATTTTTTTCCCTCTTAAACCACACTCAAACCATCAGAGGGTATTGAAAATAAATAATAATTAATAATAAAAGTAATTTGGCAGTGTGTGTGTGTGTGTGTGTGTGTGTGTGTGTGTGTTCGATGCTGCTCCCGACACATACGTGACCGCCAATCATCTGCGCGGGTTACGCCCAAAGTCGGAACACATCGATAAAGATTAGCTGTGCGTGCAGACTGTTACCCTCATGGTCAAAATAGTGAAATTCAGAGTATAAAGATAAACACAGGACGTTTCTGGAAGAACAGGAAGATTCTTACTTTTTACTGAACAGAATGGAAAGTCACGATGTTTATCATTATGAGCTTCTGGAAGCAGTAACATTGGTCATGGCAGAAAAGAACAAAACGTGCATGTTATGAATAAAGCGCAGAACGTGAGGCTGCTGCTGAACAAAAACAACCGCAGATCACTATTCTCATGGATTTAATGCAGAGACTGACTGCTTGAAATCCCTGCTTGTCACTGATGAGGCAGCGAGAGAATCGGAAATAAATGAGCTGAAATCTCTTTGAAAGAAGGCCCTGTTATAATTTGGAGAACAGACATCGGTCAGTTCTGACCGACGCTCACGGAAAGGAGCTGATCAGAGAGGCTACAACTGGCCTGGGGATTAGCCCCGCCTTCAGCCCCTAAGAGTCATGGGAAATGGGGAATTTTCTGTGTAAAACCATAAGCCAGGTACTTGTTAGCAGAATTAACTTGCATGCCGTTTGGCTGAATGAGTGTGAGCAGGAAGGAGGGAACGTGAATAATGCAGCCAGTTAAATTATAATTCAGTACTTGTTGGATTACTACTCCTAAATATGAACTGACTCATTGCAATGTACTAATTTTTAATAAATTATTTACTTTTGATTCAAATGTCAGTCATTCAATTTTAAATTTAAAAACATATAAAAGCAAGATATTCTAATGAAGGTCAAAATTAATTTAAGTTGCACACAACTGAAATGTATTGTATCTAATGTGTTTATTGTGAATATGAATCACTTAGACACCAGAAGGATGCTCTGTCCAGATGTTTGTGTATTTGTTGGTGTAAGGATCATTGAAATAGGAATGTTGAGTTACAAAGAATTACCAGTTAAATACTGATGGATGAACGGTGATATATTACGTTTTTATCATCGTAAATCTGACTTCAGAGTCAGTGCCTCTCCAGCATCAACCTCACCGCCCGTCACTGAGTGGTTGTGTGTGTCAAAGAAAAGAGTGAGATGAAGAGAGAGAGTGAGTGTGTGGAGGGGGTATCTGACCTCCAGGGTAGTCTCTGTGTTAACTCTGGTTTAGCTGCACTTGATGTGTGTATTGAGGGTGGACACTTTCTTTGAAATAAACACAAGTACAATACTTGCTGTTCTGTTGTAGGGAGAGGAGTGTTTTGTGGAAAGTAATACGGCTTTAATTGCGTGTTTGTGTGTGTACAGGGTGTGGTGTGGCTCTTTGACTCTCACAGTTAAAAAATTCGGCTCTTGATGTCAAACTTGTTCGCCACCCCTGCTCTAATCTCATTCATGCCTCCCTTCCCTTAAATGATGGAGATAAACATTTGCGAAAGAGGCTGATCACGGAAAAAGTTTGTTAGTGTAAAAATGGATATTTGGAACCTCCCTCTTTGTAAAAAGCTGCATAGACAGTTAGATGCAGCATCACAGGTGGGGACCCAGCTACACCATAGCAAGGTGGTGATGCAGGTTCCCATCTAGAGCCACAGTGGCTGAACAGCAGATCACCTAGAGGGAGAGGATCCACCTGAGGAAGCTCTAGAAATAAAAATGAAAATAAAAGTAAAAAAGCAACAACAACAAAAAAAAAATGGATTTGATTTATAAAATGTATTTATTACAATAAAAGGTAACCATAATTGATAAAATACATAAATAATTAATAAAATGTTAAATGAGGAATGTTAATATTAACAATTAACCCTTGTGCTATCCTAGGCACTTAATGAGAAACTTTATGTGGGATAAAATAAATGTGCACTACATGACATCATCCCCAGGGCTATGTCCAGTGTAAGTGTTTCATTAGGACATCTTCTAAGGACTTTACCTTCAGAAAAAAAATGGAGAGCGTAATTATTTTTACCAAGTTGATGTTTGGATACAATTTCACACCTCATACTGCCCTATTATTTATGATTTGGAGTACACCCACATCCTCCAAAATATAATTTGTTAGGTCAAGAACAAGGGATAGAACAAAGACAGGCATGTCTGGTGCAGGCGTCGGCAACCTGTGGCTCCGGAGCCGCATGCAACTCTCTCATCTATGCGCTGCGGCTCTCTGTGGTTTTATAAATAAATATGTTCTAAGATTGTTGTGGTGCCTTTAACACCATCGGGAAGTGTGAGCTGGCAGGAGGAAGAGAGCAGCGTGAGACTGTCATGGAATGGAAAGTTCTTCAAAACAGACAGTCAGTGGCACATGAGCGCCCAAAACCAGTTTTTTTTTCTTAGACTAAAACCACCCATTTCCGCATACAATTAATTACATTTGCGTAAGGGCGCCTCTACTATAGTTTCAACTTGCTGCTATAATGACCGTATGTTGTGCTGTCTGTGTAGAACACGCTGGGGGGAGTTGCACGCAAGGGAAAACAACTTGGAGCTGCAGAGGATGTGAACAGGTAGAAAGGCGAGGAATGGGCTTAGACCCCGCAACAAAGAAAAAAAAGTCTATTCAAGGTTGTGGAAAATGGACAAAAGATCAAGGGAAACAGCATGCTCATAAACAATTAAAATAAATAATTAAATAAATATCCTGACAGTATTTTGAATCAATACAAGTATCACCAAATGAACTATCGCAATATATCATCGAGACAATTTTTTCTAACACCCCTAATGTTGCGGCTCCCTGTGCTTTCAGTTATGTGGGAAACTGATCCAATTGGCTCTTTGAGGGCTAAAGGTTGCTGACCCCTGGTCTAGTGGATCAACAGTAATAGTGTTTAGAAAATTTTATATAAGTTATCTCATATTTGCTTTTATGCATTACTTAGCTATATAATCATGTTTGCAGAAGTGTGTGTGAGTCCAACTCTGTTTAACAGGAAGGTGCTGGTGAAATCATTGGGGGAAACCCCCTATATTTGTGTCTTCCCAGCATCCTTCCGTGAACTTATGTGTTAGCTGTGTCTAGAATTAATCGAAGGACGATGTTAGTTATCCATGAGAAACTGAAATAAAGTACTGAAATGAAGCACTGAAATCCACTACTGATTTGTACGTATGGTACCCATCCCTATTTGAGGGTGGTTGGGGTTTGGACACTCACAAACCAAAGGAGGAGGTGACTCAGAGGAGGAAGATCTGAAAACCAGCGTCTGTGACTGATTGTTACAAAATTCGAGCATTACAGGCAAAAGGAGCTGTTAAAGGGCTATGGAACTCTCCTAGAAGTCTCCCAGAAGTTATGTCCAATCTTAACATTATTAACTGGAATGTGGTTGCTCTCCACTGTGCTTCTATAGAACTGTCTGAGAAGTCCCTGAGCCAGACCCGCCTTCCTCAGCTTCCTCAGTAAAAACATCCTCTGATTGGCCCTTTTCACCAGTTTGGAGGTGTTCAGTGTCCATGTCAGGTTCTTGGAGATGTGCAAGCCAAGAAACCCGACAGAGTAAGTCTGTTCCACCTCCTCACCTCTGATGTGGAGATGGGGTTGTGCCGTTATCCTGGTCCTCCTGAAGACTATAACGACCTCCTTGGTTTTGGTGGGATTGAGGACCCGATCGTTGGCTAAACACCACTCCTCCAAGTGTTGGGATTTTCTGTCTGTACTACTTCTCGTTATTGTCCTGAGTGAAGAGGGTTGGACTGAGCACACAGCCTTGTGGTGTGCTTGTGCCAGGAGTATGTGTCAGATGTCAGGCTCCCCATCATGACATTTTGAGGCCTGTTGGTCAGGAAGTCCAAAATCCATGAACAGAGCATGATGAAAGTCCGATATTGGACAGTTTGTGGACCAGTTTATGGGGGATCCCAGTGTTAAATGCGCTGCTGAAGTCCACAAAGAGCATCCTGATGTAGGTGTTTGGCTGCTCCAGGTGGGTCAGGGCTGTGTGAGGTGTGGTGGAAATGGCATTCATTCATTTTAGAGTCAAATTTTTGACAGTTTGTAAAGGGTGTCCAGATTTCCAGAAACTTTTTCGCAGCGGTCCTCTCTGCTGTATCTGAGTTTTTCCAGTTGCAACACAGATCATTTCTCTAAACCAGCCATTAAAAGACAGAGGTTTATCTGATTTCCACTGGAGGAAGATAGTCCTACAGGCTATTATAGTTGCAAAGGCAACTGCCTTCCCTTTGAATTTAGAGACATTGATTTCAGGGGGCAAAACTCCAAAAACAGCAGTGAGTGGGGAAGGTGGAACATTTGTCTCTTAAATTAGTGAGAGGACCCCAAAAAACATTTGTCCAGAAACTCCTCAGTAAGATACAGTTCAAGAACATATGTCCTAAAGAGGCTGGACTTTGTTTGCACCTTAGACACAAAGGACTGATATTGGGGTAGATCGTAGAAAGTTTTTCATTTGAATAAAGAAGGCGGTGTAGCACTCTAAATTGAATAAGACGGTGTCTAACACAAATAGAGCAGGTGTGAATCCTTTCCGAGCAGAGTTGCCTGAATGTTTCTAAAAATGTAACATCATCTTTTTCCCATGCCAGCCTGGTCTTGGTTCATGAAAGTGTTTTAATACCCTGGATCTTGTTGTAAATTTTAGATAGGTTGCCCTTTGTATGAGGGTTTAAAGCAAGTAAGTCGTCCAGGGTGTCAATGTGGCAAGCTTCTGAGGGATCAAAGTATTTAACAAATATTGTATTTTTCATGTATTGATTCAAAGGACATTAGAGCGCTTTTGGAAAAAAGCTCCTTCAAAATTACCAGCCCATTTTTGTGCCACATCTGGAATCCACAATCTATATGAGATGGTGGGAAAAGAAGATTATCAACCATGGAAGAAAAAGAGGAAAGACAAGTAAATGTCATGTTCATGCGAGGCTTGCAGACCCAAATGCTGGAACCCGGAAGGAGACTTGTCAGGCAGCAAGGTAAGTGGGAAAAGAGTTTAATTTCACAGCAGTGAGTTGGTTAATGAATGGAGATGAATTCCAGGACTCTTGCGGCGGCCAGAGGAAGAGGCTGCAGGGTCTTGTCGGCAGCTTCCGTGAATTCCGAGACGGAGCCAGAGACACGGCAGGGCGAGGCGAGCGGGTGACAAACAGCAACCAGGTGAGCTTCTCGTGGGAGTGGATTCCTGAGAAGGCATGAGAAAACAAGGTGTTAGCGAGAGGCAAACAGGCAGGGGCAAAGACTAGAAGTGGCCAGACTAAGCACCGTAGGAGTACAACGAACTGGCATCGAATAGTGATCCGGGATCTCCTTATGAAGCTGCCGGGTGATGAGATGAGGAATAGCTGGTTGCGTCAGGTGGAACTGAGGAGGGGGAAGGAGTCTGACAGAGGCACCATGACAGTAAAGCCAAACTGCTTTCTTAACTGGAACCAGATTGTTAGGGACTGTTTTAAAACTGGATGTGAAATTACAGGGATTGGAGAACTCACAATTGAAACCAGACCAACTGCTGACATGTTATTCACCTCCATTTTAGCCCCGGCTGGACCCTGGCTACTACCCCATGTAGGAATCCAATATGGTATCTTACTAATGTTTGCCAACCACCGATGTCAGAACTGAAGGTGCACAGCCCACAAGCATGGCGTAAAAGTTTTAACGTCCAGGAGATATGAATTCCACTAGTTAGGAGTAACGCAATCATATATTATGATTAAAGTCAGTATTGTAACTCTGTTCCAACTTTAGGGGTAACGCAACAGGACAGTTGGAGGCTGACTCCACTCGCAGCCCTGATTTGAAGAATGGAGAGAAAAGAAACGGGAGGACTGATTTGCTCTGTGATTGAAAGGGAGGTTGGCTTAAGGAAATGTAGTCACGCTGCATTTTTATTATGGAAAGTGGTCTAAAGTGATGCCAGTCTCTCCACAGAACTTTTTGTGGATGTTGAAGATTTTTCTCCTCCACCGTTCTCATGATCCAGACCAAAGGGACCCGGTGTCTGAATGCTAAAAGGTTGCTAGCAGCATAGCTAATAAGGATAGCATATTAGCAAACTATCCTGAGTGAAAAATTCATTGCAAATTCCATCAATTGCTTCCAGATTGACTGGAAAGTTGCACAAGCCAGTAATTTTTGCAATAATGGCAATAAACCTACAAGCCATGCTAAAGCTAACACACTAACAACTAACCGGTACAGACTAATAATTCACTTTATTTCAGATTTGGTTGCGGCCCATAGAAGACAAATAACATGTATAAAAAATAAATAAATAAATTAAAAAGAGTATAATCGCTGTACCCAGTGTTTCCTCAAGGCGGAAGTGTAGTGGCAGGAACTTTTTTTGGATCAGTCAGAGACATGATAATTGAATTCTTCGATTTGTCCAGGCATTCCATGAGACTGTATGTAAGCTTACTCAGTAGTGCTACACAGGTGGGGATGTGAGCATCCACAAACAGCTGACTGGCTCTGTACCACCTGGGCACCTGTAGTAGAAGCCTAAAGGCATCAATATAGGCCACTATGAATTTACGGAATGTCCCACGTCCAGAGTTCCACCACAGAAGAGCCGTATACAGAGGAATACAGTAAGCTCTGAACAGCGAACACTTCACTTGAAGAGAACACAAACTGAATTTTCTTATCACCATATTTGCCTGAGCATAGAGTTTACAGTACTGTCTCTGAATGCCTCTATCATCCCTCCAATCATCAGTAATGAGGTGTCCAAGATATTTGATAGTTGAGGTTTGTTCCAGAGGCTTTCCACAAATCTTAAAAACAGGAAAGTTTACATTTTTGTCGTCTTTGGACCTAACAATCATTACTTAGCTTTTAGAAGGATTGTAGTTAATATCAAATTCTCTGCCATGGTCAGAGCAAACTTTTAAAAGTGTTTGTATCCCAGCATTGTAGGGGCTAAAAATGACAAGATCATCAGTGACATAAGATGGTTAAAAGTGTTTGACATCCAACAACACACCCAGTTTTGCACAGATTCAACTTGGGAGATAGATCATCAATATATACATTAAATAAAAATGGAGAGAGGATCCCTCCCTGTTGAAATCCTTTGCTTACATAAAAAGGCTCAGATAAAACGTTGCCCCATTTGACAAACATTGTTTGATTAGCGTACCGGAAAGCCAGGAATCGTACCAGATATTTTGGCACACCTCGATTAACTCGCTTCTGAAATAGCTTGTGGTGGTTCGCCCTGTCAAGGCCTTAGTGGCATCAATAAAACACAAAAAAATAGATGTATTCAGATTCAGGTATTTCCCAACTATTTCCTATAATGTGTAAATACACATATCAGTGCCAAGACTATTTTTTTTAAACCCAATTGATTCTCACTTGTTAAAAGATGCACTTCGAGGCTAGTCAATTAAACATTTTCTAAAATTTTTGAGATGTTGCTGGCAAGGTCAATCGGTCGGTAATTCAACATACTATTTAAACTGGCTGTCTTGTCTTTAATGACAGTAACCAATACAACCGAGAAACCTGAATCAGGTTGGACTCCATGAGTTAAAAAGCCAGTGAAACACATGGCCAACAGGGGCAGTAATTTAAAACTTGAATATTTTAAATGCTCAACTGTGATGTTATCTAGACCACATGCTTTGCCTTCTTTTATCTTTAAAATTGCATCATGAATCTCACTTGCATGAATCACCATTGTGTCAGTAAGATCCACATTGTCAATAGAAATGGCTTTTTTCCTAATAAAGCAGGTCATAATAATGCTTTTGCCATAAATCAGCAATGTTATCAGCACCGCATACACCTTCAGTAGCCGCGTTTACATGGGCAAAAGTAATCGGAAAGAACGCCTGATCGGAAAGAAAATGTGTCATGTAAAATTTCTTTCCGATCGAGATAGGTGGGTTATACCGATCATTTATCCGATCGTGGTACATGTAAACGGCTCATTCCGATTGTGTGTCAGCTTGGAAAATTGAGTTGTTGGAGCGCAGCGTTAGGCTTAAGATACAAACATACAAACAATGGATGACAACAGAGAAACAGAACAATCAATCAGAAAGAAACATCAGAGAAAACAGTTGTATTGCGTGACAGCTCTGGAGAAAAACAGACAGACCTTAAATTAGTTTATTTATTGCAAATGGATGATACGTTATAGAGTCCAATGGAGTGAGGTATGAAAGATTTCCTGTAGCGGTTGGTGTGACAGCGAAGCTGCCTTAGTCTATTGGAGAAGGTGCTCCGCTGACCATCAAAAAAAGGATGGAGAGGATGCTCTGGATTATCCATAATGAATACGAGCTTATTTAAAGTCCTCCTCTCCATCACAGCTTCAAACGTGTCCATTTTACATCTGATTACGCAGCCAGCTCTTCTGATCAGTTTGTTCAGTCTGTTAGTGTCCCTGGCAGATATGCTGCCCCCCCAGCAGACCACAGAGAAGAACAGAGTGCTGGTCACAACAGACTGGTGGAAAATCTCGAGCATCCTGCTGCACACGTTGAAGGACCTTAGTCTCCTCAGGAAGTAGAGTCTGCTGCTGGCCTTCTTATACACAGCAGTGCTGTTGCTCTTCCCGTTCATTGTTGGAATTTTGAGATGCCCAGGCTCAGATGTGATGTGATCCCCTTGCGGCTTCTCCTTGTGTGAAAAGAGGGCCACCGGGCCCAGGAAGCCAGCACCCAAAGGACACAAGGCCAAGGGCCTTGTTCCCCCCACCAGGGAGGGGGTAAGTACTGTAACTCAGTGGTCCCCAACCACCGGGCCGCGGAGCGGTACCGGGCCGCGGGAAATTTTGGCACCGGGACGCACAGAAAGAAAAAATAATTTCCATTTTATTGGTTTTTTTTGACAAAAACGTTTTATTTTGAAAAGTGACCGGATTCTCTCTGTTACATTTGTCACACTTAACGCACGTCAAAGTCGCGACACCAAACATCAGGTGATACACCCCGCTAAAATTAAACCCAAGCAACCAAAATGAGCAAAAAAGAAACTTCTTTAGAAAGTTGCTTTGACAAGGGGAAAATTATTATTATTGTTGTTATTATTATTATTACTAAAGAGAAAATACCCCCCCCGGTTCACGGTAAATGTGTCTTGCGTTGCACCTCAACCCCACCCCCACCCCCCACCGGTCCGCGGTAAACGTGTCTTGCGTTGTACCGGTCCACGGTGACAAAAAGGTTGGGGACCACTGCTTGTAACTTGTTTTGACAGTTAACAGGAGGGAAATTTTTTTTAATTCAAGACAAGAAATAGTCACATTCAAAACAAAGATAAATCTTATTCAAAACAGACATGTCAAACGTAAAACTAAATGTTGCATTCATATTTCATTTGCAAAGATTTGCACAAAGTATTAATTTGTGCACAATATTGTCTTTATGAGTATGTTTGTTTTTTTGACAGAACCCTTACCCAATAGAAAGCCCTCCTAGCAAAGATGTTTTTTTAGTAACAGATTTAAGACAACCTTATTTATTATTATTTTTTTCCCAAGAAACAACAGGTCCATTATTATAGTGGTGTAATAATAGATGTTTATTGTTACAGTTTTATAATATAATTTTTTAGTTTAGAGTATTTTAAAAAGTAATTTTGAAATAGAGATTGTCATATGTTTCATAAATACAAAAACAATAAAAGAAAATAAAGAAAATAAAGAAGCAGATGATCTGACATGTAGAATAATTCAAGGAAATCTATAGTCAAATTTAACTTGTTATTGCACATGAAATGTGTTCATCATAAGAACACCTTTAACACAGTTTGCTTCAATAAGACACTTTGATTTAAATCAAGCTTTTGATTATACAGTCATTCATTTAACATTGTTCAGATAGTGATGAGCTGAGAAGTGATGAGGATTGCCAGGAAAAAAAAGAAGGAGAAGCCGGCGTCTGCTTGGATTCGGACTCCATTGCCTGAAACAAAGACTTGGTTTTAGGAACCAACAGCATATTTGTGCCCTTCATCTAAAATACTTTTTTTTTTAAGTTTGTTTCCATGTGATATAAATTCACTGATACATGCTTTACTTAAATCTTGGCTCATTCCTTCACTCCCCCCTAGTCTGTCATCTAAATCTCAGTGGTATTGAGCCTACATTTAGTTCGATGTATCTTTTGGCCAGTCTTTATTTTTCGATCCGAACCATCTTCTCATCCATCCTCCGTTTGCCTCAATCACAAACTCTGGGATTAATGAGTTTATCACCCAGCTGTGTCTCCCCCGTGATCACAAAGAATAATATCATAATAAATATTAATAAATAAAAACTGAGCTTTATTAAAGGCATTCATTTGGGCCAAATCAAAAGGAGAGAAAAACTCATTGTCGAGCACACAAACTAAAGCTTCTAAATATTAGCGCATTTATTAAATAAGCTGCTAATCTTCTTTGTATCTTTGTAATAAAAGTGTGTTGCTGCTAATTTTAATAATATTTAACATTTACAACTAAATCTATATTACTTGTATTTACATTTTTAAAAAGTCTTGATCAACAAAAGAATTCAGTGTAAATCCACCCCCACATTTATCCTAATAGTGGCATAAAAAAGAGGCAACAACAAGTGTCCTAAATTTTAGGCTTGAATACACTACAATGGCTAACTTGGAGAAACTAGCACTAAAAATGCGTTGTGAAGCAAAATACTTTTAAATACATTTTGCCTAATCTTCACTTGCTGTTGTTAATTTTTATTAACTACCTTTACCAAAATATTGTCTTTGTAGTCCCCACTTTCTTTAGGACTCACCTGTAGTTGCAGAGCCACCTGATCCAGCTGTTGCAGTTCCTGGAGTGGTTGTGAGGGTGGTTATGGGGTCAGCTCTGCCTCCAGACAGATTCAGACCCAGAGTGTTTAGCTCTGACTGTAACTGACTTCTGATCCAGGTTTGCACCAGTGTTTGGTTTTCATAAGACTTCAAATCTGGCAGGTTGGTGCCAAGTAGACCTTTTACTTCATTGACAGTTAAACTCTGTGAAGAGCGAGCAAATATACATTTATACGTTTAAGATAACATGACAGCTAGAAAAACAACCTTGTAAAATGTAAAATCTTTATAAAAATAAATGCAATGACTTTTGGTTAACACATAAACACAGAACTGACCAGCACAACGTTTGGGTCCAAATTGCTGAAGGTTTCCAGGTCCATGCTAATGTTGGAAGACGCCAAACCTCGGATGTAGCCAATAGGTGCACCTCCTGAAAATAAAAATAAAAAATTATAAGCTTTTTTCCAAAAGCTTTTTTCCACCTGTTGTTCAAAAATGTGTGTATTGTGGCAACACAAAAATACATGGATGTAAGTGTTTGGAATCACTGACCAAGGAAGGATTTCATGAGCAGGTAAGAGGAAGATGATCGTGTGATGGCTCTAAATGATTGACTGGAAATGTTGAAAAGTTCTTTCTTTGCCTCGAGGGTGCAGCTGGTAATGTTCAGCGCTTCAGCATCTCTGCACAAGACAAAAATTGAGGAGCACATGAGAAAATAAGCAGTGGAGTAGTAGCTCTCTGTTTCAACTCCTGTTTTACTCTTTGGTCTAAACAGGGTTAGGTGGTGTCCTGATCCTGTTCTAACTTTCATGGACAAACAGGCAGGATACGGTCAGGATAAGTGACCAGTCCATAACAGTGTTACAGGTTACAGAGGAAACATTCAAGTAAGATAACAGTTACGTGTGGCGGCCTTAGGAAGTAACATTTTACATAAATTAAATGTAAAAGGGACTCTGAAAGCTCAGACTGAACACAAACTACAGACATTAGTGCTCTGCTCAGGTTTTAATCCATTTCTTTATGTGAACTACAAAATTACGTACTTGAGGTTTTGAGAAGAAATGGACTGGATGACGCTCAGATCAAGAGAGCAGAGGTTAGGTCCTTTGATTGCATTCAGTTCTGCTCTACCAAGTGATTTTCCTGCCACAGCCAGATACTTAGAGATGATTACTTTTGCCTGGAAGATAAAAACATGCACCGATTGGAGCAGAAAGTGTAAAGATTTGCACACCAAAACAACACATGCTACTGAGTTTGCTTACCAAACTTGGATCCCAGTTCCCGTTTGATGAGTCCATCAAAGCAGAAAGCGTGTCCACTTGAGTGATGGTCCATGAAGTGATGTCATTAATGGTAGCAACACGGGATACTGGACCTAAAACCTGAACCTGATCTTCTGGGATGACGAAGTTGTAAGCCTATAAATACATGTAAGAGTTCAAATGTATCAGTTTGTTGCAACATTGCCAAATGTCCAATAACCAATTCAGGGTTAACTGCATCAAACACATAAATACATATTATTTGCATCACTTAGAACATGTAAAATGCGAATACTTGATTTTCCTTTTTTATAAAATACAACCAATAAATGTAAAAGTTATCAAAACATTTAGATATGTTGCTTTTATATTATAGTTTATACATTTGATGTTTTAAATACATTTCTTTATGTCCGTCTCAATTATAGAGGAAAGAGTTACATACTTCTCCAAGTTTTTGGAGAACGATTTTAAGGTAGTCCATTTCATCAACTTTTTCTGTGATGGCATCAAAATTGTCTTTAACAACTGTGTTTGATAAACAGTTATTAAACTGGGTAACATCATAGTCTAAGGGGAAGGTGCTGTCACTGATGGTGACCTGGGTGATATTCCCCACTGTACAGCCTGTGAACAAAACAAGACACATGGTTAAGTAAAACATCAGATTGATGCAAAAAGCAAATAAATGACAGAATTTCTGACCTGTAGATCTCTTTGACCTATTTTTGATAGACTGTCTTATTACTTCCTTCAGCTGCCTTCTCTTAAATCTGCTCACTTTGTTGTCCTTGATAACTTTTAAGAAGGATTTCAAGAACGTGACCTTGGTGTTCTGCATAGAAAAGTACAAGTCATGAGAAAAAAATCAATGTGATGTCTTGAGTATGCTACCTGTGTGCTGAACCGTAAAATGCATGTGTTTACTCACTTTATCAAAGTTATCATAGAAAGATGTAGGCAAATACAAAGGTAACATCTCCAGGTTTGTCAGAGTTGTCTCATTCCACGTTGAAGGAATTCTGAATTTAGAAAAAAATAAAAAAAGTTTTAAGGAGATTATTACATAAAAATGTTTGTGAAATATCAAGTTTAAAATTTTTAAGTTATCATTTTTGAGTTTGAAATTGCTGACATACCCGTATTGTGTATTCCCATTAGTCAGAAGGGTTACAATTGAATCTGCCTGATCAGCAGTGAGATCTGGACAGTTTTTGAGTTTTTCCAGGATGGATGGGTCAGAGCTTTTAATGTAGGAACCATCGAGCATGCAGCACATATTTCCCAAAACTGATACTTGATCTGCAGTCAAACTTGTGTTTGTTATTCCCTTAAAGATGAAGAAGGAGAAAAACAATGTGATGCAAAGACGACACACAAAATTACAGAATTAGTCAAACAATTTTATGTAAGAAAAACAAAAAGCATTTTAAAAAAAAAGGCAAACAAACAAAGGCATTGAAAACAAGGGTGATGCATCCTTTAGAGATGAATGATGATCATGTTCACTTTTAGCATGAACTATTGTATTTTTCCAGAGTACAAATCTAATGTTTTTTCATAGTTTGGCCAGGAGTGCCTCTTATACTCCGGAGCAACTTATTGGGGATCTTTTTCTTTTTTTTTTTTTTTTTTTTAACTTGTCCTGTCCAACAGCTGGGCAGACAGATGAGAGCTGAAGGCCTCTTGTGTTGGACATATTTTGCTTTAACAACAGGGGTTATTAATCTTCAGACAAACTAGAGGAATGTCTGAATAAACCCCTTTTGTAGTTGAGGCCAAACTTTATTAAATTCCATCATATTAGAAAATCTTTGGTGCTGGACCGGACGGAAAAGGAAAGGAGGGAAGAAGAGAGAGGGATGTTAGAGAGGAGGGGGGAGAGGAGGCTAATAATAGGAGGGGGGGGGTAGAACCATGAAGCAGCCTAAAGCAACAACTTTACTGGATGTTTGTCATTATGGTAAGGTTCAAGTGTAATACACATCTCAAAGGGCGGGGCCTGTCCACACACACATTCAGATGTTATAAACACACCTGTTAACTGTAAAGATGTCTACATGTCAACATGTACACAAAACATGCACACAATACAGATATTATTCACACACGCATACTTATGCCTTTAAACCAACTAGTGTGAAATATTTCATTCATTCAATCCTGCAAATTATTAGTATAAAGGTGAGCTAACACCTGTGCTCAGGTGAGTGTTTAAGTTCTTCTAAATGAATGGTGGAATGTGAAAAGAAGGAGGGAGGGGCGACCAGCCATCCCCACACCAAGACCCCCCCCGCAGCAGCAGCGGAAGCCGGAACTCCCAACGCCACCCGGCAGCAGGCAGAGAACAACCACCCCCCGGGCGACCACATCCGCCACCCCGGTCAGGGCCAGCAGGATCACCACGAGGCCCCCAGAGCCAGAGAGCAGGGAGGCATGGGGGGAAGAGAGCGCCGCTCCAGCCCAACCAGGGGAGCAGCCCCCCCGCCGCGCCGGGAGGGCCCAACGCAGGCCCCCACCCGAGAAGAGCGCCCACAGCCCCAGACGAGCACCTCGTCACCACCCAGGAGTTCTGGGTATCCCCCCGCCCCAACCCCAGGTACGAGCCAGGACCCCCCAAGGGAGACCCGCTCTGCACTCCAGGCAGCCACCCACCCGGCCTACGGTTGGTCCAGGAAGGAGCAAGGCAGGGGACAGCCGGCCCCGCCCAGGAGGGGGGCACCCCGGAGAGAAGAGGGGCCCACAAGGGGTGTTGTTAACGTGGCCCGACCAGGCTCGGCCACAGTTGGAATGTGGGCGGGGGGCCAGCGCCCAGGGGCAAAAACCCGAACCCACCCCACAAGGAAACGGACACCCCTGGCTCAGGTGTAATGTGAACTCCCTCCCTGCGCGGAGAGAGCCCCGCCGGGCCCAGGAAACCGGCACCCAGGGGACACGGCCGCCGCTGCCAAGGGCCCAGTACCCCCCACCAGGGATGGGGTAGGGGACAGATGGACCTTGGACCCACCTTCCTTGTATAATGTGTGTGCTTGTGTTCGTAAGGGTGTATGTGTGCATGTGTGTGTGTTTGTGTTTGAATGTATATTATGAGAAGTAAAAAGGTATTGGGGATCTTTTTCTACTGCTACTCGCAGCAATTCAGAAGAAGAAGCGAGGCCCAAAACAGAATCTGATCGTTTTCCTCCTAAACTTTATATTTTTTTATTTGCATCAAGACAGTATTATTCTTGTTATTTTTTCCTTCTTCTGATTTTTGCGGGACTGCAAACCATCAAACTGAGTCACAGAGAGACGGAAGAACAGCTAAAAGCGTAAGGAAAAACAAGAAAGCGACTGTTCGCTTGTAATTTTCTAAATACCTGGTAAACAAATTCTTGGCTGCATGAAGTTGGAGAAAAGGTTTAGGCTAGGAATAAACTTGATCTCTCAACATCATCCATGTCTTAAATGCATTATATATGAGACATGCAGTCAATGCTTTCTGCAGCAATAAAGCTAAAAACTTGACAGTAGCTTCTCCCACATGCGACATGAGCGTCTAGTTCATGAACACATTTTTGGACAAGCATTGAGCATCAAATTTGATATGTGTTAAAAGAGGCAGCGGATGTCAATTTGACATGTAAATGTAACTCAATGTAAATGCAGCATTATGACGGGCTTGGCAGATTTGTTCAGAAAAGTGTGACTTAGGCTCAAGGTTTGGGTTAGGCTTAAGGTTTGTTCTTTGTTATGTGACAATAAGATGAGATGCCGTTTTTTTTTAGTGTAGACTCACCAGGCAGCTCCTTGCATTGTTAAACAGAGCAGTCAGTTTGTAGCTGAGGACTGAAGAGAAAACAGAGAAGTCTGCATCAGCCAGCTCTTGAAAATATGACCTGCAGCTGCTCTGTGGCACCAGAGAGTAACTGTAGGCAAAAAAAAAAATAATAATAATTACCAGTTAGATCTCTGAAATGAAGTCAAATTTTGTTTTTAAAACATTTCAATAAATAACTGATTCTTACTCATAGTACAGCAGCACATCTGGAGGGTAAAGTTCAAAGTTGGTGACATTTGGCTCTGTTCTAATGTAGTTGTACATGCAGGTCAGCTGTTGGTCAGAGAACCAAAGTATTGTTTTATTCAAACAAGGAGACATTTTTTTCTTCTCATTGTTCTCATGGTTGAAGTTAAAAACATAAAATTGAACAGATTGATAAACATTGATAGACTGACAACATTTTGGTTGAGCAGTGTTTTCTGTTGATTTTTTTAGCTTTTATTTTCTCATATGTGTAAAACATAAAAACATTTGTGGATTCCTGTTATGTTTTCAGCAAGAGTTCTGAAAGTTTGTGTCGGCATAAACACAGACAGCTCATTGCCTGTTTATAACATCTCTGCCTTCATTCTCTGTCGTTAGATCCGGACGCTGTTCTGCCTTTACCTGAGTCTCCAACAGTGGCACCTTGTTCGATCCTTTTCTTCGGCAGGCTTTTACCAGGTCTTTGACCTGCTTCCTTTCAAACTGACTTACTCCAGTGCATGTGAACCCTTGCAGCACAGATGAGGACAAGCTGCCCGCACATGCAAGCAAACAGACGTGAATAAATTCATATGTTCTCTTGTGACTCATTCAGTCCAATCTGTTCACTACTGCTTACCTGTTTGGACTTCCTAACACAGTGGTAGCAGAGCCTGCTGCTATAACATCAAAGAACAACTCAACCTGACAAAAAATAAATAAATCCACAATAAAATAATTACATCAATTAAAGTGACTTTTGGTTTTTTACAGAAGAAACTCTACCTGCTCTCGTTTCCATGTTTTCTTGTTGAGTTTGGTGATATCGACATCTGTAAGCTGCTGCAGGTAAACTCGAGGGATTTGAGTGGCCAATTGATCTGGAACATTGTCTATCATATTAGGACTGTTTAAATCCGATATTACAATCTGTAAAAAAAAATGGTAAAAAGGAAAGAAGGTGAAAAGGACAAATAGAGAAGGGATATTAGGACCCGACTTCTGTTAGATTATCCAGACGTTTTACTTGTCACAGTGAGATCTAACTTGGGTTCAAACATTTTTTTTTTCCAATTTATTAAAAAAAAAGCATCTCATTTCTGCCTTCAATCCGCTTAAACAGCTGTGCTCCTATAAATAATGATCTATGAGGATCTGCAAAGATTTATTTTTGTTGGTTCCTTTGATTTTTTTTAAATGTAATTTAGTTTAGTGTTCATGTTATTTGGTCTGGTCCTTTACCTTCTTCGCTGACATTTAACAGGAATTAAAAATCCTCCAATCCTCCAAATAACTAAGGAACCCACATTCAAGTCTATACCTAGTGAGACCCCTTAAGGTGTCCCTTAGGAATTCCCTGGTAAACATTTCCAATAAATCAACAAGCTGATGCTTTAATACAAATTATAATAAAGTGTTCTTACATACAACAAGAGGTTAACTTCGGGAAAACACAAAAACTAACAAGCTTGAAATTTTGAGCCCCAATCCAATGGAATATTGTACAATAAAAAAAGGCTAAATATGTAGTTTCATCTTTCGAAAAAATATATTTCCTAAAATGTTATATTTAAATGAGTGCATAGTTAATTACCGATGTCCTCCAGAGTAACAAGGATGTCATACCTGGTAAACAAAACTCTGCTGAAGAATCTGAGCAGCATTCATCATGTTTGCTACAAATGATGGATTTTTGGATGCAGCGATGAGCTCTGAGCTGATGATGCTGCTGAACGTGTTGGAGGGTAAACCAATGACAAGAGTGCCCAGCTGTGAGAGTGATGATGAGCTGTCGATCTGGTTGAGTGTAAAAAAAGAGGTGAGAAGAACACAGATTAAACAAATGACATAAAATAGATGATTTTCTATTTTGTTTTACCTCAAATCTGTGAAGTAAAAACAGGTACCTTCATTGAGGTCAGCAGAGTTTGGATAATGGTTTTAGCCTGTCCTTCTCGCCAACCAGTTACAATGCTGAGAGTGCTTATGGACTTCATCAGGTCTGAAGCGCTTATAGTCTTTATCTGGCTAGTCGACAAACTGGCACTTCCATTACCGATAGCAGCAATGTCACCAGAATCAATATTATCCCCAAAGTTACTTATCAAGGCAGCAGAGATCTGCAAAAAGCAAAGTAAAAATTCTCTTTTATTTATTTGAATGCATAGAAACACACAGACCTCAGTTTGTTTTATATCTAACAAGGCCGTCCATCTGACAAAAATCATAATGCTGGCAAAAATAAAACAAGTATTCCATTAGCTCCTGATTACCGGAAACAGTTTGAGGAAAACGTTTAGCTATTTCAGCTAATTGGTTGTAAAAATAATTTCACACTAAAAACTGAATCATCTTGCTGAAGGTGAAGAAAAAGAAGCATTTAATTTGAAAAGTGTTTTCATTTCAGTTTTGCAAAATATGTCCGTTTTGATACGCCTCAAAAACCGCATACTCCAAGCGCAAAAACTTCTTTCGATAAACATGAGGTTTTTTTTTTAAATTGTGGTGTTTCCATTAAGCGAATTGATTATAGGAAATTCAATCTACGCAATTTTATAGGTAATGAAAATGCATCTAGTGTCTGTTAACACAAATACATTATTATCGGCGAAAGCAGCTAGATGCCCGCGACATCTCTTTAGAGGAAACGTGTTCACTTCTCCTCCCTTCCTTTTGTTGATATATAAAACATAAAAATCATCAGACAAAGACAATTGTCTGTAACAACAACAACATACAGTGTTGCATTGAGGAGACAATCTTTAATTTCTCAGCGCTGTATAAATATTATCTTCTCTGTGCAATACTCAACAGGAACCACACCGTATCATATTGATATTATATTATTTATTTGTGTTGCACTGTAAACAGCTGGCCCGGGACCAGAGAACCTAATTTAGTTTTATCATCTGATAAAACGACAATAAAGATTCCTGATTCCTGATCCCTGATTCCTGTAATCCAATCCAGGGAAGCTCTCTGTTGTTTTTTTCTTTTCTTTTTTTTTAAATGGTTTATTTCAAGCAATTAAGTAGAAATAATACACAAAAGCAATATAATCATCAGTTGTACATTCATACAGTAACTAATCAAACTTAGGATAATTAGAAATATTAATAAATATTGCTTGAAAGGGAGTGGAAGGAAGCGAATTTATATAATCCCACTACAGTCTAAACAAGAGATATGTGAAAATGCAACAGTTTTTCTTCAACAGTCACCTGCAATCACAACTCTCAGAGAGATCTGAATGGTGAGCAAACCGACCTTAAAATATTCAGTGATAATGACAACAACCCTCAAGACATCTACCCTGATCAATTCTTTTCCACTGTTAATATGGACTGCAAATATTACAGCATGTATTACTTTAAAAACTCTGTTAACCCAGAAGAAAAACTGTCAATTATTCTCTTTAACAGCAGAAGCATGAATACCAACTTTGAAGAGATCAATGACTATTTACAGAATGTGGGGCATTCCTTTGATATCATAACTGTATCTGAAACTTGGTTCAGCCGCGACAAGGACGCTGACTTTGAATTGGAAAACTATGAACTTAACCATGTGAACAGAGTAAAAAAAAAAGGTGGAGGAGTCGTAGTATATGTGAAAAAAAATATGAAGTATACGGTAATTGATAAATTGTTTGTTGCAGTGGATTGAATACTGGAATGTCTTACAATTAAAATATGTAGCGATTCAGGGAAAAATGTCATTATAAGCTGTGTTTATAGGTCACCAAGATCAAGCTTAGAGGTGTTTAGTGACTGGATGGAAAAGATATTTACCTCTCTACATAACAAAATATTATACATCTGTGGAGACTTCAATATCGATCTGATATAACCCCAGCAAACATAAAGCCACAGACAACTTTATCAGCAGAATGTATGGTATGAGTCCAACCATAACAAGACCCAGCAGAATCACTACTCAAAGTGCTACTCTTATTGATATATTTTTACAAATGATATAGAATACACCAATATGAGTTGACTAATGATATGTGACATGACTGATTATTTACCAGTTTTTGCACTGTTTGATATCAATGTGAAGACAAAGAAAATTATAAAAGAACCAGTGTGCAAAAGGTTAAGAAATGAAAAAAACATGAATGCTCTAAATAATGACTTATCCAGACAAAACTGGAACTCTGTGCACAGAGAGAAAGATGTTGATATCGTTTAAAATGTTTTTTTTTTTTAGAAATATTTAACTCACTTTACAATAAGAACTGTCCAATTTATAAATTCAAGAACAAATTTGCCAAATGCCCTTGGTTAACTACCGGTCTACAAAATGCTTGTAAAAAGAAAAAAAAACTCTATAAAAATTCTTAAAACAGAGGACAAGTGAACAAAGATGTAAGTCATATAAAGATAAACTAACTGAAATAACACGGAACAGTAAAAAAGTGTACTTCAACAATCTACTGAATGAAAATAAAAACAACGTAAAGCGAGTTTGGGAAATATTAAGTAACATCATTAAAAATTGGACAAAAAAGCAAACATATCCAGATTACTTTACAGATGAGAAGGGTCCAAGATATAACATCAATGTAGCAGCAAACAGCCTCAATAACCATTTTGTAAACGTGGGTCCAGAGTTGGCAGCGGAAATTCCAAAATGCAAAACTAGCAAAGACAATAATCCACCCTTCGAAAGGATCCCACACTTAATCTTTCTCTCTGATGTGAACAAAAATGAGCTGATATCAATTGTGAATAAATTCAAGAGTAAAAACTCAAAAGATTGTGAGGATATAGATATGAAGGTGGTGAAAAAGGTAATTTATAATGTATCTAAACCTCTAACATACATATGTAACTTATCATACGAAATGGGAGATTCCCAAACCAAATGAAAATAGCCAAAGTGATTCCTATCTATAAGAGTGGAGACAAACACCAATTTACAAACTATAGACCTGTTTCTCTTCTTCCACAATTCTTAAAAATTTTAGAAAAAAATATTAAATGATAAATTAGCTTTATTTATTGAAAAACATAACTTTATAAATGAAAACCAATATGGTTTTAGAGAAAATAGATCAACCGCATTGGCCATCATTGATGCTGTGAAGGAAATCACAACTGCTCTGGACAAAAAGAAATATGCAGCTGGAATTTTCATTGACTTAAAAAAAGCATTTGACACTCAATCACGACATCCTACTTGACAAACTGGAAGTGTATGGGATAAGACGACTAGCGCTAACTTGGGTCAAAAGCTATTTAACGGGAAGAAAACAATTTGTCTAGATTGATGAATATACATCAGAAATCAAAGAGATACGTTGTGGTATTCCACAAGGATCTATTCTGGGCCCACTGCTATTCAACATCTACATAAATGATATATATTCAATGTTTCAAAGCTTATGAAACTCATCATTTGCTGATGACACAAATATATTCTATTCTACAGACAATCATAGGGAACTTATCAATGTGGTAAACACAGAGTTAAACAAAATAAAATTATAGATGGATTACAACACGTTATCTTTGAACCTAGATAAAACCAAAGTGATGTTTTTTGGAAAAAATGCAAATAAAGAGCTCTCAATTGAAATAAATAATGTCTTAATCGAAAGTGTTACAGAAATCAAATTCTTAGGGGTTTTCATCGATGACAAACTAAGTTGGAAGCCACACATCAGACACATGCAAATTAAAGTCTCAAAAAGTATTTCAATCGTAAATAAATCTAAACATATATTAGGATACAACAATAGATATTTATTGTAGTGCTCCTTAATACTACCATATTTCACCAACTGTATAGAAATTTGGGGGAATAATTATAAGAGCTCACTACAGCCTCTCTTTTTACTTAAAAAATGAGCCGTCAGAATTGTACATAAAGCCAGATATCTTGATCATAAAAACAATTTATTTGATCAATCAAGACTTTTAAAACTGTATGAGCTTGTGGATTTTTACACTGCACAACCTCTTTACAGAGCTAGTGGAAAATCGTTACCATTCAATATCCAAAAACGGTTCTTACAAAATGAAGTAGGCTACAAACTGAGGGGATGTAGGAACTTCAAGATCAAACTGATAAGAACCACAAAGAAATGTTTCTGTGTGTCGCTGTGTGGCACTAAACTTTGGAACGGGTTAAGTAATGAGCTCAAAAACTGTTCAAATATTCATGAAAATGTATAAAGAAACTCTTATTTCATGATATGAAGATAAGAGGATTTAAGGATCAACAGGTGTTTTAATAATTCCAAATACATGTGCAAACTTAATTGTGGTGAAATAATCAAAGCTCTTTCAATTACATCCAATGAGTATTACATTGTAATGTGCAATAATGATTACTGAAAGGTTTGAATTACAACCAATAAGCTATTGATTTTGTTTACTGGATCTGCAATGTGTAGCAATAATTACTGGTTTAATGTGATCATGTGTGTTAATGATAATCAATTATTATTACATATCGGTACCGTAACTGTTTACTGAAATCATGAATGTATGTTTTCTGAAGATCATCAATCATTACTAGGCACCGGATTTTTTTACTTGAAGACAATCTCTTTGACCAGAACCGGATTTAAAACACTGTAAAACTATCAAATGAATGAACTCAGTAGAGGTGGGATTATATAAATTTGCTTCTTCCCACTCCTTTTCAAGCAATAAATCAAGCTCTACTTATACTATATTTCTGTAATGAGTTTGATAAATATGTGTAAATTCTTTACTGCTTTGACTACTATGCTTGAAATAAATCAATAAATCAAAGGAAAACACAAATGTATGTGATTACGGAACAATCCGCTGTCTAACAAGCTCGGCCAGTTGCAGAACTAACTGCTGCTTCCTAACAAATAAATACATAAATACATAGTTTTCATTAATAGAATTAATATACATTATTGGGTTTATTGGATTTTCTGAAAAGTGAGAAAAAAAAAAAATATCTTACTCATCTTGACTCTGGGTGTTTGACAGAGAAAAGTCTATTCAAGTATTCCACTTAAGGGAAAAAAAAAAAGTTAATTTGGACAATTTTTACCAAAGCCAGCCAGCCTTCAAAAAGAAAAAAACACAAACTGATGTGTATGTAGTGTGAAATAACTACCGTACATACTGTATCTTAATTGTGAATTCAACTATTAAATTAAATATTACTTATATGATTAATTAACTCAAACAAACAATATATTTTGTTCTTGTGTTAATATGTATGCAGTTATTGGGGGCAGGGCTGGAACACCCTCTGCAAAAGGAACCAAGAACCACTAAACTGATAGCAAACCCACCCAAAGCATGTCCATCCGCACAACGCAACTTTTGCCTGCAAATTTAAATTCATAACCGGCCAATTTGGCAATAAACCGCCCAATTGGGAACACAGACGTTGGCGAAGCAGTTGACCCACTGCATTGCTGGGTTTGTAGTTAATTTGTTACCAGCACTACATATCCTCATGCCATATATAACAATAATATATAATTATCTCATGGGCCAGATAAAATTACATATGTGGCCAGTGGGCCTTGACTTTGACACATGTCCATGCATATATGGGACATTTGTGGTTTATCTTTTCAAACTGTTAACTTTTTTTATTAGTAAAGAAATAAACATGTGTTTATTACCTGCTCATCCAGGCTAGTGCAGACCTCATTGAGGGTTTTTAAAACTGTCATACTGACTGTTGCATTCAGCTGGGTGAACACAGGACCAGGAGCGTAGCACTGACTCACTGAAGGAAGACTAAAAAGCATATCACAGTTTGGAGAGTTTAGGGTCACATGCAGTTTGTACAGACCATTTATCTGATTATGTGTGGAAGAAGTTGGTAAACTAACAACATATTTCAAACCTCTAGACTTACAGGAGTGGATTAAAGTTGCTAACTTGCTGATAAACCAACTGAGTGTAGTAGTTAATTAATGTCAGATCCACGTTGGGCTGACGGAGAAGAGCAATATTCAGAGGATTCACTGTGAACACTTGCAGAACCTGAGGACAGAAGGATACAGTCAGTTCTGTAAACCAAAAAAGCCTCTATTTGTTCAGAATATCCCTTATACCAAATGAAAGCAGTTCAGTATGTCAAAAAATACCTGTTGAGATCCAAATGACTTAAGATCCGCCACAGTGAGGAAAGTGATGAAAGAGCCGATGTACTCTGCAAACCAGGCTGTGGAGTTAAGTTCTGGGTTGTTGCTGTCGTAGCACTTTGGTGCTGTAGCTATGTAAAAAAGAAATTATACAAAAATAGGTAAAGCAAATGTAAAGAGTTGTTAAACATCTCATTTTTGTGTGGACTTACTACAGTACTATTTAGGCGGATTCAAGCAAAAATTAAATGTAATGTTTTTTATCAAAGGTTTGGACTTGAATGCATTCTTTATTTCATGAGTCAAGATCTTGAGACTTGAAGTCATTGAAAACACTAAAATGTAAATATCTTCTTGTAATTCAATTCAACTCACACATACAGTATTATGACATGGACATTTGTTCCAGTGTGTATGACAAAACACCTACAGTTTTGTCATCCTGTCACTGATTTATTGCATCCAGCTTTTCTATTAAACCAGTACATTTGAGGGTGAGTTTTGAGTTTTTTTATTTGTTAAAAATTTCAGATGGACATCTTTGCCTATTTTAATTTTTAGACAAAAACTGATTTTACATTTCTACCCTTCTATAAAGAACCAATGTTTAAAATATGACATTGTATTTCAGGTTTTTTTGTGCTTACCTGCAGCATCCTTTCTGCTCAGGTAGATCTTGATGAATTGTGTGTACACAGATTCTTGCTTAGAAAGAGTCATCTGGGGTTGTACTTCTCTCAAAATTTTCAAGCTAATTTTAAAATACATGATTAGGACATACGATTAATACACAACATATAATACTGTGACATTATTAAATAATTAGTCAGATTTTCAGATATATTCCCTACTAATATTTGTTGCATTACTTACATATATTGGTAGGAGCTGCACTGCAAATCCTTTGTTGCAAGAATTGAAAGAAAGTTGGTGGAAACAGCAGGCAAGAACGGGCGAAGGCGAATGTTAAACCACAGCTGCAGCTCAGTGAGATTATTCAGTGTGTTTGTGCTGAAAAGATCTGGACTGATTGCTTGTATGCTGTCCAAAATCACTGACACTGCAGGATTGTTGGGGTTGATTGTCTGCAACAAATACAAACATTATTTGTAAGCTTGGTAATACTCTAAAAAATATTGAAATATATTTTCAGTGGAAGGTCTAATATGTATTCATTAACTTCTTTCAGTAGTTTCAAAATATTTGACTAAAAGTCAGTCATACTGCAGTGGTTAGAAGATTCAGAGCTGCATTCAGGATCCTGGAAGTTTTACAGAAGAGAAGATTCCAGGCCGATATGGACCCTCTTGAGTTTGATGACCGATCACACTTCATAATCTCTACCAGGTCCTGTGCTGTTAAGGCTGAGAGCTGTTCAACATTAGAAATTGAAATCATTACATGAACCACCTTTACTACAGTAGTTTAGAATGTGTTGCTGTCTTACAGAGGCACAAGCAAACTCTTCCACAGAAAAGTTACAGAAGCGTCCGCTCATCTTTCCGCTACTGAGGTAGACTTGAAGACCTGCGCTGTAATTTGGAATTGAACGAAATATCTTTTTTAATTTCATTTACAAAATAGATACTTAAAAAAACTAACTGTAAAAAAAGTTTACCTGTTCACTCCAATACATGTATTTGACTCTGAAAAAAAGAATGACATTAGTTTACCTACAAGTGTCAAACAAAAAACTACGAAGTACTATGAATACTAAATGTTCACATGCATCAAAACCACTCACCATTTGCTGCAATAACTTGGCACTTAAAAGAGAAAAATGTAAAGTCACATATATGTTTTTACTTACAGAACACATTTTTAGATGGATAACAAAAAGATTCAAATCCTGTTTACCTGTACAGTGTAGATATCTAAAAGAAAAAGAAATCATGTTGAGATAAATAAACAATGTTGACTAAGTTGTTTTAATCAATGTTGTAACTGATCTTAAATAATGGCCTGGAGAAGCAAACAAAGCTTGAGCTAAAAATCACCATTGATACACTGACAACACCCGTGATTAAATTATTATATTATTAAACTAAAGTATTCTTCCCTTAATAGTTTTTTTTTTACTTTTTGTTTTTGCACTGACCTGTAGTTACAGAACTTGTCGTTTCAGAAAGAACAGTAGTTGTAGATGTTGAAGTCCTTGATGCTGGTTGAGAAGTTGTTGTTGATGTTAAGACTGTTGGAAGCTTTGTAGTTCCAGATATGATGTTTGTTGTTGATGTAGTTGTAGAACCTACAGATGTAGGTTCAGTTGTGCTTGCTGGTGAAGGTTTGAATTCAGTGACATTAGTTGTTGTTGGTGATAAAGTTGATGTAGAACCTGAAGTTGTAGGTTCAACTGTGCTTGCTGGTGAAGGTTTGAATTCAGTGACATTAGTTGTTGTTGGTGATAAAGTTGATGTAGAACTTAAAGTTGTAGGTTCAACTGAGCTTGCCGGTGAAGGGTTGAATTCAGTGACATTAGTTGTTGTTGGTGATAAAGTTGATGTAGAACTTAAAGTTGTAGGTTCAACTGAGCTTGCCGGTGAAGGGTTGAATTCAGTGACATTAGTTGTTGTTGGTGATAAAGTTGATGTAGAACTTAAAGTTGTAGGTTCAACTGTGCTTGCTGGTGAAGGGTTGAATTCAGTGACATTAGTTGTTGTTGGTGATAAAGTTGATGTAGAACTTGATGTTGTAGGTTCAACTGTGCTTGCTGGTGAAGGGTTGAATTCAGTGACATTAGTTGTTGTTGGTGATAAAGTTGATGTAGAACTTAAAGTTGCAGGTTCAACTGTGCTTGCTGGTGAAGGGTTGAATTCAGTGACATTAGTTGTTGTTGGTGATAAAGTTGATGTAGAACTTGAAGTTGTAGGTTCAACTGTGCTTGCTGGTGAAGGGTTGAATTCAGTGACATTAGTTGTTGTTGGTGATAAAGTTGATATAGAACTTAAAGTTGTAGGTTCAACTGTGCTTGCCGGTGAAGGGTTGAATTCTGTGACATTAGTTGTTGTTGGTGATAAAGTTGATGTAGAACTTGAAGTTGTAGGTTCAACTGTGCTTGCTGGTGAAGGGTTGAATTCTGTTGTATTAGTTGTTGTTGGTGATAAAGTTGATGTAGAACTGTTATATGGAGGAATTGTGGGGTCAACTTTGCCTCCTTGGATGTCCAATCCTAGAATGTCAAGCTCCGACTGGTATTGACTTCTGATCCAGGTCTGCACCAGAGTTTGGTTTTCATAAGACTTCAAATCTGGGAGGTTGGTGCCAAGGAGACCTTTAACTTCCCTTGCAGTAAGACTCTGGGGGCAACAGAGCAGTTATTTTTTACAAAAAATATCCACAGAAACAGAAGCATTCATAGTTGAGACATCAACATAACACTGACCAGCACAACATTTTCATCCAAACTGGTGAAGGTGGCCAGGTCCATGTTAACATTAGAGACCACCAAACTACGAATGTAATCAACATTTGCACCTCCTGTGGGAAAAGGAAAAAATTAGCGCAGTGAGGATATTTTATGTACATATGTGTGAATGGAAACGTTTACTTACCAATGTATGGTTGTATGAGCTGAAAAACCGAAACTGAGCTTGTTGTGAGGTTGAATGCTTCAAAGGAGATTGTGAAAAACTCTTTCTTTTTGTCAGTAGTGCAGCTAGAGATGTCCAGAGAGTCAACTTCTCTGCAGGAGAAAGAGACATTGTAACATGTGCAAAGACTAATTCAATCCTGAAGTACTTTCATGCTTATCTAGGTGATCCTTTTGCTATTTGTCCGCACATTAACATTTCATTCTTCCTTACTCATGCAGTGTTAAGAGAGGCTTCTGTGATACATGACATTACCTTCACAAAATAACTATGTCACACTGCCAAAGAGTAAGCAAAAATCAATTCAAAATCATTTAATCTGTTAAACACTGTACCTTTTTTTCGGATACCCTAAAAGGTTTTGAACTGTTCAAGAACCCGTAACTTGTCTGCTTGCTAAACTGGCGCCCAGTCAGCTAGCTGGCAGACAAAGAGCCGCTGCGAATTGAGCAGGCAGCCAGCTTAGGCATCCTAAATCTTATGAAATTTGGCAATTCTTGGCTGTGCCACCTTAACTGAGCCATTTCCTGCCCCTTTTTGGGAGGACAGTGTGTTCTGCTCAGAACAAACAACAAAATGGTAGTGGCATAAATCAAAAGCCAGTTGTTATAATGCTTACATCATCCACACAATTTCAGAAATAGGGTAGACAAGCTCTTGCCAATTGGCACTGATCTTCATCCGTGTCCAAAGTATGATAAACCCCAGGTGAAGCCGATTAACAATTCAGAAGAAAATCATGCAAAAGGTAAAGGGAAACTCCACAACGACATGGTGGTCCAAATATCAGGCATGTATGTCTTTCCTGAAAGGTTTTAAACCTTGCTGCTAATTACTAAAAATAAATAAGTTTTAGTTGGTACATAATAAAACTGCACAAGTGAAAGACATCACACAACTAAAATAAAGTTGGTTTACACTTGTTGAATATTTGAGCTCCTGCGGTGCCTTCTGGGTAATTCAGTCTCAACAAGAAGTTTTTTTTTTCTTTTTCTGTAGTGTGTACAGCACTTCAAACAGTGCTTTTAGTGTAATTTATTTATTTGAAAATTGTTTACATCACTTTGCAAAGTATAAGTGGTTATGCATTTGTTGTACACATAAATTTGACATCAACCTCTTAATATGAACAATACATTACAAACTGATATAAACTTTCTGTGATTAAACATTTCGATTAAGGGATCAAGACCGCTTAGAGAAAGTTAAAACATTTTCTGCAGCTTAATATTCTAAACTCTTTACCCTTTACTCAAAATAACATTTTCCAAAGTGTTGAATTGTATTAAATTGCAGAACTATGTTTAATCTGTAAGACATTTTAAACACAAACACAGTTCACATGTCTTACCTGAAGCTTTGTGATGAAATAGTCCTGATGATGTCCACATCTAGAGAGCAGAGATTTGGTCCCCCGATAACATTCAGCTCTGCACTGCCTAGTTTGTTTCCTCCAACAGCCAGATACTTAGAAATGATAACTTTAGCCTGGAGGAGAATAAATGTGCTTTGATCAAACAGCAGCCCTTATATGTTGTACACAGTCACAACATAAGTACTCTGTTTGCTCACTATGTTTGGGTCCCAGCCTCCATTTGAAGAGTCCATCAAAGCAGCAAGCGTGTCGATTGTACTGATGGTCCATGAAAGAATATCCTGAACTGTGGCAACACGAGAAGCTGCACTTAGGAGCTGAACCTGATCTTCTGGGATGATGGAGTTGTCAGCCTGTAAGTGCACAGAAATCAAGTACACTGCATGCAATTCCAATTAAAGTAGGACATATTTTATTATATTTAAATAATGAGTTTTAATAATGGGTTGTCTGTTCAAGTCTCACTACCCATAAGTATAAACTGGGGGTTTGTTCCACCCTCCATTATAAAACAATTAGTTTAATGCATCAGTAATGAAACAAATGCTTTTACTGTTTGCTTTAGAGATTTTTTTACTCACCTCTTGCAGTTTTTGGAGAACAATCCTGAGGTATTCCACCTCATCCACCTTTTCTGTGATGGCATCCAAGTTGTCTTTGACGGTTGAAACTGACAGACAGTTGTTGAATTGGTTGATGTTATAGTCAAAGGGGAAGGTGGGGTCACTTATTGTGACCTGAGTGATTATTCCAACTGTGCATTCTGTGAAAAAAAATGAGAAAAAACTTACACCAGAAAGTAAACAACAAGATAAACACACATTTTCAGAGGCAGACAGACCTGCAGTTTGTTCTGATTCACTTTTGATGGACTGTCTTATCTCCTTCTTCAGTTGCCTCCTTTGTTCTCTGCTCACTCCACCAAAAACTTTCAGAAAGTATTTCAAAAAGTTTCGTTTTGAGTCCTGCAAGGAAAATACATTAATGAGCTCAAACTTGATCCTCCATCCATGAGACCTTCCCTTCTAAACACTTGAATGCACGTGTTCCTCACCTGATCGAAGCGCTGATAGAAAGATGAAGGCAAATGCAGAGTTAACATCCCAAGGTCTTTTAGAGTTTGTTCACTCCATGTTGAAGGGACTCTGATTACGATATAACAAACAAGGGGATTTTTGTAAGTACACTATTGTCTTTGAAAGACACAAAATTTCTAGTTGTAATTTTAGAATTTCAAAAAGTGACAGTTTACATACCCATAAGGTGTATTTCCATTGGTCAGAAGGGATTCAACTGCAGCTGATTGACCAACAGTGAGATCTGGACAGTTCTTGAGTTGTTCCAGTATAGATGGATGAGAGTTCTGGATGTAGGAGCCATCAAGAATGCAGCACATGTTCCCCAAAACTGAAACATTGTCCTCAGTCAAGCTTGTGCTGGTTATTCCCTTAAAGAATGAGAAAAAAGAAAGAAAAAACGTTTTAAACTCAAACTTACTCTGAAGCACAGGTTTATGTACCAGTTTACATTTATTCCACCATTGTGATAAGACTACACAAATCTATGGAGCCTGTTCATATTGTGACTGTCATATAGAAACAATAATATTACATATAGTTGAAAATTGTACATTTTTCAATGCAAACCATTTGTATGAATGGATAGTGCTGTTACAAATCCAATAATTTATGATTACAGTTTTTGCATTAAACATTTTCAGGGTGTTGCTTTAGACTCACCAAGCAGTTCCTTGCATTATTAAATAAAGCAGACCGTTTGTATGTCAGTGCTGGAGAAAAGATGGAGAAGTCTGCATCAGCCAGCTCTTGAAAATAAGACCTGCAGCTGCTCTGTGGCACCAGAGAGTAACTGGAGGCACAAAACAACAGTCATGATATTAATATCTTTGTTATAAAAAAGTGTATTTGTGATTATGACTCAGGATAAATTAAAAGATTCTTACTTGTAGTAAAGCAACACATCTGGAGGATAGAGGGAAAAGCTGCCAGCATCTGACTCTTCTTTGATTTGGTTGTACATGCAGGTCAGCTGTTGGGCAAAACAAATTCATTCGCAAAACACATTCTGCCTAAATTGAAAAGTTGTTTTCAAAGATTACAATATTCTGTTTTTAGTCAAATGGAAACATCTTTATCGTTTAACTCCTCGTGGTCACGTTGCAAGTTCTTTATTCCACCTTTGAGTTTTACATGCTTTTTACAATTCAATCATAGAAAATGACACCATCTCAACAACTGGGGCGACGACCAAGAAGAAAACATTTCTTTAACCTAAACTTTTTTACAGAAATGTGCAGATGTATGTTTTGTTTTTTTTATTTTGTAACCTCTCTTTCCTCATGCAAATCCCCTCCTTAACTGGTGCTGACAAGGTCAGCTACCAAGAATTTCCCTCACCGGGCTTACTGTAGTATTTATCAATCCAAGACTGCTGTTGTTGTCACTTCCCAATAGATTTAATCTAATCATGAACATTTAAACCTGTGCAAACACACAAATATACTCATGCACTCTTTTGCCATCTTACCTGAGTCTCCACCAATGGAACCTTGTTTGTGCCTTTTCTCCGACAGGCTTTAATCAGATTCTTGATTTGCCTCTTTCCTAAAGATCTTATTGTTGTGCATGTAAACCCTTGTAGCACAGAGGAGGACAAGCTGCATACAAACAAACGTATAAACATATTAGCAAATACAGTTCTATCAATTATGTACTTAAAAATATTTTTTGATTTGGTAGAATCTCACGTGTTTGGACCTCCCAGCTCAGCTGTCTCAGAGTTTGCTGCTATTATATCAAAGAACAATGCAACCTAGAAAAAAAACAAAATAGAGAAATAAATAAAGAAATAAAGAAAGGAACATTCTGTATTCTGAAGTTACATAAAAATATTAAAACTTTTTAACAGGTGAACCTACCTGTTGGGGTTTCCATTTCTTTTTATTTAGTTTGATGACTGTGCTGCTGTCATTTGGGAACTGCAGCAGGTAAACTCCAGGAATCTCAGTAGCCAAATTATCTGGAACATGTTCTATGATCTGCAAACTGTTGGTGTTTAAATATATAATCTGTAGAAAGAGAATAAGCAAAAAAAGACTATTTTATGACATTACACTGCTGAAGGTTTTGTGAAAATTTTTTCTTGCATCGCTCTTCAGACTGTCAGCAGACTGGAGTCTGACAGTTTACATTCTCAGTTTGAATTTTGGGTCAGACGAAGGGAGATGACTTGTAAATGAAAACAAATTACGCCAGGGGGTTCACTGTTTTGCAACTTCTTTTGAATTTTCAGTCAAAAACACCATGACAAATTATAATGCAATTGATTTGGTTTATTACATTTGGTTGTTAAATTGTGATTTTTTTTTTAAATCTTGGATAAGCCCCAAATTTTATTTTTTTAAAAGGCTTTCTCAAAAAGATTGAACTGTTTCAGCTATATTTTTGTCTAAAGTTAACAGCAAAATAAATGTGAAGTTAAGTTTATGGTTCTAATGCCGCTTGTCCAACAAACCTATAAATGCAATATGATGCTAAAAAGACCTGAACATTCTCACTGATGTTCAGAAATCAAAACCATCAAAAGTTTACTATTACTTAGAGTTAAAAAAGTTACAGACAAAATCAAAACATTTCTGCAATATTTTTAAAGTGATTTTCCTTTATTTAAATGTATATGTATTGTTTACAAAGCTATTTAAGCTATTTTTTTTTCATATATTTTCTCCTTTTTTGGTAGACAGGAGGTGAAAAGTATATCCAGAAATTATACAGAACATTTTAGTTAGCTCAAATAGGTTCTTTAACATTAAATACATTTACTTAATTATCATGTAATCCAACTACACTAGTATGAAAAACCTAACAACGACATAGAATCACATCTTGTCTAATGCCAATTCATATTTAGTATGCATAGCAAACCAATGATATCCTGGACATGTTCTGAAGTGGACACATCCAAGGGTTGTTTACATTTATATACCTGAAGTATACAACTAAGATCCCAGTAGTCAGCCATGTTTATCTCTTACACTTTTATTACTGCTAAGGTTGTCTTACCTTTAAAACAAAAGTCAGCTGAACAATCTGTGGAGCAGACAGGATGTAGAACAGGACTGAGGGGTTTCTGGATACAGTGACAAGATCAGAGCCGCTGATGCTACTGAACACAGTTGATGGTACGCCAGTGATGAGGGAGCCCAGTTTTAGCAGTGAGGCTGAGCTGTTGATCTGATTGGATGTAGAAGGTAAAAAAATACAAAAAACGTAAACACTTTGTCCAAAAAGATGATTTTTGTTTAGTTGCCAATAAACACAATCTAACACAGTACCTGTACAAATCCTGAAGACAGCAAAGACAGGACAATGGCTTTGGCCTGTCCTTTTCTCCAGCCAATCACATTGCTGAGAATGTTGAGAGACTCCACCAAGTCTGAAGGCTTCAAAGACTTGATCTGGCTTATGGACAAGCTGGCGCTTTCATTCCCAAGGGCAGAAATAACTTTGGCATCAATGTTCTCGCCAAAATTACTTGTCAAAGCAGCAGCAATCTAAAAAAAAAAAAAACAACGCATGAGCTGTAAATCCAAAACCATTAAAATATGTAGATGATAACACAGCGATTACAATTATTTTCAATTTTACCAGTATTTGAAGAAAATAATGGTGATCTGGTTTGAATTACATATTTTCCTTCCATGCAAATACATGGAAACATACTCCTTACCTTAATAAACCTACATTCTGTACTTACTTTAGTCACATCCCACAGTACTGATATTTTAGACCGTGCTTCTTTTTACATGCTTGGTTTTAATTTCTTTCCCTGGTGTAAATGGTTTACACAATGAGATATATAGGCCAGAGATGCTATGCTAGCCTTTTACCATTGTCTAATGAACATAAACAGCAACGCCATATTGGAAAGGTCAGTAGACAATAACACCTGGCTTACCAGATACAGTAAGAAATGTAAAAAAAAAAATAATTTTGGTACGATTTTAAAAAGAAAAAAATTTGACCCACGTTATTAACATCCCTTAAGTGCAGAGTAACAAAATTTCAAACTTTTCTATAAATAAATACGTCTTTATATGGGAAACGCAATGCGTACCTACTACATGGTTGTGATTATATTCAAGTATACACACGTGCTAATATTTACGCAAGCTGTTAAACTCCTAAAAGCAAGGTCAGGTGGGTAGCCTACATCACAATCACCATTGCAGGAGATATGCACCCCGGGGTAATGTGCCTCAATTCTACTTGTCATCTTCCAAAAAACAAACACAAAAATTGGTGGTCTTGCCAGGAAATGTGGAAATAGTGTGTAGCTTAATGCTACCATTGACTTTGAATAGACAACAAGATCAGAATAAACATTGACTTTTCAGACAGTAAACTCAATCAGATCTTCCTATGATGTTTTCTATAAGTTCTCCTTAATTAGCAGACAGTAATGAATTACTTGTGAAAAGTTACACTCTTGTTTTTCCAGCTTTGTTTTTGCAATTGTAGCACACTAATGAACCAGCATCTTGACTTCTTGCTTCTAAGGAATCAACTTTTTTGAAATACTCCTTTCTTCATTTTTGATGCTGTTTATGTCTATTATTGTCTGCTGTCTTAAAATTCTAAAGTTTAATGTTATTGCTGTGCTTACTATACATTTTGTCCTATGTAATTGTAGTTTGTATGGTGTCTTTTGGTGCATTTGCAGTAAAGACCATGAATTATGATCAACCCTAGGGAATCCCTGGTGTCACATTTCCTTATTATAATTTTTGGCTGTTAATTGCTGATACCCTAAATGAACAAGCATTCAAAAATGGTCAAGTTAACCTTAAATCCCAGAAGAAATCTGTGCTTGGTTTCACCAGGGTTACGTTTACTGTACTTGTCAGGCCTCACTTTAGCATGTCTATGTTTTCTTTATCCTTTTTAGTCTTTCTTTGTTTGTCTGCATACATGTATTGAGAAATCTGTACTTTTAGTATCTCTGTGTTTTCTTATTGTTTTATTTACCTGTGGATCCAAGTCTGTGCAAACTCTGTTGACATTTCCCAAAACCGTCAAACTTTCTTTTGAAGTCAACTGAGTGAACACCCGGCCAGGAGCAAAGCACTGACCCAATGAAGGAAGGCTTCAAAGAGAATGAAAACAGGTTGGGCAGTTAAAATAATAATGAGTAATAATGTGTGGAAGATTTGTGGTATACATACAACATATTTTGGTGCCTTAAACGTACCCAAGTGGACTGAAGTTGATATCTTGCTGATAAACTAACTGAATGTAGTAGATGATTATTGTCACATCCACCTTATACCGATTAAGAAGCACAAGATTCTGAGGATTCACTGTGAACAGCTGCAGGTCCTGAAAAGAGAAGAAACCAATTCAGTCTATAAGCTTTGAAACTGTGGATATAGTTTTATTCTGACAGAAAAAAACAGAACAGTACTTTAAGAATGTCCATATGAGATAAAGTACCTGTTGAGATCCAAATGACTGAAGATCCACCACAGTGAGAAAAGTGATGAAAGAGCCGATGTACTCTGCGAACCAGGCTGTAGAGTTCAACTCTGGGTTGTTGCTGTCGTAGCACTTTGGTGATGTTGCTGTTTGAAACAATAAATAAAAGCTATATCTTACATTTCAAACAAAATCTCCAAATCACGATTTAACACAAACAAGTACTAAACTATCTTTCCAGTTTTAATCTGTTGATAAAGTTAGAGGTAAAAATGAAAAACTTGTCCTTAATATTCAAGGATTAAAAGATGATCAACTGACCTGATGACAGGTAAACCTTGATGGTGTTGTACACATCTTGGTTGGTGAAGTCAGCAACAGAGTAGTTGTAGGAACCAAGAGCAAAAACACTGAAAAAAACAAATATTGAACTCATGAGAATCACTTTCAGAAGAACACAGATATTTTGTCTTTATTGTAACGGGAGAATGGATTTGTAAAAAACAAACATACATCTTCTGAAAGGCCAAACATGAGGCGTTGATTGAGGTGATTTGGCTGATCTGAGTCTTTGTGAGGAAGACCAAGTAGTTGGGGAGACCTCGATCAAACCAGGCATTGACCTCTGACCTGCTGGAGCTCCTGAGAGCAGTGGGCCAAACGCAAGGCAGAGTTCTCTGTCTCACCTGCTCTGGCAGAGACTCCTGCAGAGAACATTCAGGTTCAAGCTTTTGTCCTTTCACATTGTTTTATGTGTCTGTGTTTGTACATACAGTTTCTAGAAACACTGGTATCTGGAGGTAGCTGCTGTAAAGCTGACAAAGCTGGGATTCCTGTCCAACAACATTTGTGTGACGCAAGAAATCCCCAAGATCTGATGGAGGCATGGAGTTTATCAGCTACAGGGGAGACAAATATAAGAAATGTTACTTGAGTTTTGTTTTTTTCTGTCATATTATATCAGAGTTTCCTGCAGATAGCTTTCATGTCCACACACCTGTTGCTTTCTGTCTGGAGGCATGAGGGACAAGAAGGTGGTCAGGTTGGGGAATTGGAATCCCATGAATGAGCTCCTCAGGAAACTGTAGAAGCTGTAGCTGTAGTTGTCACCATAGCAACGGAGAGGTGATGGACCTACATTGGTTGAGATTGGAGTTGAATAAAATGTAAAGTTTGAATCACTTTTATTCTTTTCAGCATTAAAAATGAAAGAAAAAATGCAAAGATTTGTTCCTCTTTCATGTGGTTTATTTACCTTGAAGAGCCTGGATGATGCGACTTTGAACTTCTGTCTGGGTGTCATTACTCAGAGATGAGATGGTTAGGTTGAGAAGATTTACACTAAAATAGAAACGTAAAATATTTCTTTTTGTAAAAGTTCTCAACAAGATTTTTGAAACTTTAATCTGAACATGATGAAAAGCAAATTAATGTCTCATATTTCTAGTTTTCACTCACCCCTGCTGCTCAACGCTGCAGTTTCTTCCTGACAGTATTTTAAAGTATGGGGTCACATGGTAAGGTGCCAAATTCACCAGCAGGGGGCGGAGTCGAACTTGGAGCCAGAGTGACACGACTGCATCACTGACTGATGGACTGGAGAGGTTTGCACGATCAAACACAACCTGCAGCATGGCTGACCTCACAGTAGAGGGGAGAAGGTTTTCACGACCCTGCAGAACAAAATTCCAACACAAATCAAAAGGAAAACAGCCAAAAACTTTCACCGCTGTTACTTTAAAATATTTAGAAATGCACAGTAACTTACAGTAACAGATTCACGTAACCTAAATTGACATTTTTTATTGTCATTCCATCTTTTTTTGTTTGCATCAAACAAAGATTTCTGGAATGTCCTTACCAAGATGGCCGGTGAGAAATTATCAAAGAAGGAGCCAAGTTGTTGATCAGGAACATAATTCATCACCATGGTAACTTGATCAATAGTTGTGATCTGGCCGGTTGTGATGAAAACCTCTGCGAGCTGTCTGATAGACAGAAATGACAGGGCTTCCATCTGCGTGTTAAAAGACAGAGGTTAAAACATAAACAAATAAACAAAATGATTACAGAGAATGCCAAAAATAACAGACCGCTGAGAATTGTGGGTAGAGGTCTTGAATGTCTTGAATAGACAACAAGACTGAAAATCCTCCCACGTTGTTCTGGAGCCACTCTGAGCTGCTGTTAATGTTTAAGATGCAGCCAGGATCTAAAGCACAGATGCAAAAAAATCTATTTTACCAAGCTAGAAGCTGTTAACAGCTACAATCTTTACAATTTGTGAATGGAGTTTACTTCTCTATAAGTATAGTATGGTGCTCAGGGTATAAATGATACATATGTCAATACTGTGGCAGTGTTTGAGAAAATGTTGGTAAGGCCACACCCCTCACCTGCAGTGTTGTTCCTTTTCAGGTAAATCTTGATGAAGTTTGTGTACACAGAGATTTGCCTAGGAAGAGCCATCTGTGGCTGAACTTGACTTAAAATCTGCACTCTGAGTTTGGAGTGGAATTAAAAAAACAAGGGAAGTTGTAAAGTTGGGTATAAACTAACAACAAGAAAGATCATATTTGCCACAGAACTTACATATACTGGTAGGAGCTGCACTGCAAATCTTTTGTTGCCAGACATGAAAGGAAATCATTGGAAACAGCAGGCAAGAACGGACGAAGTCGATTATTGAACCACAGTTGAAGAGTCAAAGGATCATTTAGGGTGTCATTGCCGATTTGGTCAAGTTTGATTTCTTGAATGCTGTCCAGGATCATGGAAGCTGAAGGGTTCATGGGGTTGATTGTCTACAACACATAAAAAGTAACCATTTCCAAAGCCATGTTATATTACATATACATTGATTTTTTTTAATTGTACATTACAATTTTTAGAACTACTTTATTCATTTTTTTACCCGAATTCTTGCATTATTGTGAAATTTCACTAAATGTCTTCATACCGAGTTTGTTAGAAGATCCAGAGCTGCATCCAGCACCCCAGAAGCTTTAATGAGAAGAAGCTTCCAGACTTGCGTGGACCCGCTTGAGCTGGACGATCGATTACATTTCATTATCTCTGCCAAGTCCTGTGCAGTTAATGCTGTAAGCTGTTAAAATGACAAAGTTGAAACAATCAGCATAAACATTTTTTCACTAGTGTTTTTTTTTCTTTTTCTTTATTTCATCTCAGTATCTTACAGAAGCACAGGCAAATTCCTCCACAGAAAAGTCACAAAAACGGCTTCCCATCTTCCCACTGTCGAGCTGAAGCTGAAGCTCTGTGCTGTGGAGCAAAATTCACACAAAACCTACATTTTTTGTTCAATTTTTTTGCTTTAGTCTATTAAAAAAACTTTTAAAAGTATTACCTGTTCACCCCAATACAAACAGTTGACTCTGTAAAATAGAAATCAAATGTGGTTAAAATAAAGCAACAGTTGGTAGGAAACCATTTGGAACAAACTTTTACATGAAATCAAAGACTTACCATTTGCTGTGACAACATTGCACTTTGGAGGAAAAAACACACATGAATAAAAGTCCTCAATTATTGAAACAAACATTGGAAATGATTAAAAAACAAAAAAGTTACCTGCCCACTGAATATGGCACAACCTAAAGTAACAGGAAAATTGACAAAATTAAATGTTAGCAAATTAGTAATCACTACAGAAATCTGCCAAAATTCTAAAGTTTAGCCAATTAACAAGAAAAAAAACTGCCATTGAATTACTAAAATATCAATGTTATGCAATGACACACTCTATGTAAACTTCATACCAGGTAGGATATTCTTGGATAAGTTTGCTCTGACGCTTGGAATAAACGAAGCAACGTCAAGAGAAGCTGTGGCTTCAATATAGTCAAGTTGGGTAAATCTAGAATCACAAAAACAAATCCACACAGTTAAGATGTTATTTTTTTATTTTCAACACAGGAAGATCCTCCAAATAAAGAGAAAATATCTTTTGGTCTGGACTTACAGTGTTTTGTATGATGTGCAGGAAAGAGTTCCCTTTAAAATGAAAGAACAGAAGGATCAATGGTACCAATCCAAAAACAGGAATAGAATACGTCCTAAACAGTGAGGTGGTTTACCATTTCCAGAAACACAACAAGGAATGACAGGAACTCTGTAAACTTCCTCTCTCTTGGAGACTCAGTGAAATAATCAAAGAGCTTGTTGATAATGACGTCTGTGTTTGGCAGAGTGGGATATTTCAGCACCAGCAGCTCTGCACTCTGCTTTGGACTCAGGACACTCAGAGCCTCCATCTGAAATGGATGATTCATAATTACAATAAGTGTTAAGGCAGTAATGCATTTAATAAATATGTTGCTGTGAGAAACATACAGGATTGAACTGTGGGTAGAGATTGAACAGCTCCCTGACAAAAGCAAACTCAGAGAAGGAACCCAGGTTGATCCTCAACCACTGTGCACTGCTGATGGAAGCAGACACACAACCTGGAACACATTGAAAAATGCAGAAAGATATGCTTTTTTAACAATACTTTATTTAAGAATTCAATTTTAGCTTTTTGCACAGTAGTATATTTTTGACAAATACTAAAACTAGTCTTTCAAATTTCAAACTTTTCATACATTTGTTGAAATTTACACTGAGGTACAGAACTTTTAGGTTATTAGCCAAGTAGGTACAACAATTAACTATTGTTAATTAAATATTTTTGTGTCTTAGATTATATAATTATATTACTAAAGCCCGGAAAAAAACTCTATAAGTAGACTGATTACTTTAATTTGTCCCTGCAGAGTCTATGATATGATATGATATGATATGATATGATATGATATGATATGATATGATATGATATGATATTATATTATATTATATTATATTATATTATATTATATTATATTATATTATATTATATTATATTATATTATATTATATTATATCATATCATATCATATCATATCATATCATATCATATCATATCATGTCATATCATATCATAAAAACAACAAAATAATCTAAATGCGATAAAAATAAAAAACGTCTTTTTAAGAATGTCAAAGATTATACTCAAACTTACTTGAGATAACATTTTTTCCCTTGTTTAGTTTTTAATATGCAGTCCAGCACATTTAAATTAGACAATAGTTTTTTGCATGTTTTTTTATTTTTATTTTTTCACGTAAAGTTGCTTACCTGCTGTATCTTTCCTGTTCAGGTAAACCTGGATAAAGTCTGTGTACACAGACATCTGAGTGGATGGATTCATCTGTGTTTGGGCCAGACTCAAACTCTGCAAACTAAGTTCAGAGATCAGAAAAAAGACACAAGGTTATTAAAAAATATCACTGCAATGTTTAATTATCAATCATAATCTGCAGTTGTTGTAGAGTAATTCTAGTTGATGATTGCTGCAGTGCTTACATAAACTGGTAGGAGCTGCACTGCAGTTCTTTTGTTGCCAGACATGAGAGGAAATCAGTGGAAACTGCTGGTAAGAATGGACGAAGGCGTCTGTTGAACCACAGCTGCAGCATGAAGGGATTGTTCAGGGCATCTGTGCTGAACAGGTCCAGTCGGATTTCTCTTATGCTGTCCAGAATCACAGACACTGAGGGACTGCTGGGGTCAAAGGTCTAGAACACAATAAAATATGTCATTTTATGTTTAGATTCTCTTTATAAAACACAACAAAAATTACAGGTTAAGTAGTATTATTGCTATACCAAGAGGTACAGAGAAAACTGTATTGTTAAAATGAAAAATAGTTGTTTTGATTTAAATATGGATAAATAAATAATCATAAACATGCTCCAAAGTGGCAAAGTAGGAAATAAGTAATCTACTTCTAAGTTCTACATTATAATTTTAATTAAAAAAGAATTCCTACTGTGTTTGCTAGAAGATCTAGAGCTTCATCCAGCACTCTGGTTGATTTAACCAGGAGAAGTTTCCAGACAGGTTTGGACTCATTTAAGCTGGAGGATCGACCACACTTCATCAATGCTGCCAGGTCCTCTGCTCTTAACGCTGAGAGCTGTTAAGAAAGGCAAGATGAACAACAATAAAATGAGCATCAGCGTGAACCTGTAAACAAAACTTTCTAACACTGTCTTATGGCTGATAATAGTTCAAGATGTTTGTGTGTGTGTGTGTGTGTGTGTGCGTCTTACAGAGGCACAAGCAAATTCCTCCACAGGAAAGTCACAGAAACGTCCATTCATCTTTCCACTGTCTAGTTGGAGCTGAAGCTTTGTGCTAAAATTGTAAAAGTACAAAACTATTTGGCATTTAAATTCACCTCAGAAAAACTTGAAAAATATAAAAATATATACAATTTATTTTTAATTTATTTTTATTTTATATTTTATCTCAATAATTTATCTCTACCTGTTGACTCCAAAACAGATGTCTGCTTCTGTAAAAGATTTACATGAAATAATATTAAATTATAAAGTAATAAGACTAATTTATAATAAACCAAGATTCTGTATGCAGTGATAATACTCACCATTTGCTGTGGTAACATTGCACTTATAGGAGAGAAATACAGACATTTTAAATGTTTTATAAAATTAACACATTTTCAATAAAGCAAAATAGTGTGCAGTTAGTTACCTGTCCAGGATATATGATGCAACCTAAAAATAAAATGTAAATTATATCATTTTTACATTTTTGGAAACTTCATAGAAAATTATTTCGTTCATCTGAACATTTACATAAAGTTTTAAACAAACAAATAGAAAAAAAAAGAAAACACTTTTTTTTTTGCTGAATTCTGATTGTACATCACTCAACAGATTGAATGCTTTTAAGTTGGTTAAAATTTTAATGTAAAACTATCAAACACTACAGCCAAAAATTTACAGACACAAAACATTTTTAGTCAAAGCGCATTATGCAAATGACCAAGGAAATAACCAGCTTTGTCGTAACTACCATTTTAAATATGGTGTATAGATAATATTCAACATTGTAACGGTGTTACTTATGTCTTTTGGGCAGACAGAGTGATGGAGTCATTGAATGAGTAAGACCATTCACCTGCACTTATGGGATGTTAATACATCTTACAAGTTAATACACACAGTGCCTTATTGGGTGGAATTAAACTTAAATTCATTCATTCATTCATTTTCTATACCACTTGTCCCTTTTGGGGTCACAGGGCTGCTGGAGCCTATCCCAGCCACTTGTGGGCGAAGGCAGGGGATGCCCTGGACAGGTCGCCAGTCTGTCGCAGGGTAGAATATCCACAATCACACATCCATTCACTCTCACAGTCATACCAATGGTCAATTTAGAGCTGCCAATCAACCTATGAAGCATGTTTTTGGTCGGTGAGAGGAAGCCGGAGACCCCGGTGAGAACCCACGCATGCACGGGGAGAACATGCGAACTCCACACAGAAAGGTCCCCCATTGATGTGTTTTTCATGTCCCCCAGCCGGGACTTAAACCAAGGGCCTTCTTGCTGTGAGGCAAGAGCGCTAACCACTGCGCCACCGTGCAGCCCGGTATTAAACTACTCTGTGCTTATTGTTTTTCGTAAAGAACAGGATATAATAAATAACATATTTATGAATTGTTGTCCACGTTGTTTGCGTGTTAAACTCTTACCTGGAGGTATGTTATTGAATAAAGCGACTTTGGTGTCCATTATGGATGAAGCAATATCAAGAGAAGATGTGGCTGAGGAGTTGTCAAATCTGGTAAAACTGGAAAAAACAAAAGAAAGAGAATGAATTTTGCTTAGTTATCCAATTTAAAAACAACATTATAGCACTATTTTTCATTCTAAACTCACAGTGTTTTGTATGAGGAACAGGACACGTTTCCCTTCAAAAAGATGCAGGCAGATAATTGAAGAATTTGGGTAGAAATGTCAAGATTTTTGTAAGTGTGAGATAAATATTTTATATGTTTACCATTTCCAGAAACACAACAAGGAATGCCAGGAACTCTGTAAACTTCCTCTCTCTTGGAGACTCAGTGAAATAATCAAAGAGCTTGTTGATAATGACGTCTGTGTTTGGTAGAGTGGGATGTTTCAGCACCAGCAGCTCTGCACTCTGCTTTGGACTCAGGAAACTCAGAGCCTCCATCTGAAATGGATATTTTTGGTTATTTACAACACAATTGCTGGGTAAAAGAAAAAAAAAATCAGATGGTAAAATCTTACAGGATTGAACTGTGGGTTCAAATAGAACATCTTGATGACTGACAGAAGCTCTGAGAAAGAACCCAGGTTGTTTCTGAGCCACTCTACACTGCTGTTGGAGGACGACACACAGCCTCGGTCTGGAACAGATTGGAAAACAAAAATGATTTAGACAAAAAATGATTCATGAAATAAACCTTTCAGAATTTAGAGAAACTGTGAACAAATGTTAAGTATTTTTCTCCAAAAGCTGCTTTATTAGTACAAATGCAGAAAATTAGACCATTTAGACTCATGATAACCAATTTCCTGTTGCAGTTTCATTGTTTATTAACGTGCAATTTTACGTAAAAAGGGAAATTTCATCAAGTTAGCAGATTCTTTAATGTTTACTTAATCTCTTTCGTTCCCAAATACAAGGTCAATTTCAGTAACTTAGGATGGTTCTCTCAACTGAACTGAAGTTTGAAACAGACAGCATATTATTTTGAACGAGTGACTGGAATATTGTGAGATGCCGTCATGTGATTGCCTAGTATTTAGCATTTTGTTTTAATGGTGTAGAAAGCTGTAGAAACAAAAGAATGGCGTTGTTTTTTTAGCAATAGAAACATTTCAGTTACCTGGTACAACAAAATAAATAAAAATTATCAAGACATAAAAACAATAATTTCACTACTTTGATAATTAATACACATAAAGTTGTTACCTGCTGTATCTTTCCTGCTCAGGTAAACCTGGATAAAGTCTGTGTACACAGACATCTGAGTGGATGGATTCATCTGTGTTTGGGCCAGACTCAAACTCTGCAAACTAAGTTCAGAGATCAGAAAAAAGACACAAGGTTAATAAAAACTGTCACTGCAGTGTTTAATTAATAATCTGCAGTTGTTGTAGAGTAATTCTAGTTGATCAATGCTGAAGGCTTACATAAATTGGTAGGAGCTGCACTGCAGTTCTTTTGTTGCCAGACATGAGAGGAAATCAGTGGAAACTGCTGGTAAGAATGGATGAAGGCGTCTGTTGAACCACAGCTGCAGCATGAAGGGATTGTTCAGGGCATCTGTGCTGAACAGGTCCAGTCGGATTTCTCTTATGCTGTCCAGAATCACAGACACTGAGGGACTGCTGGGGTCAAAGGTCTAGAACACAATAAAATATGTCATGAACCCATTTTTTATGTTTAGATTCTCATAATAAAACACAACAAAAATTACAGGTGAAGTAGCATTACTGCTCTAGAGTAAAACCAAGAGGATACCGTATTGGTAAAAAAAAAACAAAAAAAAAAAAAACAAGGTGATACTTGTCTCATTTAACTCAGAAAGCTGACATGTCTTTATGTGTAAGTATTCTGAACATAATCCATGCTTCCAGGCTGTGTAAGAAAAAGGTAATCTTGTAAACTCTAAATTGTAATTTTTTTAGAAAGAATTCCTACTGTGTTTGCTAGAAGATCTAGAGCTTCATCCAGCACTCTGGTTGATTTAACCAGGAGAAGTTTCCCGACAGGTTTGGACTCATTTAAGCTGGAGGATCGACCACACTTCATCAATGCTGCCAGGTCCTCTGCTCTTAACGCTGAGAGCTGTTAAGAAAGACAAGATGAACAACAATAAAATGAGCATCAGCGTGAACCTGTAAACAAAACTTCCCAACACTGTCTTATGGCTGATAATAGTTCAAGATGTTTGTGTGTGTGTGTGAGTGTGTGTGTGCGTCTTACCGAGGCACAAGCAAATTCCTCCACAGGAAAGTCACAGAAACGTTCATTCATCTTTCCACTGTCTAGTTGGAGCTGAAGCTCTGTGCTAAAGTTGTAAAAGTACAAAAATATAATATTTGGCATTTAAATTCACTTTAGAACAACTTGAAAAATCTAAAGTAGATACATGTATTCTCTCTACCTGTTGACTCCAAAACAGGATTTTGATTCTGTAAAATATTTACATGAAATAATGTTAAATATTAAACTAACAAAAATAATGTATCATTAACCAAAATTCTGCATGCAGTGGCAATACTCACCATTGACCATGGTAACATTGCACTTATAGGAGAGAAATACAGACATTTTTTTAAAAAAAACAATCCTATTCAGTTATCAATTAGCATAAAGTAACATACACAGATACATACCTGTCCACTGTATATGATGCAGCCTAAAGAGAAGAAAAGTTTCTTAAAAAGAGTGTGGGAATTCTAACAGGCTTTATTATTTTAAAAGTATGCCTTCTGTAAAAAAAGTACACACTGTTTGATTATTTAACCACAAACATACAAATGACAGAACTACAAGGCTATTTCAGCCCTTTGTGTTACATTAAGTTTGAAAAGTGCTATGTAAATAAAGACTGATTTGAGTTATCAAGGACTTAATGGTAGTTGTTGGCTTTAAACACTACATGCAATTGATGGCTTCTTTGTATTTACTCATGCTCTAATCTTTTTGCAAAATATGGTGTTCATTGAGACAAACTGTAAATATGGTCTTACGTGTGCACGAATAAAAGTCTTTTTGAGTTGCAGTTATGTTGAAATGAATACCTAGATAAGTTCTGCATTGATTTATTCACCCAGAAAATGTAATGTAAGAAATGTGAGCTTTAATATTTGTCATGTGTGAATGTAAACAAAAACAGAAGCTATGCACAGATTCAGTGATAATTAGTGTTTAAAAGACAATATTTAGAAATATATAACACCTTTCTTACTTTCTTTAGACAAGTGAAGAAAATTACGATATGCACTGCTGTTTAAAGGTAAAAAAGAAGCCTAACGTGAGGATTCAGTAAACCCCTACAAAAATGTAAACTTTTTTCAGGATCAAAATTATTCTAGATAACTTTCTACCAGTATTCTGCTCACATCAGAATATCGGTTAAAACATTTGACCATAAATTTGCTTTTTCTATCATGTGGGATGTCTCACATATATTAATATTATTACATAAGAAAACAGAAAACACCATTTTTCTAAAGACCATGCATGAAAATTTACATTTTTGTACTAAATAGTGTAAAATAGCACTGCTCTTAACTTATGTAAAAATACTGTAATTACAATCTTACCAGCTGGAATGTAGTTAATTAAAGCCAGTTTAGTGTCCATTATGGATGAGGCAATGTCCAGAAAAAATGTGGTTGAGGTGTTGTCAAGTCTGGTGAACCTAGAGAGCAAAAACAACTAGAATCAATTACAAAACCTATAAAATCCCTTCAAATTAGGAGAATATTCCAAACTCACAGTGTCTTGTACGATGAACAGGACACATTTCCCTGTCAATGCAAAGGAAAAACAAGTTAAACAAATTCTATAAGAACTTTTGTTTATTTAAAGTGAGAATTTTTATCTGTTTACCATTTCCATGAACACGACAAGGAATGACAGGAACTCTGTAAACTTCCTCTCTCTTGGAGACTCAGTGAAATAATCAAAGAGCTTGTTGATAATGACGTCTGTGTTTGGTAGAGTGGGATGTTTCAGCACCAGCAGCTCTGCACTCTGCTTTGGACTCAGGACACTCAGAGCCTCTAACTGGAATGGATATGTTTTTGTCACTAACAACACATTTGCTGTTAAAAAAGAAATCAAATGTTAAAATCTTACAGGATTGAACTGTGGGTTCAGATCAAACATCTCTCTGACAGACAGAAGCTCTGAGAAAGAACCCAGGTTGTCCCTCAGCCACTGTGCACTGCTGTTGGAGGACGACACACAGCCTGGACCTGAAACATGTAGAAACAGCTCAAAATAAAATGTAATAAAATATTTTTGAATAGCCGTTTTAGATTTGTTTTTTTTTTTATGGCCAACTGTACCTGTGTGAGCTTCTGACAGGAAACGGAGGATGAAATCCTTTAAGACTGTATGCTGCTGTTGGAATGTCATGTCTCTGAACTGACGACTAAACACCTGCACTCTGTTGATACAAAATGTGTTCATTTGACTTCAAAAACATGTATTTTTTATAACCATTGTAACGTTATTAGATTTCATATATTTAAATGTTGATTATAAAGTATAAGTGGCTTATCATTGTGTGGACAAATACTTACATCTGATGGTATGACTGACAGCTGAGGTTCCTGCTGCTCAGACACAGCAGGAACATTTCTGAGGCAGACGGCAGGAAGCCACTTAAACGCTCTGAGAACCACAACTTGATCACATTGCTGTCCATCAGCTGTTCGTCACTCAGCAGGAGAAGCCTCATTTCCCCAATGACATCCAAAATCTCAGGTGCTGATGGACTGACCACTGACTGTTGGAGATCAAATTCAACATTAGAAACATTGTGACTGCATTTAGGAGTGAATGTTTCCTCAGAGTTTACTAAAGAACAAACCATGTTAGCCAACAGGTCCAGTGCTGGATCCAAGACATTGGAGAGTTCAGTGAGCAGCAATTTCCACAACACTCTGGAGCGGCTGCTGTTTCTGGGCAGATCACATCTCAGGAGGGAAGCCAGCTGATTAGCTGCAAAATTCTCCAACTGTGGGGAGGTAAAACTTTGTTTTCTTACATTTTTAGCAACTAAATATTAACATTCAAAATTAGATTATTATTAGAAAATCACCCGTGCACATGCATATTTCTCTAGAGTAAAATTGCAAGGAACATGGGTGGACATGCTGATGTAGAATTCCAGGTCAGAGCTGTGGAAATGATGGAAAAGAACGTTCATGTCAGTTTAAAGTCAGTCATGTTCAGTCAGTTCTGAATATTTTATATATGAACAAAAGATGAGGGATACCTGTCAATGTCTTTACAAATGCTTGTGCCTTCAGAAAAGAGATTAAAATAGTTTTAATTATGTACTTGGTTATTTTATTAACGAAGAAAAAATGTTGGAATTAACTTTTATAAAATATCTTTGTAGGGAACAACAAACAAGAAGATTAAATTGACTACAATAATCATTCATCATTGTGAATGTGCCCTTAGAAAGCATGAGAATCTGCAAATAAAACAGTAAAAAAAAGGCTTACCATTAACATGTGTTTGTGGGCACTGTTGACAAAAGTAAAAACAAATTTAAACTCGTTTCACCATCGTCAAGAAGCATTTTTCGATAGAGAAAAAAGACAAAGTCTCACCATGATGTTCACCATCATACAATCTGTACAAAACAAAACAAAGGAGAACAATTTTAAACAAAACCAAAATAACATTCATTCTAGTACAAAAAGCAGTTATTCGTTGTTTTTCCATCAATAAAAGCAAAGAGACTAACTCTCTGGTGCGATGTTTATCAGATCACTAATCCAAGCCCACACAAGTGGTTCCAGGTCTGAAGGCAGAGATGAAATGGCTGCATAGAGTCGATCCACACTAAAAGACACATAAAGAAAGAATAAAACACACAAACAAAACCTCCTCTTAATGTCAGAAAAATAAAATGTATATATGTATGTCTGTATTTGTTCAACCCCAAAAAAATTACTCTAAGAAAAATACTCTATAACATGCACTTCTTCTTTTAACCAAAATTTTAGTAAAAAGTGCCATTTAGCTGATGCTTATCACAGTCATAATAATCCTACCATTTCTAAACCCACCCAGTCGGTTTTGGAGTCACTATAAGGGATTACTAGAGCTTATAGCTGCTACCAGGTGAAGGTGGGGACACAGCTTTTTTCCTTAACAATAATTTTTAATTGTAAAATTATAAAAACGTTTCTCTGAGCAAATCTTGTTTCTAGACAGCCTTAAAACTTTAAATAACTAATATTGTGCATTTTTCTCAACACCCAGGACTGTAGTATTCAGTGTAGCTACAACACCTTGGAAATATATTCTTTAATTGCAGCATTTTTGTTGTTGTTGAGCTTATAAAGCAAAAATAAAGTAACTGCATGTAAACAGTTAAAATATTAGGTTATAATGGATTGATGTATTTTCAATGTAATAGATGTAATGTTAGATTTTCAATATGGGAAGAATTTTACTTAAGAACCAATTTTGATTTGAATGTAGTTTTAATGACAAGTATTTACCAGTAAGAGGTTAATGTGATGTGATTTGAGGTTTATAATTGTGAGCATTGACTACCAAAAAGTGGAAAGCTGGTAGTTACTTATTTGTGGCTTCTATTATATGTTTTTCTTTAAGTTTCTCAAGGCATTAAATGGTAAAAGGGATTTTGCGAAACAGTAGAAGGGATTTAATATAAAGACCTAAAAACAGATAAATATATTCAATTAATGGTCCAACATAATTGCTCTTTCCAGTCAGTTTGTTTTCAGTGTGACTGTTTTTGAATGTTTGTCTAAATGAAAACATTATGTAACGCAAAATATTACCAGCAGAGGGCAAAACAAGAAAGGGTACCATGATGTGTTGAGCTTCAAAAGGCTTTGGTTGCTGTTGTTTTCACTTGTTCACCTTTTGTTAGAACATTTTTAAGCAAAAAAGTGCTATGTACAGAGTATCAACCATAATCAATATGTTAATGACACTAAAATAAAATAAGAAAATGACTTTCCTCAACCTAACCACTAACTCTTTTGGTAGATAGTATATGAAGGTACTCACAGAAGTTTGTAGACACTGCAGGGAGGATTGACCTAAGAAACACATAAAGTATTTTACAACAGTTTATCCAGTTTTGTTCAAACTTTGGTAAAGTTATCCTGACCAAATCTGTTACCTTCTGAGCAAGTTGGATTACAAAATGCAGAACTTCCAGAAGTTTCCTGTCTTCAGGTGACTCAATCAGATAGTTGAGCACATAGTTTATGACAACATCTTTCTCTGGTGGAGTACGCAGAGGCAGCAGCAGCATCTCTGCTGTCTGGTTTGGAGTCAGAAGATGAAGAGCTTCCAACTGAACAAGACAAAGAAAATGAAATATTTATATTAATTTAGATTATATATTATAATTTTTTTATATCCATTTATATAAATAATAATGTTCATGTCATCAAGACTTACTCCAGAGAAAAAAGGGTTGAGCTCATAGAAATCAGTGATGGAAGCAAACTTTGAGAAGAAACCAACATTTTTCTCCAGCCATTCTGCACTGTTATTGGCTGAGGAAGCACACTCTGAGTTGAAAAGGAAAACAATGACAATAACTTTATTGAAGAGATCCATATGGTAATTTTAATCTTTTCACATCAAGAAAATGTGATTAACAACTGTGATTGAAACTATGTTTTGCTTACCAAAGAAGTTGTGTTGCTGCAGGAAAGAATAGATGAAGTATTTATAGATGTTCTGACTGTAAATGGGGTCGGCATCCATGAAACTCATGTATTCACCCAGTGCTGACACTCTGAAAGCAGCAGGTCAGAGACAGAAGTCAGGAGGATTACAGCGACACACATGAACACAAAACAATCAACACACAGCTGGGAACTCACAGGCTTTGGTAAACAGGGCAGGAGAAGTTCTTGGTGCTCAGACAGGAGAGGAGATCTGGGTGGACATCAGGCAGGAGGGGCAGCAGCTTGATCTGGAACCAGAGCTGAATGAAGTTGGGGTCATTCAGGTGCTCCTGGGTCAGAGATGGAGCTTCACCCTCACCAAAGATCTCCTTTATTTCAGATGACACTTCCTTGAAGTTCTGCAAACAGGATGAGTCGTCATATGATAAAATGATATGATCAGTCGTTTCATGAGATTTGTTAGGTTAGTGTGGTTCCACACTTACAGTGTTGGACAATTCCTTGATCAGGGAGTTCAGACGTTTTGTCAGCTCCAGAATTAGTCTCATCATTGTTTCCTCATTCAATGTCAGGTTTGTGCGAGCAGCACAGTGCAAAACATGGGCGACATTTTCCACTGCATCTGTCAGCTGAAACATGAAAATATTCATCAACACCCAATCAAAATGTATTTGATAAGCACTTGGACTGAGAAAAGTTAATAAATGTATGCATTACTGGTTATTTCACTGTTAGCTCTGTCTGTACTTTTGACGCAATTTCTGCTTTTTTCTGATTCTCATTGTTCACTTTCAGTCAACTATGGTTGCAAATTGGTCCTTTACAAACAAATTTCATTGTGTATGGAAGAAATTTTAAAATGTGGGGCCTTTATCCAGTTTTCAAGCATCATCAGTTTTAAAGATGGCTGCAGCTCAAATTGATTCACAGCTTAAGTGACACCTGTTTAAACACAGCTGCTGTCAAAACTCCAGTTTCTTCTTCAGGTAATCAGAGCAATTTATTATTGTAATTTCTATGATTTGAAGTGGTAAAACAAACAGAGTGCAATGCAAATTTTCAAAGCACAGACAACTGGGATTTGCATGAAGTATTGGAAGTATTTACTTTCGAAGGTAATTTTTTTATACCACCATGTTTTTTTTTATAAATATATGTATGTATGTATGTATGTATGTATGTATGTATGTATGTATGTATGTATGTATGTATGTATGTATGTATGTATGTATGTATGTATGTATGTATGTATGTATGTATGCATGCATGCATGCATGCATGCATGCATGCATGCATGCATGCATGTATGTATGTATGTATGTATGTATGTATGTATGTATGTATGTATGTATGTATGTATGTCAATGTAATATACAGCATTGTCAAAAACTCTTTAAATATACAAAATAGTCTCACCCCACAGGGAGTCTTATCAAGGGTGATGCTGCACACATCCTGGATTTCAGTGTAATCTGTGTTCTGTGAGTATGCATCATCCACAGCATGGTCCAAATAACTATGAAAGCAAAAATGTTAGCTCACATACTGCATTGAAAACATACACTTTGGTATCCTTCTGTAGCTTTGGTTTATCCATATTAAATAACAAATAAAATTCCCATTAGGTGTTTGAAAGTCAAAACTATTGGAAATTCTACTATCAGTCTGGATTTAAATTTAAAATTTCTGATTAAAATATCATATTTATGTTGCCTAGTTATTCTTAATTTCCTAATTTACCTGGTTCTTGTCACAACAAAGTTGAACAAAAAATACAAATTAATTTGGAGAAATTACACATGAAAAACATAACGTTAATATGAATGGAGAGTTAGTAAGTTTGTCTTACAAAAGTTGGTGAAAAGCAAGTTTGATGTTTGGGTGCTCCAGGATGTCATTGTTTGGGAAGAACCTCTGAAGCAATGGCATTGCAACCTGCTGGTACCAATCCTCCACATTTGTCACATCAAACTGCGGCTCCTCTGGAACTTTGTTGTTTGGCTGATACCTGTCAGCCATTTCAGCCAGAGTCCAGTTGAGCAGGAACTGAGCTACAGTTACACCTCTTACTTCTGACAGATTTCTCTGGAAATACATCAGGTTCAAAAATATTTTACTCAACGTTGCTCACAACAAATATTCTGCATACAAGTTGTCACACATGGAATATGTTTACCTTGCCTGTAAAAGAAACAAAATCATGAACAAAGCTCCCAACGGGTTTGAAAGCTGTCAGGAAACCACTGAAAACCTGTAAGAATAAAAAAATAGTGTTGAAAACTACAAACCTTAAGTACAGACATATACATTTTCTTTTTTGGTAGTTTATTCAAATATGTATTCAATATATTTTAACCAGATCTTGCATTAACAAAAATAAGCAATAGAAATTATAGTAGCTTCTACTTTGGCCTTCGAAACCACCTTATTAGAACAATCAAATTGAAAGATGCCGTCAAAGTTAACCTTCTATAACTGATCTCTTCCAACAGCTTGTCCAAAACTATAAACTCTCTATGTCATACATGCTCACACTTTTTGCTTTGTTTGTTTTTTATTAATGTTCGATTTTTATTTCAGGTCATTGATTGTTTAAGGCCTACAGGCTTATTACCTGCTGAAGTCTGGCACAAACAAAATAAATGTAAAGCATCTGGGGAACTGGGAAAAGCTCATTTACTCAAGCATATGACAGCAGCATTTGACCTAATAAACATTTTTTATACATTTTGTCTCTAGAGTTTGTAAGTTACTGTCTGTGATCATGTGGGTTATGATTTTGGGGATGCAATATTTCTACTATTAAAGACAATAGAACAGATCCAGACACTCATGGGTGAAAACTAGTCCTCAAACTAAACTTTAGTTTCTCACTGTTTTAAATTGAAGACTAGAAAGAATACTTAACCAATGTTACAACAAATGTGACAATTATAATTGGTTTTAGCAAATTGCCAAAATATTTCTCTGCTGATGAATCTGTTTTAAAAAACAAAAACAAAAGTTACAGGTCTAGCAGTTAATGAGAACCCAGTTTCTTTCTTATCAACTTAATATTGCATGAGACAGAGTGCTGTTGAGCTGAACATATACACAACTTTGTATTCAAACATAAAAGCACCTCTCTAAGGTTTTCAATTGGAGACCGGTGGTGTGACTGATGTGTGGGCTGTGTTGGAAAGTAAGGGAATGTAGCTGAGTCTGCAGGTGTTGTCCAGCTGTGAAAACCTCCTGGAAGTGCACTTGGTGTGGGTTCAGAGCCCCCTGTTAAACTGTGGAAGATCAGGGATAGGGTGCCATTTTCAAAGCTTTCCACTTCTGGCCTCATGAGCAGCTCTGCTTTCTGTGCAGGAGACAGCAGGTGAAGCACTTCCACCTATGAGTGAACACAGAAGCAGCAAACAGGTAAGGAGGTCAAAAGACACAGGAGAGGAGAACATAAGAAAAATAGTTCACCATCAAAGTTTAAATGAACTTGAGCAAAACAAAACGTGTTTGGTTGTTAGAACTCTTTTCAGTTTCTTAGGCAATCTTGACATAAAAGTCAGGTCAACTCACTCCGTTGAAGATCATGTTGAGAGTAGAGAAGTCCTTAATTCTGGCCATTGCTCTGAAAGCACCAAAATTCTTCAGCAGCCACTCCTCACTGCTTTCTTCTGGGTCCGCACAACCTATATATACAGTTAAATGGGTTTGTAAATGTTTTGACTCACAACACGAAAATTCTGTATTAACAAATTTTTATGTGAATTTCCATCTATTTTCTGAGGAAGGAATAAGCTGCAGTCACTGCTGGGAAGCACATGGTGGTTTAACTCCCAATCCAACTTCTCCATCCGGCATGTTAAGTTCAGAAACCCTGGGTGGTGTTTTCAGTTTTTGATACAAGCAGGTTATACATTTAATAGCATAATCTCTCTCTCTGTATTTACATATTAAAAACGCCCCTCTCACCCTCTGTGGGTGATTTCTCATGTAAACTCGGGTCCTCTACCAGAGGCCTGGGAGCTTGAGGGTCTCCAGTTTCTCATGTTCCTTCTTCTTGATGTTGCCACTTGGCACTGCCACATCCACCACAACGGCTTTCCTCTGTTCTTTATTCACCACTACAATGTCTGGTTGGTTCACCATTACCATCCTATCAGTCTGGATCTGGAAGTCCCACAGGATCTTTGCCCTCTCATTCTCCACCACTTTTGGAGGTGTTTTCCATTTTGACTTTGGGGTTTCCAGTCCATATTGTGTACTCATATTCCTGTATATTATTCCAGCCACTTGGTTGTGACGCTCTATAAATGCTTTCCCTACCAGCATTTTACATCCTGCAGTTATGTGCTGGATTGTTTCAGGCCCTCTTTACACAGCCAACAGCTTGGGTCTTGTCTGGTGTGGTAGATCTGAGCCTGTATAGCTCTGGTGCTCAGGGCTTGTTCCTAAGCTGGCAGGATGAGTGCTTCAGTGCTGTCCTGTAGGCCAGGCCTTTCTAGCCATTGGTAGGACTTCTTAATATCAGCCATTTCAGTTATGGTCCAATGGTACATCCCAAGCAGGGGTTTGTCCTCCCATGAGGATCTGTCCTCCAGCCCACATCCTCTAATATATATACCAGACATTGTAGTACTGGATAAAGAACAGAAAATACAGCAAGTAGACTTATTTACCAGAAACACGGTGCAGAAAGACGGGAGGAACAACATTCCTGTGCATTTGGAAATTATTATTTGTGTCAGTGCATCGCCAAAGAAGGGTGGGGAAAGGGAAAGGTGAGCGATGCACAATTCAAGGAATTACAAGTCAATAAAGCAAAATCAAACACAACTGGAAGTGAAGAATATTCAAAAACATTTTTTTTACTCCTAGGTAATTGAAGTAATGACAAAAGTAACATTTGTTATTATATGTGAGCCATCCTGAAGATCCATAAATAAAAAGCTGTGTTTTTTTTGATTAACCTAAGCAACAATTTATAAAAAGTGCTTTATAATGGGGAAGTAAAAGTTAAAGTTCAGATTTAATCTTAGATTTTCTTGTTTAGATGCACCATTTATAATACACACAATGTTTTCGATTTCAATCTAGTATATAGATTTAGATTTGCACCTATTCTTTTACTTTTAGACTTTGTTTTTAACATTTAAATTTATTTAACAAATGAGATTTATGTTAATTGTTTAGATTTCCTATCTAAATATGCATGCAAGTTTAACAACGGGGTACAGCCTGGACTGATTGCCCGTCTGTCCCAGGGCACATTTAGTGCCTCATACTCAATAAATAAAGATTTGATTTTAATTTTGATTGGATTATAACTTTACATTGATTTGTTCCTCAATAGTGGGTATCAAATAATTAAATTTAAAAAAGTAACAACAAAAACTACCTTGAACTCCATCTCCTGACAGGAATGGTTGCATAAAGAATGAGTAGATCCACTGTTGCTGAGCTGGAGTCAGTTCTGAGTAATGGTAACCAAGCTCCCTTAACCTGTAAAAGTGCAAGAGATGTCAGAAGAATGAAAGTAAAAAGTGTTTCAAAAAATCACTAACAAACTGAGAAATGAACACATACACAGTCTGGTAAGTGGAGCAGCTGAAATTCTTGGTACTGAGGCAGGAAAGAAAATTTTTGGTTATGGATTTCAGCAGCGGTTTCATCTTGATCTCCAGCCACATTTGGACCAGGGCTTCATTCTGGAAAGGGTCTGCTCCCCCGTTTAACTGCAGTTGTCCCTCCAGAGACACAAGTGGCACACCATTTAAGCTGGATCTCTGTGACAGTGACGACAAAGGGAAAACATCAGGGAACATACATGTCTGTGAAGTGTGTAAAAACGTTAAAATAAAAGATTATGTTTGAATTATAAACTAGCATCGTTAAATGTATAATTAAAGTTAAATGACGCAATAAAAAAGTATAGACGGCTTAACTGGTCAAACAGGAATTTGTGCAAGTCATACCATAAAGGAATACACATCCATGGTTGCTTCAAGGATTCCTTTCAGTCGTTGCAAGTGGTCCCTCCCAGAGTCTGTTGAAGGCAGTCCAGCGCATTGAAGGAAGTAAAAAGCTGCATCAGGCTCCTTTGAAATTGTGAAATGAGAAAAGGTTCAATTACACTGAAATTATTCTAATTCCCATTTCTACAATTATTCTAAAGCTACTTTAAAGAAATAAATACTTTCTTTCAGGTGTTTCAAGAAGAAAGAGCAAAGCAGAACATTTAGTGATTTTACTTAAATTATGTTGTACCTAAAGGTGTTGACCAAGGACGTGCTTCAAAGCAATATTTGTCTAAATACTAAAAGATTAAAAAAAATTATAATAATTGCAAATGTTTGTTATGTGTGGATTATCATGCTAGATTCTCAAAATTAGAGTCACATTAAAAAATAAACAGTCCTTGTTATAAAAATGTCTTGCATATCAGGACACACAAACAAAACGATGAATAAAGCTACAACTCTTTTTAAAGTGTTCATAATAAATGAATTAATTAATTAGATCTTTAGATAAAGGAAAAAACCCAGTGATTTACTTTGACAATGAAATAAAACATCTGTTCAGCAAATGTTTAAGCAACATGGATAAAGTAACTTTAAGCAGCACCAAAGTGGAACTCATCAAATTATTTGTCTTTCAGAAAACTCAAACTCTTGAATTGCAGTTTTGGACATTTTCTATAGGTGCTAAAGCTCTATAGGTAACAGATCATCATCAGAGTTATTTGAGTTACCATACTACTTATTGTTATGTAAAAAATATGGTCTACATGCATTTATTTTTTTTGTTGATACATTTGCATCAAGTGATAACATAATCACAGTTATACTGTATATAACCTGTTCCTGAGTGGGTTGTTTTTACAGTTGTGATGTCACTAAGACGTTCTGGGAAAAATGACTCACCTTTGTTATACAAAGCCAAACTTAGATACCTTGCTCAGCCTGTATAACCTCATTACTGAAAATGTCATAAGTTTTTGTTATCAAGATCTTTATGAAAAGGCCTGATAAATAGCTCAGAGACAATGTGATGTTTTAAGAGGCACAGTCAGTAACTCAAGATGGGGTTTTGCCAAAATTCAAATTGACATGGTTTCTGTAAGCATCTAAGCATATGTGTCATTCCCCTGTCAAAGTGCCTGCTCATTTACTTTTATTCAGCATGTGTCATATAGTGGGCTATATGCTACAAGTAACAAAAAGAAGAAACAAATTAAGGTTTTTTACTCATAAAATGATGAATGCTTTAATCCAAATTTCCACTCATGACATCGTGAAAACAGATGTTATATAAACTAACACGTGTCTGGTTAGGTCTGAACTCACCTCATTGCACATGTCTGGTTTTGTGCATTGTGAATATCTGCAGATATACAACCACATTTAGAAACAAACAATAAAGCTCACTGCATGATAAAACAGAAGACAGAAAGATGTGTATATAAATGTATACATTTTGGGCCATACTTAAGTTACTAGTGATTTGTTTTACCTTTCTGCCCTTGACCCCCCTGTTGGGATGACACATAAAATTAGTAGCAATAAATATTTTCACATAACAGAAACACAGTAAATTGGTTTTATTTAAAATTATTATCTGAGACATTATTTGAAATCAGCTTTTAACATAAAGGTATTAAGACTTCATGTTTCTGTTGTGTCAAAATTAAGTTTTTGTCATGGGTTTAATCATTTAAAAGTATTTGGAATGAGGAACAAAAACATTCTCTCCTGGCCACAAACAACAGAAAATGAAACATGGTTAGATTGAACCGTACTTAACAAAGATAAAAGTTCTCTTACCACAGAAGGTCCCTAACATATAAACCAGTAGGAATAAATACGATAATTGCATAGTGCAACACATCTCATGGGTAGAGGATTGGGGAGATATGAGGATCACTGGGGACAAAAAAGAAAGCAACTCACACAGAGAGCCAACGTTCAACAACAAGCCTTGAGTAACCAACAGATCAGAATGTCTCATTAAAAGACCAAGAAAAATATCTCTCTGACTATCTTTGTTTTTTTTTTTGCTGTTGTTTTTTTTACCTGTTTTTCGTAAGGTAAACTACCTGATGAAAGCTAAACAAAACAGTGAACAATCCACCATCAATCCAACATGACAAAAGCAGGCGCAGTCTGACAAATACTGTTGTCATAAGGTTCTTTTGTCATTGCGTGTCTAAGGTTAACATTCAGAGATAGATCAAGTTAATGTCTGATTGTACTTTGACTAAACAACAACAGACTAAAAGCCTGAATAAATATAGACCAATGGACATACTGACTGTGAAAGTGGACATAGTGTAACGCAGCCTCAGGTACTGCAACATAGCAGTCATTGATTACAGATTCTCAGTTTCATCTGTGCCTGTACTTGTTTTAGAAACACAATGATGTTCAAAAATGATATATATTTACCTTTTTTCCAAATAAGAATCAATATTTGTGTGACAGAATATCACAAAATCAAAGATGGACTTCTTACCAGATTTTGTTGAACCTTGAGTCTTTATGTGCTGCAGCTGAGGACTTGTTGCCTCGTAACAATGTTGAGAGAAATGAGGGCTGACTTGTCTGTGCTTCACCAGGGGGCAGAACCAGGTGCATGAGGTGTGGTTTTTACAGGTAGTGTATGTGTGTGTACCTTTCTCTTTTGTTTCCATGTTGGTGTGAATAAAAACAAGAGCCACCTTTTAACTGGTCCACTTTTTATTTCATCTGATTATTTCTCAGGGGGAAAAAGCTCAATTTGATAAAATGACAAAAAATGTAATAGTTAAAGCAGCCAGTCAGACAGTGTTTAACCCAAATAGTGCTAAAAAACTTTATTTTAAATAACCAAACCACCCACACTTAAATGGGATTTTTCTTCATCTAATTAAAATCAGTAACTTGCAGATAAACCTGATAGAAACGGGTAAAAGGGAATTGTACCTTTTTTCATGTATCAGTCGTAAAAAAATATTTATTTATTAAATATAGTTTCCTGTTACCACTATAAATAAACTAATGTAGAATCAAAATCTCTACAACTCAGCGGAATTCTTTGAATTGCCCCTTCATTCTGACGTGCGTGCAAATACAAGCATTACAGCAGACACTCTCGCTAAGTTCATTAAAATGAAGACAAACAGGTTTTCCTGTGGACTGACAGAAAAAGAAAATGATGTTCTTGCAGGTGTAAAGGTGTCTGTGTTGACTGACAAGTGGTAAGCTGTGTTACGCAACTTCCATACATTTTATAGAAAATGTAAAAAATAGGAACTCAAAACTCCAATGACATGTAAATATTAAGTACAGTTAAGCTTCCCAATTATTTTTTCTCTTTTTTATCATAGTTTTTGATCAGATTATACTTCTGTGTTTTATGTGATTCAGTGGTAGGTACAAAGTGTAGTTTTAAACTAAAAGTAACAGGTCACCAGTTTAAAGGTTGGAAATACTGTACCTATTTCCTGCTCTATTACAAATACATTCTTTAAAAATCACTCAAATGTGATTTCCTGGATTCTTTTTCACATTCTGTCCCTCACAGCTGAACTCCAACTTTGATGCACATTTCAGTCTTTTATCCTCATTTTTTTAAGTGGGATATATTGCAGAGTCTGTATGTACTTTTTACCCCTTCATATTCTTAATACTGGGGTAATTGGCTTTGCGAACTACGTCCCCTCACTAACACAGCTCTGTCTTCAATTTTTTTTTTCTTTCAGGCAATGTGAAACAAATCAAGTTTAGGTCTATTACAAATGCCTTGCATAAAAATGTACCGCCTATACAAATTGTATCATGTCTTCATTATGTATGTAAATATGAAAACAGAACTTGTCTACTAATTAACACTTGGCAACCCGGACAACAATCCTTGTGACAGCTTTCAGCAAAAAATTTACAGTGGGGAATAATCCTCACTGTGTTACAGGGGGAGAACTGAAGTACCCAGGCGCAGAGAAGGAGAGGAGGCAGGAGGTTGCAGGGGAACGGGGCTTTAATAACAAAACTAAAGACAAAACCAAAACCACTGCATACGGCAGGCTAGAAACTCGAAACACTCTAAAAACACACTAAACTCGAAACCAGGGAACAATACAATATGGACCAGCACAGGAGGAAGGGAAAGACAGGACTTAAATACATACAAGGCAACAAGACACTCAGGACTGATGGTACAAGGTAAAACTCAAAACAACAACAAAACAGGAAACCCTACAAAATAAAACAGGAAGTTAAACTCAAAACATCACAGAACAAAAAGGAAACAAACCACAAGGGCAAAGAAACAGAAACCGTAACACACTGAGTGTTATTTAGTGTTATTTATCTCTAAATGCACACAACAAAAACACAGGAAGATGCTACATGAGACCAAGAAAACACGTGTTAAAAAGGCTTACTTACTCACACAAGAGAACTCAGAAGAGCTGTCTTTTCATTTTCATGGTTTTGTTCTTAAGGCAGCACGATGGGGCAGTGGTTAGCTCACTGCGAGAAGGCCCTGATTTAAATCCCAGCAGGGTCCTTTCTGTGTAGTTTGCATGTTCTCCCCGTGCATGCGTGGGTTTTCTCCGGGCACGCCAGCTTCCTCCCACAGCCCAAAAACATGTTCCTGGGTTCAATGGTTACCCCAAAGTGTGTCTGTGTGACAGTGCTCGTGTTCCCTGTGACAGGGGATCTGTCCAGGCCATACTCCGCCTCCTCCCAATAGTAGCCGGGATAGGCTCCGGAAACCCCAGTGAAAACAAATGATGCATTGATGGATTAGTTTTGTTCTTTAATCTGATTGTGTTTTAATTAAGCATTACAATAGTTAATACATGACTTGATCACACTAGTTTTATATTGCAAATCACTTTATGTTTATCTCTTACTTTTACTTCTTCCTCTACATTTGTAAACACTGTTGTTCCCTGAAAGATCTTTCAAGGTTTAAAAGTCAGAACCACCTGGGACAGATCCTGCCAAAAAACAAGTAAGAACTATTCGAAGATTTACATACAATGGCTATTTATTTGAAAGTGCAGCATATTTAATGACAGGAACAAAAATAATTGTGTTTTTGAACAGTGAGCTCATAAATGGCTTGTTTAGAAGCAACAATAACAAGAAATAGTGTAAATTAAGGATTATCTGATTTTGCTTTGTCTTGGCATCATAGAAAAGATTGCGAGACTAGAAATGAATGTACATGTTGTTCCATAAATACTATCAACACAAAAAGGAAATATTGGAATCTAAAAACAATGACCTAGAAAGGCTTCAGAACAGATTAATTGAGGTAAAAAGTAATTAAAGACTTTCCAAAGCTGAATTTAACCCATTATTGCACATGAAAAGGCCATTATAGTAAGTAAAACATTTTAAATATTTTTTGTTTTAGGTCGTCGTAAATTATTGTTTTTTTTTTTAATTGCTTTAAACAATTTTATGATTCAATCATCTGCATGCTGTTTTTTTATTATATTGTGATCCACTGAGATGTAATGAGGAGTGCCAGACAAACAAGGAAGGAGAATCCAGCGTCTGCTTGGATGCGGACTCCACTACCTGAAACACAAAGACTCACTTCAGAAACTGACAACAGTGTATTGTATGCCCTCATTGAAAAAAATCTTCAGTAATACACACTGTTCTTAAAAGAAAAATATATAATAAAGACATGTTGGTTTAAGAGTAAAACCACATGAATAAAATGTATTTATTGGTAATTGAAGGAAAGCCACATAACAAATATTCTGAGTTTAACTCTCAAGTCACAAAGAACAAAACGTTGCAGTTCAAATGAACCCTGGAGGCTGGTGTTTGAAATGAACTATTTCTTGTTCAAAAAGTCATTTTTTACATTTTTAAAAAATAAGTGTAATTACAATTTCATTTCAAACATTTATTTTCTATATATTTTTTGCTTAATTCTTCATTCATGAGTATTGATTAGCTTGATTACATAAGGACCTGAATTTCTGCATTATTAAGGCCATGTGTTTTGCTTGGCAGGCTGTTAGACCCATATTGACATTACAAAAGCCTCACTTTTCTTTGTCCCACTCAATCACATTTATGAGTTGGGAGGAGAATCTCTGGTCACTCTGCTCTTCCACTAAAGGTTTATTCTTAATTATCCTATGGTTTCAAATAATATCTATGCCAAATGATTTTCTTAAACTTTTTGCTAATTCAATAAAATTGATCAAATGTTTTGAATCTTGCAATGAGTCTGACTGAAAAAAGTCTTTGTTTTCCTTTATTTCTATTCACACTGAATATTTTACGCAGTTAAAAGTTTTAACCTGTTTTGAAAATCTAAAGTTCTTGTTTTCAGTTGAGCTCCCTGTCATTCAATGTGGCTTTGAGAGCATCAGTCTTTTCTAAACTAATATTCTCTGGCAGTCATGTATTAGACTCACCTTTGGTTGTAGAACTTGTTGTTTTTGTTGTTGTTGTTGTTGTTGTTGTTGCTGTTGCTGCTGAACTGATTGCGGCGGTTACGGGGTCAGCTCTTCCTCCAGACAGATTGAGACCCAGAGTGTTTAGCTCTGACTGTAACTGACTTCTGATCCAGGTTTGCATCAGTGTTTGGTTTTCATAAGACTTCAAATCTGGCAGGTTGGTGCCAAGTAGATTTTTTACTTCACTTACAGTTAAACTCTGTGGAGAAGATAAAAAAAATGTTTTTTACTCGTTAGAAAAATGTAGAGTAGAGTTAAACGTTATGCGTGCTGTGGAAAAGACTGCACTGACCAGCACTACATTCTGATTTAAATTGGAAAAGGTAGCCAGGTCCATGTTAACATTGGAAGTCACCAAACTTCTAATGTAGGTAATATTTGCACCTCCTGCAACAACAACCAGAAATCAAGATCATTATCTGTTAGGGTTTATGTGTGCTTGTGGGGGGCAGAGGGGGTTGTTTACCTACCAAGGTAAGGTTGTGTGAGCAAGTAAGAGGGAGATGTTCGTGTAATGCTCCTGAATGATTGAGCGGCAATGTTAAAAAGTTCTTGCTTTTTCTCCGTGGTGCAGCTGGTTACGTTCAGGGCGTCAGCTTCTCTGTACAAGACAAAAATCAACAAACAAGTGAGAAAACCACCAGCAGATCACATTATAGTTGTTCAGTTGGCTTCTGGTTATCCAGTTAACCTCTATACACTGGTGATTTTACAATTATTGTAGCTGCGTTTCTATTAGTTTTCAATTTATTATCGCAAATTGGATTTGCGATAATAAATTTGCCTAATGGAAACACGACAATTCCGGAAAAAAAACTTGCATTAAGCAAAAAAAAGCTTTTGCGCTTGAAGAAGGTGGTTTTTGAGGCGTATCGAAAAGGACATAGTTCACAAAACTACAATGGAAACACTTAAATCGACAGGAAGTAGGAAAAGCCAACCGGAATGGCGCTGCATGTTTGGACCCATGAGAAGGCTGAATACTTTTTTTACATTTAATCCGAGACAGGGAGATCCCAAACATTCTAGAATCTAGAATCTAGAAATGCTAGCATTTACAAAGACCTAAAGCAGCAATGAAGGAAGTGGGGTTCCACAAGACCAGGCAAATTTTACGCTCAATGTGGAAAACAATAAAACAAAAATACATGACAGAGAAGAGGAAGATGAGGAAAAGTACACTGGTGGAAAATGGAAAACCATCTTCAAGTACCAAGTATCTCTTCCATTAGGAAGAAATACTTGAACAAAGACATCTATGACTACAGTTGTCAACAGCATGGGTAAGAAATTGAATAAACTTACTAATATAGGCTATACCAGACTACATGCTAAGTCACAACAAAAACCTCTGCTAATGCTGTTCTTACTTGTAAATGTGAATGTATTTGCAATTTGAAAGTATCTGCTGTTAATCAAAGAATTTTTCACATCCATCATCATATTTTTCAGGAATCAGGAATCAGGAATCAGGAAAACTTTATTGTCATTTTATCATGATAAAACGAAATTAGGCTCTCTGGTCCCGGGCCAGCCGTTTACATTCAGACATAATAAATAAATAAATAAATGAATGACTCATAGCGTTAGTTGGTTTTTGTTTATTCGCTTAATTATGATTTGATGGAAACCTTTTAATTGCAAAACATATCTGTTTTTTGAAATATCCCATTACTGTTTCAAACTTTATTTTTCGATAAAGTTTTGCGCATATGTGTATTGGAAACGGAGCTAATCATGTCCAAGACGTTAGGGGCATAAAAAGAACAACCAAGTTGATTCATAGTCCCAAAACATTTATCTTCAGAAAATTGGCAAATGTAAACTACGGCTGAACAGTGCAAAAAGATTTATAAAAAAGAAAAAAAAGCACATATTGTTACGTGATAACAGAAAGCTGCTTCAGTTCAGATGAGCTGTGGGACCATGCTCAAGTCGTGAGAAACGCAATCAGAAGTCACATATATGAAATCTGCTTCTCTTACTTTAAGCTTTGTCTTGAAATAGTCTTGATGACGCTCACGTCTAGAGAGCAGAGGTTAGATCCTCCAATAGCATTCAGCTCTGCTCGGCCAATAGTGTTTCCTGTCACAGCCAGATACTTGGAGATGATGGTTTTAGCCTGAAAACGAAAACATGCTCAAGAAAACTGAAACCCATAAAGTAGTATGTAAGTGAATACCAGACATTGCTCACCAAGTTTGGATCCCAATCTCCGTTTGATGAGTTCATCAAAGCAGAAAGTGTGTCCACTTGAGTGATGGTCCATGAGCTGATGTCTGCAGTAGTGGCAACACGCGATGCTGGGCCTAAAGCCTGAACCTGATCTTCAGGGATAATGGAGTTGTAAGCCTAAAAATAGACAAGAATCATGTGAAAGGAAGTTAGAAGTTGGAATGTTTGCAATAACAGAGATGGAAAGGTAACAATAAAAAAATAAGTACGTTTAAATAATACTTTAAAATAACATTATATGTTTGCAAGATTCAGACACGCATTTACTCTGTAACAGTTTTGGTGGAAGTTTATTAGTTTGATTGTTCCTGAGCACCTTGAACACCACACCATCCCATTATAGTTTATCTCCGGCTCAGTTAGCAGGTAGCTTTTGGCTGGAATGCTCTCTTTATTGCTCCCATGGAGTTCCTGGTCTTCCCTCTTTTCTTCGTTATTCTTCATGCGTCCATAAGAATGTAAGTTTCATCTTCTTTATGGTGTTTATATGGTTATTTAAGGGATGCATACTCTGTATTAGTTCACATGCTTGAGCCCACTTAACATTAATACCATCAGGAAATGGTTAAAATCGAGTGGAATTAGGTTTTACATGATTACATTTTGGTTCTGATTCATTGAGGGTTTAGGGTTATAGAGTCCCGCCAGAGATGCATCATCACGTTCTCTGGTTCACATGATGGTGCGTTCAGGGATCCTTGTAATTTTGATGTTTAGACTAGAGAACAGTTGTCCTTCAGAGTATCAAGTTTTCATGTATGTTTGTATTTACCAACACTGATACTGTTTTGTTATTATTATTCTTATCACTTATATTGTTTGTTTTTGTTCAATAGAAACTGCAAATAATATGAATCACATTAATAACTCCTTCAATAAATGAGTGGCATGTGTGTGAATCGGACTAACATTTTTCTGGCCGGAAAACCTGGGGAAATTGGGCGATACCAACACAGTGTACAACCTTTTGACGTCACAAGTTTGGAATTAAATCACCCACACCTCCTATACATTGAATGCTATTTTTGTGTTAAGTATATATTCGGAAATGAATATTTGTTAGCAACACTGTCATGATGCAATAAACTACAGTGTTTCAATTGAAACATGAATAAGAATATATGATCACTGTGGCCTTACAGTGATGATTGTTACTAGAATTTAATGAACTTGGGAAAACTAAATCCTTAAACTGTTGGGCTTGAACTATGTCCAAAAAATGTATTTCACATTCCAGCATTCAATGCTAAAGAAGCTGTGCAGCCTTAGTATGTTCCAGAGAAAACCTGCTTAACTAGTTTTGTAACAGGTTTACAGGCAAAACCTTTGAGTGGCAAGGCTGAACTTAAGTTGGGCAAAATGCAACTTGCCATGAAACATATGCGAAAAAAGTATTGGAGAGTGCGATGAAATGCATTCCGACAAGTAGTGGTCCAATGGAATGAAAATACAAACGAACTGCCAAGAACTAACTTGTAAAGTCATTAGAGTGAGAATGAGGATATGAATTAAAAAGAAGAAAATAAATGACAAACATTTATCATAAAAAATGTTTGCTAATCTAAATATTTTTTTGATTTTTAAAACTATTTGTATTTATTCATTTTTAGTTGTATAGTTAAATCTGAGTCATTTAAGGTTTACAAAAGAAGAAGTAATCTGCTTTAATGAGAGTTAATGCAACTCAGTTTTGATAAGTCAAATGTAAGATGGTCCCACCTCTCGCAGTTTTTGTAGAACAATTTGAAGGTATTCCACTTCATCCACCTTGGCTGTGATGGAATCAAAGTTGTCTTTGACAGTTTTGGCTGTCAGGCAGTTGTTGAATTGGTTCACATCATAATCAAAGGGGAAAGTGGTATCACTGATTGTAACCTGACTGATTGTCCCGACTGTGCAATCTGTGAAAATAATGAAAAATAATATTAGAGATAGAATACATTTAAAGAAAAAAACAACACATTTTTCATAGTAAAACTCACCTGCAGCTCGCTTTGATTTACTTTGTATAGACTTTCTAATTTCTGCTTTTAGATTTCTCCTCTTCTGTCTGCTCACACCGTTAGTTTTTAAAACATTCAGAAAGTACTTCAAGAAACTGCGCTTTGTTTTCTGGAAAAAATAAATAAATAAATGAATCCTAACTAAATTCTGCTCATGATATCTCGCTCAGTCATGCATTTACTCACTTTGTCAAAATTATTGTAGAAAGTAGAGGGCAAATACAAAGGTAACATCCCCAGGTCTGTAAGAGTTTGCCCATTCCATGATGAAGAAGCCCTGGGTATCAAAAACAACAACAAAATTTTAAAAAACAACTATTAGTGCAACAAAGTTCAAATGTTTCCTATTATAACAATGCCACATACCCATATTTGGTATTTCCATTGGTCAGAAGGGTTACAACTGCAGCTGCCTGAGCAGCAGTGAGATCTGGACAGTTTTTGAGTTTTTCTAGGATGGATGGGTCCGAGTTTTGAATGTAGGAACCATCGAGCATGCAGCACATGTTTCCCAAAACTGATACTTGATCTGCATTCAAGCTTGTGTTTGTTATTCCCTTAAAAATAAAGGAAGGGAAAATATTCATATTTAGAAAGCTGATGATACTCAGATGCAATGACATCAAGCACAAACAAGCCCTCATAAATATTACAGCCCTATTTGTGTTGTCACGTCATGCTTTCTATATACTGTATATATATATATGTATATTTATATACAAAGTTAAACGTTTTTACTTTTCGGTTAATGTACTTATTATAGTAATAAAAATGTTCCACAATTGGACAGTGTCATCACTCTTTTACCACCAGTAAATGGAGTGGTGATCAGCTGTAGTATTAATTTTAAGTCTGGGCTTAATCTGACCTTGCATGGTTATTAGTTAACAAAACTGAACTTATATTTTCAATAATGTCAGCTGCTGCAACGCCAAAAACATGATGAAAAAATGTCGCCCCACATCAATCTAGCCAGCAACAGTTTGAAAAAACAGGTTAATTGTTACAATGTTTTGATTTTGCGGTGGCAATTTTTTATTTTCCTACAGTGTGTATTTAAATCACCCGTTCATGAAGGCTGACACAGAGAGTAATGTATGTTGTATGAAACTACTATACTTATTGAAAAGAAGTGGCAGTATTTATTTAGGTGGGCGGGGTCACAGAAACAGTGCTATGTGAATTGGCCCATTTCCTTGTGATGCCATAGATGCGAAAAAGCGCAGTGTGAGATTTTTTTTACAAATATGAAAATATAGACGACACCACTGTCTTTCCTTTTCTATATATTAGATACAGCTACATCAAGTAATCAGTGATTCAGTTATTTTACAGAAAACTTGACAGTGTCTATGTGAGATAACGTTTTCTAGCATAGACTCACCAGGCAGCTCCTTGCATTGTTAAACAGAGCAGTCTGTTTGTAGCTGAGAACTGAAGAGAAAACAGAGAAGTCTGCATCAGCCAGCTCTTGAAAATATGACCGGCAGCTGCTCTGTGGCACCAGAGAGTAACTGTAGGCAAAAAAAAAAAAAAGTCATATTGGATCATGTCTTTACTAACAGAGAAATGTTTCAGTATTTTGTAGTTCAACATGAAAAATTGCATAGAATCCGTACTCATAGTACAGCAACACATTTGGAGGATAGAGGGAAAAGCTGGTGACATCTGATCTCTCCTCTGATATGGTTGTACATGCAGGTCAGCTGTTGGAGACAAAATGATTGATTGTACTTCACATAAAAAACAAGTAAACAAGTAAAAATCTGAAAAACATAATTAAAGAGCCTTTTGGATTTGTTGGAAAGTTTAAACAGCTTTTCTATCTTCTCCAGGCAGCCCAAAGTACATTTTTATGAATATGTGTAATAGACTTTGCCTCTCGTGTTAGTCTATGTGTGGACTTCAGACATCATACTGACAAAGTTCTCAAACACAGTTCCAGATAAGGTTGAGTAAAACTATAGATGTAGCTTAATGTTTAGATGTAGATGTTAACGTTTTTTTTTGTTAGTTTTTTTTTTATGTTACAATCCCAGTTTGTAACTTAAAGGGTGACATAAGTTATGATAATATTTTAGAATTTCCATTGGAAAGTAGAATTTAGCACACAATGCTGTCAGTGCTTACAAGATTCAGCAAGTTCTTGCTTTTTTAGTAGCTGACCTGTTCATGGGCAATGATGACTACAATCATTGGTCTTCATTTTTGCATCCCAAAAAAAAATATCAGACATGTACAGTAGAGTCATTTCAGTTGATGGATACATTTACTTGTTTTTCCATCACTTCAGGTGAATGTTCATGACATACATTTTAGCTGTTAGATGCATAAACTAAGGCCTATGTTTTGGGATATACTGTCATTTCCTAACAAGCTTAGCTTTCACTGTATGAGATTGTAAGTCCATACAAATCCATGCACACTTTTGGTTGTCTCACCTGAGTCTCAGCCAGTGTAACTTTCTTTGTGCCTTTTCTTCGACAGGCCTTAACCAGCTTATTGATCTGTCCTTTTCCAAATAGCCCCACTCCTGTGCATGTGAACCCTTGCAGCACAGTGGAGGACAAGCTGCATCATAGAAACACATTGAGAAGCATGAAATTAATCAAATTAAAATCAATTTCAAGGGCATTAGATATGATTTCTTCAAAGTTTTGTAAAAGCTCACTTGTTTGGACCTCCAAGTACGGCAGTAGAAGATTCTGCTGCTATTAAATCAAAAAACAGCTCAACCTAACAACAAAAGAAATGAATGTAAAAAAATGTAACAATTACATGAAAGCATGTCAACACATTTGACTGATAAACAGTTGAGACTCCTAACCTGCTGCCGTTTCCATGTCTTCTTGTTAAGTCTGAAGATGGTGCTGTTGTCACTTGTGAACTGCTGCAGGTAAACTCGAGGAATCTCAGTGGCCAATTCATCTGGAACATTCTCTATGATTTTCACACTGTTGGTGTCCAGAGATACAATCTGTAGAAAGATGGGGAGTACTAAGATATAAGTCCAGAGTTCTACCTAAACAGAACATTTTAGTGCTTAGTGTGGTTAAGACTGTTCTTTGTTGCATTGCTGGTTGAGGCTTAAAATGAGCGAAAGACCGTTCGTAAAATAAACATGGAGTAAATCTTGATGCATGTAGGAATCTAGTATCTAGCATCCATCAGTCTTCTATTATCACTTCATTCTGTGCAGTTACAGGGTTTCTGTAGCTTTTTCCAGCTACTTTAGGGAATAGGCAGCAGTGTTGGGGTAATGGATTACAAAGCAATGAGTTACTGTAATTTAACTACTTTTGTCAGTAACGGAGGAACGTAAACAAATTAAACTTCAAATATCTGTAACTAATTACAACTACATGACTATCAAAAACTCTGTTACTTTGTTACTTAGGTTTTGTAGTCTTTGAAATTTTCTCTCAGTTAAATAAAATGAAATAGAGGTTAATTTAAAAAAAAGAAAGAACGAAGTAACTGGCAAATACACACACGTATGAGTTGGGATTAATTAAAGATTAAAGATGCCCTCATTGCTGCAGTCACATTGCTTCAAAAACTGACTCAAAGATGACACGAAAAGAGATGCTGCAAGGAGTCTTCTCACCCCCGAGGAGCAGCAGGTGGGGGGGGGGGGGACAAAAGGCAGACGTAGAGAGAGAAAGGTGCGACTCATTGTAATGGAATACCTAAATTTTGTGAAAATGAACGTGGCAGCATTAAATATTTCTTTGTGTTTTCAAAAAGAGTGGATTCACTTCAGATTTGATAGATATGTATATGCTTGACAGTTTTTTTCCACATCTGACTTTGAGCAGTGGCATAGACCACATGTGTCATTTTTTCACACTGTTCTCTGAATTTTGATAAAACCAGGGTATGTCTTAAACCAGGTTCATACTTTGCACAAGGTTATTGCTTTAAAAACAGTTAAATGAAAGACGAGAGGATATTATTTCTGCAAACAGTTTTTCCCCTGGGAATTTGTGTACGAGAGGAAATAAAGTAAAGTAATGAGTATTGATCACTTTTTTTTAAATAGGTAATGAGTAGGACTGCACAATATACCACACATTTTTCATTTTCGCAATATCAAACTATGCAATATGCATATCGCAAAAGACAGCGAAAATTGCAATAAATGGTTACCTTAATTGTGCTAAAACAATGTTATGGCAACTTGAAGCATGTAACGAATCAAATAAATCCCCTTATGCATTTGACCATTCAGATGGACCCCTTCACGTTGTTGACCAATCAGATGGAGCCCTATTATGTTAGATGTTCGCCTCCTATGTCGATGAGGGTCATTTGGAGTATAATTTTTAAACTGTTGCAATGAAATGGAATGATGCTTTTGGTTGTTTTGCTATTGCTTTATATAATGAAAATTATCGCAATATTAATCACTAATATCACATATCGTGAGTTTTCCTCATATTGTGCAGCCCTAGTAATGAATAAAGTAATTTAATTACTATTTTGATCCTGTAACTGATTAAACTGATTAAATTCAGTAAAGTAATGAATTACTTTTTAGAAGTAATTTTTCCAACACTGACAAGGCAGGGTTTTCTCACAGGGCCACAAACACCCCCCCACACACACACACAAACACACACACTCTCATTCGTAAGGGACCAATCAACCTAAGAGGCATGGTTTTGGACTCTGAAAGGAAGGAGTGCCAGGTGAAAACCTACAAATCAATGGGGAGGATATAAAAACTCCACACAGAAAAGGCCCAGTCTGGATTCAAACTGGGGCTTTTTAAAATGAGTCAAGTTTTGAAATTACTGTAATTTATGTGCCCAGATTAACTACATGAAAAAAAAAAAATCACATCAATTAGTTAAATGATGAAGTGCCTTCCCAGCTCTAAGCAGGGACCTATGAGCCTTAGACATAGATTCAGCTTTAGGTTCATCATTCACTAGCTGACTGGTTGTAAGAGAGGTCTTTAGGTCACATTATAAAGAAAAAGAAATTGATCCACTAAATTAATTTATCACTGAAAGCCCACACTAGTCTCATACCTGTGCAATAAAAGCTTGCAGCACAATCTGTGGAGCGGACATCAGGTACATCAAGGTTGATGGGTTTTTGGATGCAGTGATTAGCTCAGATCCACTGATGCTACTGAACACGCTGGACGGCAAACCCATGACAAGAGAGCCCAGGGTTGCCAGCGACGATGAGCTGTTAACCTGATACAATGTGAAAGAGTGGAAGAAGTGCAACATTTAACCACATTGACCAAGTACACAAACCCTTCAGATACAACTTTAAATTTTATACACAAAATAATAAAATAAAAAAAACATGTACCTTCATGCCTGAAGTCATCAAAATCTCAATAATGAGCTTAGCTTGTCCTTCTCGCCAACCAATAACAGAGCTGAGAATGCTGAGTGAATTCAGCAGATCTAAGGCTTTTATGGTCCTTATCTGGCCTATGGACAGACTGGTGCTTTCATTACCCATGGCAGAAATGGCTGTTGCATCAATATTCTCACCAAAATTACTTGCCAAAGCAGCAGAGATCTGTAGATGCAAAGACAAAGAAAACATAGTCTCACTCATATGTGCAGCCTTTCATGTTCTGTAAGTAAACCTTTGTTACTTGAGCCTTTCTATCTGAATAATTCAGGTATTTGTCTACTTGACAAAATATTTGCCCTTTAAACACAATAAACCTTTTTTTAAAAAAAAACGTGCTAAAACTAACAGTAATAGAGTATGAGTAATAGATCCTAATTCAAAACCTTAATCAGTACCTGTTGACTCAAAATATATCTTCTTAAAATGTTAGAGATTTTTGATCTGATGTAAAATAAATATTTTATTTTGCTGTTCACGTTTTAGACCTATTCTTTATATTTGTATTGATTGTTTGAATTAGTTCCAAAAACACATTGATTGGGATGGTCTTTTAAAAAAGGCCAAAACACAAAATAGGTTAACAGTTAAAATCGCCTCATTATTCCTTTTTGTGTGTGGTTAGTTTTTTTTTTTTTTTACTAAACAAAGATTGGCCGCAGCAAGACAGACTACATGTGTGTGAATGAGAGGGACCTAATTGGAAGAGTGAGGTTAGAGGGAGAAGAGATGAAGAAGGTGGAAGATTTTAAGGATCTAGGATCAACAGTCCAGAATAACGGAGAGTGTAGAAAAGAAGTGAAGAAGCGAGTGCGGGCAGGTGGGAATGGGTGAAAAAAAGAAGAGTTTCAGCTCAAATGAAAGGAAAGGTGTACAAAACTGCGGTGAGACCAGCCATCTTGTTTAGCCTAGAGACAGTGGCAGTGAAGAACAGACAAAAAGCAGAAATGGAGGGAGCAAAGATGAAAATGTTGAGGTTTTCTTTGGTAGTGACCAGAATGGATAGGATCAGTACATCACATGTTGCAGGTTTTAGAGATAAAGTCAGAGAGGCCAGACTGAGATGGATCAGACATGTCCAGAAGACAGACAGAGAATATATTGGTAGAAAGATGCAGACTTTCGGAGCTGCCAGGCAAGAGGTCTAGAGGAAGACCAAAGATGAGCTTTATGGATGCAGTGAACGAAGACATGAAAGCAACAGTTGTTACAGAAGACAAGGTTAGATAGAGGAAGCTGATTAGCTGTGACGATCCCTGAAGGGAAATGCCCAAAGGAAAAGAAGAAAAAAAAGTACAAACAATCATTAATTGTTAAGTAAAAATATAAATGTATGCATTATTTATTTAAATGTACATAATAATAAACAAGATCAAATGAACAAAAAATTAAAAGATTTTAATAAAAAATTGTTTAAAAAAAATCTAATTTTTAAACATGAATAAATAAGCATAGCAAAACTAAACCATAAAAACCCATCTTAAAATAAAAGATCATTATACAAAGAGTCTGGTAATAACTTGAAAACGGTGCTAATAGTAACAAAACCCAAATAGATACAAACAAGTTAGATGGGAAATTAAATCTTGTGTAAATATAACTAGAGTATGACAAGGGGTAAAAACAACAGAAGACTTCAAATCTTACACACATGATAAAAAAAATCCCAAACCTACATCAAAAACACAAAACTAATAGTGCCTCTCACGCTTTGCATCAGCAATCAACTGTTGATTAGTGTCTGCCACAGTACTATGTAAGGTGTGGGTCAGGGTAAGGGGGTACATCCTTGGAAATTCTTTTAAGTTATGGGTTAATTTCACAGCTGTGATATGAATAGCATTTCAAACTAAATCTGTCAAATATGTGCAGCAGTGTGTCACTGTGTCTTTTACCTGTGGATCTAGGTCCGTACAGACCCTCTTGACATTTTCCAAAACTGCAATACTTTCTTGTGCAGTCAGCTGGGTGAACGCAGAGCCAGGAGCAAAGCACTGACCCAACGAAGGAAGGCTTCAAAGAGAGTGAAAATAGATTCACTTATAAAGTAACAACAATGTAAGTGTACTTGTAAAAATGTGCACAAGTTCTGTATTTGTTACAGGTCCGAAATATTGTAACAGCTTGCACTCACAGAAGTGGACTGAAGTTGATGTCTTGCTGATAAACTAACTGAATGTAGTAGCTGATGAGGTTCAGATCCACGTCAGACTGATTGAGGAGCGCAATATTCTGAGGATTCACTGTGAACAGCTGCAGGTCCTGACAAGAAAAGGTACAACAAAGTTTGTATTCCAAGTTTGTATTTTTGTTTTGAACTACCGTTTTTGTTTAGTGAACAAAACCAGAGCAGAACTTTAAGAACCTTTACATGTAATAAAATACCTGATCAGATCCCAGTGATTGAAAATCTGCAACAGTGAGGAAAGTTATGAAAGAGCCGATGTACTCTGCAAACCAGGCTGTGGAGTTCAGTTCTGGGTTGTTGCTGCTGTAGCACCTTGGCACTGTTCCTGCAATAAAAGAATTATAAACCATTCAATTAATATTTTACTTTTGTAAAACAAAATGATAAGCCAAACAACACTATGTTCCATTTAACCAATTTACATTTTTAGTAAGTTAAAAATTAAAACAATGTTATAACGTTTTGTAGTTGACATCTGACACTACAACAATTACAAATAATTCTTAGCCCTACATTCTTGTTTTTGACAAGAAAAAATATTTCTAAATTGTTGTTTTTTTAATTTAACTTAAAATTTGTGAAACATATACAGTTATATGTCATTCTTCAAATAAGTGACTATATACGAGTCTTATTCAAACATGTATTATGGGGTGACATTTGGATTTAGCTAACGTAAAGTCGCAATTAAACATTTACATTTCCAACACATAAGCTTGGTTATTTAGCCTGTTTTATGATGAGTAAATGCAAATACTTCCTCAGAGCAAAACGCCCCCAATGATCTGCCAGACGATGGTTCAGGTCCGAGTTGATGAAGCCAACGGACACAAACATCATTTTTTTCTTTGGAGCAAAAAGCAGCGGGGAAGGAAAATCTGTGGTCCCATAAACCAGATCTCCTTCCGGCCCCTGGCTGTGCCCTAGAAATTCTGTTTTTCCATAATAAAACACAAACGATGACCAGAACCGGACGCGCTATGATAAAAGGGCAGGCCCTGCCGAGAGTCCAAAGTGGACGCGGACACAGGTCGCTGACTTATGCCCAGCTATGTGAACCAAGCATCCACATCCTGTCATACAGAGACCGGACAGCCCTCAGTCATGGCTCCCCAACTCCCAGAGCACCCCCACAGGATGCCACGGGGGAACCGCGGTCCGAACGCCTTCTCCAAATACACAAAACACATATGGACTGGATGAGCGAACTCCCACAATCCCTCCAGCACCCTAGATAGGGTGTAGAGCTGGTCCACTGTTCCACGACCAGGATGGAAACCGCACTGTTGTTCCTGAATCCAGGGTTCGACTATTGGACGGACTCTCCTCTCCAGTACCCTGGCATAGACTTTCCCAGGGAGGCTGAGGAGTGTAATTCCCCTGTAGTTGGAACACACCCCCCGGTCCCCCTTCTTAAAGAGGGGAACCACCACCCCTGTCTGCCAGTCCAGTGGTACAGTTCCCGACCGCCACGCGATGCTGCAGAGACGTGTCAGCCAAGACACTCCCACAGCATCCAGAGACTTGAGGTGCTCAGGGCGGACTTCATCCACTCCTGGGGCCTTGCCACTGAGGAGCTCATTGACTACCTCAGTGACTTCAGCCCGGGTAATAGACAGCCCCACCCCAAAGTCCTCATTCTCCGCTTCTTCAAAAGAAGGCGTGTCAGTGAGATTGAGGAGATCCTTGAAGTATTCCTTCCACCGCCCGACAATGTCCCCAGTCGAAGTCAACAGCTCCCCACCTGCACTGAAGACAGTGCCTGTGGAGAACTGCTTTCCCCTCCTGAGGCGCCGGACGGTTTGCCAGAATTTCTTCGAGGCCAACTGATAGTCCTTTTCCATGGCCTCCCCGAACTCCCCCAGGACAAAGTTTTCGCCTCCGCAACAGTCCAGGCCGCAGCTCGCTTAGACTGCCGGTACCTGTCAGCTGCTTCTGGAGTCCCGCAGGCCAGCCAGGCCTGGTAGGACTCCTTTTACAGCTTGACGGCATCCCTTACTTCCGGTGTCCACCACCGGGTTCGGGGGTTACCGTCGCGACAGGCACCAGAGACCTTGCGACCACAGCTCCGAGCAGCAGCAGAGACAATGGAGGTGGAAAACATGGTCCACTCGGACTCAATGTCCCCAACCTCCATCCTCCTGTTTGGAGTTCTCCCGGATGTGGGAGTAAAAGACTTCCGTGATGGAGGGCTCGGCCAGACGTTCCCAGCTGACCCTCACAGTACGTTTGCGTCTTCCAAGTCTTTCCGGCCACCTTCCCCGCCAGCGAATCCAACTCACCACCAGGTAGTGATAGGTGGACAGCTCTGCCCCTCTTTTCACCCGAGTGTCCAAGACACAGGGCCGAAGGTCGCCTGAAACAACTACAAAGTCGATCATTGACCTCCTGCCTAGGGTGTCCTGATGCCAGGTGTATTGGTGGACACCCTTGTGCTCGAACATGGTGTTCGTTATGGACAGACTATGACAAGCACAGAAGTCCAATAACAAAACACCACTCGGGTTCAGATCAGGGAGGGCGTTCCTACCAATCACACCCCTCCAGGTGCCACTGTCATTGCCCACGTGAGCATTGAAGTCCCCCAGGAAGACAATGGAGTCCCCCGTTGGGGCACTTTCCAGTACCCCTTCGAGAGACATCAAGAACGCCTGGTACTCCAAACTGCTGTTCGGCCCGTAAGCCAAAACCACAGTTAGAGACCTGTCCCCCACCCGGAGGCGGAGGGACATGACCCTCTCATCCACCGGGGTGAACTCCAACACTTGGCGGCTGAGCTGGGGACTCACGAGTAAGCCCACACCAGCCCGCCGCCTCTCACCTTGAGCAACTCCAGAGTGGTAGAGAGTCCAACCCCTCTCCAAGGACTGAGTTTCAGAGCCCAGGCTATGTGTGGAGGTGAGCCCGACTATATCTAGATGGTATCTCTCAACCTCTCGCACCAGCTCAGACTCCTTCCCTCCCAGAGAGGTGACATTCCATGTCCCAAAAGCCAAGTTCCATGACCGGGGTTTGGGCCGCCGAGGCACCTGCCCTTGACTGCCACCCAAGCCACATTGCACCAGCCCCTTTTGAGTTCTCCTACGGGTGGTGGGCCCATGGGAGAGTGGTCTCACGTCGCTCCTTCGGGCTGTGCCCGACCGGGGCCCGTGGGAAGAGCCCCTGTCACCAGGCACTCGCCTGCGAGCCCCGACCCTGGGCCTGGCTCCAGAGCGGGGCCCCAGTGACGCCAATCCGGGTGACGCAATTGGGTCCTTGTTTTTTCACGTTATCAGGGGGTTCTGAACCGCTCTTTGTCTGGCTCGTCACCCAGGACCTGTCTGCCATGGGAGACCCTACCAGGGGCTTAAGCCCCAGACAGGTTAGCTCCTGGGATCACCCGAGCTCTCAAACTCCTCCACCACATTAAGGTGGCGGTTCACGGGGAGTTAGCCATTTTAATAAAAATTAAAAAATACATAAAAATTAGCCTTTTTTTTGTAAATAGGCTTCTTCTCAGGGCAGCGCAGCACTTTTTAGACTTGTCGGTACAGCCACCTCTGTTGGAACACCAAACCGCTGTAGGAGCCCCTCCGCCAACCTCACCGCATACTTTTCCTTTTAAAAATGTGTTTGTTTGATTAACACCAAAGATAAAATGGTGATCTCTTTACTTTCGTAGAGTCCACAACCGTGCCCGTTTTGGTCCACAGGCTTCTGTCATTTTTTAATTCTTATTTTCAATCACTTCCTACTGCTTTTCCTGTTCTGGTGAAAATCATAACCCCACCCCAGTGAATGGTGGCTCATTACCAGTCCCTGTACTAATAGAAATGACCTCAACAGTTCTTTCTAGCTCATGCAATAAAATAACTTTAAAGTTATGAACTTTAAATTTTTAATTTTGAAACTAAATATTTAGGTCAGATCGAAATATTGAACTTGCAAACAAAATGTTTAATTTCATAACATAAATATTTAGTTTACTAAACATTTCATTTGTAAACTAAATATATAAAAAAATATCTGACTTTAAATTAAATGTTTAGCTAGTAAATGTAACATTTATAAATACAAGAATTGAAAGGTGAAAATATGCATTTGGAAAAAGGAAACTTTCTTTTTTTTCTCCTAAAACAGCCAGTTAAATAGTCAAAAATCTTGCTGTTAAAATTTGACTGCATCATTTTACAAATGGCATGCCATAAGTATTTGACAAAATACCAGCTTAATAAACTGACCTGATGACAGGTAAACCTTGATGGTGTTGTACACATCTTGGTTGGTAAAGTCAGCAACAGAGTAGTTGTAGGAACCAAGAGCAGAAACACTGAAAAAACACAAAATGAACTCATGAGAATCACTTTCAGAAGAACACAGATAGTATGTATTTATAGTAGCAGGAGAATGGATTTGTAAAAAACAAACATACATCTTCTGGAAGGCCAAACATGAGGCGTTGATTGAGGTGATTTGGCTGATCTGAGTCTTTGTGAGGAAGACCAAGTAGTTGGGGAGACCTCGATCAAACCAGGCGTTGACCTCTGACCTGCTGGAGCTCCTGAGAGCAATGGGCCAAACGCAAGGCAGAGTTCTCTGTCTCACCTGCTCTGGCAGAGACTCCTGCAGAGAACATTCAGGTTCAAGCTTTTGTCCTTTCACATTGTTTTATGTGTTTGTGTTTGTACATACAGTTTCTAGAAACACTGGTATCTGGAGGTAGCTGCTGTAAAGCTGACAAAGCTGGGATTCCTGTCCAACAACATCAGTGTGACGCAAGAAATCCCCAAGATCTAATGGAGGCATGGAGTTTATCAGCTACAGGGGAGACACAAATACAAGAAATGTTACTTGAGTTTTGTTTTTTTCTGTCATATTATGTCAGCGTTTCCTCCAGACAGTTTTCATGTCCACACACCTGTTGCTTTCTGTCTGGAGGCATGAGGGACAAGAAGGTGGTCAGGTTGGGGAACTGGAATCCCATGAATGAGCTCCTTAGGAAACTGTAGAAGCTGTAGCTGTAGTTGTCACCATAGCAACGGAGAGGCGATGGACCTACATTGAAAGAGTTTTTGGTAAAACCTCAACAGAACCAATTTTTAAGGTTTCATTTGTGCCTTGTTTTCTTTTTAAAGACTCAAATATGTGGTGTATTGACCTTTAAGTGACTGAATGATTTGGTTTTGAACTCCGGTCTGTGTGTCATTGCTCAGAGATGAGATGATTAAATTCAGAAGTTTTACACTGAAACAAGAAAAAATGTCAGTTTAAAAAAATATGAATTTCTCAAATCAAGTTAAGGACAAGGCAGAGAAAAAAAGTTTGTCTCATATTTCTGGTTTTACACTCACCCCTGCTGCTCAACACTGCAGTTTCTTCCTGCCAGTATATTAAAGTATGGGGTCACATGGTATGGTGCCATGTTTACCAGCAGGGGGCTGAGTCGATCTTGGAGCCACAGTGACACGACTGCATCACTGACTGATGGACTGGAGAGGTTTGCACGATCAAACACAATCTGCAGCATGGCTGACCTCACGGTAGAGGGAAGAAGGTTTTCATGACCCTGCAGCAGAACATCAGAAACGCATCATCTTTAGTTGAGTAGGAAGACAAGGACGTTGTTTTGCCGCTATTTTTCTGTAATAGTAAGATTGCTGAGAACCATATTGACCACTATATCCTTCAGTATAAAATAACATCATAATCTAAACACAGTATGTTCTTTTACTTTTGAGGGAAGTTTACTGTAAGCTTACCAAGATAGTAGGTGAAAAATTATCAAAGAAGGAAGCCAATTGTTGGTCAGGGACATAATTCATCAGCATGGTGACCTGGTCAGCAGATGTGAGCTGGCCGGGTGTGGAAGCTACTTCTGCAAGCTGTCTGACTGACAGCACTGACAGGGCTTCCATCTGCATGTTAAAACACAGAAAAATATAATGATAATATAATGATATATAATGATAAAAAAATTAAACAAAATGCAAAAGAAAATGGAACGGACCGCAGAAAATTGTGGGTAGAGCTCTTTGATGTTCTTTATAGAAAGGAAAACAGAAAATCCCCTAACGTTGTTCTGCAGCCACTGTGTGCTGCTGGTGATATTGGAGATACAGCCAGGATCTGAAGCACAAAAACATATAAACCAAAACCGTCTTTTTTACTAAAGGAAAGAAATAATTGAAATACTCTCTTTTTTGACATATACATTTTGCAAATATTCTTTGTTTGTTGTTGTTGTACAATGGTTTTACTGTTGGTTATTTTTGCAATATTTTCTTTTTTTTCTTAATATGTTTTAGTACAAAGGTTTGTGTTTTTGGTTAAAGCAAGTCCTCACCTGCAGTGTTGTTCCTACTCAGGTAAATCTTGATGAAGTGTGTGTACACGGGCACTTGTTTAGAAAGACTCATCTGAGGCTGAACTTGACTTAGAATCTTCAAACTGAGTTTACAAAAGAAAAAAGACAATGTAAGAAACAAAGAATTCAATGTGATGGAACAAAAAACTTTTGCCACATTTCTTCAGAAGAAGATAGAATATTTGCTGCATTGCTTACATATTTTGGTAGGAGCTGCACTGCAAATTTTTAGCTGCCAGACATGAGAGGAAGTTACTGGAAACAGCAGGCAAGAATGGACGAAGTCGACTGTTGAACCACAGCTGGAGCGTGGACGGATTATTCAGAGTGTTGTTGCTCAACAGATCCAGTCTGATTTCTTGAATGCTGTCCAGAATCATGGAAGCCGAAGGGCTATTGGGGTCGATTGTCTAGAGAGCAAACAACATTGCTAGAGTAAAAAAACATCAATAATGTAGTATTAAATAAGTAAATCTCATTCATACTGTGTTCGCCAGAAGATCTAGAGCATTATCCAGCACGCCAGAAGTTTTGGAAAGGAGAAGCTTCCAGACTTGTGTGGACCCACTTGAGCTGGACAATCGATTGCATTTCATAATCTCTGCCAGGTCCCTGGATGTTATCCCTGAAAGCTTTAGAAAAAAATGGAAAATAAAACCATTAGACCTAAGATAAACAATACCCTATAACCAGCAGAAACATTGTTTGGGTCTCACAGAGGCACAAGCTAACTCCTCCACAGAAAAGTCACAGAAACGGCCGCTCATCTTTCCACTGTTGAGTTGGAGCTGAAGTCCTGTGCTGTAGTTATACAGTACAACAAAAGTTGAATGTTTTCAATGTAATGTTTTATTCAATTAAATTAGCATTCTGAAAAGTTTGATTGCAGGAGTCTTACCTGTTTATTCCAATGCAGATGCTTGACTCTGTAAAAAAAAAAAACTAACAATAAAATCCAGACAGTTTCCATAAATCTTTTTCAGTGTACAGTGAGAACACTTACCATTTGCCATGATAGCATTGCACTAGTGGGTAACAATGCAAAATCATGCATTAGTCAATATCCTTAAAGGTACTTTGACATGATAGATCTGGGTTTTTTTATCTTATATATTTACCTGTCCACCATATATGATGCAGCCTGAAAGAAAAAGGACAAAAGTCAAATTATAACACAAGTCAAGTCACTCCTGATCATGACTGTAACCTCTGATTAGTAACAACAATACTTTTCTTTTAAGATTTGTTAAAGCACATTTAATTTAATTAAACAGAAAGGACTATGTGTGGTATTTTTATTATGCTGACCCTAACCCATGTATTTTAAAACAGAAATATGTAGTGTGATTGTACTTTAACCAATGACTTTGATTTCTGTTAAGACCTTTATCATATGACTAGGATCATGACAGCAGTCTCAGCCTGATAAACATAAAAGCTAAAAGGTTGAGCTATTGCATATTTTGCTGAAAATCAGAAGTTTGTTAATATACAAATCTTTGGGTCAAAATCTGTGCACACTGTTCAATGCAGGTGTGTGGCATTTTCTATATTTAAAATCTTGTTAATAAATCTTGTAAAAATATCATCAAATAAAGAAATAAATGGTTGAAAATAGATACAAAAGACAAAGATATGATCTACACGGGTAAAATCTCCATCCAATGTTTCTGTGTGAGCTTCTCACCAAGTGGGATGTTCTGTGACACGTTTGCTCTCGTGTTTGTGATAAATGAAGCTACATCAAGAGAAGCTGTGGCCTCCATAAAGTCAAGTCTGGTAAACCTTAAACAAGTAGAAAAAACATGGAAATCAATTAGGCTGTTCTACCAATTAAATGAAAATACTGCAGCGTTATAAGTGAAGAGCCTTTAAAATAAAAACCACTTACAGTGTTTTATATGATGAGCAGATTAGATTTCCCTTGGAAAAGAAAACAAAAAAAGTACGGATCAATATTGGGTAAGTAAACACAAACAATATTACAGGGAAAGCAATTTTCTCCATTACCTTATTGAGGGAAACAATAAGGAATGACAGGAACTCTGTAAACTTCCTCTCTCTTGGAGACTCAGTGAAATAATCAAAGAGCTTGTTGATAATGACGTCTGTGTTTGGCAGAGTGGGATATTTCAGCACCAGCAGCTCTGCACTCTGCTTTGGACTCAGGACACTCAAAGCCTCCATCTGAAATGAAAGTTTATTAACAATGGGAAAGGTGTCAGCAGAGACCCTTTCTTTAATGAAATATCTTCTTTTAATAAAACGTTTTGATCTTACAGGGTTGAACTGTGGGTTGAGGTCAAACAGCTCGCTGACTGATGCAAAGTCTGAGAAAGAACCCAAATTGCTCCTCAGCCAGTCTGCGCTGATGTTGGAGACACAGCCTGAAACAGTATTAAAAGTCACAAATTGTTTTTATTACAAAGTTAATGATTTGAGCAGTAATTGTGTGTTTTAGTTCCACGTGCTGGTTATGTACTGGTATGCCCTCAAACCAGAGAAAAAAATTCTTTCATTCAAGCTGAGCAGTAGATTTTTTTATATGTATTCACGGGCAAACGCTTGGCATCAATAATCAAGCTACTGGCAGTCATTACAATTATTCATCTGACCCATCAAATGCACAACATGGAATTTTAAAAAGAACATGAACTATCAGCTGCTAAAACATGATTAACTGATCTCATATTTAAATTTAAAGTCTCTATATTTTTAAAACTCAACTTACTTAATCATGTAGTTTAAATGTTGTGTTTAGTCACAAACACAAAAAATACCTTTTTTTATGACAATTGCATAGTACTTTTATTATTCAAAGATCAGAAAAAAGCATTTAGTTACATTAACAAATTTATTTTAATTATAGGTTCTTTTATAGCATTGAATATCACTTAATGGATAATACATTTACACATAGAATACTAGAGTTGATAGAAGTTGACACAATTTTAAAAGTTTTTTCTATCCTTTTGAAGTCAACAGAACTCAATGAAGTGATTTACTTTTTGGTAAGAGTGAAGAATAAAATTATTTAAGTGTTTTCATTGGTACTGCAAGTACTTCTTCATTGCTTAAAAGTTAATCATCTAACAAAGTGCTCACCTGCAGTGTCTGTCCTGCTCAGGAAAGGTTTAATAAAGAATGTGTAGACCATTGATTGCGTGGGTTGGCTCATCTGCGTCTGAACTTGACTCAAACTCTGCAAACTGTTTGTAGAGTTGAGAAGAAAGACTCACATTATTAACACAAATAAAATAAAAATACGTACAACAGGTAAACATTTCATCCAACTACATTTGCTGCATTGCTTACATGTTCTGGTAGGAACTGCACTGCATTTCCTTTGTTGCAAGAATTGAGAGAAAGTTGGAGGAAACGGCAGGTAAGAACGGGCGAAGACGACCGTTGAACCACAGCTGCAGCATGGAGGGATCATTTAAGGTGTTATAACTGAGCAGATCTGGTCTAATTTCTTGTATGCTGTCCAAAATCATGGACACTGAAGGGTTGGGGGTGATTGTCTGCAACACAAATACGAACAAGCATTTATTCAACAAATACATTTTTATGACAAATATCTAAAATGTTCACCTCAATTTATGTTGAAAACTATTTATTTTATAAGTTGACCTTTACTCAATATTACATGGTGATTACTGGTATCTTTCAGTCCTCAAAATCACGAAACAGGATTGAAAAATTCATACTGTGGTGGCCAGAAGATCCAGAGCTTCATCCAGCATGTTGGAAGTTTTGCAGAGGAGAAGCTTCCAGAATGGAATAGAGCCAGTTGAAGAGGAGGATCGATCACACTTCAGGATCACTGCCAGGTCCTGTGCTGTTAATGCTGAAAGCTGTTAAAATGACAGACATATTGTGAAGCATGACAATGAGCCTGTAATCATGTTGGAGTTTTAGGAATGTTGTTGATGTGAGGTGTCTGTGTCTTACAGAGGCACAAGCAAACTGCTCCACAGAAAAGTCACAGAAACGTCCGCTCATCTGACCAGTGTTGAGTTGGAGCTGAAGCTCAGCACTGTGCCCCAAAGTTAAACAAATACTTCACTTTTTCAACATTAAAGTTTATTCACAACAAATAAAAAAAAAAGTATAAGTAACAAACCCTACCTGTTCACTCCATGACAAGTATTTGACTCTGACAAACAAAACAAGTATGAAAAAATGAACAAACACAATATAAGGTAAACACTGCATTCATTAAAAGCACTTACCATTAGCTACTGCTACTTGACACTAGAAAAGAAGCGAAAAGAATCTTGGTTAAATACGTTTATCTGCAAACAACATATCATCTATCTATACAATAAAGTTCCATTCAATTACCTGTCTACTGGTGCTGTCTAAAAAAGGAGGAAAAAAGAAAGATTAATAGTCGTTTCCGATGATTTTTCAAATCCTGTAGTACATACATGGTTGTTAAACATCAACTTCTTAATATTCCTTTAATATAAACACATTTTTATCTTTACTTTTATGTAGGAAAAACATAATCTAAAGGTTTCAGTTTTATTACAAAAATTAAGTTTGTGAAATAAGGATTTGGGCCTGTAAAAATATGATTTTAGGACCTACTTTTTTCTCTTTTTATGAATGCAGTAAAGCTTAAGTGTGTTGTTTAACAGCAAAATGAGCAAATGGAAACAAGATCTTTGAGACTTAGAGCACATTGGTACCACTGAGCAGAGACAACAGATAAGTAAAAATAGAACATTCTGTCTCCTCTGTCTCAGCAATGGTTGACTGCTGACTTGCTGTTAGAACTCACCTAATGTTGTGAAACTAGTGGGTGGTGATGTTGTGGAACTATTGTACACAGGATTCACTGGGGGGGTTGTGGGGTCAGGTTTGCCTCCCAGGATGCCCAATCCCAGAATATCAAGCTGTGACTGGTATTGATTTCTGATCCAGGTCTGCACCAGTGCTTGGTTTTCATAAGACTTCAAATCTGGCAGGTTGGCACCAAGAAGACCTTTGACTTCATTTACAGTTAATCTCTGTAGAGAATAGAAAATTTTAAACTGATGCTGTAAAAATATATATGGAAAGTGAATAATTTATGACACTGAACTGACCAGCACAACATTCTCATTTAGACCGCTGAATGTGGCCAGGTCCATGTTAACATTGGAAGCCACCAAACCACGAACATAATCAACATCTGCACCTCCTGTAAAAAAAAACAGAAATGAATTTTCCAGGCTTGTTTTATTTGTGTTGCAGAAATGTTGATTAAAATGTGTCCTTACCAATGTAAGGTTGTGTGAGCTGGTACGAGGTAACGGAGACTGGACTGGTGTGAAACGCTTCAGTGGCAATGTTGTACAGCTCTTTCTTTTTCTCAGGGGTGCAGCTGGACACATCCAGAGCCTTAGCTTCTCTGCAAAACACAGTGGCAGTAAAGCAGATAAGAAAAGCAAAATCCAACCGCAAGTGTATCCATCTTGAGCTGGCTTCACTCTGCCATGTGCATCAGAAGTCGAGCATTGCAACTGATTTAAACTGAAGTTAAAATAGCACTTTAAACATGTTCTAAAGATAGGATGACGTATTGTATTGTTTCTTTACCTACATTGTGGTTAAGCTGTCTTTGCATATTAACAGTATTTTTTTTCAAAGGGAGACAAACATTTTACTTGGATTATTCACACAATGTCTTAAAACCCAGCTGGATGGCTCATTTGGCTGCGTGTATGACTGGAGCGTGGGAAAGCAGGGTTCATTTCCCAAGGGGGACACAGTGAGCTTCATCCAGTGGGTATGAATGTAGCCATAAGGGGGTCCATGTCTGGATCTCCCTGTGCCAGTCTCCAGATAAAATACAGGGTTGTGTCAAAAAGGGCATCCGGCATAAAAATCTCTGCCAAACCACCAGTGCAAATCAGTCAAAGCTGATTTGTTGTGTTGACTCCTGAAGGGATGTGCCGAAAGGTGAACAACATTTACACAATGTCTTAAACTTTGATGATGTCGAATTTCTAATCATTTGAATCTGTAGCTTTTTAACCAACTTGAAGACCAAGGCCGTCAATGTTTTTTTTGCATAGATCTTTGTTTTTTGCCAGATCTTTTTGGGAGAAACTTTCAAAATCATATGAAAGCCTTAAGACATCAAAGTCCCAATTCCCCAAAAACAGACCCACTCGTCTTACTTGAGGCTTTGTGAAGAAATGGTCTTGATGTCATTCACATCTAGAGAGCACAAGTTTTGTCCTCCAATAACATTCAGCTCTGCTCCACCAAGAGTATTTCCTTGCACTGCCAGGTACTTAGAAATGATAGCTTTAGCCTACATGAGAACAAACACACCCAGATGAAACAGAAGCTCACGAAGCATTTGTACAATCACAAAATGTGTAACTCCTTCTGCACACCAAGCTTGGATCCCAGTTTCCGTTTGAAGAGTCCATCAAAGCAGCAAGAGTGTCCACTTGAGTAATAGTCCATAACTGGATGTCTTCAAGAGTGGCCACACGGGATGCTGCTTTTAAGACCTGAACCTCATCTTCTGGTATGATGGAGTTATCAGCCTTAAATAAACCGTAAACATGTGTCAATTTGCTGCCGGCAAGACAGAAAGCTAATTACAAATAGAGGAATCAGGAAAAAACAGTTGAGAGCAGAACACTGAGAAATTACAAAGCCCTTTTAATTCTTCCTTTAATAAAATATAATACTGGATAAAATTGTGGTAAAGGAGAATATAGCATGATGTCATCCTAAAACCAAATTAAGGGATTAAGACTACATTTTCAAGTAATCCTGTTCAAATGTGTGCTTTGTTTGGTTGCAGAAAAGTAAGATCAATTAGATTGCATGTTTTGTAATTATGCTCTGTACTGGCTTTTTTTTACCCAAACTCAATTGCAATGAAGCAGATAAAATTATTCAGGATTGTTTTGTATAAATGTTTATTCTTTAAAGTTTTTCTATGTCATAGTAGGCGAACGAGGATGATAAGGTTAATGTAAGTGACATAAGGCCCGCCGATATGTGGTCCTGCAGCGCGGTTTTTTTATGTTCAGCCACGAAAAAAATTCCAGCGTTCGAGAACCGTTTTTTTCACTTGACTCGTCAATAACTGTACATTGTAAATGTTGCTTTTAAATCAATTGCATGTAGAGGATCATTGCTTACCTCTTGCAGTTTCTGGAGAACAATCCTGAGGTATTCCACCTCATCCACCTTTTCTGTGATGGCATCCAAGTTGTCTTTGACAGTGGAAACTGACAGACAGTTGTTGAATTGGTTGATGTTATAGTCAAAGGGGAAGGTGGGGTCACTTATTGTGACCTGAGTGATTATTCCAACTGTGCATTCTGTGAAAAAAGTCAGAAAAAACTTACACAAGAAAGTAAACAAGATATACACACATTTTCAGAGGCAGACAGACCTGCAGTTTGTTCTGAATCACTTTTGATGGACTGTCTTATCTCGTTCTTCAGTTGCCTCCTCTGTTCTCTGCTCACTTCACCAAAAACTTTCAGAAAGTATTTCAAGAAGTTATGTTTTGTGTCCTGCAAGGAAAATACATTAATGAGTTCATACTTGATCCTCCATCCATGAGACCTTCCCTTCTAAACACTTGAATGCATGTGTTCCTCACCTGATCAAAGCGCTGATAGAAAGATGAAGGCAAATGCAGAGTTAACATCCCAAGGTCTTTTAGAGTTTGTTCACTCCATGTTGAAGGGACTCTGATTACGATATAACAAACAAGGGGATTTTTTAAGTGCACTCAAGTCTTTGAAAGACACAAAATTCCTATTTGCAATTTTAGAATTTCAAAAAGTTGCAGTTTACATACCCATAAGGTGTATTTCCATTGGTCAGAAGGGATTCAACTGCAGCTGATTGACCAACAGTGAGATCTGGACAGTTCTTCAGTTGTTCCAGTATAGATGGATGAGAGTTTTGGATGTAGGAGCCATCAAGAATGCAGCACATGTTCCCCAAAACTGAAACATTGTCCTCAGTCAAGCTTGTGCTAGTTATTCCCTTAAAGAAGAAGGAAGAGGAAAATAAATGTAAAGCTTGGAGTTGATCCTTAGAAGTATTGATATCTGCTACTGAGCCGCAAAACTTTAGACTGCCAATATTTTGTCATGTGGCAGCAGTTGCTGAGGAAATATATCAGGTTTCTGCAAATGTGTATAAGTAATCTCCTAATGTTAATTAAGTGGTTGTCATGCAAATGAAAAATACATTTGCCACATGAGTTTATCTAAACGGTTATTTATTCACAGAACCATAGATATACAGGTAGTAAAAAGGATAACTTCCATCATGCCTTGAACAAGAGACATTAACATTAACGTTTAGCAAACAATTTCAAAAAGAAAATCTTTAAATTAGTGTAAGATTTGTTTTTGTTACTCACCAAGCAGCTTTTTGCATTGTTAAACAGAGTTGCCTGTTTGTAGCTGAGGACTGGAGAAAAGACTGAGAAGTCTGCATGAGCCATTTCTTGAAAATATGATCTGCAGCTGTTCTGTGGCACCAGAGAGTAACTGTACATAAAAATAGAAATGACAAAAATTAAGCTATCCCTTATTGAAGCATGAAATTGTCTTTGTTTTCATTATTGAACTTAAAAATTAGATTTTTACTCGTAGTACAGCAGCACATCTGGAGGATAGAGGGAAAAATTGGTGGAATCCGACTCTTCTCTGATATGATTGTACATGCAGGTCAGCTGTTGGGGAGAAAACAGAATGAGGCGTCTACAGTATACTATTTTGTATTTACACTTAGAAAATAAGTCAGCTTTTGTAAAATAATTAAAAAAGCTTTTGAATATAATGGGCTATCACTAGCCTGGCAACTTTTGAGAAGAGTCATTAAAACATGTTTTGTCATCTCTATACCATTACATTTGTTATTCAAAATTCTTTAATAAACATAAAAATAGAAAATGTAGAATTATTTGTACTTTTAATAACACATCAAAAGTCTTTGTCAATTAAAAAAAGTATCTTAAAATACTTATGTAATGAAGTGTGAATGGATCGAGTTTTATTCTAGTTTCAAACTATTTCTGAGAAAAGTGTATCCACATACCGTAACCATATTATCCAGTGCTTTGGAATTCATGTAATTTAAATATGCTGACATTTTCCCACAAGCTTTTTCTGCAATATGAGTGTGTAAACTTATACTAGTAAGTTGACTGTCTTCTACTGTCTCACCTGTGTCTCCTCCAGGGTGACTTTGTCCTTGCCTTCTCTCCGGCAGGCTTTGATTAGCCCTTTGATCTGCTCCGTTCCTAAAGATCTCACTCCTGTACATGTGAATCCTTGGAGCACAGATGAGGACAAGCTGCACACACACACAAAACACACACAAAATTATTTGTAATCTGAAATCCATTTCAGGAATGCAGTGAGTCTGACTTATTAAATCTCACTTGTGTGGACCTCCAAGCACAGCCATGGCAGATTCTGTTGACATTTTATCAAAGAACAATTCCACCTAAAACAACACAATTTACAATTTAGTATGAACATATTGATAACTGTCAACACATCTGACTAAATGGCACATGAATCTCCCGACCTGCTGGGGAGTCCATTTCTTGTCGTTCAGCTTGATGATGGTGCTGCTGTCATTTGTAAAGTCCAACAGGAAAATTCGAGAGATCTCAGGCGACAAATTTATCCGGAACATTCTCTAACAGATTTACATTGTTAGGGTCCAATGATAGAATCTGTAAACAATTATGTAGAAGACATTTGCATGTTAGAAAGTCTATCTCACCATTGTACCTTTATAAAACATTGTTGTTTAAATGATACCTAACCCTTAAAAAAACTGTTTTCTGGGATATGGCATATTTGTGTCTAATATGGGGTCACAATAACCCACAAAACTATAAGTCAAACTCTTGGACTTGTATCTTGAAGTAGTTTCACATTTGAGTCATCTTAATTTGATACTGAATGGGAAGGGCATGTTTATGTCCCATTTCTAAGCCTATTCTCATTGTCTTCTCTCATCAGTTAGGGGGTGGGAGGAGTGAAAGAAGTGTGAAAGGAGGGGGGCCCTGTTTTTAAATTTTGTATTTTTGTGCTTGTTTTTTTTTTAATTTTAATGCTTGTTTTCATATAATCTATTTTGCTTTATTTTAATGTAAAGCACGCTGTGTTATACTTTTATATCAATAGTGCTTTATAAATAAAGTTTGATTTGATTTGATTTGATTTGATTTGATTTGATTTGATTTGATTTGATTTGATTTGATTTGATTTGATTTGATTTGATTTGATTTGATTTGATTTGATTTGATTTCACTCAGTTTTTCAACTCATCAATGGCAGCTCAAAAAAGACAACCAAGGCAGCAATATAAGTGTTGGATACGGTTGTCAATTTCTACATTTAGTCATTTCTATTTCCTTAAAATAGAATACTTCTTTCACTAGGATATGTCTATTCTGAACAACAACACCTAAATGAATTAAACTAAAGACAAATTATTCAACCTTTACATTGGCAGATTCATTACATTTCCATTGGAGGATTCATGACAACTTACATGTCATATGTGTTATGACAACTTCTTACCAGCCTGTTAAAACTGTCATAAACTTAGATAACTAATAAAATATCTTCAAAAAGCAAAACCATGTAAAACTATCAGTCTTGGAACAACTGCAGGAACTAAGAAACACAGTTTTATTAATGTGGGATATTTATTTAAACTATAAACATTTGTATATATTAGTATGTTCTACTTGATTTAAGTTTCTATTTTCTGTTATATTACTTAAAACATTTTCACATATGTTTCAAAGTAAATGAAGATGTGCCTTTCTAAATAAATACTTTGCTTGAGACATTGGAAAACTTAAAGTTGGTTTTGGAGAAAACAGTTGTTAACTGTTATGTTGTTTTGTGGCTAAACTTTAATGCAATAATTTATCACAGAAATCCTCCACCGAAATACCGTTGTCATACCTGGGCAACGAAAGCCTGCTGGACAACCTGTGGAGCAGATGCCAACTGCGCCATGACTGAAGGATTTTTGGATGCGGTGACAAGCTCTGAGCCGCTGATGCTGCTGAATACATCAGTGGGTAAGCCAATGAGAAGTGACCCCAGGTTTTCGAATGAAGATGAGCTGTTGATCTGAATAGAAGAAGAGAGTTGCATCAAACACACAGATGAAACACTTTGACTACACAGATGAAATTTTCTTAAATTGTTTGCTAAAACATCTAAGTTTTGTGAGGAAAAAATGAGTACCTGTATCATCCCTGAAAACAGCAGAGACTGAACAATAGCTTTGGCTTGGCCTTCACTCCAATAATGCACATTACTGAGAATGTGAAGGGAATCCACCAGGTCTGAAGGCTTGATAGACTTTATCTGGCCCAAGGACAAGCTGGAACATTGATTACCCAAAGCAGCAATAACTTTGGCATCAACATGTTTGCCAAAGTTACTTGCTAAAGCAGCAGCGATCTATGGAGGCAAAAGAAGAACAAAGATATTATCATTCCCACACAAATGTGTGTTCCAAGACCAGGACTTTTGACCAAAACATCCACCTACACAACAACAGCGATATTTACTTCATGGATACAGGTAAAGGTTATTCAAATACACAGTGCTGATTCATAACATCACACAAATCATATAACTGTCCCTTTTCAAATTTCTGATTCAGATTTCTATAGAAAATTAGAAACATGCTCTTTCCCTTTGTTTTTTATTTAATTATCAAAACTCTTATATCTGTCTCTATTACACTGTTGAAACCTATTCCAGATGAAGGAGGCCCCTGTCTGTTAAATGCTCAGTTCTTATACCATCAAACAAAAACAGAAAACATTAGTAGCCTACTTTTAGCGCTTTTTCTATGAAAGATATGTTTACATGAAAGTATATTTTTCTGCTTTGACAAATATTATCAGCTAGCATCCAGCAATTTTGGTTGTGACTTGGTGCAGCTTTGTTTGTCCTGATTCAAAACTGTTGTTTCAAACACCCTCCATGACAAAGACGATTTTACATGTCACCTGTTTTTTTTTTTTTTTTTTTGTTTTTTTTCAGAACAGGTTTCCTTTTAATAAACTAATTACAAAAAATATTTTATTTTAAACTGCAAATATAACAATAGTTACATATTTTTTTGTCTGGATACAATTGAAAACTTGCAGCCCTCTCTTTTTTTATAGTTCTTAAACAATGTAAACCTGACAAATGAGTCTAAAATTTTAAAAGAGTGAGAAGATTATGTTATAAATAGTTCCATATTACTCCTTTGATAAATTCTATCCAGTAACCTTTTCTTTTCTTTGCTGTGATTTGTCAGCTTCTGATCCTGTTTCATACTGACTGATAAAAATGCCTTTCTACTTCTTCTAAAAAACATCACAAACCTCTCTGTTTTCATACTGTGTTCCTTACCTGTGGATCTAGGTCTGTACAGACCGTGTTGACATTTTCCAAAACTGCAATACTTTCTAGTGCAGTCAGTTGGGTGAACACAGGGCCAGGAGCAAAGCACTGACCCAATGAAGGAAGACTAGAAAGGGGATGAAAACAGGTTGTACTCTGTAAGATCATAATCAGGTTCTGACTGTCTTTTACAAGCCCTGACTATTTTATTGGTGTAAAACGTACAGAAGTGGATTGAAGTGTCTGTCTTGCTGATAAACCAACTGGGTGTAGTAGCTGATGAGGTTCAGATCCACGTCAGACTGATTGAGGAGCGCAATATTCTGAGGATTCACTGTGAACAGCTGCAGGTCCTGAGAAAGAAATGTACAATAATATCTGTTTAATTAGGAGTCTGTCCATTTTTTTACTTTATTTATCCATTTTTTAAGTAGAAATAATATCTAAAAGTCTATTTTAAGACATATGAAATGAGTAAAGAACCTGTTTAGATCCAAATGACTCAAGATCCTTGACGGTAAGGTAAGAGATGAAAGGGCCAATGTACTCTGCAAACCAGGCTGTGGAATTCAGTTCTGCATCATTTCTGTTGTAGCACTTTGGCGCCGTTGCTAGGTAAAAAAAACATATACATATATTTTATGGTGACCTGACATTCAAAGATAACTTTACACAAAAGCAAAATGCCATTTTTTCAAGCACAAACATATTGTGATCAAGTTTAAAAAGCAACCAATTACTTTTATTGTAAAAATCTTTAACTTAAAGTAATATCAGGAAAAGTAATATCTTTTCCTGAAAATGTTGCCAACTTTAAACCTAAAAAATAGAAAACCTAAATGTAAACATTTAAGGAAATGTGATTTTCTGTCCTTTTGGTATTTCCAACCTATTATTGTGGCCTTTAACATATTAGACTAGGACTATACTGCTTTAAAAACTGACCTGATGACAGGTAAACCTTGATGGTGTTGTACACATCTTGGTTGGTGAAGTCAGCAACAGAGTAGTTGTAGGAACCAAGAGCAGAAACACTGAAAAAACACAAAATGAACTCATGAGAATCACTTTCAGAAGAACACAGATATTTTGTCTTTATTGTAACGGGAGAATGGACTTGTAAAAAATTAAACATACATCTTCTGGAAGGCCAAGCATGAGGCGTTGATTGAGGTGATTTGGCTGATCTGAGTCTTTGTGAGGAAGACCAAGTAGTTGGGGAGACCTCGATCAAACCAGGCGTTGACCTCTGACCTGCTGGAGCTCCTGAGAGCAATGGGCCAAACACAAGGCAGAGTTCTCTGTCTCACCTGCTCTGGCAGAGACTCCTGCAGAGAACATTCAGGTTCAAGCTTTTGTCCTTTCACATTGTTTTATGTGTTTGTGTTTGTACATACAGTTTCTAGAAACACTGGTATCTGGAGGTAGCTGCTGTAAAGCTGACAAAGCTGGGATTCCTGTCCAACAACATTAGTGTGACGCAAGAAATCCCCAAGATCTGATGGAGGCATGGAGTTTATCAGCTACAGGGGAGACACAAATATAAGAAATGTTACTTGAGTTTTGTTTTTTTCTGTCATATTATTTCAGAGTTTCCTGCAGATAGCTTTCATGTCCACACACCTGTTGCTTTCTGTCTGGAGGCATGAGGGACAAGAAGGTGGTCAGGTTGGGGAACTGGAATCCCATGAATGAGCTCCTCAGGAAACTGTAGAAGCTGTAGCTGTAGTTGTCGCCATAGCAACGGAGAGGTGATGGACCTACATTGAAAACATTTTTGGTAAAACCTCAACAAGATTAGGTTTACCTTTCACTCGTGTCTTGTTTTCTTTTAAAGACTCAAATAACAATAAATGAGTAAATCTTTAAATGTTGCCCTTCCATGTGGTGTATTTACCTTTAAGTGACTGAATGATTTGGTTTTGAACTCCTGTCTGGGTGTCATTGCTCAGAGATGAGATAGTTAAGTTGAGAAGTTTCACACTGAAATAGAAAAAGGAAACATTTGTCTTTTTTTAGAAATTATGAGAGTTGATTTAAAGAAAATTTTAAATATATCTGTATAAAATCTGATTGTCTCATATTTCTGGTTTTACACTCACCCCTGCTGCTCAACGCTGCAGTTTCTTCCTGCCAGTATATTAAAGTATGGGGTCACATGGTATGGTGCCATGTTTACCAGCAGGGGGCGGAGTCGATCTTGGAGCCACAGTGACACGACTGCATCACTGACTGATGGACTGGAGAGGTTTGCACGATCAAACACAATCTGCAGCATGGCTGACCTCACAGTAGAGGGAAGAAGGTTTTCATGACCCTGCAGCAGAACATCAGAAACGCATCATCTTTAGATGAGTAGGAAGACAAGGACGTTGTTTTGCCGCTATTTTTCTGTCATAGTAAGATTGCTGAGAACCATATTGACCACTATATCCCTCAGTAAAATAACATCATAATCTAAACACAGTATGTTCTTTTACTTTTGAGGGAAGTTTACTGTAAGCTTACCAAGATAGTAGGTGAAAAATTATCAAAGAAGGAAGCCAATTGTTGGTCAGGGACATAATTCATCAGCATGGTGACCTGGTCAGCAGATGTGAGCTGGCCGGGTGTGGAAGCTACTTCTGCAAGCTGTCTGACTGACAGCACTGACAGGGCTTCCATCTGCATGTGCACAGACAAACGAAATCATGAGAAAATAACCCCAAAAATGTAACATGGAGACACAATGAGATTTAACAGACCGGCGAAAATTGAGGATAGAGCTCTTGGATGTCCCTTATAGACAAGAGGACAGAGAAACCTCCAACATTTTTCTGCAGCCACTCTGTGCTAGTGTTGAAATGTAAACTGCAGCCAGGATCTGAAGCACAGAAACAAGTAAAACAAATAATGTACATTATCTGAAAGAAAAAGTACACTCATTGAGACATAATAATTGATTGAAAGGGGAAAAAAAAATCTAACAATAAGTCCAGACAGATTAAGTTTGCCGCTTAAAGGTTATAAAGTTACAAAAAATGTCTACCATAATGTTGGAATTTTTGCTAAAATATAACTACACGTGTGCATGTAAATTAGTGGGTGTGTTTTTTTCAGATAAACACAAGTGCTCACCTGTTGTGTCATTTCTGCTAAGGTAAATCTTGATGAAGTGTGTGTACACAGGAACTTGTTTAAAAAGACTCATCTGCGGCTGAACTTGACTCAGAATCTGCAAGCTGAGTTCAAAAGCATTATCACGTTAGTACAAATCATGCAATAGGATCTAATGTAGCAAAAACACACAGTGAGACGTGCTGCACTGCTTACATATTCTGGTATGAGCTGCACTGCAAATCCTTAGCTGCCAGACATGAGAGGAAGTTACTGGAAACAGCAGGCAAGAATGGACGAAGTCGACTGTTGAACCACAGCTGGAGCGTGGACGGATCATTCAGAGTGTTGTTGCTCAATAGATTCAGTCTGATTTCTTGAATGCTGTCCAGAATCATGGAAGCCGAAGGGCTATCGGGGTTGATTGTCTAGAATACATAAAAAAATGCTTTGTAATTTATTAAGATTAATATGGAAAACAGTCAAATTAAATATGTATTTATATAACACTAAAACCAAAACAAGGGGCAGAACCTTTAGTCATCAGTGTCCTCTTATGTGGAACTAATTACATGCTTTTTTTGACACTATTATTGTCTTTTGGACCACATTGAAATGTTTTTATCTTTCAGAGTCTAGTTATCATAACATACAGTGGGGCAAAAAAGTATTTGGTCAGTCACCAATTGTGAGGTCTCCTGCTAAAAAAAGACGGGAGAGGTCTGTAATTTTAATCAAAGGTATATCTCAACTACGAGAGACAAAATTGGGAAAAAAAATCAGAAAATCATATTGTCTGATTTAAAAAGAAACAGAACAATAATTTGATTTTGAGTCGACACAAGGTTCAGAATTTCTTTGTTCTTGAAATCTATCTAGAAATATACTGTATCTTCATTAAATCCTCAACATCTTATATCTTCAAGGAAGGCTCCAATAAACAGACAACTTTGTTTTATTTCTTGTTAATTTACGATATTTAAAGTCGTAAATTCACGGCTGTATTGCAGTTTAACAGTTATTAATTTTTCTCGTAAATGCATGACTTTAAAAAAAAAAAAGTCTGTTTTGTTTGTAACTGGCCCTAAAACTCTGTTGTACATAGTTGAGGTATATCTATTATGAAAAGGAAAATGATGAAAATTACAGGCCTCTCATCTTCTTAAGTGGGAGAACTCGTACATTTGGTGGCTGACTAGTACTTTTTTGTCCACACCGTGGGTGTCGAAAAAACTATTATGAAAAACATGGTCAGTTTTGACAAAAAAAGAAATTAGTTTTTGTCATGGCTTTATGGTTTAAAGTGTATTTTTGTAACACCAAGAGAAAAATCAAGTGAGTCAACACTTAATAATAAACCTCAAGTAAACTAAAAACAACAACAAAATTTAAAACTATTTTGCATAAAAAGGAAACTTTCCAGTGGGTTACAAATCTATCATTATTCTCTTGCAGTTACACAAATGAACACAAAAGCAACCATAAAATGAATTCATACTGAGTTGGCCAGGAGATCCAGAGCTTCATCCAGCACCCAAGAAGCTTCAGAGAGAAGAAGCTTCCAAACTTCAGTGGACCCACTTGAGCTGGACGGTCGGTCACACTTCATTGTCTCTATCAGATCCTGTGCTGTCAATGCTGAAACCTTTATAAAAACAAGGAAGGTAAAAACTGTACAAACATAAACTTGTGACTTGTTTTGTAAATACAGAAGTTGATCTGAGGAGTTTCTTTGTGTCTTACAGAGGCACAAGCAATCTCCTCCACAGATAAGTCACAGAAATGTCCGCTCATCTTTCCACTGCTGAGTTGAAGCTGAAGCGCTGTGCTGTTGATCAACATCATACAAAAGCTCAATTATTTCTCAAATTTAATGAACAGTGAGATCTTTGAAAATACAAGACATACCTATTCACTCCATTGCAGATATCTGACTCTGTATAAAGAAAACACCATAAATGAATGAACAATCAAAGATGCATCCTTGCACATTAACTTCCAAGCATAATGAACACACTTACGATTTGCTGTGATGGTGTTGCACTTGGGGGAAAAGAAACACAAACATGGTTTTAGTCTTTTATTTACATTTTTATAAATGATTAAAACAATTGCAAATGCAATACAATTACCTCTCCACTGTAAATGGCACAACCTGAAATACCAAAAAGAAAATAATCTCAAAACAAAATACTGTCATAACTGATCCTACTCATAAAAAATACTCTCTTCGTTTTGTGTTATGCTTGTTTACAATACTTAGATTTTTTTATGCTGCTAAAATGAAACATTTGTAGAGCACTTTAAGTAGTATAATACTGACATGTACCGGTAGGTCTATTAGCAATGCAAATTTTAAAGAGAAATTTTGTTTTATTTAAAATGCTACACAGATTGAATATGTTTTCAAATTTCTGAACTCAGGTAGAAATCAAAGAATAAAAAAAATAATAATGTTCAAAACACACACCCCATCAAGAAAGAGGATGTTGAGCTACATCAAGCAGACAGGTTTTGATAAATGTAAATCTGTGATGTTTTCTGAAAGAATCCCTTACCAGATGGTATATTCTTGGAAAGGTCATATTTGTTGTTTGTGATGGCTGAGGAAACATCAAGAAAACTTGTGGCTGCTGCATAGTCAAGTCTAGTGAACCTAAGACATCAAAAACAAGTAGTGAAATAATCAGAGGATTTTTTCCATGTGAAACATATACAAAAGAGAAGATCTGAATCTGAATCTTACAGGGTTTTGTATGAAGAGCATGACAGATTTCCCTTTGAAAAGAAAGTAAACAAAAGCATAATTTCTCTGTCAGAAATATTCATATTTTAATATTTTTAAAATAATAGAGATACTTCCTATTTACCATTTCCAGGAACACGACAAGGAATGACAGGAACTCTGTAAACTTCCTCTCTCTTGGAGACTCAGTGAAATAATCAAAGAGCTTGTTGATAATGACGTCTGTGTTTGGCAGAGTGGGATGTTTCAGCACCAGCAGCTCTGCACTCTGCTTTGGACTCAGGACACTCAGAGCCTCCATCTGAAATGGATATGTTTTTGTCACTAACAACACATTTGCTGTTAAAAAAGAAATCAAATGTTAAAATCTTACAGGATCGAACTGTGGGTTCAGATCAAACATCTCTCTGACAGACAGAAGCTCTGAGAAAGAACCCAGGTTGTCCCTCAGCCACTGTGCACTGCTGTTGGAGGACGACACACAGCCTGGAACAGATTGATAAGATGTAGAAAGAATTTTTAATATATAACACCACAAACTGAAGGTTTTAAATGTTGGCAATCCAAAAAATTATTTTCGTCTGTAAGTCATTTTTGCCAAGTCTAACATTGTTTTGAGCAAAATCCTAAAACCATAAAATACTTAACCAATTAAGAGTTAATAAAAAATGTGGTTAATTGTCATTGTACAACTTTTAATTGACATCCAAAAGGGTTGCAACAAGGACAAATTCACAGCAAAACCTTTAATTCATTTTGACAGCTTCTCTCTTAGATACGAGTGCAGAAAGAAAGTGAGACATTGACTTTTCCTTTCATCTTTTTTTTTGTTTGTTTTTTTCTTTTTTTTTCCTGAAAGATGCTCACCTGCTGTATCATTCCTGGTCAGGAAAATCTTGATTAAGTTCGTGTACACAGATGATCGATTTTCAGAAGTCAACCTCTCCCAGACTTGGCTCAAACTCTTCAAACTGAGTTCAGAAATGATATCAATCGGAGAAACAAATGAACAAACTTCAGGCGATATTGTGTTATATTTTAAAAACATTAGTCAAAGTGTGCAGGTTTTTTTTCCTCTTATAATTCTATTTGATCAATGCTGCAGTGCTTACATAAACTGGTAGGAGCTGCACTGCAGTTCTTTTGTTGCCAGACATGAGAGGAAATCAGTGGAAACTGCTGGTAAGAATGGATGAAGGCGTCTGTTGAACCACAGCTGCAGCATGAAGGGATTGTTCAGGGCGTCGGTGTTGAACAGGTCCAGTCGGATTTCTCTTATGCTGTCCAGAATCACAGACACTGAGGGACTGCTGGGGTCAAAGATCTAAAACACCAAACAAGTGATTTATTCTAATTTTGTATTCAATTTTGATCAATGAAATTTGCATTAAAAAAAAAGCCAAATAAATTTAGACCTTTTGGACAAAAAAAAATTTGTGGACAAATATTTTCAAGGGCTATATAAAAAACTTCTGTGACTATAGGTCATTTAGGTAGAAGTCATACTGTAGAGGGCAGAAGATCTAGAGCTTCATCCAGCACCCTGGTAGATTTAACCAGGAGAAGCTTGAAGATTTCTGGTGAAACACTTGAGCTGGAGGATCGATCACACTGCAGCATCTCTGCAAGATCCGATGCTGTTAGCCCTGAGAGCTGTTAAAAACAACAAACAGCACATTGAGCATGCAGTCAAGCATGAGGCCGCTGTTGATCTAAACTGAATCTGTGTCTTACAGATGCACAAGCTAGTTCCTCCACAGGAACGTCACAGAAACGCCCACTCATCTTTCCACTGTCCAGTTGGAGCTGAAGCTCTGTGCTGTGGGTCAAAATCACATATTACATGTTTTATTACCACATTTTTAAGGGGTAACAAGTGAAAAAATAAAAAATAATTAAATTATTTTTACCTATTTACTCCATTACAAATTGCAGTCTCTAACAAAAAAGAGAAACATTAAAGGATTTTAATGTTTGGAAAAAACAAGAAACACTTTTAGTTCCAATTTAACATGCAGTTTAAACACTTACCATTCGTTGCGATAAAATTACACTTTAAGGAGAAAAAAAGACACATTGTTATGAGTCTTAAATTAAAAAAAAAATAATCAAACAGTTTAAAATCATCTAAAAATCATATATAATCACCTTTCCACTGTATATAATGCAGTCTGAAAAAAGAAAGAAATGAAAATCAACAACCAAGTTAAACATAATTTTGAGTTTGAGACTACATATTTGAATTTTACAAAGGCTTGTTTAGCCTGTAAACAGTAACTAATGGCTCCATTGATAAGTCAAAGTTGTGAGTAATGGCAGAAAACAACATCTTAATAAACTATATTGATTAAATATATTGTAAGTCATCCACAAAAGGCTTAATATTGATTCATTATTGAGATTTGGTTGATAATGTGCAGAAGTTAAGTGTTTGCTGCAACTGTCGTTCAGAAAAAAGTAAACAAAAGCATTAGGATGTTGTAAAGTCACATCCTGTAAGCTACTTACCCGTTGGTATGAAGTTGAATAAAGCGACTTTGGTGTCCATGATAGAGGATGCCAATTCAAGAGAAGATGTGGCTGAGGTGTTGTCAAATCTGGAAAACCTGGAACATTTACAAGTATTATAATGAAAAATGTTTGACATCTTTATTACCATAAAAGCCATCCAATTAAAGAAATCTTCAAATTCTAAACTCACAGCGTTTTGTACGATGCACAAGAAAAGTTTCCCTATAAAAATAAAAAAGAGATTGATGAGTATTTTATAAAAATTCGATTTTTATTTTCAACTAGGAGTGAGAAATTATATATATTTACCTTTTCCAGGAACACAACAAGGAATGACAGGAACTCTGTAAACTTCCTCTCTCTTGGAGACTCAGTGAAATAATCAAAGAGCTTGTTGATAATGACGTCTGTGTTTGGTAGAGTGGGATGTTTCAGCACCAGCAGCTCTGCACTCTGCTTTGGACTCAGGACACTCAGAGCCTCTAACTGAAATGGATATGTTTTTGTCACTAACAACACATTTGCTGTTAAAAAAGAAATCAAATGTTAAAATCTTACAGGATTGAACTGTGGGTTCAGATCAAACATCTCTCTGACAGACAGAAGCTCTGAGAAAGAACCCAGGTTGTCCCTCAGCCACTGTGCACTGCTGTTGGAGGATGACACACAGCCTGGACCTGAAACATGTAGAAACAGCTCAAAATAAAATGTAATAAAATATTAAAATGTTTTTGAATAGCCGTTTTAGATTTTTTTTTGATGGCCAACTGTACCTGTGTGAGCTTCTGACAAGAAACGGAGGATGAAATCCTTCAAGACTGTATGCTGCTGTTGGAATGTCATGTCTCTGAACTGACGACTAAACACCTGCACTCTGTTGATACAAAATGTGTTCATTTGACTTCAAAAACATGTATTTTTTATAACCATTGTAACGTTATTAGATGTCATGTTTTAAATGTAGATTACAAAGTATAAGTGGCTTATCATTGTGTGGACAATACTTACATCTGATGGTATGACTGACAGCTGAGGTTCCTGCTGCTCAGACACAGCAGGAACATTTCTGAGGCAGACGGCAGGAAGCCACTTAAACGCTCTGAGAACCACAACTTGATCACATTGCTGTCCATCAGCTGTTCATCACTTAGCAGGAAGAGCCTCATTTCCCCGATGACATCCAAAATCTCAGGTGCTGATGGACTGACCACTGACTGTTGGAGATCAAATTCAACATTAGAAACATTGTGACTGCATTTAGGAGTGAATGTTTATATTCTCAGAGTTTGCTAAAGAACAAACCATGTCAGCCAACAGGTCCAGTGCTGGATCCAAGACATTGGAGAGTTTAGTGAGCAGCAATTTCCACAACACTCTGGAGCGGCTGCTGTTTCTGGGCAGATCACATCTCAGGAGGGAAGCCAGCTGATTAGCTGCAAAATTCTCCAACTGTGGGGAGGTAAAACTTTGTTTTCTTACATTTTTAGCAACTAAATATTAACATTAAAAATTAGATTATTATTAGAAAATCACCTGTGCACATGCATATTTCTCTAGAGTAAAATTGCAAGGAACATGGGTGGACATGCTGATGTAGAATTCCAGGTCAGAGCTGTGGAAATGATGGAGAAGAACGTTCATGTCAGTTTAAAGTAAATTATTAGTCAAGAATATTTTAAATTTTAAAAAAAAATAACTCGGTATACCTGTCAATGTCTTTGCAAATGTTTGTGCCTTTAAGAAACAAGATTAAAAAACAAAATTATTTTAAAACATAACATTATACCAACTTGGTGAATATTTCCACACAAAAACAGGGTTATATTGAAAGTATGTGTGCTAACAATCCTAGAAAGGCTGCTCTTAGATTACATCTAATATAAAAGAATGAACAAAAATTGCGATTTAGTTTCTTACATCAGTTCTAAAAGCACTTTTATCAGCTGAAAGGAACAAAAAAAAATAACAGTATAATTTTCATATTTTAATGCCAACCCAAAAAGATCCTAAGTCACACTTGCACACATTGTTACAATAATTCAAATTTTAACTGTAGCCCATCTCATATTCTTTCTAAGTTCACCTTACAGACATTTTAACTTTATGCCACACTGTCAGCCACTACTAGCTTTGATGATTTTGGATTTAAAATAAAAAAATATTTTGTTTTTTTCCCTCTTCTTCCTGCTTAAATTCCTTCAGTGGAATTAACCCTTTGTTATGATTTATCATTACATTTTCTTGGAAGCTTCAGTGTTAAAGATTAAACTCTGGACAAAGAAACAGAACCCTTACCATTAACTTGTGTTTGTGGACACTGTGAACCATAATGTTTAAAGTGCATATTAGAACATTTTTGTTAAACATATCATTTTACATTTTAAGTAAATAGTGTAAAATCTCACCATCATGTCCTTTGTCTTGCAGTCTGTTCAGAACAAAACATGAAAGCATTACTTCAGCAAAAATTAAAAAAAAAAAAACTAACAACCATTTAAAAAAAATCTAAATGTCATCAATATAAGTTCATGCTGGTGTAAAAGCAATTAAAAAATAAAACTTACCTTCTGGCACAATATTGATCAAATCACTTATCAGAGCCCAGACAACTGGTTCTAAGTCTGGACTCAGAGATGGGATGACGGTGTACAGTTGATTCACACTACAAACCAGAATAAAATGTAAAACCAGCTGTACAACCAAAAAAATAATCAAAACAGAATAAATACTTTTAAAAATATAAATATAGCAGCAAGAAGAAATAAATCAAACGTAATCACTAAACATGTTTCAGTTTGCATTTGTCACTTTTTGTTTTATGTTTTCTACATTAATTTTCACAAATCCCCTTTGAAGCCAAACTGGAGGAAAAAATGTATGTCTATTGACAAGTACCTAAAAAACCTTTAACTCAAAGTTTACACCTAAAACATTTTTTTCTGTTAATTATCCTGTTTATTTTAAAATAAAATGGATGTAACACCACTTGTTACCAGCAGGGGGCAGAATAAGACACGTCTTCGTGATCATGATGAAAACCATGAAAACCTTTCAGTTTTCAAGCCATCTAGTGCAAGTCAGTGAGTGTACTTACAGAAGTGTGTAGATGCTGCAGGGAGGATTGATCTGAAAAATTTGAGAGTTTTACTAAAGATTATCTAGATTGACAACATTTTTCAAACTATTATTCTGACCTAATCTGTTACCTTCTGAGCAAGTTGGATTACAAAGTGCAGAACTTCCAGAAGTTTCCTGTCTTCAGGTGACTCAATCAGATAGTTGAGCACATAGTTTATTACAACATCTTTCTCTGGTGGAGTACGCAGAGGTAGCAGCAGCATCTCTGCTGTCTGGTTTGGAGTCAGAAGATGAAGAGCTTCCAACTGAACAAAAAAAGAACATAAAAAGTAAAATATTTAATAGTACTTACATTTTGCTTCATATACTTCATAGGTGAGAATATTTCAAAAGAAATAAAGGTATTTTTTTGCACAATGAGCACTTACTCCAGAGAAATTAGGGTTGAGATCATAGAAATCAATGATGGAAGCAAACTTTGAGAAGAAGCCAACATTCTTTTCCAACCAATCTGCACTGTTATTGGCTGAACAATGAGAGTCTGAAAATATTACAGCAAACCATATGTTTTATTGAATTCAGAAAAACAGAAGATTCAGACACAACATGCTACTAAAACGTTTATATTGGTGACTTCTTGATTAACCCACAGAACTTTAAAAATGTTACTTTAAAATTACAACTTAACAAGTTAAAACTTAGAAAGAATATTTCCTTTGGATAAAAATGCTGAATACACATTTTCTCACAATAGTCATAGAAATGTACAGTATATATCAGATGTTACACATATTGCATTAGAAAAAGATAATGTGAAAATTAAATTATGTTGTACATTGTTTTGCCTTTGTGCTGTGTTTTGCTTACCAAAGAAGTTGTGTTGCTGCAGGAAAGAATAGATGAAGTATTTATAGATGTTCTGACTGTAAATGGGGTCGGCATCCATGAAATTCATGTATTCACCCAGTGCTGACACTCTGAAAGCAGCAGGTCAGAGACAGAAGTCAGGAGGATTACAGCGACACACATGAACACAAAACAATCAACACACAGCTGGGAACTCACAGGCTTTGGTAAACAGGGCAGGAGAAGTTCTTGGTGCTCAGACAGGAGAGGAGATCTGGGTGGACATCAGGCAGGAGGGGCAGCAGCTTGATCTGGAACCAGAGCTGAATGAAGTTGGGGTCATTCAGGTGCTCCTGGGTCAGAGATGGAGCTTCACCCTCACCAAAGATCTCCTTTATTTCAGATGACACTTCCTTGAAGTTCTGCAAACAGGATGAGTCGTCATATGATAAAATGATATGATCAGTCGTTTCATGAGATTTGTTAGGTTAGTGTGGTTCCACACTTACAGTGTTGGACAGTTCCTTGATCAGGGAGTTCAGACGTTTTGTCAGCTCCAGAATTAGTCTCATTATTGTTTCCTCGTTCAATGTCAGGTTTGTGCGAGCAGCACAGTGCAAAACATGAGCCACATTTTCCACTGCATCAGTCAGCTGAAACATGAAAACAACCAACAAAAAGACTGAAGTCATCAGAAAGGGGGACAATTTTTAGCTGCTCAGAGGACAGAACTAAATAAATGGGCTTTTTTAAACTGCTTTGATTGATAGAACTTGGGGAAGGAAGGAATTCTCACCCCACAATGGGTCTTATCAAGAGTGATGCTACAGACATCTGCAATTTCTGGGTTTTCAGAGAATTCATTGTCTGCAGGATTGTCCAAATAGCTAAAATACAAAAAAGAGGAAGTTTACATCTGAAGTAGGACACAAGTACTATCATGTAATGTACAATATGTAAAAGTGTTACTCATTGCTTTTATTAAATGATCAAAATATTCATATTTTTACTATAATGTAGTTACCTCATAAAAACATAACAGTTTTTTAAAAAATTAAGTTTTTGATTTTTTTACCTGCTAGTGCACTTAAGCATTTGCCTAATTCCTCTCATGTGTCATTTTTAATGCATAATCTGAGCTTGATTTTGCTTTCAGCATAACCTCATAACACTAAAAAAATATAATCTTGACTTACAAAAGTTGGTGAAAAGCAAGTTTGATGCTTTGGTGCTCCAGGATTTCGTTATTTGTGCTAAACCTCTGAAGCAATGGTATGACAACCTGCTGGTACCAATCCCCCACATTTGTCACATCAAACTGTGGTTCTTTTGGAACTTTGTCTTTTGGATGAAACATGTCAGCCAGTTCAGCCAGAGTCCAGTTGAGCAGGAACTGAGTCATTGTGGTGCTTCTTATGTCTGACACATTTCTCTGAAAGAACAACACACCCACAGACATTTAACCCACTGCTGCGCCCAACTCACCAATTTCCACAGCATTTCGTACAGATGTGTGTGTGAGATTTCATCTACCTGACGCGTGAAGGAGATGAAATCATGTACAAAGCTCCCAATGGGTTTGACAGCTGTCATGACTCCATTTAGGATCTGTAAGAGTCAATAAATGGACCCCGTTTACTTTATCTGCATTTATGCTCAGTTGTACAAGTTAATAACAAAAAATCTGTAACATTGTTTGTTGATCATTGATTTTTTTTATTGTGGCTTTATTTATTTTCTACAAAAACAGAAAAACAGCACCTTTCTGAGCTTTTCTCGTGGAGACGGGTGGTGAGACTGATGTGTGGGCTGTGTTGGATAGGAAGGTAATGTAGATGATTCTGCAGGTGTTGTCCAGCTGTGGTCGCCTCCGGGGCGAGCAGTCGGTGTGGGTTCAGAGCCTCCTGTTAGCAAACTGTGGAAGATCAGGGATAGGGTGCCATTTTCAAAGCTTTCCACTTCAGGCCTCATGAGCAGCTCTGCTTTCTGTGCAGGAGACAGCAGGTGAAGCACTTCCACCTATGAGTGAACACAGGGGGAAAATAGCAGAAGGTCAAATGTTGGAATCGTAATCTGTTCTGCTTCTTCATGTGCCAGTTCAACTCACTCCGCTGAAGATCATGTTGAGAGCAGAGAAGTCCTTCATTCTGGCCATTGCTCTGAAAGCACCAAAATTCTTCATCAGCCACTCCTCACTGCTTTCTTCTGGGTCTGCACAACCTGTAAACAGATCACAAACTCACTGAGGCTGCAAATGCTCCTGTGTGGCTGACGGAGAGATGAACCAAGCAAAGCACCAGTTTTGCCATTCCAAATTATTTGATCTTAACCATACAGTTTGCACATGCATGACAATATGAATAAAGTTTTAATAAAATTTAAGTAAAGTTTGATTTGAATGTACTATCAACTAGGCCTTCCCAATAAATCGCAAACTTATCGTCATCGCAATATCAGCCTGTGCGAAACATGGGTCCCAAAAGAGAACTGCGATAAATGGTTCCCTTAAATATTTACACATGTGCTAAAATAATCTCATGGCAGCTTGAAGTATTTAATAAATCAAATAAAGCCACTTATGCTTATATAATACGCTTATATAATAGATGCCAGCCTCTTATGCTGACGAGGGTCATTTAAAATATATTTTAGGGGTTTTGACTTCTATTTAAATAAAACTGTTGCACTGAAATGAAAATGATGTGTTTGTTGTTTTTGTTTGTTTTGCATCGCAAGTCTTATTGGCATTGCAATAATTATCACTAATATCACTCATTTTACTCATGGGCAGCCCTACTGTCAACACATTTTATATCACACCATATATCTGTGTTTCTTTTGGAGCAAGAGCACAAATGCTGAACAACAAAAAACAAGAAAAATGGTTCTGGAGGTATTAAAGGGGTAAGCAGCAATCAGAGGCTGTTGAATTCATTTGTAAAGTGATTCAATGTACTTGGGCCTCATTTATAAAACTTTGCGTAGGATTTGCGTCAGAAGTGGCGTACGGATGAAACATAGGACGTGCGTACGCACAGAAATATTCGGATTTATAAAACCGTGCGCACGCACATCCTACTGCATCCTTCCCTTAATAAATCACAATCAATTCTAAATGAACCGCAGGTTTTGCGGCTTCACGACACGCCCATAGTTGCCCATAAATAGTCAGTGAAACGCCCACAAATGAATATTCATTGATAGCAAAACCATGACAAACACAGAGAGGAAATCAAAAAAACTGAACTTCACTCAATGTGAAGTAGAAGTTATCGTTGGCGAGGTGGAAAATAGGAGAAAAATGTTGTTTGGAGGGTTCAGTGTGGGCATTACTAATGCCAAAAAGGCACGTGAGTGGCAAACGGTGGCAGACTGCCACAGGTGGGGGACAGGGGACACCGGAGCTGACCCCTCTTGATGAGAGAGTGGCGGCAATTATTGGGGAATCCCTTTTACATGGAGTGGTGACTGAGGGGGGAGGGGGGGGGGGCACCAACGCGCCAGATGCACCGGGTGACACACCCCCAAAAGCTCCAACAGGACGGCTGGAGGAAGTGGGAACCGGCTCATAAGCCACTAGTCCTCGTTTGCCAGCAAGTCTTCTTGCTGTCTAAAGATGCGTTCACTCCCAATTCTTCCATTTGCCACATCTTCTAAGAGCGCAAGATCAGCCATTGTGCGTCATTACGCATTGTGATGGGGCATTTTATTTCCATCCATTTAATTGCATCTAACAAGCTACAGATGTCGGTAATATTCCATGTGGAGATGGGAAATTGTTCAGCGCAAATGTAATTTCTTGTTGCTTTCTGAATGGTTGAGACATACGCCATACATTGTTTTATCAGAAATAAAACAAACTAAAGGCATATGTATGAATACCATAGTTCAGTAGCTTACGAAGAAATGTTTTACTATGAAAACAACTTTCCCCAGTGGACAATTAATACATCTGTCTGTCTGTCTGTCTGTCTGTCTGTCTGTCTGTCTGTCTGTCTGATTTGCACGCATCTGGCGGCGCGTGCACACGCAGCGGCTCCTCTCTCCCCTACCTTCAGTGTTTTTTGGCTTTTCTTTTGGCTTTATCTTTTTGGTTTCAAGGATTTATTGTTTTTAAAAGAATGTATGTTTTAAGTCGTTTATTTATTATTTTATATGCTGCTTGCACTGTGGAGTGAGAGGAAAGCAATTTCATCTGTGCTGTATGTCTTACGGATGCAGCATATTTGACAATGAAGCTGACTTGGACTTTGACCATATCTGCTCTGCCAGACAGACACATTGATGAAAATATCAGTTATGCTTACATTATTTCGTTCTGTTAACTATATTATTTATGAGGATGAATTGCATAACATGCCAATATTGCAGGACATATTTCACTTTTCTTTTTGCAAATATGTGTTCATTTGAATGTCTGTTGTAATTTGTGTTTGATTTTTTTGTTTGTTTCACTGCTGATCGATCAAACGGGTGTTCATGTAGGCTAATTGTTAGACTTATGAGAGATTTATGAGGCAGTATTGTCATTTTCACTTTCACGTGTTTCTTCCATCTGCCGACGGTGTCGCCGTTTCTCATTTCACCCGCTTTTGTGCGTACGCCTGGGTCAGAACTTGCGTGAAGGACCGCACATTTTCCTGTCAAGTTGGCTTTTTATAAATCTCAATTATTGCGTAGAGAGTGGTGTACGCCTTCTTTTGTGCATACACAACGTTTATAAATGAGGCCCCTGGTCAGGCAGCTTCAGATGATAAGAGTTGATAAGAATTGTTTTTCTTAATACTCCAAATTTGTCCAAGAAGACCTCTTTGGTGCATTTTGCATAGATTTTATTCTGGAACAATTATTAATAAACAATTGGTGGGGTGACTGGAAAGTCTTCCCCAAAAATACTACAATAAACCTTGTTTTCCTCTTCATTTTTGCATTGTTTTTTGTAATACAGACATAAAGTTTAGTTTAGAAAAGTTAGATGGCAACTTATGTATTTAAAGTTTCAGCTTTTCACTCTTTCTTAATGTTTCCATTTTATAAAAAATAAAAGCTGAAAAATATCAATTTTACCATAAATTCCGTCTCCTGACAGGAATGGATACATGAAGAATGTATAGATCCATTTTTGCTGAGCTGGATTCATTTCTGAGTAATGTTGACCGAGCTCCTTTATCCTGCAAGAGAATAGGAGATGGTGCCCAAAGGCAAGAATCAAGAGCTGGTCGCGCAACAAAAAAGGCTTACAAAAGAAATGGATACATACACAGTCTGGTAAGTGGAGCAGCTGAAATTCTTAGTACTGAGGCAGGAGAGAAAATGCTTGGTTATGGATTTCAGCAGCGGTTTCATCTTGATCTCCAGCCACATTTGGACCAGGGCTTCATTCTGAAGCGGATCTGCTCTCCCGTTTAACTCCAGTTCTCCTTCCAGAGACAGTAGTGGCACACCATTCAAGCTGGATTTCTGTGAAAGTGATAGTAAATAGTTGGTTATAAAGAAGAAAACTGGAGCAGTTTATTCCATTTGACATTGACAGTGCAACAAGATTACATGAGCTGTAGGTCAAAAACATTTAAATCAGGATTGGCATTGGTTGCAGCACAGTTTAGCCGGGACCTTCTAGAAGTATTAGTCCTTGAGTATTAGTCATACCATGAAAGTGTAAATGTCCATGGTGCCTTCAAGGATTCTTTTTAGCCGGTGCATGTGGTCTCTCCCGCTGTCTGTTGGAGGCAGCCCGGCACATTGCAGAAAATGAGACGTTGCATCCGGCTCCTTTAAATACAACGGAAAAGTTCAGGAACACAGAAACAGGTTTGAAGCATCTGACTACATACCCTAAACCTGTCACAAAGACACCCCAAAATAACTTGATGTCTCTTCTCATAGGTTGCCTTAAAAATTTAACACTTTTGAAAACAGAAGTGTCAGTTTGTTTACTCAAAATTGATATTTCAAAGATGTGTCTTTGGGGATTCTATAAAAACAGTTTTAACAAAGAAAAGCAATATTAAGTGAAACTAAGAAAAAAGTGTGTGAAAAAACATTTCTTGAAGGTATAAACATTTTCAAATTCAATTGGATAAAGTTTAAAATAAGTCTCATAGTTATTGCTCTGATGTAAATGTATAGACTTTTTAAATGATGAAACTAAATTAAACACAGAAAATTCAGTCAATTTCAGTTTGATTTATGTGCAGAAACTACAGAATAACAAGTTACACTTATAAAAGGTTTGACACCTGAAGTCCAAAAATTCAGAGTTTTTCTTGACAGAACAGCAAACCTTTTTGTTGTGGGGGTTCACTCATTTAATTCTTTATATTAGCTTTTCACAGAAATAATTCTGTTAAGTATCAAAATTATTGGTTTACTGTACACTAAATATAAATATTTGAAAAAGTTTAAATATTTTACAACTTCTTGCAGGATGAAGAACTTTAAGAGTGTTAAAATGGTCAAGAGTCTGTGTTTTTTCTTTTTTTTTGTTATCTTGAATCTTGTCCACAACCTGCATGTGAGCACACCGTGTTCCCAGTAGCTGAGATGACCGCATGCGGACAGAAATGACTCACGTTTGTTTCATCAGATGGCCAGACTGAGCAACTGAGCCTTGAACTGGTTCATTAAGTTTACCTTTAAAAGAACTAATGGGTGTCAACAGGAACATAGTTCTAATGATGTTTAGACTCGTGCACTGAAGAATTCAGATGGTGTTTCTGATGTATTTGAAAGAAGGTATTTCTTTCATTTAGCTTTCTGCCATGTCATGTCTTGGTCCTTAAAAAAACTCTATTCATTGATTTTTATTCTGCTCATGTCATGCATTATGTTACAGCAACTAAATAACTCATGACTACATGTGAATTGATGAAATCCTTTAAAAGGACATTTTAACCATTTCTAAACATAACATCTCGTTCATATAATTAAAAAGTACTTTACTCTCGCTTATCTGTCAGCCAAACAAATAAAGTTAAGTTCTGATTACTATTTAAATATTGTAAAAGTGGTAGTTTTTACAAATGATCAACTCATGACTCTGATTATTTGTTGAGACAAAGAAAAAACACAAATCAGGAGAACTCACCGGATTGCACATATCTCTTCTTGCACATGTTGGATTTCTAAAGGTTTTAATCAAAAACAAACACATTTAGAAACAAAGTGCATCGGGACTGATTTGTTTTATAGGGTTTCAAAATAAAAGGACATACCTAAAGGCAGCTGATCCCACTGTTAAGAACCAGTTAGAAAAGAGTTAGAAATGAAAGACATGTAAAAATCTGGCAAACTAAGAAAAACACATTCAAAATACTATTTTATATTTCATCTCAGTATTTTCAAAAATGAATAAATGTTGCAAATAACGTGATCATGGTTGTAAGGACAAGTCTCATTGTAACAATGAAGAACAGTGTACCAAGTATGACAAAGAGGACCTCTTAAATGGTATACAGGTAGTGCTCGCAAAAAAGGGGAAACACATGTATTTTCAATGTATTTGCACTTTAAGGTACAACTCACAGTGCCTCACATTACACAAGTAAATATCCCCTTACCACAGAAGGTCCCTAGGTAAATCAGTAGGAAAAACCAGTGTAATTTCATAACGCAGTAAGTCTCATGGGACGGGGGGACTTTGTGAAGAAAGCTGCTGAAGAGAGAACAGAACAATGTAGATAAAACAGTAAACCAACAAAAAACACACTAACTGATAGGATTTAGGACTGATTAAATAATTGACAGACATATTTGTTAGATTTGTTTTATGATAAACCTTCAAAAAAATGTTTAAAAAAAACACTAATTGATATTCTAGGCTGACCCGGTGTGTCAAAGGTAGGTGCAGCACAACAAACACAGGTGTCTCAAAGTTCTTATGTAATGACGTGATGAAGCTATGAAGGTTTTGAAAAGTTCAGACATTGATAAAACAGAAATGGTCTTTTATCGGGGAGTGGCAAGCTGCCCTTTTACCCTGTCTGTCCACTTTGGGGATAAAAGAAGTCAGGGAGTGGCAGCCAAGTATTTTACAGTTGATCTCTCACAGATGCCTCTAACGTAACCATATCTGAATCGCAAACAATGACGTTTCAGCCAAAGGAATAATGAAACTCTGCACCATTCAACATCAAACAATGACAAGAAAGGTATCTGATGAATGTTTTGTAAAGCAGTGCCACAAATGTATTTTAACATCCCAGAACTTTGCTTTCGTTCTTAATCAGATTAAAATGTGTTTTTTTTAGTGAAGGCTACTGAAGCGGTGTGCAGAGGTAAAGAAAAAACCACAGAGTATTTACATATTTTCAGAAAGTTGTGGAAAATAAATTCTGGAAGAATGAACACATCCTGCCAAAGCTTTGTATCTTACATGTCTTTCTACTACACCTACTTTTTCTTGTTTACTTATAAATGAATCTAATAATTATCAAGCAACAAATTTTGGAATTCTGCCTGTTCCAGATCTTCTTTCTATGGGTCTGTATTGTAAAAAGCTGTATTGGTTTAAAAAAAATCATTTTTTCTCAGTTTAATTAGATTCCTTTACTGTAATTGTTTTTATTGTCAGATGTCATTTCTCACAACCACTTATATGATACTAATGACATCTTGCTTAAAAAAAGCTTTTTAGCTTTGATTAAAAGTGACTTATTATCTGATTCTTGCATACAAAAATAGAAAAATAAAAGATTGAGGATCTTTCTAAAACCCAAACAAACTATGAGAACATTTTAAGACTTTCAAGAAAGTCTTCCTTACTGGAGGTATAATGTTGAATGGTTTTCTTTAATGATCACTTAACATTAAAGGAATCTAAAACTCTTGAAGCGAAAATAAATATAAATTTATAAGCATAAAAATCCAACAAGACATCAATTTAACATTCAAACACATGAAAAAAAGGTTAATCAAACAACTTGATTAATTGAATTTGTCATTTCTGATCAATGTTTGACAATTGCTGTTAAGAACTAAAAAGTCTTTATCATTCATCATTGCTTGTTTAAAAGAATTGCCTCCACAGGTGGAAAGTTTCTCATCAACATGACAATGTCAACGCATTAGCGTCAACACATGTAGAATGCTTTCCCAGAAAAAAGGAATTCTGGTTTTATATTCATTACACATAGCTTAAAAAATAAGACGAAATAGAGACTGTATAGCTAATTCCAAATTTCTGTTTCAATAACAATAAAGAACAATGGTAATGCAACCTGTGGGGTATTATTGGTTCATATCAATCTCCATATTGATGTGACAAGTTAAATGTTTACCTAAGTTCACTCTTTCAAACATTTGGCAGGCTGGCAAAAGAAAAGTCTCATTGTTCTGATTGTTTGTGACTAATAGCTATTTTCAAAGCTCCTTTTTATAAGAAGAGGTGTGACATTCTTAGAAAAAAAAGGAACATTTTCCTTTTCTGATGTACGCTTTTAAAAGTCCTTAAAGGAGAAAATAATCATAGTGATTTTGATTATTTAATTTAAACTACTATGATGTTAATAGATAGACAGACAGACAGACAGACAGACAGACAGACAGACAGACAGACAGACAGACAGACAGACAGACAGATAGATAGATAGATAGATAGATAGATAGATAGATAGATAGATAGATAGATAGATAGATAGATAGATAGACAGACAGACAGACAGACAGACAGACAGACAGACAGACAGACAGACAGACAGACAGATAGTGGGACATGGGACGACCCGGTCACAGACCCATTCACAAAGTGATGTGTGTGTGAAAGGAAGAAGGTAGAATTTATTGTGTCTGTAACATTTCTGTTTAAGACATTTCCTGGAAATATTATGTTTTACAGAAATCCAAACTTGATCAATTATTTTTTAATATAAGTTAGGGTGTTTGTCTAGCATACCAAGAGTAGAATTGGCATGACAGAGACAGTCTAACGGTGATGGTCTGATTCCTTACATTAATCTGCCAGTTTGACAGAATATAGAGAGTTTTATCCAAACACAACTCTGCTTTTTCTGAATTTTCCAAAAGGGTAAAGATTGGTCACAACAGTTTAAAAAAATAAAAAAGCAAAATATAATTTAAATCATTTTTAAGAAGTATGATTGAAATAAAATTGCATACATTTCTTACCGAATTTTGTTTGAAGTGTCAGTCTTCATCCGTTGTATAAGGTCTATGTATGTGGAGCACAGCCTCCCTACAGATTCACCTGAGACACAAGTGTACCAGTTAAGGGTGTGTTGCCTTGTGACAATGGCACAAATGATGAGGGCTGACTCCTCTGAGCGGCAAAAGAGGGCAGAACCAGTCAACAAAAGACATGTTTTCCACCACTATTACTGCATTTGTGTGTGTGTTAGAGTCTGTGTGTAGGAATCTTTGTGAAACATGTTAACTATAAATGAACAAGCAAGATGAAGGAATGAAAACAGCCACGTGAAAATATCTCTAATCTGGCTCTATTATTATAACATTTCATGTCTGAGCAAGCAATGTTAGCAAAGACTGTTCAAACCATCCAGCCAGATTATGTTTCATGTTGAGTGGTCATAAATGTGATTTTGTTCAACGATACTGTCCTGGGAAATTGTGTTTCCACTGCAGCCATATCAGCACAAAGAAACCAAAATAAGGGTAAAGCACAACAAAAGATAAGAAAAAACTTTCATCACAGGTGATCTCAGGGATATTTTCCTAATAAAAAACACTTTCCTTAAAACAAAATCTGTGATTTAGGGACAAATGTTGAAAGTCTGCTTATGGATCTAAGATTTATTTGCATGTGCGTGCAAACAAATATTCATATACTAGGCGTGTGCATGCGCTCACACAAACACACAAACAGCAGGTGAAAATCTAGTTGAGCAGGTTTTGTATAAACTGACCAAATAAAGGAGGGTAGCTTAACATTACAGTAAGGGATTTATTACTGGAAAATGTAGGTTAACAAAAAGAACAAAACCAAGAAAAGCTGTTTCCTGGAATTCTATTTTCACACTTCCAATGTTTCAACTTATTTCTTTTATCAAGTTACATTTGGTGCACTGTTTGGCAAATAATTATCTGGTGACTTTTTGCCCGTCTGGCACCAACAACCATGCCATGTTCAAAGTCACTTCAATCACCTTTTTCTCCATTCTGATGCTCAGTTTGAACTGCAGTAGATCATGTTGACCATGTCTACATGACTAAGTGCATTGAGTTGTTGTCACGTGGTGTGCCTAATAAAGTAGCCAGTGAGTGTATTTCACTTAATAAATCGTTCTCTATTCTGTGTGGTTCAGTTTTGTTCTTTAATGAGCTGGAATACAGGCAGGATTGCTGCTTGAGGACCAGGGAGGTCCAGCCCTGTTGTTTGGAGCAACTTTTGGCTCTTGACAAAGAGAATATTTCCATGATGCTATACATTTCTCAAATGGAAGTGTAGGAATTTCCAACCACTCCTATTACTGACAGTGCAGAGTTTTTTTCCAGGTTGATCAATCAATCACTTTATTTTATCAACATGCTGTTGAACACAAGGTGCTTGACGTAAAAGACATATATAAACATTAGTTACACAATAGCCAGTGTCATAAGACACATTAGATTAAAAGCAACAACAACAAAAGACAGACATAAAAAAGGAAGGAAATGCTGTAGCTGAAAGTGTAAATTAATGCTGGGACAACATTTTTCCAAAGTTCCTACAGAAAGAAATCTTTTAGGTGTAAATCTACAGTCTTATTTTGTTAGTGGGGGAAAAAAAGTCTTTCAACTTGTCATCCAGCTCCAATCCAGTTAAGCCGTGAATGGAATGTCGTCACATTTAACTATAAAATACTCTATTGTTAGATTTTATGGTCATCCAAATGATTAATGGGCAAGTGGCTTCTGTTCTGGCAAAGCAGGCTCAATACATCACTGTCAACTTCTATTGCTGACAGAAAGAGATGTTTGTGCTGATACGCTGTTTTTGCCAAATATAGCTGTGTTGATTTTGATCAGACGTTGGTCCCATATCTTTAAAATACATTGTCTAGAATAAGTTTTGTTCAAAATAAATATACTAAGTTAAAATGCTGTTCTCTGGAACAATGGAAGTCCTTTTATTTTAAAGTTAAACCCCGTTAGGGTGTGTTGCACGAGTTCTTGCCATTTGACCCATTGTCTGTCTACAGGATGAGTCAGCTAAGGTGAGTTATCAAGCAGAGAGGAACTGGGTTATAATCTGATTATTTTGGTATGAATTTCCATCCACAATCTCCTAGCCTCAATGTGGACACTCTACCGCTTAGCCGTGATTTGATGTCCCATCAAAGAAGGCAATAGGAGTTTTCCAGCTTTATTGACAGAAAAGTTGTGTAATTGCAATGTAAAAACTGCAGAACTTCAACACTTTCTCTATCTTTCAAACAAATCAATACCATATATTGGCGATAAATCAGAATAAGAATTTCCTTTAGGAATTAAATAAATGATCCCGCACTGGCACTGGATGTACATTTTTGACCTTACATTATTTTGATTTTTTATGTTTTACATTTTATATTTACATTTTTTCCCTAACCGCAACATTTATATTTTATTTTAAACACCTGGAGAGCATCATAATATTGTAATACATACAATGACATTAAAGGAAGTTCTAACTCTGAATTCTGTATCATTCTCAAAAAACATTTTCACGTACGACTAAAAAAAATGCATAAAAACAATTAATGATAGGACAGGTTCTGCTAATTTAGGATATCAAGATTTAACTTGTTTTACTTATATTTAGTTTTCTTTAGTTGAACTCTTTAAGCAAATTACAATTGTTCATAAAAAAGTAAAATAAACAAAATAAATATAACACCAGATTTTTCTTAATTACCACAGTAAGGTCTGTTGATATAAGGGGACATATTTTCTGACTATTAAAAAAATTTAATTTACATAAAATCTTTGATTTTTCCAGTAACGTGATTTTTTATGTTGAGGGAGATTTTCTAATTGGAAAAAAGAAATCTGCCTTTTTAAAACTCTCCACTAGAGGGCAATGTCGTGTCCGTGTGTGATTGTTTGCCATTCAGTACGGTTTCCGGTGTCGCTGAAGAAGAACACTTCCTTCATAACATCAAATAACCACCTTTAAGAAAAAAAAAACTGTTATGGGTTAAAATAAGCTTTAACTTTGTTTCTTATTGTTGGTTTACTATTGAGAATGTAGCTTTTACAGTGATCATATATTGTATGTTGATAGCTTGTGTTATAAACGGCAAGCAAAGGAAGTGTCCTGCACGGACTCGCATGTGGACCATCATGCCACCGTGGGTTCAACCTGGTAGGCAGTGTTTTCTGCACACTTCGGTTTTCCGGGGAGGGTTTCGGTGTTTAACGGCGGCCAAGGAAAGACGCGTTGATGTCCAGCTGGGTGCTGCCGTTCGCCGAAGCTGCTCCACAGTTCAAAGCGACGTGAGGGTTCGGTTTGCTCCCAGTCCAACAGGTAAGGTCCTCCTCAAAGATCGTCTATTATGTGTCTTATCATGTTGTGCTTATGAATGATGAGATCACATTATTAAGGTCAATGTGCTTACATTAGGTAAATTTAACCTTAATTTTAATTCAACTATAACTTTAATTAATATTTAGGTTGTTTTGTTCGAAAGGAAAGTCATTTAATAGTGTTACACCATTTTTTGTCTATTTCAAACACATGATTAAACCACAGTTCTTGTCAAACATTTTGTAAGGATTTTGTTTTTGTTTTTTCTTCTGTAAAAGGCTTCTTGCACCTTGGAGGTCTACGGACAGCCCTCTACAATTATATTTTTGCCAAAAAGCATGGAGGCACTTTTATTCTGCGACTGGAAGACACGGACCAGAGCAGACTGGTACCAGGAGCAGCAGACTCCATAGAGGACATGCTGGAGTGGGCTGGTAGGGAGAATGTAATAATCTTAGCTGCAAATGAATTCCCAAGAGTTTTTTGGTTTTTAACTGATTTTTAACTGATTTCATTTGCACAGACTAAAATTATGACATTTGTATGATCAATCAGAGAAGAAAGTTATTCATTTTCAGAGAATGGTGGAAAACAAAACGATCAAATGTTGTTTTAGGTGGCAGTTATGAAGACAAAAATAAAATGAGTCATTATATCATTGTGTCCAACTTCAATCCTCAGAACAGTGACTTTTTGGCTTTTAGTTGACAGAAATCTTCTGCAATTAAAGTCCTACTCGTATCATTTTTTTAAATCTGTTATTCATATCCAGTTGTCTTAAAGTTATGATTTTGCCATATTTGTCCAAAATCCCAACACCTGAATTGTTCTGTGGGACATAGTTTCTACAGAGTGGTAGGAGTTCATTTGCCTCTGAGTTGTGGGTGGGACTGCTGACGCTAAGAAAGCTGCCCCCATTTTCCCAACCTTCATCTGTTTACACGCTCACCTGCTGGCTTACAGCCCCTCACACCCCCAACCTAATTACTGATGCAACAAAAATGGCGAGCAACATTTCAGCTATCCAGCCGTGCAGTTTTGAGCCAGATGTCAGCTCAGACGAGGAAAACGTACACGGATCTTGTCGTCTACAAGTGGGTGTATCAGAAAGGAGCAGAGCAGGGAGCTTATGGCACATATGTTCTACGACGTAACAAATACAATCTTTTTCAATAATAATAATAAGCAGAGTGTTGGAGACAGATATCTTGTGGGTGAAAAAAGGCTCAACTAAAAGAACTAGAAGCACTTTGGATCATAATGAGTGATGCTTATCTCCTCCTGAAGGTATACCTCCTGATGAGAGCCCTCGGCGCGGGGGAACCCTGGGCCCCTACATGCAGTCCCAGAGATTAGACCTTTATATTCAAACGGCTCAACAGCTTGTGGAGAGCCGACACGCCTACTATTGTTTCTGTAGTCCTCAGAGACTTGAGCTGCTGAAGAAAGAAGCTTTAAGGGCTGGGCAGACTCCAAGGTAACAAAACAGGAATCCACAAAGTAGTTTTGAGTTGACCTTTATAGACAGAACACACAGAAGACAACTGTCTTCTGTCACCCTGCTGGCTGTTTTCCTGCAGGTACGACAACAGGTGTCGCCACTTGCAAGCGGCGCAGGTCCAGGAGAAGCTGGCTCAGGGACTACCCCATGTGATCAGGTTTCGTTTAGAGGAGGGCGTTGAACCTTTTCAGGATCTGATATTTGGATGGAATCGCCACTGAAGTGGCACAGGTGGGAATTTTGATTTCATTTAAAGAAACTTTTGGACCAAAATTCCTTTACAAGGACTCTTCATAATGCTGAACTTTCTGCCTTGTAATGCAGCTTTTTGTTGTTGTTTTTGGAATGTCTTGGTCAGTTTAGGTGGAGGGTGACCCTGTTGTAATCAAGGCCGATGGCTTTCCCACATACCACCTTGCAAACATAGTAGACGATCACTACATGAAGGTCAGCCATGTCCTGCGGGGGTCCGAGTGGCTCATCTCTACCTCCAAACACCTGCTTATGTACCGCGCTCTTGGATGGCAGCCCCCGACGTTCGGACATCTGCCTCTTTTGACGAATAAAGACGGCAGCAAACTGTCCAAGAGACAGGGGGACATTTTTATCCAAAGCTTTAGGAGAGACGGGGTCCTGCCAGAGGCTCTGCTGGACATCACCACTAATTGTGGATCTGGCTTCACCAGTGAGTGATCAGAGGAAAACAAACAGTTTTATTAAATCATCTTACAAAAGGCTTTTTAAGAGGAAACTAAAGCCATCTGTAATGTGTTTGTCATTGTTGAAGCTAATCGAATGGGGCGGACGATAGACGAACTTATTTCAGAGTTTAATCCTTCAAAGATCACAACTCATTCTGCTCTGATAGACTTGGAGAAACTACCAGAGTTTAATAGGTAAGTCTGCATTTTTCCTTCTTCTATCAGGATTCTAGTGATAAACTTGAGATGATCCACTGACACTTTATTATGGCCTGGTTATTTGAAATAAAAATAAAAAACAACAAAGACATTTTACTAATAATCAAAACTTGGGCTGTGTTTGACAGCTAAAAAGTATTGCTCTGGTCCTGTTTAAAGAGAGAAAAAATTTATAATATTTTACATTTGATATTTTTTAGAAACGAGTGAAAGAGTTTGTTACGTCCAGGTTGAAAGTGTTTCTTTTCTTCCTCCGCCAAAATATTCCCGCTTTATTTCCAAGGACGATACAGCCGTGCCACTGAAGTTCTTCATTTTAACTTTAAGTTTGGATTTGTCAAATTATATCCATTGTATACTTTGTTGTTTATTAAAACAAAGGTTTCATCTTCAGAAATTTTGAGACAAACCATCTATTTTCAGAGAAAAGTAAAAAAAAAGCTGTAATGCTGTTGTTGCTTTTTTTAAGTTTTTGACACGGTTTAACTGCTGAAAAAGAGTAAGGTTTTAAATAGGGGTGTGCCAAAATATCGATAAGGTGATATATCGCGATATTTAGTCCCGTGATTGATTGTCGATATGTCTTCATCAAGTATCGACCTTTTATTTATGTTTAAAGACCCTGTAAAACGTTATATTAACCATCCTTTGGTAAGACAATTCTTCGGAGGGTCGATAGGGGGCGCTCGTTGTGAGATTGGCTGTTGCTGGCGGACGAAGAAGAAGAATAGGACACAAGTTGTTTATTATCATGGTGTTTAAAAACTAAAAAAATAAATGAAAAAAAAAAAAAAAAAAATTAAATATTTTCCAAAAACAGTTTTTCAAGTTCTTCTTTCTTAAAGTTTGATATCTCGTGAGTTGTTAGAGACCAGATATATCGATTATCACATTATCGCCATATCGTGATGGTATCGTGAGCAATATATCGCAAATTGTATCGTATCGTGAGGTACCCAGTGATTTCCAGCCCTAGTTTTAAATGGAAAAATTGAGTGTTTTAACAAAAACAAATTCCGGAGGATGTAGTAAATGTACACAAAACCAGAGTCATGTGGTTTGTATACACGTGTTTTGATATAATGAAAGTACTTACAAAAGGAAAAACTGACATGGATTTAAGAGCAGCAAACACTCTGATCAATACAGCCTCAATTTAACAAGACTTCTGCAATAAATACCAAACCTCTCCGTCACAGGACACCACTGAATAACACATTTTTTCTAACCTGAAGTTGTTTACGTGACCTTTACATGACTGTAAATTTTCAAGACATTCATGCAGTTCCAGCCTTAAACAAAGAACTAATAATAGCTTCTCCATCCGTTTCCTTTGTTGTCTTTTGACTCAGTTCGTTAAAAACATGTTTTCTTTATAATACATTTATCCATCCATCTACTTCCGCTTATCCGGGACTGGGTCATGGGGGCAGCAGTCTAAGCGATGCATTTAATCTTTTATCATTTCCATTAATGAAATATAGACTTATGAGGTCAACAAAAGTTCACATTTTGTTTTTGTTCAAAATTTGAAAAAGCGAGTCGAGTAATATCCCCTTCTCTACATCTGTGATTTGTGAATGTCGAATTCCTTTGTCTTGATCTCATTTTTTTGGATTCTAAACTGTGTTATCTAAGTGTAACCTAAATAAAGATCCATTGATAATGGATCTTCTATATTTTTCTTTTGAGTTTTACAGATTTTAAAAATTAAAGCTTTTTTTTTTTAAATCATAAATCATTACATATCTTTATCTTTCCACCAAATCCCTAACGGCTTTAACATAGAAGACAAGTGATGAAATGACCCATTAGCCGATACTTTGGTACTTCTACTTTTAAAAATGAACACTTTGGGGGAAAAAGTTATAGCTGTCAGTGATAAAATAAAAAGATTTGCACCTTCTGTGTATAGTTGTGTGGAATTTTATATTTAATTGTGAGAAGTGCAGTGTAGAACGGAACCACCAGAATTTGTAATGGAGATCTGACAGTCAAGTACAAAAAGTGAATTAATTTCTTCATTTCCTTCTCACATTCCACCTTTACTCATCATCTAAACAGTGAACACATGTCCCTTCTTTCATTGATTAATTCTATTTAGACTTTTTACCCCTTGACTTTGTGTTTTAAACTGGTTATGCCAAAGATGTTTTGAAAGTCAATAAAAGTTCACATTTTCAAAAAGTATTCAGGTGGTAATTTACAGAGCATATTTATTTATTTAAATGCCTATATCCAGTCAGTTTTAAGGTAATAATTGATTTTTTTGTGTGATTTGGGGGTAGAATCCACCTGCAGAAGCGGATCGAAAATGAGAAGCAGTGTCATTTGCTTGTAAAAGAGCTGAAGGAACAAATCCTGCAGGCTTACACAGCAGAGATCCACGACAGAGAAGTGCTGGACGAGGACTACATCGAGCGAGTGCTACAACTCCGCAAGGTAACCATAGCAACATTCTTACGAACATACAAAGTGCCTTTGTCTGTGTTTAAAAGGGACCTGAAGCAAAAACGTCAATGGGGGACCTTTCTGTGTGGAGTTTGCATGTTCTCCCTGTGCATGCGTGGTTTTCTCCGGGACTCCGGCTTCCTTCCACCATCCAAAAACATGCTTCATAGGTTAATTGGTTACTTTAAATTGTCCATAGGTGTGATTGTGGCCCTGCGACATATTGGCGACCTGTCCAGGGTGTCTCCAGCCTTCGCCCATAAGTGGCCAGGATAGGCTCCAGCAGCCCTGTGCCCCCGAAAGGGACAAAACAGAGGAAGATGAATGAATGAATGTGTTTAAAATCAGAAGCTTCCATCTCAAAATTCACATTGGAGATTTTGTGTTTTGTATACCGAAACATACCATTTTCTCTCAAAAGATGTATAAAAAGTGTCATTTTGTGTTCCTCTTCATAACAATTACTTGAAAGACTGTATTTTGTTTGTCCTAGTAATAATAAACTACATTTTCTTCTTCCAACAAAAGTCTGCTTCAAAAGCTTCCCGTTATCCTTTTTGTATTTATCCAATTTAACTTATTCAGTTTTCTATGATGAATCTTTTTTTTTTTAATTACTGCTCTCCAGGAGCTTCCGTCTGAGGATAATTATTGTCTTCTCTTTTTAACAGGGTCACATAACTTCGCTGAAGGAACTCCTCAAACCCACCTATTCCTATCTGTGGGTGCGCCCTTCTTTTTCCAGCCAGCAGGTGGCAGCACTCACCCCAGAGGCTCATCTTATTGCTTCATTAGTGCTGCAGTCAGTAACATGAAGTCTCCAAGTTAACACTATTTCATAGAACTAGTTTTTAGGATGGTGAACATGTGTCTGTTTGTGCATAAAGGTTAATAGAAGATCAGGGTGAGAAGCTGTCTATGGATGAACTCAGTAAAGACCTGAAGGTGCTGGCTAAGAAGACTAAAGCCACCAAGTACAGAGATGTCATGAAGTTGTTACGCCTGGCTATCAGCGGTCTGCAGGTAAGGACATGCTGTAAGTGTTTACTTTAGAGTTTGAGTCAGGTTTGATGTTTGTCTACCCCATCAGGTTCTTAAAGTGTCAATTCGTATTTTTAAAAAAAAAGTACTATTTCACGTCATTTAACCAAAAGACTTTTGGGATAAAAGAAAAGTTATATCATTGTACTGAAATGGTCAGTTTTTATATTAAACTCACATCTGTTTGATGGGGTTGAGCCATTAAAAGGTGAGACTTAAAATTAATGCAGTGTAAAACCAAATAACTGGTTTTAAAGTGTTTAGAATCTCCAAAGCTTTAGTTTGAACTTTTTTTTATTTAATATTTACAAGGATGGGGGCTAATAAAACTACCCCAACAATTTTAAATACTTGATACATCAAAGCACATGGAGCTGAACATCAGCACATTGTGTCCAACATTTTACAAAGTTTAAATACTGGGCATAAAATGTTACAGTTCTAGTTTTTCAGTCTATATTTTAGCTTCGTGTAAATTTTCCTTTCTAGTTTTATATTTTTACAAAAAAATGTGGCTACAAATTATATTTAAATTTGAAAAAAAGTGCAAAAAAAAAAAAGTGCAAGGCTGCACGGTGGCGCAGTGGTTAGCGCTCTTGCCTCACAGCAAGAAGGCCTCCGGTTCAAGTCCCGGCTGAGGGACGTGAAAAAACAACATCAACAGGGGACCTTTCTGTGTGGAGTTTGCATGTTCTCCCCGTGCATGCGTGGGTTTTCTCCAGGGACTCCGGCTTCCACCATCCAAAAACATGCTTCATAGGTTAATTGGCAACTCTAAATTGTCCATAGGTGTGAGTGTGAGAGGGAATGGCTAAAGTGCAAATGAGAAAAAAAAAGTGCAGAAAAAAGAATTTTCTAAAAGTGTTCAACCTGACTTTAGTATTTTCAACCGTTTTTCTTTTGCTCCAGTATTAGAAATCAATCGTTGTACAAGCTTCATTTTCCGTTTCTTTTCATGTATGACTACATTGCAGTGATTAGTTAGTGATCAAGGGGGTTCTGGTGAAAATCAGGATGTGGACGGGTGATGCAATGGCGTATGTTGCAGAGATGAAGCCATCTTGGCCCCCTGAGGCTGAGGTTCGTCTGGTAAAGAGCAAAAAAGATGACCGTTGGAATTTCATCTTATTCAGCACATCCCCCTTCATCAGAGCACAAGTGTCATCTCAACACTTCAATAGCACATTCAGTTTGCTTCAGATGTGACTAAAAATCTGCAGCAGCACAGAACGAGGAAGCTGCCTTGGATTTTGTGACAGTACGAGGTCCATTCTTAGTTTTGTTTCAGCAGGTGTGTGACTTTTTGTTCCCCTTTTCTTGTAGCAAGGTCCAAGTGTTGCAGAGATGATGGTTTCTCTGAGTCCTGTGGAGCTCTGCCATCGATTCCAGAGGCTTCTGCAGCTCACAGACAACAGTTAAAGGCCGTCAGCACACTGACTGGAACCAGAAAACCTCCATGGATTTGGATTATAGTGATTTTGTTTTTCTTTGTTTTTGCTAAAACTAAAAGCAGAGTGTGTAAATTATTGAAAATGCTTTACATAAAAAGTTTTTAAAATATGTTTGGTTTTTTTTGGTTATTTGACATCATGAAAAAACAGATAGAAATTGCCTGGTTTTAACACTGTAAATATAAATAGCTTTATTTAAGTGTTTGTAATAATAATAATAATAATACTATTGTATCAGGTTTAGGGGATGTCATCTGGACTTGGTTTTAAAGTTAGAAGACGTTTCGCCTCAGGCGAAACGTCTTCTAACTTTAAAACCAAGTCCAGATGACATCCCCTAAACCTACTACAATGGAACCAACCTGGATGAATGAGAGTCTTCATAGACAATAATAATACTAATGAATTTGATTTCTATGGCGCCCTTTCTGGACACTTAAGGTCACCTCACAGTACAAAAGTATGTAAAAACATAAAAATACAACATTAAAACTCCAAAACACAAAATAGGTTAACAGTTAAAAACAGCAATTTAAATATTATGAGCTGAATGCATAATTGTGCAGTGTAATCGAGACAAATAAGAAGCTACTTTGAAAACTATGCCTTAAATAGCGACATATATTCATTAAAGTATGGCATTTTAATTGACTTTATACAGTTTTATACGTGTATAGAGAAGATTGTGAACCACTTATGAGAAAAGAGGAAAGAAATGAGTCGGTGTGGTTCGCATTCCGCCTGTCGCTGGTGTGTCAGCCAGTGACGGAGGCGGTTTTGCGGTTGCAGCGTCAGAAATGTGACAGCGTGAGAGTCACATGTCCTCATAAACAGTTTGACACCTTCCTGCTCTGCAAGCCTGTCTGACTGTCAGCGTCTCTCGACGAGTTTGGCAATGGCGAGCAGTGACCGCCGGGAGACTTTAGAGACGTGGCTCAGTGAGTAAACATAGTATTTACGCGTTTTGTGTTAATATATACAATTTTGTAAAATCAAATTAGGCTTTGTATTTTTTACCGCTTTTTTGTGTCGTCTCGTAAAAGTTGACCTCTAACTACAATTTATGATTAGGAATGAAAAACTGCAGAATATTTCTCTATCACCGAAGATGTGGTTTATTTATGTATTATTTAAAGTCACGTTTAGAGTTATACACGAGGCAGAAACTTACTGCGCTGAAACAGGAAGTTGTTCTGGCGCGTGCGTGTTATCAGGCTCGAGATCGACGGTGCGCGCGCACTGTCAAAAATGCGATGCTGAAATAATTGTCTCTATTTTCGCTCCTAAATTTACGTTGTGGGAGAGTTCGGGTCTATAGAGTTTGTTTGTTTTTTGTTGACGTTGTACGCTGATGTAATTGTAAATACTTGGGGGGTCTTTTTGACTGCCATGTGTACTCAGACATGCACGTTCTTCCTGGACCTTGTCTTGTTTTTTTTTGTTTTTTTTTTTTAATCGTCACTTTCTTTAATTCTGTCAAAAATAAACACCTGCTGACACCTTTTCACTTATTGAGTTACATATTTCTGAGTTAAATATTTCTATAGTATATCTATTACATTTCATATATAGTATTGATTGACTGGCTGATTGATTGATTTCGTTTATTTCAAATAATTTCTGCTAAAGAAAGAAATAACAAACACAGTACACACGACACATTGATTAAATTATACATAATTATTGTCAAATAGATGTTGATTAGTTGCTTGAAAGGGAGTGAGGAGAAGCAAACAAAACAAGCCCTAGACTTTGTATGGAAAGTAAAGATTTAAGTCACTTCATTTTTTTAATGTTCATAAAAAAAAACAGAAAACATGTCGTTGTTTCATGGCTCTTTACAGTGTTTTTTTTAGCTTAAAAAACAAGGACTAGTTATGAGACGCTGATAAATTCCAACAGAAGCATTTGGAGAACCATATCTCAAACATATAGTTTGTAAGTCAAATATTTTTGACTTTTTATTAATTACATTAAAACAATATTTACACACAAAAAAATTACTGCAGTGTTGCAAAAATTGCAATGCTTAAGCGAAAGGAAATATTTAAAGAAATGTCAGGATTTATTATATTTGTAAAAGAAGCAGTTTCTGAATAAAGAAGTAATATAGTCAACAAATGCATCTTTTTTTATTTCCTTGTTAAACAGAAATGTAGTTTCTCTGCTGAAAATAGTGTTTGTTTGTTGTGTCAGACAAGGCCACAGACCCTAATAATGAGGGGGACAGATGGGACTGTATTCAGGGCTTCTACCAGCTCGTCAATGAAGAGACAAATGGGTAAGCAGAGCACACGTGTATTTTTATTTTAGGGTTTTAAACTTCATACGGTCCTATCTGTTGTTTTTAAGAGATCAATGTGCAGGCCTCCTTATTTTTGACTGTTGCTTTCATAAACACGCGGCTTTCAACACAAAGTTGCTCCACGAATTGTTTCGCTGTCATGAGTTTGTGTAACTGTCCTGGATGAGGAAGAACTTTGTTCCCTCAGAATGAATTAACATGGATTCTGTTAGTGACGCTGTGCTCATTATGGAGGATTCTTCTAGAAAACGTGTCCTTTATTCCTCTAGAATGTGGGTGTTGTGTGAGCGGCACTGTTATCTGCTGTTAAATTAGTTACATCTGATTTAAAAAAAAAAAACTATCATCTCGTTTCAGACCACAGGTTGCTACTCGTCTGCTTGCTCATAAAATCCAGTCCCCACAGGAGAAAGAAGCTCTTCAGGCTCTCACTGTCAGTAACTGCTTACACATTCATATTCAAGGAAATGCATTTCATCCTTTGTATTTTTAGAAGTTATAAACACAGCAGATTATTTTGGCACTTTTTTTTTCAATTATTTAAGCATGTAAAAATGTTTACATTTTTTGTTTTTGTCATGTTTTTTCTTAAAAGACATGTCTCATATTTATTAAAAACCAACTGCCTGTGTTGTATCTCTGGAGAAAGGAGGTTTTGTGAATATTTATATTGGCTAAACTTTAATCACAGACAATAGTAGACGATACTTGAATGAGCTTTAGTCATTTCCTGTGTCATGCTTCAAGTTCATATTTTAATGCTATGTTTTCAAGTAGAGTCTGCTGTGAAATGCAATTTTTCATGGGTCATGTGCCTCGTATCATATGACATGTATGCACTGAGTGACAAATTGTGTCTTTTTTTTGTACTGGTTTCTATCCAACAGCAGATTTTTCTTTCAGTTTCCTCTCTCAGGTTGTTGATGGTTCTTTTTTTTTTGGTGCTTTCCAGGTTCTTGAGGCGTGCATGAACAATTGTGGGAAGAGATTTCACACTGAAGCCGCTAAGTTTCGCTTTCTCAATGAGCTGATTAAAATACTTACACCAAAGGTATTTTTCACCAGAGACACGTCTTTCAGTGATGGATTTTGTTTTAAAAATTGTGAAAATTGTGGTCACCAGCCCTTTAATGTATATTTAACTATATTTTGATCTATTCTAAAAGTGGTCTATTTATTTATGATTATGCAGTTTTTATCCAAAATCAAAAAGCCTGTGACGTTTTTTGAAGATACTTTCTGCAGAGCAGCAGGAGTTCATTAGAAATTCGCCTCTGATTGGTGGGCGGGACTGATGGTGTGGAAGTCATTTTTTTTTACACTCTCTCCAACTAGCTTACAGCCCTGTACAATCCAACCTAACATTAGTGTTGCAAATAAAAAATGATATCAGACCTATGCAGCCATACAGTTTTGAGCCAGATGGCAGCTCAGACAAAGAAAATGAAGATTGTAAAGAATCTATTTGTCTGCACGTAAATGCATCAGAATTGGGGCAGAGAAGGGAGACTTTGGCCAACCCATCACAGTTGCTGCATCACAAACCTGAGCTTTTTTAAAGCTGGGGTTTTTATCTGATCCTGATACATCATGATTTGAATAAAGAAATACTAAAAAATTCTGTTTTAATCTTAAATCATCGTATAGATGTCCTTAGTCATGAGAAAAATGCTATAAACACAAGTTAAAAACACCCAAAACAACATTTCCATTTCGTCTTTGAACTTTTAGAATTGACACATTCTAATGCAGTTAAGGAACTTTGAAATTACTCATAAATTCACTTTGCTGTGTTCAGTGTGAGTGTTTATGTATAAAGAGACAACATTTTCAAAAAAACCAGTGGCATTGTTTCAGCTAGATTTTTTTTAGAAATTATCTTTACTTTTTCTGTCTTTTGTTCAAATGCTTCCCAGCTGGAAAATTAAAAGAGCTGAATTATTGGTAGAATCAAACAACTTAATTTAAAAAAGCCAAAATAATTTTACTTGCTACTTTAGAATAACTTCAATCGAACGTGTAAAATTTTAAGAAAATCAAACAATTGCACTGAACAGTTTACATTTACATGGTTATAACAAAAAAAATATGCTGACCATAAACTATGGAAGTGAAAAACTTGAAAAACTGAAGAAAAGAAGCATTGATACAGCCTATGTCTTTAAATGTATTTACTTCAATTTACCTTAGCAAAAATGCAATTTTAAATAAAAAAATGTTGCGAATTACTGTATACATTGTAAAATTCTAGTCATACAAAACCTTTGTGGAGGAGAATGAAATTAATTTGATATATTTGTTACACACAAATCAGTAAATGATCCCAGGACCCTTCACCATGTCCCCTTATTTATTTTTCCAAACAGTACTTTGGTGCATGGACTCCACAGCAAGTTAAAGACAGAGTGACGGAGGTCCTCTATGGATGGACACTCTGGCTTAAAGAAGAACCCAAAATACAGCAGGCGTATAGCATGCTCAAGAAACAGGGTGAGAAAGACCACAGGCAGAAACTCTGCAGTCTCTATGGTAACGCTTTATTGTAGGATTATATGCACTGTTAATTGTTCATTCAGGCATTGTGAAGGGGGATCCCAAACTGTCAGACACGCTTGTTATGGCTCCACCCCCACAAAGAACTACAGAGTCTATTTTTGACCAAGAAGACAAGGCAAAGGTAAGTTGCTCTGGTGACATGTGACAGACAGCCTGTCTGAACCTCCGGGCTGCTAACCGGCCTCTGTGTCATCAGCTGTTAACGAGGTTGCTGAAAAGTGGGCATCCTGAAGACCTGGAAACTGCCAACAGACTCATTAAAAACACAATCAAAGAGGTAAGGAAGAGCTGCTCATTTTCTTTAAGAGCATTTTCTCTTGGACGAGTGAAAAATAGTTTTTGTTTATTTCTGTCTGCAGGAGCAGGAGAAGGCTGAAAAGGCATCAAAACGAGAGTCAACCCTGAAGGAAGTGGAGAGCTGCACCAAGCAGCTTAGAGAACTACTGGACCAGCATGTAGTTAATGGAGCCACATTTCAGCCCAGCAACGATGTGAAGGTACCCTTGGGATTTCAGTTTAGTTGCCACTTCAAGGAAAAGTTCTAGCATTAGAAGTGGGAAAGTTCTGTAACAGAGTTGAGCATTTTAAACTTCTTTAGCAGAACAATGCAATTCGTTTTTTATTCATTCATAATTTAACCAGGAAAAATCCCATTGAGGTTCACATATTTCTTTTTCAATGGTGTCCTGGCCAAGAGGTAAATTACTGAACAACCCGAGGGATTTTTATACAATTAAAACATTAAAAAGATTAAAAACATCATTATGTTAGTGATTTCATTTTCAGGTCCTTCAGAATAGCGTCACAGCAAGGCAAAGATGGGAGATGTGGTAGTCGAGTTCTCCGTTTCTATCCCACAGTCCAGTGTTATCCTGCCATGATCTGGCAGTGTCCCAAAGTGTCTCATGATGCCAAGAATGTTTGACCTCATCCTCCAAGTGCCTCAGAATTCCAGTCACCGTGGAGCAAACAATTAGGCAGATTTTTTGTCTATTTAGTGTGAAACTGCATAGAACAGAAAATGTCATTGTTATGCTTAATGATAAAACGAAGTCAAGCTCTGACTATTGCTTCAAATAGTCAATTCTATACAAATCAGAGACATATCTGCATATCAAAGTTTGTGTAATTATAAAATGTGTTGATTTAAAAAAAATTCCCTCAAGCTAAAGTTTACACAATTTTCCACAAATAAAGTCCCATAAAGGAATTTATGGTTAAATATGTTTAGAAATCTAAATGATGAACATTTGATTTTCCTTCACCAACTGCAGGCCCTTTATGAGCGCTGCGACCGTCTGAGGCCCAATCTCTTCCGCCTGGCAAGCGATACGATGGATGACGATGAGGCTCTAACACAGATTCTGGCTGCAAATGATGAGCTAACACTCACAGTGAACGCCTACAAAGACCTGGTGGGGAGAGGAAGCCTTAACGGAAGACGAGTGAGAAACAAAAGTGAAGAAGACTCAAGTAGAAGTATCTGTGGGTCTCATGTTGTTAAATTATTTTTATTTTTTTGTTTCTTTATTGAACTTTTAACCATCCCATTTTATTTGCAACCTTTGTTTTGTCTTTAGCTCCAACAAGCCCAACAGCCACAAAGAGCTACCACCTTATTGATCTGTCAGCTCTGGATTCTCCAAAGCCTCACAGAAAAGCTGATATACAGCCTGAATTTGAATCTTCTGTCTTTTTCTCTTCTGTGGAGAACACTTTCTTCACAGATGCTGATGAAGACTTGAGTGAAATCGGTAAATTTATGTTCCTTTACCCTTATTTAGAACGTTTAACAACAATACAGTTTTGATAGGGAATTGGGATTTTGATGTTACAGATTTTGATAAGTTGGGCACAAAGCAAAGTCAAGATGGTCCAAAATCCTATTATACTGAACTGATGCAAGTAAGACATAAAACATAAGAATACACTTAAGAATGAAGATATTCTTATTGGAAGACTAAAAAAATGTGAATTTTTTGTTTTAGCTAAACGAAGACATTCAAATGAGGAATTCTGAGCAGAATGGAGGGAAGGGACCCACGCTCAGAGCTCGTGGATGTGGAGGAAGCAGTGCTGCCTCAAATGGGACAAATATTAGGTAAGAAGTTTTACAATAGGGACCAAGCCAACAGATTTGCTACAAGGCATTAATATGATTAAAAAATATGTTACCATACATTTTTATAGTTGGTTGTACTCTTTTCTTTTATTTATTTTTCTTACCTTTTTTGCCAACTTAACTCTAACCTTTATCCTAACTCTATAACCAGAGAACGGCAACAGTTTGAAAAGAAGCACGGAAAATTTGTTGGTTTAATAGAAACCAATATAAATGATTTCCAGCAGTTTATGAAGCAGGACATCTTTTAATCCAGGGAGCATTAAGGCAGTTTGCAGCACGAAAGAAATCTCTGATCCTGCAGCATCTGTAAAAGACTGTAAAAAAAAAATAAAAAATAAACCAACCACAACAAAACAAAAACAAACCAACTCAACCACAGACTTATATAAGATTAGAATGTCTTGTTAACCCTTTGGAAGCAATGACGCCTGTGGGCGTCCTACTGTGAGACCAGCGTGATAAAACTATGTCTGAAATAAACTAGCTTATTTTAATATTTTGTAAATTCGATTTTTATTGAATGAAGGACAGAATAAGGCAACTATTCGTAGTTTCTTTTTTTCTTATAAATGAGGTTTAAGATAAATGTAGGTCTGACGGCTGCAGCGTGGAGCAGAGGACCCGCTGTGGGGGACGGAGTGGCGCTAGCCGTCAGCTATTAATATAAATATAAATTTGATCAAGTTCTTATTGTTGGAGATATTAATATACATGTGTGTCCAGATCATTTAATGGCTAAGGACTTTTTAAGTCTAATCGACTCTTTTAAAATTTTCTTTAGCATGTATGGAAACCCACGCAGGAATGTGGACACACACTGGATCCGGTGCTAGTATATGGACTCTCTGTTTCTAACCTGGTGATATGTGATGCAGTGTTTTCAGATCATATGCCTGTTTTATTTTTCATCACTCTGCCCTGTAGCACCTGTAGGCCTCAAGCTTTGGCTCGGTGCAGCCCTATTATCAATCCTTCCACTGCAGCTCTGTTCTCTACTTCTTTTAATCAAACTAGTGTCATCCCACAGTCCTCGTGTTCTAGTGCGGATGAGCTCAGCTCCTGGTTTCACTCCACTTGCCTGACAGTACTGGATGCAGTGGCTTCCGCTTAAATCCAGACAGCCTAAAGTTAAAGCTGAGCTGTGGTTGAGCAACATAACTCGTGCTACTATTCAATCAATCAATCAATCAATCAATCAATCAATCAATCAATTAATCAATTAATCAATGTACTATTTGTATAGCACCTAAACAGGCAACCAAAGTGCTTAACATAAAATAAAATAAATAAAATCAGAAACAATATCATACAATACAGAAACAAAAAACCAATAAAACAATAAAAATAACAAAAGAATAAAATTAACAAGCTGACCCACTAAATCTGCTCACTGCAGTTAAAAGCCTGACTAAAAAGATCAGTTTTTAAAAGTGACTTAAAATCTCTGATGGTTCTGGCAGACCTCACAGAGAAGGGAAACCTGTTCTAAAGCCTTTAATATTTTTGATCAAATCTTTAGTAGTTTAACAAAAGTTAACAGTGACATTGTCTTCTGCTATATTCTGCAATTAAGGTAGTAATTTAAAACACATATAATGCATGTTGTTAGTACATATATTTCCTTCATGTTAGAATATTCAAGTTGAACATTCTGTTCCTACAAAGGGAATAAGGGTTGTAAGTATGTATTTTGTGTAGTTGAGACATTAGTTTTAGTTTACATACAATGAAACACAATAAAGAAGCTTATGAACAAGTGCACCTTTTACCTGAAAATATATCAGTTATTTGTGTTTTTATCAACCTTTTATATTGCATTATTATCTCAATATTTATTCCACAAGGCTTGAAGCCTTTAAATCAACATGACATCATAAAGCCCTTTCAATAACTCTGTGAGTCATAATTGTTTGGTAGAAATGTTACTTTGTTTTTAGTTTGCTTGTATGAATTTGATGCTCTATTATAAATATAAAACAAAGGACTTCTGTATACTGACTGAAATATTGTTACAGTAACAGTGACAAAATGTCTTTCTGGTTATTGTTTTCTTTTAAACTTTTGTTTCTATCCTGTCAGGTCACTACCTCATAATCAGTCAACATCTCAGAAACTACTGAGTGAAAGCTCTGCATCTCCTTGGAAACAGGAGGAAAGCTGTTGTGCCCCAAAATCACTGAACCACATCTTTGTACCACTGGAAACAATCAAATCCAGTAAGTCTCCTGATGGATTATCTCTAATAACCAGTTTATTCTCTTTGTTGCATAGTGAAAACTTAGCCTTGAACCATGAGCATCGGGCCCACTTTTAGGGTGTGTTGGATAAAAACGACACAACAGCATGACACAACCAGCATAAAAAGTGTTTTTTTAACATATAATAAAACATATGGTGGGAACAGCCTGTAGTAGAATATCCATATTTTGAGGACTTCTAGGATTGTCAGCTGAATGCAGCTTTTCTTTAAAGTCATATGCATCCTCTGTTTCCTCACAGGCTCTTCTTACCAAGAAACTTTCCAAAGATGTATTTTTTTTTTTATTTTTTTTTAAACCTGCTCTCTTGGGAGTCTCAATTTAGCTGTAGGTAGAGAATCTAGCTCTACATGTGACCAGAATGAGCATCTTGACATAAAAAGGAAATAATGCAAGCTATGCATTCTTTTATATGTGGCCTGGTACCAATAACCTGACCACAGATGTATACTATGTCTGTATATTGTGTGTGTAGATCTATGTCTGGTCTGAATGACGATGTTTTGGTCCTGGTAGGTCAGCTGGAACCAGTCATTTTATATAACCAAGGAGGAATCCACGTGTCTCTTCATTTTGCTAGTAACTGTCCACCTGCTCACCCGGGTGTGACTGTTGTCGTCATGTCTGCAGTGAACACATCGGCTCTCCCCGTCAAAGACTTTAGCTTTCAAGTAGCTGTTCCAAAGGTAAACAGCGGGTGCTCTTTTTAAATTTGTTGTCTAAATGAGCAGATCTGAGGTCAGAATTCTTTGTGTGGATGTCATCACGTTTTAATTGTTGTTTGAAAGATTAAACAACCCTTTTTTTAAATGCTGGTTTGTTAAACATTGATTTTACAAAATGTGCGCAGAGTATGTCGGTCAAACTTCAGCCTGCCTCGGGGACACACCTTCTTCCTTTCAACCCTCTCCATCCTCCACCCTCAGTCTCTCAAGTCCTGCTATTAGCAAATCCTCAGAGTGTAAGTATGACCACACTTACAAAGTATCTCTCACAATGCAAAAAATAATAATATTTTGCATAATATTAAAGTTTTGAAGGTTTTGTTGGCGTCCACACAAGTTGTTCATTTATTATTTTGTGTATGTAGGAGAGACAGTTTGCATGAACAAACAGTAGAGATCAATACATCAGATTTAAAGTGCAATTTAACAAGACAATGTAATGCTGGTTCATTTGATAGCCTAAGTTTGTTTTATATTTATTTGATTTTTTTACAGATATTTAAATTGCCTATTTTTCTTGCAGTGCAAAGTGCGCTTGCGTTACAAGTTAACACTGACACATGGGGACAAACACCTAAACGAGGCTGCAGAGATTGACAGCTTTCCTGACTGGAACTCCCTGATTGGCTGTTGAAAGTTCAAAGTTCAAAGCTCTGTTTTGACATGTATCTGACATTAATGGCACAGTTATGTCCACCCAGAGGAAAGCACTATAGGGGTGGAAAATTCTTTGTATGAATGTAGCACATTTCAAAGTAAAACCAAAGAACATTTTCCAGTGAAAACGGAAAATATAAACTTCTTCAGACAGAATATTATTGGTTCTGATGGGTAATCTGCTCATATGAAGGTAATATTTTTTTCGGTTTCTCATTTTTTGGGAAACAGAATTATTATGTGGTTGTTCAGTGCTTATAGCTTTTATTTAGTTTGGTCAAAACAAACTGGCAGCATTCAGAAATGATGAAGAACATGGGAGACTGAAAAAGCTTTACTAGAGTAGGAGGGACTGAATCTGCTGATTGGTGTAGTATTTACTATTGTGCTGAAATTTAATCAAAATGTGATTTTGGGTAGCCAACATCTGGAAAGCCAACTCAGTTGAATCTTAAAACTAATTTGGAAGTGTTGTCAATCTGTAAAGAATTTAGAGTCTCTGAATAACAAACATAAAATATAGCTACATTAACATCACCTTTTTTAAACCTAAATGTCTATTTTGCTCTTCTAAATGATGATAGTCACAGCTTTACAGCTTTTTTTTATTTATGTGCCTTTAATTTAGGAGATTTTATGATTTTAAAGGCCATAACTTTTACAAGTGATGTTTCCTTAAGGATTGAAAGTTACTTTTTTGTTGTTATTTACTTGAAAGTGTGATTTTAGCACCAATCTTTATACTTTGTTTATTGTAAAAGCTTTTTAATAAGGGTTTCTGCTAATGCCACATAGACTCCCTTGTTGTACAACATATTTGGAAGCTGTCTTTTTGTGTTAACATTGACGGCTGTTTAGTCGTTTCCTTTTTTTTTTTTTTTTTTTTTTTTTTTTTTTTTTTTTGAAGTTTTGCTTTGTTTTTGATGGTTTCAAACTTGCCTTATTGGAATTTTTTTTCTGCTTTTAACTGAAATGGCCACAACAGTGTTTCTTAATCAGCAGTGTTATGCTTCTATCTGAAGCTCAAAGCTGCCATTTTGAGCTCAAATCAACAAATGGATTGTGAAGTGTGCTTATTATGTAGTTCTGCCTAGTCATTGTTTGTTGTTGCTGTTTTGTATGTTAATGTTATTGTCATTTGGTTTGAATACCAGTCTGTGAAACGGCAACCATAATAAGTTTTCCCCTGTGCCTTATGTCATGAATAAATACACAATTTTTGATACAACTTTGGATCTTAAGTGCTTTTTTTAGATATTTTTTTTTATTTGTAAATCAACTAACCAAAGAATGTTTTCATCTATTTGTTTTGTGAAAAATAATTTTTGATTTTGCACTACAGAGATAAGCGTTGAGGCTGAAAGTTTGTCTTTTCTTGGGAATAAGGTGAAGCCTCTGAAGTGCGCAGTCTAAACTCATCCATGTCGCACCGAATGGCAGCAACATTTAAAGTTTTTTTTGTTTTGTTTTTTTTTTAAGATCACCGACTATGTTACGAACCAAATTAAACTAATGAATACAATTAAATAAAAAAATTAAATAATGAAAATGAAACTTAGAGCTAACAGACTTGCAAATTTAAATGGGAAATGATCACAGAGTAAAGAAAACGTGCAACAGGTGCATGTCAGAAACACTGGAGAAAAGCTTTAGTCTGCTTTAAAGAAATTTAGGCTTTAGAGTTGTTGAAAGGACTCGGATTTTTTTTTTTTAGTTAGATTTATTCAGGTTATGTTTCTGTTTTATACGTATATCATCATTGTCATTAATATTAATAAGGTGTTATTTATTAAATACATTAACTTAATATATCTACCCATAAACTGAAAGGTGAAAAAATATATAACAGTAAACATTAAAGGATATAATTTTAAAAAATTGTGTGTATTTTGGGGATTATTTTTTTTTGTCAAAAATTGTACATTTTGTCCTGGAGAATGTGATCTTTTTATTATCTTTACTTTCTCTAGAAAGTTCAAGGATTTGATAATGAACTGATTTTTAGTATCACACATATGATAACAAGATCAGAAAACAAGATCTTTGGTTTAACAAGAGTTCTGTGAGATTACCAACAGTATGTTCATTCACATCAAACATATTGTCACTCTGGTGCAAACAGGATCAAACAAATGATCTGCATATCCTCTTGTTAGCCATGGAAGTGTTTGTTGGACGTGTCGCAGCTCATACTGATCACACACATGCCATGCTGCCACCAGTTAGGAAAGGGGATAAATCGGAAATATCTTTCCATAAGTCTACATGAGTCGAAATGTTTCAGCCTGAAGGGTTAAAGGAAATGAAAAAGGCGTTAAAGGTTTAAAGAACAGCTTGCAGGATAAAAGTAATCCATCACTGCTTAGAATAGCATAAACTATTTCCTTCACTAAAGATAGAACAGTTTCCTTTACAAACTTCCAATGCATCTGCACTCTCTTATTGTGGTTATCTTCACATATCAGGGAGGAAACTTCTTCAGCAGAAAAAAAAGGTTAAGCTAAACTCTGCAGGTCTCATTTGGTATATATATATTTTTTGTCTGCACCACAAAAGTTTGACATTTTAAGGAGCTTGAAATGTTTTCCTGCACAACGTTTTACATCATTCCTTATTGATCAAGATGGTTTTGAATCTGCGCTCAAAAAAAGAAAAACCTAATAGTGAATTTTTATTTTATTTTATATTCATTGTGTGACATCAGCAGAATAAAATACATGTTTACTATGTACAAATATGTAACAGGGGTGTTAGATAAAGTGCCAAAAACAACTTTTACAAAATTAAAAATAAACAAATAAAAAGAAAATTAAAAGTGGAAGACCATCACACCCGTTGACCAGGTCCCACATTTTCATTGCTTCATGAAGAGTAGCCCCCTCCTCTGTGCAGAGGCTGAATTGCTCAGTGCTGGTTGTGGGGCAGTTTGGCACAATTCCAGTGACAAAGTCACAAAAGGAAAAACACTTTTTATGTTCCAGTATCTGTTTCGTTTACACACAAATCGACTTGGACACGTACGATAGATCAATAGACCCTTTTTTTTTTTTTTGGAAGCTGCGAAACATTTTTACTTTGAGAGAACAGGTAACCTTCTTATGTAGAAATGGTTACAGAAATCCAGTGTTGCTGCATGACGAGGTCAAGCTGTCCTTAAACAAGTGGAGAGGTCTTGCAATACATATACAACAACAGAGAACGCCTTCCAGAGGTGTTTGTTTTTTCACTCTGCTCAGTTGGCTGAAACCGTGTCTGTTATTTCCTCTTTAATAAGACGTAGACGGAAACTGAGTTGATGGGCGACAGTCTACAGGAGGTGGAGAACAGGCACACACTTATTTGCATGTATGTAGTTTAGCACTTCTTTTTTTTATCCCAGGAGCTACAAAAGGTTGATTAAACCGGATCCCCTGCTCTTTTTTGCCCCAGGTTGTCCCCTATGGCAGTGATAGATGCACAGACACCAGCTGAACCTGACTCCAGTCTCTGCCATCACCGGCTGATCAGCTTGCTGGAGCAGTCAAGTTGTCCAGAAAGAATTGGAAAGGTTTTCACCTCTGCAGTGCTGTCATGTTTGTCTTAAATATCACTCTTTGATATTTTCTAGCCATCAGAACCAGCCTTTATATAGGAGCGTCACATGATCAGGTTGTCAGAGCACATTACTTGGAAAGAAGGGCGTCTCCAGCTCTTCATCCTTTTCTGTCACCTGACTTCAGCTTATCAGAGCATCACTGGCTCTCAATTTTTAAAATTATGACATTTTTATCAATAAATTCTTACATCTTTTTAACCTAATCCTCCTCAATCTCCTGGGAAGCTTCTTCAAACTCCTCATTCTCTTCTTTTCCTTGCTCCTCACCTTCATCTCCTATGTTTATCTGCTCTTCCTCTTTTTCCTCTTCTTCTGCGTCCTCATTTTCATTAGCAGTCCCCTCTGTTCCTTCCTCCTCCTCACCCTCCATTTCTGTCTCCTCCTCAATAGTTTTCTCCACCCCATCACCTTCCTCTTCTCTCTCTTCCTCACATTTGTCAGCAGTCACTTCTGTTTCCTCTACCACTTCCGTCTCCTTGATTTCCTTTTCTTCTTCCTCTTTGTTTTCTTCTTCTGTTTCCATGTTCATCTCTTCAATGGTGTCTTCTTCCTGCCCATTCTCTTCTACTTTCTCAGCCTCTAACACATCATTTTCCTCTTCCTCATTGACCTCTTCCCCTGTTCTTTCTTTCTCCTGGACCTCTTCTGTGTTAGTCTCCTCCTGTTCAGTTCCATTATTTACCTCTTCTTCCTTCTCTGTTTCTTCTACTCCTTCTGCTTGCTCATCATTTGTTTCTGCTTCCTCCTTTTCTGCAGTCTCCTCCTCTTTTTCTTCCTGAGCTCCGTTCTGTTCATTCTTGTGGCTCTTGTCATCATCTTCCTCCCTTTTGACGTGGTTCTGCTCCTGCCCGTTCACTTCTGCGTGGCCGTCCTGCATTTCATCTGTGCTGCCATCATTGCATACGACCTTCCGGTTGTTCCTGCCACTCCTCCCAGTGTTGCCGCTCAAGTGTTGTACGTGGTTGTAGTTGTTATGTTCCAGATCCTCAAGCGTGATTTCAAACTGGAAGCGGTCATGCTGCAAGTGTCTGTCAGGTGGAGGTGATGGAGACTGGGGCATGGTGTTCAGATACCATTCTCTGTTTTCTTCCAGGGTGTCCAGCAACTCCTGGGCATCTGGATGCACCAAGTCAGCCCACGTCTCCCAGAGCGGGTGGACAATGTAGTCAATGAAGCCCACCTAAAAAGAGAGCATAACATAGGAAATTATTCAAATGCAAACATCCATCAATCCATTTTCTAAACCTGCTTTTGTCCTTGTAATTAGTTGCTAAAGCCTATCCAACAACTGTCAGGGAAAGGCAGGGGTTCACTATAGATCAGTGGTCTGCAATGTGGTTCTTTTACCTCTCCCCTGTGGCTCTCTAGGTTTGTAAATAAACAATGGGTTTGTTCATCGGTCCATCACAAAGCATCCTCACAACCACACAGACACACACATTCACACTTATGAGGCAATTTAGATTCACCAATAAAAGCCTTTGAAACCTCTTTTTGGACTGTGGGAGGAAGGTAGAGTGACCGGAGAAAACCCACACATGAATAAGGAGAACACGCAAACTCCACACATAACGGAGCAATGAGATGGGACATCTCTCTGTGAGGTGAGAGCACGCTAACCACTATACGACCATACGGTCTAAATGTGCAAACTACTATGTATGTAGTTCTAATACAAGCGCTTCAGCATTTGGGAATTCAACATTCCTTTTTTTTATGTGAAGTTCAACATTTGAAGACTTGCCTAAGAGAGTTAAATAGTCACAGGTGTCATTAATATTTTTGGAGTAATCTGCTGCAGAAAACAACTCAGTGAGAAAGTGGCCCCCCATGAAACTAAATTGTTACTGATCACGAACAAAACTTTAAAATTTCCCATGAGAGGCTTTATGTTTACAACATTTAGAAACCACAGATTTTTCAAATCCAAAAATGTATAAAATGTTTCAACAGTTATATATAACTCTTGAAACTGTCGAAATTATAATATAAAATGTATGCAAAGCCGTTTTAAAGTTATTTCAAGTTCAAAACAAATTCTGAGGAGTTTTTAACCCCCAATGACAAGCCAACTAAAAATTAAACATAACAATAGAGTAAGTCTGTTTTGTTTTGCTTTGTTCTGTCTGTAATTAAAATCTATAATTAGTACAGTGAAACACAATTGTATCATGACTCGGCAATAATTTATAGGCAAGCCAAACTGAACCCAGACTTTGGACTTTGCTGAAGCTATAATTTCTTTCCCAGCAGCGAGACCTGCTTACACTTGACTCACCAGCAGCTTTAGGGTGCATCCTTAGCCTGGGCATGGTGACCCATAAAGATGTGGAGGATTACCTGACTTTTCTCAACAGATGCTGTGTGTTTGTCACACATGGCACTGATCTCCATCCCTCTCTCTCGCTCTTTGTCCCCTTGTCGAAAGAACTCCTCCATGATCCTCTCTGTCCACTGTCTGTACAATGGTAAAGGCTTGGTGGGGTTGCTCAGGTCTGCACAGTGCACCATGTTTTTTAGAAGCTTGAAAAAACACAAAATATTCTTATGCTCAGCTTTCCTTAGAAGAGATGAAAATAATAACTTCTGAGGACTTGACGAGTCATGGAATGTTACCTGTATTCTTTCAGTATAGTGATCCAGCAGCAAAACACCAGAGCTTGTCACCTTCTTGGTCTCCACCATCGTCTTTAGGTCAGCCAGTAGAGTCATGTGTTTGGACATATCTGTGGCTAATACCTGCAGGCAGGCAGACACACACTTTACCATTCTTTCTTTTTCTTCTAACTCTTTTAGACTCAGTCACGGGCTAGAATGCGTCTCCACAGTTTGTCTGAAAATCAACAATGACAGGACCGAAAAGGTCAAAAACAAAATCAGCAAGTCTTTTTTTAACAAACAAGACCTCTCACAGAGACTCTGTGTATGGTGACAAGTGACTTTATACACATATTACAAAATGTATGTGGATTTTGATATAGGGACTTTTTTTGGAAGGAGACTCTTAGCAGTTTTACTGCAAAACAACTGATTTAGGATGGCAAAGTCAGAATGAAACAAAATGGACATTTGTTGTTTTTGAACTGTGATACATTTTCCTTTGAGCACTCTACAACAGTTCAGATTTTTCAGGTAAACTATAACTTCAAATGTTGAGCTATGTGAAAGGTTGTATTTAAAAGTGGATTCACTTAGAATTAAAGTTCAAATTTAAGATTAACCACTTTGAAGCATAGCTCATACATGTTGGTTGTGTGTTGGTAATCATTAAAACAAAATAAAAATGAGAAACATTTAAAATTAGAAACATCAAGGTCCTGACCATTTCAATGACCAGCTTGCGAAGGCTCTGACGCTGGCGCTTGGTAAGGTTCTGGAAAATGTCACAGTTCTCCTGATGCAGCAGCTTGAAACCCACAGCAAGATGATGGTTCTCCAGAACCGACTCATCGTTGTACATCAAGGCCAGCTCTGAGTCTGAGCACAGAGTCAAAGGTGTGAGCACAGGAAATGATAAGGCATGTAACAGACCATAAATTTTATCTGTGCACACTCACTGGTGTTGATAAGGAACTGGTTGGAGACTCCAGGGTGGTCTACATCATGGATGGCTGCTGCAAACAAAGCCGCAAGGATCTCTAGATCAGTGAAGGCCGCCTGAAAAGATCAACAGGAGACAACTGGTGAAGAAGTTGATTGACAGATATACATCTGTTAATATTATTAGTTGTATCGTTTCCCCATTTCAGTACAAAGCCACGTCTCTACATTCTCTCATTTTATTACTGTGTGTGTCGGCATTGTTTGTCGTGTCATTTTGTTTTTAAATTTGATTGTATTTTATGCAAAGCACTTTGAGTGACATGTATTGTAAAAGTGCTATATAAATAAAGGTTGATTTGATTTGATATTACTTTTATATACTTGATCTTGGAAGCATTCGAACCAAATTGTGTTGACATTAATGTTTATAACAAGAGACTCATTCGTGTTTTTCTTTTAAGCCAGGATTCTGGCACCTGACCATTAGACGTCTGTCTCCGTAAAGAAGGGGCGTCAATGAATTTGTTTGTCCAACTTATCTCGAACTCACTTGATCGCATTGAGTTCTAGTAAAATGACCAATCCTTACATTTTTTCTTTACTCCCTAATTCCTTTCAGAAGTGTTTTAAATGGAGTACAGAACTTTATCATTCTGACAGAGGCCACAGCCAAGAGGGAAAGCTGCCCATAAAGGGCTATAAATAATCAAAGAGGATCACAGAAGAACACTGCCCAAACCATCACACTGCCTCTGTCAGCTTGCCTTCTATTCACTCGTCCTCCTGGTAACTTGTATCCCAGTTAAGTTGAACCCAGTCGGCTGTGTCATGTATAAGAGTATTTGAGTAATTAAACCACTTTTTATCTAATTGTGTTGCTCAAGCAACCATTGGTGTTACTTTTTGTGGTAATCAGGGGTCATAACGGATTCAGCACACATTCCAAACTGCAATAAGCTATATTATTCGTAGACAGAATTGTAGTATTAAACAGACTGAGATGGAAGAAATCTGCTTAATAGAAGGAGACACACTGTAATGCATCAAAGAATTTTCTGCAGTCAGTTCACCACTGGCCCTGCCTAAATCATTTTAGACAGATACTGACCAACGCAGACTAAGAACAGCCCAAAAGAACTTAGTATACAAGACCTCCAGTCTGTGCTTCACTGTAAAGTGTGCAATTTAATGATATCCATCCATCCATACATCCATGTTCTTCCGCTCATCTGGGATCAGGTTGCGGATGATAATGGAGACTAAATTGAAGTTTTTTTTAAAGAGACTAGATTAAAGTTTTTTTGCTAAATTGTTGGACATGTACTAAACACACAAATCAATATTTTAAGTTTTGCTTTATCCAATTTGTCTGGGATAGGAGACAATGGACTGGAGACAATTAATTACAATGAAGTTATGGCATTTTTACAAAGCTATTTGTGTATTTGAAGCCCAATTTTTGTCTGTTTTGGTCCCTATGTTATAAAGCAGCATTTAGAAAAAAACAAATCACTTTTCATTTTACTTTAAACATTTGTGAAACTTTACCAGATCTTGTGATTAAAATAAGCTACAAAAAATAATACATTTAACTAGACCTGGTGACCACAATGTGTAATCAGGAAAGCCTTTTTTTAAGTAAATAAAATGTCTACTTGGATATATTTTTTAAAAAATGTAATGAAAACAGGTTTACGTTTCTTGAATACATGTTGTAGCTTTAAGGCTTCCAACCTAAGAAAAGGAGACATCAGGCATCTTCTAATCAAATGTGCTTTGAGTGGAAGTCACAGAGCTGACCATATGGCCTGCATCATTATCTGTCTGTAAGTGTGTATGTGAACATACATTCAGAGCAGGTGTGGAGAGGAGAACATGTGTTGACTGGGTGACATCTGCAGCATGGAGACTGTTGTGGTACGCTACGTTTCCATGGTAATGGTCCTCCAGGGTCATGACATACGTGACAAAAGTGTCGACTGGGATACGAAACGTCTTCAACAGCTCACGCTCCTGAGGAGGGAAGAGAACAGGCTGAGCTTCAGAAATGAGAGAACATCACGTACACAAGATCAACATGTTCAGATGAGAGGGGTCCTACACGTTCAGCCCGGTTTTACCTGAAAGATGGCGTACATGATGCAACTGAGAGGTCTGTTGTTGGAATACTCTGCTACTTTGAATACGTTAAAGCTCCACTTGTCCAGATCCTCCAGCTCCTAGTTAAACAGCAGAAATGCACAACATAGAACTTTTAGGTAAGACAGTGAGAAGATGTCAACCCAAAAGTACCAAAAGACAGTTTTAAAATCACAAAGTCAAAAACAGAGAGCATTTTTCTGTATTTCAGAAAATGAGCTGATAATATCATTGTTGTGTGTTTGTGTGAGTTTGCATTTATTTGAGTTTACTGTCTGTCTATTAAAAATTATTGACTATCCAAAACAATTTTCAAATGACGGACCACTGTATATGAGAACTGAGTGTGACATCTCCCATAGAAAATGGCATACTTCCAATCAAATTAAGTCAGTTCAGTCGCCATTTCTTCTTGCAGCTGCCATGTTGGAGCTAGATGATGTCAGTAAGTAGTCATTGGGTCAGAATTTATCTGAGCCTGCATTTCTGTGGCAACTACTCTCACCAATCAAGTCAGCATCACCAATCAGGTAGTTGGAAGTTCACACCCCTACCAATTGAAAGTTGGCTTGGGTGAGTCTGTTAGTCAAACGTTTTAAATGTTCGATGGGGGGCCAGCAGCCTTTATTGAGGCATGTTATTAGTCAGTTTAAATAATTTAAATCAAAATTTGATTTAACTTACAACCAAAAAATGTATGATAAAATATTGGGATAGGCATAGAAAAAGGTAGTAAAGCAGGAATGGTTGTTTCTACAAACAGAATAACTGAGTAACAGCTGTTTATTTCCCAATAGGGATTGGGACTTCCTGTTTGAAACACGGGGGGGGGGCTCTCAGTCCAGTTCTTATGTACAGTCAGTATGACCAGGACACACCCTTATAGCTAATTATCCTGCTTATCCTGCAACAGATCACAGTCCATTCTAGGGCATCATGAGCTGACCCCTGTCAGTGGTGCATACATTTCTGTTGGAATGGTTGAATGACTGTAAAGTACTGTGAGCCTCAATGAAGGCACCTTCATTGTCAACATATACAATTCACGTACGTATTTTAATACAGAGAGATTGGCACAGCTGATTATTCCACACCACAACTGAGAACACAAAAAAGTTTGAAATTATGCTTTGATGTGACCCAAGATGCTGACCTAAAACTCAGTTTTACTTCATAAAGATGCAGCCACACTGTCCAGGATAAAAGGTAACAAATCTAGCTCACATGAAACAAGAGAAAACAGCTCAAGACCTTTTAGAGGAGCAGCAGATGTTTCACTGGATTTTACCTCAGATTAACATATTTAAAGTTTTATGACCAATACTCTTATACTTAGGTCATTTAAAATAGGTGGTTTATCTTACTGAACCATTTGCCCAAACTTACAAACTCTTGTCATCCTTGACAATCACTTGTTTTTTGCATCAACCAAAAAATTGCTGCACTACTAAACAAAACTTTCTCCTTGTGCAGATGATTGTCAACTCTTAGTTTTAATGCAATGCAATTCTAACACCGTGAACAAATCAACTTCTCATGGTTGTCTAAAATGATGAACATATTAAAAATCTTGACATTCCTCTTTCAGAGAAGTCAACTGAAGTCCTTTCCATCTAAACTTACTCATCCAGGTCTGTACCCCTCCTGCTCGCAGCATTCTACTGATAAAAAGTAGTGGGTGGCGCCTGCGGTGCTCAGCAAAAGATCACCGCTCTGTGACCTCACATTCGTGGAATGACCCGCCCAACTCATATTAATTAGTGAGTAGGCTTTCTTCCTGACTTGCAACCTTACTGACCTTGACTGGTGTGACAGAAATTTAAAATACTAAACCACTGGATCATTGAGCAGCCAAAAACTCAAGTCAAAGCACACACAAAAAAAAAAAGAAAATGCACAATTTCTTTCTGAGAGATAAACCAGCTTCCACTTTGAATACTGATAGTCTTTGATTCTGTGAGGCTGTCCTGCATTTTCAGCGATCGTTAGAAGGGTCGCTAAAGCCACTCAGCAAATTTTAGGCTGTTTGGGTATTATCACTGGTTAAAGTCTAAAAGTCTTTTTCTATACAAGATGAAAAAAACAACAATAATTAGGATTTAAATGTGTTTCTATGGAGGTTATCCAAAAAGATGAAAGCTTAATTGACTAGTTTGTGTTAGATTTTCCCTCTGAGTTAGAATGACACAGAGTCAGGATGACCCAGACACAAAATAGCACCTTTGCAAGCTCGTCCTCGTGGTCTGTGTTGACGCCAAAGCGAGGCATTGAAGCACTGGAGAGGCTGGAGCTGTGAGACAGTTTCCTTACTCCACTGATGTGACTCATAGATTTGTCTTTGAGGGTCGGAGAAGGGATTTCCACCTCGTTCTGCTTGTCTACAAATGGAGGAACAAACACACAGGTGTTGCAGCTTTATTATTTATCAAAGGTCGTACGTGTGATGTTGACAGGAATTAGTTTGTGTTTTCACTCACCCATAAAGGTGCTAGAGATGTATTCAGACACCTGGTTCCCCGAGCGGCTCATCTCAGACAGATGAGACAGTTCTCTGTTCAGCATCCTCTTAAACTGTGACAGAGGACAAATCCAGCAAAGGTGCGGTAAGTATTTGTAACTGAGAATTGCTTTTTTGAAATCAGATCAACAATGATGATTATAATCAGTCTTCTGTTTGCCGACTGAAACCTTCTTTAATACCTTGTTGGAGGCCATTTCACTGACGGAGCGATGTGTCTGAATGGTCTCCAGCTGATCCAAGCACCAGTCCAGCTCTTCCAGAGTGTCCAGGGCCAGCTGATGGTACTGCTGGTCTGACAGTGTTGGCCTGGGACTGACGCACATTCCACCAAGTGGAGATCTCCTTAAAATGAAGTAGATAGTAATTTAAGACCAAAGATTTGGGCCAAATTTCAAATGAAATCTTGATAAAGAAAGATTTGCGCTTGTTGTTTCTAAATAGAGTGCTGCTGGAGGAGCTGTTATTCTAGTTTTTGTTTTAGCTTTTTACATACTTATTTGCTGCTAAAGCTTATTCAGTCAAAAAGATGCTTTACATTTAAAAGACAAGTTAGAAGTAAACTAAATTCTTTATATTTTAAAAGAAGCTCAAAAATTAAGGCACAAAAAGTTTATTTTTGTAATTCTATGCTAAACATCTAAACTCCATAATTTTTGAGTGAGCCTTTATCCATGTACCGTGTGACAAAATGAAAGTGGAAAAGTAATAAATAGACTAATTATGCTGGAATGTTAGCCTAGGTGCATTAACGGTCAGTTTTCCACTAATGTCCGTGTTGACACAAATGTGTCTGCAGTTGTTGTTGAGCAGAAGCAACATTAGTCGAATGCCAATGCACTTTGGTAGAATTTGTTATGTATTATTCATCAATGTACTGTTGAGTTAATGATATTTGAATTCTATGACATTCAACAACAATTTGTTGCCACTGACTTGATCGTTGGTGTGGTGACGTTGGCGAGAATGGTGAAGTTGCTCCGTACTGATCGCAGACTGGCCAGTACCTAAATGTCCACGTGGTAAACAAATAAATATGCTTAACAGGAAACTAGACAAAGGTGTTTGTCTGCCAAGAGGGGAATGAAGTCAAGTTATTTCATTTAGTGTCCTATTAAAAAAGAACAGTTACACATCATTTTAATGTTACAGTGGTGAAAGCAAGGCAGTGAAAATATAACTGCTTCAGAGAAATAAAAGCAACATAAAACATATACTGTGTGAATAAAATAAAGTGAATTATTGTCTCTCACTTGAGCAAAAGGTGTGACAATGAAGTCCTCTGCTGTATGCCTAATGACAGAAGATCAGAGTTGCAAATATGAGAACAGGTTTCTGTAAATAGTATGTGCAGCTCTGCCTGAGTCTTACCCTTCACTGGCAAGGGAAGAATTACGAGAGACTGTCTTTGGTGACATGTCATAGTCTGAGTCAGATCGGTATAGGAAGGACTCTCTTCTCTGACCCTGAGTGAAGGAGGTGTGCAAGGTGAGGCTTGGGCTTTGGGAACCCAGAGGGGTGTGACCTGAGGAGACGCCATTTTCTGCTTCGTAACTAAAAGAAGTGGAGAGAAAATCTCTTGTAAGGCAACAACTGCAAAGTCAGTGGTTTGAGCAAAAAAAAAAAGTGTGTGCAGACCTGTCAGCGTCTGCTTGTGTGATGGAGATGCGTGGGGGAATTCGTAGGGGGAGAGTTGTGGGACGGGATGTATTGCTCAGGACATCTGGAGAACGAGTTCGATCTCGTGGGCGGAGCCAGCACGGTACCTGAAGAAACAAGATACATTTTAACATAAAAAACAACTGACGCTTTTCTACCTCCATATGTACTTGACTACATCCCTTCCCTTTTATTTTAGGAACAAACTGGAAACTAATTCAATAATAACTAATAATACATTTTATTTAAAAGCGCCTTTCAGAACACCCAAGGACACTGTTCATATTCAAAAGACATACTAAAATCACAACATATTAAAAAAAATATTTACTACCTACAAATTCTGTTAAATTGACTATTTATTTCAGCAAATGCTCACTCCTGTCTTTTAAAATGTAAAAATGTCTATTGTATCACAATTTCAATGCACGCAAAATATCTAAAAAAGGAAAAGAAAAAAATATATACAGGACAGACCAAAAGTTTGGACACACCTTCTCATTCAAAGAGTTTTCTTTATTCTCATGACTGAAAATTGTAGATTTACACTGAAGGCATCAAAACTGTGAATTAACACATGTGGAATGATATTCATAACAAAAAAGTTTGAAACAACTGAAAATATGTCATATTGTAGGCTCTTGGCATTCTCTTGATGAGCTTCAAGAAGTAGTCACCTGAAATGTTTTTCTATTCACAGATGTGCCCTCTCAGGTTTAATAAGTGTGATTTTTTTCCTTATAAATGGGGTTGGGACCATCAGTTGTGTTGTGCAGAAGTCAGGTGGATACACAGCTGATAGTCCTACTGAATAGAATGTTAGAATTTGGATTATGGCAAGAAAAAAAGCAGCTAAGTACTTAAAAACGAGTGGCCATCATTGCTTTAAGAAATGAAGGTCAGTCAGTCCGAAAATTTGTGAAAACTTTGAAAGTGTCCCCAAGTGCAGTCACAAAAACCATCAAACGATACAAAGAAACAGAAAGCCCCAGGAAAGGAAGACAAAGAGTCACCTCTGCTGCAGAGGATAAGTTCATCCGAGTCACCAGCCTCAGAAATGGCAGGTTAACAGCAGCTCAGATTAGAGAGCAGGTCAATGGCACACAGAGTTCTGGCAGCAGACACATCTCTACAACAACTGTTCAAAGGAGACTGTGTGAATCAGACCTTCATGGTAGAATATCCGCTAGGAAACCATTGCTAAAGAAAGGCAACAAGCAGAAGAGACTTGTCTGGTCTAAAGAACACAAGGAATGGACATTAGACCAGTGCAAATCTGTGCTTTGGTCTGATGAGTCCAAATTTGAGATTTTTGGTTCCAACCACCGTGTCTTTGTGTGACGCAGAAAAGGTGAACAGATGGACTCTACATGCCTGCTTCCCACCATGAAGCATGAAGGAGGAGGTGTGATGGTGTGGGGGTGCTTTACTGGTTGGGGATTTATTCAAAATTGAAGGCATACTGAACCAGCATGGCTACCACAGCATCTTGCAGCAGCAGCTATTCTATCCGGTTTGCGTTTAGTTGGACCACCATTATTTTTCAACAGGACAATGACCTCAAACACACCTCCAGGCTGTGTAAGGGCTATTTGACTAAGAAGGAGAGTGATAGGGTGCTGCACTAGATGACCTGGCCTCCACAGTCACCGGACCTGAACCCAATCCAGATGGTTTGAGGTGAGCAGGACCGCAGAGTGAAGGCAAAAGGACCAACAAGTGCTAAGCATCTCTGGGAACTCCTTCAAGACTGTTGGAAGGCCATTTCAGGTGACTTCCTCTTGAAGCTCATCAAGAGAAAGCCAAGAGTGTGCAAAGCAGTAATCAAAGCAAAAGGCGGCTACTATGAAGAACCTAGAATATGACATATTTTCAGTTGTTTCACACTTTTTAGTTATGTATATCATTCCTCATGTGTTAATTCATAGTTTTGATGCCTTCAGTGTGAATCTACAATTTTCATAGTCATGAAAATAAAGAAGACTCTCTGAATGAGAAGGTGTTTCCAAACTTTTGGTCTGTGCAGTTTTATTCCAGAATAAACATTCCTGGAGGTTCTTCCTCCATTAGATATTGCACATCAGGTAAGTCACAGAGAAAGTTTTCAAAATATGTTAAGTGATCCTGTTGGATAATCATTTTAAACTTTTTATCTGGAAACAGTGTGCCACAAGTAGGTAAAGTTTATTAAAAGGAGAAATCAGATTATTGAAAACAAACTTTAATCTGTTTTTAACGTAACATTAAACAGCTGTAATGGCATTCTGCTGTCTTGCTGTTTTTGTGCACGTTTCCCGATTTCAGGAAATGCATTTCAAAGGACTGTGTCTTTGTCAGGCTGTAGCACTGATTAGTAGAAGCAGCAGCAAGAAGGCATAAAAAAACCATAATAATAACTGTTGAATGAGAAAACTAGAACTGGGGATTTTTTTCTCATCATTATTCAAATAATTCGTTGAGCATCAAAAGGCCTTTAGAATTTTAGCCCATGTGATGTTATTGCACACAAAAAAAAAAAATATATATATATATATATATATATATATATATATATACACACACACACATATATATATATATATATATATATATATATATATATATATATATATATATATATATATATATATATAAACTAAAAAAAAACTTGCCCCTCTCACCCTTCCGTTGGGTGGTTTCTCACTCAAGCTCGGGTCCTCTACCAGAGGCCTGGGAGCTTGAGGGTTCTGCGCAGTATCCTAGCTGTTCCTAGCACTGCGCTTTTCTGGATTGAGATGTCTGAGATCTTTCCAGGTATCTGTTGTAGCCACTCCTCTAGCTTGGGGGTTACTGCCCCGAGTGCTCCAATTACCACAGGCACCACCGTCACCTTCACTTTCCAGGCTTTCTCCAGTTCTTCTCTGAGTCCCTGGTATTTCTCCAGTTTCTCGTGTTCCTTCTTCCTGATGTTCCCATCGCTTGGCACTGCCACATCCACCACAACGGCTTTCCTCTGTTCTTTGTCCACCACTACAATGTCTGGTTGGTTCGCCATTACCATCCTATCAGTCTGGACCTGGAAGTCCCACAGGATCTTTGCCCTCTCATTCTCTACCACCTTCGGGGGTGTTTCCCATTTTGACCTTGGGGTTTCCAGTCCATATTCTGCACACATGTTCCTGTATATTATTCCAGCCAATTGACTGTGGCGCTCCATGTATGCTTTACCTGCCAGCATCTCACACCCTGCAGTTATGTGCTGGATTGTTTCAGGCGCCTCTTTGCACAGCCTACACCTTGGGTCTTGTCTGGTGTGGTAGATCTGAGCCTCTATCGCTCTGGTGCTCAGGGCTTGTTCCTGAGCTGCCAGGATGAGTGCTTCAGTGCTGTCCTGTAGGCCAGCCCTCTCTAGCCATTGGCAGGACTTCTTGATATCAGCCACTTCAGTTATGGTCCGGTGGTACATCCCATGCAGGGGTTTGTCCTCCCATGAGGATATGTCCTCCAGCACTGTATCTTCTGTTCTCCATTGCCTGAGACATTCACTGAGCACACTGTCAGTTGGGGCCTTGAGCTTGATGTACTCATGCATCTTGGATGTTTCATCCTGGATAGTGGCTTCTACGCTCACTAGTCCTCGGCCTCCTTCCTTGCGGCTAGCATACAGTCTCAGGGTGCTGGATTTGGGATGGAACCCTCCATGCATGGTGAGGAGCTTTCATGTCTTAACATCCGTGGTTTGTACCTCTTCCTTTGGCCATATTATTATTCCTGCAGGGTATCTGATAACTGGCAGTGTCACGTTCGCTCTTAGCATATAGCTTGATGTCATCCATGTAGAGGAGGTGACTGATGTTGGCCCCATTTCTGAGTCGGTATCCATAGCCAGTCTTGCTTATTATTTGGCTGAGGGGGTTCAGACCTATGCAGAACATCACTGGGGACAGAGCATCACCTTGGTATATCCCACATTTGATGGACACTTGTGCAAGTGGCTTGCCATTGGCTTCAAGGGTGGTTTTCCACAGCTTCATTGAGTTTCCTATGACGGCTCTTAGAGTCCTGTTGATGTTGTACAGCTCCAAGCATTCAGTGATCCAAGTGTGTGGCATTGAGTCATAGGCTTTCTTGTAATCAATCCAGGCTGTGCACAGGTTGGTGTGTCGTGACTTGCAGTCTTGAGAGACTGTTCTGTCAACCAGGAGTTGGTGTTTGGCTCCTCTGGAGTCTCTACCAATGCCCTTCTGTGTGTTGCCCATGTATTGATCCATGTGCCTATTTATCTTGGTTGCAATGATGCCTGACATGAGCTTCCATGTTGTGGAGAGACAGGTTATTGGTCGGTAGTTGGATGGGATTGCACCCTTTGAGGGATCCTTCTGGATCAGGATCGTTCGCCCTTTTGTTAGCCATTCGGGGTGAGTCCCATCTCTTAGCAGCTGGTTCATATGTGCTGCCAGGCGCTCGTGGAGTGCGGTGAGCTTCTTTAGCCTGTAGGCATGTATCATGTCAGGGCCCGGTGCTGTCCAGTTCTTCATACCAGAGAGTCTTTCTTGGATGTCTGCCACTGTGATGGTTACTGGATTCTGTTCAGGGAGGTTGCTATGTTCTTCTCTCAGAGAGACCAGCCACTGGGCATTGCTGTTATGTGCTGTCTCTTTCTCCCATATACTTTTCCAGTACTGTTCAGTTTCTAGCCTTGGTGGGTCTGCTCGGCTGTTTTGACCCTGCCACTGAGCGTACACTTTCGCAGGTTGAGTTGCGAACAGCCTGTTTATCCGTCTGGCTTCATTGTCTCTTGTGTACCTCTTTAGGCGGCTACTCAAGGGTAGGAGCCTTTGTTTGGCAGTTTCCAGTGCTTCAGGTATGGGCATCTGGCTGTATCTCTTAGGCACTTGCTTTCTCATTGTACCTCTTTGAGCCACTGTCAGCTTACTCACATCCTTTCGAGTTGCCTTGATTTTGGCCTCTAACCGTTGCTTCCATGGTGGGTATTGTTTTCTTCCATGGTTGCTCTTATAGCCAAGCATCTCAAGGATCACTGCTGCTGAAGTGTAAACCAGTTCATTGACATTCACAGTTTCCAGTAGACTTTCAGGCGGTAAATCACTTAACCGTTGTAGCTGGTGTCGGGGTTGCCAGGTGTTCATTCTAGACATGATCTTGTCTTTCAGGTCAGTTGCTGCCTCGCTCAGCGTAACTGTGGTTGTTGGGGCTGTGTACCCAATCTCAGGGTGGGAGTGTAGTATAGCCTCCTCTCTGACCCGTTGTTCTGGCTCTCCCAGGGTATTGTCATTGTATTGTATTGCTTCAATCTCAAGTTGTGATAGGAGTTGCCGCTTGTGGATGTTCGAGCATTGGGCTACCAGTTGTTTGGCAGTTAGCCTTGATTGGGGGTTTCGAAGCATCCATTCATTCCTCATTCTCTGCATGTAACCACGCTGGTTGGGATTACTAGAGTAGTAAAATTGTAACAAAACCTTGTTCTCGCATCTAGTCCATTTCCGTCTTGTTCCAGTAGCCCACTTTCCATCAGAGTGCTCTGGTCCCTCAGCACCTGACGCAGACCTTGTTTGGCCGGGCGACGTCTGAGCCGGCATGACATGTGGTTCATTGTCTCATGTTTGTGAGGTAGGCCGTAGCGTAAAGGGTCTTGCCCAAGGACCCTCACTGGGTGATGTTAGTTGCTCACCATTATTATGGTAATTGCCCCGTTTCCACTGTTATGGTAATTGCCCCCATTTACCATTGCCATTATATTGTTCATTCCGCCCCTGGGAATCGAACCGTGGTTTCCTGCGTAACAGTCCTGTAGAGATATATATATATATATATATATATATATACAGAAAAGTGTTCTGTGGTTGATTTGGTCTGTGTAATATTCCACATCTTTTTTTCTGGTTTTTTTTTTTTTTTTTTTTAGAAAATTGGGTCTGGGTTCTTATAGGTTGAAATTTTTAATATTTCTTAAAAAAAAAAAAAAGGAAAGAATGGGAGGGTGTGCTGAACAGATAAAACCATGTTTTAGATAATGTTTTGCACTTCTTTAAATAAATAAATGACTTATTGCTATCACAAACTTTTTCACCAGGTCACACACATAGTTTGAAGCAAGAAACAACTACGATTAAGCAATCAGAGGTATTTAAAAATCTCTCGAAAGTCATAAATACCTCATATTGCTTGCCGTAATGATGTGAGGTTCATGAGAACAATTCTAATTTATTTGAAGTGGTATGAAGAAGGAAAAATGAAATCGTCATTGTAACAATAGACAGATACCGTTTATTGGGAAACACTGATTGTTTTGACTGCTTTTGTTTCATAATAGGTGATTTTTTGACCCACATATGTTTTTCTTACAAATCATTTTTTCTTGTTTCCTGGAATGGTTGACCACATGATTTTTGTCACATATGTTGTTTACCATCTAGGTTTAAGAAAAAAAAAGAAAGAAAAAGAAATATATATATATATATATATATATATTTCTATTGGCGTATGACACATCAGATGTTTTAAAGGGTCTAAGGGTAACTTTATCAATTTTTTCAGTCAGATAAAGTTGCCTTTGATGCAAACTAAAATAAGTATTTTTTTTACAAATTCAATCAATCTTGTGTAACCTAAGTAAAACTTAGGTGGTAAATAATGCTAAAACTAAGAATTGACAGATTTTAGATGTTATATTTTAATGTAAACCTATTGTAAAGTGTGAGTACATAATGAAGGAAAATGTTTGCGAAGAAAAGCATTTTTGAGTACATCAAAAAATAAATGTACTGGTACATTTCTTCCTCTTATTAATATTAAATGTTATCATTAAGTTTTTTTGTTGAAGAAATCATCGAATAACCTGCTCAGAGCATGCCTAACTTGGCCTTTAAGATCACCTTAAATGTTATATGTCTAAGTGACAGGTTGCCAACCTCTATAAGAAAATCATTTCTTTTGCAAAGGCTTTCCTGTATGCCCTGAAACCCTGAATAGAAAAAGATGGTAGTGTTGTATTCCAATACCTGAAGACTAGGAGAGAGTCTCCTGCTTCTCCCTCTGCGCAGCTCAGCCCCCAGCGTGGCCCCCGATGTGTAAGATCGGCTATAGCGTGATGACTCCGCCTTCTCCACAGTATCTGTTACATTTATGTCATTGTCCTGCACAACAGGAGAAAGGAATACACACAGAAAAAGATCATTGAAATAAATGTTAAAACACTGTTAATTGCATAATATAATATTAAAAGTAAACAATAGGATTAAGTAATAAGAGTATTTGTCATCACAACAGCTATGATGGCACATTTATTCTGAGATGTCCTGATATAGTCTAGTGCCTAAAAGTGAAGAAACTCCCACAGAAAACGGGTGACTAAATAATGAATGTGTGTTTGTGCATGTGTGACTGTGCATGTGTCAGGCTATGTGTTAGTGTCTCCGAGTATGGGCCTCTACAGGCTGAGCTCATGGAGGCTGATCTGCACTGCAGTACTGTAGCAACAAAACACTGGGGGGAATGGTAGCAGTTGCTAAGCAACAGCGCCGTGTTGCTTCCTCGCTGCGTTTGATGTCGCCCAGACCTAGATGTGGACAGATGCTCACATTCACACGCATGTCCAAGAGCGTATGGGCAGCTGCTTAGCACAATCATTGCAGGAATATTAGGTACCATGTGGTTTTTACGCCTTTCAGCTCATTTACGCATGGTGCTTGTTTGGGAACTTGCTTACACAGATCAGTGTGACAGAGCGAATCAGGCTGTGGAAATGCGGGCTGGAGGATGTAAACTGTCCATTTGGACAAAGGCTCAATCAATTAAGAACGACTACAGCTTGGATGTTTTGTATTGTACATGAATACACACACAGTCCATCCAAACAATTAACCCGAGCATGCAGTCTCACAGCCCCCACTATAAAGGCGGTTAATTTCTCCTTACTGTTGATCTCTCAGTCTCACCTCTTCTCCTGTCACCGACAGCACGCTGCGGCTCTTCTTCATACTGATTGGCTCGTTCTGGGCCCCAGGGCGGAGCGTTCCAGAACCCAGGCAGCAGAGCAGGTGGAGAGCCAGGACCGGAGAGGTCAATGGTCACAGCAAGCTCAAACTGGGGTCAGACCAGGTCACAGGGGGCCCCCATCGGTGCTGAGTCAGCTACAGCTCCTCCGCTCAATTTCCAAACCTCAATCTTGAAATGAGTAAATCAGGTATCACTTGCGGTGAAAGTTAAAAAGGGCATTTACACGTCCTCTAGTAGCTCCAGGTTTGGGCTGCGGCTGTTGATGTTTTATTTTCAAAAAGCCAAGGGACAAGGAAGTACAAGTTAAAAAGAAAAGACCAAGTGTTGCTGTTGTTCTTTGGCAGGAGCTTGTGGGTAGCCCCTCTCAGAGTTCATGACGAAAGGGCATCTTTCCTGGAACTCCAAAATATTTATCCATCCATCTGATGTGAACGGTTTGCATAAGAATTTTCCAGTTATTCCACAAAATGGTAAAATCCCAACACTTGTGAATTCAAATTGATTTTCTTTAAATCCTTCCTTCTTGTTTCCTTTCTCAGGTAGGTGTTCCACAATCTGGTTGGTCACTTGGATCCAAATGCTGTTTGATAAGTCTTTGTTCATGTGGCTGCCTCATCTGGGAATCCTCAGTATTTAAAGACCCTATTCAGGTTGACTGTATTCATCCTGGTTTGCATCTTCCTAAAAAAAAAAAAAGAAAATGTGAGAAAAAAAACTGTTTTCGAATTGTTTTCTTCCTTTTTTGTGTCACAATTGAATAATATGTGATCATACAGTGAAATGTAAAAAAAAATTAAAATCCCTTTTTTACCTCAGAAAGGAATGGTAACTGAGAAAAAAATGGGGAAATGTTCATGAAGAAAATATTTATATTTTAATTTCTCGCCTAAATTCACAGTACATGACGGTTCATCCCATCAATTAGTTAAAAACGTGGCAGCTCAAAAAAAGTGTTTTGGTCTGCTGTGGCCTTGAAGGAGCCGTACCTTCAGCGTGGCCAATCCTGAGCAGATACTGCACCACCAAAGCTCCCTGATGTTATATAATTACTCTGAGCAGTCTCAGTTGACCTAATTCCATTGGTTGGTAAAGATTCAGCATATCAGAGGGTTTCCGACTGAGCTGGTATAGACGGGTAGCCATGGTGGCGACTCTCACCAGGGTCACAGATAAACAGACCTCCAGTGAGAGTACATGCTCAGCACAAAAACCAGATCTGCATGGAGAAATAATAAAAAGAAATAAAACAGATGGTGACACAGTGACATATATACACAGACATCGAGTAAATTTAAGCCATACGCACAACTGGCTGCCACCAGTCCCATCTTCATGACAGATAGAGTAGCTTAAAAAAATCAAGCATCAATGCATCAACATGCAGCTCAGCTACCAACCTGCTGGTCTGTTGCAAAACCCACAAATGTAAATGTATGGACAGAAAGAAGCACGTAAGCATGCATACATGAGGACTGCTTTCCTGTCGCGCAGTGTGTGACTGGCAGGAGATTCATGTCAGAAACAGAAACACACATAAACAAACACACCCACTGCCAAATGCCAGAATGAAAAAAAAAAAACCCACACTCACCTTGATCGTCTGAAGATCAACGGTAAGATGGGCTGGGCTTCACCTTCTGTCTGTCCCGCTCCCTCTGTCTGTCTGCAGACATTAAAGTGCATCACCAAAGCGCGAAGAAAAAAACACTTGCCGCTCTCATGAATACCCGTGGCTTCACCAGCATCCCTCCCTCCCTGTCTTTCCTCCTCTGCTCCCCCTGCCACAGTGGTCTCCCCCAGCCACCCCCACCCACCACCTCTGCCACAGCCTCCGTGGAGTATCCCATCTCCCCTCCCTCCTTCCTCACAGCGTTGCCATTAATCCCATACAACAGTGTGTACTCCTCCTCTTTTCCGTTGGTACCCATGTTATTTGTTTAATGCAGCGGCATTTTCCTTTCAAGAGGAGCCACACATGCATCACGTAGCAGTAGTCACATGTCTTTCAAACACTTGGTGCTCCATACCAACATACACAAGCATTCTATTCACCTAAAAAAAAAAGGAAATGCTTGTATTTCATTAAAAATGAGTGCATTATTATCCATGCTAAATGGTTTTTTAATTATGCTGCCCTTGAAAAGCCACGTAGAATAGACTGAGATTTGTACTTTTTTGCATTTGGTCACTGTCTCAAATTTTAAAAATGTTTATTTTTAGGATTTCACTTTAGAAATACTGAAAAAATGTCCCAGAGTGCCATAACATTGAATAAATGAATAGATAAATGAATAAATGAAGAAAATACTGTTTTAGAGTCACAAGTTAAATGTTGGCACACAGAATTTCAGTCTAACAGACTAATAATAGCATAGACTCTTTTGAGAACTGCAAACATTTTAGAAAGGCTATGATATCTTGCTGTCGTTTGACATTTAGAAAAACGCAGGTCCTCCCCAAGCTGGGAGGCAGGTTGTTTTTTCTTTAGCTCATGTTTAGATCCCAGACCTGTTATGAACATTTCCAGTTTACCTAATCGTCCACATGAAGAATGTTTCTTGTGAGAAAAATAAACTTTACTAGCTAAAAAACGGTCACAAATTAATAATGGTTATAAAAACAGAAGTTGCCACTATTTATTTACGCAAATTTAAAAAGAGAAACATGAGGGGAAATTTTGGATAAAGACATACAGCAATATCCAAATGGAAAAACAACATTAGAATAGCAAAAAAGACATGGAATTGGAAGAACCAATATCTGAAAATGTAAGTGAATAAGTTTAAATTTTAATATAGGAAAAGCGAGATAATGTTTTAAGCCTGTCTCTTTGTGCATATTCTTCCATGAATATACTACAAATTCCATGTTGCACAATGAGAGTTGTCCTATGAGAGCAAATCTATTATAGCTTTCTGTGGTGGCAGAAAAAGCACAATGAACTGCAAACAAGACGTTTTTGTACATGCAAATAAAGTAGCAGAAGATGAACGCATTAGACTCCAACAGGCCATAATTTATATCCAGTAGGAAAAAAATACCCACGCAGTTTTCTGACAAGAAGCAAAAAATTACAAAAACTATAAAAAGATATTGTCTATAATTTGAAAATTTAACATTTTTTTAAAAAACCTGCTTTGTGTGAAATTTCTTAACATTGTTTATTCAAACTGATAATATATTGGATAAACACATAGCTAAACTGATAGATTTATGTTTTAGGAAGGGCACCCAGCATCAAATCAGGAAAGCTGTTTTACTGGGGCGACCCATAATGGGAAAAGCTGAACGGTGAACAACAGCGTACTGTATTAAACCAGACATTCAGAAGCGCTGAGAGATTTATTTTACGTGCTCAAGTTTAAATGTGGTTTGTGTGTGAGCAAAAAGGAATGTAGTGTTTATTTTTAACCACTGCGAGGCGCACCTCATCATTTAGTGAGAATGACTGTTTTGAGTTTTTGTGAGCTTTTTTCTTTACTGAAAGGAAGATGTTTAACTGTTTATTTATAATAAATATCACAAAGAGAGGCTAAAAAAATCTTTTTTTCTTTTAAAACCTTTATTTTTCTTTGCATTGAATTAATCACCGATGAAGCTGCATAGCTCAACCGGACCCTGATTTCAGGGTGGTGCCCCTGGCAACTTTATTTTTGGTAAAGGATCATTTTATTTTTATAGTTATTATTTGCTTATGAATGATTACATTTGCCATTCTAAAGCATAATATAAACAGTATGAGTGAAAGTGAGTTTTTTGGCACAAATTGAGTTATCAATAATTCAGGTTCCATCACCACTGCTTATACAATTACGCTTCTAAGATGTTTTCTCCCAAACTATAATTTACTCGTGATATTGAGGTCCTTTGCACTAGTTCTTAGGTTCTTATATGTATTGACTCCCTAACGAGAGTCTCCTCATATCCCTGAAAATCTTTCTTATACATTATTCTATCAGGTCAAACCTGTTCTCAACACTAGAATGTAACCAGCAAATGAGGCACCTCTCATTTCTAACAGTGTTGATTATTTAGTCTATTGCAAACATAATAAAGTTAGGGTATATCAGTAAAGTGTAAGAATAGCTACTTTGATATTAATTTGAACTTCTGACAACTGAATTAGATGTTGTCATTTAATTGCCAGTCTGTTGATAAGATAAAGCAGTTACTGGTTCCACTTACTGTAGTTCTCATAGTGTATTTTTCTTTTACATACAAGTTGTTTTATTTGAAATTGTAAATTTACAACAGTAGAAAAAATAATTACAAAAGATCTATCTCGTTTAAAAGAATTCACATTTCTTGTTCAAGATAATTATTAGTGTAAGAAAAAAGTTATTATTTTTTGCAATGTTTGTTCATGACTAATATTGATGTACGCAAACTTTATTAGATAAAAAAAATAATTTGATGGATGGATGGATGGATGGATGGATGGATGGATGGATGGATGGATGGATGGATGGATGGATGGATGGATGGACATATCTGAGCCAAGTAACTGGCAGCAAGCAGTGCAGTGAGGGCTGGAAAACAGACAGGGTGTGGATCTTATGCAGCAAGGTTGGACAGCCCTGATGTGGAGCTTTGGATTTTCATAGACTGACAATTTGCAAAGGGTATGAATAATTCTGGAAATGCCTCTTTTTGTTTAAGTATAAATAGAAGCTGTAGAAGGTGCCTCCCGCATATAGTCTTGTTATGCTTTGGGCAGCATCTTTGTCATTTCCTGTCAAAAAAAACTTGACAGTTGTGTAGATGATGGGTAATGTTATTCCTCGCAGAAGTGAACTTACTTTCAAGGTTCACCTCCACCACAATCTCAAGTGAGCTCCCCTCCCAGAACAGAACCGGCCCTGTTTATCAGCCTGTCCAGCCTCCTGCAGTCCTTCTATTTTAGGCTGCTGCCCCAGCAGACTGCAGCAAACATGAAGATGCATGCCACCACAGGCAAGTAAAACATGTGGAGCATGCTGCTGCAGACATCAAAATACCTCCTCAGGAAGAACAGGCAGCCCTGCCCTTTCCTGTAGAGCATGCGTGTGTTGAAAGACCAGTCCAGCTTCGTATCCAGTGGAACCCCAAGATGTAGGACTGCACAAGCCCATTTTCAATTTTTCTTTATTTCACACAGAAAACAATAACTTCTGGCAGTCCACTATCATGTCTTCAGTCTTGGAGGTGTTGAAAAGAAAGCATCACAATCACAAAAAAACAGCAGCATAGGGAGGGGTTGACAGAAGCTGGTAACAGGACAGCCTCACAATAAGGTCATAATTGAACTTTAGAACTTCCTGTTGGGAACTATACTCTATTTTCTAAATGAGATTCCAAAAGAGATTTTGTCTGTATCCAATCCCTCTTTGGGTGCCCAAAGAAGTTCTCTCCAGTAAAGTTCTGAGCATATTCCGAGGTCTGCCCATGTGCCTCATTTACAAGTTATCTAGCCAGTCAATGAAAAATGGTTAGGAATTAAGCATGTGAAGATAAATCAGAGGAGCTGTGTTTTAGGAGAACCAACAGTGAGAATTGAGTTGGTTACCTATAATAATGCAGACTGAGCAGGTGACTCTATCAACAATGCAGTACTACAAGAAACTCAGTATGGACCGTTTTTAGATTCATGGACAGCCAAGTAGAAACCTTCAGCAGCACTGCCTACCTGTGAGGGGGAATTTATGGCTTGAGCTTTAACAATTGAAGAGTGCATATATTTGGAGCAACTACTGGAAGGTATAGATGAATATAAATAAGCAAAAACAACCAGAGAACACTGACTTTATTTAATAACCCCTGAGAGTAAACTGAAGTGCAAACATGAGAAATGTAAGGATCTCTTTAAAGTCACAGTCTGGTTAGCTGTTATGCACCTAGGTGTGCGAAATGTGTTCTCTGCAGTTGACCCATTCCCTGGGGGAGCGATGAGCAGCAGACACAGCGGAACTCTGGAACCATTTAAGCCCCCCAATCCAACTCATTGATGCTGAGTGTCAAGCAGGGAGGCACTGGGTCCCATTTGACATGATGTTAAACTAACTCGTAAGCAAGTTGAATGGGTCGAAAATGTAGAACCAGTCTTTTTTTTATCTATTTGTCAAGAATATTTTTCAGCATTTTTATCAAACAGGCACAGTTCAGGTGAAAAAAAAAGCTAAAAACAAACAGTGAGATGTTATCATTTAGGGACAGGGTACATAAAAATAAAGATAAATTAGTTTTATAGATAAAAAAAAAAGTTAAGAATGTTTCAAATACAACTATTGGCCTATCCTAAAAATGTACAGAAAATACAAAATCTTTTATGTCTGTGACTCTTAAATTTGATCAAAATTTAAAATGATCTAAAAATACTACATGTAATTTAAACAGTCAAATACACGTTCAACAAACTTCCTTTCTTTTAAAAAGAGGTTTATTAGTTGACAAATACATATATTTTGCAAAATGGAACACATGGTCACATACTAACAATTATTTGCAAACGTTTTTTAAAGGACAAATGTTTTTTTATGAAACATTTTGAGTATCTAATAATATTTTTTTGTACTGTAAAGTTAAGCTTTTATTCAGTTTATTTAATCTTCCCCCTCTTCCTCCTCATACTCCTCTTCATCTTCCTCTCTTGCTTCAGGGACCCATAATCCAGAGTCAATGCACCTCCTTATATGGTATCTGCCTTCCTGTGGAAATCAAAATATTATCACAATAAATCATCGAGCTGTGCAAAAACAATCAGCTTTCTGCAGGTAGCAAATCATTTTTAATTCATGCAGATCACACTGATAACTTTGCAGCCATTCACTTGTCAATAATGTTCTCTTGCAAACATATGATAATAAAATCACAACAGCTTGTTTTACTGTTGTGATGCGTGTTGATTTATAAGAAGTGAGTCATATTCATCACTCATATCAGCAGCCATGGAGCTCAGAAGAGATTCATTGCTTTGATTTGCTAAAAACTAAACTTTTTTATAAAAGTTTGCAGTAAGTTAAATCAATTATGTACTATTATGAAGCAAAGGCATACAGATGAAAACTTAAAAGGGTTAGCTATTGTACTTCATTATTCATTTTTTAATTTACTTTTAATATGATCTTTTTAAATTGAAAAAACATGAACCAATCAAATATTATTCTGGAATTTACCACACAAAAATCCACACATTAATAGTAATTCAAAGAACTGATTCAACAACAACTGCATGAGATTTTTCCTCACCTGTAGTGAAAAAAGCGGACTCTTTTCTGTCAGTTAAAGGCCTCATTCTGTCTTAGGTAAAGACATATCTCCCTTTTATTTATTACTTAACACCTTCAGAATATCAACAAGCCTCTAATATCAGCATATATCAGCTTAATGCTTGTTTAGCAAAAAATAATTCAAAATTCAACAGCAGCATCAGCTGAAAACTGACTTTTTAAAAATGTCTGTCAGGCAGGGTGAAGAAATAGTAAATTTTTTATTGTAATTTGGACTGGGAAGTAAAGAATAAAATGAATTTGTGATCTGCTCTTTTCCCAGAAAAACAGGACTAACAAAAAAAGCAAGAAGTTCAGGTCAGATAAACTTCTGTTCATGTTAGTTGTTTTCAGGAGAGAGGAATACAGTCTTTTGACATAAATGTGAAAATGGGACATCTCACTGTTGTGTTTATTTATGTTTTTTTTTTAGCTCAGATGGCAGAAAAAAGAACACCTCATAGGTCTGTGAAGATTCAGTGTGAAAAGTAGAAGGATCAGTCAAGAAGGAAACCTGAAGTTTCGAATGAAGGAACAGGTATGAAACAGTTGTGTTGAACACCACAACATTTACTTATGACAAATGAACACACTGACCTCAGGGTCCATCCTGTTTATAGCTTCCTGCAGCATCTGAATGTTTTTCTCATCAAAGCTCCTTTGTATTTCCTAAAGAGATATAATATATTAACATGGTAGCAACTACACTATTACAGCCACTGAAGAGAACCCACTTTGGTAGCGTTAAACCTCTGTAGGTGTTGGAAAAATGTATAATAGTTATCTCATATTTGCTTTTATGCATTACCTAGCTATATAGTTGTTATAATTATGTTTGCAGAAGTGTGTGTGTGTGTGTGTGTGTGTGTGTGTGTGTGAAACCCCCTATCTTTGCTTTTTCCCAGCATCCTCCCATGAACTTGTGTGTTAGCTGTGTCTAGAATGAATCGAAGGACGTCATGTGTTAGTTATCCGTGAGAAAAGGCTTTGCAGGTCCGAAGATGATGTGGGAAGACTGAGAAAAGATAGACATGTCGTAATTAATGTTTTCTGATAGTGCTGCAGCTGTGTTTTTATCTGTTTCCCCTCCTTAGAGCTCAACGCATATGTAAATTAGGGAATACCCAGCAAACTTAATAAAAGAGAAGAAGACAGGAATATGCGCTGGAGTGGAGAGAGATTGTGACTGGGTAACATCTCTGTTCGTTCTCCTCGTAAAAGGTACCTTGGTCTGTTGTCTTTCTTTCCTGATGATGTTATTCTGATGTTGTAGGTTGTTCTAACCCAACAGTAGGTTTGGAGTGAAAATCTTTAAAGACCTGTTCCAATGAAAATGTTTTTTTGGGTGTTTTTAACATGTTCTTGTGGAATGTTTCTAATAATGGAGTAAATGAATTGTTGTGAGGTAGAGAATATGCTTCTCCACCCCATTCTGATGTGTCCACCTGTACACGACTAGATCCATGTATGTCTTCATTTTCCTCATCTGAGCTGCCATCTGGCTCAAAACTTTCCAGCTTGATTGCTCCAATATTGCTCGCCATTTTTGTTGCACTGCTAATGCTAGATTAGGCGTGTCAGGGGCTGTAAGCTAGCGTTGGAGCGTGTAAACAAAGAACTTTCAACAACAGGAAGGGGAAGAGGGGTGTGTTCCCACCTACGCCTCAGAAGGGAATTTCCAATGAACTACTGCTGCCCTGCAAAAACTATGTTCTAGGAAATTGACACAGGTCTTTTGATTTGGGAACAAAAATGGCACAATCATAATTGAATGACCACTGGGAACGCTTTGAAAATAAATCAAAAGATGATCAGAGTGAGTCTTTATCTATTGGAAAGAGGAGAAACTCTGCAGTAAAAGACATGCTCCTGGTTTACCCTTGGTAGGGATTCGTAGACTTCAACTGGGTCTAACCCCCCTGGACCAAGTCTTGTTTGCTTCTCCTCTTCTTCCAGCTCTTTCATTGCACCATCCATACGAAGCTGTGCACATTTGCAGATCCGTTCTTTCAGCAGCTCCAGTTCATGATTGAAGGCATCCTGATATGGCTTATCTGCAGTCTAAAAAGGAATCAAAACTCTGCAACAAGCCCCACAAAAAAAAGGCTTTTCACTTGCGTTTGAGACAGTAAAGAGTTCAGACAGACCTTGATTTTGGAGAAGAACTGCCTAAAACAGCCTCTTGGGTCAACACTGAGTGTTCGGGCCAAATCCAAAATGAACTGCATGACAATAGCCTGGTGGGCAATCTGCTCCATGAGCGCATGTTTCTGTAAGGACATTCAGACATTGTGAATAGGCAGGCTTTGCTCATTTTTCTTCTGTCAGTACTTACCTCATCTATCTCATAATCAATACAGATGACGACAAGGTAATTCGCTGTCTCTTCACACACCAAGTGAGGGTGGTCAGATAGATATTTCTGACTGTCGTCCCAACGCCGCAACATTCCTGCTCACAGCAAACACCAGAGTCACCACATTACAAATAAAGCATTGAGCTACTATAACTCTATTCATATCCCCTTTAACTGAGTTCTCTCCCACTTTAAACAATGTGTAACAGGTTGTGAGACATAAATGAATTGAGATTTGGTAATGATGCTACAGTCTGGAAGGCCAGAACCTTTGGTTTACTGTCATTAAGATTATGTTGAATATTTCCTGTTCCATCCTTTTCCCCCACAGCAAATACAAATTCCAGCATTCATATTTTTATTATTAATATTATTATTATTATTATTATTATTATTATTATTATTATTATTATTATTATTATTATTATTATTATTATTATTATTATTAATATTATTATTATTATTATTATTATTATTATTATTATTATTATTATTATTATTATTTTGACAGTTCTGAACTGCTAAGGCTGTACCCCATTCGTCCACATATTGAAAGAAATGAACGTTTCTCACGAGAGACCATTTGTTTTAAACTTGATAACTATCAGAACATGAACACGTTTCTCAGGGATGGTGACAATGATGTCTTGCTAAAAAGAAAAAACAAAAACCAAACATTACATAACTAAAACTCATCTTAATGAAATCAATCATATGTTTTGTCAATGTAGTTATGATTGGTAACAATAATAAAGGATATCTAGGTAGTTTTTAAAAACTTTTAGGGCACAGAAATGTATATGTGTATAAGTAAATTGTAATACCAAAGAAAAGAATGAAAGACATTCTGTCATGAATGTTAGTACCAAAATGCTTGATTTCCTCTGCATACTTCTCCACAAAAGTCTTGTGCTTCTCCACTTTTTCTTCCAGTGTTTCTTGTTTCCTTGAAGAGTTGAGTACACTCTAGAAATGAGGACACAGCGATGAATCAGGAAATCAGACCAGTGACCACCTTTTTGTCATGCACAAACCGTCACTACCTTGCTGAAACCTTCTTTGCTGATGGTGTCGACATTCCAGGGCAGTTTCTTTTCCTCTCGCTGATAGTCCTCCATCAGTAACTGAAACGACTTTTCATCCTGTTTCAGTTTCTCCACCTCAGACTGGACTTTCTTCAGCTCAGTCTCTTTCTCCTCATCTGCGTCTCCGTCCTTCATTTCGTCCTGCAGGTATCGGAGGCGTCTCTGGGTTTCTTCTAGGAGCCTTTGGCATTCTGCAAAGTTAGTTTGCAGATCTTCTCCTCTCTGCTGGAACGCTGCCATTTTCTCCAGCCGGGACTGATGTTCCAGAGTGAAAAAAGACGGAAAAAAAGAAGCTTAAAAAAGGAGGTGAAACCAAATACATTACAGTACATTTTTCAGTATTTGTGACAAGAGAAGGCTATCTGCACATTAGAAAGCAAATAAACATCCCTAAAACACAAGTGTATTTATTGTAAGCCTTTTCTTTATCTTAACCATGAGAGATAGGTATGGTAGGTGATAGGTCTTTTTCTAGCATTTGTTCCGTTATTATACAGTGTTAGCACGTTTCAAAAAGCTATGTTACTTTAAGTACCAACACCAATGCAAGTCCAAGCCATTACAGGTTTGAGAATTGTATAAAAATGGCAATGCTGTACACTACAAGCATTTACAAGTTTTCCTAATCGGGTCACGTGATAGTAGAATATCAGCAAAGGAATCTTACACTGAAAAAAAAACATAAATGCAACACTTTGGTTTTTGCTCCCATTTGTCATAAGATGAACTTAAAGAACTCAAATAATTTCTACAAACACAAAATAACCATTTCTCTCAGATAATATTCACAAATCTGTGATGGTGAGCACTTATCCTTTGCTGAGATAATCTGCCCCCCCTTACAGGTGGGCCATTTCCAGATGCTGATAAGACAGCATGACTATTCCACAGGCGTGCCTTCGACTGACCCCAATCAAAGACTCTGAAATGTGCTGTTCTGTTTTATTGGGGGGATCTGGGGTCGCATGGCACACCTGGGAGATGGGATGGATTATTTTAGCAAAGCAGAAGTGCTCATTGTCACAGATTTAAAACAAATTTCTGAAGATTTGAGAGAAATTGTTATTTTGTGTTGGAAGAATATGTTTCAGATCTTTAAGTTCATCTCATAAAAGATGGGAGCAAAAACAAAAGTTTTACATTTATATTTTTGTTCAGAACTAGTCCACAAAGAGTCTGACCATCATTACAACGGTGACTGTACATGTGGCCAATACACAATTTGATTTGGGTGTTATCATAACTTGCTCATTGTTCCTGCAATGTAAAGGATTTTATTCTACATAAACTATTTTTTCTTTTAATTCTTTAGATCTAAAAAAAAAATGAACAGAGTAAACATGAAATCATTATTATTAACTACAAATATGCTGCGTTTTTTAACTTGCTCAATATATTGCAAGTATATTGCATTTCAAAAGCTAAACGGTCCAAAATATTTTTGCACAGAAGTTTTGGAAAATTGTGGAAATAATGCAATTGTTTTGATAAACTGAATTATCCAAGCAAGTGCTTTGAATGAAAATAATGTTATGATCTATTTACACATTTATTGTTACTAAAACTTGCTAGATAATGATTCCTTTAAAAATGTTAGAAATTTTCTTTATTATATTCAAAATCAAAGAACATGTATTTGATTTTTTTTTTCTTTTCTCTAGATCAAACAAATCCCCCTTGGTGGTGTAAAATTAAAGGTTGAAAGTCTGTTATAATAGAGAAACTTCATTAATTTTGTTCTTTTACTGTGCCACAATGTCAGAAATTTAAATGAACATAAAATGAGGCTTTTCACAGCAGTTATTATGTTACATTAAAAATAGATGAATTAATTACAGATCATTAATCAACCACACAACAAAGGAAAGACAAGACAGCACTTTACAGTTTGGAAGTAACTGAGCTACACATATGAACACCTGATGACTTAACTCCACAGCTAAGAACAGGGATCTCTGCTGACCCGGTGTCTCATTCGGAACAAGCTCGGGGTGTCCACGAAAGGACTGGTGGCCTCTTCATCGTCAGACACATAGATGTGATCCCAGGCGCTGTAGTCGATCCCTCTGCTCATCTTCCTCCTGTTCACTTCCGATAAAACCTGGGAGACTTCCACCGCGACTCTAGACCCACAGCGCACGCGACAAGTCACCACAGAGACACATATAGAAACGTCAATCCTCTTAGGAGTGAGGGCTTCTTTTCTCTCTCTCTCTCTCTCTCTCTCTCTCTCTCTCTAACGGAATCCTATTTGCGCGCGGCTGTGGCGTCTCGCTGACGTTCTTACGTCATGAGATTGTTCAGGTCAATAATTTTCAAATATTGATAATAACTGTAGTTTTTGTAAGGACCCTCCTGAATCAACTTAATATACAAATATTTGATTCAACTTAGTATATGGATATGCGATTTATAAATAGTAAATAAAACAATAATACCGTCATAAACGTAAAATATTTCTACTTATTTAAGTTTTAATAATAAAAGCATAGAAAATACTTGTAATTTATTACTTCTTTAAATAAATTTCAAAAAGACGCCAAGCAAAAAGTTTTTTTCCTGTTTTGGGAAAATTTGTTACAGAGTTTTATGAATTTTATAATACTCTCAAATATGTTCTTACTCCCAAAGTGTACCATACATGAATCTTTGCACTTGTTTAATGTGTAATATGTTTTACTTTTTAAAGGTTTCTTGCTATTCTCTGTTTACAATTTGTGATCTTGTAATTTCTTATTCCTGAGTCCTTTGTTGTAATCATTTAGGTAAAAAAAATGTATGGTCGTTGCTTTGTTTTGAATGCACTTGTTCATATCCTCTCTAAATGTGTTCATTTTATTTATTTATTTATTTATTTATTTATTTATTTATTTTAACTTGTCCTGTCCAACAGCTGGGTAAACAGATGAGAGCTGAAGGCCTCTTGTGTTGTACATATTTTACTTTAACACAAGGGGTTATTAATCTTCAGACACACCAGAGGTATGACTGAATAAACCCCCTTTGTAATTGAGGCCAAACTTTATTAATTTCCATCGTATTTGAAAATCTTTGTTGTTGGACCGGACGGAAAAGGAAAGGAGGGAAGAAGAGAGAGGGATGCTAGGCGGGGGGGGGGGGGGGGGGGGGGGGGGGGGGGGGGGGGGGGGTAGGAGGGTGACAATAGGAGAGGTGGGGGATAAAACCATGAAGCAGCCCAAAGCAATACGTTTACTGGATGTTTATCATTACGGTAAGGTTCAAATGCCACACAAATCTCAAGGGGCGGAGCCTGTCCACACACACACTCAGATATTATAAACACACCTATTAGCTGCAAAAATGTCCACATGTCCACATGTACACTATATGGATAATGTTCGCACACGCATACTCATGCCTTTTAACCAGATGGTGTGAAATATTTCGTTCATTCAATCATGCAAACTATTTGTGTAAAGGTGAGCTAACACCTGTGCTCAGGTGAGTGTTTATGTTCTTCTAAAATGGATGTTGGAATGTGAAAAGAAGGAAGGAGAGCGCCCGGCCACCCCCACACCAAGACCCCCGTCGCGGCAGCAGCGGCAGCCAGAACCCCCAACGCCACACGGCAGCAGGCAGAGAACAACAGCCCCCGGGCGATCACATCCGCCACCCAGGCCAGGGCCAGCAGGACCGCCGTGAGGCCCCCAGAGCCAGCGAGCAGGGAGGCATGGGGGGAAAGAGAGCGCCGCCCCAGCCCATGTGTTCATTTTAATTAACAGTGGCCAAAAACGAATCTAAAAAAATCAAATATAGAAAATATGAATGAATAAATAAACACACAAACAATTAAAAAAAGAAATGGCGGCCAAATGTGATCCCGTTGGTTATTCAGGGTTAAAACCTGCAACAGAGATCAAACAAAAGTGGTTTATGCAAAAAATTTAACAAGAAGTGCTGTGGTTAAATTGAAACCAAATACTTTGTAAAAAATACATTTTTACCTTCTCCTGCTGTCTTTTTTATTCATATACACAAACATTTATTTTTATTGTATTTTTTTAACATAAAACAGACATTAGCTTTTGAAGACATTTTCTTTTGAAGCTTTAAAGTTGCATGAGAGCAGAAAACTACATCAAATTGTCACAATACAACAAAAAAATGAAGTTAACCCTTTTTATCAGGTTCAAAAATTGTAACACAGACAAATTTAACACATTTACTGATAACAATCACATTAAAGTCTAAGGGAAGTGACATTCTCTATTCTTGCTGATAACTTCTTTTTTTTGGAACAGTGTTTTGATTCAGGTGATAACCTGCATTGTTAGTAGTGTAAGTTTGACCGGTGTTTGGTACAAAGTATCACAGAAGTAGAATTACACCAAGTGGGTCTGTTTTCTGCACAATCATGTGGAGCAGCCGTCATTGCAAATACACAATCCCATGAAAACAAATAGAGACCCTAAGGCTCATTCTATAAAAATATTTTGCTGTTTCAAACGCTGGAGGTCACTCTATAAGCTTTCCCTGAACTGCCCCTCTTTCCTCATGGAAAGGTAGGGTATCAATCCACGGTGTAACTTGAGGGTGGGGGTACTTAGCTCATCCGCCAACCACTCCGGCCCCTCCCCTCATGGTTTTAACTGCACCTAGACATGTTCATAAAAAGGTTCAGATCAGACCAGAAGTTTTGTCAAAATGACATAACAATTCTGTAATGTTATAAAACCTGACATAAGAAGACATTTTATATATATGGTCAGCCTAATAGCATTTCTGCCTAACTCGTTTTTTTTTTGCCAAATTGAGATATTGGCCTAACTTGACTGTGATTGGTGAAAAAAAGGTGTTTTTTTTCTTTAAAAAAACCCTGAAAAAATGAGTTAGGCAGATATGCTATTAGGCAGACTATATATATATATATATATATATATATATATATATATATATATATATATATATATATATATATATATATGTGTGTGTGTGTGTGTGTGTGTGTGTGTGTCTGTGTGTATAACCCTTGTGCTATCCTATGCACTTTGACATTGTGAGTTGGGTCATCTAGACCCCACAAGACAGTGCGCTGAACCTTTTGTCTTCAATGATTTGTGATCTTCACAGGTTTCCATGGATTACATGAAATCCTCTCCCCCTTTATCCACCTTTGTCATGGTAGGGAGAACACGTCAATAGTCATCTTGACCCCATAGGATAGCACAAGGGTTAAGTCTATAGGCTGAAATGACTGGTCAGAGATACTAAAATTAACACACAAAACGTTGTGTCTACTACTGTGGAAAAAAAAGTGACTTAAATTCTGAATTGTAGCAGTGCAAAGAACAAGACGGCTGTCTTGAAACAGCTATATATATCAAACGTAGATAAACAAATGATGGACGCTTCTTCAAAGTCTGTTTCCGATTCCTCTGTTTAAACACACTCATGCTTGCTGTTGTACTGCATGAAAAAATACTGAATCCAGACAATCATTGTCATCAGCTTTTCCAAGGACTTGATGATTTTTGTCTTGGCCAGCATCACATTGTCCATCCTTCTCAGTTTGGTAGACTCTTACTCTAATATGGCCCTTGAGATTAATGACGGCGCAGACGGAAGACATCCTTCAGGTTGTAATCTCTCATGTACTTGTGTTTGTAGCAACTATAAATTTTTGCAGCAACTATAGTCAAAACCACTGCAGCAAGCACAACTGCTGCAGCTATGATGTATGGGAGAAAGTTAACTGCAACAAAAAAGAACAGAGAATATCAGACATAGAACCATACCAAATGCCCAAGGAGCCCCTTTTTGGGACCAGCAGCTGCTTTTAAACTTACCCTGGACGTCCACCTCAAAAATCACACTGACTGCCTTCACACTGTTGCTGACAGTGCAGTTGTACTGCCCTTCATGCTTGAAACCTGCAGATTTAAAGGTGAGAACACTGCTGGCCGGGGAAGAGTCATTGAATGGAACAATCCAGGTATATGAGGGGGGAGGGTTCCCCGCTGACGAGCAGTTCAGCTCTAGAGTTTCTCCTTCATAGATGCTGATCTGATTCACTTCATCCTGCAGCTCAGGACCGTCTGGTTAAAGATAAAGATGATGGAAATTAAAAAAAAGATTATTTCACACAATTTGGACATAACTAAACTTTGCATCACGACCTCAATGCTGCAATAACTCTCTGTTCATTTTTAATAATTAGGCTATATTTGGATTATAATCAAGAAGGTTTGCTCATACTCAATAATAGAAGCAAAAAGACAAAACTTGAAATGAAAAAGCTCTTTGATTCGCCCAGAATAAGACTTTGGCTGCAATACTTGGGTGATTTTTTTCATAAAAGTATTTCACTTTATTTGCTTTGTATACATTAAGGTGAATATAGGCTGCTGTTAGCTACCTGACTCAACCTTTAAAGTAATGCACAAAAACTGATCATCTTACAGCATATCCCAACAGGGGTTGCCTCAGCAAATTAGCTTTCACAGGTGGTTTGGGAGAGATTTTTATGGGCCCTTCCTGACACAGACTTGCCCCCCCCCCCCTTGTGGTTACGTAGTTAGGCAGTAGCATAAAGGGTCTTGCCTAAGGACCGTTGACTGCATAACATAACTGGATGGATCGCGTGTGACGCCAGCCATAGAAAATGCCTTACTTCCGGTTCCAACCAAAGGAAGTCAATTCAGTCGTCATTTTTCCGGAGTATGTCTATTGCCATGTTGGAACCAGACGTTCTCAGTAAACCGTGATTGGGCCGTGTTGGTCTGAGTCTACATTTCTATGGCAACCACTCTCTCCAATCAGGAGTAGGCATATTAGAAGGCTACACCCCATCCACTCAAAGTGGGCTAGGTAGAATCTGTCAAACACTTCGAATGTCTGACGCAAGACCACCTACTCTTATTGAGGCATCTGATTGGTCAGTTTATAACTTGAAAAACATGTGCCACATCATGAAAAAAATTTGGATTGGCAAGAACATGTTACAAAAAGGTGTCATAGCAAGAATGGTTATTCTGTCAAATAGAGTGAGTAACTAACTAACTATAACTATTTATCTATTTCTACATAGCAGTCTATAGAAGTCTATTTTGGCTTTTTGGGACCAGCGGGTACTTCTTGAACTCGGGGGGGAAGGGGGGGTGTCAATGTTAAAGGCCCACGCTGGATTAAGCACATTGTGAAGACTGCTTTCCTGACAGTACTATTTACCAGACTAATTCCTTCTTTTGTTTTGTTTTTGTTTTTACAATATTCAAAATGTTTTCATTTAGTTGTATTTGTATTTTTAAGATATCCAGTACTAAGATATTTTTTAAGAACTGTTTTTTTAGATTTAAAGCTTTATGGAAATGCTGTCCATGGCATTGTCTTGTTTATCAAGACATAACCCCAATTGAGCATGGTTTGCTTAGGTTGTATGGTATTCCCATAAGACTCACAGTGGACTGTTGCAGTGAGATTCTGTGACCTGACCACTAAGGGGCGCTGTGGTCCTTCGGGTCCTAGTTCCAGCTTGGCTCCACATGAGAACTGGGCTCCATCATCTTCTTTGGTGGCATTAAATTTCAGACTGAAGGAGCCTATTCTCTGGTTTCCTTGACTGTGCTTGGCTAGTCTTGAGAACTGTGCTTGGCCTAGTTCTGTCTGTCCTCTGTAGAAGGTCACAACCAGGTTCTCAGCAGGAGCCACATCCAGCTACTTCACACTCAAGAATGTACCAACTCTTCTCAAGCATTGGCCCAGAGTGGTTTGAAACAGAGATGGACACTTTTGTTGGCATGTCTGAGAAAACAGCAAATCACTAATAAATGTTTAGAAAACACCATCAGAGATAACGGTTCAAATTTAGACATTTTCAAAGATTGTACTTACGGTAAAGAGTGACCTTCAGTATGCTACAGCACTGAGTACCACTGTGATCAGTATAATAGCAGATGGGATCACTGTTCCATTCAGTCAAGCTGCTAACGTTCCACTTTATTGTGCTTCCATTCTTTTCTTTATATCCAGGGGCTTCCAATTACCATCACAGCCAGACTGGCATGCTACACACGTGGCAAAGGCTGGATCTCCATACTTCACCACCAGTGACGACGGAGTGAAAACCGGCTTATCGGGACAGGTATAAACTTAGAGGGAGAAAAAAATAAATATTATTTATGCCGATTGTAACTGCCACCAATTGATTTCTTCTGATTACAATGAAACAATCGATTGAAAAATTGTAAAGTTTCTATGTAGGAAACGTTTGAATAGTTCTATAGTCACATACTTTAAACATAAAAAAAATACTTGAACAAATTTTAGGATTTTTTGTTTTAATAAATAAGTATTGTTTATTAACTATAATGTTTATGTTTTAATAACAGTACTGAAGTAATCTTGTTATCTCCTGGTTACCAACATTACCAAGCATCAATTTCAGGAATAAGCAAAATTTTTAATATGTTTTCTGATTATTGCTGTTTTTAGCAATGCAGTGACTAAATAAACATTGAGGCTCAATATTGATCTTTCTAAAGTCTGAAAACCATTAAAGGCCGTTGATTTAGATGGTCTAAAATTATTAAGATAATAATAAATAGCTCTGCTTGCCTGAGGCTTTTAGCAAAACAAACTGCTCGCCTCATCATCAAACTGAGTCCATCATTTATTAAACCCTTCAAGTTTAAATCCCTTTTGGTCTCCTTCACCACCAAGAAATATTTCCTTCCCTGAAATGACCATGAAAAAAGCATTAATATATCAGCTACCAAAAAAAGTTGACATTTAATAGTCTCATTTCTAAGTATTTTTTTTTTACTTAAGATTTTGATTTCTCATTTGAAACTATAGGATTATCACAATTTTTATTCCCAATCCTCTTGTCAAAACTGAAATCATAAAAGAAAAATTAAATCAGCATAGTTCGACCATTACAGTGTAGGTGTAATGATTAATCACATTAATCGATATATCAATTTATGTTCCCTTGATCCAACCAGATTGATCTGTGTGAGGCAAATTGTTCATCCAATCGACCTTTAACATTATAGAATTGTTTCAAAATGTAACTAAATTGATGCAACAAATCGATATTGGAAAATACCATTTGGATTGAGACACTGTTTTATTTAACTTGTAACGTCACAAACAACCAAGTGCATCACAGTGAACAACACGCAATGGCATCAAAAACCGTCATCATTAGTCCAAATCAGTCCATCATTCCAGTCCAATGTTCCAGTGAACTTTATGAAACTAGAATGTGAATGGATTTGTCCATTTGTGTTTACCTATTTGTTTGTACACATATTTATTTACACTTGGTTATCTTGCAAGAAATACAAGGAATCTGGAAAACTTTTGACTCAGACTTGTTGAAGTTCTGGCTAAAGATGTCCTGGAACAATTTCGGATTGAATCGAATTGTTCAAAATGAATCTATATCGACCATCAATCATATCAGCAACCATAATTTATTATATGAATAAAATAGTTATTAAAATTAATCATTACACCTCTAATTACAGTACAACAAAAGAAAGTTTGTTTTTTATTTTTAAATGCAGCTTATCATTTCTGCAAAGCAAACATATTTTTTACCTATTTAATGGATACTGGTTGTATTTTGTTTTCCACATGGCTTCATACAGGAAGAAGCCATGTTTTCCTGCTAGTCGCGGTTCTTGGGGTTTAACCACCAAACATCCATAGGTATAAATAGACACTGACTGCTTAGCTTTACATGTCCACATTAGTTTACCAAAATAAAGAAAAGAGAATGGAATTAAGACACAAAGATTAATTCTGGACACTTACCGCAGCTGTTCACCTCGAAGACCAGCAGAGAAACCAGCAGAGAAACTGTCAAAAACGCTGAAGAGGCACTCATAATGTCTTTTTTTTTTAATTCAAAATAAGGTTTACGTAAAATCTTTACAACCAGGAGCGGTCAGAGAGGGTCTTCAAACTGAAACTGAAACTCCTGATATTAAAATAACTATCCCTCCTCCTGGCAGACTCAGGCAGCGCTGGGATTTCCCAGCTGGCTGTTCTCTCTCTGAAGAAATATAGACTAACCTCTCTCTTGTTGAGACGTGGTTCCCCGTCCTAAAATGTCTTACAAAAGTTCTTTTTAGTCATGGAAGAACCACAATCCAAGAGGTCTAATTGAGCTATTTTATTTGGAGAGGAACAAGATCCTTATTAAGCGTTGGAGACCATTTCTCTGCATTCCTCTGACTTCACTCCGCCTTCATCTCATGTAACACCCATGCAGGCATGCAGGGGCGTTTGTTGGATGCTCACACCAGAGGCCAACTTTTGACCCACCCCAGGCATCCTTGCCAACACCAGCTGTGATCTGACCTCTCTGTATGCAGTTTCATGTATCGGTCAATGGACTTATAGGGAAAAATAACATATAACACACTTTTGATCCAAATAAAAAGTAATCAAAAAGCAAGTCATTAAAAGGCTGTATAAAAATCAAATCTGTATAAAAAGCTTTTACAAAAGTAAAATCCTTCAATCTCTAAAAGGAATTCGGAAGAGAGGCTTTGTGAGGAAGTCCCTCATAAACTTCTGAGTCAGTGCAGAGTGAGGAAGAGCAGCATATTTCAAAAGTCTGGGACTTCGCTGCCTAGAGCACTTATCCTGATACAGAACACCTCAAAATACTTTGCAGAAAAAACTAAATAAACAGTAGTAAAAATAGTACTCATAATCAAAACACAAAACAAATACACTGGGTATTTGTTTTACCGGTGCAAATAAAATGGCGAGCAATATTGGAGCTTTCCAACCATACAGTTTGAGTCAGATGCCACATATTTGCACATAAAGACTTTTCATTAAAAGCCTGCTAAAACGGTTACCTAAGCATAATGAAAGTAAAATCAATCACCAAAAAAAATCCATGCAACAAAAAGTCAAAGTTCAGCTCCTCAGAATTCTTTCTTTTTGCAAAGACAGCACAAATTGCAGCCACAGGATATGTAGAAACACATCAACTTCCTTTTTCAAAAAGAGCTTTCTATGGTCTTCAGTATTTATCCCTTTAAGTTGCTTGACTCCCACTTTTGTTATCGCAATAAACTTCAGCCTCAGCTTGACAGCTCCTTATCCGAATTAGGAATTCCAGCAATGTTCAGTATGTGGATACAGGGCGCGTGAGGCACCTAACTGGAACGCCTGCTTCTCAGTGGGAGTGAAGCTTTACATCCCTCCAACTAACCTAAAGACCCACTCCAATGAACATTATGTCTTTGATATTTTCATCATGTTCTTGTGACATTTTTCTGTTAATGGAGGAATTGAGCTTTAAATTGTATTTCTGAGTATTTTGTTATTCAGTTGTGCTGAATAAAGAGCAGAAGAAAAAAGAATACAGTTTGAAAAAGCTTATAGCTGTGACAAAGAACAGAGGGCCACAAGCTCCCTGCTCTGCTCCATTCTGATGCATCCACTTGTAGACGACTAGATCCAAGTACCTCTTTGTTTTCTTTGAGCTGGCATATGACTTAAAACTGTACGGCTGGATAGCTTTGATATTGCTCGTCATTTGTTTTGCACCGGTAATTCAATTCAATTCAATTTTATTTGTATAGCCCAAATTCACAACAACAGTCGTCTCGGTGGGCTTCGTATCGGTAATTGAAAAAGTTAAACATAAATTCAGAAGGATCATGAATACATAGCATTCAAAAGGAAAATACTAAATTGAACTAACAAACTGACTAAACTAAACTGGACATCCTTGCCCTTAGACCCCCCTTCGCGGTAAGGAAAAACTCCCAAAAAATTGGATTAATGTAACGTAATGTAAAATAACAGCAGAGAGGGTAAATGGGTGACGGGAAGTGGGGGCATACTTTCTCCAATTCGACAGTCCCGCCCACAACTCAGAGATGAATTTCTACTGCTGCTCTGCAGAAACCTAGAAAATGGCAGGTTTTTTGATTATGGCTGAAAATGGCATAATCATTATAAAAATACCACTGCGGATTATTTTAAAATAGATCTAAAGATGATCAGAGTCGGACTTTAAGCTTTCTGTCTATTCAGCCTCATACAAAATGAGAGAGGACGACTTTTGGTGGTGGCTAGTCTTCGAAGCCCATCCCAGCAATAGTAGTGTAGGAGGAGGGGTGGAAATTGTTTTGAAATCCCCTCTCCTTGGGGAAATGACAATCAACACATGCATGCCTCTGAACTGTGCAAGGAAGCGGGTGTATACTCCACAGAAAAAGGCTCCAGCTGATGTTATCGCTGCTTAAAAAAGTCCTCATCTGTGCAAATGTGTAATGGAAGTCTAGCTTTTAATGTGTGAAGAACGTTTGTTCTTGCTTCAGTTTTCTAGAAGTCACATTCATCTCTAAGTCAAAAACTAAGCTGATGGTCCAACTCTGGCCTTTTAATGAAATAAACCCAGTTCAAATGTGAGAAATTTAAACTTATCTGCAACTGGGGAGAGCTAGCAAACCCTGACCACACATTCTGACAATCACTGGTTCCTCATTCCGTTCTCTTTATCCTGTAGCAAAAGGAGGCAGTAAACAGCTGTCAGGAACTGGAGATGAAGGATCCAACATGCAGGAGGCTTGCTTTGGTGGCAGAAACTGAAACATTCAAGAAATAATCTGAAATAAACTGATTTGAAACATAGAAATCTAACAGCGCACCAAAAGAGTGTCAGAACAGAACAGACGGCCTGGAAACCAGACACTTAAAAGGACTGAAGGTGATGAACTACATGAATCCAGCTGTGAATTATCTGCCTGAACCTGGTGAGACTGACAAGGAAAACAGAACATGAAGAAAACATCACAAAAATTCAAGCACAGAATCCTCACAACAGTTTAACATCCACATCTGAACAGCCAGATTCTAGCTTGAGAAACTTCTGTTTCTCAAGCTAGGGCTTCTCCACCAACATCAATGTGTGACCTCAATGTGCTTTTGAAATAATGGTTAAAAAATTCCTATGAACACACTCCTCAACCTCAGCCGTCCCAGAAGAGTTGAAGCTGTAACAGCTGCAGAAGGTGGACCGGCATCATATTAAACTGTATGAGTTAGGAATGGGATGGCACTTCAGTTCATATGTGACTCAAGGCAAATGAGCAAATACTTTTGGTAATATAGTGCATATATGTATGCATTTGATGAATCAATTTATACTCCTATGATCCAACCAGTCAAATTGTATTAAATCTACCTGTACTACTAAAAAAATCATTTCAAAATTGGATATATAAATAATTGGGAAAATACCATTTGAATTGAATTGAATTGTTTATTTTATTATGAAATAAAAACAACAAAGTCCATCACAACAGACAAAAAACATGTGATGGGAGCAAAAAAATGATCAGCCCATCATCACAGTACAAGAAATACATAAGAAAACGTCACCAACACTTTTCAGTATCAGGGATTTATCTCTGAGTCACACTGGTTGAAATTAAAGATGTCCTGGATCGATTTAAGGTCAGTGAATCGGATCAAATCGAATTGTTAAAAAAATGAAACAATATTATCAATTGTATCAGCAGCCACAAAATATATTAATCGAATTGCTGTTATAACAAATCTTTAGATCCATAATATATAGGTATCAGCTATGTGTGTGTGTCCTAAATGATGCCATTTAAGTTGCATAATCATAAGTACACATATTTGCACTGACACATACAGGACATGACATTGCATCCGGTACACTCTTTGAGTGCCGTGTGAGGAGACAATGGAAAACATGGATCAGCTTTGAGTCAGTTTTGGGTTAAGCAGAAGTGAGAGGTGGAAGTGCAGATTTCCTGTTCCTGTCCAGCATTTAGATGTCAACACATTACTTATCCTTTGCAATGGTGTAATTCTTTACAAGAGAGAAAGATTTTGGCTTTCAGAGAATTAACTCATTGAAAAAAATTATAATCCTCTATTTGTCTAAAGAGAAAATGTAAACCTTCAGTTCTTGATGGAGCAAATAGCTTGACCTTGGTGCAATCTTTTCTTTTTCTGTAAAATGGCAAATGTCTCTAAGGCCGCATTTAAACTGCAGGTCTTGATGCCCATATCCGATTTCCGACAACATCTTTTAAAAGTGACCCGTATCCGATTTTTGCATTTAAACTATACAATGCTGAAACTATCAAACGTAGACGTTTTGAGGACTACGTAGCAGCATTTCTGCCTTCCGCTGACCTCCTTCTGACTTTTGTGACTGCGGTTGTCATGGAGGCAACGCAGTGACGGAAGGAGGCGTTGCCTTGGGCGCCCCTGAGGGGATGCACAGGAGAGGAAAAAAAGGAGGGCTGCTCGGCTCTCTCTGAGTTTTAAATGAGGAAGTGTTTGCAGATGTGCTGTACAAACAGTTTGATCCAAGTGTTGAACCTTTCCTGTGTGATGACTTCTCTTTTTCTGACCGTGGTCAGAAAAGCACGGGAGATTTTCTCCAGGGCCAAAGGCGGATTCTCCTTCGGGGTTCACTTTCCCGTTCTGAACCAAGAGCGGGTTAAGAAAGACTCCAAAACTTTTGGGGGACACGTTATTTTTACTTTACGGTGCTTCGACACTCCCCCGCTCCGCGCTCACCTCCCCCCTCTCCTCTCACACACGCACGCACGCAGGCACACACACACAGTCCCCATCATAAACCCCCCCACTCCACAACACAAAGAAATAAACGGCCTCTAGCCTGTTCCAGACCAATGGTGTCCCGCTTCATTAGTTACCGTTTGCGTCCGGACCGGAAATAACAGCGGTTTCTGACTACTGTCTGAAGCCTGAGGCTAAAAGGTAACATGCTGACAGCAAATTCAGCGCACAAAAGCACTTTCATAAGTCATGTGATCTCAGTTGGCGGTGTCCTGAGTTGACGTCACTGACGAACGACTCGCATTTACTGGAGAATACCCGATTTGTCTGCTTACATGCCACACACAAATGCACGTATCCGATTCGTTTCCGATTTATTTCCACACATAAATGAGGCCTGTATCCAATCTGAGAAAAAGGGAATTCATGCGGTTTTGTCCTGCTTACACGCTCACCGGTCATATCCGATCTGTGCCACATGAGAGGAAAAAAAATCGGAATTGGGTCACTTGAACCATGCAGTGTAAATGCGGCCTAAATGTAATCAGTGTCACATGCAGCAACTTAAGGATCCTGACAATTATATAAAAGTGAAACTGCAATAAAATTGTAAGACTGAACATAGTTAGGCAACATAGTGGTGTAGTGGTTAGTAAGAAGTCCCTGGTTCATGTGTGGTTCTCTCCTGACACTCCACTTCCTCCCACAGTCCAACAAATCCACAGTGAAAACTGCACGGTTCTGAATGATCCCAAGGAATAAATGGGAATACGAGTGTGTGTGATTGTGTGGGAACAGACTATTGACTATGGCAGGCCATTTTAACATTTAAAAGCTAAGTTTGACTATCCAGAATTAACATTGTAGATATCTTTATTTGAGTTTTGCCTAGTCAAAAAGAACATTTCAGATATCCGCAACTACATTCTTCCTATCCGTAATTGTAATTTCAGATATCCTCAAACATATTATTCCTAGGACAAATGACATCACTTTCACCATTCATTTGTATGGGGTTTGTAATTACAGATATCTACAATTCAGTTGCAGATATCCACTTCATGAATTACGGATATCTGTAACTGAATTGTAGATATCTGTAATTCCAGTTTCAGATATCTACAATTTCATTCTGACTAGTCAAAACTCAAGTTCAAGATATCTTGAATTCAAATCAATTAAAGATATCTACATGTTCCTTTTCAGATATCTTAAATTAAGTTTTGACTAGGCGAAATTACGTTGTAGATATCTATAACTGGAATTATGACTAGTCAAAATGACGTAGTAGATATCTCAAACTGGAGTTAGGGATAGTCATAATTTAATTGTAGATATCTGTAATCAAGTTACAGATATCTTGAAATGAAATTTGATTAGAGATATCTGAAACTTGAGATATCTGTAATGTTCATTCCGCCTAGTCAAAATGTAATTACAGATATCTTGAATTAGAGTTTTGACTAGGCGAAATGACGTCACAGATATCTTTATGCAAATGAGGTCCGCATCGCACTTTAGGGGAGGAGCAGAGCGTGGCGTTCTAATCATTCAAATCGCTCCTGCTAGCGTCTGATTAGCACCATGTCGGAGCAGTACGACGGAGTTTTAGAGCCAGTTTACTTTGTTTTCTTTAATTACAACTTTTATCTTTTATCTTTAGGAGATAAAAGTGTTGTGGAGTGTGTGTGTGTGTGTGTGCTGAGATGGGGGTGTGCACGGAGCGGAGGTGTGTGCGTTGATACTGTGTGTTGGGAGGACGGAGCACCGTAATAAAGAGAAGGTGTCCCCCCCCAGAATAACTGTTTTGGAGTCGTTCTTATCCGCACTGGAGGCTTCGGCGGAGGAAATCTCCCCTGCGCTTCTGACCACGGTCGGAAGGAGAGAAAAGAAAAGAGAAAAGCACCAAAGTTGTCCGTTTATCGGAGCCTAGCTTGAAGATGAACTGTGTAAAGCTTTATTTCCGGATCTTTGAAAACAAAGTGATTCTAAACCTATTGGCGACTCAAAATCAGACTATTGTCAGTGTAGCCTCTTTCCGGGGTTCGGTGTTTGTATGGCGGAGTTTTATCTGTTAAATAAGGAGCTCAGAGACACTTTTGGGTGCAGAGGACCGCTGCAGCCTTTATTCTCCTTTTAATTCACATCACCTGAAGTTCATCTGTCACCTTCTGTCATGAACCTGTCATCAACACCAATGCGGAAGTAAACAGTGTCACATACGCCTCTCCTGCAGATGAAGCGTCCCGATCCAACATAAAACAATAAAAAGGAATGAAAATAATCTGTTATATTAGCATTAAAACATTGAAAAAGGGGAAAAAAAGTTCTCCTCCTCAGACGGAAGCATCACAGAAACATAGAGATCTGGTCTTTAATGGAGGAAGAAAGGATTAAGGTGGACATCTGCAGGGACACCGACGGCTTCATTGGGCTGCAGAGATCCTGCAAACCAACCATCAATAAATAAAATATGAATAAATCATAAATCAAACTAACAAGCTTCCAAACATTTAGAACGTTATAAATAAACATTCAGCTCACCTCTTTAGCAAAGGTCTGATCTGCTGCTGCTGTGCGGCGTTCACTTGCTGCTCTGCATGCTCACTTCCTCTTAATCTCGTAGATTTACAAGTTTTTCTTCATACATTTACAATTCAAAATCTTGTAATTTTACTTTTTTTTGGTGGCCCTTAATCTCCGTCGTAGAGCTGCCCGCGGGCGAAGCGATTTTTAATCTTCTTTTTAATGCTGCAGCCTATAGCAGCCCGTAGGAGGAGCTAGTGATGATGACGTTTGAGATATCTGTAACTTTCATTCTGCCTAGGCAAAACTGAATTACAGATATCTGCAATTGTCATTTAAGATGTGTGACGAGTTGAATGTCGTTTTCAATGACGTCATTGCAGATATCTATAATTCAGTTTTGCCTAGTCAAAACTGAATTATAGATATCTCTATCTGTCGTTTCGCCTAGGCACAATTACGTTGCAGATATCTTGAATTACAAATCCGACGATCCAAAATGTAATTACGACTAGTAAGAACAACGTTGATGATATCTACAATAATAATTCCGGATAGTCAAACTTAGCTTTTAAATGTTAAAATGGCCTGCCATAATTGACTTGTCCTGGGTTTACCCCACCTTAGCCCGACGGTGGCTGGGATAGGCTCCAGCAGCTGCGTGACCACGAAAGAGATTCTGCAGGTTCACAAAATGGTTGAATGGAGGATGTTTATGATGAGAATTTTTTATGTTTGCCATCTTTTGCTTTAGGTTTTTTTTTTTTTATTAAACATTTGATCCAGGAGACAAGGTATCAATAATGTCTGTCATGACGTCGTAGACGTAGCAGACCCAGATGCTGAAACCCGGAAGAAAACTCACAGCAAGGATGACTTTGAATGAATTTATTTTACCAATGGAAAATAAGTTTCTGAGGGGACGTAGACGCATCTCATCCGGGGATTGATCTTGGTGTCCTTTGAGCTGATGCAGTTGAAGGGGGGGGGCCACACGAGGACGCGTCGAACTGTGGAGCCAGAGGGAGCGAGGCTTGGGCGCTGAGGACAGCGGGATCAGCTTGAGATGAGGCGTGGACGCCGAGGACGGCAGGACCAGCGTGGAGCGGGGGAACCAGCGTGACCAAGGCAGGAACCGGAGTGAGTATAACAGAATGGCGCTGGATACTGGTGAGGAACTCCCATATGAAGACCAGCAGGATGATGAGAAGATGAGGATCAGCTGCTTCCAATCAGCAAGGTGGTGAGAGCTGTAGGAGGGGGAGGTGAACTGACAGGCACCCTGACAATGTCATCATTTTTGGACAAAGAACGTAAAGACATTTGAGGTGTGACAATTTCACACTTTTAAAGGAAACAAATGTATCAAGGAATTCAACACCAAAAGATCTTTGATATTGAAAATAAAATAGTTTTAAAAGAAATGGCCAGAAATATATTTGCGACTACCCTGAATACAATGGATTATGTTATGTGTATTGTTCTTTTTATTTTCAAGAGATAGTTAAACTTTATGACACCAAAATGTCTTTGAACAATGCAGGAACAGAAAAACAAAGCCAAAAAAAAATATGACAAAGCAGAGCCCAATAAAATGCATAGCTGTGTACTTACTAGCCCAAAGTTGCAGAATGAGCAGCGCATTTTCCTTATTATAAACCATGATAGGTCTAAGGTTGCAGCAAAAGATACCACAAACACAAGCAAGCAGGGTGAACGTGCAACATAAGTCAAAGTTTAGATTCAGAGTAAATCTGATGAAAGCCTTTTTACATTTGAAATCCCTTTCCTGAACCTTTTTTTTTTTTTCTAAATTCTCTTTTAAAAATGACAGCATTCAAGCTCATTCATAAATGCACAAAAGTTTTATTTTAGAATGTTTTCCCCTAACATTTTCAAAACTCATAAAGCTGCTTCCTCAGTTACAGCTGATGAGCGAGGGACGAATGGGATCTTATCAGTATCAGAGTCTCTCCTTGTTTTTTGCATTTAAAATGTCCGATTATTTATGAGCAGCTTCAGAATTATTAGAAGAAAGTTTCAAGACAAACTTAAAGAAATTAAAGAAAAAGAAAACAAAGTTTTTCCTTTCCATTTGAGCAGCAAAAAACTAAGTTTACTGAGTGGTTTCTGCTTTTTTTGGTTTTAATGAAAGTCATCAACTTTTATGAAGTGCAAGACCTGGTGGAACAGTTAAGACTTCAAGTAGGAAGAAAGAAGGTTCTTTTGTTCACATTTTGCCAGGACTTTACTTTCTTGAAGCAATCATGTCAACGTTTATGACTCACTAATAATCCCAATACCAATACACTTTTGTTTCTTCAGAAAGTCTGTAAGCAGAGTTTTACTGTAGCACACAGTTGGCTTACAGCAGTTAGGAATCAACAGAAGTATTAGTACTTATCCCTCTGTTACACATGTGTTAGCAGTGGCAGACTAGGCATTTTGGGGGCCCCAGGCGAACAATAACACGGGGCCCTCTACAGTGGTTGTATTAATCATTTTTTAAATCGAAGACCTTCTTCATTAGTCACTTTTTGATAGCATGAGTGTAAATAATCCAAAGGGATGCAAATGGTTTGATGGAAAATGTGGGCAGGGTTAATGTGCCCCAATGGTCCCATCCACAACTCAGAATTTCTAAAGAACTAGTGCCGCTCTGAAGAAACTAGGAAACAACACAATTTTTTAAAATATATTTTGACTAAAAACAACATAAAAGGACCACTTGGAATGCTTTTACCATAGATCAAAAGATGATTATCAATAATAGGCGTGGAAATTATTTTATACATACATATACCGTATGTGTTAAATGCTCAGCTCAGGGGCCCCAAAGTGTTGGGGGCACCAGGCCTAATGGTAAGTCCACTCCTGTGGGTTAGCAGTTTACAAACTATAAGCTCAAGCCTGTAAAGAGACAAAAAACACAGAACACAGAATGATTTGATGAACCTGTAAACTGAACTGTGGTGTGACATCACTTTTTGGTCCAGAAGGAGTCGTCACAGTGCTTCTAGCTGTTGTGAAGCTTAGGTCAGTTTGAGGGGCCGCAGAGGAGGTGACTTCCAAACCTGTGGAGGCAGACGGTTCAAAGACATTTCCATGAATTAAACATGGAGCAACCATTATTGGTTGATTACCAGTAGTTTTGTGTTTTTTGCGGTTAGTCATTCACTTACCTTGGACTTTCACGTTAAAAAGCACACTGACTGTCTTGACACTGTTCCTGACAGTGCAATTGTACTGCCCTTCATGCTGAGAACTTGCAGTTTCAATGGTTAGAACTCCGCCATTAAATTGAGGGCCCCTGAATGGAAGAGTCCAGGTGTATGAGGGGTTGGGGTTTCCCACAGCCGAGCAGTTCAGACGGAGAGTTCCTCTTTCTTTGACTGTGATCTGATCTGGATTCACTGTTGCCTGCAGGTCAGGACCATCTGGTTGGTAATTCACAGAGGAAGAAATATTGTTATACCATCAAAAAAGGAGAAAGAAAAGTATGATATTGTCAAAACAGAGCACTCAACTGCTGTTAAGAAAATGTGCAACTATCTCATCAAATTTCACAACATGGAATGTACCTAAATAAAAGGAGGTTTTAAAAAAATGTGATGGTTCTGTAGAGATCCACAAGAACAGAACAGAAGAGAAATGCAGTCAGGAAGATTCTCTACAGGCACCACTTCCTTTAGGATTGTAGTCCGGAAGCGGTTTGATAAGTGAAGCGAGTCAGGGCCAGGCAGTCAGGACACACCGAGGTCAGGATGTCAGAAGAGCACAAAATGATGGACAGGCAGAGGTTGGGATACTGGCGAGACAACTTGACTTAACTAGGTTAACAACTAGTTTATGTTCTGGTCAACAACTAGGATGCAGGAGATAAACAGAAGGAGCAGAAACCTTAGAAACCTGGCTGAATGGGTGCATGGCATGATCCTAAATGATTATTAGATGGAAAACAGCTGATACAGGAAGTTCATACATGATCATCACCTAGTGGTCCACTGGGCTGATTTGGATGATGACGCTTAAACTCCAAAATGAAAGCCAGATCCTAGATGAAACTAGGAGGAGGCCTACAAGCCCTCCTCTGGGACCCACCCCTTCCAGTCCTAGTTGGCCGACTCCACCCACATAACGTTTCTGAACCAGGCAGATAGGTTTTAAGACGTGTCTCCAAATACTGAGATTGTCTCTGCCTGGCCATTTGTCTGAGGGTGAAACCCTGAGGAAAGACTGAAGGAAATGCAAAGAAGACAACAGAATTTGGACCAGAATTTTGGGGTGGATTAGAGACCTTGATCTGAAACAATATGTCTTCTCCACGAGGCTGAACAAGCATTGCCACATGACCTCTGCAGTCTCTTTGACAGGTAGCAATTAGGGATGAGGGATAAAGTGCACCATTTTAGAAAAGCGGTCTACGACTGTCAGAATAAACAAAGGATCCTGTGAGGTAGGACACCACGATCATCTATGGAGGCATGAGACCATGGATGTTTGGGAATAGTTGGTGGGGAACCTTGCAGGTCTTAGCTCTAGCGTAGTTGGGACAAGCGGCAACAGATTCTTTGACTTCTAATTCTACATAAGGCCACCAAAAGTTGGAAGGGAAGCATAGAACCATATTAGATCAGAGCTCCCAGTGACATGAAGCAGGTCAGAAGGATGAGTAACTGATTTGCCAGAGAAACATCAGTAGCAGAAACCTTGAATACCTGGCTGAACCAGTGCATGCAGCGATTCTAGATAATAATAGAAAGGAAATAGCCGGAGCAGGAAGTCAATGCAGAGTCATCCTCTAACAAATGTGAAAGAGGAGCATGACATGTGAGTCTTTAAGTGTCCTCTTTAAAAAAAAAAAAAAAGTCCAAACATGTTTGACAGCCAGTCACATCATGAAGTTCAGGATTTTATTTTTCCTTTTTTACTACAGGCACTGAGTCATGGCCTCTTAGACAACTCCTTGTGTGAATTGTAAGGTTAAAAAACCCCTCTAGACTATTACAAACATGTATTTTTGTGGTGTCAAAACTACAGAGCTGCCCTTCCTGACACAGGATACACACTCAGGTGTAAGGAAGGACAGCCAGTGTAAAACTCCATGCCTAACCATCTGTGAGATTCAGCTGTGGCGACACCAGACAGGATAAGACTAGAGGTGAACGACATGAACTGTAAAGCAGTTCCTGAAACTTTACTGTCTGTTTTTTTTAATTACTTTTTTAAACTGCATTTTTTTCCGAAAAATTCTGTTTACTAATAAAGAATAATTAAAATAATAGATTTAAAATAATTAAGTGAAGTGGATTTTACAAAACTTGATAATGGACATTTCCTTTGACTTACAGTGGACTATTGCAGTGAGATTCTGTGACCTGACCACTAAGGGGCGCTGTGGTCCTTCAGGTCCTAGTTCCAGCTTGGCTCCACATGAGAACTGGGCTCCATCATCTTCTTTGGTGGCATTAAATTGCAGACTGAAGAAGCCCTTCTCTGGTTTCCTTGACTGTGCTTGGCCTAGTCTTGAGAACTGTGCTTGGCCTAGTTCTGTCTGTCCTCTGTAGAAGGTCACAACCAGGTTCTCAGCAGGAGCCACATCCAGTACTTCACACCCAAGAATGTACCAACTCTTCTCAAGCATTGGCCCAGAGTGGTTTGAAACAGAGATGGACACTTTTGTTGGCATTTCTGAGAAAACAGGAAATCACAAATAAATGTTTAGAAAACACCATCAGAGATAATGGTTCACATTTAGACATTTTCAAAGATTGTACTTACGGTACAGAGTGACCTTCAGTGTGCTACAGCACTGAGTACCACTGTGATCAGTATAATAGCAGATGGGATCACTGTTCCATTCAGTCAAGCTGCTAACGTTCCACTTTATTGTGCTTCCATTCTTTTCTTTATATCCAGAGGCTTCCAAATTACCATCACAGCCAGACTGGCATGCTACACACGTGGCAAAGGCTGGATCTCCATACTTCACCACCAGTGAGGACGGAGTGAAAACCGGCTTATCGGGACAGGTATAAACTTAGAGGGATGAAAGATAGTAGTCGATTGGTGTCAGTTCCGATCATATTCCCCAAATTTTATGTTGATGTGGATCTGTTTAAGCTCTGATCCTCTCAAATCAAATAGCATCAATAGCTACCAGACGAGGCATACACTACAGAACCAAAGGACGGGAGCATTACTCACCACAGCTGGACACAAAGCAGATGCACTGCAAACTCACAACAAACAGAGAAAAATGAAAAGGCATTTTCTTTTTCTTTTAGAGATAAACAAAACCTCCAACAGAAAGTCTGTGCTGAAGCCTCTGCGTCTTTCATTTAATTGTGGGTGAACAATAGTTAGCACCACATAAAAGCCTGAGACACAGAGCATCCTGTTTTCATTCCTCACATCCCCTCTGGGCTTTTCTTTTTTCCCAACAGGCACGTTAGTTGGAATGGTCTTTGGAAAAATTGAAAGTCCTTTTTTGTTGGTTTCCAGGTCAATTTTGGGTGTGGAGGTTGCGCCTTGTCATTTTAGCATTGAAGAATGGAAAAACTGACAAACACAACACACCAAAACTGGAAGATCACACCAGAGGGTTCACAAAAGGCACAGGACATGCACACACGATGCATTCATTACATGCAACAGGTTAAGAAATGCTTAATGTCCTTAAGAAAACACCAAGGAGATCTATAATCAGAATCACATTTGCAGCAGAGGGAGAACCATGCAAAAGCCTCCTCAGTTTACATCAATTTGAAAGCTCAGGTTGAGGAAAGAGTGGTTCATAATGGAGTCGGATTGAGCCAGATGGGTGTTATTTCCTTCCTGACCCCCCTGGTTTCCCAGATTCCTGGAATTGTTCTCAAATTTGAATTCTACAAGGCCTTTTAGAGCCAACGAGTGTTTTTTCTTGCTCTTTGACAATCAACATTCAAAACATCAGATATATAGAGCTATAGAGCATGTTCAAAAAGATCTTTGATGCCAAGTTTGGAATTAGAACTGGAGAGGAAGCATGTAGGCGACACTAAATCCAAAATCTACTTTTCCTCTTTGGCTCCTAGTAGGGACTTTCCTTCTGCTGGCCAGAATTAAAGTGAAATAAAACCATTTGAGCTCTTTGTTTCTCCTGAGAATAATCTTGAAAATCAACTTTTGCCAAAAGCCAGATTCCATGATCGGGGTTTGGGCCGCCGAGGCACCCGCCCTCGACTGCCACCCAAACCACTTTGCACCGGCCCCTTTTGAGGTCTCCTACGGGTGGTGGGCCCATAGGAGAGTGGTCCCACGTCGCTCCTTCGGGCTGTGCCCGACCGGGGTCCGTGGGAAGAGCCCCGGCCACCAGGCGCTCGCCTGCGAGCCCCGACCCTGGGCCTGGCTCCAGAGCGGGGCCCCGGTGACGCCAATCCGGGCGACGTAATCGGGTCCGTGTTGTTGGTTTTCATCAGGGGTTTCTGAACCGCTCTTTGTCTGGCTCGTCACCCAGGACCTGTCTGCCATGGGAGACCCTACCAGGGGCTTAAGCCCCAGACAGCTTAGCTCCTGGGATCACCCGAGCTCTCAAACTCCCCCACCACGTTAAGGTGGCGGTTCACGGGGGAGGCTCTCTACCACTCTGGAGTTGCCCAAGGTGAGAGGCGGCGGGCTGGCGTGGGCTTACTCGTGAGCCCCCAGCTCAGCCGCCAAGTGTTGGAGTTCACCCCGGTGGACGAGAGGGTCATGTCCCTCCGCCTCCGGGTGGGGGACAGGTCTCTAACTGTGGTTTCGGCTTACGGGCCGAACAGCAGTTCGGAGTACCAGGCCTTCTTGGTGTCTCTCGAAGGGGTACTGGAAAGTGCCCCAACGGGGGACTCCATTGTCTTCCTGGGGGACTTCAATGCCCACGTGGGCAATGACAGTGGCACCTGGAGGGGTGTGATTGGTAGGAACGCCCCCCCTGATCTGAACCCGAGTGGTGTTCTGTTATTGGACTTCTGTGCTCGTCATAGTTTGTCCATAACGAACACCATGTTCGAGCACAAGGGTGTCCATCAATACACCTGGCATCAGGACACCCTAGGCAGGAGGTCGATGATCGACTTTGTAGTTGTTTCAGGCGACCTTCGGCCCTGTGTCTTGGACACTCGGGTGAAGAGAGGGGCGGAGCTGTCCACCGATCACTACCTGGTGGTGAGTTGGATTCGCTGGCGGGGAAGGAGGCCGGAAAGACTTGGAAGACCCAAACGTACTGTGAGGGTCTGCTGGGAACGTCTGGCTGAGCCCTCCGTCAGGGAAGTCTTTAACTCCCACATCCGGGAGAACTTCAAACAGGTACCGAGGGAGGTTGGGGACATTGAGTCTGAGTGGACCATGTTTTCCACCTCCATTGTCTCTGCTGCTGCTCGGAGCTGTGGTCGCAAGGTCTCTGGTGCCTGTCGCGGCGGTAACCCCCGAACCCGGTGGTGGACACCGGAAGTAAGGGATGCCGTCAAGCTGAAGAAGGAGTCCTACCAGGCCTGGCTGGCCTGCGGGACTCCGGAGGCAGCTGACAGGTACCGGCAGTTCAAGCGAGCTGCGGCCCGGACTGTTGCGGAGGCGAAAACTCGGTCCTGGGAGGAGTTCGGTGAGGCCATGGAGAATGACTATCGGTTGGCCTCGAAGAAATTCTGGCAAACCATCCGGCGACTCAGGAGGGAAAAGCAGTTCTCCACAGGCACCGTTTTCGGTGCAGGTGGGGAGCTGTTGACTTCGACTGGGGACATTGTCGGGCGGTGGAAGGAGTACTTCGAGGATCTCCTCAATCCCACTGACACGCCTTCTTTTGAAGAAGCGGAGAATGAGGACTCTGGGGTGGGGCTGTCTATTACCCGGGCTGAAGTCACTGAGGTAGTCAACGAGCTCCTCGGTGGCAAGGCCCCGGGGGTGGATGAAGTCCGCCCTGAGCACCTCAAGTCTCTTGATGCTGTGGGAGTGTCTTGGCTGACACGTCTCTGCAGCATCGCGTGGCGGTCGGGAACCGTACCACTGGACTGGCAGACAGGGGTGGTGGTTCCCCTCTTTAAGAAGGGGGACCGGAGGGTGTGTTCCTACCATAGGGGAATTACACTCCTCAGCCTCCCTGGGAAAGTCTATGCCAGGGTACTGGAGAGGAGAGTCCGTCCGATAGTCGAACCTCGGATTCAGGAACAACAGTGCGGTTTCCGTCCCGGTCGTGGAACAGTGGACCAGCTCTACACCCTATCTAGGGTGCTGGAGGGATTGTGGGAGTTCGCTCATCCAGTCCATATGTGTTTTGTGGATTTGGAGAAGGCGTTCGACCGCGTCCCCCGTGGCATCCTGTGGGGGGTGCTCTGGGAGTATGGGGTCCGGGGAGCCTTACTGAGGGCTGTCCGGTCTCTGTATGACCGGAGTAGGAGCTTGGTTCGCATAGCCGGCAGTAAGTCAGACCTGTTCCCAGTCCACGTTGGACTCCGGCAGGGCTGCCCTTTATCACCGGTTCTGTTCATAGTTTTTATGGACAGAATTTCTAGGCGCAGCCAGGGGCCGGAAGGGATCTGGTTTGGGGACCACAGGATTTCCTCTCTGCTTTTTGCAGATGATGTTGTCCTGTTGGCTTCATCGGACCGGGACCTCCAGCGTGCATTGGGGCGGTTTGCGGCCGAGTGTGAAGCGGCTGGGATGAGGGTCAGCACCGCTAAATCTGAGGCCATGGTCCTTGACCGGAGAAAGGTAGTCTGCCATCTCTCGGTGGGTGGAGTGTCCTTGCCCCAGGTGGAGGAGTTTAAATACCTTGGGGTCTTGTTCACGAGTGAGGGAAGATCGGAGCGTGAGATTGACAGGCGGATCGGAGCGGCGTCCGTAGTTATGCGGTCGCTCTATCGGTCCGTCGTGGTGAAGAGAGAGCTGAGCCGAAAAGCAAAGCTCTCAATTTACCGGTCGATCTACGTTCCAGTACTCACCTATGGTCATGAGCTATGGGTCATGACCGAAAGAACGAGGTCCCGAATACAAGCGGCTGAAATGAGCTTCCTCCGTAGGGTGGCTGGGCGCTCCCTTAGAGATAGGGTGAGAAGCTCAGTCACCCGCGGGGAGCTCGGAGTAGAACCGCTTCTCCTCCACATCGAAAGGAGCCAGTTGAGGTGGCTCGGGCATCTAGTCCGGATGCCTCCCGGACGCCTCCCTGGAGAGGTGTTCCGGGCATGTCCCACTGGGCGGAGGCCCCGGGGAAGACCCAGGACACGCTGGAGAGACTACGTCTCTCGGCTGGCCTGGGAACGTCTCGGGGTCCCCCCAGAGGAGCTGGAGGAAGTGGCTGGGGTGAGGGAAGTCTGGGCATCTCTGCTCAGTCTGCTGCCCCCGCGACCCGGTCCCGGATAAGCGGAGGAAGATGGATGGATGGTTTACTGTAGCTACTCTACCTAAAGCAAAAACCTTAGTGATTATTTCGGAAGCTGGAAAATAAATTCCGGCATCAAGGGTTTCACCTTCTGTACTCTGAGCTCACCCAAACACATTTTAAAAGAAATATTCATATAGTTTTGACCTCCTGTTTGCTTTCTATTTTGATTTATACATTTTTATTTTTTGCCTCTACACATTTGATCTTTGTTCTAAAACATAAAAACTCAATTTTTGACTTTTGCTGCAGAAAGTAAATAAGATGTATTGCTCAGAAATAAAGTAATAGTAAATATAAGCAATGTTCCAACATTTAATGTTTGTTTTTGAGCAAAAATAATGCAAGTCAGCAATGATTATTTTTTTATTTCAAACACAATAACACATTTTAAAAAAAATATTCCCAGTGAAAGACACAAGTGTAATGGCGAACTTGCTGATCAACAACAGTCGTTCCACTGCCGTTCGTTGGGCAACACCTGACTGAGTCTCAGGCAGCAGCTGATGGTGGGCTCATAAAACACCTCGTCTGGTTCCCCAACGTCCCCTGCTCCGTCTGTTCTTGACTGGTGAGCAGAACGGCTAAACAGTGAGGGTTTGGGCTCTTTCACCAAACTTTTCTTTACCACACACCCCAACTCCACAAGCGCCTGCAGAGAAAACCATTCAGGTTAGTTAACCTTTATCAGCATACTTTGGTTTACAGACTGACAACAACAAAATCATTTTGGCTGGTGGAGAATGGATTTCACTTAAAAACTTTTTGAAAACGTTTGAAATAGCTTTTAGGCGTGATGTAGAAAATACCCTTTATTTAAATACCGTATTTTCACGACCATAGGGAGCACCCGGTCATAGGGCGCGGTCTCAGTTACGGGGGATTTTTCAGTCTTTGACACATACAAAAGGATGTTAAGGCACAGGCACGTTAAAGCCCCTTCAGACCCTCAGAGCCTCCAGAGCGGGTTAATAAAATAAGGTACAACGCAAGACAGATTTAACGTGGACCGGGGGTGGTATTTTCTCTTTAGTAATGATAATAACAATAATAATTCTAATTTTCCCCTTGTCAAAGCAACTTTCTAAAGAAGTTTGTTTTTTGCTCATTCTGGTTATTTGGGTTTAATTTTAGTGGGGTTTATCACCTGATGTTTGGTGTCGCGACTTTGACGTGCGTTAAGTGTGACGGATGTAACAAAGTGAATCCGGTCACTTTTCAAAATAAAACGTTTTTTGTCGGGAAAAAAAACAATAAAATGGAAATTATTTTTTCTTTCTGTGCGTCCCGGTGCAAAAATTTCCCGTGGCCCGGTACCGCTCCGCGGCCCGGTGCCAAGTGTCCCGCGGCCCGGTACCGTTCCGCGGCCCGGTGGTTGGGGACCACTGCATTAGGGCACCGCTCCATAAGGCGCCCCCTTCAGGCTGGAGAAAATGTCAGACTTTTAAGGGCACCTTAAGTGTGTGAAAACACCATAGTTGAGAATCAGGAGAAGATGTTTGAAAAAGCTTTTAGGCGTGATGTAGAAAATACCCTGTGTGGTTACAGGTTCACTGCTCCGCTCCATTCGGATGCATCGATCTGCAGACAAAAAGATCCAGGTACGTTTTTGTTTTCCTCGTCAGAGCAGACATCTGGCCTAAAGCTGTACGGCTGGATAGATCCAATTTTGCTTGTCTTTTTTGGTGCACTGCTAATGCTAGGTTGGAGGTACTGTAAGCTTGTGGAAGAGCGTGTAAACAGATGGGTGACAGGAAGTGGGGACAGGGGTCGCTCCATGCCAACGGATACGCTCTCAACTCAAAGGAATTTTTAATGAAATCCTGCTGCTCTGCAGAAAATATGTCCTAGAAAACAACACAGGTTTTTTTTTTCATTTTTCCCTAAAAATGACAATCAATTCAACGACGACTGAGAACGCTTTTACAATAGATCAAAAGATGATGGAGTGGGTCTTAATGAGATTTCCACAGATCGATCTGGTCATCACTTTGACTTCAAACCTCCCAAAAAGCAGAAAAAATGCCTTTCTTTCTGAACAAACTCTTTAGTAGAATGATTGGGGGATGCCCAAACGTATACTCAACCCCGCCCAGCTATAGAATAAAGCTCAAAGCTTTCAGGAGCCTGAAAGAGTGAAGTACCTGCACAAGGTCCAACACTGCGACTGGCTGCAGCACAGTCCTGTAATGCTCCAGCAGAGCCTGCAGCGTGAGTCCTGGCTGAGACATGATGTGGTACAGGAGACCTTCCAACATGCCCTTACACACGGCTCGGTTCACGCTGCCGTCAATTAGGCGCCACGGCCGGCTGATGAAGCTCAGGCTCTCTCTGCGAGGAGAAAAACAGGATAAATAAAAAGGCTACACCATTTTCTAGGTGTCATAAAAGCAAATTCTTACTCATCCTCAGCTGGTGGTGGAGAACATTCCTCTTCAGGTTTTTCCCTCCTGTCTTTTCTTGTGTTTGACTCACTCAACTGATCCTCCTGCTTCCTGGTTTCCAGCACCTTCTTCCCAACCTCTTCCTGTTCATCCATAAGCTGAGCCTGGGCTACTTCCTGCTCTTCACCTCCCTCAGACTTCTGCTGTTCTTCCAGTTTCTCCTCTTCATTGGGGTTCTCTCCTGTGTCCACGTTCACCGCGTCTGCTCCGTTTTCTTGGTGCAGAGCGGGTCTTTTTGACGGTGGTCCCTCCCGATGTCGTTCTCTGCTGCTCCTTTTACGAAGGAAGGGGATGTTGTGCTGGCCCTTCATAAAGGGGGGCTTCTCTGAGGGCGAGTGGGGCGCAGGAGGAAGCTGGGAGTTCACAGTGAGCAGCCACGGCTCAGCGTGCTGCATCAGCACCCACCTCACACCCAGACCTCCAACTCTGACCAGCTGGCCTCCTTCCTGTAAATCCTGACGGACACAGAGATTAGAGCTGGACGTCAAAACTGAAATACTGAGCTGATCACCGTCTGATGCACATGTTCTTCACTTGACATCATTTCAAGAAATTGCTTTCATTTTTTTCTTTTTTTTTCCTGCAAAATTTGTTTTGTTTAGTAATTAAAAAAAAGTTTACCAAAAACCAGCAGTTTGCAGTGTAAAAAAGTGGAGCTCCAGCTTTGACATTTGGGGTTTGTGCATCAAAAATTACCACAATAAATAAAAAGTTCTCGCCTTAAAAAACAGCCAGAACAGGAGACGGGAAATGGAAAAATCCATTCATGACCTTGACTTACGAATTTCACCTTTTGCCATTTTTTGAACCCCACCCTACATAAAAATATCAGATTTTTTTTTTACACTTTAGCACTTTTGATGCTTCAAGAAAATGAATTTACCGGTACTAAAAAAAAAAAAAAATCATATAAAACAGTCACACACCTGTACGGCGAGAGGGGGGGGGACTCAATAACATGAAAAACATAAAAATAAAACCTATATTTAAAAATCTTGTTTTTAAATCCACTGAACTTAAAAGCTGTTTTTAATGTCACAACTACTTACAGTACATGACAAGAGTTTAAATATTTAATTCTTATGATTTCTGAAGTGACAAATAATTCAGTGAAGACAGAAAGGCTATGATTTTTTCTGTAAATCTGTAATGGTCTGAAATCTTTGAGGATTACTACAAAATAAAAGCCAAAACATAGACATAAGCTCTCATTTTCTGTTAGCAGATAAGAGTACACTCTTTCAAGTAGAAGTGTATAAAAGAATCAAAGGCATGTATTATGAAACCTAAACGCCCAGCCAGGAGACAGAGGAGGAGTCTTCGACTTCCAAAAAAAAGAAAGCTACATTTAATAGACAGTACTTCTTTTTTGCACCATGAGTATGGGAACAGGAGATGGATGATGACACCTGTGCGATGTACAAAGTTATGCACGTCAAAATAAAAGCTTGGGATTCGTCTCGTCATGTCTCTGTTCCTCCTTCATCGTAGTATTGCAACAGCAATCATCTACCTACATATGAAAGACCGGTGCGTTACAGTTTTGTGTGACGTCATACGGTCCGTAGCGTTAAAAAGGTTGGGGACCACTGCTCTAAAGAGTTTACCTTCAGATAAAGCTGCAGGGTTTTGGAGCGTCCCGACTGTGGCTCCAGCAGGTCCATGAAAACCCTGTAGATCTCACGTTCATCCAATCCCTTTTCCCCAGCTTCATCCAAGCTTCTCCTGAGTCGGGCGCACGCTTCAGTGTCCTGCTCTGTGTATCCTTTCTCCTGAATCAGCACGCCGTTGCACTCCTCTGCGCTCATTATACGACTGCACGGGGAGCGGACGTTGCTGGTGAGGATGCGAGGCAGCAGGGAAGGCCCACATTTAGTGAGGTCCAGGGAAGGAGAAACTAAGACGAGGAGAAGAAACGCAAAAGGCTGATTTTGTGCAGATCTACAGTTAGAATGGGCTTGGAGTGGTTCAAAACTTACTCTCCTCTGTGAACAGACGATGAGATGGAGTGCTGCGCAGCTGTAACCTTAGAGTACACGACTCGACCACGATGTTATCGTTGGTGTTTAGGTTACGCATTTTAACTGGAAAACACAACAGCAATGCTGAATGTGAGATTACCTTAAATCATCAACTCATTATGAACCGGTAAAAACTGTCCCCAAAAATAAGAGTGATTGAAATGTTGTTGGTTAAAACCTTTCAAGCTGTACATCTATTAACAGAAATGCAGGAAAATAGTCCAAATTGTCTATATCTTAATGCAACAGAGGACATATGTGGCAGACAAAAGCACCCGCCTTTTTACATTAGACATACTGCATGACTCAACACTGCAAATTTAGATGTGCAGTACTTCAGAACATATAGTTCTTTTTTTCTAAACGCATTTTACACTTCCATTTGGATAGTTATGGGTTAAGGGAAAACCTACATCCCATTTTAATTTTGATGGTCAATGATTTAAACCAGCTGCAGACGTTTTGCAGGGGATGAAGATAAAACTCTCTAAAGTTAAGGGGAACTGAAAGCTAAAAATAAAATAAAACAGTCCGTGGACCTTAGAGCACACTTTGAATAATTCCGTACCGATACCAGGTGAGTAGTAGCCCTGCATCATCAGGTAGTTGGTGTGTGACGCCTGGTGTGCTGTAACTTGGAGCTTTTTTCTCCCTTCATTGTCCCCATCTTCATCTTCATCATCGTCTTCTTCTTCCAAGGCAGCCATACTGAAAAGAATAAAAAATAATCTTAGTCTATATATACATTTTCAGTCATGTTTGCTATTAGTATGATTCTGATGAAAATGTTTTATCAGATGTGTTGCACATTCACAAAGGTTTGTGTCAAAGACAACACACTGCACAGGTTTAAAGCCATCTCACCTCTTTGCAAAATCGTTGTCCACCAGGGTGCTGTCAACCACCACGATGGGCTTAGGGATGGACACGTGCACACTCAGGAGCCCCAGAGTCATCAGGCTGATCGAAGCGACACAGGCTCCCCCTGGAGAGCTGAGCGAGAACTGCAGCATGTCTGACGCATCTGAGGGAGGATGAGGAGCTTGAACGGCTGACGATTCAGGCGGACCGTCTCCCCGCTCGCCACTCAATGTAGCATCATCTGATCCAGTTGTGAGCGCACCAGCTTGGCTTTCTGGAGGTTCTGACATGCACGTTTCCTCTGTTTTTTCCTCGTTCCCACCTGCCACCTTCAGTTCCTCCTTTTCCTCTACTCTTCTTTGATCGTCTTCTCCTTCCTTGGAGGATTGAGCATTCGTAGCTGCTGGATGTTGAACCTTTTTTTCCTCTAGACTTTCTTTTTTTGCTGATTCCGCCTTTCTTTCCAACGGTTCCTCCCCATTCCGAGACCTACTCTCTGTTTCATGGTAGAAGGTCGTGGCAGGCCTCTCATCTCCGGTTTTGTTGGTAAGAAGACTCCTCAAGAAGCAGAAGGATTCGGTGCACAGTGATTGAGGAAAGCGCCACGAAAACCACCTGAGAAGGTGCAAGAAAAGAAGCTGCAGCTAAGACGTTCCTCAAATTTGCAAAGAAGTTAATACTATGACTACAACTCAAAGATTGTTCGAGGCATCACGGTTTGAGACAGACAAATGTTAGAGTGTTTTGTCTGTAACAGATGAAAATGTAAGACGTGACCTTTTAAAAAACATAATTGTTATTTCTTATTCGTTATTTTATTTTATGATAGTTTTTTTTCCAATAAAATGAATTTAAAATGGACAAGTGCTGAGTCTGAAGCACCCAAGACAATTCGCTTAGTGGGGATTTCTATGTTTTGGCCAACCAGTGTTGGGGTTAACGGATTGCAAAGGAGAGCGCCTGAATGCGTCAAAATGCTTTATTTCAGACTGCATCTCTGTTTTTACACACACTGACATTCTCCACTTTTTGCCACAATGTCGATCGTTTTGCGGGGCATTGTACATGTCCGTCTTATCCATCAGGTCGCTGAATCTGAATATTTTGCTGTGAAGTCCAGCCGGACTCCTGCTCCGCTCGCGTTGCTTTTGGGACTTTGACAAAAGCAACGCGAGCGGACCCTCGTGGCTTCATCCTTTCTTACATGAGCCAGCCCATAATAGTTGGAAAGGTAAAATGATTGGCTAGAATTGTACAGCAAAACTGAATAGAATGCAAGTGATTGATATGTCTAAAACGAAGCACCAAGATCCATGTTTATCTTCTGTGCCACTAACTAGCTCCATATCCGTTAGCAGTCTTACAAACTTTGACACTGAGCTTCAGTATCCCGTGGCGTCTAGTGGCGTACTTGTAGAAGGACTGGGACAGCTGGTAGGACATGGGCAGAATAGGCATGCCTCGACTCTTCTTCATGGATGTCTTTTGAAGGCGGCGGCGGTTGATCAGACGTCTTTTCCTGCACTGGAGGAACACTCGACACAGGAGCTCCTGGTCGTATTTGTTGTACATGTGAAACGTCTACAAAACAATTCAGATGAACATTTTTTATGCTTGAGGGTCAAACAAACAAATTGAATTTGGATACAACTTTAACATCCTAAAAACAAAAGAAATACTAACTCCAGCTGTGAACTGTTTGTGTTTCTCTTGAGCTTTAAAGATCTTAGAACAGTAGACGGTACCTGAAAAGATCTGGAAGACTTCATTTGGGCGCTGGTCATAGCCAGAGTGCTCTGGATCAAGTTATGCAGAACTATGGTATGAATGTCCATTTGACTGTAGGAGAAACAGACCAACAGAAAGCAGGCAAATCACACTCATGTCTTTTTGGCATGTAAGAGCGCCCTCTAGAGGACAAAACACATGAGAGGAAAGTTTGGACTGAACAGCCTTTTAAAAACTGAGGCAAAAGTAGCTGTGAAAGTTACTTTGGGGGAATTTAAGTCATTTTTTTAAATGTAGATGGTTCAACTGCCTCAATCTGTTGCCTCAATCTAATCTCCATCCATCTACTGACTTCATCTTTTTTACATTTTCAATTGACTATGTTTCTCACTCTGTCAGACAGCCTGCCTTTATCAATGGTGTCCTGCCCAAAGCCAGATCAACCGATTGCTAAACAGTTCTTAAAGAGAAGAAATCTTTTTTTTAACCATCATTGTGTGTCGCAGTGACAAAAACTACAGGATAAACAGCCAAATGAAGAATCTCATTGATCAGGTCATGTCAATATAGGAATCCTTTTTCTAAGAAAGTGGACTTCAAAGGGTTTTATAAATAAGTTGTCAGCCCATTCAAGCACAGAATCTGTGATGTTTGGATTTCCCCACATGAAAGTCTGTCTAATGAAGTGCCACACCTCTGTAAGCTGAACTTGTCCTCCACTAGTCAGAACCAAAAACGCTTACCAGGTGAGGGTGTCTTGGAGCGGCATGTGTGTTCCACTGTCTAATGCAGAGACCTTAAACCTGGAAAACAGACTTGCATTTAGCGAAGATCCTTGTTTCCAATCTCTGGATCTTGTCATCTTTTCATACCGAGAGAAAAGTTCCTGCTTGGAGTCGGGAATGGTAACACCGTGAGTGTTCATGACAGAGCTGAACTTCTCCCTGAGGAGCTTGACGTATTCTGAAAACACTTTGGCACAATCCTGGAAGCACAAAAAAGAGGAATTTATATATTTCTCAAGTCAGAAGCAGAAGGGAGGAACTGCATCAGTGTCCACACACCTCCGCTTTGTTGGGGTCAGCAGGTTTCTTCTCTTCCAAGTGTTTCATCAAAGTTTTATCCTGCTGAACCTCAGCCAGACAGATCCTGCAACCAACACCTTTCTGAGTCAGTTGTGGACACGAAAGCCAGTCAAGACGTTCAGGCTTTCCTCATCTGCTCCCACCTGTAGTTGAGAAGCGTCTGAGGATTTTTCAGAATGTATTTTGAGCGACGGCCAACAGCGATGGAGGTTTTGTCCTCTGAGATCTTAAACTCTGCGTGCAGCATGTCTCTCACCACACAGTAGGGCACAAACGGCCTGTTCAGCTGCAAGACGCAAAAAAGGACGGTTAAAAAGGAAAAACTAATGGAAAACATTTGGTTTGCTTAGCAAAAATACAGTGAAAGAAGAAAGAAATTATGTGAATTAACAATAAGAAGTGGTACCAAACAACACCTTTTGAAGGTCAGCATTGTTAACACCACATAATTGATAATTCGATGCAGTGAAAAGGGAAAACTTTTTGGATGCATTTTTTGATGCAACAGTCCTAAATGCAGGAAATGTTTGGCATTTTTGGCACACAGAATTGGCCTCTTCTGTCTCGTCCTCCACATTTTGTTTTTGTGCGAGTTTTTGGTGTTTGTACCTTGCTGTTCAGAAGGCAGGAGGCCACGGAGCAGAGCATAATCAGTGCATCCTCCTGAGCAGCCCAGTACACTCTTTGTTTGGTCATCATCTTCAAAGCCTTGTGGTCGGTTTCATCGTGAGCATTGGAGCGTTTCTTGGCCTCTAGAATACAAATCACTCAAACGTCAGACTTTATCAGACAAGAACAATCTGTCTAAAGAACTAGCTAAAGCTTACGTTTTCTCTTCCTAGGCGCGACTTTGATAACTTCCTTTTTTAACCTCTTCCTTTTCTGTCCTTTTCCTCCGATCACCTTCTGGTTTCTAGAAGCTGGTTCGACCCCCACCTGAGAGGAAAACCCAACAGGATTTATTGTGTACATGGAATTGACCACTCTGAGAAACCAAAGAAGAATGACTAAAAAACATAACTGTCTTCTGAGCACAGATACCAGTTTATTCAGACATAGTTAAACATTTCAAACTCTAATGCTGCAAAAGCTTGAAAGGCTCTTCATACTTGTTGTAAAGGTGTATTAGGTTGGTAGATCAACAAAAATTATTTTTTGAGAATTTATTTGTTTTATATTGTAAATATTAAGTGTTGTGGCCATTTATTCTGAAGTAAAAATGGAGGAAAATGATACAATTCGTTTTTTCCTAAAAGCGTTGCAAAAACAAAATTATTATCCGTGCCAAGAATCTGGTTAAAAAAATGAAAAAATCAATAAATAAAAGTGACCCTTTACTGGTTGTGCATCTTTCCCTGTAACATGATTCATGGCTAACAAATGAATATATAAAAGATACGATACAGTCACATCTTTTTACCTTAATAGATACAATTTATATATGTATTATTCATTAGGCATTTTGAGTCTTAGAGACTGTTTTGTTCTTTGTGGTTAGAAAAGTGTGTCATACTAGTTTATTATCATTGTATTGTAAAAAGTGCTGTAAAAAACAAAGGTTTGTTTAGTGAGCACAACAACACATCCCTGACTGTGGTTCACCATCTGCCAATAGTAATCGATCCAACTTGCTAGAAGCTAGCTTGTGATTTGACGTTAAAGAGCACAACAGCAAGAGAAACGGAAAAGGTTCATCAGAAACCGATTACTTGCTTCCAAATGGATTTTATACCATTTTACCCACATAATCCTGCTTGTATCTTTGGGTTTGAACTGGCACTGCTGTTACTGCAAATGCTACATCCATTTTTGATACATATGTGTATCCTTCACATCCCCGGAGTCTTCACATTTAGACAAATTACAGGAGAGAGAAACACATATTGTTGAAAACAAAAAGCTTTTGGTGTTTCTTCACCTCCTTTAGTTTCCCTTCCTTACAGTTAATTCTCAATGATTCTCTTTTAACTGTCTTTGTATTTTATTGAACTTGAAGCATATTAAGCACTTTGTGTTGTCAATATAAATAAAGTTAACCGATTTTGACATGACTTCGAATATTTTATAATGTCCTAACAATTCAAAGAGTGCTGGACAGCTTTTTCTGTTGCATAAAGCAGCAACTGATCAGGAGCAATGACAAAAGTAAGTAATAAGAAGTCTTACTTTGATGTTTTCTGTTGCGAGTGACCGCTTCATGGTCAAACACTGAGGTGAAACTGTTCCTGCTGGTAAAACAGAGACTTGTGGTAAGAATCAAGCTACAAAACTTATATAGGTGATAAATCTATATGAGCTATAAAAGATCGTTATTGTCAGGATCAAATATTAAAACGAAATAAAGCTCTATTTCGTTCCATGTGACTTACCAGCTTGTAGAGCAGCTCTGAGAGGTTTACTCACAAGGTTCTTCAGCCTCATCTTGATCTGTGGGTCCTCTGCACCACAAGGCCTCTGTACACAAGGTTCAGTCCAAAGCCTCATCAGTGGAGAACTTTCCACACGTCGACGTGTTGATGAGAAGTTTGAATCAGTACCTTTTTAAGTCCAAGCAGATGATTCGTCCAGTACCAGTTTCGCTTCAAATGACTGAAGAATTCGGAGTCCAGGCCTCCAGCTCCTCTGCCATCGCCTGGTATGGAACCATCGTCGCACACTTCAAAACTGCCACTGGAAACACAGACGGCAAGAAAACAGTGACGTCATAAAACCCAAACTCATTTCAGGAACAGGGAGGAGTAACGCCAAACTTAAAGCAGATGAAATATGTGGCTTCTCAGTTCAACTCTAAAGGAAAACAAAAAAAATCACAACAGTGCTGCAGCCATCAGGAAAGCCCAAATTCAGAGGAAACCACAAAACATTCAAACCTCTTTGTTATTTGATCAATAATCCACACTGGAACCGATAAAGTATTTATAACTTTAAATGGATGTTGAGAGCCAGATCATGGCAACTATATTAAAAAAAAAATTTAAAAGTTAGGTAAATAATAACAGGGGTGGGGATATTATAAGTTGACTTTTTTCTTTTTATTTCGAGCAATTAAATAAACTTTCTTTGACAATCATTATACTTAAAGGATCCGTGTGTGTGTGCACTGTATGTATGTATGTATAAATTCAAATAAGTCTACTTATTAGGGCTGCACGGTATGAGGAAACTTGCAAAATACGATATTAAGGATCAATATTGCGATGACGATATAACTTGCGATAAATGAACAAATGGCAAAAACAAAAAACATTTCCATTTACGTTTAATTTAAATAAGAGTCAAAATACCTTCAATTATTCTCCAAATGACCCTCATCTAATTAGGAGGGCAACATCTAACATAAAAGCTACATCTGATTGGTCAAATGCATAAAGGGATTTATTCAATTCATTAAATAGTTTAAGTTGCCATAAGATCGTTTTAGCACATTTAAGGTTTGCCATGTATTGCGATTTTCACAGACTTTTGCAATATGGATATTGCACACTTTGAAATCGCGATAACGATAAATTTGCGATTAATTGTGCAGGCCTACTACATGTGATTAGAAGCAGGCCCGTTTCTTTCTATTGAGATACTAGGCCAATGTCTTGGGCCACCAAGGCACCAGGAGCCCCCACAGCTGCATGTGCAGCCTCTTGAGGAGAATTAAAATGTCCATTTTTACCTTTAGCTTTTTCTTGAGATTATTGGAGCCCTTATATGCTTACAAATAAAAATGGTCTACAAATAAAATAAACACCAATAATAAGCTCTGGCTGATGTTTATTTCGCATTCTTCGGTCTTTAGACAGCACAGGCACACAGTAAGTGACACGGCAGTCCGGCAACGCCCACAGGTATGGGGGGAATGATTGACAGCTACCAAGTGTAATCCATTGTGCCATCATAGAAGACCATCAGAGGGTTAGGAAACTTTTCATTACAGTTTCAGAAACTGGAGGCCCCCAAACAGTATCTTGCCCAGGGCCCCTGAGCAACAGCCCCTCCCAATCCACAAAAAACAGGAGGTGCTTACATTCATACGTATGAAAATGATGAACCAGCACCGCCCCCAGGCTAAGACACACCCACTTACTCAGTGGAGCTGGTGGTGATTCTGTGAGACACTTTCATTTACTGTACAAGCACAATAAGCGCATCCGTCTTTGCGAAAGTTTGGATGTTTGTTTTTGTGGGTGAAACGCAGACACACTGCCGAGGGCGACTCTCAGATGACGTCATGAAATGGGCGGCACCCACAAGGAGCGAAAGGCAGAGCCTCAGACATAGTCATCTTACTTTCCGAGAAGTAAAATGAGATGCTAAAATAACTAATATTTCATAAGAAATTTAGTGCGCCAAAGTAAAAAATATTATCATTTATATGGATATAGCTCACACTGAACAATTTATGCCATTTTTAGCCCAAATCAAAAACCTGTAGTGTTTCTAGGACCTAGTTTCTACAGAACGCCAGTAGTTTATCAGAATTCTCCTCAGAGTTGTTGGCGTAGAGCGACCCCACCCCTTTTCCCCTCCTTGAGCTTGGAGCAGGAAGCTTGTGTCCTGTCCTGTGTAATTTCTACGCCACAAATAAGCTTTTATGTTTATTTTTTTTACAATACCTTTTTTCTTCTGCCCCTGAATTACAACAATGAGTGTAGAAACACTCAGAAATGCAATTTTGAGCTTCTTTTTCCTGATGATGTCCTCCATCATCAGAAAAAAGAAACAAGAACATGTTCAAATCAGCAAAAACATTTAATCAGAGTCACTCTTTAAACTGAACCACTAAACTGTAATCAATATTAGATCATTTGTAGGTGGAAGCATTTTTCTAGTAGAACTCCACCTACCGCAGCATATGTGCAAATTTGATAAAGACATTGCGGTCTTGAACAATGTGGGGCTCATGCAAAGCGGCTTCCTCCTTTGTTGGATTTCTTTTGTTCCGAATGATACCTTAAAAAACAAGAGAAAGAAATGTAATGGGAAGTGTCAAACGCACACGTGCACACACAGAGGCCTGTGTGGTTGTTCAGGTTTTTACCTAAAGGCGTATCGAGGCAAATACACATCAGGTCAAACCAAAAGCTGTCCACATCGTTGGTGGTGCTGAAAGTGTACCGGCGCCTCTCAAAGGGTTTGTCCGCCGGCTCTTTGACCAGCCAGTAGTGAGGTTCTGCGTTGGTTGTGTCAACAATAGTAGCATTGCGTTTCAGATACACAAACATCTATAAAGAAAGGACATTTGGCAGGTCACAATTTATAAAAATAAAACTAGCTTAGACAATTTTGAGGAAGAAAATCTAGGCTTACTAAAAATAACTCAAAATATTTCCTCATTTTTAATTTGACAATACAAACTTTTCTTTCTATCATGTCAGTGTTTTTGAAAGTCTGTGGGGAAAATTCGACTTTATTATACACTTCTTTATGGAAAGTAACATACATTTGATATTCATTTTTAACATTTTTGGATTCAAATAAAATGATTTACCAGCCATAATCATTAAAAACTAAGCAAAAACAACTCACATATAAGTCTGACACAGCAAAGTTACAATGATGGTGAAAATGGTCACATTTAACATATTTACATGTAATTTTTGAGAAAAATTTATTACAGAAGAAAAATATTGGAGCTATTTAATCCCACACATGTGTAAAAAGAAACAAGATTTATTTTACAGACTTTTTTATGTCTGTAATCTGAATAATCTTTTCTACAATAAAACTTTTTTTTCAACAAAAAATGTCCTAATATGGGTTTTTCTAAAAATAAACAAATGTTTTGACACTTGTTTCAATGTATTTAGATTTTGGTAACCTAGAGGAACAATACTGAAATGCTAAACATTCTTTACGTTGAAGTTTTTATTTTATTATTTAGACAGGCTCATTGGATTGTGGTGGATCAGTACCTGGTCTCGCTCCATAAACTTCTCTGCAATTCCAAACTGCAGCAGACCCATGTAAACCAGTTTTTGCAGGTTTTCAGTAAACGAGGAGATGTATCTCCTACGAAGAAGCAAATTCTCAGTTTCATCATTGTTATTAATATGGAGAGAGTTTATGAAATTATATTATTAGGCTTCAGAGTTAGGATTTGCTGAGAATCTCACATTAAATGTATACAAAACAAAATCCTCTCTGATGGTGAAAGCAAGACAGGTTTTCAATAAGAAAACACACCATGTGCTCATTAATTTTGCCATACTTAGGTTATGGTCTTAAAAACTGGGGAAACACTTAAAAAAATGTTCACTTCACAAAATTCTTGAAAAAAAACAAAAAAAACAAAGCAAACACTGCATTCCACCAGGCAGCCATCTGACTGCTGCAATAATTATTATTAAACTAGGACACCAAGATCAAACCAGCTCATCATTCATTCACTTTAATTCTTAAGAAATATTGATTCAGTGGACTACAAACCTGTTGTGTAACAAGTTAGGGAAGGAGTTAAAAATGTTTTTGCCAATAATTATGTTTCTACGTATGAAATAATGGGTGTAGTGTATGACGAGATAAAAATAAAAAAAGAATTTACATAAATGTCTACAGTGTGTTCTTCTGTTTAATATTATTTTCTTAATACTTTTATACATATGTGTTTTAATATTTGTTTTTTTTATATATTTAATGTAGTTAAAAAGTCCTGACATGCTTGAATACAATATTTGTGTGTTATAGGGGATAATACAAAGTATATTACCGCTTATAAAGAAGCTGTCTTTTCATTGTACCAGGCAGCCATCTGACAAGATGATGCTGCTTCACAGGATCGCTCAGATATTCCTCCAGTCCGTCCACCTGGAACACAAGTAACAGGGCGCCGCGCTCAGTGTTGTTTCCATAACAAGAAACTACACTGAAAAGGTTATCAGAGGTGTAATGAATGTTAGCCAGCAGATGGTTGGTGGAAAATGATGGATGCACAAACATCAAAGAAGAAATACGCTTAAACAACTCTGGAACAAAAGGCAAATGTTCAACAACAACAGAAGCTTTACAAGTAAGACTGCAGCTGCAGGGAAGCTGCAGATGAAAAGATCTCATCTCTTTCCAGAAGGAAGCGGCTGAGATTTATTTCCCAAATGATCATTTCGAAAAGACAAACTCTAAATGTGCTTCAAAAAGTTTCCCTAACTATTTTATTACCTAAAGAAATGTTTGTTTTTTTAAACGAAGAAACTGCCATAACATGACTTAAAAAAGACCCGATACATTTACAGTCTAATTAATATTTTCAGTTGAAACAGAATTACATTCAATAATTGCTGAGCTTACCTTGTAATTTATATTTATAATCTGAGTGAAGACTGAGAGTGGTATGCAGAGGAGCAGGTCACCAACCATCACCCAGCCTCTGCTAAAACCCTTTTGAAGACGAGCAGGAGGAACGAACCTCTCCCATGACTCTTCATCAACGTACACTATCAAACACAAGAAGCAGTCTGCAAATGCTTTGACTGGTGTGCGGTGCCGGTCCATGGGTCAACACCAAAACAATTCTGCAAAAACGATGGACATGCAGTGCACACAGCACACAGTTCCCACACCTTTCATGTTGGCCTCTGAGGGATCAGGGTTTGCTTGGTCATCTGGCAGTTGTTCTTCATCGCCTAAGGTCTTATCAAGGTCTGCTACACCTGAGGCTTCTCCCTGAGTGGGTTTGTTTTGGGGGTCCGGATTCGATCCGTGGAGGCTTGGTTTATTCAGCTCGGTTGCCTCTGTGGTGCATTCTGCATCAGGGGGGTCGTTCAGCAGTGGGTGCCCATAGATTACGTGCCAGATGAATGTATGAAGAACACGCAGACGACACATCTTGGGTTGGTAGCCTAAGGTTTTACCCAATCCAGACACTACAAAAACATAGTACAGTGACAGAGCACAAGACAGATATTTAAGACCTACTTTCATTCTCCAAATTCTAATTGTTATTTTACATTTTAAATAGTTTTTCTAGATTACAAATGTAAAAAGTATATATATTTGACACCAGGATGTGCACAAAGTCTTTAGGCGACCTAGAAAATTCCTGATTATAAATTATTACAATGAGGAGCAACATTTGAACCATTTTTCATTTTAATCACAAGAACTATTGTACCTTCAGCACACAAATCTATTCAAATGAAAATGAGAATATTGAAACCAATAAAAAATACTTTTCAAGTGAAATATACTAATGAGATGGTCTCATTTCAGCCTTACTTAAAAAATGTTTTTATTAAACTGACCTAATCCAAAGTGATGCAACTTCCCCAGTCATTTGAATTTGTTTCAAAAAACCCAAATAACTGTAGCTGTGAAACAAAACTATGCTGAAGCGAAGTTTTAGGCTGACACTTTTATTTTGACACTGCCTGAACGACTCAAGAAAAGCACATCTGAGTTTGACCAAATCAAAGAAAATCAATTTCCCTGACTCAAAATTTCCTGTAGTACAACTTCCTCTGGGTTTAAAACTCTACAAATGTCAGGGTACAAACTGTTTAATTTTATAGAATGAAGATTTTTTTTAACCTTTCGTGGGCTTGAATGGTGTCTCTCCTTCATCACTCTTCCGTTTTTTGACACCCTTTTCTTTCTGTCCTTCAAATAAATCCTTGGACGTGGCTTGTTTTTTGCTGTTCTCTGCAGCTTCATGTTTACTGAAGAACAAAAAAATGGAAAGTTAAACAATTGCAAAAAAAGTCATGTTCGCAGTGTTTTTATATACTTTATTCAAACATTTACCCTGTTAAGTAAATCAAGCTAAGTCTGTGATGGTTCTTTTGTTCTCTCATTAAATTTAGATTGGATTTTTCCCTCCTTACTGTACTCATTGGGCTGATCTAGGTTCTGGATTTGATTTTGAAAAAGAGCGTATTTATGACTTCAAAAATACAATGGGGGACCACCAGTTCCCTGCACCATTTCATTACGATCTACCCACTTGTAGATGACTAGATCCGAGTACGTCTTCGTTTTTCTCATCTGGCATCTGGCTCTAAACTGCACGGCTGGATGGCTCCAACATTGCTCGCCATTTTTGTTGCACTGCTAACTTAAGGTTGAGGGTGTGAGGGGCTGTGAGCTATTGAGAGAGCATGTAAAGAGAGAGCTCTCAACAGCAGGAGGGGAAGGGGGGCGGGCTTGATCCACACCAACAGTCCCACCCACAACTCAGAGTTAGGTTTCTAATGAACTACTGTCGTTCTTTTTCTTTTTCTCTAGTCTAGTCTAGTTTATTTTTCCATATTGTGTCACAAATAAGAAATCACCTCACAATACAAACATGGAACAAATGGACACCCCCGAAGCAGATGCTTATTATCAGGGGTCCAACATTTTAGCCAAGCATAAAAGAATATAAATGAAGAAGGCTATGCAGAAACTATAGTCTAGAAAATGACACAGCTTCATTAATTTTTGCTAAAAACACATAATTATAATTACCGGTAAGAAAAAAAAAAAAAAAAAAACATTAGGAAAATGTTTAAAAAAGATCAAAAGATGACAGGAGTGAGACATAAAAAATCTAAATGTTCAAAGAGTTTACACAGCTGAGTTTTGCTTGTCCTCACCGTACAACAGAGTAGGAGCTGGAGATTTTGAATCGGACCTGATCGATGAGTTGGCTTATCCTCTCGTCGTTGGACTGAATGGATGGATGGACAATAATGTCAATCTGAAAGTAAATAAGAGCATAAGGGTGTAACAATTGATTTTTATGCCTCGGATCGAACCAGATCAACCTGTCTGAGGAAGAATTGAATCAACTAATACCTTTAAAAAATCATTTCAAAATGTGATCGATATCAAGTCGATCTTCGAAGATACCATTTGGATTGAGGCGTGGTATAAAAACGACCAAAAGTATCACAACGGAAAACAGACTTTTTCCAGGTATGAGTCACAAAAACAGTTTCAACTAAGGAGTCCCACCTTTCCTTTTATTTTAATTGCAATATGAAGGATATTACCTTCTTGGTGATGCCGTCCTGTATAACAGTGGTTGTGTAGATCTTTAGCAAGCCCTTTCTTGACATACTGCGTACGAGGCGTAAAATGGTCTTTTTGCAACACTTTGAACTGACCCCATCCTTCTTTTCTTCATCACTGATCATCTTCTGGAGTCTACAAACAAAAAAAGATGATTTCATGTTTTCTCTCAGGTCTTTAAGGAGCTGTATAATGTCTTAACATATATTAAAACATAGAAACACTGACTGGATATAACCCTCTATAACTTTAAAGTTTTGGACAGCCTCCACAATCAAGTTTTTCCTTTTCAATCCCCGGTACGTCTCTTGTTTGCTCTAATGAAGAAAGAGCGACAGTAAGACACACACCAAAAAATAAATAAATAAACAGACCACCTCTGTTTACTTTTTTGACTGACCCCATAGTGGGAATCAATATCAACAAAACAGCAGTGTTTTTGCTCACAGAATCTTTAGCTTTAGTCTGCGGTTCTCCTCCAGGTAAAGAACCAGCGTCGCTGTGAGTAATGAACTCTTGCTCCTTGATAACTGCAGCTGGCCCTTCTAAAAGAAAAACAAATGCAATTATACAAGAAATCAACCTGAAATTGGAAACTGCTGGAAGGGTGGCATCAGGAGAAAGGATGGACGACTATCCAGAAAGGTTTTTGTAACTGATTTGTAACTAATTTGTGTGCTTTTATTTTGAATATGCGATAGCAGCTTTTCATTTTTTTGAGGTCAGTGTATTTGAGTACACCTGGCATTAATGCAGGAGTTGCAGAACAACAAATCTTCCAAATGTAATATAAATGTTTTATACCAGGGGTGGCGATTACCCCTCGAGCCGCATCCGGCTCTTGGCCAATGAGCGTGCGGCTCTTTGCGTCTCATCATATTTTCTATATACTGTGCCTCATTTCATAGTTTTTTCCCTCTTAAACCACACTCAAACCCATCAGAGGGTATTAAAAATAAATAATAATAAAAGTAATTTGGCAGTGTGTGTGTTTGATGCTGCTCCCAACACATACGTGACCGCCAATCATTTGCGCGGGTTACGCCCACTGTCGGAACACATAGATATAGATTTCATGTGCGTGCAGACTGTTACCCTCATGGTCAAAATGGTGAAATTCAGAGTATAAAGATAAACACAGGAGGTTTCTGGAAGAACGGGAAGATTCTTACTTTTTTACTCAACAGAATGGAAAGTCACGATGTTTATTATTATGAGCTTCTGAAAGCAGTAACATTGGTCATACTAGCAGAAAAGAACAAAACGTATCCCGGAGAAAATTAAAAACTTCCTGATCATCTGACACAAATTGTCTTCTTTGTGAACAAGTTGAAGCTTTTCAAAGTGCACATTCAAAACGACAATCTGTCCCACTTTTTTTCTTTGTGGAGCTCACAGCAGAAGCTGCAATCCAAATAAACAAAGTGCAGTACGTAACGCTGTTTGCGCAACTGAACAGAAACGACCGCAGATCACTTTTCTCATGGATCCTTTAATGCAGAGACTGACTGATGAGATCCCCGCTGGTCATTGATGAGGCAGCGAGAGAACCGGACATGATCGAGCTGAAATCTCTTTAAAGACGGCGCTGTTACGTTTTGGTGAACGGAGGAATCCCCGTGTGTAAAAGAGCTGCTCTAAGCTGCTGTTGATGGTCTCCTCGATATATGTCTACCAGTCCCCGTTTATTACATTAAAACACGTGAAATCAAGGCATCGGTCCGTTCTGACCGACACTCACGTAAAGGAACTGATCAGGGAGGCTACGACTGGCCTGGGGGTTAGCCCCGCCTTCAGCCCCTAAGACTCATTGGAAGTGGGGAATCTTAAATGTAAAACCATAAGTCAGGGAGCTGTGACCAGAAGTCACTTGCATGCCGTTTGGCTGTGTGTGTGTGTGTGTGTGTGTGTGCGTGTGTGTCAAAGTCAATAGGCATTAAATGTGGACGGGGGGCGCGTGAATAATGCAGCCAGTCTAATGGTAACTTAACACTTGTTTGGTTACTATGTTGAAGAATGGCCTGCATTGCAATATATTAACATTAAATAAATTACTTGCTTTTGATGTAAAATGTCAGTCATACAATTTTAAATAAAAAAAACATATAAAAGCAAGATATTCTAATGAAGGTTAACATTAATTTAAGCTGCACACAACTGAAATGTAATGTATTTAATGTGTTTATTGTGAATATGAATCACTCAGACACCAGAAGAATGCTCTGTCCAGATGTTTGTGTATTTGTTGGTGTAAGGGTCACTGAAAGAGGAATGTTGAGATACAAAGAATTACCAGTTAAATACTGATGGATGAACGGTGAAATATTCAGTTTTTATCATCGTAAATCTGACTTCAGAGGAGTCAGTGACTCTCCAGCATCAAAATCACCGCCCGTCACTGTGTGGTTGTGTGTGTCAGAGAGAGGCAGAGAAAAGAGAGAGAGAGTGTGTGTGTGTGTATGAGATGAGAGAGAGGTGCCTGTGTGTGTGGAGGGGGTGTCTGACCTCCAGGGTAGTCGCTGTGTTGACTCTGACTAAGCTGCATTGCTGTGTGTATTGGACGCTTTCCTTGAAATAAACACAAGTACAATACTTGCTGTTGTATTGTAGGGAGAGGAGTGTTTTATGGAAAATAATACGGCTTTTTACATAATATTTTAAGTAATTCATCTATTGTCATGTGATTTATTGATACCTAAGGATTCCTAGTATCTGTCTGATAAAGTTAGGAGCCGAATAAAGATAAATTAAGTAATAAAATGGTTACGGTAGAACAGGGATGGGATTATAAAAGTTTGTTTCCTTCCACTCCCTTTCAAGCAATATTTATTAATATGTTTAATTATCTTAAGTTTGATACGTCATTGTATGAATGGATAACTGATTATTGTAATGTTTTTTGTCTACTATTCTTATTTGATTGCTTGAAATAAACCATTTCAAATAAAAAGAACAAAAATCCCAATCAAATGTGAGACAAACGATGGTGACGGGTTTCAAGAAGTATCAAAACTGTAAAATCACCAGGTATAGAAGGGGTCACAGGGTCAGGTGTGATGCTGGTCATGGATCCATTGATAGAAGGTATGGCACCTAAGAAGAAACAGGAATCCACAAAGATCCTAAAACTGGACCACCACTTTTCATGGACGTATGCAAATATTGGCCATACTCACCGTCATCTGGTGCAGGTTGCATGACAGGAGGCTCAGGCTGCATCTGCTCTGTCATATCTTCCTCTTTTGAATCTCCAGACGCTTCTCCGCTATTTTGGTCTACTCTTGCAGTCGCAGCATCCTCTCTTCCACCCTGACCTTCCTGCTCTTTGTCTTTGCCTTTTTTCTTTCTTTTCTTGGCTGGGGGAGCATCGAGGCTTTTATTTGCTGCAGAGTAGAGCAGCTCATTTCGTTCACGTTCTTGAACAAACAACTGGAGTTGGTCGCTGACACCCACGCACCTGCCAGAAAAAAAAGAATGGCCCAGCTCCAATATTCAATTCCACAGAAACTGGTATCATGAGCAGCTGAAGGAATAAGACTGCAATGATTTCGAGATACAAACTTGTGGCTTAGAAATGTTGTGGTCCTTTGTCGACCTTCATCCACCATGAACCCCTGAAAATAACAAGTAAAATTACCTTTAAAAAAAAACACAACACACACACAAAATAAAGATATATGAGCTTTTAATTGTCTGTATGGAAACTCAAACTTTTATCAAGTTTGAGATCCCATGAGCCCTTTTTTTAGATTTGATTATAAACTAAATTATTTTTTGGGAGAGAAAGGCTTACATGTAAAAGAAAGAATCCTTCTTACTTCCAGCTAAGCTCTACTTTCCATCTTAAAATTCTAATGAGCCTTATTGATGAAGACAGGCGTTTTCAGGATTTTTTTGTTCTAGAAAATGAAAGGCTTACTTTGATTAACCCATCCCTTTCCAGCCTCCGGATGATCATTCGAGACTCCAGTTTTCCAATGTTCATTTTTGATGTGATGTCCCTCTGTGGGATCCCCTTTGTACCGGAGGACAAAACTGGATCAAGAAAAATGAATATTGGCAATTAATATCAGTAGTTGTTGACATTTAAAAAAAACTGCTTAAAAAAAATACTGACTATGAATAAATGTTTTTGGGTGTATTTTCTTAAAAAATAAAAAACATAAGATCATGTCGTTTGGATGAGAGATGTATTTGGCTTAGTTTCTATCTTTCCAACACACACTTTAATAAATCTTAAATGAAGCTGTTTTAGGACAGTCCCGCTTTGTTTATTCCTATTTAAACTGTGATCATAAACTGAGGCTGTTATACTTTGAACCAAAACAGACTTGAAAGGTTGAAGTTCTCTTAAAAATGTATAAAAAAATTTTTACTATGAGGAAAAAAAGCACTTGTTTTATTTTACACTTTCTTTTAGAAAAGCTAATTGGTAAAACTGTAAAGAAGCTGTAAGTACTTTATAACATCTATCTATCCATCCATCTCTCTTCTACACCCACTGAATGCTTTGTTTTTTGTTTTTTATTGGGGGGGGGGGGGTGCCTGGACAAGTCGCCAGTTTGTTGCAGGGCCACACACTCACATGCACACGTAGGGACAATTTAGAGACACCAATCAATCTATTCAGTATCTTTTTGGACTGTGGGAGAAAGCTGAAGTGCACAGAGAAAACCCACAAAAGCACGAGGAGAACATGTAAACTCCACAAAGAAAGGGTCAAGCACAGATCCAATCCCTACACCGCTGTGTAGGCCATGCTGTCGGTGTGTCTGTGCCACAAATATTTAGAGCTTTAGTTAAAGAAAAAAAAATCTACAGCTTGTTTTTACCAGCTTAAGACTTAGAATGAATGATATCTGAAGGACAGAAAGCAGGGATCAAACGCACCGAGGTGGTAGGCCTGCGATATTAAGTCTCTCTCCAACACTCGACCCTCAGTGGAAAGCTTGCTTCCTCCAGGCATGTTGTCTTCTTCATCATCGTCATCGTCAATGACATCTGGGATATCTTTCTTTGTGTAGGGCTTAACCAACTTCAAGCATCGCACTAGAACTTTATTTCCTAAAAGGACAAACTCAAACTCACTTCATACGTTCACACTTACCATTGACACAGTTCAATCAGGTCAATGCATTTGTCAAATGTGAACAAGTTATGATAAAACTGCTCTCATTAAACTGATCACAGCTGGAATTTTTATAAATCAAAATTAAAAACTAATATTAGCATAGTCATAAAATGACAAGAAATTGCTTTGATACTAAACTGATTTATAGATTGGATACATTGCTGTTAACACCTGTAGAGGTTTGCTTTTACTTTATATTTGCCATCATATTATGCTGCTTTTTGGTTGCCAACTGGCTGTTTCAGTTACCATTCTTGTTGACGCAGGGCCCAGCCTCGGGATCCAAATCTTCCAAAGGGTAGCGGATAAATTCTGTCATGCTTGCAGCTCTGAGGTTTTTAATCAAGGTTCTCAAAACATTTTCGCTCAGATTCTGTCAGAAAATGGAATTGTTTAATCACAGGGAAGCAACACTTGACAAAAGATGGATTTGAAAGTGACTTACAAGATGCCGCTTAAAGGCATCGACGGTGGTGAAATGACCGGGGAACTGCTGGAGAAAGTTGGACACATACTCCATCATCTTATCATACTTAGTTCGTCTGGAAAAGAAGAAAGACGGAAGAAAGAACAAAACCTGAGCACGCTCAGAGTATAACTCTTAATTCAGTTATGCATGTAGATGGGGCAGTTATGGAGACCATGTAAGGGTAAAATGCAGTTTGAATTTTAAATGTTATTTCGCGTGATCCCGATAAAGCTGTGCAGACACTTACATTAATATGCATTTAATTACAAATCCACTACAAATGGCATTGTCCAGTCTGCTTACTCTCAGAAAAAGTTGACTTTTAGTGAAGTAACATTGACAATATATGAGAACTGTAATGAGGGACCCCTTCCCCATCACGTTTCAAATAGGACGTACCCACTGGCTCCAAAAAGCCAAAATCCCATTGACTTCTATTGAGAAATACACGTTCTTGCCGATCCTATTTTTTCAAGTTATTAACAGCCTTCCAACAGACAGTGGTTGTCATGACTCGGACCAATCACTGCTTTCTGACGTTGTCTGGCTCCAACATGGTGCATACCACTTCGCAAAAAAATTGCAACTGAACTGCCTCCATTTGATTGGAGCCAGAAGCAAGTCATTTTCTATGGATGACGTCACACTCACTCAGTCCAGTTCTCACATACAGTCAATGGAAATAACATTCAAAACATTTCAGTTCTTTGCTGTAATTAAAAGAGATTGTTATTTCATTCTCAGTTTTTTGTGTAAAAAAAAAAGACAGCTGACAGGAAATGAGGTCCATCTAGAATTTATGAGTATTAGCATTGTATAGTTTCTGCATAGATGAGGACATGTAATATTGTCAATATTGACAATATTCCTTTGTCTGATGTAATATTGGTTTTTACTCATCTGAACCACAAACAACATTGGAATGCATTACTAATGTACGTGCAGACAAAAGTATAACAGACCTGTTCAGGTGAAAGCGTTTGAGCAGGAGAAGAAGGGTGTGTTGCTGCTGGCCTGACTTCAGACGTAGGCTAAAAGGCTGTAGAGTGATCAGGTCATGTTTGACAAGAGGCTTCCTCAAGTAGTGCAGTTTTCGAGCATCTGCCCTGTGAAAACAACTCTTCTCGTTGCATTGCGGGTCTCTTAACAAACAGCGTGAAGAAATCAGGAACACAGCACTTATTTGAAATGAAAGCAATGTTTCCCTTACGAGAAAAGGCCATTGTGCAGATTGCTTTGCAGTTCCCCTTGCCAGCGAGCTCGGCCCACCCGTTCCAGCACGCAGTAGGAATCATTGGACATCTTTAGATCAGGGTCGCTTTCTGCACCGATGAGAGCTCGAAACCTCACAGCTTGAGATGCCACGATCACCAATTTCCTTCCATATCTGATTGCAAGCAGGTTTGAAAAGACAACAAAGGAACAGAAAAGGCAGGACATATAATTGCTAACTGAAAGAAGGATATGTTGGGGTATATCTTTTTGAGGCATGGTGATACTGCTTTCCATTATCAAATAACATATTGGAAATGCAATTAAACAAAGAACAACGTTAAACAACGTTCACACTGCAGGCTGAAACAACCCAATTCCGATTTTTTTGCCCCTATGCGACCCAATTCCGATCTTTTCATGACAGTCTGAATGACACAGATCTGATCTTTTCAAAGGCGACCCAGGCCACTTGGGTTTGCCGGCCTGATTCCGAAACGTATCCGATCTTTTCAATTGCGACCGCCGTCTGACCGGCCAGGCGACTTGATTCTGAACCGTACGGAATCATCTGTGTTTTGCATTGAAGTAGGCGGGAACGAGAACGTAAACATCAACCATGGTGGATGATGCTGCTGAGATCAGTCAGTGGAAGGGAAGCGAGCTCACCGATTGGAGTCATATCTGGGGTGATCGCTCTGTTCAGGCCAAACTCCAGGGCTCTCATCGCAACCGGGCGGTTTTTGAAAAAATTCCAGCTAAATGGCCGAGCGTGGTGTTGAACCTTCCCCGCGATGACTTTTTTTTTTCTTTCTCCCCTTTCCGACCGTGCTCAGAAGCGCAGGGGACCCGAGGCGATCCTCCTCCTCCTCCCTGTTCTGATCCTTAGATTCTCCAGGATTCTCCAGAAAGCCTTAATAAAGAGTCCATAGCATTTATTCTGGGGGAAACCTTCTTTTATTACCCTCCTCCTTCCTCCGTAACACACATCATGAATGCGCCCCCCCACCCCCCCATTCTCCATCGCGGCACGCGCTCCTCTGTCTCTTACGCACACACACGCGGGCGCGCGGCCCCAACACACACGCATTCCTTTTCCACTACAGTGGGTACAGACGATCCCGACTCCATTGCCTTCTTAAAATGAGTAGATTGTAATTGTGCAGCTCCTTCGTGAAAATAAATGTAATATTACAAAAAGAGCTCCGCTGTTGACAACACTGTTGTTGACATCCATTGTTAACGTTGGCTCCGCAAACAACGAGTGACGTCGTTCACCGTTGAGTACTCTTCTGCGCGTGCGGGTCTCGTTTGGGTCGTGTCACGGTCACACTGGAGACCACAAAAGTTCGGATTTACTTAGAAATGTGAACGGTCTTGCAAAAAAATCGGAGTTTTTCAAAAAATCCGAATTGAGCATTAAGCCCTGCAGTGTGAACATAGCCAAAAACTCAAAAAAGTTACAATGTTGCTCAACAACCCAAAGAACATCTTATATGTAAAAGTAAAGACTTCAGCTGTTTTTACCACTGTAATTGTTGTTTTCCTTCACTTTTGTTCATCCTGCAACGCTCTTAAAACTGATGCTCTGAAATATTCAAATACTCCGTAACGTGCTTTTCCCCACCAACACATTTTAGACTCACAAAAAGAATAGAATTAATCTCATAGGGAGAAATTCAAAATTTGTTATCAAAACTGTGACAAATAGCAAGAAGCAAAAAGTTGAAACACAATTATGGCACCCCAAAACAGCATACAATTAATAATACTAAATAGGGTCAAGTAAACAGTTTGTACAAACTTTTTTGAAGCCTCCTCCAAGCTGACAAGAGGGGTAAGAGACACGGAGCGGATTTGTTTGGTAATATCTTTCCTCTCTTTGAAGAAATTGCATGAACCCTGGATCCCATCCTTGTTTTCGGGTATGACGTGAAGAGAATAGATGTCTTTGTAGTCATCAGCACAGCTCACTTGAGTTTCAAGACCAATGTCTGAGTCATTTTCCCCAAACCTGCAAACACAGAGCAGACAGTGGATTTCAACCTTTGTTTGTGGTAGGGGGAAAGAGAAACATTTCAAATCAGTCAAAGTAAAATGAGGCTTTGTTTTCAAATACGGCTCAACAAGAGTTGAGGCATCGACGGTGGTGCTCCTTAACAACAACAAACACTAGAGAAATAGTCCTGGTTGAAACCTAAAAAAAACAACAAACAAGATAAATGACTTTAACTGACTGGAAAACAGCATTAGAAAAAACCCCACCTGTACTGCAGTAAACTGACATGTGCAAATGTGTATGTAGAGGGAAAATGTACATATATAGTATGTATGTATGTATGTATGTATGTATGTATGTATGTATGTATGTATGTATGTGATGCAGTTTTAAATGTGGATGTTGTCCACTTATATACACATGTTAAAAAATATTCTGAGCAACTTACAACAAAGCAAAGGCAGGCAAGAAAACAAACAAAGCTTTACCTGTTAAACAGCTGCACGTCTGGTCTCTCCTGGGGAATTTCATAGAACCTCAAGTCTCTGTTGTTCACAAGTGACTTCCAGATAAACTCCTTGGTAAACTCGTCGAGTTTCAGGGGGAACTTGGGCTGCACGGTCCCCAATCGTATCCAAAGAGTGGGAATAGTTATCCCATCCAGCCCCTCCAAAGCAACCTCGTCCACAACGGTGCTCAGCGGATCCATAGCAATTAGCATGCAGCTAACATGGCTAACGCCACCGGCTAGCTAGCATGCTCGTTCAGTCAGGGCTAGCCATCAGCCTGAGATCATTTAATAGTCACGGAATGATCGAAAACTAACAAGAAACCACCGCGGACCTTTCTGTTAAGAAACGCTTCACAAAAATATACCAGATACCGAAAGGAGCTGTTCTGCTGCTGCAAAATCGTCCGTGGTGAAAATGCGTCAGAGTTCACCTTTGACCTTACGTCGTACGTAAAAACAAAACAAAAAAACACGCTCATACCACTATCGTTGACTGAGAACGACTCACAGATGAAATAAAGTCGTACATTTATAAGGGAACAAAAACAATTATTTTTTCGAGAATTGTGTTGTGTTATGAGAAAAAAGTCGTACAATAGTGAGGAAAAAATTAACAATTTAAAAGATTAAAGCCGTAATTAAATGCTTCCAGACGTCGGAATCATCAAAAGGAAAAACCCAACTTTTATTTATAGGATAAAAAGTTACATTTTAGCTTTTTAAATGTTTTAACAAATACCTGTTTAGTTTATGTGGCAGATAATTCAAAGATACCTCAATTATCATGTCTCTGACTGATCCCACTGATGCCGCTACACTTCAGCCCTGAGGAAACACTGGATACAGCGATTATACTCTTTTTGATTTATATGTTTTTCCTTTTTATTGTGTATGCTGTATTTGTATATTTTTTCTATGGACCACATCTGAGTCTGAAATAAAAGTGTTATATAAATCGGATGGACATTATGCTGCTCAACGTCAGTTTTTATACCTTACTGTAATGCAATTACAACTTTATTTTCAAAAAAGACATTTTCTTGTTAAAATGTTACTTTTTTTAGATCACAAATTTTCGATTTTATCCTAGTAAAGTTTAGAAATTTTAGAAACTTATTTCTCATAATTCTGACTCCTTTTTACCTCTTATATTTTCCATCATGTTTGTGGGTGTTCATAAATGAGTTTTTACTCTTTTGAATTTATAAGGTTTTTTTGCAATTACAGTTTGAGAGAAATAAAACAAATTATTTTAAAAATCATAGCAAATTATTAATGAAATGACACATTTTAATGAGTTATTACTTTAAAATTGTCTTTAAATATGTAAAAATCATTAGAAGGGTTTTAATATCTGAGGAAGTTTGTATTAAAAATGCTATCAAATAAAACTAGATCAATAGATACTAACAAAATATGGTAAAACCAACTATGACTAAGTGCAGGAAATTTAAATCTGAATCTTCAGCAGATATTTTTAGACAAGATTGGTGTGAAAAATTGTAAGAGATTTTCCCAAAAAAAAAAAAATAAAAAGGCTTATTTAACATCTTTATTATGAAGTACCTTTTTTTAAAAGAAATGTACAAGTAAAACTACCACAGTGACATCTCGGTGTTGAAAAAACAAACACCATGGGCCTGTGGTGCAGGTCTGAAGTTGTGTATGAAATGATAATGTACATATTTACAACACAGCTGAATTCAACAGAGGTGAGGAAAAGCCATAAATGTAATGGTACTGACTAGAAAACAAAACCTTACAGTAAAAACATGGATTGGTTCAATAAACACTTTTTTTTTTAGAGATAACACGAAAGACAACATGATACAAGGCACTGTGTTTCACACAAAACAACGGCAGCATGTGCAGTTGTTTCAGTTATTAAATCGAAATCACAAGAAAGAACTCTCAACACGTTTTCATTTAACGTCCATCTGTGTTCAAATTAAAACCGACAAGCTACCAGGGGGCCGATAGCGTTTTGCACAGATATGGAACTAAATAGATAAGTCAACTCATCCAGAAAACATTCATTATAAAGAACATGCTCTGTGAATACCATTTTCTTTCCTTTTTTAAAATAATCAAATACATATTTATACTTTTATACTGAAGGCAAAACTGATTTTACAGACAGATGAGTTTAGGGATCTTGCTTCCCTTGCTGGACCAAACAATTTACTTTAAATCTAAAAAAAAAAAAAAAAAAAAAAAAAAAATTGTTCTTTAAGTACATTCAATAAACTACAAACATAAAACGACACAGATTAAGATTAGGGGCCACAGTTTAAGATTGAAGACTGTAATAAGTAATCCTGTAGTAGAGGGTGTTGGCAAGAGCTTAACCACCCCACACACACACACACACACACACACAAAGCACACGCAGACAAACAAAAAGCACACATTTGGCGTAGGTGTTAATGCACTAGTCCAATTGGTTTCATGGCACAATAATGCAAAGGCTTTTCTGTAATACAGTTCCGAGAATTAGTCATTGTTTCTTCAAAGAGCTCAGTTCCCATTAACACTTAAATGAAACCATCCAACAATGACGTTATCTAAAGTGGGAGGTTACTGGTGGAAGCAGCCGGCCTGAATCTACCTCAACTTAGATAAAAAAAAAAATTTAAAAAAAGAACTGCTTGAACCTGCGACCAAACAACAACCAAGACATTAGTCCTGTGACATTAGTTCCTCTAAGTTCTTGGCTATGGGTTGGAAAAAACAAGCAGTTTTGACTGAATTTATAAATTAATTTTAAAATGCACTAAGGACTAAATCACATTCAGTGTCTGAACGTTGCTAGCATGTTTTGCAATATCCATGTAAATGCCTCACCAACTGCTTTCCCTTTTACATTTGCTTCTTTTATATAAAAAAAAAAAAAAAAAGCCAGCTTTGGCTCCGTACAGATTTTTTAATGCATAATCGCGTCAGCCGTATGCAATTTCCCAAACATTAAACACTTTTTTTTGTAGAAAATGTAAATTTTCAGCGAGGACATCTATGAATCTGATGAAAGCGTTTCATGTGGGGGCTCCACTTAAAAAAGGTGCGCGTTGGGACACAGGAAGTGTAATGCTCTTTGGCTGATTTCCAGCATAAAAGACAGACGCGAGCTAACTCACTCAAAAACGCACTTCTAGAAAAAAAGCTTCTACAAAAGAATTGGCACTGGCCGGGCAGGCACCCCCAACGAGCTTAGCATCGAGCAGAGAGAGGGGAAATGAGATTTATCAAAAACAAGTCCGAATCTTGACAGTTCAAGTGACGGAAAAAAAAAAAACAGCCATGGAGATTTCTTTCTTTTTTTTAAACACCTGCTCAGGTGTAGACAGCATTGAAGTGAGGTGCAGAAACACGTTTGTATGAGAAAAAAAAAAGGCTGCCTTAGTATGACAAACTACCTTCAAAACTTAAACAATACACTTAAACAATAAACTAAGCTGCTGATAGGTAACTGTACCTGGCGTGTACATATACAAATCAAATGAAATTATAACAAGTAGCGTGAGTACTTGTTTGATCACAAGCGTGTAACTTTGGTAAACGGGTGACTCAGACGTGTGTTTCTGAACGCGTGGATGTGAGAGATCACCGTGTGACATCTAGGAATCAAGGATAAGCAAGGATCTCCGTTTGAGGCTATGAGAGGAAAAGCAGGCCTAAAAATTATAATAATAATAATAATAAAGTTCCACATCCCCCTTTCCTGTCGTCTCCTCTCATCGCCTGACGTTAAGGAGCAGACTGTCCCGAGCACCAATTGAAGAGTTTCCGTGGTAATGTAGCAGCATCGTAATGGTCTTCGAAGGATAGGCGCTTCCAGAGCAGAAGTGGAAGACTACTCTCAGAACTTCTTGCAGAAGTTTCCTCACCTTTTTCCATCCATCCATGCGGAAGACTGATCAGGCTTTTTTTTTCTTTTTTTTTTAATTAACCTCCTTCAAAATCCACCATGAAAACATGACGGGTGAGATTTCTTTTCTGCCACTCCTGCATAATCGTTCAAGGTTCTTTGCTTTAAGTCGGTTCAGTACAGACACTGGCAGGGTCATTCACGCCCCACAACTTCTTTCTCCAAGCTCCGCCTCTTGTTTGCAGCAGTTTCCCTTCTGTCGCACATTGCTCCGTCCACCTTTTTCGTTTTTTATTTAACTTCCCGACATCCGGTTTTCTTGCAGTCAAACGTCTAGCAATCCATTCTCTGCTTCCTTTAAAAACCTTTGTTTGCTTTTCATGTTCCCAAGTTTCGATCAATCTTCTCCACCTTTCCAACGATTTTCTCCTCAAAGATGGGCAAGATGTCATCATCGTTCCGAATTTCCTCAAAAACAACACCGCAGTCAAACTCATCGCTCACTTTTTTGAAGTAGAATCTGCAAACAAAGACATTAGACGCACAGTTAGATTTCAATATTCACACAGAAACACACAGAGGTTGGCACTAACGATCCGCACTAACTTGTAGTGGCCCTTTTTGGTAAGCAGCTCCTTAAACTGGCCCAAGGTGACGACTCGTCCTTTGACAGATGTTCTGTATGGGATCGGCTCGCCACAGAAGTAGTAAGCAACAGTCATGTTTTCACACAGTTGCCTCTTTCCAGACTTATGCCTGAGAGAAACAAATGTGGACGTTAAAAACATCAAAAAGTAAAAGGAATGATAGATTTTGAAATATCAGCATACCTCTGTTTGGCCTGCAGAGCAGCCCTCCGCCTCTCCTCCTCCAGCCTCCGTTTAGCCTCCTCCAGCTGAGTGAGGGGATTGGGAGCTGGGTTGGGAGGCATCGCGGGGTCTTGGATGAACGGGTGTGAAGGCTGGATCTGAGCGGACGTGGAGCCCGGAATAGCGCTGGACATTGATGAGGGGTTGTTCCGCAGTTGGGCAGAGACCCAGGGGTGCACAGCTCCGGGTTTCTCCACAGATGCTGGACGAGACTCACTGCTGGTTCCTGTCCGCCGAGAACTGTTGGTGCTGCTACTGAAAATCACATTACAAGATTTGTTCATCAAAATTGTTTTGCAACAGAAAGAGCGCCACAGACTTATTCTAAATTTTTACTGTAGAAAAACGGGAATTGGCGAGGAAAAAGACAGTTACTAAACATCCTACACTGAAAGAATTCATTAGTAAAAAGAGAGACTATAGCTAAATGTTCGTTTCCAAAGGAAAACTGAGGATGAGCTCAGGGATGAGCCATAATCTCAGACAAGTTTTTCAGCCAATCATCCATTAGCTACTGAGCAGCAAGCATGTCGACAATGAGCCAAACTGATTTGATCTGCACATTTATATAATGAAGTATAATGAAGCTGCTTTCACACCAAATGGGATTTGCATGGCAGGGGCCTTCAGTATAAACGTCAAGTCAAAGTACAGACGGGATCAGAGGTCCCGTTTCGAGCATCAGGTGCAGCGGTCTACCAGCAGCATGTTTTGGGCATCGCTCAGTTTCCACAGTTCAAATATCTTAACTTTGGTGAAGAATTCATGTTGCAGCAGCCAATCAGGGACCGGGCTTCTGCCCATGAAGCTTTGATGATGTAATCAGCGAGTGGAGACCAAAACAAACTTGGAGGAGAACCTGATTGTTCTCCTACTGAATTTTATGATATTTTATCTTATTTGTATGGAGTCAACAATAACAAGGTCCTCTAATTTTATTCTTATCAAAATTTTTTCCCTCCTTGGATCAATGTATAACAAATGCAGGACAGCAAGTCATCAAAGTGGGTAACAGGGAGGCAGACGTTCCGCTGAAATTGGCGTCATTCAGACGCAGCTCCTGCAGACGGTGAAGCTGGGAGAGTCTCTGAATGATCTCATGAACCCAGACATGGAGTCGTGTTTACCCATACTTTTGTAAAGCTCTTCAAAATAGGAGCTATGTCCTAGAAAACGACACAGGCTTTTGGATTTTTGAAAAGTGTCATCATCATAATTAAAAGACCACTGGGAGCGCTTTTACAATAGATGAAAAGATGATCAAAGTGGGTCTTTAACCTGAGAAGTTTCTTGTTTCTGCATTGTCCAGCTGAGCATAAGGATTTATACTGATTTACCCATGAGAGCTCTTCCTTTGTCTGTCTCCCTCCATCATCCATTGCAGAATCTTCTGGTTCCTCTCCAGATCCTCTAGTGGGACTTGAGTTTCTACGCCACGGCCGACCTCCTCCGCTTTGCCTAAAGCTTCTGTCTTCTTAAAACCTCTTCTCGATAGCGTACTGCCTTTACTACTGCAAATTCAACAATAATAATCATTTAAAATATGAAGTCAGCAGTGATTAAAAAACGCTTCAGTCTTAAGAGCCCTGCATACCTGTAACCCATTCCATCAAGAACGCTGGCTCCAGCTCCGTCTGCATAATTCCTTCTTCCTGTGTATTGATTTGCTGGTTCTCCGTTCCACAGCAGGTTAGCCTGAGGTCTACTGCCCGCCTCCTCCTGGCTTTCTCTCCCTCTGTGGTGGTACGGCTGCTTATGATAATGCATTCCTGTAACAAATCCAGGATACAGTCATTAGGATAAGGACCTTCCTGGAGATGTCCTACATTTAATTCAATGAAATCCAGAAGCCGCAAAGTCCCTGAACACCTTAAAGCAGCCGCAACTCAAAACATGAGTCTCTGCTTTGGTTTTACCCCACAGCTAAAATTAAACTCTTAAATCTGTGGCACAAAAAAACTCCATCATCTCTGTCTCCGTACAGAGGAAATGGCAACAACAACAACAAAAAAAGTAAATTATAAGAATTCCCACTAGACCCAAGTCCCGCTTGGCCAATCTTATACCTTTGACCCCAGCAGTAGACAAGCCATGACCTCCGCCTCGGTGTGGGGGGTAATGAGGCAGCCCAATTCCCCCATCAGGTGAGCGGGATGATTTGGGAGGGGTATGTCTACCCCCTCCTAAGGTGCTGTTGGCTGCCCCTGGGGACTGACAGCCTGGCGTCTTCATCACCCGCTGAACGTGTTCATCCAAAATAGATTCTGGGTCATCATCTTGGGAAACCTCCATGGCAACCAGACTGCCATAAGTAGCGGCTGTTGCTGCATTAGCAGTGGTCTCTGAATAACGGGCACCATATACAGGTGGAAATGATGAGGGGAGGGGAAGTGGTATGTTGTGAGAGGAGATGGAGGTTGCCATGGAGATGTCCGCATCGTCCCCTTCTTCTTCCTGTTAGAAACAAACAAACACAGAAAAGAGGTTTATTCTGAGAAAGCAGATCCTCCGTTGCATTCTTACAGAGCATGAAACCAGCCTGCACCCTGCCTTAACCCTAATACAGCTGGGATCGGCTCTTGCGAACCCTGAGACCTAATCAGGTAGAAGTGAGAACAAACTAAATAAACAAAGAGGATATTAAATTAGATATTTGTGTGAGAATCAACTGACTTTTGTCCAAAGTACAAAGTAATTTAAACCACTAAATCTGGACAGAAATGTAGACTATGTTCAGTCAATAACACAGCAGTGATTTGATGTCATTTGAAAAATATTAAAACGTATCTAAATAAAAAAATAAAGATAGAATGTTTTAGTTGAGCAAAAGCAGTGGAGGGAGGCTTTTAAGGATAACAGACATGTTTGCACTGCTAAAATATTTACAGAGGAAAAAAAGCCTTTTTTTTCCACATCAAATGTTTACAAACCCTCATAGGTTTGGTTACGTGCAATAGTACACACCACCAGGCTCCACTTTATATTGATGTGTAATGATTCAAACTTGTTAAAGTTAGTACATATGGGGCATTTATCAAGAACGCGGTAAACAAGGGTAGGTAAACGCATGTTTAGGCCGTGGCGTTCACACTGGACCTGCATGGTGGGGGTTTTTCTTCCTTTTCTACAGTTTACAAGCTCATGTCCGGCACCTACAGTTGGAAAAAGCTTGGTGCGAAATGCCGAAGCGTTGCAAATCTCATGAATCTCGCTCCAGGTTCCTATTCTGAAATTTGAAAGTTTTTGTGTCATATAATTCCAACTAGGCCCAAACCGCTATTATTAATTTCTCCTCTTTTTCAACAGCTGGCACTTCCGTGAATTAAAAGGGATGTCATTGACAAATCAGGGAGTCCCTGATTTGTCAAAGTAAGAGCTGGGTTAACTTTCATGGCGCGTTCAATGGCCATGTGTTTTGTACTTGGAGCCCAAAAACAGTCTTAAAAATACACGATTGTTAGAGTTTTAAAACCTCCATTTCATTGGCAGTGGTTGCCTGAACGTGATGGGGAGGCGGTATAGACGCAGGATTACAAGTTGGTTCAGAGTTAAGGAAAGTCTATTGATATGGAAAAAACAAAAAGAAAAGTATATTTAAAAAAAAATAAGTAAGACCATCAAGGAGTGCCAAAAATGTACAAATTCTTTCCCCATGTCCCCCGCTGCTATAAAACACAGTCTGACGAGGGCCGGACGTAGCAGCGTCTTTCGCCCACCGGTGCAGGACAGCTCAGCGATGTCTTTGTAAAGCTCTTCAAAATAAATAAATCTGATCTCGCAACATCATCCCAGTGTTCCGTGATGATGAGGTCTGGTGGAGAAAAGCTTTTGATGGCGGTAATGTCAGGTTTATGAACACACTCATGGACGAGCGTCCGGCAGCGAATTTCACACGTCGAAACAAAGGTGGCAGACGCAAAATTTGACGCGCAAATCGCATTTAGTGTGAACGCAGCAAGCCCTCGTCATCACAGTTGAATAGAAAGGTAAAGTACTCCCACACAATTGTTTTTTAATGATGTGTGTGCGGGAGTGGGGGTCCGCGGTACACGTGTGTCCTAACCCATGGCTACTGATCTGTACGGATCACGAATCAGCCGTGATCCTTTGCACCCTTATGAGGAACAAGTGCTGAATTCTGTTGAACTCACCAGTCGTACTCTCTTCAGCCTCTCTTCGAGCCGTTCCTCTGCTTCTCTTTCTCGGAGAACGGTCTCCAGCCTGCTGATTAGCTCCGCTGCAAACCTCTCCGGCTCTACGTGGATGTCCTTTGGCATGCAATAAGTGCGCTTGAAGAAACACACACACCCAAAAAATTCATTTCATTCCAATCAGAGATAATGAATCTCAACCATCCCATCATCACTCGGCAGTCTTTTTTGGCATTTTAAATCACGAACATTTGATGCCGTTTTCTGAAGGCCTCCGATTCCCGCTCAATTCTTTCTATTTTCAACAAAATATAGTTGAAGATCCCCTGATGCTTCAAGGTTAAATTAGTCTTTGTTATAGAAACAGCAGCCAGTCGTATTTCAGTTTTTTAACCAAGAAGAACTGCTGCAAATGCACATCGAAAGAAAATAAATTATCAATGAAAATATTGTTGTTGTTTTTTAAACCAACTCAGGTGTACACAGTTAAAAACAGACAACAAAGACATGTCAGGAAATGCGTCTTGAATGAAATTCAGAGTCAGATATTCCCCACACTTGAAGCAGGCTTTTAAGACGAGATGAGATGACGCCTGGACTCACAGGTATATGCGGTAAAGGCACACGCCCATTGGCTTTGGCACTTTCGTGCATCTCTTTCCGATGCTGCTTCCGATATCTGTATGGAGGAATACCATCTCTGTGGGGAAGACGTAGAAAATCAATAATTAACCTGGATTTTGTCAGCATAACCCGCCACTTCCATTTAGCTACTTTGCATTTGGATTTCAACTAGTCCAGTAAAGTGAGTCAATGGCACAGAGGAGTGCAGTCGGGTTCACTTACACACTACTGTCGGTTAGTGACATTGAGTCTGCGTCACTTGACATGCTCTGCTGTTCGCTGTCATTAGCGCTGGTAGCTGGAGCCCGAGCATAACCCATGTTGGCGTAGTAGGGGTTTACAGGCTCTCTCCACGGCCTGAGGGAGAGTCAACACACATGGTTCTTTAGTTCACAAAAGATCAGTGTCACTTTGATACACAAAACTGACAAAAGTCTTTAAGAGCACACAATAAACAATGGAGTCAACATCTCTGAGTTGTTATGGGTGTGAATGGATAAATACATCAATAAATAAATTGAATTCGCCAATACATGTACTAATATTAGCACTGACCTGAATATTTACAAAACGTAAAACATTGAAATAAAATGTCCTGTTTGCTATAATCCCAAAACATCATGGATGTTGGGGTGTTTAAGGAATAAATGAGGACACACCTGTACTCTCTGCTGTCCTGTCTTCTCCTGCTGGTTGTAGCTCGATGTGGCGCCGTCTGCATCAGCAGACTGTGAGTCAGTCTGCTCGCTGGTGTGTTTCCACAATCTTCATCTTTCTCCTCTTCCATCTCCCTTGCACCCCCTCCACACCTAGGAGAATTTTTTTAAGTTGTATTAAGCAGGTAAAAGGGAGTGGTTTTTTATAAAAAAAATAAATAAATAAATAAATAAATAAAAAAGAGGAATTTTGATATACTGAGAACTATTTAGAAAATGTCATTTCAAAACATTATTAGGATGATAAAAATTATGTCGCAATATAAAGAAATGGGTTCACACCACCTCCACTCTTCATCCTCAGCAAGTGTCGGCAGGTATCCAGGACTGGACTTGGCGGGACCTGAAGAGGGGCTCTGGTCACTGGGGTTGGGTTTGGGGCTTTCTCCTCCGGTCCGTGTGTACTCCAAGTACAGATCTGACTTAAGGAACAAAGGGTATGTGTTCTCCTCTATCATGGCCTGGATCTCTGTCTGTGCCTGAAATAGACCACAGACGTCACACATGTAGCTTTTTTCCAATAAAGTAAAACTCCATTTCTTTGAGTTTTCTTTGTCATTACATCCAAACTCAAGATTGACTGACAAATGACACTAGTTTAAAGTCCGAGGAAAGAATATTGTTCCCAAAAAGTTTGCATTAAACATAGTACAGAACCACAATATAATATAAATAGGATTTTACAGCTCTAAAATCCTAAACAACAAAGCCAAAATTCAGGCTGGTTTATGTACGTCTCTATAGCCTTTATTAAAAATGCTTTTGACAGATCTAATGACAGACGGCATCATCTAAAGTAATACATCAAAGTCTACTTTTGTATTTGGACTTGGTTAGCGCTTTTCTACCTTCCCTGAAGGCCCATAGCACTTTACAGTCACAGACCCATTCACCCATTCACACACACATTCACACACCGCTGCCGAACACTGGCGCCAACCGTCCACCAAAGGCAAGGTGGGGTTCAGTGTCTTGCCCAAGGACACTTCGATGCATGGGCGGGCAAAGCGGGAATCAAACCTGCAATCTTCTGATCACGGGTCGACTGCCCTACCGCTGCTCCACGGGGGCCACGGTACATATAACGCTATGATAATTGATATCAGCCTGTTAGCAGTGTGACTGTACTGCTTAAAAACAGTCCTTTCAGAGCTTTGGAGGAGAAGCCCCTGAAGGACCACTGTTAGATAAGTAAACTTACTTGTAACAACGTCAATGAGGTGGTTGTTTGTTTGTTTTTATTACAAAGAGGCTGTCACTGTTTTCTTTAGCACAGCAGCACAGCACTGTGGCATGAGGTCGTCTTTAATGTAAACTCAAATAAAAACCTGCTGAGAAAACACAGTTTTACTAGAGGGGGGGCAGATTGACCAGGAAATGCACTTTTTCCCACTAAATCTGCCTTTAGGAAATTTATTTTCATATGCAATTATAACAAAAATAGGCCCGAAATGTCTTTTTTTATGAATTTCCTGTAAATTGATTGCGTATTTATCGGCCATTTATCCGCTCCCTGAAAATAGTGTCTGACATGAAACCAGTTTCTGGTCACAAATAGCGACACAGAACAGCTCATTAGCATGACAGCATCAGTGTGGAACAACACAACTGTCTCCAAAGCAACACTTCTTATTAAACTTGCTGTTGCTGCTCCAAGTCCATCGATTGATCCTCCAGTTTTGTCTGGATCCTGTTAAAAATCCCCACATCCCACCGCTTCATCCGCTGAACGCCACACGGAGGCGAATTAACAGCAGTAACGGACAAGCAGGGGGAGGAGTCTCCTCCTCTTATCGAGCGCTTGAGGAGGACCATTAAAAGACAACCACCAAAAGGAGGGCTAAGAAACATATCGGATGTAAACATCTGCTAACGGTTACTCGCCAAACACAAAATGATGCTTGCGAGTGGCATACACGGATTATTTGCTGTGAAGTACTAAATGAAACTTTTGTTCGTCATCAAAAGGTAGCCAGGACTGCTTCATTCACAGGCGGCACATTTTTGCCGGGTGCCGGCTACTGCTGAGGCCTGTGAGAGAAATGAAAACGTCTTTTCTTAAGTACAAAGACTCATTAAAAGTGACCAAACTCACAAATGAACTTAAATTAAAACACAAAAAGGGTCACACATTATAATTAAACACTTTTTATGTACCTGAAAATGAATCTGTGCATTGTCAGTTTGATGGTCTGGAAATTTGCTGTAATCTCCAACCTTTTTTTGTTATTATTATTATTATTATTATTATGGTTGCCACAAAGAACCAACTTTCACTGGTTTGCCAGATATTTTCACTCCCGTTGCCCTCCCTGACACAACCCCGTATTTTCTCCGGGCTGGGCACAGGGAGACCCAGCCTCAGCCCCCTTGAGCCTACATGGTTAGGTAGTAGAATGAAGGGTCTTGCCCAAGGACCCACACTGGATGAAGGTTATTGCACACCCTGGGAATCGAACCCTGATTTCCCAGTCCTGCACTCAGCCAACTGCTACTTTGTAATCCTCTCCAACAATTTGCAATATTAGGGCAGCATAAATTTGAGACAAGTATTCAATTTGTTTCAGCTCTGGTAGTTATCATGAACTCAAAGCAGATTAAGCCCCTTTTGGAGACGTGTATCATGCATGACTTGTCACAAGATTATAAAGAATGAAATAAAGCATAATTAGGTCTCCAAAGATGGAGCTTAATGGCAGTAAAATTCTTTTTACTCTCCTATCTATTCCAGCTCTGATCTTTTCAAAGGCTGGCTATTTTGGACGATGAAACCAAACACATCCTTTAAATGTATAAGTGGGACTATTTTTATGGCTTGATATGTATAAACCAGGCTAGAATGTACTGCGGATTCTGTCTGAAGACGCACAGTCAAACTGAGGCTCATGAATGTTTTAGTGCGTTCTATTATTGACAGTTTATCATCAATACTGTGGCTACCTGGTCAAACATGGCAGGATCCGGATGCTGCTTTCCCACGCAGTCTCGGATGAAACTCTTGGTAGCTGCTTTGATCTGCCTCGAGACGATCCCGCTTCCATCTACTATGTACTTCTTATAGATGGCTTTGGCCAGCTTTGCCCTTTTCTCCTGGCTGCTCTGTCTGAACCCAGAGCACGCAAACCAAAAGTCCAGCAGGTCTGCACATCCTTCCTGGCAGAGAAAGTTTTTGAACAGCTGAGTGCCATCCTGGTCATCCAGTAGAGAGTGCAGTGACTCGGCCCACTTCAGATAAGGTGGCGTTGGAGAAGCGGAGCCCTCGGGCTCATATCCCAAGTCCAGGTCGGGGCGACGAGGCGTCGCAGATGACGACGAGGGGGCGTAGCCAGACAAATCCCCGATCTTTGACGAAGGGGGACAGCCGAGCACTTGGGAAAGGTTGTTTGGACGGGTGTTGCCCGACTGGATTGGGGGGTCCAGATCTGTTCCCTCCTCGCCGGGTACTGGAGGTCGCGGGGCATCTTCAGTAAAATGAGCGGGGCCGCTAAGAGAGGCCGCAACCCCTCCACCACCCCTGAACCCGATCCCGGGTAGTTCTCTGACAACACTCATGGCTTTGATTGTACAAAGCAGAGGTCAGACCTTCCCCTGCAGCAAGGATTTTTCTGGCAAGCAATTCACCCTACGATGAAAGAAAAAGACAGTTAGCATTAAAAATGACAGATGGCTCAATAGAAGTGAGCAGAAGCTGCCAATAGGGGTGTAACGACTCATTATAACAGAGATTTAATTCATATCATATTTGTGGTTTTCAAATGGATCCAGGACATCATCTTTAACCGAAACTTCAACCAGTGTGACTCAGAGATAAATACCTGGGTTCTGAACAGTTCCAGATTATTGGGATTACTTCCAAAAGAATCAAGCTTAAATTAAAGACATGTACAAATAGGTAAACAAGAATTAATGGCAAATCCATTCACATTTTAACTCCATAAAGTTCAACATAATCAACATAATCCAAAGGGAACATTGTAGAGCTGTATGGTCACCCGTCTTTGCTAAATTCAGAGTGTTTCCACACGGACAGGAAAGATGGGCTGATCATTTTCTGCTGTCATTATTACATGTATGTTGTCTGCTGTGATGCAGTTTTACCTGACAGTAAAATAAATCTACCACCATGTCTCAACCCAAATGCTATTTTCCAAGATTTATGTCATCGACTTGTTTTGTTTTTAAACAATGTTATAATAGTCTAAATCGATTTGATTAACAACTTGTCTCAGACAGATCGATCTGACGGTAGGAATAGAAATCAATTCATTGATTAATCGTTACCTCCCCCCCACACACACACTAAATAGAAATGTGATTACTAAATAGAAATTTGATTTATTTGTTCAACAACTGACAAACAACCCCAACAGTCTCTAATATTAGATCCCAAATACAATAAAGGCTATAAATAGTCCAACCAAGAGCTTACACGAACAGCCACAAAAATAAACAAATAAATAAAAACAAACGTAGTTAAAAATAAGAAAATAAGACATTTTAAATCATTCGATGTTAGGATACTGCTGCACGTTAAAACCGAGTGTTTGACGTACTTTTCAAAATATTAAAAACTCGGCTTAACAAATATACGAGTAACAATAATGAAAACTTGATTATTCTAACTTACGAGCCGAAGTTTACCATCAAGTTTTGGACGTCTGTGAACCGAGAGGCTGAAGTTACTCACTCACTGGTGCTAACAGGAATCAAACCGACAACCGTCCGCGCGGCCGGGAAGCGCTTTTCTACCATTAACTCGTGTTAACAAGTTAAGACAGCTAGCTGGCCTTGTAGCAATGCCACCAGCGATTCCAGCGCTTTGAAGTGAGAATCTCATTCATCTTGGCCTGCACTCAGAGACGGTGGGGGATGGGTACGGCAACAAACTCTACAGCCAAACAAAACGGGCCTGCACGCAAAAAAAAAAGTGTCCGGCAAGAACTGTAAACTTGCATATAACGGGCAAACTTTAACAAAAAATAACGCAAACTTTCCTAAGAATGTACCTAATCTACTAGACGATTTGAAAAACAAGAAGGCAAAGACACGTTTTCCACTTGAGTGGCTGCAGCGCCAGCTAGCTTGGTGTGTCAGCTCGTTATATTAGCGCACTAGCTCTGGCTAGCGTAGCTAAGTGCGTTAACGTCCCGTGTTTCCCCACAAAAGTCACCGTCCTACCGTGTCTGAGAGCCCGATCCCCGTAATCCACTGCATTGGGGATACTGGCGACAACAATGTGCTCCGAAACGCAGCATATGGATAGCTTTGAGTTACTAAATGATACCAAAACTATCCCGTTGCCTGGCCCTTAACTCTCCATGGTGGTTAGTTTGAGAGCAATAATACAGGGCGAAAGCTCTACGTGCCCGCACGCCGACGGCTTACGTCTGTAGAACTGCACTGCATAGAACTGCTTTCCCTCAAGAACACTTTGTATTTTTCTTTTCTTTTTTTGCTATGTCAACCGTTTTACTATTGTTTTTGCTTTAACTAAAGTCAGGTGGGGAATTAAAAATAGGGTAATTAACAAAATTCACACAACTCCATTTTCCTCCCTTTACATATTTAAAAAGAAATTAGTTTTAAAAATGTTTTTTTTTTTCCTCTAAAGAAAAAGAGCTCTAATAAAAATGTTCAATTATAAACATGGAAACTGCGTTTCTTTATAACATTTAGGCAAAAAACCACTTACTTCCTTTCCCTTTTCATATTCTGGTATACGTCTAAATGTGTGACGTTGTTTAAAAAAAAGCATTCCTTCAAGAAAATAAAATCTTGATGTCCCATACAGATAAAAAAATTTTTTTAACAAGCTAAAATAATAATTTTAAGAGGTACAAAATATAGCAGTTTCACTACATTGAGTTATCAAGACCACATTAGTAACTAAAACCATTACATTTACGCTTTAAACAAGCTCAAATAACATGTTAAATCCCCTTTAACTTGATAAAATTCCAAATTTAAATATAAAACTTTTAGCACCTATCAGAAGAAGAAAAAACTATAAAACCTAATGAAACTAATTGGAAGGCCCTAGCGTTTAACATTTTTGTCCACACTGTGCACACAATATTTTACACTTTTCTGCTGTTAGACAGTAGCTGAACCAGAGACAACTACCACCAAACAAACAAAATAAAAATCTATTAAATTAATCGATATTTTTTTTGTTAAGTGTTTCGTGATTGGCGCTCCGCTGCAAAAATTATCAAGCCAGATTTACGATCGTGTATCTGTTCTACATTTGACAGATCTATATCCAAGTATTTGTAAATGTGCTCAACAGCGCCCCTGTCGACAGAAACGGTTCATTACATAATTTATCAAATTCTCTAACTGCGTTATTTAAAAAGAACTACTAATTGCAAGTTATAGTTTATTTCATTATGATCACTGAACCACGCGATGTGACAATGACAAAAAATATATTTTTTTATATGTGTAGAAATATACAAGTAAAACAAATAATTTTTATTTATATATTTGAAAAAAAAACTGAGCTTTGCTAAAAGAAATTAAATGTGAAGCTATTTTGCTGCACACTCTCGGGTGTAAATGCGAAACAAATCTTGAGAAACTGGTGTTTTAGCTGCGATAAAAAGGACTCACCTGTCAGACTTCAAGAGCCAGCATCCCCGACAGACAGACAGGCTGAGGAAACACGCCGCCACTGCCGCCGCCGCTCCTGTCCGACCGCCTTCCCTGTCATTCTCCTCCAACGAGCTGTCAGTCATTCAAGTCCGCGGGTGATTAAATGTGTGCGGGCGTGTAGGTGTGCGCATGTGCGTGTGAGGAGGAGAGAGAAAAGGACTCTTTATTATTGCTTGATGTAAACTGATAGTGACCATTTCTATAACCAAACAAATAAGGATTACTAAATGAGAATTCCGTCACGCTATTGCATTCAATTTGTGTTATTTTATTTTATTTAAAACTTTAAGACCCTTTAGATTAATTAAATCACGTGTTTCGGTAATGTTACCTACATATAATCTGGTGCACTAACAGACACCAATGTATTATTTTGTGTTAATCTTTTTTTATTTTTCATCAGAAAAACTGGATTTCTTTAAAGAAACTAAATATTTAAGGCTTATCTGAAGAAGATAACCAGATTAGCACTGAATTGTGGATTAACCTTAAAAATCCACTTGTTAAAGAGCAGAAATCCTGTAATTACATGGCTCAGATGAATAAGAAGTTTCACAAGCTTATCTATTTATAAACAGGGGACCACAATTATGACAAAAATAATTGAACATATAAGAAATGCATGCAATAATTATTTACCAAATTTACGGATTCTATTAATCAAAAGTGTTATATAGGAGTTAGTTATAACCAAAGTTGGTTACATTGCAATTAACTCAAACTGCACAGAAGTTTCTAAAGATAATAATGTAAAAACTCTTTTCCAAAATAACTTCAAAAGTAAATGATGCCAGAAAACATACTTTTCATTTTGTCAGGCTGGCTGTTGAATGAGCAGAAGGTCCGGATCCGGTGGGTCAGGTAAGGTCCAAACATCTATTCTGATCTCTGTCCATTTCTGGCTGAACTGCTTCTCCATGACAACCTGAAGCTGCAAGACGCAAAATAGCATGAATGAGAAATAAACTGGGTGCATAAAAACTTACTATTTACTATTTTGTAAATTGGCGGCGTTGTAAATGATAATAGAGGTTAGTTATCTGACACGAGAAAGTAATATTGTTTAATGACTATACAATATACCAGAGACACGCCACAGCAGTTTGCTAACATAAACTAGAAGGTAGATATATTTTAGAATTCACGAGTGACAGTTTAATTCCAAAATTCAGCCAGCTTTTTTCATTTGAATTGACCTGACAAGCATAGAAAGTTTCTGTAGTCACTTTTTAAATACACTGACCATCTAGGTGTAAATGAGATGAAAAACTCACCAACAACAAAAAAGAAGCAAACTATAAAACAAACACGTGGGCAGGCACAAATGAAATGGTTTTAAGCAATCAACCATAGAGTGAACCTTTTTAGGAGGAAAAAAAAACAAATATTCATTGCAATAAGTATAGGATAGTAATTAGAAATTGTGGACACAACAGACTATACAACAGTCATATTTAATTTAATAAAATGGAACGCAGACTTGTTTAGGTTGGGATCCTCAAAAGCATTAGTTGAAGTATAGGCTAAGGTTTAGGTTCAGACTGTTTCTTTTATTGATTATCTGTGCAAACTATGAAACCACATGTAATAAGAGGTTTCTGAAAACCCTTGAACAGATGAAAACCACTTATTGGTCACACCTCAGCTGTGAGATGTGCAAAACACGAGGTCGTGAAATAGTGCTTCAACAATTGGTTCTTTTTATAGACATGTATGGATCATCTCTGACGCTGCCCGATGGATTCTGCACACCCAAAATGAAGCCTATAGTGGGAGGGCCTCATTGATTGGAGTTGACTTTGCCTACCTCAACACTGTTTCAAAAACTGAACTTAGGGCACAACAAAGTATGAAGCTCAGTTGGGTTCACTCATTGGTCCACTAACCTGTCAATCAAAAATCAGACATTTAAAAATGTGCAAAATTGAGCTCTAAAAATGAATAACAAATCAATAATTAATAAAGAAGTAGACTTTTAAAAATTTTTAAACAACCAATGTGACTTGTTCAAAAAAAAAAAAAAAAGAAAACCACAGTGCTCTGTGATGCTAATAACCTTTTCTAACATGGATTATATTGTGAAAACAAAAGTCGTGAATGAAGGAAACACTATTTGTAGTCAAATTCCAGTAAGTAACCTTTGAAAAATGTATTCCATTACGCTTGATGTCATTTGGAGTAAATTAACAAATATAAAAGTTCAAACTCAGTCAGTAAATAACAATTTCTTAGAAAACAAGGATTACAGTGGTTTATTTCAGGACTAAAGATGGAATTTTTAACATGAAGTGAATGGAGAATTGTTCCCTTCTGGAACCTGTATCCAGGCTGCTCTTTTTTTGTAGATTTCTTTCTTTCTGTGAAACTACACAGCAAAATATACATGTTGTTCAACTGTACATAGGTCACAACTATACAACTTTACAACTATTGCTTCACAAAAACACCAGAAAGGATTAGGCTGAAGCCACGGCTTATTGCACATAGTCTGATTACTCTTCGGTCCACCTTTAAAAAAATCTTTGAAAGCATGGAAACTGGAACTGTCCTCCACCTGCTCCAACCCACTCGCCCTCACTTCCTTATGTCTTTCCCACACTCTGGACTCTTAAACCCAAGTAAAAGTCCTCCACCTTCTTTGGTGCCACTTCAGTTTTCCTCATGCAAACCACTGCTCCTCTCTCTACATCCTGTTTTAGACTTTCAATAAATATCATATAATATCCTTCTGATCTTCTATCTTCTTTTCCAGAATCCTCCTCAAAGCAAATATTCCATCTGTCGTTCTCTTCTTTGGCATGAAATCATACTATTGTTCATAAAGGTTCATTTCTGACCTCAGTGTAGCTTCCACTATTCTTTACCAAACCTTTGTTGTGTGATTCATCCGCTTTATTCCTCTGTAGTTTCCACACCTCTGCATGTTTCCCTTTTTTGTGAAAATTGATTTGACTTCTTCATTCTTCAGGTGTCCCCTCACTTTCTAAGATCTTTTTTACCTTTTAAAAACCTGATTGCATGTAAGTGTACATTCTGTGTTTAAAACAAGTGTCTTTTGAACACTGGACTCAATGTGAAATTGATCCCTTGTATAACCAGCTACTTGTGGTCATTTGGGGAACTGAAGCATTTCTTGCGTCTTGTTTGGCCCAAACTGGCGAAGAAATAAATGTACCCTACTCCGGCCCTTTGACTGGACAAGATGGAGAACTACAGATCCTGCTCCTGTATGGGTGATTGACCCACACAGGGGCTGCAGGTTTTTGGGTTGTCAGGTCTCATGAAGGGTCATAGGCGCGTTCCGATTTCAAGGTAAGTGCAGGTGTGTCTTGCAAATTCCTTTGAGGCTAGTGTGGCCACCTTAAGGGATGTCATGAAAATGGAATGTACCATTGTTGTGTATGTGTGTTAAATGAATCATAAAGTATTTGTAAGGCCACTGTAAGGTACATACACTTATGACACATGAGTGATGCTAACGTAGAGTGCCCATACATTGCATGCTAGTCATCTGTAAGTTGTGCAAATTGGCTCCTTACTGACTGTGCACAAATGCTGCACGCATGTAAGTGTCCATAGGAGGCCAACGCAAACTACATTTTGATTCTCTAATTTCCTAATTCCTAACAGCTAGGTTGCATGGAAGGAGTGCACACCTATCTCTTGAACAGCATTAACGGGGCCCTTGAGCCGTGCACAGGGTTTGGGAGGGTTGACCAAAAAAAACACATGTGTCTCACCTACCTCCCTCTTACTTACCCTTACTCATTTAAGTGTTTGCTATGACCTGTCGCCTACAGCATATCCGTAGAAAAATGTGCATGAACAATTTTGCTCTACGGGCTCACCACACAGTCTACAATCCTAACATTTTGTGCGGGCCACCTGTGTGCCCTGTAAAAACCATCCCCATTTTTTTGCTGGCAGACAGCGCACATCCACTCATAAGGACAGTTGTGACCAAGGCTTTAATGGATCTGATTGTAGAGCCGGAAATGGGAATAATAAGTTGGAGATTTTTGTTTTAAATGTGGTGTGTGTTTTAAAATATTTAGATTTTTTGTTGTTGGCATAATTTGATTTTTTGGCGTGTTGCCATTCAGTGTAACGCTTTTAGACATGATTAAGGCTGCATTTCTTTAAATTGGCAATCAGTGTGCTGGGCACTGTTTTTGAGGGCAGTAACGAAGACAGGCACGACTTTTGTTTAGAAAAAATAGCACAATGCTTGATTGGCAGACTTTACAGGAAAACTAAACACACTATCTCATGGAAATGTATTCACATTGCTCTGGTGGATTTTCTCTGCAGTCAACAGCACATTGCACCTGCATTCAGAGCTTTCCGTGGCAACAGGCTGCTGTTGTTATGGCTGCTGCAGTCCCCCCTGAGACAATGAGGGGAGAGCGAGGGAAACAAAGGGAGAATACTGACGAAGATGAACTTGACCTTTATGATGTCTTGGTGAGGAGGGGTTGAGGGCATGTTGCTTCTTATGAATGAATAATGAATCTTCACTATGTGTGTGTATGACAGAGACTCCGTGTATGTAGCGGTCTGAGTCCTCACCGGAAGAAAGGTCATCACACAAGGGGGCACTAATACACCTTGCCCTCATTCTACCTTCAACCATCTATCTATTCTATCCGTCAGTTTATTCCTCCTTTGGGCAGTCTGTTTTTTGTTCACTTGGCCTCTTAAAAACGGATAATTCCACAATGCATTATAGACAAATGCTACAAGCACATAATGGGGGAGTGCTTCAGAACGCACACAAGTAACAAAATACACCCGTAAGGCTTACCAGTTGAGTTACTGTATATACCATCACAGGGATGTGCTCTCTTGTTAGTATGACTGAGAACTGTTTTTAGAGTGAGGAGCTGTTTATAATAGCTGCTGGAGTTTATGACTTTAGAAAAGGTGTTTAGTATTTTGTGGTGCTTCAGGATTTTACAGTTACTTTAAATTTTGACTAGTGTGTTTGTCATCAAACTCAAAATGGAGAAACTTTACATGTCATGGTGATTTGGAGATAAACAGGATATCAATTCAGTTTGACTTCTAAAATTGACAATATCAGTTTTAACAATGCAGTTACTGTAAATTCAATTTATTTTTTAAAATGCTAGTTTACAACTGACAGCTGACAGTGCACGCAAGCTGCGGCCCGGGCTGTTGACTTTTACTGAGGATATTGTCAGGTGGAGGAAGGAATAGTTTGCGATTGTCCCCATCCTGTTGACACGTCTCCTATTGAGGACGTAGAGGCTGAGGATTTTGGGGTGGGGCCAGTCCATATATGTTTTGTGGATTTGGAGAAGGCGTTTGACTGCGTCCCCCATGGTATCCTGTGGAGGGTGCTTTGGGAGTATGGAGTCCGATGAGCCTTATTACGGGCTGTCCAGCCTCTGTAAGACCAGAACAGGAGATGGTTCTCATGGCCAGCAGTAAATCAAACCTGTTTCCGGTGCATGTTGGTCTCTGGCAGGACTGCCCTTTACCACCGGTGCTGTTCATAGTTTTTATGAATGGAATTTCTAGGCGCAGCTAAGGGCTGAAGGAGATCTGATTTTGGGGACCACAGGATTTCATCCCTGATCTTTGCAGATGATGTTGTCCTGTTGGCTTCATTGAGCCAGGACCTCCAGCATGCATTGGGGCAGTTTGCGCCCAAGTGTGAAGCAGCACTGCCAAGTCCGAGGCCATGGTAGTTTGTCCTCTCTGGGTGGGTGAAGTGCTCCTGCCCCAGATGGAGGAGTTGAAGGATATTGGAGTCTTGTTCACGTGTGAGGAAAGATCAAGGCACGAGATTGGTTGGAGCAGAATCCGTTGTTATGCAGTCTCTGTACCGGTCCGTTGTGGTGAAGGCAGAGATGAGCCAGAAAGCAAAGCTCTCAATTTACCGGTCAATCTTCTTTCCAATACTCACCTATGGTATTGGGCTCTAGGTCATGACTGAAAGAACGAGGTCCTGAATACAAGCAGCCAAAATGATCTTCCTCCACAGGGTGAATGGGAGTTCCCTAAGAGGAATAGGGAAAGAAGCTTGGTCACCCGGAGGGAGCTCTGAGTAGAATCACTGCTCTCCATATCAAGAGAAGCCAGTAGAGGTGGCTTGGACATCTGGTCCAGATGTCTCCTAAAAACCTCCCAGGGGAGGTGTACCTGGCATGCCCCACTGGGTGGAGGCCCAGGGGGAAGACCTAGGACATGCTGGAGAGAGTACATCTCTCGGCTGGCCTGGGAGCACCTTGACGTCTCCTCAGGCGTTGGTCGATGGAGCGGCCAGAGAAAAGCCACGCATGCACAGGGAGAACATTTAAATGCAACACAGAAAGGTCCCTGCAGGGATTTGAACCAGGACTTTTCGCTGTGACATGAGAATGCTAACACTACACTACCATGCATATCCGATTATATTAGCACATTACAACAAAGAGCTACATTGTTTGTAATATAACAAAATTATGCATGTAGGCCTATATCTACTATACATCCACACACATAGGCAAGACTAAGTACAATCTTGTAGCCTTCACTCAGATATTACTGTAGGTGTGTATATAGGTGTTTAAGTGTGTATATTGGTATGTAGGTAGGTAGGTGTGTGTGTGTGTGTGTGTGTAGATGTTTAAATCCAATTATCAGAGAATTTTTGTGTGGACTTTCAACGTTTTGAACGTGGTCACACACTGATGTTGGTGGAGAAGGCCTGGCTCTCAGTCTCCACTCTAATTCATCCCAAAGGTGTTCTATCGAGTTCAGATCAGGACTCTGTGCAGGCCAGTCAAGTTCTTCCTTACCAGACTCTGTCATCCATGTCTTTATTGACCTTGCTTTGTGCTCTGATGCAGTCAAGCTAGAGGAGTAAGGGTCTGCTTCAAACTTTTCAAGGTTGGGAAAATGGAATTGTCCAAAATGTTTTGGTATCTTAAAGCATTCAGAGTTCCTTTCACTGGAACTAAAGGGCCCAAGTCCAGAAAAACAATCCCACATCATAATTCCTTCTCCACCAAATTTCATACTCGACACAATGCAGTCCCAAAATGTACCGTTCTCCTGCCAACCTCCAAACCCTGACTCGTCCATCAGATTGCCAGATGAAATAGCATGATTCATCACTCCAGAGAAGGCGTCTCCACTGTTCTAGAGTCCAGTGGCGGCGTGCTTTACACCACTGCATCCAACACTTTGCATTGTACTTGATGATGTGCGGCTTGGATGCAGCTGCTCGGTGATGGAAACCCATTGCTTTAAAATCTCTGAGTACTGTACTTGAGCTAATTTGAAGGTCAGATGAAGTTTGGAGCTCTGTAGCAATTGACTGCGCAGAAAGTTTGCAAACTCTTTGAACCATCCGCTGACCCCTCTCTGTCAGTTTATATGGCCTACTACTTTGTGGCTGAGTTGCTGTTGTTCCCAAACTTTTTAATTTTGTTATGATAGAGTTGACAGTTGACTGGAATATTTAGGAGTGAGGACATTTCACAACTGGAATTCACTGAGCTCCTGAGAGCGGCCCATTCTTTCACATTTATTTGTAAAGACAGTCTGCATCCCTGATTGTTTGATTTTATACACACGTGGCCAGGTCAAGTGATTAGAACACCTGATTCTGGTCATTTGGATGCATTTGGAAGTATTCATTTGAGCGAATACATTTGGTAATACAGTATATGTTTTATAAATACAAGAAGCTAGATAAAAATACCAGGACCAGCCAGCACAAGAACAGTAAAACAAGCAAATGATGGCATGTGAGAGTTGCATTTGCAGTGATGAGTGGAAAATGATCAACCTAAAACTAACATAAATAATTTCTTCTTATCAAACATTCAACCATCGATGTATTTTATGTACATTGGGAGTATTTTATGATTAATCTTTCACTTTCTGTTGGTAAATAAACTATTTTGTTTCAACCAGTGAACAGATGCATCCGTACAATGTTAAGTGTGCAACCAAAGAGGGATCAATGTTGGTGCTTCTGCCATCTAACCACTATTTTCTTTCTGTCAATACTGTGATGAAGTAACAACGCCCAGTCACGATAAGAAGTGATTATTAATTCTTAAACTGTGGCAGCCTCCCAGACTTTTCAGACAGAGATCTTTGTCAGTGCGCTGGTCCAGCTCGGGAGTCCTTTTGTTCCAGCTGCCACAGCAGATTTAGGCGTCTGTACAGAGGCCTGTCAGAAACAGGCTTATCTCTTGGGGGCCTCCTGGCACAAAGGCTCATTTAGAGGCTCACAGAGAGTGAAGTCTTTATTATACACCTCTTAAAATACAAACAGAACACCACTGCTTCAAAAACTAATTAGGAACAAGTATATTGTGTGTTAGAGTGAAAATTCCAAAATATGGAATACAGTTTTCTGTAAAGTGGAGCCCATATATTTAAAACATAAAACCAAAAGGACGTTCAGCTTTATTTGTACCCATCTGACTAAAATAGATGCAAACATTGTCACAGCATGAGTATAGTTGTGGAAGCTGATGCTCAAGTCTTAAAATAGTCTTAATTGCATGATTTCTATTTAAATTTCTCAGTGCAAACACCCATCTTTCTGTCCATCTGCTGGCCTTTTCCAGCCATGCCTGTAGTAAGAGTGTCAGTATATCTGCCATGGCATCCTGCTGATGTGTATTGTGATGGGGCTGAATACTCCAGCTACCAATATGACCTGCACCAATACTGGATTAGCCACAGTGGATTAGCTGGCTGCCCTCCTGCTGCTTATTCAAATATTGTTTCACGTATTGTCATCACTGGTGAAGAGCTCTGGCCCAGGAGCCCACAAGCTACAGAATATTCTTAAAGAAAAGCAGGAAAAAAATGGCTTTTCTTCCATTTCCCCATAAAAAGCATCCAGTTTCATCTTTTCAGTAAATGTTGAATCTAGGCCACAAGGTTTCGAAGGACTTGTCGGAGGCTTCAGAGAGCATCTTTAGCTCTGGACGGCGTAGAAAGTCGTGGATGGAAAAGAAAACCCAACCAGCATCTACAACGGGCAAGAAAGCCTCGTCTTGATCTCGATACGTGGGTTTCCTCTTTTTTTTTCTCCTCTCCCTTTTCTCTCTTTCACCCTCACACATACACTTGGGAGTCAAGGCAATTGATGTGCTGCCTTTGATGGCAAAGAGAGGCCTATATTAACAGCAAAAAGACCATGATGAAAGGGCAGAGAAAGGGAGGAAAATGGGTCCAAAATGGTATATCAAAAAGAATGGCACTTTATAATGGTGGCCAGACAGTAGGATGTTGAGGGTTTGAAGCTTTGATGGCAGCGAAGGAAAGGCTAAGAGCGCTTACCATGCTAGCTCGGAGGTGGAGATGGCTGAGGTTGGCGCAGTCGTTCCCATCCGTGTCGCCGGTGCTCTTCCTGTTGGGATAAAGGGTGAGGTTGCAGTTGCTGCATGGCCTTGGCGCCTTTTGGTGATCTGAGGGTCTGGACGCCAGTGGACGTCCCATTGCTGAAGCTGTCGCCATCTTTGTCCCGTTGTTGTCTTGGTTATCCTCTCCTCCGTCTTCATCCCTCCCTCTCTCCTTTGATCAGGCCTCCCTCCCTTGCTGTCTGCCGTATGACATCATCACGCAGCGGTATCGACGACCATCAAAAAAACCTCTAGGCTGGACTTTGCGTCCGTTTGTCTGTGAATTTCAAAGGGGTATAAATATGGAGAAAAAAAAAAGAGTGCTGTAACCCCCCCTTTTAAGATTCACATCCACTGCTCACCCCTCCCTGCAGACGGATGGTTTATTAGGCCAATACAAAACTATATTCACACACCCACTCCAAGCATCCCTCACACGGGTGTATGCAGAGGCCCCCCGCTGTGGCCGCAGCGTTTGATGACGTGTCTAAAGAGCTTCATTCATTTCCAAATCCTTATCCTTTTCTTTCACATCTTTTTCATCTTTCTTATCCATTTATTGATGCAGCAGGCCCGAATGTGTTCTCGGTCAAGTCGGAGCCTAAAGGAAAACACTTGCAATGCCACCCCTCCTCGGGCCTACTTTGGACTGTCATCTCCCGCTTTCTCTAAAGACTTACAGCTGGTCAGTACCATTTCCAATCCCATTAAAGTTCTGTGTCCTCTTAAGGAACCCATCTGTGTCTGACGTCTGCCTCCGAATTACTTATACATGTGTCACTGTCAAACTTCCAATCCACTCTGGCAGCTGTTATCTAATCCATGAAGATCTTTATTTAAAAAACACACGCAATTAACAACAGGTTAAACGTTTTAATCCATCTTGAATGTACCAGCAACTCATACTAACATCAACTTAAAGATGCAGCACTGATAAACAAAATAAACAGTAGAAAACCCAACTAGTGAAGTGGGAAAAGAAGCATAAAAAGATAACAGAGACTGATGTATAACTGAGTTCAAAGTCAATGAAATCTGCACATTTCACATTCAGTTAATTGTTTGCATCCCAAATTTACCATTTTCTCCCAGTAAAGTCACGCTGACAACAGCAACAACAGAGTAGAGAGATGCAGGGGCATTAACTTTTCATTTAGCCTCATAATCTAGAACAGTGTTTTTCAACCAGTGTGCCGCGGCACACTAGTGTGCCGTGGGAGATGGTTAAGTGTGCCGTGGGAAATTGCCCTCATTAAGTGATGTAAAAACATTTCCATCTCCAGGATTTCAGCTCTTTGTTCATCAAAACAGGCCCTGATAAAACACTGAGGAGTTAGGAATATAAAAGATCGTAAAATACTTTTTTCTTTGCGTTTATTTTATTTTATTAAAGACATTTTGATAAGAATGATGCTACCGCGATTTAGCTGCAGCTTCTACTGTATTTTGGAAAAGTCCCGCCCCTTTAACTGTCTCCACCAATCATTCTTGGAGTCTTAATCACATGTCATCAGTCTGACCAATCAGAAGTGGTTAAAGTCTTCACTTCCTTGTCCCGATTTAGCTCGTAAAGTTGCTCAGTTCTAACAAAAATACCAGCTAAAGCTCGTCTTTTGTGGTGTAGCTTTCCACAGAATCCGGTATCAGACCGTGGAACAAGAGAACAAAACAATGAAGCTCCGAAAAGCGATCTCCGGACGTTTTATGCACTACATCTCCCATGATGCATTGGGTTGTGAGAGTGACAGCGCACAAGGAGATCTGTTGTTAAACGTCTTGAAACCAACGAAGACACTTCAAACTGTTTTTAAATCTTCTAATTTAACTTTTATTGCATCTTTTAGAAAAAAAAAACAGCTGCAGCTTCCAGCTTTTTCTGCCACAATTTTCTCAAAAATGCACGTGAGATTGTGGAGGGGCTGTAGATCAATACAGACTGAGTTTCTCCTTTTTTGTTTAGCTTTTGGATGCTGGTGTGCCGCGGGATTTTTTTTAAGGTTAAAGTGTGCCGTGGCTCAGAAAAGGTTGAAAAACACTGATCTAGAAGACGTGTTTGTCATGTCCAAATATGAACACAACTCTTTCTTTAACATCCTAAATGTCTCAAAGAGTAAGCCTTTTTAAACCCAAGTTTATAAAAAAAGAAGTCATTTTCTTCCTTTCCAATCTTAACAGTTTTTGTTTGAGATTGTATTACCAGAGTTGTCCCAGATTAAGTGGCTAATATGGCTCACGTAAAGTTCTTACAAATTTGTTGGTTCAAGCTAGCTAGTTTGAAAGTGTTATATCCTTTATTTTTATTTTTCATTTTTGCTTTGAAGTAAGATGCAAGAAATGTGATTTCAGAATTCAAACCAACACTGTTCTTTTTAAAAAACAAATTTTACTTTACGCGATTACCTCAGCAACATTAACTGTAGCTATGCAGGTAGAAATATAAAATACAAAGATGATTTGGTTTTCTTTTTTATTTATATTTTAAATAAATAGAAAAAATATATAGCAATGTTTCCCTCTCCTCTGCAACTTCCTAAAAGATGTTAAACTGGCTAAAGTTGATTATTTATCAATTACAGTTTTTACATGTATCCCATATTCCACAATGACAATATATGCTGGATGTATTCCTACTCTTCGTAGTGTGTTAGCTTGCTTTTTAGTGAAAAGGATTTGTATTTTTCTGAACTTATTCTGATGCAAAGCTCATCCTTGGTCAATGATGTTCAAATGTTACAATTCTTCTCACTATCTTCAGTATTTTATTGTGTTTATTTGCTGTGACAATACTTGTACCAGAATGGTTTTACTTTAAGCCAACAAGCAGATAATTTTTTTCAGTTCGTTCAAGTCTGGTGCACAGAATCCAAACATTTAGAACTGAGAAAAAACATTAGCAGTTTATTTCAAGAAACTGTCATGTTATTCAATGCAGTACAAGAGAACACAATCTGGTGCTTTTGTGACCTGGTCCCAAGTTCAGGCAAGCGCAGAGTTGTGTCAGGAAGGGCATCCGAAGTAAAACTATACCAAATAGCCAAATCAATCACAAGAATCACAAACAGAACGTTCACACCTCGGTTATGGCCCAGGTTGACAATCACCGCCCATGGTTCTGTTGACCTACAGTGTGCTGTTAGGACACAGAGTGTCAGCTAAAAGTAGACTACTGTTGTTAGGTTTTGTTAGACTGGATGATAAATACAAGAGACACATATAGTGGTTACAACACGGAGGTCCTTCTTCAAATTCTGACCAAGAGAAAACCTAGATGACTTCCAACCTGAAGCTTTTTTTAAAAGATTGAACTGCTCAGTTGACCTAGTTACCAGCAGGTGGCCACTGGGACCCATGATCGTAATATTGCAGGTTCAATTCCCGCCTTGCACGCCCATGAGTCGATGCGTCCTTGGGTAAGACACCGAACCCCACCTTTCCTTTGGTGGCAGGCGGGCGCCTGTGTTTGGCAGCGGAGCCGCCATCAGTGTGTGAATGTGTGTGTGTGTGACTGGGTGAATGGGTCTGTGACTGCAAAGCGCTTTGGGCCTTGTAGGTAGAAAAGCGCTATATAAGTATATGCCATTTACTTATAAAAGTCAAAATAGTTTAGATTTACAAAATAAATAAAAATATTACCAATTCCCTCACAAAATCTTATTTCATCTCTGTCTGAATTAATGAAATTTTAACAATTTAAGTGGGAATGACCATTTAATTTATCCAGCTTTAAAAATTTGAACAACTTTGGTGTGGCCTTTTGATTGACAACCTTAAACATTAGCTTCATCACAACAATCGAAATCATTCATTTAGCTGACATTGTGACTTTTTTTGGTGAGAAAAACCCCAAATAGTCCAAACACAAGAAGTGTTAACATAGATGTAATCAGGTAAAGTAAGGAGAGAAGGATGAGGAAATCGGATAACCAACCCCTTTCCATGCCATGGGGATCTGAAAGGACAAGAAAGAGTTAATACAGCAAAACCGAGACAGCAGGTTCTGTCTCACTGCAGAAACAGTCGTAGTGGGGATGGAGACGCTGCAGAAGCTGTTCTCAGGGGATGTGGGAGAGTTAGTGGCCAGTCAAAGAAGATAACCCACTAACAGGTAGAGTTCCAAACAAAACAAAATCCACTTCACTCACACCAAATATCAGCAGCTAAAAACAGGTCCATAATCCACAAAACCAGAAACCAAGCCAGATTATATCAAATGTCAACAGGGGGAAAATAATTGGATCCAAGACAGTGGTCAAATCCAGGTATACAAACTTCACAGTCTGATGAACGGATCAAAACAAAAATCTAAGACATGATTACAGGGGAGGAAAAAAGGTGAAGCAGCATGCTGAAAACAGTACCAGTATCACCTGTGTCAGTGCAAAATATTTGCTCTGAAGGTTTACTCAGGGGAGCAAAGATTTTATAGCTGTAAAGAACATGTTCTTTTTCCTGTTTCGGATGCAAAAGCTCCTCACATGTCAGCTATGAATGTGTTACATCAGAATAATTCTGTCAGCAAAGGAGCTCCTTTCTATGAATGTTGAACCAAACCAACTTCACTGGGAAAATGAAACGTTCATTTTCTCAAAAGTAGTCAAAGTCTTGCTTGGTCAAAAGTGGATGTTCACGTTACTCCTTTTCTCAGTCTGCCGTCCGTCTGTTTACACCTGACTGCTTTTCAAACAGTGTCCCCCTGCCTTCATGTCCTTCTGCCCCCACACAGCCACCGCTGTCGAAGTGACTGTCAAGGTTCCTGATCACATATCTCCTAAATGTCTCACTTCACAGCCAAATTTGCGGAGTTTTAAAGAAAGCACTTGTAAGGTTTTGTTTTCTGATAGGAAGAACAAGTGCTAAACCAAAGACAGCAAAGGAAATTACTATTTTGCTCAGAAAGTCTATTTTTTTTCCCTTCTCAGTAAAATTAACCATCATTTTTATTTATTTAGCACCTCAGCATTTACACAAGCAGAGAAGTTCCGTCAGCAAACCCATTGCAGGTATTTAGAAAAGTAACATCACATCATTAACGGCTCATTTTAACAACACACTCACTCCCACCGCAAAAGCCATAATCCCAATCATCTTAATACGGTGGCAGATTGCTCTCATTTTGGAGGAGCTAACAAGGATGTTTGCAATCAGTGTGAACACTCTCAGCCTACCTGTAGCAATGCAGGGATGGCGGCTAATGGCAGCGAGCGGACAGGCTGTTGGGGATTGATAAGCATTTCTCATTACTGAACTCCATTCACGTAGACCACCGCCACATGTGTGTAATAAACAAATACGCACAGTCTGTCCGAGAAATAGATGTCCTCAAAATGTATGCTGCTTTCCAAACAATAGAGAGAAAATAAATAATTGATTTGTGCACCAATTTGTGTTATACATGTGTATAGCCAAAGCCAAGGCATATGGAAATGTTACAACCTGGCACATGTCTTAAGGGCATTGAGAAAATAATAATAATACTGGCCGTCATTGCACAATAGTTTGGAGGAAATTCCAATTCTTTTGTTTCAGAGCAGACCCACTGGATTAATGCAGTTATCAGGGAAGTAGCACATGCAGCAGAGCTTTTGATTGGACATGATTCTCTTTCCAAAAACTAAGGGGAGCTAAACAATTAAGTTGCATAAGAACCAAATTCATAGTTTCATTTAATTGGTCATTTAATTAAAATGACCAAAACATGCCATAAGAAAAGCAAAGCCTGAACTTAAATGTGATAAAGAGCCTGAAATAATGACACAGACTGGGAGATTTAACTGAAACCAAGCTTTTAGGCTATTAGGAAATCTATTAACACCAATCTGGCGTGAACATTATGGTAAATAGAAAATAAGAGGGCCCTGTGATGACTGGCAAACTCTCCAGGATGTACCCCACTTTTGCCAAATGATGAATGGGATAGGCTCTAGGGATGGATGGATGGGTGGATGGATGGATGGATGGATGGATGGATGGATGGATGGATGGATGTATGTATGGATGGATGGATGGATGGATGTATGGATGGATGTATGGATGGATGTATGGATGGATGGATGATTGGATGGATGGATGGATGGATGGATGGATGGATGGATGGATGGATGGATGGATGGATGGATGGATGGATGAATGGATGGATGGATGGCTTGAAATTGAGAGGCCATAAGCAAAACATGACCTAACCACTAAATAAAACATTACCACTCTACACTGACTCTGGGGGACAGTAGGTTTTGAATCTGCAGATGGATCACACAGAGACTCCAAAAAAAAGTTCAAGCACATTTGGAAAAATGTTTGCCTTTCTCTTTGACTCATAGTTGGGGGGTTAAACCTGGAAACGGTTCAGGAGTGTGGTTGGAACTTTTCCTCCCCCTCCCTCTCCCCCTCCATGCATGGGTCAAACACACTACAAATTTCACACTCTCAGGTAACAAGGAAAAAAACGAGAAAAAAAAACCCCCAAAAGACAGGGGTGTTTCTTATAAGAGAACAAATGGAATAAGAAATAATTTCATTTTTGCATTTCTGAGTATTTCTTCTTTTAATTCGGTGTCAATCAAACTGTCGTAAAGACCCTTGCTTTGACTTAAAGAGCCTTTGTGATGTCACAACAGCCCAGTGGATTGCACAAGCTTCCTGGCTGATCTGCCCCATTCAGCGTGCACATCAGCTCAGGTGCGGGAGGAGAGAAGATGACACATTGCTGCATTTACACAAGGCTGCATTTACACTTGTTGGGTGCACATATTTAAAATTAAACTTAAAAGTCCCATTAGCTGTCATGCACCCAGGGTGCATTTGTGTCTACTCTCTGACTGAGTTTGGAGGCTTGCTATCCCGCATTAACCAGAAAGGGTGAAAATAAAAACAAGAACAAAATCAGGGGACCTTTTTGTATTATTGTCTCAATGAAAATGAGATGAATATCATAAAAATCAGGAGGCCTGAGCAGGCTGGCTCCCCATCCTGCAGCGGGTCTCTGTCTGGCCGCCAGCCCACCTCCAAGGAGCCGGCATGGTAATCATGATTGACCCAGCTCCATGGGCCCTGCAGACTGTCCAAGGTGACCCACCTTCGCCCAGGATGGGTACTGTTGGGCGACTTGGTTCAGACGGGTACCAAATCGGCTGCACCACTGAAATCTCCCTGTTGCCAGAACTTTGAGCCACACCCGTCACTCAAATCTCAGATCGCGTCGGTATCATTGACTCAACGTTGAAAATGGCCGCCTCAACTGCGCGAATTGTGTTCGTTGTGAAGGCAGCTTAAGCGTAATTTCTCATCCTAAACTAAACCCTTCTTCTGGGTCCGTGCAGCCAAGAAAAAAGTTCAGCCCTGGCCACATCTATTTGGAAAGTTACGAGTGAATAGCTAATCGTTTCTTTCTGGCATTTCATTTTATTTGCTGGGCAAGTGAATTCAACAATCTGCACCAAATCAGTTCTGAGCCACAGCCGGTGCTGCTTGCTGCGAGACCCAGCTTGCAGAAAGGGGGGACTGAGGGCGGGGCTTCTCAGTTTAGCACCAATGGCCACGCCCATGTAGAGGAGATTTTGGAAACAGAGGCTTAAGATACGTAGATGAGAAATGTGGCTTTTTAAAACCTTTAGGTTGTGGGATTTTGGTGAAAAACTTCATAATCATAATTAAAACACCACTGGGAACGCTTTTATTTTTAAAAAAAAAAAAGGTCATGGGGGACTTTAAATAAATGGATTCTTTAAAAACATGTGAACTGGAAAACGATTTGAATTTCTATCGTCAATTTTTTAAGGAGCAAGCAACAGATTAAAACAGGTTAATAACTACAATTTTGAGAAATCATTTGAGAGATTCACAGATGTGATGGATACCTGGTGAAATTGTGGCTACTATTGTCTGAAGTCTGCAAACACAATATGTATGCTCTTATGGTCGCATTCTCTTTGTATTATAGCAATTGCAAATGGGTTGACATAGTAACTAATCAACCTCTTTCACATGTTTTGGCCTTTGTCCTGGGACACAAAGAGAAACACCACACATGCACAGGGAAAGTATACAAAGTCCAACAAAAAAAGGATTCAGGACCCTATTTTCCGGTACATATGAATCAAATTGAAAATGGCCAGGAATTGGTTTGATGAGTTTAAATATATTGAGAGAGTAGTTTTTTAACAGCTCAATGGTACACTGTTTTAGTGTTTGGAAGCCTGTGAGGGAGGTGAATAAAGAGCTTCAGATGTTGCTGTGGCTCTTCCATATCTGTGGAGATATCACAGTAGAGGTTTCGGCTGCCTTTACAGCCACACACTTGTTTTGAACAGGAATGCCGTGTGGATGAGATGTAGAGGATTTCAGCAGTGCCTCTGAAGACTTTAGAGCCACGGATTCACGTTTTATTATCCCATCTCAAAACAAACCTTTTTTGGTTTTTAGAACAGCCTGTCTTTAAAATTATACAGTAAGCGTTTGTCTCTATATCTTGTTAATATTCTATTTTTAATTCTTTGTGTTACGTCTCTTGAGTGAAGTGTGTCTGTGTGTTTTGTTGCTTTTAAGAACGAGGGGGGAAAAAATAAAGATGTAAAAGGCAGAGGAAACACAACCTTTAGAAGCCGGTAAAAAAGCCGTCCAGGCTGTTTAACTCAATAAAGTTCAACTCTTTGTTTATTCAAAGCATACATGTTTGATACTGGGTTTTTTAATGACTATAAAAAAAGAATCCGCCTAGAATGATCAGAATTGTCTCTAAATTGCAGCTAGAATCATAATTACCAGAACAGCTGCTCAGATCAGCTAATGTTCAGACCCGTTTGAAGATTCCAGCCTCCTGATGATACAAAAGGAAAACTAGGTGAAAGTAGACTTTCTACCCTTAAGGGGTACAAATTCCAGACAGCACAATCATTGTGACCTTGAGCAAAACACTAAACCTCAAATTGCCTGTAGTGTTAAAAAAAAAACGTTTTAGACAAAAGTTTCAGCTAAATGCCAAATCAGAAAGGTTTCCAGCATTGCATAAGTAATAATGGTTTTCAATAGGGCTGCAAAAATATAGGATGTGGTTATAAATACAATTGTTGAAAAAGCCACGACAGAATTGAAGTGCTGACAAAAGAACATGGTATCCGCTGCAGGATGAACTCCCCGCTCTGTCTTGATTTACAAATGCTTCACGAACAGGAAAAGTTGTTGTGTTTCTGCATTTCTGTTTTACAGACTCAGTCATAAGGGGATTCTGTGTCACTTCAACAGAACTGCTTTTTGGACGTAGTGAGACAAATGAGACCCCGGAGAGCACTACTTAGCCGTTTATAAAGGTCAGATACGTAGGCACACCTATGGTTGCTAATCCTGACCCGAGGGAGTGTGTGTGGATGTGTGTGTGTGGATGTAATTGTTTCACAGGCCTGTGACATTTAAACCTGAATGAGCGTACAATCCTGTTTGGCAGACCAGGGAGTATGTGATATATGCAATTGACTAGAAAATCAGTTCGCTCCGGAGCCCAGAGGTTTAATTAAACATGGCCTTGGGGGTAATTATAACATTAGAGGCTTTTTTCTCTCATTTTGACAATATCACCTATTTTTTTTTTCTTCATTAGACAATGAAAACATTTCTAAGTGTGGCTCATTTTGTAGAAATGTATTTTTTATAGCTTATGTGCATTTTTTTTATGCATCACCAACATTGGAACAAATTAATACAATCTTATCTCCTAAAATGTGCTCTTACTGCAGTCAGCATGAGCACTTGGCAGGCAGCAGTCACATTATTAGCAGGTGTCGGTGCGAGCTTGTTAAGGAGTCTAATTGGTATTTCACTAATAATAAATCCTTGTTTTTGCTTGGCATCATCAGGGCTGCAGGCTTGGGAGAAGACCTCAGCGACTGAGCCACTCGAGAGCCGGCAACCACGCAATTTGTGAGTCTTAGCACAAAATGGTGCAGATAATGACGGGCAGGTCACAGTTACAGTTCAAGCTGTGGGGGAAAAAAACAGCAAAAAATGGTTTCAGAAATCCATTAAAGCTCGAGTGTGTGTCTCACACAGCATGGAGTGTGTGGGCATGACTAATTAAACCATCGTCGTCGCTTTAAAATGTGTGTTTTTCTCCAAAAGTGACATTTGGGCACTCCTAAGGTCTGTAATTTACAGTTTCTGCTTACAGCTGGTTTATTTGAATACAAAAGCATTCACCTATAATATTCTTTTCTATTTTTTCATGAATTAAAACATTGCTGTCATTCTGTATACTAAAACCTTCAGACAAATATTTTGCAGGAGATGGGAAACTATTTAAACCCTTTTGTGTTAAATATTGTAGAATGTTTTAACACGTTTCAAAATATCAACAGTTTCATTTACAATGGCGAAGCCTCGAAAGTTCTAACATTTCCCTATCAAATGAAAAGCTCATTCAGTCTGAAGGAAATTCTTAAATAAATACTTGCTTTACAGACAATGAAGCTTAAAAGACCATCAGTCATTTATTGATTTTTCTCCACAGGTGACCATTTTCAAATATTTCTTCCTTTGAGACAAAAATGGAAATAGGAAATTCTAATGTAGATTAAACATTTGGAGAGAAATGATTGAGAGAAATACAAAATCTGAAATATTTTATGAAGCCCACAAGCAAGTAAGACAGGTTCTAACTCCATCTTGTGGCTCAAACACATATAACCAGTAATGCTGCATGGAGTTAATAGCTTTTTCCCCACTGGAAGGGAAAAGTTTTCTGAAACTGAGCAAAAACAAAAAAATGGGCCTAACTTTATATGAATGTTTTTAAATAGGGTCAATGAGCAAGTCCTTATCTAACAATAGAGCAAAACTACAGAGTCTCTTATTATTCCGCTTACCACACTGTAAAAAATGAGTCTTAAGAAAAGACCTTCTTTAAGACCAAAATGTCTTATTGTCTGTCTTGCAGGAAAAATAATTTTATGGAGAAAAATTTTCATAGCTAAATATAGTTGGAGAAAACACGTCTTACTGACAAGTATTTTTTCTTCATTTAAGAATTCTTTGTAAGCTCTTTTTTTATGTTTTTTTTTTTTTTTTACCACACTGGCATGTTGTTTTATTTTTAACTTATTTTTAACTTTATTTTTAACTATTTTTAACTTAAACTAAAAGTTTGACCTATTTTTAGAGGGCCTTGCTTTGTTTACAATAAATAGTAACATAATAGTAAATACTGAATATACTCTACACCAGTTTGTTTAAAGTAAACGAAAATGGATAAAAAGGGCCTTAAAAAGTAAGACTGACAGAAACTCTTGATTCATTTTCTCTTGTTTTCTCCCTTTTGGGGTCACAGGGCCACTTGTGGGCACCAGTCTATTGCAGGGCCACAATCACACACCCATGCACACTCACACTCTCACCTAGGGGCAATTTAGAATACCCAAGGAAGCTGGCTGACCTCTGCGCCTCCGTGCAGACAGAAACTCTTAAAACTGAGATCAGATTTTGTTCATAATAAATTAAAGCAACAAAACAATCTGAAGAGCGGCTCAGGGGCTGAAAGAGTCTAAAGGGAGCAGAGCCTAAAGAACAGATTCTCCATAGGAAGAGCCAGAATTCCCATCATCCCTGTACAGCGGAGGTGTCTTTGCTTGCATTGTTGCCATGGTCACATTCCTTTAAACACAGGGGGGACATTTTTGGGTCAGTTTGGTAGAACATTAAATTCACTGACATTTGCTATCAGACACTGATTTACAAACCTAACGTTTTTTCATATGAATACATTTATCCACACATTCAACACAGATAGGCCTATATTCATTTAGCAGTAGCACAAGGGTTTCCCTGTTCTATTTCTTTTAATGAAATTTGCTATTTTAAAAATCGACTTTCTTTTTTATACTAATCATGCAAACAAACTATTTGCTTTACAATATTTTGTACATGACATGTCACTCTGTGACAACTACATTATGATTCTTTGTTAAACAGATTTTGGGAATCCTACGTTTTGTTGCTACACATGACTCTTATGACACACTGATCTTTTTGGTTAAATTCTGATGCAATGATGTAGTCTGACCAATATATGTCCCTAGTTTCAGTGTCAAATGCTTCACAACCATGAACCATTTCAATACCATTTGATTCATTTTGGTTCAGAAAGCTTTGGTTTTGAAGTATTAATCAAATCTAATTTAAAAACACAATGACTAGACAACATTGGGGAAATTGTTTGACTCAGTTGTTTCTTTAATTCAGGAAGTCGTTTGGAAAATAACAAAAAAGCACAGATATCAAATATGACCCGAGTCCTCCGATGGCTTCTCTGCTGGGCTTCCATTCAGTATTATTTGACCAGACTGATCCCTGATTGCGTCTTGAGGGTCAACATCCAAACTGAGAAAAATATTCCATTTTTAAAGATAAAAACATGAAAATTAGAAACATTGAAAGAATTAAAACAGGCATCTGAGAAACATGGAGCTGCAAAATGTTACTACGTACGGTTTATTCTAAACAGCTGCATCTGAAATGGAACCGAGGTCGGATCCAAGTTTAGTCTACAAATATTTACGGATGTTAAAAAAATGAGATGGACACCCTTCTAAATCTTTTTACACCTAGTTTTTGGAGAAACCAGATTATCATTCCATTTCAAAACAAAGCACTACAATAACAGTTAACATCTTAAGAGTGTTTCCTGGAGCGTGGAGTCTCATTTGCCTCCGTTTTCAGGCTCTTCGTTGTTCTGCGACACACTTTCGTCCTCCATTTCTGTCGTCTCCTCTTCGTCCTTCACCTCTCCGTCGTGCTTCTCCTCCTGCTCCGGCGTGTCTGTAACAGGCTTTGCTGCTTCATCTTCTTTCACTACTTCCTGAACGTTGTACTTTCTGTAAAGCGTATAGTCTTTTACTACACTGATACAACACACAGCTTTGATGACCTCCACAATGATGGTCAGTTCAGGGTTGGTCAAATCCACTTTGTTTTTCGGGTTTAGCTTTCCCACAATGCCTGCAGAGTTAAAAAAAAAAAACAGACATGAAAAGGTGCGGCTTTTTTGCAATGATCTAGCAAAAGTGGTTGTCATAAATACAGAATATCGGCACAACATCAGTGTCTGTAGGTGTGAAGAATGTTGCAAATATGTCTCACTTCTGCTTTGACTATCCAGCCATTATGATTATGAATTCATCAGTGCACCCACAACAGACTTGAACACATTACGACAACCTATCAGTTTACCCGTCTGTTTGCAAGACTAAGATTTACCCCCTAAGACCTCTCCTCCTACAGCATTTTACACGCCACCTGTAGCTCAGACACTAGTGTATAGCTCCTGGTGTTATCCTGAGTTCTGCTGAGAATTGGATAGATCACGACAAAAAATGTCTCAATTTCCTCTACGTTGGAGAAAACATTGTCCCTTTACAACAATGTCCACACAACAAAACTAGACTGAATTTGACCAATGGACCTGATTCGGAGTCAGTAAAGAGGTGAGGTACATCCGTGACTGATTTACCCATAACACTGGTCTTTTATCCTTTTTTTAAATAAAGCGAGCTGTCGTGAGGAAACTTTGAGCTTTCAGTGGATTAAATAGTTTTGATTACTGCTGGTTTGGTTTTTGGTCAATTTTGGAGTGGAGCATTGAGTAATTTTCAAACTCTGGGACATGTTAGGACACTAAATGGTGGAAACTTATTGTGGGCAGATGATTTATTGGTCTTCAACCTATAAATAACACACATCCATGTGATCCCAGCAGACCTGAGTGTGTGTACGTCCTTGAAAATCTGTTGTCTTTTGCTCCCATTTAATCTTTTGGCCTGTCAGGAGCTAATTAGCCTCCTGATTGGCAGGTTGGCTGGACGTGTAAGAACAGCATCCTGGGTTCAGAGGAGCTCCTTTAACAGAGTAACATGTTGTGCTGTGACGGTGTGAGTTCACCCACAGTGGATAAACTCATCATTTAACATCATTAAATAAAGGGCCGGGTTGGTTGTTTACCTGCAATAGATTTGATGATTTCATCTCTCTTGTTGTGGCTGCTGTTGCGAGCCTTGAAAGCAATTTTATATGTCGCACAGTTGGGGGTTTTGAACCATGGCTCCAAGTATGTAGTGAGGTATTTCACCATGTCCTCCTGGAAAGCCTTGCATGTTCCAGTCACCTAAGGGGGTACAAAGAAGTCAGAATGGTGCATTTTGGAACCAAAATCAAGCAGTTTAAGGTCCAACTATAATGAATTTGAACATTTTTTGTAAATAAAGGTTAGTCATGAAATTAGAAGAATGGAAACAAAGTGGGACTGCTGGGATCTCCTCCTGGCGGAATCTTAATGAGAAGACAAAGTGTTGGGTCTGCAAGCGTCTGTGGGGCAAAACGAGACGCTAAGAAGAATAAAATCACTGTTTTCATATTTTCCACACAATTATGCTATTTATTTACTGAATGTTTTCTTATTAGAATATTATACATTTTGGACTTAAAAAAGTAGATTTTTCTCCTAACGTTAACTTAAATTACGTATATTTACTTTTGACAACAGCACATAAACTTAGTCCTAAAATAAAATACACACCGTGTTAAAATCAAAGTGTAAAAAAATGAATGAGAAAAAAGCCAAAATGGCATTTTCTATTGTTGTGACTTCAGTCCGTCTTTGTCAGCCTTCATCCTTTTTCTATTCTTAGAACAGAATCTAAACATCCAATAGAAAAATACATTTTCATATTTAACATCAACTAAACTCTGTTGTTCAGCAGGAAAACAACGTGTTCTTTAAACCTGTTCTAAACAGTTGGCATTGGATTACCATCACTTCACTCAATGATCTGAAATGTGTGCATTTTGGAGGCGTTATAAAGCAAAGGACGCCTCCTGATTTAGTGTGATGTCAGCAGTACTGGAAAAAAAAAGAAGACATTTACCTTCTAATATAAGATCAACTCTGTTAAAAAGAATTCAATTACATTTAAGAACGTTTGTAACTGACTAAAATTAATGTTCAAAATTTCATATCTATTTAAATTAGTAGCTCTTTTTTCAAAGTCAGAGAGCCACAATGGAAGGTTAACAGAGGCTTTGGAGCCACAGGTAGCAGAACCCAGACTTTAGGTGCTGGAAACAAGCAGAACCAGTTCAATATTTGGGCAACAAGACCAAACTGCTCTTTGACATAAACAACAGATTTGTCTTTATTGAAATTTTTAAAAAAAAAAACTTCAAAAAGACACCTTTAAATTATGCGATCCAAGTGTAAATCTTAGATCTCAATAATTTAATTTAAATCGTTTTTCTAAGAAAACCCTATCAGCAATTTTTTTTCCATTTTCAAATGACAACATATTGCCTAAGTCTGTTTCAAATAAGAAAGTTGATGCTTACAGGCAGCATTCGGAGGATCACGCGAGACTTCTTTTTCTTGCTGGTGTGCAGGTCAGTCAGGATCTGATGAATGAGCTTGTCAGGTTCTACAACAGATGGAGAAAAAGTCATCAAACCAAGGAAAACCCCCAAAATATGTCACCATGGTAAACAATTTGGCATTCTAAAATAATCCTTACCCATATTTTGCGTTTTGATGAAGATGACATTGTTGGCTCCACTTTCGAGCGCCTGGAAACGTCTCTCCTGTTTAGTGTTGGATGCTTGCAGCTGTGCAACTTCCTTCTTGAGCGCAACATCGACGTCTTCTTCTTCGCTGCTGCCTCCGTTTGCATCTGGTAGCTAAGATGGCACACATGTTATTATCACAAGCTTCCAAAAAGACCACCATTTATTGAGTCCAACAGATTTTTTTACAACAAGAAACCAAACATTTTGACCAGTCAAAAACAAAAACGACAAACAAATCTGGAATCCGTTCATCAAAATATATTTACTTCCTGATTTCTATCGAGTAAAAACGCAATCTCAAAACATACATAAAGCCATTCTGACAACATTCAAGGGATCTATCTATCCAGGTCTTTTCACTTAATAAGGGTCTGAAATAAATGTAAGAAAAAGGGTTGATGGGAAATTAGCCGAGGCTAATCAACCCTTAGTTTACACTCTCTCCCACTGGCTTATAGCACTTCCCAAGCCCAAGCTAACATTAATGTATCAAAAAAACAAACAAACAAAAAAAAAAACAGCTGTACAGTTTAAAATCAGATGGCAGGAAAATTAATCTATTTGTCTGCAAGTGGATGCATCCAAACCGGAACAGAGACTTTGACCCAACCATGGCAGTTTCTGCGTCACTAATAAACGGAGCTTTTTTAAAAAAAAAAAGTGTCGATTTGAATAAAGAAATATTCAGCGATGCAGCTTTAATCTCACGATTTCTCCTGTCCTCCATTATGAGAAAAAATGCTACCAGAACATGTTGAAGAGACCAAAAACATGATTTTCATTGGAGTGGGTCTTTACAGACACCTAAAATCCTACTACTTTCTGTGATTGTCTTTGAAACAGAGATGTTTGCAACAAAGAAAAAGCAGAAGGGAGTATCTATCTGCTGGTTGAACTGGCTGTCAGAACTTTTTGAATCTCCCAGACTTCTTGTCATCTTTTGACTCGAGGGACAAGCTAGGGCCTTTAAAATCGTAGAGACGCCCCTGCTTCTCCTCATGCCGAAGAATAAGAATTCATTCCAAACAAACCCCGCGGATTCTCTCCGTTGGAGAGTTGAAGCTCCGCCGTAAGTCACTGACAGACAGAGCACACCCACCTTCTCCGGCCCATAGAGCTTCTCGGCGTACTCATTGAGCAGGTCCAAGGCCTCCGCCGTGCACTTTCTCTGGTTCATGTTGCAGGTGATGAGGATCCCCTGCATGCCCACCTCCAGCTCCCGGGAGCCCTTCCACCGCTTGCTGTTGTTGTGGCCGGCTACAAAGCGCTTCTTGCTTCGCTTCCTGGAGTCGCTTTGCGCGGCCGACATGTTACCTACAAGCTTTCGAGCCGACTGAAACTGAGAGTTTAAGCTGCCGCCTGTCTTTACGGGAGACGTTAGCCGTTCGCGAAACCAAACAAGTCACCCAGTCGGGATTTAAAAAACAAAATAAGTTCGACTGGTGCAACAAATAAAAACGGTAAAAATGATATGTTTGTGCGCCTTACTGCCCTCACGTGCACTCAAGGAAAGACGTCAGTCACAACATTGAACGTTAGTTATCTTGTACGGCGTGTCAGGAAGGACAAAATTAGGAGACCAACTCAAAAGCCAATTCAGGGCGATTTCTTTTGTGTTGTTATGATTAGGTATTGTAGTATTTATTCCAAATACTAACCAAAAATGTTTTACCATCACAAAGTAAATGGAAAAAGTACAAAGAGGCAAAAAGATCCCCTTTTTATTTATTTCATTTGACTCATTTATACATTTCATGCTGAAAAGACAATGAAATTATGTTTTAAAAAATGCACTTTTTAGCTCAATTTCATAAACAGTTTAAAATGAATGAAAATAAATTCATAATAAAAACTAAATTTCATAAACAGTTTACAATTAATGAATAAAAATATATTAATATAATATAAATATAACATTTACAAATGTAAAAAAAAAACTTAAAAGCTTACATATTCTCAAAATTTTAAAGACCAAATTTAATATTAATTGATGAATACATTGTTTTTTCTAAATCTAAAGCTTAAATTTGTTGTACATACAAGCATCTGTAGTTAATTATAATTAATTGAAAAAAACAAAACAAATATCCAAAACTGCATTTCTTTGATTGCCATTGCTGGGTCACTTTTCTCGAAAATATGTTACAAAAAACTCATAAAAAGTGAATAAAGTAATAATTGTCATGTCTTTGATGCGTGACTGGTTCTGCTCGATCTTCAACAGGTCTTTCTTAGCTGAGCTCTGTGGGACTGATAGTGAGATAGAGAGGAGTTTGTCTGACAAAATGACACAGAAGACCTGAAAACAGAAGCCCCCCCTGAACTAGTCTTTATCAGAGCTGACTCCCACTTAAAAAACTCACACCTTTTCTCCATCTTGCCTTTTCCCCCTGAGCGGCGGACCGGACAGCAGTAAAACCCTCTTCCGTGGTTTGGACCACCGTTTGACACAACCTGCCGCTTTGCACGCCTGCCACAGGCGCACAGTGGGGAGGTCACCTTTTGCCCTCTAGTTGTCCCGGAGACACGGGAATTGTTAACACGAGAGAAGGAATTGGTTGATAACGTGGAGAGGACGTTGTTGGGTGTGTGGAGAGAAGCAGATGATGGACCTGAAGGGAAAAAAGCGGCGGTGCTTTTTTCCGGTTCAGAGTAAATGATAAAAGGTGAACTCAGAGGCCTGACGGGTTTAGTGATGGCTGGTTTGGGTTTAGAAGAAAGAACATTTGGATTGAAAATGTTTTGTGAGCTCACACAACTTGTCCCAATTATATCCGTTATCTTATTTTTGTGGGAATCATCAAACTTCCCTTGCATCTTTGGGGCGGGGCCAACTTTGCACTGATTTTGTTTCCCCCATCTAACAGGTTTAGGAACAGCAAAACAGTGATTGGACTTTAAAAGATTTGTCATTTCCGTTTTGGATGTTGATGTGAAAATCTTATTTTCGCAGGTTACTGAATTCTGTAAAAGATTTTGAAGGTTCCTCTGCACAACAGCCCCATGCTCCTTTAATTTGACCTCCACTATGGCACAATTCCTGGATGAGTGTGAATTGTCAGACTCTTCCTCATCATAGATCCCAGTATCAACATCTAGCACTTCTGTCTCATAGTCTACCTCATTTCCTCCACACTCCAACACAACATCATCATATGAACCACAATGCTCTTCTAGGTCCACGAGAAGCTCCACATCCTCCACGTCATCCGCAGACACTGTACTGGAGGGCTGATTTACTTGAGCTCCATCAGTCAAGCAGCTAATAGTGGTGGAACACAAAACATGGCTGCTGCTGTTGTGTGTTGAGTGAAGGTTCATGGGAGCAGAGAGGCGGGCACCAGTACCTGGGGTGTGAGTGTGACCCCACAGCGCTGCTGCTGGGACGTTCAGTAGTGTCTTAGGGGAAATGAGGCTTTCGCACTTTTGAACAGACAGGGAATCGGAGCCCATGACCGAACTTTCATTCTTCTTCTCTAGAAACGTCTGTTGTTGACAAAGTTTAGCACAAAGCGGTTTGCTGGTGGACGGCCCGCTTTCATTTATGCTGACGGTCAGTTTTTCTTTTGTGTTGTCCGTCAGACGGGTGGCGCTTCCGGTCGCCCTTTTGACCACGACTGGAGTCTAATAGAAGAAAACGTATTTAATCAGTAACTACGAAAATAAAAAAGCTACACTTTTCTGAAAAATGAACAGATCTGTAGGTTCAATAAAGATTCATTTGTATTTTTTTAAGTCTCTGTTGGGCTGGTATTAAAAAAAAAAAAATAAAATAAAAAAAGATGTCAATATTCAATGAATATATACTTAGAAAATCAAAGTCAATTACTCAAATCTAATGCCATCAATTAATTGTTTAGGGGAAAAAGCTGCTTTCTGATTGGCTCAGTTTACATGACTAATTTTGGGAAAAGTGTATTTTATAAACGAAAAAAATTACTCTGATTTTGAGCAGATAAAACATTTTTCATAAATTGTTCCTATATAAAAAAAACTAAACTAAATCAAAATTTACAGACTTACAAATTGACTGTTTTACAGCAGGAATTCTCAGTGCTACTAATTTACATTGAGATATTTTCTTTGTTTCAGTTTTGCTTTTCTGATCAACCACAAATCTGCACAAATGCAAGTAAATCTCTTTGTACTGATTTACTGCAGCTCAGCTTCTTATTTACGTTTTTTCTATTCTTTCGAATAGCTTTCTGAAGAACATATTTATTTCATACAGACAATGACAACAAAGAAAGAAATCTCAACAGTGTCTGCTCGGATTCCAGGCGTCGGAGCTGGTGAAGGCAGCCATCGGGTGGACACTCACCCTGTCCAAACTCCGAGTGATCTTCATGACACACCCGTCCCTCATCATTTTGGCTGCCAGCTGAGCTGTATTTCTGGCATCATCCAAACCTGATGATGAGGTGAGAGGGATAGAAAAGGTCATTAGAGAAAATTAAATTAAGCAGCTTGAATTGAGCAGCTCGGTGTGTGGAGCTACTGATAACAAGAGCAGATACCAGAATGTTCTCTGCCATCAAACTGTAATCCTAGATCCTGCAGTGCACCGTTCAGGCCTTTGGGTTTCCTGTTATACCAGAGCTGGAGAGAGAAAGAAGAAAAAGAGCTAAAGGAGCCATTCAGGCAAGAAATGGTGGATGTTTATCAGACCAAGTACAAAATCCCTAAACATTTTTGCTCCTTGTTAAAAGAAAATAGTTTTCACAGTTTCAGTAACCCAAAAGTTTTTTTTGTTGCCATAAAATGTTCAAATATGAAGTTTGTATATAACTATCATTTGACAATATGCCCTTTTACGTTGAACATGTTAAAGTCTCACAATGATCATCCTTTTGTCTATTTCAAAAGCATTCCCAGTGGTCTTTTAATTATGATTATTCAGTTTTTGGCCAAAATCAAAAACCAGTGTTGTTTTGTAGGACATAGTTTCTGCAGAGCAGCATTGAAATTCTCCTCCGAGTTGTGTTGGCTGTGTGTAGCCCCGCCCTCATTCCCATCACTGGCATAAAAAAAAAATAAGTCCGAAATGCAATTTGGAGATGAATTTTTTTATATACATGTCCTCAAACATCAGAAAAATGCCACAAGAACGTGTTAAAAACACCAAAAACGTGATTCTCATCAGTGTGGGTCCAAAAGGATTCATTAAAAAAGCTTATAGATACAAAATAAAACGTAAAAGATGTGCATCAACTGGCTCTTTTACCCTGTAAGTACTTCTCAGGTCGATCCAGTTGTTGAGAACATCCGGTTTGTGAAGCTGTTTGCGTTTACACTCATACTGCAAGCAAACTCCAAGATCCCAGTCTGAAACACAGTAGAGTGGGAGTAGACATTACAAAGAAAGCCCCCTGGCAGCTGTTCTTCTGAATCAAACATTCAATACTTCCAGCCGTGTGAATGAAAGAGTCACACGTAGGTGAACGTTTACCTGACCATGTGAGGAACGTGCAAAGCTTTTGTGTAGACAAAGAGGAAGAGGATCCCTGTTGTTCGTTGGGAAACGTGAATCCCATCTCCAGCTGCAGGCTCTGTAGCCAGCGGGTGAAGCGTGACAAGCATATCTGAAGGGGGAGACCAGCTTCCACTTGCACCTGTGAGCAAAAGCAAGCAGAGCTATGTCCATGACGTGTCAAACCATGAGACTGATCAGTTATAGGTCTCAAACAGTTGCACGTGTGCATAGAAACCTGCGTAATTCCGGTCAGCTCAGTGCAGAACTCAGAAAGAGTAGGGTGCTCCTGGGGCTGAACAAAAGTGTGAAACTCTGAATCGATGTCCCCCGTGGAGGTGTTTAGCAGGACAGCTGGGAACTCAACTGCAGGGAAAACAAAGAAGAGTTCCTGGTTTCTTCATGGTAACGACAGCCAGCCATCAAGACAGGAAAAATGTTCAGCCTCCAAAAGTGCAGCTTACTGATTTCTTGACTGTAGGTGTTTTTCTCCCTCCAGCAAGTGGACTCAAAGTCGATCACAATCAGGTAGGAAAATATTTGATCTAGTGAGAACCAAAAAATAAAAAAATTATAAGTCAAGCAGGAAAAGACGTATGTGTAGTGGATGAGAACATCACAGGATCACACTCACTTGATATAACCTTTTTGGATGCAGAAGAAACATGTTTCTTCCTCTGCCTCACTAATCCTAATTTCCTGTGGGGAGAGTTGGAGGTTAGCCAGTCTGAAATGCTACACGGCCACTGGGCCAGCTGGTGCAAATAGTTCTGAGCTGCAACACATTTCCCTCCTCAAACCTTACTTTAATGCTATAAAATTTGGAAATCGCTTCTACAACAGCGGTAACTCAAATTCGGAAAGCATCGTGCAGTTCGAGAATATTATTAAAAGCCCTTTTTAAACAAAGACTAAACTGTTTGAGCCAACAATCACCACAACTTACTTTGCTAGTTTCTTCGTAGACATGGCTGCTACCTACATGGAATCTGGAGTGATATTTGCCATCATCATCTTAAAAAATAGTAAATGTGTATCAACAGCAGAGAATCTGTTTTCATGATCGCGCTTCTCTGTTTTAAAAACGCGCCTGAGCTTCTCTCTGAAGTCGATTAGTTGCCTCTGCGAGTACACGAAGTCGAACCCATTTAACACATGATAGCGAAAAGACTGCAAAAATGGCAGCTGTTGTTCCGGTTTTTAGACAGTACTTTCAAAATAAATGTATGCAGTTGTGAAATTAACAGAAAACTTTAACAAACACTTATAAATATTGTATAATTTACCACAAGTGGATTAGAATATATTTTATTTAAAAAGGAAAATTATATAAATATAGTAAAATAACACAAAACACAGCAATTATAGCAAATTCCACATTGCATAAAGATTATTTTTTTAGGTTTAAACCGGAAGTGCTTGAACACATTTTCTTCCTGCTCCAGCAGTGTGCCACTAAAGCTCTCTCACTTGTAAACCACGTTGGTTGGGCTTTAGCAGGGCCATCAACATCTGGTATTTACACTCTCTTTACTCTTTTAACCAACTGAATCTGAGTATAACACTAAGACTGTCGTTGTAAAACTTATTTAACACGTGCTTATCACTAGACACTTCACGGACCGGTGGTTTTCAGTGTAAAGTCCATTCTGGAAAAGAGTAGCTTTAGTGTTATGTGCTGTATTCTACACGATTATAATAGTGTTTTACCAAGTATAATGTTTGAACTAATACAACAGTTTATCGGTGGTTGCAGATCCATTGATATTTAAACTCAAACAGTGCTGCACTATGATGAGCTGGGGGGAATCAATGTTCTAGACATTAGTTTGGACTTTAATGCATGAATTCTTGGTGATGTTTGCTGAAAGCTGTCATAACTATGATCATTGTTAGCATCTACTTTAATCTGGATCAGTTAACAAATATTTAATGAGATTGAATTTTCAGCATTTATTAACTTCACATATGAGGATTTGTTTTGTTTTTTGTCAACAGTGTACTTCTCAGCAGCATTAAGCCTTTAAGACATGGAACCGTCTTCATCACTTACATGCAACACAAAGAAAAGGAAGATCCAAGCCCCCGCAGCTCAAGAGAAGACCAAAAGACCCAAGATAGAGCCGGAGGGAGATGCAGTGATGCAGCCTGGACCTTTGTCTGGTTCACCTAGAGTTTCAGTGCGATCTGACCACCTGCAGCAACCAATCTCACTGACCGAGCTGGCCGAGCTCATACATTTCGCTGCTTTCGGGAAATCAGCAGGCCTGCAACAGCCCAGGTTGGCTTACGTCAAAATGTCGTGTAGATCTTGCTTTATTTTCGAACCTCCTATGGTAATCTCCCCATTCTCTGTACTTCCACTAGTTGGTGCCGTCTCAGCCATCACAAAAAGGTCAAGGGTGTAAATATTGTGATTGTGGAGGGCCTGACGCAGAATCTCTTTTATAAGAATTACCTCACCATGAAGCACCTCAGAACGAGCTACTCCACTGTAAGTAACAGAGAGCGGCTGCAAATGTACAACAATGAATCAAGTCAACTTCTTTTTGCTTTTCCCTTTCGTTCCTGTTGTAGAGGATGACTTTCGCGTCAGCGTCTAACAGTGTAGCATCTGGAATCTTTACCAGTGAAGTACCTAAAGTCGGCTTCTTATCTGCCCCCAAACCAGATGATAAGCTTAAAAAAGGTAAAAGAGGGAGAGGGTTAGTTTTTCTGAAGGATGATCTTTAATAGTTGACACTAATATAAATGCTGTTTGCATTGAAATGTAAACACTGGGCAGAAAAGTATTTGGCAGTCACAGTGCATGTTCATCATGGATGCACTTTAACTGGGAGAGACAAAATGTGAAAAATAGAATCTAGGAAATTACATTGAATGATATTTTAAAAATGTATTTGCAAAAAAAAAACAAAAAAAAGTTTGTACCATATTTGGTACAAAACCAAAGTTCTGCTCCGTATTTTGTAATGTAACCCTGGTGGATTTTTTTTAAGTGGAACAACTTGCAGAATTGCAGACTATCAAATACATTTTTACTCCGCTAGATTTTACAAGTCCTATTTTATTGCCGCATATATGTTGTCATACTTTTTCGATTGTATTTGTTGCCTTTTTTTTAGCTCTGAAACATCATCCAGTTGTGACCAAGTATGGGATGCAGAAGAAGGGATTAACAGCATATGTTCTAACCCCGGAGGAGATGATAAAAAGCCACTATCCTGTTAAAGGTAAACCTATAGTGTACGCCACTGATTCATGTCATGGTGCTCTTCCTCCAGTGCACAGCTGTTGATATCAAACCTACATGTGAAGTAATTTCACATGAGGACAGACTATGTTTTTTACCTTTACTGTTCCCATGTGATCCAGGGTTTGCGGGTTTCGAGGACTTTTTGTGCACGGATGCAGTCGACTGTGTTTCTGACGGCAGTCCTCTATTTGGACTTGACTGTGAAATGGTGAGAAGCTCCCAGTAATGATAGATTTCCTTTGAAAAGCATTTTGATGTGTTTACGACCCACTCTGATCCTCTTTTTGTCTATTTCAAAAGCTTTCCCAGTGGTGTTTTGATTATGATTATGCCGTTTTTTTATTGCCAAAATTAAGCAAAATGTCGTTTTTAAAGACATAGTTTCAGCAGAGCGACAGCAGTCCATTAAATATTCACCTTTTGAGTTGTGGGTTGGACAATTGGAGCGGAACATTGTTTTACACTTTCTTTGGATAGTTTACAGCCCCTCACAACCCCAAGCTAACATTAGCAGTGCAATTAAAAATGGTGAGCAACATTGGAGCCATTCAGCCGTACAGTTTGGAGCCAGATTCTAGCTCAAGTCGTCTACGAGTTGATGCATCAGAATGGAGCAGGGAGCTTGCTACGTCACAACAATACCTTTTTCCCAAACGGCACTTTTTTATCTGCTCCTGATTCATAAAAATCTGAAAACAGAAAAACTCATAAATGAAGGAAACAGAGAATTGAAGAAGTGCAGTTTTACTGAAAAATGAGATATTTAAAAATACTTTCTTTGAATAAGGGGATTTTTGCATGTTAAGAGAAATGTGCTTGTAAATCTAACTCACAACTTCATGACTAAACTCCTATAAACATATAAAGCAAAATAGAATATTTTTTACTAATCGGCCCCAACAAATATGAGATATGAGCATAAAATATTCCTTAAAGGTTTTTATTTTTTCGTATTTTTGGGGCCAAGGAACATCCGATGAGCATGAAATCTGAGACTTTCTTTTGCTTGAATTTTTAAACTTCTTTAAACCAGAATGGCCAAAATGCTGCATAAATATCTTTTAAATAGTATATATAATGCAAATTTTCCATGTATTCTGATTACAGTTGCTTTATATGAGAGTTTCTGTATGAATAAAGCAGCTTTTTTTGTTACTGGAAATGGCACGTTTTGGTGCAGAGAGGTGAGAAATGGCCTTAGAAATAAATGTCCAGCTGAAGAAAGTCTACAGAGGAATTGTTGCAGAGGAGTTCGTCTTTGAACCGGCTTTTCCTTGTGTTTCTGTCACAGTGTCTAACAGAAAGGGGCTACGAGCTGGCCCGTGTCTCTCTAGTGGACAGCTGTGGGAAGTGCATCATGGATGACCTGGTGAAACCGCAGAACCGTGTCCTTAATTATCTCACAAAGTAATTCCACACACATCTGTGGCCTAAATAAATCCGGCGTCAGCCTCCATGCATGAGCTGTGCAGCTTACTGAGTGGAATTAGAACGTGTGCACATCTGTTGTTTTCGCACTCAGTAGGAAAAGCTCATTTTTGTGTGTTTTTTGCTGTCTTGTTTTTATTGGATAGCTTTATATATTTCATTTAAACACTGACTTCAATGCTGCTCTCTGACAGGTTCTCTGGCATCACTGCAGCAATGTTGCGTCCCATCAAAACCACTCTGAGGGAGGTGCAAGCACAAACTCAGGAAGCTGCTGCCGCCAGACGCCGTTCTGGTGGGCCATTCCTTGAACAATGACCTTGTGGCTCTGAAGGTGAGAGATTGTCAATCTACTCGCTCCCCCATGAGCCTTTGGAGTTTTTTTTTTTTTTTTGGTGCATTTCTCGTCAGAAAGACAGGAAAACCACGATGTGCTCTTGATCAGTGATAACTGCTCTGATAAAAGAGCAGTTTTCACAATTAAGAATCTTTTTGTTCTATTATTGTTTAAAAACGTATTATAATCTTACTTGTGAGACTTTGATTAAAAGGTATGAATGATCTCAGTTACGCTCCATATGTTTTCCTTTTTTGCAAAGTATTTGATTTACATAGCTGCTTTCATTTGGCGAAACTCTGAATGCCATGTAAATTTGAGAGCTTTTTTTGGGTCTTTGTGCTCCTACAGCTCATCCATCCACATGTGATCGACACATCGCTCCTATACAAACGAGAACTCGGGCAGAAATTTAAACTCAAGGTTCTGGCTGACGTGGTCCTAGAGTGAGTTCTTCAGTTCCCCATTTCCTCCTCCTCGGTTTCAGTCAGTCAAAACAGGCTATAAATGGAAGTGTCCTGTCACATGGCAGTCGGAAAATTCAAACCGAAGAGAGGAAAGGCCACAATCCCATCGAGGACGCCGTGGCGGCCCTGGAGTTGGCTCAGTACTTCATAGAAAGGGGACCTTGTCAGGTGCAGATTGACTGAAATCATGACGATGTGGACAAGCAAACGCGTTCAAATTTGCCAGTTTCTCTTTTATCGTCCACGGTCAGGTTGTTGAGCTCCATCTAGAGGATCTTTGGGGATACAACCTGGAAGAAGAGCCCTCCGACTGCACTTCTGCCCCCACACCAAGTTTCAGGTACAACAGAAAAGCCTCTGCTAAAGTTTGATACAACATCCCACCTTGACCAGGTATATGTGTTTTCTTCTGGGTTTCTATGCCTCCTAAAATCCGTCCTGGGGGAGGATCCCTGCTTTATGTGGACATCCTTGAGGTTTTCTTCCTTTTTTCCGGAATCCGTTTTTTTTAGGAGTTTTTCCTTAACGCAAAGGAGGGTCTAAGGGCAGGAATGCCTAGTTTAGTTTAGTCCGTTTAGTTAGTTCAGTTTAGAATTTTCCTATTGAATTCTGTGAATTCATGATCCTATCAGGTTCACTTTACCGGTACGAAGCCCATTGAGACAACTGTTGTTGTGATTTTGGGCTATATAAATAAAATTGAATTGAATTGAAAAGGAGGCTCATCACTTGCCCCTGAAACAATGGAGTTTAAATTCCAGATCCTCTTCGCGTAGTTTTGTCCTACGAAATCAAATCTCCTGCAAAGCTTTGGTAAAAAAGAAGAATGCAGCTTTCAGAGCAGATCATTGTTTATTTCTCTCTTGTTGTTTTATCCGCTCTGCTACTGATATTCTCTTAAAATGAAGCAAACATTTAACCTGCCAGGAGTTTTCCTCGCTTCAACCTCTGGAAAGGCCCGAGCACCTCCCATGATGCTCTGCACTATAAGTCAACTAGAGTTTGGGCTTTACATGGTTAAAGGTTTGATAAATAAATTCAACATACATATTTCTTTTAAGATGGAACTAAAAACAATCAACAGATTCATCTTTTATTTTTTTTATCACCCATCTGTTTTTTTTTTATTTCAACTTGGAACTTATTTAAATAGTGCACCGGATAACTTCAGTTAAGCTTCAGCCAGATCCCAATGTATTGAAAAAATGTAAAAAAAAAAAAAAAACAAACACGCAAGAATCTCAACTTCTTCTTCTATTTTAGTCTCTGTGTAAATTCAACTACAGCACATGTTTCCATGTTTTTGACAAAGCCTCCATCTGTCTTTGTCCCTCAGGTTTGCTGATGTTCTGCAGACTCTGGGCCGCTCAGTAACCTTTTTAGGAAAGCGAGCTGACATTAGTCTGGATCTGTCCAATCAGCAGTGGTACATCTCTGACAAAGAAGTGAGAAAACTAACGTTTGGTTTGAAAAATCTGTGCTTCTGCATCGTTTTTCCATGTGGGCCCACAGCAGTAACACTGATCTGCCCCAAGGGGTATTTTGACTGCTCCCATCTTCAAAATAGCCATCCTCTTTCCTGTCTTTCCTCCACAGATGCTGGCGTCTTTCAAAAGGCAGACCAAGAAGCCGTTCCTCTCTGTCCTCCAGTTTTCCTCGTTTTTGGATCACATAAGGAGGTGCTTCCCTGACCAGCAGCAGCTGCACCGGAGTGTACGGGTTTTCACCGCTTCTGTGGTCTTTTTGTCCCCAAATCCTTCGCCGCTTACAGTCCTGCTTCCTCCCACAGGTGCACACCCACCTCCGGAGTATGTGTGTGCTGTTTGCTGGGCCGTTCCCTGCAGGTTTCTCTGAGAGGAACGTGAAGCGGCTGTTTGGCCGCTGTGGACCAGTTCGAAAAATCCAGATGCTGAACACCAATGTCAGAGTATGTGACAGCCATGTGTGCTGGAGAGCTGGTCAATTCTGTATAATGTTGTAGCATTTCCTGTTATATTAAAGATTTTCTCAGCTTTTGGACAAAAAAAAAAAAACTATATTTATGAACTCAGTCGAGATTGAAAATTCTGCTCTCCAGGTCCATGCAGAGGTTGAGTTTGAGCTGCTGGAAGGAGCTGTGCTAGCTTTAAAAACTTTAAATGGACTGAGTGTAAAGGGCCAGCCAATTAAGGTGGATCTCCTTTACTTTTCTTGCATTCCACTCATCAGTTATTAACATCCCTGTAAGCTGTTCTAAAAGGTGCCTCATCTGTCATTTCAGGTTCAGAGGCCGGTGTCTGAGTCCACCTTAGACCTGGATGTGAATCTTGATGCATTAGCGTGCGACGCTCTGAATTCCAGTCTTCTCTATGCTGTTGAAGGGAGGCGCAGCTTGAACATGTCTGCACAGGTCAATGGACGCAGCTTAAATGGCAAACGCTTAAGAGTAGAAAATGGGTTTCCAGCTGCAAAACTAAACGGACAGTTGCCCCTCATTACCCCCGCCATTGAAATGTCTGAAGAAACTGTCAGAGATTCGTTTGGTCGCTTTGGTGCGGTGAAGAGAGTCACAGTGCCAGGAAAACCCGAAAAATGTGCAAAACATGCCTTCATAAGTAAGTCCAATGCATATTGTTGGAACATTTTCTGTATTTTTGCAGTGAGTGTGAGAATTCAGTCTGATACATTTATAACAAAGGTTTGTCTTTCTAATAGAATTTGAAAGTCCAGAGGGGAAAAATGCAGCTGTCAGCTCCTCCGAAGATCTACAGCAAGACAACTACCTCATTTGCCCATCCCTGACTCCGCCCCACTTAGTCTCATGGGTTGCCGCGACATCAACAGAAAACACAGATGAGAAACAGAAGATGCTTAACTTTTGTCCTCAGGTACAGATGTGAATTGTTTGGGGAAATTATCAAAAATTACAGTAAAATCCATAAAGTTGGTTATTATCCCCCCCCCAAATAGATTTGCTCTCAATTAAATAATCAAAACATTTTTGATCGATAGAACTGCACCTATTCAAAAAAAAAAAAAAAAAGACCATCACTTGGCATCCTCATTAATATTAAATCAGTTTTAGTTGACTAATCTTAAGAGGAATGAAATTTAAACATCAACTGCAATGAAAATGGGGTTTTTAACAGGTTATTGTGGCAGTTTTCTGATGATGAGGACATATCTTAAAAAAAGTAAAGGTTAAAATTGCATTTCTGAGGATTTCTTTATAATGGATTGGATTTTTCTGCGCTTTTCCAGACGCTTACATTGTGTCCATTATTCATACTTGGTGATGGTAAGTTACTGATGTAGCCACAGCTGCCCTGGGGCAGACTGACAGAGGCGTGGCTGCCAGTTTGTGGCTACGAGCACCGGGATCATTCATGCACATTTACACACCAGTGGAGCCACACTGGAGGCAAGGAGGGTGAAGTGTCTTGCCCAAGGACACAGCGACATTTTGACTGGGGGGAGCGGGGATCGTACCGCCAACCCTTCGATCTTTAGATGACCTGCTCAGCCGCCTGAGCCACTGCCGCCACTCTTTATTCAAATCGTTGTGAATCAGGAGCAGGTGAAAATATGCAGTTTGAAAAAGAACCTATTTGTGATCAAATACACTGTTCCGTGGGAGAAGAAGGGACGGGTTGCTCCACCCAAACAGTTCTGCTCACAACTCAGAGGGGACTCTCCAATGAACTACTGCTGCTCTGCAGAAATTATGTCCTAGAAAGTGACAGGCTTTTAGATTGTGGCTAAAATCAGCATAATCATATTAAAGGACCACTGGGAAGACTTTTAAAATAGATCAAAAGCTGATCAGAGTGGGACTTTAAACATTGTATCATTTGTTGTTGTTTTTTTCAATATCACACAGGAAGCGCCCACAAAACCCGTGGAGCAGAATCAAGGAACCGATGTCATAATGAAGAAGCTGGACCGGCAGCTGGGAAAGGTCTACAGATGCCTCCCAGATGGTACTTTATCTGTAGTGTTACTGCTCGGACCAAGCAGGTAAATACAACACAGCTGCTGGAACAATCTCATTCCTTTAAACATGGCTGAACTTCTTCTCTTTTGCGTGTTTTTTTTTCTTTTTTTGCAGCATGGAGGGGGAACTTCCTGGTTTGTGTCTTCTGGAGGTTAAATAAATGGAAACAAAATGTTTTCTTTAGCCTCTTGCAACCAATATGACTAAGGCGAATAAAAGTTCTGAAGCTGTGGCCTGCTGTATAAAACTGCACAAGGATTTTGTGTTTTTGTCTAGATTCATGAAGCTCTGCTCATACATAGTATTAATATCCATACTCATTCAAGGGATGAACGTCCATGAAGACTTTACAGACAATGGTGTAGAGAAGAAATGACTGAATGGAAAAACAACATGTGTTGGAGCCAATAGGAAACTAGTACATGGAATAAAAATGAGTATATTTTGGAGTCAAAGGTAGTTTTCTTGTACATTAAGGTATAATTTGATATAATATGATAAGCAGTAAACAAGTTAAGAAAGAAACATTGCTTTCGTTAATGGATTTCCTGTTAAGATAGTGTTTGAATTGCAGTGGTATTTTTATACAATGCCTTCCAATAAGTGTAATTTATTATGTCAACTTGAATTTTGAACACATTGAAATTTTAATAAACTGAAGAAACAGTGACTCTATGTTTTCTTTAAATCATAAATTGTTGTTAAACTTGTAGTTTTTGGCATTTTGAATAAAAAAGATGTGCTAGAAAGCGATTTTACATCACAAATTTGAAAGTCTTACTTTTTGTGGTGTATGTTCAAATACTTTTTAGAAATGAATTGTATAAATAGCTCTTTAAAAAGGGAAATATTAACATTTAATTTAACTATTTTACAGTCAGATTTAATAGATTCAGATCACGCGTGTGTAGTGTATACCTTGGTACAAATTTGTCTAATTATGATTAAAAGCAATTATTATGTCAAGAAGATACGTGTTACAGCAAACGCCCCTCTCACCCTTTGCAGGTGGATTCTCACCCAAGCTCAGGTCCTCTGCCAGAGGCCTGGGAGTTTGAGGGTCCTGCGCAGTATCTTAGCTGTTCTAGCACTGCGCTTTTCTGGAATGAGAGGTCTGAGGTCTTCCTAGAGATCCGCTGTAACCACTCTAGCTCACACCCATTGGTGAGCAAAAATCCCAGAAGCACACAGGGTGAGCTAGTGAATGACCCGTAGAGAGCTGGGACCAAAGATACAAAGGCTACCATCAGTAACCCTTGTGCTATCTTATGGGGTCCAGATGACCCCACCCTTACATTGATGTGTTCTCCCTACCATGACAAAGGTGGATAAAGGTGGAGAGGATTTCATGTAATCCATGGACACCAGTGAAGATCACAAATCATTGAAGAAAACAGATTCAGCGCACCGTCTTGTGGGGTCTAGATGACCCCACTCCCAACAGAAACCCTTGTGCTATCCTAGGCACTTTAACATTGGGAGCTGGGTCATCTAGACCCCACAAGAAAATGTCCTTTGGTCAGATGAAACCAAAATATAACTTTTTGGGAAGAACTCCATTTGGCGTGTTTGGAGGAGAAAGAATGCTGAGTTGCATCCAGAGAACACCATACTGTAAAGTATGGGGGTGGAAACATCGTGCTTTGGGGCTGTTTTTCAGCAAAGGGACCAGGATGGCTGATTTGTGTAAAGGAAAGAATGTATGTGGTCATGTATCATCAGATTTTGAGTGAAAACCTCCTTCCATCAGCAAGGGCATTGAAGATGAAACGTGGCTGGGTCTTTTAGCATGACATCTATCCCAAACACACTCCCCGAGAAACGAAGCGCTTCGTAAGAACCACTTCAAGGTCCTGGAGTGGTCTAGCCAGTCTCCAGATCTCAACCCCATAAAATCTTTGGAGGGAGTTGAAAGTCTGTGTTGCCCTAAAACATCACTGCTCTAGAGGAGATCTGCATGGAGGAATGGGCCAAAATACCAGCAACAGTGAAAAACCTTGTGAAGACTTACAGAAAATGTTCGACTGCTGTCATTGCCAAGAAAGGGTGCATAACAGTCAAAGTATTGAGTTGAACTTTTGTTATTGACCAAATACTTATTTTCCACCATAATTTGCAAATAAATTCTTTAAAAAATCAGACAATGTGAATTTTTTTTTCTCATTTTGTCTCTCATAGTTGAGGTGTACCTATGATGAAAATTACAAGCCTCTCATCTTTTTAGGTGGGAGAACCGCCAAAATTCGTGGTTGACTAAATACTTTTTGCCCCACTGTGTACACATATATATATATATATATATATACCAATAAATAAATAAAAAAAGGAAATAAAATAACATTTCAAGAGATGGGGGATGTAGTGGGGGATTATTTATTTATTTCTTTATTTTTTCTTTTCTTTTAAAGTAAATTTTACGTTGATTATTTCTATGATGTATTGTGATTTTAATGCATTTTTCTGTTTTGTGAAGCACCTTGAATTACTTTGTGTACAAATTGTGCTATACAAATAAACTTGCCTTGCCTTGCCTAGTGAACGTGAGTGTAGTGATAGATGCAAACCTAAATTATGGAAGTTGCAAAATCAGCCTACTATAATCTTGGAAATATTTCAAGGACTAAAGATCTGATGTCTAAGCAGGACCTGGAAAAACTAGGTAATGGATTCATCTTTAGTCGACTTGACTACTGTAGCAGTGTTTTCACAAGAACACCAATCAATCAATCAAGAAACTGCAGCTTATTCAGACCACATCAGTCCAGTTGTGAGGGCTTTCCATTGGCTGCCTGTCCCACCTGTTCTCATTTGTGTTTGAATAGGTTTTATTAAAATGTTCACATCTACACTGTATATCTATATGCTTATTTTAATTTCAGTTCTTTTTTATTTTATTTTATTTTACCAGGAAGTTCCATTGAGACGGCATCTCTTTTTCAAGGAAGACCTGGGCCAAAAGGCATCAATACAAAATAAAATACAGTTAAAACAACTGAAATATAAAAATACATTACAAAATACAATAAAATGCAATTAAAATTGAAATGACCAGTAGGACAATGACTAACAGGTTAATTAAAAGTGGTACAGATAGGTCAAGGGTGACATGTGCATGTTTCTTTTAATAGCTCAGAAAGTTTTGCTTTAAAACAATTCAAGGGAATAAGGTCACTTAAATGCAGAGAGTTTTGAATATTATTCCAGGAAAGCGGAAGTCTTTTTGACTTAATTTTAATTTGATCTTAATGATCACTCTTGATTAGGGCTGCACGATATGATGAAAATTTGCGATGTGCGATATTATTGATCAATATTGCGATGATATAACTTGCAATAAATGAACAAATAGCAAAAGCAACAAAAAAATGTCAATTTCACTGCAAAATTAATTTAAATAAGAGTCAAAATCCATAAATTATTCTCCAAATGAGCCTCGTCTAATTAGGAGGGCAACATCTAACATAAAAGCTCCATCCGATTGGTCAACAACGTGAAGGGCTCCGTCTGATTGGTCAAATGCATAAAGGGATTTATTCAATTCATTAAATAGTTCAAGTTGCCATGAGATTGTTTTAGCACATTTAAGGTTTATAACTTATTGCGATTTTGACCGACCTTTGCGATATGGATATTGCACAGCTTGAAATCGCAATAACGATAAATTTGCGATTAATTGTGCAGGCCTACTCTTGATGTTTGTTTCCTTTAATGTTTTATGTAAAGCACTTGGAATTCTTGGTACATGAAATGTGCTATACAAATAAACTTGCCTTGCCACAAGTTTTCCATTAGAGCTGGGCGATATGGCCAAAATAAATAAATAAATCTGACTTTTTCATTCCAAATTCGATTTTAATCTATTTTTTCTCCCCTGGTTTTACTTTAACAAAAATTTTATATAATGGATTATATTCAACGGACATTTTATTTTAACATCTCTTTTGAAAATTGGCTCAAACACCAAGTTCAACTAATTATCTATACAATGTTTTATTTATTCATTTGTTATATTTATTTTATTATCATAAAAGAGTTGTGTATTTTTTTGCTGGAAAACGCCCCCATGGGAGGAAGAGGCGTCTCAGTCGGAACCAAATGTATTGCACATAAAAACTGCTGAGAAAACAAGGACAGTTTTACTAAAGGGCTTCAGATTGGTGGAAATGCCCCCCCCCCCATTCTGCCTCCAGATGATTTTATATAGTAACAAAAACAGCTTAAAAACATGTTTTTGATTCTTGCCATTGACAGTAAAGTTGAAGCGCTCTCGCGAGGGGGTCGGGGGGTGGACACCGGCTCTGTAATGTTACAAAGGCACTACTACTAATAAAATAAGAAGACATTAGCAGACGTGAACTGAACAAAGCTGTAAATGTCAGTTTGGACTGAAAAAAAACGAGGTCAGTACCAATGATTAAAAACAAAAAAGAATCTTTAATTTTTTTTTCCCTCTTAAAGGAAATATTTAGTATTTTGACCATTCTTATACAAAAACATGACCATTTTAATGATTACAACGTTTGCTTTACGACACTGTTGCAAGTTGCCACAGTTACCAAACATGAAAAAAAAACAAAACCATCTGTTATATACAAAAAGGAATACTCAATCAAAACAAGCCACCAAATATAAACGTCACATTGTTATCAATAAGAGCAAGTGTTTTAGTAAAAAGGGCAAAAGTTGGCAACTTCATTTTCTTAAAATGACAAACTGTGACTGCTTTAAAATTTCAGAAGTCAACCGAACAATGATGAGCACAGCAATCTCTGTTTCATGAAACTAGTTTACAATAGACAGTCACTTCTGAAAGTCTACCTCTTCCTGCACAAACCTCTGCAAGGAGGACAGTAAACACACCGCGAACAAGACTGAACCATCTACATTTGGGAATGAATCCATAGCGACTGTGCTGCTGGCAGATTCCTGCGGAAAGCAGTTGAACTTTTGATATCTACAGTGTTACACCAGAGGGGAGGAGGAGGAAGAGGTCTTCTTCCTCCAGGATCAACATATGGCTGCTCTTATGGCTTGTGTTCTCTGTCGTGACGATGTTCTGCTGGTTGCTTTAGATGCTGCATTCACAGTTATGAGTGAAGGAATGAATTCATGCATGCAGCACCGTCCGTGTTGTGCAGAGTGCTTCAGAGGAGGTTCTGAGCATGGAAAGTGGGCTTTCTGCTCTTCATCTCCTGCTACCAAACTTCTGGAACCTCAAACAAAGAGCTTGAAGATTCAGGTGCTGCAAATAGTGGTTTAAAGTAAATTAGATCAAAGAAAAAGTTAGCTTTTCATTGGGTTAAGGCAAACAAAAAAAACAAAACAAAAAAACAACAAAAAAAGTCTCCATAAAAATGTGTTTTACAAAAATGTTGCAATAAAAATGCTAGACCGAAGCAAACATTTGAAGAGAATAAAAAATAAACGAATACATAAATCGTTTAAATTTACAACGGAGTTTTAGGGCCCCCCCCAAAAAAAATAAAAATAAAATAAAAGTAGTAAAATTTCGAGATTTCAAGTCGTAAATGTACGACGGAGTATTAGGGCCCCCAAAAAAAACAAAAACAAAAAAAAGTTAAATTACGACTTTTTATCTCGTAAATTTACGAGTTTTTATCTCCTAAATTTACGACTTTTTATCTCGTAAATTTACGAGATAAAAAGTCGTAGATTAAGGAGAAAACACAGAAGTTGTCTGTTTATCGGAGCCTAGCTTGAAGATTAAATACGTGGAGCCTTTTGTGAAGCTTTATTTCCGGATTACAGGTTTAAAAAGCAGATTCTGAACCTTTAGATGACTTAAAATCATATTTTTGTCAGTGGAACCGTCTGTCCGGGGTTCAGTGTCAGTAAAGCAGAGTTTAATGCGTAAAATAAGGAGCTCAGAGACACGTTTGGGTGTAGAGGACCGCTGCAGCCTTTATTCTCCTTTTCATTCAAACCCTGAAGTTCATCTGTCAACTGACGTCATGAACGTGTCATCCGAACACCAATGCGGAAGTAAACAGTTTTACATACGCCCCCTCCTGCAGATGAAACGTCCCGTTTCAGCATAAAACAATAAAGAGGAATGAAAATAGTCTTTTGTATTATCATTAGATCGTTGAAAATGACAAATAAGTGCTCCTCCTCGGACGGAAGCGTCACACAAATGTAGAGATTTGTCTTTGGTGGAGGAAGTAAGGATTGACGTGGACAGCTGCCGGAATACCGACGATGGCTTCATCGGGCTGCAGAGATCCCGCACCACCCATCAATAGCTTCCAGACATTTGGAACGTTATCAATAAACATTCATCTCGCCTGCTTAACAAAGTTTAGTCTGTCTGCTCTGCTGCTGCGCGGCGTTCACCTGCTGCTCTCGTAATAATAATTATGACAAATCTGTAAATCGTTTAAATTTACGAGTTTTTGCCAAAAGTGTTCTAAATTAAAATAAACACGAGCAGTCGTAATGTACGACTTCTCTCGTAAATTTATGAAATGAAAGTGAAAGTGTTCATACAGAGCAGCAAGTGAACGCCACGCAGCAGCAGAGCAGACTGACTAAACTTAGCTGAGCAGGTGAGCTGAATGTTTATTGACAACGTTCCAAATGTTTGGAAGCTCATTTGTTCGATTTGCAATTTAAACAATGTTTTACTTATGTCCGCTTTAATCCTTTATGGCATTTTCAACGTTCTGATGCTATTATACACTATTTTCATCTTTGTTTTATGTTGAAATGGGACGTTCATCTGGAGGAGGGGGCGTAGGTAACCCTTTTTACCTGCCGTATTGCTGTTTCTTCTGTACATGACCGGTTCATGACAAGACGACAAATGGACTTCTGGGTATGCGAATGAAGAGTAAACAAGGCAGCGGCCATCTACACCCACAAGTGTCTTTGAGCTCCTTATTTTACATAAAACTCTGCTTAACCGACACCAAACCCTGGAAAGCCGCCTACACTAACAAGAATAGTAAAAAAGTTTTAGAATTTCTTTGTTTTTTTAAACTTAAAGCTTCACAAAATGCTCCACATCTTTCATCTTAAAGGAAGGCTCAGATACACAGACAACTATGCTGTAGCGGACTAAATCTATTTCAACTTTATTCTCGACATTTCGCCTTTTAAGTGAGGAACAAAACAAAAACAAAAAAAGTATCCTCCAGAATTTTTTTCTGATCCTGGCCCTAAACTCAGTCGAAAAAATTAAACTAAACACATCGACATCAGCAAAAACGTCCCAATGAATTAACCATAACCACAATCTGTTCCTTTTACAAACCTTCAGGCTTCTTCTTCTTGTTCCTTTGACTTTTCCTCCCAGAAGCCGTTGAAGGCAGTTTCGTTCCCTCAGCCTGACTATCTGGATCTGAACCATCAGGACTCGGACTTAAGCTGGGAGAATACGATTTATTTCTGCACAAGAAAAAAGAAAAAGAAAACCATAAGCCTCAAACACAGAATCGACTGAATCAGAGGAGTGTTTCTGCTTACGTTGAGTTCAACCATTCCTCTGAGGTCTTGCTCTCGGCAGCCTCAACACTGGACTTTCCACCTGCATCTGGAAGAACCAGACAGATGCTTCCATCAGACTCAACAAAAACTGTCATCAGGACAAAAATAACACACAATTACACCAAGTTTAGGCCAAAATTCATCAATACTCACCTTGTGTTAAGTATTTTTTTCATTACAATAAGGCACATAAGGCACATTTTTGTTAACCTAAGAGATGACTGCATGTGATCAAAGCATCAGGTTATGGACGCAAGAGAAAAAAAACAAAAGATGTCTGCAAAATGAATGACCACAAAGCGACATTCCTAAAGCCACACAACTCAAATACTTCAAAATAGAGTGATTTACAATGTTCTGTTAAAAAAAAAAGACATTTGCCCTGCATTAGAGAGCAGGCTGATCTTTCAGCTGCTGTTTCAGCAGTTTCTCAGTCTCCATGGCGCTGTGCAGCAGCTTAAACTAACAGAAGTTTGATGAGGACTCATTTTTTTGATTTCTAAATGTAGATGTTTCAGCTGCTGATTAAGACAGATCTATAACCCATGTTAATCAAGAACCACTCATTTGTAGTTTTTAAAAGACCCACCACAATGAAAATGCTGTTTTTGGTGTTATGCTCTTGTTCTTTATCATTTTTCTGATGAAGAGAGACGTGTATTAAAAAAGTTGAGCTTAAATGACATTTCTGAGTATTTCTTTGTAGTTGTGAATCAGAATCAGACAAAAGCAATGCTGATGGAAAAACAGCCTGTTTGTGATGCACAAAAAATATGCTGGGGTCCCTGCTCTCAGCAACAGGGAGGAGAAGGGGGGACGGGGTTGCTCGGCACCAACTGTCCCACCTACAACTCCAAGGTAAATTTCTAATAAATTGTTTTTTTGATTTTGCCAAAAAACAGCATAATCATGATTGAAAAACCCCTGAGATCAAAAGATGATTGAGTGGGTCTTTAATCTTAAAATACAAAGCTTTGGCCTTTTGATAAACAAGCTAATCTGAAGTCTTTATAATTTCTAAATATATTGTTTTACTTTATGATTTTTGCTGCGTTTTAATGAGAACCAGATCAAACTGCCTTTCATACAAGATGTCAAAGGTTGGATTCACTTGAGCGATAACACAAAGTAGCTGTAGTGATGCTGCTGAGAGTGACTGACAGGCAAACAGAAAGGCAGCCTCCAGGCCCCCCCGCTCCCTTTCCACTCCTAGGGGAAAATATCTCGCTGAATGCTACAAGACGGTGGTGTGTGCGCGAGCTTTCACACACCATCGAGCTTCATCTTCTTGCGATCTGCGTTATCCGAGTAGTGACTCCATCCATCTGCGGCCGGAGCGTCCTCGGTTCCCTGCTCTCCCAGAGCCGGGCTGATGCTGCGCTTCCTCATCCTGCAGAGAGAACCCACAGCTGAAGACGCAGCTGCACAGCAGGGAAACCAGAAGGAGCCGTCAAGGCCTGCGGCGTTCAGGCCGATTTACGCTGGTCCGTTTGAGGTGAGAACCTTAAATAACTCGGAATGATTACGTCGCCTTTGTCATGTCTGCGTCTGTCCCTCAGCAGTGCAACAGAAACTTTACCCAGGAGGGATTTCCAGTCCGTCCACACATTGAGGAGAAACGGTAAACAGGTTTCAAAGTCAAAGCTTCTGTTCTACTGAAAATAGAAATTTATAACATTTTATTTTATATTTAAGGTTACATGCTCAAGCAATAACGCACATTAATGTCTTAGGCAACACCATTGTCAATATTCGCCATGGACGATGAAAAAAAGTCTGGAAGTATAAAAAGAAAAACCCAAAACATGCATTTTACAGGTGTCTGTGAGGAAGGGGGCAGCTTGGGGCCTGATCAGCAAAGTTTTGGATGAACTACTCAACACGGGAGTGGCGGGGCAAACCACTCCTTTGGAAGGCAGGGGGGAGGAGATGGACCGGTGACGCAACAGAGACGGCGTAAAGTGACCGATGGTCGTGAAACAGACTCCCCACGCAACGCAGGCGAGATGCGCCGCAGACAGCTCAGTGGAAATGCGGCGTTCGGCGGCGCAGGCTTACCTGTGGTATCCAAACCCTGCTGTGGAGGAGGGGTACTGGGGTTTCATCCAGCTGTCCTCACCCCATGATTTGGTGGTTTGTCCCAGCTTCTCCTCCTTCTGCCGCTTCTCATGGATGTACTCGGCATACGTCTGAATCCTGTAGCTCTCTGCGTAGCGGCTTGTGTTCATTGCTGTGTGACAGATTTGATTTGTTTGTTCAGTCTGTGCGTGCGCTTATCATTTCCACATTCCTGCTAAAACTCACCTATTTGTACCTGATCGGTTTGACTTAAACACACAAAAGCAGATGTCTCATCTATCCAGGACACCTGAATGTTCCCTAAACAGAAAAACAAAACAAAAAAAGTCAAATGAATAACAGACGCTCAGTGAGCGGTGTAGTACTTTTCTGAATCTTACCGAAGGCACTGAAGAGTTGGTACAGATCACTCGTCTTCCATTCCTTTGGAAAGGTCACATAAAGAACATGGTCCCTCTTGGGTTGCACTGCAAAAAGATCCCACACTTAAGAGATGACAAAGAAAGATGGAGACGCCGCTGAGTTCCTTTGACTTACGGTCCGGTCCGGTGATGTTGAGGTAGGGTATGTCTATAATCCTCATGAGGAAGAGCCTGGGAAAGGGGAAGACAAATCTAAAGATTTTCAAAAAAGACAATTTAAATAAATGCTTCTCAGGCTTTCCTTACTTATTGAAGAACGGCTCAATTAGTTTGGAGTGAGCGGAGATGTGAGCTTTTGGTGGAGTCAAGAAAGAACCTAAAATACGGAAGTGTTGCGTTCATTTTTTGGTCGTCATGTACAATCACAGTCTTGCTTTTTAAAGTTTGACTGCATTTGCTGCTTTCAAGTTCTGTACAGCTGCACGTTACCTAGATGGTTGGCCATGGAGATGAAGCACAGGCCTGTGATGAAGGCGTCGTATCCAGCCTCGTGGAGCTGCTCCTGAGCGGTGTCATAGCTGGGGAAGCCCTCTGCAGTCTCTGATGAGGACGGGCAGAACACGACTGTTACTGGGGCAGCGGTAAGCCTAAACGTGAGCTTTAGCCACAGTTTGCATGTTCCAACACCCTCAAATGCCAAATACCAAAAAATGTTAAATCACTCTGGATGAGGAAAATGCTTTTTCTAGCAGCATTTTTTTGTCTTTCACTAATAAAAATTCTCTTATAATAGATACATTTATTTTTTATGAACAGAATGCTGGACACCAAATTGATGGCCTAAACTCAACCATTTAAGTTGACGCCAAGTAATTATTAGAGCTAATAATTGACGGAAAATAAATGATGGTCTAGTTTTGGTTAATTTATTTTGTTGCCATTTACTTTCAGATTTTTAACTGGTTAGAAAACCCACGGTAAAAAGTTGAATAAATTGTCAGAGTGTTTATTAATAGAAAGTGCATATTCTGATCTTCTGCTGCACAACAGTGTCTAGTTGCTGCTCAGTTCTTAAAGTTCATAATTCCATTTTCTTCAATAAATAAAAGTAAAATGGATTCTACACCAATGTTTTCATGTTTATAATTATTAAAAAATAGAAAAAGGATGAAGGATCACCAAAGTTGGAAAAGATGGAAAAATTCCATCTTTGACTTTGCTTTCTTGCATTTTTAACTCAAGTAAATCTGCTGCAGTAGGATCCTGTTTGACACAGAGGTATTTTATTTTGAAAGGAACTTGGATGTGCTGATGTCAAAAGTAAAAGAAGTTGAAATTGCAAGAAATATTTAAAACTTTTATAATATAATTATGCAAGTATTTAAAAACTACATTTTGTAAATGGTGACAAAAAATAAATCAAGTTGATTTTCTAAATGGCGAGGTGGGACTATGCTGCTCCTGCTAGGTTTTAGTCAGTCAGAAACTGGAACCAAGAGGCTCTTTCGGTGTTAAAGGTTTGCAGACTGGAGCTCTACGTGGTTTCCAGGAATCCAACCATTTGGGGCAGTTTTACTCACCAACAGGTGGCGCCTTGAAGGGGCTTTCTTTTACTTGTTTCTCCAACTCTGCCAGAGACGTGTTATTGATCAGCTCCTGGAACGCAAACGGTGGAACAACTTCAAATGTACACATCGATTAATCAATTAAAAAGAAAAAAAAAAAGGACTACTGCCTCAGTCTAAGGCATTACACTTTAGGTTCCTACAGGAAGTGGGTGGAACTTTCAACTAGAATCATTTGACTTGTAACAGATTAACCTTCAGGGTAAAACGCACTGCTTTAGCTGTTAACAGTTTGACTGACTTTTTTTAACAACACCTTCCACCCTCAAACTTCAAGTATTTTCCACAGAATCTCTATTTACCTTAAATGGTTGAGTTGAGGCCATCAACTTAGTGTCCAGCAGTCTGTTAATAAAAATAAATGTATCTATTATAAGAGAGAATTTTTATTAGTGAAAGACAAAAAATGTTGTTAGAAAAAAGAGAAATACCTTGGAAAGACACACATTGTAACCTCTTTAAAGTCTTGAAGGTCCTGCATATTTGTACACAATGACAGAATCATATTTTAAATTCACCATTTGTGACACTTATGTCTTAAAAAACAAGGCAAATGTATTTAAAAATGTGAAAAAACATCAGTATCAAACCTCCGGCAGAGAGCAGTAGAACTGGTGGATTGTGTGCATCACATCCAAGAGCATGTTATGGCCGACAACAAGTTTACCCTGTGACAGAAACACAACCTCATCATCCCACGTCTTTCATCTTAAATCTATCAATTTTCTCTGAGATCATCCAACAATGTCCATCTAGTTTGATCTGGTTTTCCTTGGATATTTGTAGTTGTTCACCGTTCAGTGTATCCCTTCATCACAGCAAATCAGCTTTGACTGATCTGCACATGCCGTTTGGAAGAGTTTTTCTGCCTGATGTCCTTCCTGACACAACCCTGCATTTTATCTGGGCTGGGGACCAGGGGCCTCATTTATAAACGTTGCGTACGGACAAAAGAAGGCGTACGCCACTCTCTACGCAATAGTTGAGATTTATAAAAAGCTAACTTGAGGGGAAAATGTGTGGTCCTTCACGCAAGCTCTGACCCAGGCGTACGCACAAAAACGGGTGAAATGAGAAACGGCGACACCGTCGGCAGATGGAAGAAACACGTGAAAGTGAGAATGACAATACTGCGTCTCAAAAATAACATGAAGACTTCACAAAGCAAGTCTCACAATGAACAGCTACATGAACACCCGTTTGATCGATCAGCAGTGAAACAAACAAAAAAAAAATCAAACGACAATTACAACAGAAATTCAAATGAACACTTACTTGCAAAAAGAAAAGTGAAAGATGTTCTGCAATATTGGCATGTTGTGCAATTCAACCTCATAAATAATATAGTTAACAGAACGAACTAATGTACAAAACTGATATTCTCGTCAATGTGTCCGTCTGGCGGAGCAGATATAGTCAAAGTCAAAGTCAGCTTTATTGTCAAATATGCTGCATCCGTAAGACATACAGCACAGATGAGATAGCTTTCCTCTCACCCCAAAGTGCAAGCAGCATATAAAATAATAAATGACTTAAAAAATACATTCTTTTAAAAACAATAAAGCCGATAGAGCCGCTGCGTGTGCTCGCGCCGCCAGATGCGTGCGAATCAGACAGACAGACAGACAGACAGACAGACAGACAGACAGACAGACAGACAGACAGACAGACAGACAGACAGACAGACAGACAGACAGACAGACAGACAGACAGACAGACAGACAGACAGACAGACAGACAGACAGACAGACAGACAGACAGACAGACAGACAGACAGACAGACAGACAGACAGACAGACAGACAGACAGACAGACAGACAGACAGACAGACAGACAGACAGACAGACAGACAGACAGACAGACAGACAGACAGACAGACAGACGTATTAATTGTCCACTGGGGAAAGTTGTTTTCATAGTAAAACATTTCTTCGTAAGCTACGGAATTATGGTATTCATGCATATGTCTTTAGTTTATTTTATTTTTGATAAAACAATGTATGGTGTATGTCTCAACCATTCAGAAAGCAACAAGAAATTACATTTGCGCTGAACAATTTCCCATTTCCACGTCGATTATTACCGACATCTGTAGCTTGTCAGATGCAATTAAATGGATGGAAATAAAATGACCCATCACTATGCGTAATGACGCACAATGGCTGATCTTGGATCTTAGAAGATGTGGCAAATGGAAGAATTGGGAGTGAACGCATCAGGACGAGTGGCTTATGAGCCGGTTCCGACTTCTTCGAGCCGTCCTGTTGGAGCTTTTGGGGGTGTGTCACCCGGTGCATCAGGTGCGTCGGTGTCCTCCCCGACACCCCCCACCCCCCGCCTCAGTCACTACTCCACGTAAAAGGGACTCCCCAATAATTGCCTCCACTCTCTCATCAAGAGGGGTCAGCTCCGGTGTCCCCTGTCCCCCACCCGTGGCAGACACACTCTAGCGATGCAGCGCTAGACGTTTTTTGCCCCGACTTTGATGTCCGTCTGTCACTGTTTGCCACTCACGTGCTTTTTCGGCATTAGTAATGCCCACACTGTGCCTTCCAAACAACATTTTTCTCCTCTTTTCCACCTCGCCAACGATAACTTCTACTTCACATCGAGTGAAGTTACGTTTCTTTGATTTCATCGCTGTGTTTGCCATGGTTTCGCTATCAATGAATATTCATTTGTGGGCGTTTCACGGACTATTTATGGGCAACTATGGGCGTGTCATGAAGCCGCAAAAGCTGCGCTGCATTTAGAATTGGTTGTGATTTATTAAGGGAAAGATGCGTAGGATGTGCGTGCGCACGGTTTTATAAATCCGAATATTTCTGTGCGTACGCACGTCCTATGTTTCATCCGTACGCCACTTCTGACGCAAATCCTACGCAAGGTTTTATAAATGAGGCCCCAGCACAGGGAAACCTAGACTTGGGCCTCCTTGTGGCTACGTAGTTGACGTGAAGGGTCTTCCCTAAGGACCCACACAGGAAGGAGCTTGTCGTGCCCAGGGGAATCAAATCCGAATTTCTCTGTGCTTAACAAACGGAGCATTCAACCTTGGATATAAGCCCTTTCTAAATGGAGTACAAACAGGCCATCTCAGTTATTCTACTCTATAACATCCAGCACAGGGTTGTGTTTAAAGCCAAATTGTGTCACATTCTGTGCAGGCATTTATTTTATGTCAGTGAATTCCAATTCTATTCCTCAATAGTGTTCCTTTAATATATCTTGGTTAACCTTTTGCGGTCTCGCGGTTTCAGTTCAGTTTGAACTTTGAGAGTTTTAAATGGAGAGAAAATGGTGAAAATGTTAAGTTCTGTCTGAGAAAGGTCTAAAGTGAGGAGTTAGCTTAAAACATCCATCATCCTACTTTGTGGATTTCATCCATCATGGGTTCTTTATGGAACGTAACCTCTGCAATAAATGAACACTGCAACTCAAAACTTATAGAAAGTTAAAACAGACATTAACTCACAGATTTAGAAATGGCGTGGATGACTCTCGAAAAGCCCACAGCATCGTTCAGTTCCTCCTGTTGGTCAACAAGTGGAGTAAAAGTCAACTTTAAAAGTTGATGCCACTGTTTCTCCAAGATCCAGATAACTCACAGAGAGACCAACAAAGAAAAACCTAACAATTCTAAACTATTATCATTTATCTAGATAGAAAATACAGCAATAAAAACAAACTGTGTCAACGAGATACTCCATAAACACATTTGCAGATAAAAGTGGGAGCATGTTTTCAATAGTCTCCAATAACATTTAGGTGTCCTAACTTAAGCCACAAAATAACCAAAACTCTACAGCTAAAAGTTTGAAGGCAAAGTTCACCTGTTCTCTCTCCAGTTTCTGTTGTTCCCGCCTCTTCCTCTCCTCTTCGTCAACTTTACTGACTTGGATGAATCGTTCTTTCTGCACGGAGAACCTTTGAGGGTTACGACAAATACAAAGACAGAAGGAAAGGCAGGTCGAAGGAAACCAAGCTCACCTTTTCGGTTTCCATGGTTTCCACGTGAAGACCTTTGGGAAACCTGAGAGAGCAGAACACACATCTGTTGGCAAAGTACGGATTTATCACAAAAGAAATACGATAATCAATATTTAGGCAACACTTACTTCCAACTAAGAGTCTGGTATATCAACTTTCTTTGGAAGCTGATGGATTAACAATTTAAAAAAAATATCAATTATACAGATTAAAGAAATTAAAAATAAAAAAATAAATGATTCATGAGAGAATAGCCAGTTTACCCAGAACATGGTTCCAAATCCAAAGTTTCTTTGTTGCTACTGAAAAGGTTTTCAACCTTTTCTCTGTTGTAGAAAGCAAAAATGGTTTGAAGTCACAGAAAGAAAAAAAGTCTAATTTTTCTCTATTAAGCATAACAGGTAACACAGAGCTTCACACTGATGAGTCAGCACGTACACAACTCTGTTGATGTAGTCTTTTTGCTCCTCAGGCACATGTGCAGGGGCTTTGGAGGATGGAGAGAGGAAGGATGGCGTCCCGAGACCGTTAGCATGTTGATTTCTCCTCTCCTCTGTCTGCTCTCTCAGCTGCACTTCCTGTTCCTGATTTAAGTACGGGATTCCTGGGGGGGGGAGATTAAATATATATTAAAAAACAAACAAACAAAAAAAAAAAAACCCAATTGAACATCACAGAGTACCGCAACATGCATATACAAGAGAAAGTCAATAGCAGCCGTTCACTCACCGTGACAGAACACCTTGTTGAAGTCGAATCCCTGACTGGCCAAGAAGTCAATACTGGAACTCTGAAGGTAAAGACATTTTTAGATCTAGAACTTTTACAAAATCTTTTGAAGTCACACTCCGATCAGCTTTTGAGCTATTGTAAAAGCGCACCCAATAGACTTTAATCATGCTTATGCAGTTTTTAGCAAAAAAAAAAAAAAAAAAAAAAAAAGCAAAAAAAACAAACAAAACAAATGCAGTTTTTTTTCTAGCTTCTCTCTGCTAGCTCACAGCCCCTCACAACCCCAACCTAACATTAGCAGTGCTTTAAAAATGGCGAACAATATTAGAGCTATCCAGCCATACAGTTTGGAGCCAGATGCCAGCTCAGCTAACAAAAACAAAGACGTACATGGATCCATTTGTCTACAAGTGAATGCATCAGACTAGAGCAGAGCAAGGAGCTTTTGGCGTGCCCAGTGGATTTTCTACATCACAAAACAGTTTTATTTTTTTTTACAAATGCATTTCTTGTCAGCTCCTGATTCATAATGATTTGGTAAATTCGCAGAAATGCACTTTTAATCTTAATTTACTTTAAATATGTTTTCCATTATCAGAAAAATGTTACAAGAACATGTTAAAAATACCAAAAATACAATTTAAACGGAGTGGGGACTGTAAAGAGAACTATAGTACCCCAAAAACCCAGAGAATCCGCTCACCTGACAGATGAACTTTATATCTGGGGACGTCCTACTGAAGGGTTTTGGAAACACATAGAAATTAAATGGCTTTGTGATATACCTGCAGAGCAACAAGAATAAAAGAAAAAAAGCATCACACATTAGAGGCAAGACTGAGGAAATGACTATTGAGACACATGAACATGAAGTGTGGAGGCAGATAAGGTCTCCTCAGTTACTCAGAGGATAAGGTTCACTATGTCCGTCAGATTGGTCTATACTGAGTTTTGTGTTTTCAGCATTGGTGCCTCACTTACTTTGACTTTTCCTGGTCATACTTGAAGGTACACAATCCAAACTGGAACAAGAGAAAGTCCATGGAATGCTGGAGGACAGAAATGAAAAGCTAGAGAATGAATCAACAGCAAAAATGCACGTTTTCAACCACCATGTTAAACAAATACACTGGAGGCTAAAGACTGAAGTCTCAGCTAAAACGTTTCATTTGCTGGAACCTTTTTCAGCTTGACGTATCGCTCCTCTGGCGTATCCAGTCCATTTGTTAAAGCGCTGACACTTGGACCATCACTTATCCCTGGAAATAACAGTTCATTGAACAGACATCGCGGAGTTTGTCAGCCTTCATTTATGACGGAATACAAAGATATTTACCTGAAAATTCTCCATCGATAGCAAGGAAATCCGCCTCGTCTATAGCGCTGTACACATGGCTCAAACATTCTTTAAAATCTGCGGGGAAAAGGAGCAATTAAAAAAAAAAAAAAAATCAGGCAGAGTCAAGTGCTTGAGGTAAATGCTAGCTTGCTAGCTGCACGCTCTAATAGAGGAGATGCCCATACTCGGCATTGTTTATATTAAATATAAACCATGTAACTACTATACTGTACGTTGTTTCAAGAGGTATAGCATTATACCAGAACACTTCAATGCAAAAACTTACTCGTCCGTGTTACCTCCATGCCAACAGAATCACGAAACCCGGCTGACAGCTAAACCTAGCTAGCCTTTGTCAACTGGCTTTTAAGCAGGCTAACACTTCCGGTGCAACACCGAGAACCGAACCCGGTGACCTCTTAGGTTTTTTCAGAAATGTTTCATTCTCAGCTGTGTACTTATTTAAGTTCTGGATTCAGTAGTATAAGTAAGAAAATTTTAAATTTTATATATTAAAAAAAAAAAAAAAAAAATGAATAAATGTAAAGCTCGTCCATCATTTTTTTTTCTGTTTTTGTAGGCAAGCATAAAAGGCTGAGTGTTAGTTCATATAATTATGTAACTGTATAACAAACAACTACCCTTTACAGGTTCAATAATTGTTGTCTTCCTTTTATTTATTTATTCTAAAGCAAGGCAAATTAGATAAGTAACCCTTATCAAAAAATAGTCAATTTAAAAGACCCACTTCAATGAAAATCGTGTTTTGGCATTTTTCTCACAACGGAGGACATATATATATACACTATTATGTCTGTATAGAAAACTAGCTCCAAAACTGTATTTATAAGTATTTCTTTATTGAAATTGTTGTGTATCGGGAGCAGATGAAAAATTCCTTTTAAAAAAGGCCTGTGCAGGTGTGACTTACAGGCTACTAATGCAGGTCATAAGCTCCCAGCTCCGCTCCATTCTGATGCATCCATTTGTGGATGAATAGATTCGTTGGCATCTTCATTTTCCTCGTCTTCCATCATCTTGCTCAAAACTGTGTGCCAGGATAGCTCCAATATTGCTCGCCATTTTTGTCACACTGCTAATGTCAACTTGGGGTTGTGAGGGCTGTAAGCTAGTAGAGAGCACACAAACAGATGGATGATGGGAATTGATGTCTGTGAAAGGTTTGTTTCCAATTAAGTCCGTAGGAACCACCTTGGAGCAAAGACACATTGCAACAATGGAATGATGTCCCTCAGGGCAACCAGTCTCATTCCAAAACATAATACATAGATTTATCCATAGGCAAGACTGGGTTGTTCAGGGCAAACTTAGAGAAATTCTGTGATCATGTGGAGTTGGAATGATCGGAAAAGTGATTGTCCATCTCAGAAAATACACATAAATGTTGGAAAAACAACAAATCTTCCAACGCCAAATGAATGCAGAATAACTTTCTGCATCTAAACAAAGGTCTTGGTGGAGGCACCTGCAACGGTTGTTTGGCGTTTAAGTCAAAGTGGTGAATGGTTTGTCTGGAAACTCTTGTACCCCTCACATCTGGTAAACAGGCCAGCAGCTGTGTAGCATCTGCAAAATGATGTCTGAAGGGTCTTAGGTACTGGTCATTATTGGTCTGTCGCTGGTGGGGCTCCCTTCCTGGATCTGTCAAAATCTCTCCCAGATGTTCTGTGTCTTGATGCAAGTCTGCTTTGAGACTTTGAGACACACCAAGTTCCCTTTTAACATCTGACTGCCTAATACCAACCCGGAGGTGTACCATGGTCAGGTGACACTGCCTGTCCATTAAGCGGCATTGTGTGTTCATTACTGTTTGAATGATGAACTTGGAATGACTGACTGGGAAAATCAGCTTTGTATCCCTACAGAATGTTGAAATTGATGCCACATTGAAAAGGTTTTTCATTTAGAATGTTTTGGTTTTGGACCCAATAAGTAAGACACACTGTACTCAGGGAAAACTCAGTGAAACCAGTATGTAGAAAACACATAATGAGGTTTGTCTATCACCCCAATACAATTGCTTCCTTATACTGAATCACTGGGTTTATGACATCCACTTAGTTTTTCACAATATTAAGATCCCATGTGCCGAAAGGTGAACAACAACAACATTGTGAGGAGAAAGGCATAATGTTGATGAAATACTCTAAATTAAACTGTAATTCTGAAAGATAGACGGTTTACCAAGAACTTTAGCTGATTGAATTAGCATTAGCTACACATTAGAAGTGATTGAAATGACATCTGGCGACTTTGGCTCCATCGCCATTCGAGACAAGGTCAACAGCACAAATCTTTTCTCCAATCGAGATCCTTCTCCCAGCTGAGTTAAAAGACGTTTATTTGTCTCCATTGTTTTTCCAGAAGCTTCCTGTCACTTCACCGTTCAAAGACTTAGCTGTTCATGCAGCTGACATGTGTCTCAGATTCAGGCAGCATTCAGCCGAGTGGCATGTTCCGTCTGCTGCTAATCAAAGATTTGCTCCACTAATTCTAAAAGTGATACAAGGATTTCAAAGCCTCTACAAGCAGCCCATGTCGCATAAATAGCTCACCAGCCTTTAACGTGCGACCAGCTAATCACATTATGATTGTTCATTTATTTCACTGGGAAATATTAGATGGGAATCACTTTGACTGCTTAAACTGCTGTTGCTGACCTCAAAATTATTAACACCTTCAAGATGCTTGATTTGAAATGACATTTTTTTTCTTGCTGAAACTTTATCTCTGGTGGGAGGCTGTGTTCAAATATATTTTCAATTAATTCAGTTCCTGAGAGAAGTTTTGCTTGTCTTCACTGGATTTCTAAATGGTGCTTCTTATCTGAGAAGCTCCAGTTTCTGTTGACCAAAGGCTTCCTTGCCATCACTCTCAGGTTCAGACCCGAATTCCTCCTCTCATCCTACAGCTGTTGGCCCTTGCCGTCAAAATGTAACACAAATACTTGGTAGGATTGAGGTCCTGTTCATGGTTCATTCAGTTTTATGGACTTTTTATCTCACTAAAAATGTATTGCTTATTACATTTCAACCCTTATAAATCCTCCTGTTATGCCTTTAAACAACCCTAAAATTGTTTGTAGAGGGTGGTATGGCAGTAGCAACAGGTGTTTGCTTTTGTCTCGCATGTGTGAGCTTTGCCCCCCCCCAGATCAAAAACACATTTATTTCTGTGTTTTAAAGTTGCCTATAGTAAGTCTGACTGGCATTATGACTATGTATTTGGTTGTCCATCTTTTGCACATTAATGAAAACTATGTTCCTACTTGAATGAAATTGCTGTCTTCTTCACAGTCACCTAAATGCTTAGTTTATATAAATCTGAGACTCAACAAAAACCAGTCAAAACCCGTTTTTAGTGTCATTCGTGTAGACTAATTATAACATTTGTTTCATGAGAGTTTAGCACATCGCAATAATCTAGACTGAATTGCAACCCAACAATCCTGTCTAATCATACTCTTTTCCCTGTTGAATGTTTTTTTTGACATTTTATTTGTATTGTTTTTTTTGTAACTTGGTACTTAATAAATAGAACCAAATGAATTTAACGGAAATAAAACGGATCATAAGAACAGACATGAAAAAAACACTGTTAGCACTATTTTACGCTTAAATTAGGTTGTAAACAAGTCAAAGTTTCAAACATTTATTTTCTCAAAACTTTTTTTTTTATCAGAATGGGTTTACTAAAAAAAAAATATCAAGTTTTGTATTTTCAATGTGTGCAAAGATGACAGTGATTCACATTCATTGATTTGATGAGATGACGAAAAAAACCAACAAACAAAAAAACAGAGTTTATTTACCACATGAGGGAGCTGTAGCCCAAAGTTTGAGATTCATTTCTACCATGAGCAAATATAATAATAATACTTTAAATTTAAAGGGCCCTTCAGGCCACTCAGAGTCAATGTACAGTTAAAACAAGATTAAACAAGAAAAGCCAAAGTATCATAGGTGGTAAAATCCTAAAGTAACAGCAACAGTGAAAAACTGTAGTGAGTTTAGACAAATGTGGTTTGAGTTTAGATTTAAAGATGGGATCCCGATATTTTGGGGGAGTAAGTGCCAAAGTTTGAGGGCAGAACAGCTGATAAACAGTATTAACATAACGTGTGCACAAACGTGCATGCACAGTTTGTATGATTACTCAAAGAAAACCATTCCAGGTGTCAAACTCCAGGCCTCGAGGGCCGACCTCCTGCTGGTTTTTCAGAAATCCTGTCTCATCTGCTCTTGATTGCCTGGATCAGGTGTGTTTAGCCAATAAGGAGCTTCAATGGCAGGTTGGTTAGAAAACATGCAGGACACTGGCCCTTGAGGCCTGGAGTTTGACACCTGTAAAGGAAACAAACACGGTTTCCTCAGGGTTAAAATAAAAATTTCTTGCATTTATTTTTGTGGCAAAAAGTTCTATTCACCGTTGTTTCTGTTCATGCTGATTAACCCTGATTTTTGAGAAAACAACAATATTGAAGTTTGTTTTAAGACTCCGACATGCTGGTACACACATGCATAGCAGTGCTGGAGCACGCTGCACCAGGGAGGTCCTTGCTCCACATGAGTCCAGAGAGTCCAGCCTCTGGCTTTCTGGACTCAGAAAGTCCTGCCTTTGGGAGAAATGAGCCTCGGCAGTTCTCTGCCGGATGACCTTCTGGTTCAATCACGTTCACTTTAAGCTCATGATGGATCATAACGTGCACCTTTACTGTCATCTCACCTGACTTCCATCATGTTGTGTGCATGTTTCGGTGGTTAGCGTAGACCATGTGTGTCTGCTGGTTCCCCTGCAGTATAAGTATACGCCATTTATGCCATGATCTTTGGGGAAGAGATTCTCCTCACACACTCTCTGCACTGGATGGTCTTATGACCATCTTATGACCATCTTATTTTCCTCTAGGAAAGATTTTAGTAATCGAGTATTGCAGTTGCTGGGACAGTTACTGGGACAGTAACTGCATGACTGACCAGTAAAAAATTCCGATGTAACTCTGCAGTACTTGCATTCAGATTTACATTTTGTGAGGTTGTTGGCTTTCAAAGTCCCACTCCAATCATCATTTTAACTATTGTAAAAGCATTCCCAGTGGTCTTTTAATTATGATTATGAAGTTTATACCCAAAATCTAAAAACCTGTGTTGCTTTCCAGGTAGGCCTGCACAATATACAGCAAATTTATCGTTATCGCAAGGTCAAGCTGTGCGATATGCATATCGCAGCACACAGCAAAAGTTGCAATAAATGGTTCCCTTAAATGTGCTAAAACAATCTTATGGCAGCTTGAATTATTTAAGGAATCAAATAAATCCCTTTATGCATTTGACCAATCAGATAGACGCTTTAACGTTGTTGACCAAGCAGATGGAGCCTTTTTGTGTTAGATGTTCCCCTCCTATGTCAACTAGGTCATTTAGAGTGTAATTTTTAAACTGTTGCAATGAAACACTCCCAACCTAACGTTATCAGTGGAACAAAAAATGGCGAGCAATAAAAGAGCCATCCAGATTCCAGCGCAGACGAAGAAAAAAAAAGATCTACATGGATCTATTAGTCTTCAAATGATGCATCAGAATGGAGTGGAGCAGGATGGCCCACCCTGAGTCTTTTCTTTGCTTTTCCAACTGCATTTTTTCATCTGCATCTGAGTCACAATGATTTGAATATAGAAATACTCAGAAGTGCAATTTTTAGCTTAATTTTCTTTAAATATGTCTTTCGTCATCAGAAAAATTACGCAAAAACATGTTAAAACACAAAAAGCACAATTTTCACCGGAGTGGATCTTTAAGTAAATGTCTTTCCTACTTCCTCCTGTTATCACTATTTAGTGAATGGTCTCTACACAGTGAGAGCAGATTGAACTTGAGGCATCAAGCTAGAAAATGTCATATAACAGTTCTACAAAACCCTAACACTTGAGCACCTTGTCTTTAATAATAATAGATTAGATTTATTTGTGCTTTTCCAGACGCTCAAAGCACCTACAATTTGTATCCATTATTCATTCATTCCTCATTCATACTTGGTGATGGTTAGCCACTGATGTAGCCACAGCTGCCCTGGGGCAGACTGACAGGGGCATGGCTGCCAGTTCTGGGACATTCACACACATTCACACACCAGTGGAGCCACACTGGAGGCAAGGAGGGTGAAGTGTCTTGCCCAAGGACACAACAACAGTTGTCTGGGGGGAGTGGGGATCGAACTGCCGACCCTTCAATCACTGGACGACCTGCTGAACCGTTTGGAGACACTGCCTATTTTAAATGAATCCTGAAAATTCTTCTCACTCCATCACTGATTTGGGATCTTTGCTTGTGTCCCACAGATACCTGGTGGGGGGGTACCTGTCTGCAGAAGTGGAGGTAAACATGTTCAGCAAGGCGGTCATGGAAATGGTGAACTGGCCGGCAATCAGCAGCACTTTGGACTGTCTTGTCAGACCTGTTCTGGGAGGACCAGATCTGAGACTGGAGATCCGGTGTGTGTCTGTTCCTGACTGCTGCCTTTCCGTTTGTGGACATGTTTTTATCACTACAAGTGTTGTGACTTTAACAGAAATTTTTGCTGTTTTGTGTTCTTTTGTTGTGGTTTAGGCCTGGAAATGAAGAAGCAGCTGAACGCTGCGATCAGCCCCTGTTCATTTCTATGTTGCCCGTCCTGAGGGAGGGGGACGTGGTCCTGACAGCTCAGCCTGAGCTCACCTCTCCCTGGGTGAATGCCTGGCGTCTTTCCCTTTACCCCTGCGAGACTCAGCGTCTGGTTCAACTCGACACAGCTGATGACGGCTGCCGCAGACAAACAGTTACAGTCCTGAAAGCCGTGTGTCGACTGAACCCTGCACTGCGAGCGCTGGAGGCCGCCCCGCTGACCAACCTTGTCCTGCACCTCAGTGACAGCGAATGCGACTGGTCCCAGAACAGCCTCCATGCGCGGTTCCAGCAGAGCATCGCAGAGCTGATCGGCTACCTCGAGCAAGGCGTGTTGCAAAGTTACTTCAGACCAGCCGTCAACCTGTTGAGCAACTTGTCAGAAGACCAGGTGGACCAGATGGGATTCATGCTCTATTGCGCTGTATCAGAGCCTGAAATATTGCTCATATAACCTTTTGCACACTTCAGTTCTCCCATGGAAAGTACAAAAAAAGCAAACCGTTACGGTGACAAAAAGGCCGACATCGTCCACTGATGTCAGCAGCTAAACTCCAGACCTGATTGTTAAACAAGGCAGAAGAGACGTGCCAAGAAACAGAATGATGTAAAAGTTCCACACAGTGTTGTATACGATGTGCATTTAATTTTTATGAAAACCTTTCATAAATAAAATTACATACATTTGAATACATTAGTTATCATAAAGAGAGTGCATTTTTAAAGTGCTTGTATTATTTCTTGTGTGTTCCCCGTATTGTTTGTGTTTTCCTAAAAGTCAATTAAGTGCTCTTCTTTAAAAAAATAAAATAAAAAAGCACACACATTTCCCAAACCTATTTATCTGATGTGTGGGATATTTATGAACTTTCATCTGCATTTAATGTTTGCTCCCTATTTATTGTGGTTTTCTTAATGTGTGTATATGTTTTAGTTTTCAGAAGTGAAAAATGTTTTTGCAGTTTTTCCAAAAATAGTTTAATAAGAGTCCAATTTTTTTTCTGACTGATGGCGAATAATTTAAAAATGTCTCAAAATTGGATTTTCAAGCAAAACGTGAAGTAATAAACAACAGATGACAAATGCTGGACTGTGAGGGATCGAGCGGCCGAAGAGGACAACAGCAGTTTATCAAAAAGGAAAATTTTAATTTTTCTCAAAAAATGTAAAAAGATGAACAAACTGGGCCCTTAAAAAAGGTCAACAGAAACACAATTAACTCAGGCAATAACTTTAACTTAACCAACTAAACAGACCAGGTAACAGAAACAAACTGACCTAACCAAAGACACAACAGGGGAACATATATAGTGGCTGATCAGACCACTTGAGAAAACACGGGGGGGGACTAACATGACTAAGCAAACATTTAACAAAGACTATAAAGACAAGACTAAACACAAAACTTGGTCTCTTAGTGGAAAAGAAAAATCATCAAAAGTGGAACAAAGTGAATAATGACCAACATAAGCAAAGCAAATAAACATTAAATAAGTCCATGGTTTCTCCCCCAGAGGCTTCTGTCGATGGCGCCTGCCCAATTGCCTGACTGGAGTACTTAAAGGCTTTGAAGACTTGACCTCCTCCTTTGCCAGTCCTCACAGCCCAACTCCAGGAGCAGAATCTCAGCCACACCCGTAGCGACCAGTAGCACCCTCAGCACTGGCAACTCAAAAAAACAGGTGACATTGATTAAACCAAAATAAGCAAACTAAACAAATGTACATGTGCTACAAATTATTGAAAATAGATAATAAATGTATATTTTAACTCAAATAAATGTGTGGATTTATTTAAGACTAAAGAATCTGAAATAATAAAATTAAAAAGAAAGTGTGCAATACTGGGGGGAGGTTACCGCCATTTTGTTTGTGGGTGTGGCAGGGTATGGTGCCATCACACTCCCCTCCCCTTCCAAACTCTCGCTGGTAGAATGAGAGAGGTAGTCAGCAGTGGCGTTGTCCTTGCCCGGGATGTACTTCACTTTGTAGCAGAAGGGCTGCATGGCAAGATACCATCTTGTGATCTGTCCATTGGTATCCTTCATCCTCTCCAGCCAGGATAACGCCTTGTGGTCAGTCTCCAGGGTAAACTCTCTCCCCAAAAGGTAATATTTGAAAGAGTCCATGGCCCACTTGATCGCTAACGCTTCCTACTCGACTGTTGCGTAGTGGGTTTCTCTGGGCATCAGCTTCTGACTTATGTAAGCCACTGGATGTTAGTCTCCTGGAGCTCCCTGGAGAAGCACAGCTCCAACGCCCCTCTCAGATGCATCCGTTTGCAGAGTTTGTCAAAGTCTGGGCTGTGAAGAACTGGGTTTGTACTTAATGAACGCTGAATGTCCCGGAAGGCCGCCTCAGCCCTGGTGGTCCATCGAATCTGATTTGGAGATCTTGAGCCAGTCAGGTCTGTCAGCGGAGCAGCTCGGGCTGAGAAGTTTGGAATATACCGGTGGTAAAAGCCTGCCATGCCAAGAAATGACCTCAGCTGCTTCCTGGTTTGGGAAGAAGACAGGACTCAATTTCTTGAATTTTGTTAACCTGTGGTCTTATCAACCCACCTCCAATAGTAAAACCCAGGTACTCTGTTTCAGTGTGGGTAAGAACACACTTAGCTGGATTGACTGTCAGCCCCACTGAAAGTAGACACTCCAGAACTTCCTTAAGGTGTTCTAAATGTTCATCCCATGTTGTGCTGTAAACAACAATGACATCCAGATATGCACATGCAAAGCCATCAAGCCCACTGAGTACCTGGTCCATGAGTCTCTGGAAAGTTGCTGGGGCACCATGTAATCCAAAAGGAAGAACAGTGAACTCAAAAAGGCCCCAGGGCATCCGGAAAGCTGTGTACTCTTGTGACCGAGCAGTGAGGGGCACCTGCCAATAACCTTTGCAGAGGTCAATGGTGGTTAAGTACTTTGCTTTCCCCAGACGCTCAATGAGATCGTCAATGCGAGGAGTTGGATAGGAGTCGAATTTTGACATTGCATTCAGGTATCTAAAATCAATGCAAAATCGAATCGACCCATCTTTCTTTGGAACCAAAACCACCGGATTACACCACTCACTTTTTGAAGGCTGGACAATCCCAAGAGACAGCATGAAGTCCACCTCCTTCTTTAATGGAACTAGGAGACGCTCTGGGATCCTGTAGCTCATCCGCCTTACAGTGGCATGGTCCTTCAGCACAATGTCATGTTCCACAAGACTGGTACGTCCTGGGCACTCCTGAAATATCTCAGGATACATAAGTGCTTTCACCTGAGATTGCTGGTTTGAAGGTAAATGACTTAAATCCAGAGTGGTGGCAGTTGATGTTGGCAAAAATTCAACCTCCTCCTTTACATCCTGGATGAGCAGCACCTTTGCCTCCTCCTCAGCTCTTGGGAACCATTCCTTTAAAAGATTCACATGAAGTACTCTGCTGGAACGTGCATGACCTGGAATAGACACCTGATAAGTCGTGGCTCCAAGTTTTTTGTGCACCACAAAAGGACCTTGCCATTTGGCCAGCAGTTTGATGTCGCTTGTTGGGAGCATCACAAGAACCTTCTGACCTGGGAGGAAGCTTTTGTGTTGTGCCTTCCTGTCATACCAGGTCTTCTGGTACCGCTGAGCATCAGCCATGTGGTCTTGAGCCAGCTCACTCATCTTCTGCAGTTTTTCTCTCATCTGTAGGACATAGAAAACTACATTAACAGGCCCCTCCCTCCCATGATCTTTGTCCCAGGTCTCCCTCAGCAAGGTCAGAGGTCCCCTTACTTCAAAACCATATAGAAGTTCAAATGGGGAAAACCCAGTTGAGGCCTGAGGAACCTCCCTGTAGGCAAAAAGGAGGTAAGGAAGCCACTGATCCCAGTCAGAACCAGTATCATTAACAAACTTACGGAGCATCTGCTTGTTTGGTTAAACCGCTCAGTCAGTCCGTCTGTCTGTGGATGATAGGGGGTTGTTCGAATACTCTTTATGCCCAGGAGCTGGTAAACCTGTTTAAGCAGTGTAGACATAAAGTTACTCCCCTGGTCTGTTAAAATTTATTTAGGGAAACCCACTCTTGATAAAAACTGCACCAGAGAGAATGGAACAGCTTTTGCCTTGACACATTTCAAAGCAAAGACTTCTGGGTATTTTGTAGCATAATCTGTAATGACCAGCATGTAATTATGTCCAGCTCTGCTTCTTTCTACAGGCCCAACAACATCCATGCCCAAACGCTTGAAGGGGGTCCCAATTATTGGAAGAGGCTGGAGCAGAGCTTTCACTGAACTTTTCATGGATGTCTTCTGGCACTGAGGGCAACTCTTACAGTATTTGTCAATGTCTGCATGCAAACCAGGCCACTAAAAGTGTTTACCAATGCGAGCAGCAGTCTTGTGCTTCCCCAAGTGGCCAGCCCAGGGAATAGAGTGGCCCAAGTTGAGAATTACATCTCGGACCCTCTGAGGGACCACTAGCTGCTTTGTTTGACCATGCTGATGATATAGAACACCATCATGCAGAAAAAACTATCTCCTTTTCTTAGACTCAGGCGATTCTTTAGCTTTCAGAAAGCAGACAGATAGTGATGGATCATCATGCTACATTTTACTGATGTCATTGGGCAACTCAAAACCCAAAGCACTGTCTGGAGCTGTTTCAGTTATTGGCTTTACAGCTGTGTGCTTAAATTTCTCTTGCGTCCGTTGACTACGTGGCTTGTGAGACTTTCCCGGGTTTGTCTCTAGCTCAGCATCATAGAACGGCAAAGCACTGAGAAGTTGGGATTGCTTCTCCTCAAGTTGAGTCTGTGCCCTTGTAACTGCAACACTGCCATTTCCTTTTGTCTCCAACAAGTCAAACAGAACAGGAAGGTCGTGCCCTAAGACCACTGGAAATGGCAGATCATCCACAACGCCAACATTTAACAAATATGTCTGGCCTTGGACTTCAACATAAAGTTCAGCAGTGGGGTATATTTTCCTATCCCCATGCACACAGCAGATTGAGATGGTCTCAAGGGTACAAATGATATTAGCTGGTACATGCCGTCTCTGCATGAGAGTCTGTGTGCTGCCAGTGTCCACAAGAGCCTTATGACTTTTCCCATTAATTCGTACAGTGGTCAGTTTCATGGATTCACCTTCTTAGGGTTTCTGGTGGAAGGCTTTGGTATGGAACAAGACACATTTGAGTGAACTCCACTGTATTTTTTGGACATAATGGTTTAATGTGTCCTTCCTGCCCACACAAATAACAAATCTGTGTTTTACTGGAAGGCTTTGCTGGTCTCGTCTGTTTTTCTTCCCCCAAAGGAGTTCTATTCGTACCTGGGGCAGACCTCTGGTGGTATTGATGGTTTGCTGACCTTCTAGAGTCTTTCAAGGCCTGCCATGCAATGTTGCTCCATGGAAGGCTTTTCTTTCGAGCAGCAACAAAAACCTCTGCCAGGGAGGCCACTTCAGCTGCTGAGTTAGGACTGTGTTCCTTTAACCAAATCTGAAGCTCAGGGGACACCATTCTTAAATATTGTTCCATGATTATTATTTCAGCAATTTCTTTAGTTGTTTTACCTTTAGGCTGAATCCACTTGTCAAACAGCTCTTTCGGTCTGGCATACAGCTCCTTGGGAGTCTCCTCAGGTCCAACTTCCAAGGAGCGAAACAGTTGTCTGTAAGACTCAGGGTTAATATCATATTTGTGCAGAATGGCAGTTTTCACTTTGTCATAATCCTGTGAGTCCTCAAAATCCATGCCAACATAAGCACTCCTAGCCTTACCAATGAGCAGTGGAATGAGGCAGAAAACCCAATCAGATCTGGACAACTTGCAAGCTGTAGCAATTCTTTCAAAAGTTACAAGAAAATGTTCAACATCATCATTTTCTGTGAGTTTTTCCAACCTTGGCTCTCTAGAAAAATGAGGTTGACTAGGTGCTGATGGTTCACATTCCGGAGCAGATGTTGGTTGTGAAGGTTGATTGTCAAAGTTTGACACATCTGAAGGATCAGGTGCTGATGAAGTGAGTTCTGGAATAGGAGAAGTGCGGGCCTGCACCTCCATCTGAAGAAGCTGAAACTGGTGCTGCAGAGCTTTGAAACGATGTTCTTGCTGCTTAGCTTCCTCCTGAAGTTGCAGGTCTCTGGCTTCCTGTTTTCCCATGAAAGCCAGGAGAATATCAGTCAGATTTTTCAATGTTGGCTCATGCGTGTCTTCACCCTCAGTACCTGGTGCAACCCCTGTAGCTCCAGCCTCATGGCGGCGCCCGTATCACAGAAAAATGACTAACGAATTGGCTTCTTTTTTCCAGAGGTAAGGTCTTTTCTATGGATGACGTCACCGCTGCTTTGTCCAGTGATAAATGTCTATGGGTTCTACCACCAGAGCAAAGATGGGTTTGAAATCAACACGATGACCTGAGTATTGAAAGTTCACATTACAGAGTAAATATTTAACTATCAGCAGTATCTTTGCATCAGATTTATATTAAACTGATAGCAAACGTAATGACTTAAGAACAGCTGTGATGTGATCAGTTCTCCCTTAGGATTCAACATTTTTTATGTCCTCAAATTGATTTATTTTATTATTTCATTGTTTTATTGCTGAATGGGATGTTTGTTTCTCCACACCATCACGTCCAATTTCAAATGTAAAAGATTGCCAGTGTTCATCACATGGGTTTGTTTTGGTAAAATGGCCACCCCTACCTACAATACACTGCGTGTTAGTCATGTGGTCAGTCGAACTGTATACAGTCTAGATGGGTAAACTCTGACATCACGTAAAGGATTTTGAAGGTAACAAGTCTGAAGTGGGAGGAGCATGGTGACTACTGAGTAAAGTAAATGTATTGTTGACTGCACACACAAGTTCACATAACTACCAATAAAAAAAGAGCATATTAGTGGAGCTGGTTATTACTATAAAACAATTGTGCGTTTCGTGGTACAAGCGCGCAAATTTGGATCCCCTCTTTAAGAAAAGCACAAGAAAATTCACTATTTAAATATGAATATAATATAAATATTACACATATATATAATTTACATAAAAGTATTCTGTAGGTACCCCAATAATTTTGAAGGCTGCATTGTGTGCATGAACAGCCCATATTTGGGGTAAACAGACACTGAATATTTTTGAAACAATTTAGTGTATGGCAGCCATCTTTACAAATGGCCGCCATGTTGGATTTTTATCTTGTAGCCATTAAACTATTGTTTATCTTTAAGCGTTTAAACTCTATTATTCTTTTCTGAAAGAGGGGATCCTTAGGTATATTCATTTTTATTATTCTTCATTTTGTGAAATTATTTATTATTCTATTATTCTGTGAAATTATTTTCTATGCATGCAAGTACTGAATAGTGAGCAGCTTTTTTCATTTCATTGTTTACGTGTATGATGCGAACTGTACATGTGCACAGTGACAATAAAGGCATTCTATTCTATTCAATATTCATGCCAAATGTGGTGCTTTTACCATAAAATGCAAAATTTTTCTGAAACACAACCTAACCGGCTCCGCTATATGCCTACATGTCTAAAAATGAAAATGAACAATACTCATGAAAATGGTTCTGAAAAGGCGATTTAGAGATGTGAGGAGATTTAAAAAGAAACATTGCTGTAATACCTGTATCCCTGCATTGTTTTTATTCAAATCGACTTCTACTCCGCACAGTCATTGCAGGATGTCACTCTGCGTTGTACCTCTTTATGATGTCACAGATTACTATAGCAACGTGTTTAGAAATAAACAGAATGTCAGGTGACACAGGGACGTCAACGCGCAAACTTGTTCTCCTCCTTTTTTGGTTTTCTTGAAAAAAGTCTTATTTGTCAAAATCGCGAAAAGCAATAATGATGGAAAATGTAGCCGATCCCAGCTCAACCAGTGAAGGTAAGTTTAAAAACCAGGACAAACCAAGATTTCAGGCAAAGTTTATGTTTGTGATTAGATTTTTATGATTTGATATAATAATAATTTACCAATATTTTACATTACCCCATCACGTCCATTGATGCAAATAAACTTTAAACCACTTTGGCTCCAAAATTACACCAATTTAGCTTTTACTTGAATCACAACATAAGTGATATTTTTTTTACATTGCTGAACATAAATTCAGGGGTCAAAGAGTTTAATATATTAGAAGCTCATTTGTCAGAGGGGCGGCGAGATTTTGAAATGTCAACCTTGCTTTTTATCATGTTTAAACAAATCTGTGATGTGAGTTTGAGGGGAACATTTGTTTATTCAAAAGATTCATTCAAATCTCTAAAAAGAAAAGTTCAAAAATGGAATAATCACACCAGCGTTTTGGATTTTGAAAAACAACAACATCCAGCACAGGTTCCATCAGTAACAGCATAAAAGACTGAGGGATGTTCCTTTTCCAACATTACAATTTAGGCATTTAAACTCACAACTGTTCAATCTTATCAGATGTTCATAAAATATTTACACTATTAAATGTTGTGTGATCGTCCTCAATTATTATCATTCAAAATAATCCAGTCACTGTCACACAGTTGTGTAAAGAGTAAAAAGTGTAGCTTTGACTCAGATCTCCCCTAAATGAACCCTCATCGTTGTGTTGTTTTATCTGTAGAACATATCAGCGGTGTGGTTCATCAACCCTCATCCTTTCTAAAGATGATGGGACCACATCAAGGAAAAGAAAAAGGTCAACTGAAGAGGAGCCTGATGGGAAAAAGAAGAGACTTTCTCTGTCCAGCAGCCAAGAACCAGAGTCAAATGATGCCTCTGACAGCGGTAAGATGATTATTAGGCTGTTTGTTGCCTCTCCTTGTTAGCAAACTGATAACTGCACTAAATATTTGACCTTGGAAGCTGGTTTGAACTCAAACTCACACAAGGATGATTAAAATGAAGAATTTTGCACTGAAATATGTTGACAAACATTTTCAAAACAAGACTTTATTAGTAAAAGATTTCAATGGATAAATGAGTTCAAATGTTTTGAAAATCATCTTTAACAAAGATCTGTGTCAGTCATTGAAACTATATTCATACATAAAATTACAGGTTTTTACTGTAAAACGTGAACAGAAGAAAAAAAGAATCACATAATAAAATTTACATTTTTAAAAAGTCTATATATTTTAGTATGATTTGCACAATAAAATAACACTCGTACTTCCACAGAGCATACAGTATTCTTCTGTAAGGAACAGAAATTGTTGTGTTGATCAATTATTCCATTTCAGACAGAGGTTTTGTCAAAGGTTAATAAATATAGAAAACACCTGGGTTTCTGTATTTTTACTTTAAAATTTTTAACTTTAAATAGGTTATTTGAAATATTGGAATAAAATATTAAATTAAAAGAATTATTTTCATGTAACTACTCAACAATTCTTGACTGAGACCGTAAGAAGTTAAAGCAATAATTGAATGCAACCCTTAAAGATTTCCATCTTCTGGAGTTGTTCTGACCGTCTCTGAGGAAACTGTTCATGAATGAAATGACAGAAGCGGCTTTTTAAATACCATCAAACTGTTGAGGAACCTGAACGAGAGTGTCAATTCAGGATGATTGCCTTTGAAAAACTGTGAACTCTGCACTTCATCATGCTGAGATGATTCAGAACTGATCCCATCTAACAACTGCAGATGTAATCCACTTACAAATGATCGACAAACACGTCTCTCCATGTCTTTAAATGAATCCTGTTTGAAGAGATTTGCAAAGTTCCCCTCTGTCATGTTTGCCCCACAGAAGGAAAAGGAATCCTTTCATAATGGGGTACCTTTTTCCTTAGCTTCAGTTTATCAAACATGTGTCTGCACTTCTTCTCACCTTCAGGTGGTAGCACTTCTTCAGAGGAGCGAATATCTTTAAAAGAAAGCACCTCCTCTCCAAAGACTACTTTTGAGAAACCAGAGATCAGCAATGGAGACACATTTGAAGGTGAATATAATAGTCAGGGTTTTTAACCAGTGAAGGAGACCAGTACAATCCTGTTGAAATCCTTTTTCCTCACAGTCATAACTGAACATATCTGGTGTGTCTCTACAGTAAAGTACAAGAAGGAGGGCTTGCTGGGAGAAGGAGGCTGTGGCTCTGTTTACGCCGGCTATCGCGTTGCTGATGGGTTACCAGTAAGTGTGACGTAGAGCAGCTCTTGATGGAGCAGATCTGGAGGGAAATGCTCACCAAGGCTCTGTTTGTGTCTTACAGGTCGCAATCAAATACATTTCATCGGAGAACGTGTGCTTCAGAGAACCGGTAGGTTCCGCTGCAGTCACTGCTGCTCCCCTGAAGCTCCTCTTGTGCAGCTTCTCCTATGGCGTTTCCTCATCTAACAATTTTCTGGGATTTTGCAGGCCGATGATGGAAAGCAGCTCCCAGCTGAAGTAGCCATCATGCTTAAGGTGGCCGATGGGAGAGATGGACATGTGGGAACCACAGTTGCTGTGACTCTGCTGGATTTCTATGACCAGGAGAACCAGCTGATCATAGTAATGGAGAGACCGACCCCTGCTGAGTGTCTGTTTACGTACAAAAAAAAGAAAAGCAGGATTGAGGAGGAAGAGACCAAGGTAGGCTGGTTCTGACATGACAGCCTGCTGACATTTGTCTTCTCTTTCTCCCTCTGAGGGGTCTTCTTCCATGGGGTTTTTTCCGACGATTCTGTGTTTTATGTCTTCATCAGATTATTCTGAAGCAGCTTGTCCAGGCTGCAATAGAGCTGGAGGACAAACACATCTTTCACCGGGACATTAAGATGGAAAACGTCCTGATCCAGACCAACTCCGACGTCCCTCGTGCTCGCTTGATCGACTTTGGACTCAGCTGTTTGACAGAGAAGGATGCTCATCACACGATGTTCTATGGTGAGTGAGGGGCTTTCTGCTTCAGTTTTGCACCAACTGTGCGCGTGAACATTTTGGCTCTTCGGGTTCATCGAGTGGCTTGCAATCTTAAAATTTCACGTGGGCCACCTGCATGCCCCATACAGGTTGGCCCATTTTTACAGACAACCTGTATCCACCATAAGAGCAATTCTGGCTAAGGCATTTACTGTCTTTCTTAATGGGGTGTTTTGCAGGAACAGTTGATCACATCCCCCCAGAGTTTGACCAAACTGGCTCGCATTCAGCCGGGCCCTCCACGGTGTGGCAGCTGGGAGTGTTGACGTATGAAGTTCTACACAAACGTCTCTTCTCAACAAGTTCATTTCTCAGGAAGAAATTAGGAATAAGCTGGAAGCTGTCTAGAGGTAAGAAAACCTTCTCCACTTGGCTGAGTGGATGGATCCCTACATCTGTCAGCTTCATCTGTTTTCTCGTCTTACAGATTGCAGGAACTTCCTGAGAAGCTGTTTGGCTCCTCTTCCAGAGACCAGACCCACATTGGAGGAGCTTCTTTGTCATCCGTGGTTAAGAAGATGAAAAGATCCAGATTCAGAGAAACACTCAGCAATTGTGAGAAAGCTACACTTTGAAAAGAAGGCCAGGTGAAGGGATGTCACATCTTCTCACCACATATGTGTGTTTTCACTCCAGGTCCCCACCAACCCCACCCTGTTTATATGCTCTTTGGGAACTTCTAAATGTCAAGATCTGGTGGTGGAGGACCCAAAATGCAGGAGACCAGGCTTTAGGGCAGAAACTTTAACTTTTTCTTTTCTAATTGAAATGACAAAACCAAGGGAGCAACAGTAAGGTGAGAAAACAGATGACCTGACAATGAAGAACGGAACAGCAGAGACTTAAATACACTGACATTAACACAAATCAAGACAACTGTTACCATGACCACAAATGTTGGTTTTGGTCATGTTCTTTTAGCCATTTTTGCTGTTGTCAGTCACACCACGTTTTGGTTCACAATCCTCCACGCTTGTCTTGATTTGTATTAATGATCCTCAGTGTATTCAAGTCTCTGGTTTTCAGTTCTTCACTGTCAGGTCATCTGCTTTTTCACCTTAGTGATGCTCCTTTGGTTGTTTATTTTTTTTTTTTAAGTTTCTGCCCCCAAGCCCGTTCTCCTGCATCTTGGGTCCTTCACCCCCAGTTCCTGACATTTAGAAGTCTCCATAGAGGTTCCTTTCAGCTACGTTGGAAGTCATGCCGGATCCAGCCATCCATTCATGAGGAGGATCACCAGGATCATACTTCAAGTCTTCTGTTTCTGTGGAGGATCGTTGGGGCCGCTCCTCTTCATGTGCCCCGTTCCTGAGGAGGGGTTCTCCATGTAACCCCCCACTGCTGCAGAAACCTGATCTTTTCTTTCATGTTATTTGGTGTAGAGTTGTATATTGTGGTGTAGTGTATTGTGGTGTAGTATATTGTGGTGTAGTGTAGTGTTTTGTAGTACATAGTACTTCAGTTTAGTGTTTTAGTGTAATACTTTGGTGCAGTACTTTCGTTTAGTAATTTAATGTAGTAATTTAGTTTAGTATTTTAGTGTAGCTCTTCACTGCAGTACTTTAGTTTAGTACTTTAGTGTTGCATTTTAGTTTAGTACTTTAGTGCAGCTCTGCAGTGCAGTACTTTAGTACTTTTATGTAGTATTTTAGTGTAGCTCCTCAGTGCAGTACGTCAGTACTTTTATGTAGTGTTTTAGTTTTGTATTTTAGAGTAGCTTTTCAGTGCAGTACTTCAGTTTAGTACTTTAGTGTAGCATTTTAGTTTAGTATTTTAGTGTAGCTCATCAGTGCAGTACGTTAGTACTTTAATATAGTATTTTAGTTTTGTATTATAGAGTAGCTTTTCAGTGCAGTACTTTAGTTCAGTCCTTTTTTGTAGTATTTTAGTTTAGTATTTTAGTGTAGTTCCTCAGTGCAGTACGTTAGTACTTTAATGTAGTATTTTAGTTTTGTATTTTAGAGTAGCTGTTCAGTGCAGTACTTTAGTACTTTAATTTAATATTTTAGTGTAGCTCCTCAGTGCAGTATTGCAGTCTGGTTTTTGGTCATGTTACTTTTGCTGTTTCTTTCTTCAGGTTTAGGTTGCCAGTTAGTTGTCTTGATTTGTGTTTCTAGTCCTCACTGTAGTTAAATGTCTGGTTTTCAGTTCTTCATTGGTAGGTCATCTGTTTTGTCAGTTTTCTGTTTTTGGTTTTTATGTTGGTTTGTTTATTAAATGTTTAAGTGTTTGTCACCAAGCCCAGTCTCCTGCTTTTTGGGTCCTTCACCACCAGTTCCTGGCACATTCCTTCCTACTCAGCAATAAATTAAACTCTGGCCTGATCAGCCTGCATTCAAGAATTGTAATGACATGAATATTACAAAATTAACATTATAAATTAAATAAAATTATCGAAATAAAATCAAGAGAAACAAAAGCATTAATCCAGATTGACTGATCAAGAATAAGAGAGTTTTATAGCTCTCTTATCATTTTTATTATTTTTTTAGGGAATAACAAAATAGAATAAGATCATTTTTAAAATACAAAATAATGGGTTTATCTTAAATAAATATGTATATATAAATAAAAATGAATTACGAATAAAAAACTACCTAAAATAACAAAATTGCTAAAAACATTCTTTTTTATTACAACTTAATTGACTGTTAAAGTAGCCTATGAATATTTTGGGGTTGTGCATTTTTGTTGAAAGCCACCATTATAATTCATATAAGAAAATTTCGACTAAATTGCAATCAGGAAATAGGTGCTTTTGAATTTTAATATCATTTTTAGATGTCATTAATTGTTTTAAAATGGCGAATGATGTACACTTTATTATCTCATTAGAAGGTCTAAAGTGCTCATACATTCACAGTTCCACACTGACTGTGGCTCCGCTGCCAAACACCGAAGCCAGCCTATAACCACCAGGAGCAAGGCGAGGTCTAGCGTCTTGCCCAAGGATACTTCAACATATGGACGCGCAGAGTGGGAACCGAACCAGCATTCTTTTGACCAGAGGTTGGCTGCTCCACCGCTGCACCATGGCTGCCTCAAAATGGACGTTGACAGAGGTTACGGTGATGTCAATTGTGCTCCACAACAGCATTTGCTGTCGGCGCTGCCTGTATCATTCCTACTCTGATGTGGCGTACAGCAGTGATAAAGCTAAACAGAGTTTAAAATAGATTTGGCACCTGTTGAAACATTTAACTGGAAAAGATTAAAAACAATTAAACTACTTACAGTTTTTTTTTATTACTATTGGTTAGCAGACCCCTATTTTCTATTTTTATTTTTTTTTTTTAATGTAATTACATTGTTTTATGTTGGGTTAATTATTCTGTCATAGGACTGTGTTAAACAGTTTTATTATTTGATTGTTTAAGGAAATGCTCTGACATGTTTGTACATTGCACTTGGTATACTGTACTGTACCTGAACCGTCTACTAAAACATGTTCTTCCTATAAAAAAGTAGTGATATTGCTCCTCTATGCCACATCATTAGCTTGACTGAGTGACTCAGAGTGGAATCTTGATCGAATACATTTGATCTTAGTCAATAGTTCTATTATCTCTACCAGAAATACTGAGGCTGTGCAGAACCTGAAGAATTGATTGATTGCTTGATTTCCATCCATTTAAAAAAAGGAGAAAAAACTATAAACAAATGGATATGTCAAATTTGTTCAATATTAATACATAAAATGATTAAAAATACATAAAAATGATACATTTTTGACATTATAATTACTCTTACTTATAAATAGACATATTTGCACATATAGAGTGTGCAAAGCAGTAATCAAATCAAAAGGTGGCTACTATGAAGAACCTAGAATATGACATATTTTCAGTTGTTTCACACTTTTTTATTATGTATATAATTCCACGTGAGTTAATTCACAGTTTTGATACATTCAGTGTGAATCTACAATTTTCATTGTCATGAAAATAAAGAAAACTCTTTGAATGAGAAGGTGTGTCCAAACTTTTTGTCTGTTCTATATATACTGATTTTTTTTTAGATATATTTTTTAAACTGCATTGAAATGACTGGGCTCTATGCCTACTAACATGTTCTATTAATGCTTTTTATTATTTGCAAAATAGACAAAGATTTTTTACAGGGTATTTTTTAAAGGATAATAAAAAAAAAAAACTATATTAGGGGTTTTCGACCTGTAAAGGGCAGCATAACGGATTTATTACTTCTGCAGGAAAATAAATCTGGGAAAGAAAAAGACGAAGAAAAAATAGCATGTGCACATCCACTCAGTTTCACACACAAATTCACACGTGTGCATACAGTACACATGTCCACACTCATACATGTGTTTGCACACACATACACACAGGCACGTACACTAACTTTGATCTATCTGAATTTCATTAGGTTTTTCACAGCTTCATGCTAAAATCAACTCTTACTAGTTAAAGCCTGACCCTTCATTCTCCACAGTCTTAAACTTAACCAGAGATTTGTAAACAGTGTTAATTCACATGAAGAGTTCTCAAACTTCCCTGTTTGAGAGCTCTAGTATTCATGGTCCTAACAAGGTTACAAATACAAACACCCAAACGACAAAAGCCCAGCATAGCTGGGAGATTAGAACATTTTCTGGAAAAGTTCACTGGGAGGTGAGCTTTGCATTTCAATCTGTTACACACTGACCTAACAATTCAATATCTCTTTATCAACCCTTTTCTGAGCAAAGAAATGGAAGTGAGGCCACATGGGAGGGAAGGCATGAAAGGGGAGAATTGGTAATGTAGGACAAAGGTGATGGCTGGAGGCTTGTGATCGAGTAGATTTGAAATAAAAAAAATGGACAGAAGGTGCACAGGTGAGTACACAAAAAAGTTTCATTTTGAGGGAAAAAGAGCTTCATCATGAATGTCCTATTTCTGTGGAATGGATGAGACAGACATGCACGTATGTAGACACTCAACGAAGAGCAAGCCTGCATTCGCGTAACCTTCTCAGACAGTTGTGCCACTGCTCTTCTAATCATCCGTGAGATTAGGTGGCAACACACGAGGAAAACGCTGCTGTTGATATGTCCTATCCCATTTCATCACCGGGACCAAATGTGCACGCACGATGAGTCTGTTTCAGCTGCTCCACATAAAATCAAGAGACTGATTTTCTTTGAGGTGACACAGAGTGTGCACTGCATTCTCATTTTTGGAGGAGGGACAGACACATCGACGTGGAAGGGATGAAAGTTTTTCCAAAGCTGAGAAAGTGCAACAGATACAGAAGAACAAAGAAAAAAAATGGATGGCATTTTGGGGAAAAACAAGGAGCTTTGCTTGCTTTCTCCCTTCTGGCCTGGTCCTTTGTCTCAGAGGATTTCATAGAAGGAGGATGGTTCTGATGAAAGGAAAAGCTTCAACTGAATCTGAGCTTGTGAACACACAGGGGAGGAAGTCCCATTCTTTCAGGGTGATACTCAGAACTCAAAGACTTACTTCTAAATTTGGCAAACAGAAATTACTACTACTTATTATTATTGTACTCTTTTGGCATCCTGTGTTGTCATGCACATTACCTACATCCTCTTTCCCACACTGACTGTTTTATGTAGTCATTCCCACAAATACAGTAAAAGAAATCAGAAACTATAGTGCTTTAAATTTCTATTACACTTCACGATAAGCAATGGTGTGTATTTGGCAAAACTTGCTTCCTTTGTAACAGATACTTTCATCGGATTCCCTTCGATAGTGTTCCTTTGACTCTCTACCAAAAATGTGGTTTAAGCTGGTCAGGAGCTCAGTCCCATTCTTCAGCCACAGATTAGCACTGCAACTGTGACTAACCTGAACTCGCAGCCTTTTCATCCGGGTCCATCTGCCAGGAAAACTGTGGTCTGAGTGGGAGTGAGCACAAGAAGACAGTACTTTCACCATCCTTTGGCAATTTTTGCTTTGGCACCTGTTTTGGCAGCTGTGTTTGTGCTGCTTAAACTTCCCTAAACATGCACCTTAATGTTAATGCTGCAGCTGTGAAGCACAGTTTATTGCTAAAATGCAAAGTTTTCTGCAGGATCGAATGTGGCACATTTTGAAACCGACTCAGTAAACACTGAAAGAAGATTTAAACCTGAAAATAATGAAGAAGTAAAAATAAACACTCACTGAAAGAAGCAGCTGGATTGCGCTCTTCAGGTAGGTTTTCTTTCTGTTTTTCTGTGGTCCATGATGTCATGCTCTCCTTTCACATCAGTTTCTGTTAGTTAAATATCACCTTTTAGACATTTAAAGTCCCACTCAGATCCTCTTTTGAGCTATTTAAAAAGTGTTCCCAGTGGTCTTTTAATTATGATGATGCAGTTTTGAGTCAAAATAAAAAGATCTGTGTCATTTTCTAGGACACAGTTTCAGCAGAACAGGAGGAGTTTATCAGAAATTCCCCCTTCAGTTGTGGGTGGGACTATTGGCACGAAACAAGCACATACGCTCTGTTAATAAGACCTTGTTGCTGGGAGATTGTGGCCCTCCCAGAGTATTTTTTTAAACTGGATTTTTTCATCTGCTCCTGCTTCACAACAATTTGATTAAAGAAATACCCAGAAATTGAATTTTTATTGTAATTTTCTTAATATATTTCCTCTGTCGTGAGAAAAGTGCCACAGGAACATGTTAAAAGGCACAAAATCTCCATGCTCCGTTTCATTCCGACACATCTGCTTGTAGACGACTAGATCCACATACGTCTTTGTTTGCCTCGTCTGACCTAGCATCTGGCTTAAAACTGTAGAGCTGGATAGCTCCAACATTGCTCTGCAGTTTTGTTGGACCGGTTATGTTAGGCTGGGGTTGTGAAAGGATTTAAGCTAGAAGGAGAGCTTGTTGGCAAAGAGCTCTCAGCAACAATGGCCAATATGGCTGCGCCCACAACTCACAGGCATAACCGTAATTAAAAGACCACTGGGAACGCTTTGAAAATAGATCAAAAGATGATTGGAGTGGGTCTTTAACGGGCTCGTGATTGGTGTTCAGCAATTGAAATGCTGCTCCTTTATGTTTTCTTTTAGTATATTTTTGTGAGGTTATATTTTAGGGGAAAGCCAAAGACGGTTTTGCTTTTTCAAAGCACTTTTGATTTTGCTTGCCTCGTCTTGAACAGATACACGACTAAAGGAGGGACAGAATCAACATTTACATTTTCCAATTTGCAATGAAGATTTCTTCCACATGTGGATGCCGTCCTCTATTCTGGTGATCAGCAACGAGCTGGTGTGTTCTTATATCTTCAGTTTGCCTTTGGTGCACTCAAAGCTCTTTCTGTCCGGCAGTTTTCAAGAACTTTTCTGTGTTTATGAATCTGGTACAATCAGTAACATTGCACTCTCACCTTTTAAGATCTCACAATAAGACTAAAGCTCACACATGTCACTTTGGTCTTTTCTTTTTTTTTCAGTTTTAATTAAAACTGCTCCTAGCAACCTATTGTAATTGAGTAGGGATGACATATTAACAGGGAAAACAAGCTTCAGTCTAGATCTGTAACCTCATTCATTCATTTTTCGAACTATTTAAAGCCTGGCTGTGGTTGTACGACATGTAAGCCTGGACACATCCCACCATCTGGGATCTCAAAGTGGCCAATGGAAACTCATCCACCAACTGTGTTCAGTGACATTTAAGTCGCTCCTTGATTTGTGCTCATTTTTTCAATTTTAATTTTTTATACTTTTCATGACTTATAACAGGGAATTTGAGATCTTTCAGCAATATTTTGAAGCACTTACTGCATTTGAGTTCTAGACTCTGCTGTGCACGTGAAGGCATCGAGGAGTACAACTTTGATTCTTTAAAAAAATGAATGGAAAATAAAGATTTGACCACTAGTAAAAATAAAGTAGTAAATCTATTTGAGAAATAAAATCTCCCACCCACAGTTTTCATTTACAGAAATACCTGAAACAAACTTACAAGTTTGTGTACAAAAGGCTAGACATATATTTATAAGTTGGACCTTCCAAAATGACTCAGTGAGAAGTTGCCTTCATTTGAAACCTGCCTCTAGTGGTCATTTTAGGAACAACAACATCTGCTATTTGAAAGCTTCAATTTTAAGAGCAAAATGTGAGGTTTGATGCTTTGAAATGTATATAATATACTGTAAAAGGATAAAGTTAGCAAGGATTTTACACCACAAGCTGCTGCTAATCAGTTTGGGGAGGGTGGCAAGGTCATTTCTAATTTAAAATCAAGCATTCTGCTGTGAGAATGACTTAGATTTGCTCATCAACCCCCTACTGAGGGAAATATCCAGAGGTACCTTGGTGGTAACCATGCAAATCAAATTCTTTTGTATGAGAATCTAAATTTAGAATAGTACCTCAACTGACATTCTGGCCAAGTGGAAGTGTGTATGCCCAATACTTGGATATTGTGGGTTCAAATCCACAGTTTGGTTATGTCACAGTCAATAAAAAACTGGAACCCTGTGTTTTTTCATTTAGGGTTAAATTGGGGCATTCCACCACTAAAATGGGATTGGAGAGTTCACAGCTCTCTTAGGGGACATGTTAGATTAAAGAAGCAAATTTCACTCACTTAGGTGTGTAATAACTGACATTTTAAATGTGTTTTAACCACTCTTGAAGGACTTATTGTTCTTTGAGACAACTTCCACAACAAATGCAGGATAGTTTTTTGGCCATATACAATTTGTTTTTCTTTGTATACATAGACAATAGTTTTGAAGAAGAAGTTATTTTTAAAGTTGTTTAACTAGCTCAAACTTGCCTGACCTTTTTCTTTTACTTCATACCAGTGAAAAAACATTTTCCACAGGGCAAAAAAATCCTTTTTCTGTTGATTTAGATTACACACACAACAAACCCATCCCAATAACAGCAAGGGAGGAGATTTTTTGGTAAACACACAAACACACATTGGCATGGGCTGGTGTTTAGTGGGGATCTGTAAAACTCAGGCTCAGCCTTGAAGAAAATGAGAAGCAATTACAAAAAAATGGGAGGAAAAGATTGTGAGGAGACCCATGAGATCAGGTGTTCTCCAGTTTGATAATGGAGCTCTACTTGAAGAAAAACACACGTATTTATTGCTTTTTGTTTTGAAAGTATTTATTGTAAGCTTTGCTATGAGTGTGCTCATGTGTAAATATCCTAATATTCACTTCTATTCGTGTTTACGGACGTGAAGGACTTGTTAAGCATGCTCATCAAGAGCAAATAATTAGATGTAGCAAGCAGACATCTGACAAACACGCAAGTCATTGACAAGCAACACAGGATCCTTCAGGATTAGGGTGGATGCAGAAGCCAAAAGATATTTTCGCTTCTAGAAAGCAGAGGTTCAACCTTTTTCCATTAAAACTGTACTCAAAAATGTTATCATGTGCGTGGATTTTGGGCATACCAGACACGAAGGTAACGGCAGAAAAAACGTTTGAATAGAAACCCTTACTGGCCAATTAATTGGCTACAACTTGCAAATGTTGAGTTGGAGTCCTTTCTTTTGTTTCATTTTTTAAACATCTCATTTAAGTTTTTTTGAAATTACTTTTGCTTTTAATGAAATGTTTTTTCTTTTTTTTGGAAACCAGAAAAGGCAGGTACTATGGGATATCGCTGATTGGTTGATGACGTTTGTCCATCATTTCAACTGAAAGATATTTGGCATAAAGAGATACTGGATCTGCTCTGTACTAATCATAAAACTTTTATTAGTATGCGGACATGGAAGACGCATTTAAAAAACTCAGATGTCAAAAACTAAATGTCATCATCCAATAAGTGATTGGATGATTTCCGTTTTTTTATTGTGCTTAGTTTCTTAATGTTTCATTTTGATACATTTTTTTGCAATTGCATTTTAGTTATTGATTTTTTTATTTATTTCTAAAATGTAATTCTCTTCTTTTATGATTTGCTTTGCTTTTTTAATTGTTGTGATCTTGAATATATTTTTTCATTGAGTGATTTGTTGTTGTGATTTGCACTTTAGACATCAGAGCTGCATTAATGCATGTCTGTTACTTACAAATCGATGGTGTGAATCTCTTAATCCACCACCTATCAAAGGTGTTGTGTCCGAGTCAGATATGCTAACTGTTGAGGTCAATGTTTTTTCTAGAAAAGTGGTGCGGCTGCATACGGCTGAGGGTTCAAACTGTGAACTGAACTGTTAATGCAGAACACAATGCACACATGTTTCTGAATGCAGGATGCTAGATCAAATTTTTTAGAAAACTGACAAAGCATCGTCAGCATCGTTGTGTTTCTCATTTGTAAAATGCTTTGGAATAAAGTATCTGCAAAATGACTGAAATTCTGTGTCATTAATTCGTAATTATGATGTCTGGCCAATAGGTAAGTTAACAAAAAAAGACACCAACTGAAGTCCCAACACTGTCCTGATTTTGATTTTGCAAATACTGAGATTAATGAGTCACAGAGAATCAAATTGATTCATTATCTCTCAGATGCTTCTGTCAGTGTTTACTCAGTCCACTGGCACAGGCATAACTCCACTCAAAGCAGTAATAGGCATGCTGACCGCAAGGCCGCAGGCACTTGCCTCACCTAAATATTAATGCTCTTGCTTGCGAAATGCTGGCTTGGGAAGAAACAAACATGTACTCTCAGGGAGCAGATTTCAATACCACCCACACACACGGGTACTCTTGTTCATAGGAGTGGAAGGTGAGCTATGTGTTTGATTCACAAGTCCCAGAGTGGACTGTTTTTTTGTTTTGGTTTTTTATCCCTATGAGCTGTATTCCGGGCAATTCCCCTGTCAGCGGCTCCTCCTCCATTACCCGCAGGAAACCGGACGATTTATCCTGTCCTCGACATTTAAAGCATAAACTGCTGAAGCAGCTCTACTCCAATTCCACTCACCTAATTAAAAATGCTGTATTTTAATACAACTTCAGTCAGATCAAAGGGAGCACTTTGTATTCTCACACCATAACCCTAGCAAAAAAAAGACAGTATAACAAGGTAACAATTCTGTTTTTACAGAGCCTTTTACTTGGATTTTGTTTTGCAAAATGTAAAAAAAAAATCATTCTCCTTTCATAGTGTTGGAAGAGAGCAATTAACAGCAGCATGAGGTAAAAGAAAAGGAGCAATCAACGGAGGTAAAACAGAGGAGTGTGGCTTCAATCTATCAAGATTACAACAGTTGACATAGCTAAAAGAGATGAATTAACTACTTCAGCTACAGCAGCTAGACTTGTTATCATCTTCACATTACCCCATTTTCACCTGCAAAACAGAGTTTGAAGTGTGAGCCACCAGACTGAGCCAGACTGCAGCTTAGCTCAAATCCTGCCTGCAGTGGGACCCCCCCTCTCTTTTTTTCCTTTATATTTCTTTTCAAGCTGGTTATGCTGCTCTATAATAAAGTCACTGCATGTGTGGAACAGAGGAAAGAGTGTATTTGCTTTGGAGTATTTTTTCTTCTTAATTATCTTCAGTGATGCTTTGTGTTGTCTTTATTAATTATGATTTTATCAGGAAAACCAGCTGTCAGATGCAACATATGAGTCGGCACGCACAAAACCAACCCTTAGATTTATTGACTAGGCACTGGTTTTAAAGGTAACTGCAGCCTTAATTTGGAGTCAGATGGAGATAAAGGACAAGAACATCTAAATGCTAATGCATTTATCTGTTAAAAAAAATAAATGAAAGCAGGCTAAACAAAAGCTGACTGCCACTTTACCAATAAACCATTTGACAGATGTTTGGCTCTGAAAACAGCTTTTGAAAGCATTGATATGAAATAATATGTTGGTAAAAAAAGAAAAAAAAGAAATGGATATTGATAAATGCAGCACCTGTAACTTAATGTGGCTCAAATGAAAAACAACTGGCGTTTGCTGTTTTTATGCTACTTTCCCATGAAAAGTAGTTCTTTTCGGGGCAGCATGAGAGCAGCCTCTCTAATATTTGAGCACAGGGTGCACAGTGCAATTGTGAGGTTGAACAGCTTTGAATGAATTTAATGAAACCTTCAGTGTAATGAAAGAAATGGTTGAGAGCGTTTCTTATGAATAGATATTCAACGTATAGCTTTTAGTTAGAGCGTATCAAAACGAGTCCTACTTTGCACATTAAAATGGATTATATATGAATTACTTTTGTCTCAAAAGGCCAAATGGTAGAAATAAACTTAAGACTTGTTTTAGCTTTGCTCACTTGCAAAAAAAAATATCTAGAGGAAAACGATTATGTCAAATTTTTTTCTTTAATGAAAAATATTAAATAAACCCAAACTTTTTTCACAAACAGAGGCACTTGGATCTTTCTTATGCTACGATCACATGACCCTCAGCAACGCGCATTCATGCGTTGGTCCTCAAGTTTTTAAGACCGGTCGTGGACTCCACATACAAAACAGGCATTCATTGATCGCTGCTAAATCCCGAGAACGTCCAACTATGACCAATGAGGAACTCAGATTTGGTAGTGAAGTGTAGGTAGCGTCCTTTTCAGAACACGGAGCTGCCAGTCGTTGTTCATGAGGGAAAAATTATTAATTGCACTTTTTCTGCCCGCCCAGAATAATATGACACCAAGTCTTTTATATTTGGGAATAGAGCTGTGAAAAAAAAAAAAGCCTGGAGCAAGATTTGTGGGTTTTGCACCACTTTGACATTTGCCATCAAGCCTTTACTAATTGTAGGTTCATGTGCTAGTAAACATAAAAACAAAAAAAAAAAAAAAGAAGAAGAAGCCCCTACCTGTCGCTACCTACTTGTCCGCAGTGTGAACATCACCAGCTGGATACGCGCTCATGGAACCGCATATAGCACATTCTTAACCCTTGTGCGATCTTAGATGACCCCACCCTTACTTTGACATGTTCTCCCTACCATAACAAAGGTGGATAAAGGTGGAAAAATTTCATGTCATCCATTGAACCAGTGAAGATCACAGAAAATAGAAAAAAAAAGGTTCAGAGCTCTGTCTAGTGAATCTAGATGACCCAACTCCCAACGGTAAAGTGCCTAGGATAGCACAAGGGTTAAACACGTCATATGCGAGCGGTGTGTTGGTACCTTATAAAGACTTTTTAATTTGTTTTTAAAAAAAAAAACAGAAATGATTTTTTAAAATCAGGTATAAAGATGCAATAATTAACCAAGACAGAGATAAACATTTCTGCAAATTTAAAAGTCATAAAATGATTTTTTTTACTCTTTTTTTTTTTTTACTTTTTTAACTCTTGTGCTATCCTATGACCCCACTCTTACATTGACATGTTCTCCCTACCATGACAAAGGTGGATAAAGGTGAAGAGGATTTCATGTAATCCATGGAGAAAAATCATTGAAGAAAAAAGGTTCAGCGCACTGTCTTGTGGGGTCTAGAAGACCCAACTAGGATAGCACAAGGGTTAAATGTTGCTATGCATGTTTTTAAGTCTGTTTTTTGGGCTCTACATACAAAACGAGTGGTAACTGAAAGTTAAACCAGATGAACTTCGCCTTGGATTTGGTAGCAACTTATGGGTAGCGTCCCTTTTAATTTACGGAAGTGCCAGCCGTTTAAAAATGGACCTAAAAGGAGAAATGAATAATTGTGGGTCATATATCGAAGTTAAATGAAAAAGCCCGGAACAAGATTTGGTAGATTTGCATTGCGTTAACATTTCGCCTCTTCCAACTGGGAGTACACGAACAGTCCAATGTGAACACCATATATATGCTGAAACATATGCCTGGTGTGTGCGTGCAGGGGTGTCAAGCTCATTTTCACCGAGGGCCACATCAGCATAGTAGCTGTCCTCAAAGAGCCAGATATGACTTATACATGTCACTAAAAGTAATGAAAAATAAATCGAACTACTCCTTAATGTTAAATAAGACATTATTTATTCAATATACCTTTTTAAAGTAACAATTGCAATTGCATAGAAAACATATGTTTCTTGTTACTTTAGAATAAATCCTTTTAAATTTTGTCCGCTCATTAAAACCCACATAACTCACTTAATGAAGGATCAAACTGTCCAGGTGAATACAAAAAAATAAATAAATAAAAATTAAAAAAAAAAAAAAATAAAGAAAATAACATAAAACTGAGCTAGAAAGAACATGTATTACTCATGTAACATTTTGTCTGCATGGACACGTAAGACCTGCAAACATTGAATAATTACAGTAACTAAGCATAAATAATATGAAATCAACTACAGAACATTTTTATTTGAAGAATTTATAAACTTTTATCCTCTCGCGGGCCACATAAAATGACATGGCGGGCCATATTTGGCCCCCGGGCCTTGAGTTTGACACATGTGGCGTATAGTATTACACAAATGTGTTCCATTTTCTCAAACTCAAATTTTAGGATTAAAAGTTGCAATATCATGGCGCCTCTGTCAGCTCCTCCCCCTCCCCTCTCTGCTCTGCTCTGGAGGACTCCCAGCTGTATCTACTCACCTCATCATCCCTGCTGCCTTCTTAAGGAGATCCACAGCCAGGATTTGTCGCCAGTTCATGCTCCTCCATGGTGCTTGTTAGGTCACTCATGGTTTCGCCTTTGAAATAATCTCGTCAAGTAACTTTGTTTTTTACGCCTCGCTTCCAGGATTATTTCACTACGAGTGTTACCTGGGAGTACCTCCGGACCTGTCCATACAAACCACGCTCGCCACGTCTGCTGTTCATGCCAGCTCAGCCTTCACAGAAGCCCTCCAGCCACGCCACGTCATCAGCCACTCACCTACAGCCTCAAGCCGAAGATCCTCGTCCTTGGGAAACACCCTGCAAGAAACAAAAACAAATTATACTTACCATAAATCTCTCCTGTTTTCCTACCGGGTTCCAGCATCTGGGTCTGTCTTGAAGCCTCGAAAATCATGACATGCAAGACTGAAATGTGTTTTCTGTCTGGTTTTCAGTAGACCTGATTGAATTGAAGTGCGTCACAGTGTGGTGATGCTGTTTTTTTTTATTTTTTATGGTGGACTTGCAAAGTAGAGCCAGCAGGAAACACCTCTTCACCTGAGACACAACACTAATGAAATGTAAAAGCTCAATTTAGTGGAGCCACAAAACCATTTTTCTTCTGCTCTAATGTGGTGTGGATAGTTTCACCCTGAGGCTCTTTCCACTAACTCAATGTTGAACGGGACACATAAAGATGCTCTGACAGAAATGTCTACTATTATTTATTCTATACTTCTCATTGTGAATCCCTTTGGCAATCTAAAATGTATATTATATATCCCTCTGCCACACAGCGCCTGTTTAGAATCAGAATGTGTCTCAAGTGACAGACGCTGGCTGAGAATCTGGGATATGTACGGACTCTGTCTTCACTTCCAGCTCCAACGGTCTTAATGAATTTGAGTCATGTTGTTTATTTGGGGATTTTTGTTTGAAGACTCACTGTTTGCTAAAAACCATTGATGACATAAGGGTGTACTGTTAGAAAAACAAACAATCGTGCAATGTAGAATGTGATGGAGTGAATTGGAGTCTTCTAGAAAACGGACAGAGGAATGATTACTGCAGCTGAACAACATTTAAGGCAAAAGAAAAGCAAAGAAAAAATTAAAATGTCTTATGGTGAGTTTAATAGTATTAGTGCCATATTAACACAACATAAACACACAAAAAAATCCTTAACCATCAGGATAAACATGCTTCAGTAAATATATTGTGACAAAGAAATACAACATGACAAGAAGAAAAAGGTAACTTTGATTCGAGTACCAGACAAATACCAACTGAGCACCTTTGCTAATAAATAAATAAATAATAAAAGGATAAATATGTGTTCATATATTTTTAAAGATATTTAGGTTTAAATGCAAGTATATAAATATAATTTTCACCCTCTGCAGGTGGTTTCTCCTCCAAGCTCAGGTCCTCTACCAGAGGCCTGGGAGCTTGAGGGTCCTGCGCAGTATCCTAGCTGTTCCGAGCACGCACATTTCTGGACTGAGAGGTCTGAGGTCTTTCCAGGGATCTGTTGTAGCCACTCCTCCAGCTCCTCCAGGTGCTCCAATTACCACAGGCACCACCGTCACCTTCACTTTCCTGGTTTTCTCCAGTTCTTCTCTGAGTCCCTGGTATTTCTCCAGTTTCTCATGTTCCTTCTTCCTGATGTTCCCATCGCTTGGCACTGCCACATCCACCACAACGGCTTTCCTCTGTTCTTTATCCACCACTACTGATGTCTGGTTGGTTCGCCATTACCATCCTATCAGTCTGGATCTGGAAGTCCCACAGGATCTTTGCCCTCTCATTCTCTACCACCTTCGGAGGTGTTTCCCATTTTGACCTTGGGGTTTCCAGTCCATATTCTGCACACATGTTCCTGTATATGATTCCAGCCACTTGATTGTGGCGCTACATGTATGCTTTACCTGCCAGCATCTCACATCCTGCAGTTATGTGCTGGATTGTTTCAGGCGCCTCTTTGCACAGCCTACAGCTTAGGTCTTGTCTGGTGTGGTAGATCTGAGCCTCTATCGCCTCGGTGCTCAGGGCTTGTTCCTGAGCTGCCAGGATGAGTGCTTCAGTGCTGTCAGTGGCGGATTTAGCCGTTTGGGGGCCCCAGGCAAACAATAATATGGGGCCCTCTGCAGCGGTTGTATTGATTTTTTTTAAACATTCACCTAAAGGATAAACTGCCAGATAACGTCCTAGTCCACTTACATAGTCAATGTCAAGAAACCAGATGTTTTGATCAGAATAAAAAAAAATTAAAGAAATGTATTTTATATAATATACATTATTTTTACTTAGACTAACATTACATTTATTAAAACCACAAGTTTGTTGTTCCCTCAGGAACAAATGAAGAACTTCTATCTTTTCTTTACCTTTTAGGTTTTACTTAAGAAGCAAAAGAAGCATTTTGTTTTAGTTTTTTTATTCTTTCGTATTTTGTCCTATTTTATCTGTCTTCCAGCAATTTTTGAAGTGTGGCAACAAAACTCTTGCTGTCCTTTAGCCTTTTCCTCTTTTCACAGTCCCTCGGGTCGCTTCATTTGACCACTTTAAAAAAAATGCTTTGAATCATCATTTAACCTCTGCCAGTGTTGCCAGATAGAGTCAAGGTTTTCCAGCTGAAAAGTAATCTAAAAACCACCAAACCCAACAAAAAAAAACAGGCAAAATATTAGTCAGTAATTAATTAAGAGTAATTTATCATCCATTTTTATTACTCCATGATTTGATTGAAAGTCTTTAAAACATTTCAAACATTTTCATGAAATTACATCCAACATTTTTGCAGTCAGTCAGAGCAAAACATGAAATAATGGACTCCTATTGAACTTTATTAGCAACCACTGATGTTTTGCTCAAATATTAAGAACAATAAAAAAGGAAAGTGAAAAAACCCCACAAATAATGAAACACTATAGGAGTTCTTGTTTAACCTCTTAGCCTATCATGTACAAAAGTAGAAATTGTATTTTTACTTTTCATGAATTTAGGTGACATAAAATATAAGCAAATGTCCTTGTGAAACGTAATAAAAAGGAGTTTCATTTTCCAAAACTTGTTGTTGTGAATATAGTATTTTAAACTGTTAAATAAAACAATAAGAACTAAATCAAATATCATATATGACTGCAACATTTAATTTATGTTTTTTCCATTCGTGTAGTTAAAGGACATTTTGCGCGACACCAACAGTAAAAATCCTACCAAAATCGTATATGCATTCATAAAGCAAATGATCTATTGTTTATATTAATAAAACAAAAAGCTCAGTTGTTTTTCTGTCTCATTCTGTCTTTTCAGTGCGGCTTCATGTCAGATCTGAAGTAAAATACATGACCTATTATATAGAAAGGGAGGACATGGAATAAAAATGTATAGAAATTAAAAAATAAGCTTTACATTATTAACATGCGCTGAGAAACTGAAGGAACCATCAACCCTCTTCACTCAGGACTGCGTGGTCCCTTGTGCGGCAGAGCTCGCAGCCTGGGCAGAAATAAAGCAGGGAATAAACAAAGTAACGATTTTGAGAATTAATATGATTAGAGTCAAACATATAAATTGCATTTATGAAAAAAGGTAAGTGGACACATTTATTTTATTATCAGTTGGCTTTACGTGTCATGACTGCAGGTGAGGAAGATGACAGGTAAAGTGTCCGTCACCTGCCTCTCCCCAGACCACACCTGTTTCAACTTTAGATTTCTCTCAAATCTCAATATGTTTGTGTGAGTCAAGAATCACACCAGGAGGAACTTGAACACTGCTTTTAACGTAGAACATGCAGGCATTGTACATCAGACCTTTTAGCCCGCTCCAACATCCAGAAACTAAATTTCCTTTCTACTGTGTCCTGTAAGGGTATAAAAGTACAGACATTCTACCAAATGATACATCCCTTCTTGTTAGCTTAAACCTTCCAGGTGTATAAAACAAAATATAGCAAATTGTCTTATGGCTCCAACTTAAAAGAAATGCATCTTACTGACTCGAATATATTTAGCAGAAAACAAACATTAACATGTTTTAGCTCTCAATAAACATTTGTTTATGTTCAAAACACTTAAATGAAACATTGCTTGTGACAGAACAATACAAACCTAAAAAACAGCTTTTTTTTACATTTATTTTCTAACCCTCAATCCATATATCTGGGGTTAGGCTTGCAGACACGCCCAGAACGTGTTATGTAGTGACCACCTGACAAATCTCTCGGAAGTGATGTATTGGGCGTGAACTCTGTGAGTGGTAGGCATTGTGATGGAGGTGTGTACTTGTCACCATTTGTTTTGGAGTCAGTTAGAGTTGCACTGTCCGAGTTGTCTGTGAGGTGCGTTGGGTGCAGCTGTTCTGGCACAGGAAGGATGTGGCGTTGGTTTCTCCTATATTCTCCTCCTTGTGACTGTATGATGTAGGATCTTGGTTCTGAAGGGATGTGCTCCTTACGACCCCTAGCTAGTCATGACCATGAGTGGTCTGCATCTGCACTGTTTGTCCTTCCGACAGGTGGAAGTGGGCGACTTGACTTGTCATAGTGACGCTTAAGAACAAGTCTTTTGTGAAGAAGCTGGGCATGAACTTGCTGAGCCTGCATGCACCCTTTATTTGCGAAATGTGATTGTGTTGTAGAATTTTAAAGCATTTTAAGATTTTATGAATACACTGGCAAATGTCAAAAGGTGTGTTTACTTAAGGAACAGTTTATATTGGTCTACGCTGTTGCAGTTAATACATTTTATAGCACATCATGTGATTTTACTCTTTATGCATTTGCCACGTTGTCTCCTTGAGCGTCTATAAAGACGATGCAAAGATCACTCAGAGTCATTTCTCATAATATTGAGATGCTTTTCAACCTTGTGCATGCAGAAGACTGAGAACCTGGTTCTTCTGGCATTTGCTGGATGTGACGACAGAGCACCGCATGAGCTTATTATTGTTTAATGGCCTTGTGCCGAGTGTGTGACAATCAGAAAGACCTATAAGTCATTTTGATTATGGCAGCTATTTGAGTAATTAATTTTTTTACAAACTCAAGCATGTTTTAAACTCGTTTGGACCAGCAGCGCTGTTAAGCTAAAGAATATTGAACTTTCAGCATATTTATTGTAAGGCACTTCAACACATAAAAGCTTATAGTTCCAATGTCATAAAACTAATAAGAAAACTTATTAAAAGAAGTCCAGACATTTTTTCCAAAAGCTCATCCTATATTAATATTACCACTTCACCACTATGCTTGATATTTGCCTTGCTTCAAGCTATAAGATCCTCCTCAGTCAGCTTTAATTTCCTCAGTATTCCTTTAGTCAAATGTGAGGCCATCTATCTGAAAACCATAGCCAACAGTGGAAATAACCATGATGCATCTGGTAGAAGAATGAAGTAAATGAATTGATGAATGACATGTAAGAATTCAGATATCTTCATGTGAACAATGTATCTGTATGGTTATCTTTTATTTGGTTGTAAAAGGATCAACATCATACCGGATTTGATTTCTGTTTTCTACATAATGGTCTGACTGTGTACAGTCTGTATCAAAACATTCTAAAAGAAAAACCTTTTGAATGTGGCATGAATTTTTAACATTCTGTGGGGATGAAAAGCTGATTTTACCAGTAAGTCATTCCAAGTTCATCATACAAACAGCCATGAACTCATGACGTCTTTTAATGGACGAACAGTGTCACTTGGTCATAGTGTGCCTTTGGGTTGGTAAAAGGCAGTCAGATGTTGCAGGTCATCTTGGTATGTCTCAAAGTGTCATCAGCAGACTTGTGAGTACCAGATCTCAATGACAACCAGCACCTAAGGACTTCTCCACTCAGACAATGTTTTGCAAATGCCACACAGCTGTGGACCCATTCACCACATGTGAGGTACTAAGGTTTCCAGACAAACCATCACCAACCAACTCCACCACTTTAACTTGAATGGCAGATGGATGCCAGGTGACTCCACTGACACCAAGACACCCCCGTGAATATTTGCTGTGGATACAAGACTATGTGACCTGGACAATGCAACAGTGGTCTACTGTCCTGTCTACTGATGAGTTTTGGGTCACCTTGGACATAAATGATGGTCATCAGCATTGCTGGAAAAGACGAGGTGAGCAATACACTGAGATCAACATGGTCCCTAGGGTTAGGTTTGATGGAGGGGTGTAACAGTTGGTGCAGGCATCACCTGTCGGTATAAAACCAATGTGGTTGCTGTAGATGATCCAGTCCCTGCAGGTTCCTACCTCAGAGACATCATAGAACCCATCACCATCCCTAATTCCTTCAGAACACCCCCATAGGTCTGTTTATGGATGATAAAGCTCCACCACATGGTGCCAGAATTGTCATAGCTGGACTTCAAGAAGTAAGAGTGTCTCATTTGGTATGACTAGCAACGCCTCATGACCTGAACCCCATAGAGCACGTCTGGTACCAGCTGAAGCAGAGACCGGATGACCAGACCCCACCCAAGTGACTCAGAACAACATCATGAGGTTAGTGAGGAGCAGGAGACGTTGCTGTTAAGCTGTCATTGCAGCTAATGGTTGAAATACCCACTATTGACATCATCAGTTTGTCTTAATTTTTGAGGTATTACATATAAAACTACTGAAAATGGTGTTTCTTCTCAATCATTATTACTAATATAATAGGGAAATTTTAAGTATTTCATTAAAATTCCGACCAAATAGGACAGCTCTCATTTAAAACAATATCTTTAATCAATCTTTATCAATAACTTATTGTGAGGTATATATTTCAGTTAAAATCAACTTTGACAAATAAACAAATTTTTTTAAATGATCAGCATCGTAAATGCTTTTAGCCAGACTGACAAAATTAACAGAAAAATGCAAAATATGCACTTTTCTGGTGATTGTGGTAATCACATGAAACCCTCCATCTGTTCATTGAGAGATTTTTCTGAAACTGCAGACAGGCTGAATGCCTCAGGTTTACCAAGAACTTTAGTTGGCCTACAGCAGGCACACTGCATCTAATTCCATTTGCTCTTACGGAAAAGCTCTTTTCAAAGTTTGGGCACTCATACACTGTAGGAGAATGCTCTTCAAAATTCCCATTCATCACATTGTCCGCGCACAATACTAGATTTTCCATGCAAAAATGTACCTGCTAAAGATACCCTTCAAGGTTGGATTCTATGAGGTTCCGTTTGTGCCAAAAATATGTTAAAGATCAGTCATTTTTCAAAAGACTTTTAAATAATAGTTTCACGTAGTAGTAGTAGTACAGGAAACAAGTTACCGGCCGTAGGAAGGATTTTTCTGACAACTTTGGCAAATTTTGAAATACAACAAGATCTAAGGACACGACATGGGGAAACGACTTAGCTAACGACACTAGCAACGGTTGCTAAGGATTTTCCTGACGACACGCGGAAACGACCTAGCAAACAACACTGTGACACTACCAACGGTTGCTAAGCCTTAGCCTCAGGACTTTTCTGATGCTGTAATAAGACGACATGGGGAAACGATAATAATAAAGATAAATGCAAAGTTTTAAGCATAAAGCAAGCACATACATCACAAAGCAAATACAAAGAAGCATGGGCATGCAGAAGATATTGCTTAGTAGTATATTGACATGAATCAATGTTCAATTAACTCGTTTAATAGACATAGATAATATACCAAAGACAGACAGTGGACGCAAAAACACATTTTCATATGTTTGGCACACACAAATGGAACCTCATAGGATTCACACTGTAGGTTCAGAAGTTTAGAACTGTTTTTGTTGATTGTTTTTATACAATTTCTTTTAACTATGATATATTAGATGGCAATGTAACATTTACATGTATATACAATAGAAGGACAAACATTGCACCCAGCACATTTTCATCAGTAAGGTTAAGAGGTTCTTCTACACTTATTCAGAGGCCATTTGATAGCCTCAAATCATCTGTTTCAGGTTGGGAGGGGCAGGCGAGCAGGAAGGACCCAGAATGCAGAGGTGGGAGGAACACGGTTCCAAGGCAAAAGGTTTAATTGCTAACAAAAAGTGCTGCAGAGCAGGAAAACAAAACTAAAGTTACTGTGATACAAAGCATGAACAAATGGCAGGAGGGAAGCGACGATAAAGACGTTACAGACATTACATGAGACACGTTAATGGACCAGCACAAGAGGAAGGCAGGGACAAGACTTATATATAGACAGGGCAGACAAGACACAGGTGAACATGATCAGGACAGATTGGGACAAAGGAAGTAAAACTCAAAAACATGACAAAACAGGAAACCTTTCAAATAAAACAGGAAACAGAACTCAAACATGACAGAACAAGATATAAAGGAAAAACCAATACAAAAGAAACCCAAACCATGACAATCTGATATAAATGAATTTTAGACCATAATAGGATTTCCTTGAAAATACAGAGGAAGTGTTTCAGGATGAATCTTTTGAAGGTGATTTTAGTTTAGAAAACAGAGGAGTAGGAAGGACAATTTAAAACATTTTGAAAATTTGAACGAGAAAAGCTTCCAAAAAAAGACGTCTTGTTTTTTTAAATAAATAAAACAAAATACCACCTCCAAAGAAAAAAGTCAGGATCTGAAAGTCACACACTAATAAAAATGGTTTCAGTTGTTCTTTTAACAACTGTGTATATGTATTTAGTATTGTTGTATGCACATACATCCAGTAGGTGTGCACAAGCTCAAAATAAAAAAAAAATATCATGCAGTTTTTAGGTAAAATCAAAAAGCCTGTGTAATTGTTTTAATCATCATCATCATCATCATCAGAGATTTGCCTCTGGTTTGTGGGCAAGAGTTGACAAAGAAGTAACTCTCTGCTGATATCCCATCATCCCTTTGTTTGTTTTCACTCTCTCCTGCTAGCTTACAATCCCTCACAAACCCATGTCATGACAGTCGCTGCCCCTCCCTCACAGCGGCTGCTCATCAGGTCTGATTCTCCCAACCTGTGCACCTAAGTATTTAAGCCTGCCACGTAGTCTCAGTCAATGCCGGAACGTCTAGCCATTTTGCCTGACTACCAGCCCTTTTAATGATCTTTGAGCTGAAGTTCAAGTTATTTATCTCATGTTCTGTCTATGTTAACGCTCCAGGTCCTCAAGCCAAACGTCTACTTACTGTCACAGCTTCAGGAAACCAAGCATACTGCCTGCTCGTCAGCCGACATTCTAACTCCGTGTCTCTCTCCACAAGAGTGCTACTCCAAGTCGGATCCTTCCCAAGAATCTGTCATCCTCGGCATTGGCCCAGTCTCCTCTTTTATGTCAGCTCCTGTGCTGGTACCTGACCCCAGTAAACAGCTCATTGTGGAAGTAGATGCTTCTGACACTGGGGTCGGTGCAGTTCTATCCCAACGCAGTTTGGATAACAAGGTGCACCCTTGTGCTTTCTATTCCCGCTGTCTGTCCAATGCTAAAAGAAACTACCATGTCTGGGATAAGGAGTTATTGGCTATTAAAGAAGCATTCGAAGAATGGCGGCACTGGTTGGAGGGGGCTGAAATTCCTTTTGTTGTGTTTACTGATCACAAGAACCTAGAGTATTAAGGCACTGCCAAAAGGATGAACTCACGCCAGGCTCGCTGGGCCCTTTTCTTTAACCGGTTTATCTTCTCTTTGTCCTATAGACCAGGGTCTCGAAACGTGAAGGCTGATGCACTGTCCCGAAGAGATGAATGCCCTCTGAAGAAGGTCTTTCCTGACTTTATCCTGCCTACCTCTGCTCGACTCGCTGTTCTCAGTACCAACATAGAAGAGGAGGTAAGGTCGGCTAACCAGGATTCTCAATCTCCATCTGCCTGCCCCGCAGGACGTCTCTGCGTACCTGTTGATCTCAGAGCCAGAGTTAATCAATGGTCTCGCACCTCATGTATGTTTTGCCATCCTGGACAGTAAAGAAGACCCCACTCCATCATCAGACAGCGCTTTTGGTGGCCCAACATGAGGAAGGACATCAATGAATATGTCTCTGCTTGTCCAGAATGTGCCCAGGTCAAAGTAACTACGTCCCCACCTGCTGGGCTTCTGCAGCTTCTGTCCATTCCTAGAAGGCCCTGGTCCCACATCTCCATGGACTTCGTCCCAGGACTTCCACCGTCTGAGGGCAAGACAGTGATCCTTACGGTAGTAAACCGTTTTTCTAAAATGGTTCATTTTGTTGCTCTACCCAAGCTCCCCACGGCCAAGAAGAGCGCTGAGGTCCTACTCAACAACATCATTCATCTCCACGGCCTTCCCAGAGATATTGTCTTGGACCAGGGACCCCAATTCACTGCTAAGTTCTGGGCGGAGTTCTGCCGGTTGCTTGGGGGCTCTGTGAGTCTGTCCTCTGGTTTTCACCCACAATCCAAAGGCCAATCAGAACGGCTCAATCAACAGTTGGAAACCAGCCTCCGTTTCCTCTGTAGCCGTGAGCCAACATCATGGTCCCGCAATCTGGTCTGGGTTGATCCATCCATCCATCCATCTTCCTCCGCTTATCCGGGACCGGGTCGCGGGGGCAGCAGACTGAGCAGAGATGCCCAGACTTCCCTCACCCCAGCCACTTCCTCCAGCTCCTCTGGGGGGACCCCGAGACGTTCCCAGGCCAGCCGAGAGACGTAGTCTCTCCAGCGTGTCCTGGGTCTTCCCCGGGGCCTCCGCCCAGTGGGACATGCCCGGAACACCTCTCCAGGGAGGCGTCCAGGAGGCATCCGGACTAGATGCCCGAGCCACCTCAACTGGCTCCTTTCGATGTGGAGGAGAAGCGGTTCTACTCCGAGCTCTCCGCGGGTGACCGAGCTTCTCACCCTATCTCTAAGGGAGCGCCCAGCCACCCTGCGGAGGAAGCTCATTTCAGCCGCTTGTATTCGCGGAGGCCTGGCGCAGGGCCCGGCAGACTCTCCTACGGACCGTGGAGACCTACCGCACCACTGCAAACCGACGGAGGATTCCTGCTCCCTCCTATCAAGTGGGTCAAAGGGTTTGGCTTTCTACCACTAATCTGCCTCTTCGTGTTGAGAACAGAAAACTGGCCCCATGGTTTGTTGGTCCCTTTCCCATCTCCAAAGTGGTCAATCCAGTGGGAGTGCACCTGCGTCTACCTAGGACTCTCCGTATACACCCTACCTTCCACACTTCCTTGGTGAAGCCTGTCAAGACCAGCCCTCTTGTCCCTCCTGCCGAGGCTCCACTACTAGCTCGATTCATTGATGAGGGTCCTGCTTAAACAGTGAGACGCCTGCTCCGCTCTCGCCGCCGTGGACGAGGCTTGAAGTAACTAGTAGATTAGGAGGGTTATGGTCCTGAGGAACGTTTCTGGGTTCTTGCTCGGTTTGTCCTTGACCCTGATCTTATTGCCTAGTTTCATAGTGAGCATCCTGACCAACCCGCACGACCGTCAGGTGCCGGTCGTTGAGGGAGGGGTACTGTCATGACAGTCGCTGCCCCTCCCTCACAGCGGCTGCTCATCAGGTCTGATTCTCCCCACCTGTGCGCCTCAGTATTTAAGCCTGCCACGTAGTCTCAGTCAATGCCGGAACGTCTAGCCATTTTGCCTGACTACCAGCCCTTTTAATGATCTTTGAGCTGATGTTCAAGTTATTTATCTCATGCCCTGTCTATGTCAACGCTCCAGGTCCTCAAGCTAAATGTCTACTTACCTGTCACACTTCAGAAAACCAAGCATACTGCCTGTTCGTCAGCCGACGTTCTAACTCCGTGTCTCTCTCCACAAGAGTGCTACTCCATGTCGGATCCTTTCCAAGAATCTGTCATCCCCGGCATTGGCCTCAAGAAGACCTCCTCATTCAAGGTTTTTCACGCTTCCCCCATGCTTCTCTCTAAGTGACAGTTCTCCGTCTCCCTCCTCTCAGTCTGATGGCGGCTCCCATAACTACTCTGAGTACTGCAACTTCCAGCTCCCCAGTCTCCTCAACCAATAAATATTAAGTTGCATTTCTGAATCTGTCGTTTTTGGTTGGTCCTCAAGATCCTTCCTGACAACCCAAGCTAACATAAGCGGTACAACAAAAACGATGAGCAATATCAGAGCTATCCAGTCAGACAGCGAACTGTAGCATCCATTTTTTCTGTTTCTGGTGAAATTCCTTTACTTGAGTGATCTGAATTGATAGCACACGTGAGTAGACATTTTTCCGGTTCTATCAAAACAACAATTTTTTATGTCCTGTTTTTGTGTACCATTTTTTTTTTTTAACAAAATGTATTTGTTAGTTTGAGCCCATACTGCTTTGAAACTCACGACTGCATCAATTTGATGTTGAAGGATACTTAAAACGGTGTTCTTACTTTGTTTTTCCATGAGTGCACATCACGTTTTTGGCATTGAAATAAAAAAAAACCGTATTTCTCATCAATTTGCAGCGAACCTAATGTTCTTAAGAATACAGTATTAAAAAAAAATAGTTTCATTTAAATCCAATGCTTTTGCACAAGCCATTAAATGTTCTCACCAAACAGGCTAATAGCATATTTCTGTCCCTGTTACACTTTGCGAATATGACTTATATCTCATATATAGCATACGAACAGTAACTAGATATTTCTATACTTATACGATAAGGATTCAATTCAATTCTATTTTTTTTGTATAGCCAAATTCACAACAGTCGTCTCAGTGGGCTTTGTACCGGTAATTGTAAGGTCAATCAATCAAAAAGGATCATAAATCCATAGAATTCAATAGGATAGTACTAAAACTTTAACTAAACAGACTAAACTAAACTGGACATTGCTGCCCTTAGACCCTTCTTCGCGGTAAGGAAAAACTCCTAAAAAAAAACGGATTCTGTAAAAAATGAAGAAACCTCAGGGGTATCCATATGAAGATGGGATTCTCCCCCAGGACGGACAGGCGATGTACCTGAACTCATAGAGAAGAATTAACTTATCTAGCTCTACAACTACATATTTAAAGTCCAGCAAATGATCTTCATCCAGATAAAGTTGGGATACAGCTGGGGGCGCGAGACAAGCTGGAGACAGGATCCACAGCCAGGTGTAGGAGCAGTAGTAGAGGCAAGCCAGAGACGAGGTGCACGGTCAGGTACAGACCGACGGATGAACCAACTGGAGTCTGGAAGGAAAATCTCTGATAGTACCCATTGGATTTTGCTTGGCAAAAGTTATGTCTAAGTGGGTGAATTTGCTCTCCCAACTAAACATATTTCTGAAAAGAGCAACTGGGAAGGACAAACTCAAGTTTAAAGCTCTATTGGGTCAACCCACGGGTCCACCAACAACCACCCGTCCATCCATTTTCTTAACCCTGCTGACTTGGATTGCTGTATATGGAGGTCTCCGAGATGGATCTGTTCAGCTAATAGCAAAATGATCAGTTCATAATGAATGCTGACAATTAATGTCTCTAAATGCATAAATCTGATGGTTGTTTTCATACAAGCCTTCGTTGAAGCGATCCCTGCTACAAATCAAGCTTTCATATAGTTTCTGCTGGAACTTTTGAATGAGCTTGCTGTCATTGCCGTTAAACATTGAGAGTGCTTGACAGTGTTGCTTAAATCCTCCTTTGTTCTCCGGTCCTCCAGTCTTCCAGTCGGTCTACGTGCTCATCTCTCCAACCATGTGTGAGCATTTCAGAGTGTTTGCATGCACACTTTGCTTGCTGTCTCTGTTTAAACATCACACAGACTCATAGATTGTGTTCCTGCCAAGAAAGATGACAGCATACAGTCCACAAAGACTCTTGCTTTCCAGCTCGATCCTTTTTTTTAAACTCTTTTTCTTCAGACTTGCTTTTTACTTTGAGGCACCCATGGGATATCATTAGAGTTATGAGATAAATGAGTTCATGAGTGAGCAACTTGAGAGAGTTGGTGAGATGCAGCATGTCCAAACCCACCATGAAGGTTTGGACATAACTATAGAGTCACTGCAAACTTTCCTTTGAAACCATTTTAACTTTTTTTTTTTTTTTTTTCTGTCGACTTTCATACAGTATTGTAATTCTGTGCTTTATTTAATTGTTATCTTGTCTCTTTAAAAGGTAAAGTGCTTGTGCCGTAAAGGTGGAATGATGTCAGGTCAATAAATCGCTGATTCATGTTTAAGAACTAAACATCTCTCAAGGTGCAAGGGAAGCCAGTCAGAGTTCACAGCGTGCCATATCTGTACCTTCCAACAAAATCCAAGAGGGGAAAAATGCTGTTATCCAATTAGGGATGGACTGTGCACCGGCCAACTTCCACGGAAGGGGGATCAAAACCTTTTGCCCTTACCCTAACTCTAATCACCATAGATGTTTTCTTTAGCCTCATATAGTCCCCGTTGTCATGAGATTCCCATATTTAATCAAGAACATAGCTTCTAAATTTTAAATCCTGATCTAACATTTGTGTATTTCTACATGAATTATTTTGAACATTTTATTTTTAAAGTACATTTTTAACATTTACATTTTTAAAGTACTTGCATATATGAATTTTTTTGTAAACCTAATAGTTTCTTGGTAATTAACTAATTTAAACTGGATTGTTTCCTTTTTTAAACATGAAACTTTCTTCTTTGAATAAAAAAAGTGATAGATATGAAATAAACATCACCGCTCCACGCAATATCTGCCTGAATTGTGAATGATGTCAAATATGGACGGAGATTAAACCACTGTGTTCCAAAACATCTGCAAGAGCAGTTAAATCATTGGTTTAAATCCCCTTTGCTTCATATGTATTTTCTGGGGCCTGTTGAGTTTGTTTTTATTTGAATCTCTGTTTTAATAAAAATATTTTTGGGCTCACCAAAAAACAAATATATTTAGGGATTTAAAGTAATAAATTCACAATTTTTTTCTTGTAAATTTATGGGATTAACCCTTGTGCTATCCTATGACCCCACCCTTACATTGACGTGTTATCCTTACCATGACAAAAGGTGGATAAAGGTGAAGACGGTTTCATGTAATCCATGGAAACCAGTGAAGATCACAAATCACTGAAGAAAAAAGGTTCAGCGCACTGTCTAGTGGGTCTAGATGACCCAACTTCCAATGTTAAAGTGTTTAGGATAACACAAGGGTTACAGTCGAAGTGTTCATACAGAACAGCAAGTGAACGCCACGCAGCAGCAGAGCAAACCAACTAAACTTAGTTGAACAGGTCAGCTGATTATTTATTGATAATGTTCCAAATGTTTGGAAGCTCCTTTGTTTGATTTTTGATTTATTAATGTTTTATTTATTGATGGGTGGTTTGCAGGATCTCTGCAGCCCGTTGATGAAGCCATCGGTATCTCTGCAGCTCTTCACTTCAACCCTTTCTTCCTCCACCAAAGACAAGATCTCTAAGTCTGTGTGACGCTTCTGTCTGAGGAGGAGCATTTTTTGGCATTTTCAACGATCTTATGCTAACATAACAGATTATTTTTATTCATCTTTGCTGTTTTATGTTGAAATGAGATTTTTCATCTGGAGGAGGAGGTGTACGTAACACTGTTTTTCTTCCGCTTTGGCTGTTTCTTGTGTGCATGGCAGTTACATGACGTGAGGTGAAAAATGGACTTCTGGGTATGTGAATGAAAAGGGAGAATAAATTGGCGGTCCTCTACACTCAAACATGTCTCTGAGCTCCGGCTACACTAACAACAATCTGATTTTGAGTTGCCAAAAGGTCCAGAATGTATTTGTTTTGGAAACCTATCCAGAAACAAAACTGCAACATTTTATACATCCTGATTTGTGTCAAATTTGCGAGTAAAAGGTGGAGCCTTAGTTTATGTACATGTACAGAGTTGCTGCAACAATATTCTCCTTGAAGGACTAAAAAAATGTTGGAAAACCAGACGGATTTCAGACATTGTTGCTGTAGGATTGCATCACAAACAAGACACATCGGTTCCTCCAGCCTCTTCATGAAACAGTCTCTGCTTCATCAGCTACTGTAGTTTTCAGGTTTTACATCTATTAACTACCGTACCATTAACAACTTGAAGTTCAGTTTGATGATAAAATATTTTTCTGAAAAGGACAATCATTTATAGTCCGTTGTTATAGAAAAATATGTAAAATTGTTTAGAAGAAAAGTCAAAAATACAAACATTTTCTAAAACTGCAGGTAGAAAATAATGTATCAATGTTTTACCTACTTTTATTTTTAGTTTTTCTGCCTTACCAGTGATTACAGTCAGTACTTTCAGTGATTCATTATCATTCATCCCTTTTGGACAAATGAGTCATAGGTCAACTCAGAAAGGTCAGCTACCTCAGTGGCACATGCAAATAATTTCCCATGTAATTCATGACACTTGGGCATGCCTGCAGTCTGCTGCAGATCTGTGGGATTTTAAACAATCCACATACTGTACACAGACACAGACACAGATCAGACAGAAGGACAGATTAATGTGGGGTCGCTCTTCCTCTTTCCTATGTTTTGCTTTCCTAACCTTGTCAACTTGTCACCCTCCTAATTCCTAATTACTCCATCGTGCATTCAAAGGGTCAGCAGGGTACGATTCATTCCAACACTGGGCACTACCCCAGACACACTCAAGCTGTAAAATGGATCTAAGTAGATTATATGTGCACTAATGCGAATTGCAAAGAAAGCTAGGGAATATAAAAGCCATAAAAGCCATAATATTCTAAGCATTCTTGTAGCATTTTCTGATGGTAGAGGCCATATATAAAGAAAATTTGTCTTAAAATTGCATCTCTGAGTATGTCTTTGTTCAAATTGTTGTAAATTAGGAACAGATGAAAAAAAGCCATTTGAGAAGGGTGTATCTGTGATGTCAAAAATACACTTGTACACAGTTCACAACCTCCTTGCTCCCCTCCATTTTGATGCATCCACTTGTAGACGACTAGATCCCTATTTCATTTTGCTGGATAGCTCCATTATTGCTCGCCATTTTTGTTGAACCACGATTGTAAGGCTGGGGGTGTGGCGGGATGTAAGCTACTAGGAAACCATGTAAACAGATGGGTAACAGGAAGTGGGGCAGGCTTGCTCTGCACCAATTGTCCATTCCACAACTCAAAGGCAAAATTCTAATGAACTATTGCCGCTCTGCAGAAATTAAGGTGGGACAAAAAAGTCAGACATGAATTGTGCAAATTCTTCCACTTAAAAAGATTAAAGAGGCATGTATTTGACCAAATACTTGTTTCCCACCATAATTTACAAAAAAATCTTTAAAAATCATACAATGTAAATTTTTTGATGCTCTTTTCCCAAATGTATTCTCTCATAGCTGAGGTATACCTATGGTGAAAATTACAGGCCTCTCTCATCTTTTTAAGGGGGGCAACATGCACACTTGGGGCGGACTAAAGACTTTTTTGGCCCACTGGATGTCTAGAAAATGATCGTTTTTTTTTCAATTTTGGGTAAAAACGACAAAATCATAAACAAAAGACTGCTGGGAATGCTTTTAAAATTGATCAAAAAATGATCAGAATGAAATTTAAATTGAGGCATCCTTCATTGCAAGCTCTCAGGTGGGTTTTAAGAAGCAAATCTGTGACTGCAATGATATCAGGCTATCTGTGTTGTTCTAATATGATTTTACTCTCTGTATCGTATCAGCTCTAGTGCCTTTTGTGAAGAGATCCAAGGACTTGGAATTTGCATGTGGCACCTGTTCACATCTATCAACGGTTCAATTCAATTTAGCTCAGTCCTGCCAAATAAAATTTTAGAGCATGAAGATAATAAACAAGTTAAAATCCAATACAATTAAATTCAAACAGTCTAATTCGGTCCAATAAAGTCCAATTAACTGGAATGTAATTCAGTCAGATTCAGTGTAATTGTAGTGGCATGATAGCAATTTGTGAAAAATTAAACACTCACAAACAAAACAAAAAAGAGAAAACAAATCATTCTTCAAAGACAGTACAGTTCCTTATTCTGTGAGCACAAAATGAAGACACTGGAGAAGAGAAAGTATTTTTTACTGAAAAAAAAAAACATCAGAAAGACTGATTCTGAAGATCACGCACTTCTGGAGATGACAGTTTCATTCAAACTGAAATACAAGTGTGGGAACACATTTAGATGCAGATACAGAATGAAGTTAACCTGTTTACTTACACAAATAGGGAATGGTCATCCATCCATCCATCCATCCATCAGTCCGTCTGTCCATCCAACCATCCAAAGCCAGCCACGGTCCACCCAGAACAGGTCCCCATAAAGGGAAATTCTGCTCTAGAAAAGAATTTTTAAAAATGTGTAAAAACCTCAGCAGCTAAAGAACAGAATTTACAGGGATTGGGAATTATTGGCAATTGTTTATTTCAATTAATTCTGGCTCAGGCCCCGCAACAGACTGGCGACCTGTTCAGGGTATGCCCCACCTTCGCCCAGCAATGGATGAGTTAACTCCAGCAGCCCGTGACCCCGAAAGGGATTCGGTGGGTTCTGTAGATGGATGGATGGATAACTCTGGCTTGTAAGTCAGAACTCAAGCAGAAGTTTATTATTTATGATTATTAGTTGTCTTGTCCAGTCACAGGATGGGTGACAAACACAGTAGAAGAAGAGGATGCAGGGGTATGCCTTTTTCCACAAGACACTTCAGTTCAATATAGAAGACACTTTAATGCACACCGACATGCATAAATGAACTGAAAACCAAATTGTGTGATAACAAGTCTGTCTTCAACACAAATGTTTTTGATGTTTAACCTCCTGAGACCTAGACTTTTGTTTGGAGTGTTCTTTTGTCACTTAGAAAGGTTAAAGTGTAATGTCCCCATACGTGCACACAGGGTCTCTGGAGGATAAAATATTGCTCCAGATTTCAAAATGAACTAGTGACCATAGTGTCTTTATCAGAAGCTCTATTTAAAAAGATATCCTCTATCTGCTGTTTTGATAGAGCTGTGGTAACAAGGTAATTTCCCCTTTGTGGCACCAATAACGTTCTATTCTATTCTATTCTACAGGGGTTTCAAAATGTGAAACCATGCGAATAAACTAAATTCTGGTAAAGAGCAGGCTACTGAAGAGAAAGAAGTAAGTACAACAGCAAAAATAGAATCAATCCCTAAAAATGAGAATACCAGTGTTCTGTAAATTCTATCATTAATAATCGCAGAGTTTTATACTGATTCACCAGAACTTCCTACAAACATACAACTGTTTCCTGGCATTCCTGCCTGTTTTTGCAAAAGTAGTTAAAGTAGCTCCACTTTCTCACACTTTTCCATATGGTAACAATAGATAAGTTCAAATGTCCATTCCCATTGTAATTCCTTGCAGAAATATTATCATCAACAGCCACAGCCTGCACCACCAAGATTAAACTCTATACATCCTCTGAAGGGCTGTTCTGTCCTTCAAAAAAACCAAACCTTTTAATTTTTGTATAGGATCTTTCAATCCTTCCTAAGTAAATCCCCTCTTATGTTTTTTACTTTGTGATTTCTGTTATTATAATGTATTCTCGTGCATTCTACAGCTTTGGTACTGCATGTTTCAGTTCCTGGCAGCACTGACCATTATCCGTTAGCTTTTGATAAATCAATTTTCTCTAATATTGGTGCTGCTGAATCCTCCACATTATTAACTGGACGTGTGGGTTTGTTGCACCTCGGCCTCTTGCTTTGTCAGGTTGTGGTTGTGTGGTTTGATTTCATAAACAACAGCCGCTGCCTTCATACACACTGAACTTCTCAGCTAAAGTGTTTGACAATAACTGTCATATTAGAAAGTTGCCACTTATAAAACCCTCCTGTTTTAATGCATCTTGTTCTCAATTTCCTATATTACTTACCTTTTTTTTTTTTTTTTTTGCTCTGACGCCATGTCTTTCTTAGCACTAAATGAGGACATACAGTAGGGTAAATGGCGTTTATTGTATAACACTTTTCCACCTTGTTTTACGGCTCAATGCATTTTACAATCACAGTCTCATTCACCAATGCACACACACATAATATATAACTATAACCATAACTACAACCAGGAGCAATGTGGGGGTCTAGCCCAAGGACACTTCGACACATGGCCAGGCTGCAACTGAGCATGTGATCTTCCAATCAAGCATCGATCATTCTACCCCTGCAACACACTGGATTTTGTAACTTGAAAAGTATCTATCGGATCAGAACCGGATTACAAAAACTATGCAAAACTATAAAATGAATTAACTCAGTAGAGGTGGGATTATATAAGCTCACTTCTTCCCACTCCCACTCTTTGTTGTTTATCAAGCTCTACTTGACTTTAGTTAATGATCACTATATTTAAGTAAGCAAATGTGATTTAAGTGTCTTTTTCGTTTGTTTTATTTATTTTTTTAATTCATGCATTTAATCATATCACATAAATCTGTGTACATTCTTTATTGATTTGACTACAATGCTTGAAAAAAAATAATAAATTAAATCAATCAATCAAAAAAAAGAAAATCAACACCGTCACACGTAACTATGGCATAAAAAAGATTTAAATCATTCTTTTCACACACAAGTTTGTGATTATCACCCAGTATGGCCTCAAACTCTTTGACACCAGAGAGTGGGGGGCAAGACTCTGGATTCCCCCAAAAACCTGAGTACGGACAACGTGACTGCAAAAAATGGTTTGTGAGCATCAGAGAATATCACAGTTACTTTAGGTGAAAAGCCTAGCCATATGTTAAGAGCGGATGGGGGGAGGGGCTGCACCTGAGCCCATTCTGAACAGGTTCCAGACGGTGTAAAGCTACATATATATTCATTACTCATGTGTCATAGTCAGGTCTTTACATCAGAGATGTGTGTTTTTTAAACTTTACACCAAACTGACCTCAAACGACCTCCTAGATTTTTCGATTTGGTTGCTTTTCCTTCTTCCATGCATAAGTGTCAGTGATTTAGGATGTGGTGGTTGTAGAAGCAGGTGAATTATTTATATCTTTAGAGGAAATGGTAATGATTGAAAAAAGATAGGACTTTGCTACTTGACTGTGAAGTATGATGGTGACTGTCAAAGAGGAAGGGTTTTATGTTTTTACCGCAATGACAGTAGGGGAGGGGTGTTCTTACAGTTCAATACATGATGTATCAGAAAAGTGTGATGTCGGATTTACATGCATCTATTTGCCTTTCATTAAAGAACATAAGTATTTGAACCCTCTTGCTGGAAAGACTTAGTACCCTGTGGCTTGATCCTTATTAGCAGCACAGAGGTCAGACGTTTCTTGTAACTGCTGACCAGGTTTCTGCACATTGGAACAAATTTGACCCTCTCTTCTTTGCTAATGACTTTTAACTCATTAAGATTTTGTGGCTGTTGCCTGGCAACTCTGAGCTTCAGCTATCTCCATCCGTTTTCTATAGGATTGAGGTGCAGAGACTGGCTGGTCCACTCAATGACCCTGATGTGCTTTTTCTTCAGTCATTCCCTGGTTGCCTTGGCTGAATGTTTAGGGTCAATATCCTGTTGGGAGACCCATCCATCCTCCCATTTACACGGGGTAGTAGCCCTGCACACAAAAATACCCTAAAAACATAATGTTTCTAATAATAATTATGGATTAGATTTATCTGCGCTTTTTCTTGGTGCCCAAAGAGCTGACAATTTGTCCATTATTCATTTACTCCTCATTCATACTTGGTGATGGTAATGTCTAATGTAGCCTCAGCTGCCCTGGGGGCAGACTGGCAGAGGCGTGGCTGCCGGTTTGCCCCCACTGCCCCTCTGACCATCACCGGTACATTCATACACATTTACACGCAGTGGAGCCGCACTGGAGACGGGGAGGGTGAAGTCTTGCCCAAGGACACAACGACAGTTGGCTGGGGGGAGCGGGGATCAAACCGCCAACCCTTCGTCATTGGACGACCTGCTCTACTGCTTGAGCCACTGCCACTACCTCCATGCTTGACAGTTGGGATGGTATTCATGGGCAGACTTTCTCTTCCTCCAAACACAAAGCGTTGAGTTGATGTCAAAGAGCTCAATTTGGGTTTCATCTGACCACAGCAACTTCTCTTAATCACGCTCTAAATTATGAAGCTGTTTGTTGACAAACTTCAGGTGCCTTCTAATGTGCCTACTACTTTGCGAGCACTGCAAGATGTTTTCCTGGTGACTGTAGTTCCAGCTGCTTTGAGATCATCCACTAACTCCTACTGCGTTGTTTTAGTCCGATTTCTCACTGGTGCCATGATCATGGAAACCCCATCAGGTGAGATCTTGTTTGAAGCCCCAGGCATAGGTGGATTGATGGTCATGTTGTAATCGTTTCTTGTTCTTGTTTTTTGGCACAAGTGCACCAACAGTTGCCACCTTGACCCCCACCTTCTTGTTGATGGATTTGTAGTCTGTTGCAGGTCTACAATCTTCTCCCTTAAATCCACTGAAAGCTCTTTAGTCTTTCCAATATTGGAGAGTTTGGAGTCTGACTGATTGACTGATTCTGCCGACACGTGTCTTTTCTTGCTGATTAGTTTAAACAGGTGTCTTAAATTCAGATGACAGGTTGATTGGGAGAGTCTAACTGCTCTATGTAAACCAGAACTCTTAATGGTTACCTGGGGGATCAAATACTTATTTTGTTAAATGAAATTTAATTTAATTTAATTTATATGATTCTTTCAATATTATTTCTTGATTTTCTTGATTACTATTCAAATGAACCTACCATTAAGATGGCAGAGTGTCAATGGGTTTTTTTAAGTGGGCAAAACTACAAAATCATCAAGGGATCAAATACTTATTTCTTCCACTGTGTGTCTGTGCGCGCGTGCTTGCGTGATAAAAGAAGTTATTCTGGCCAGACTGCTGGTAGGTCATGGCATCGCCCCACAGCGCATCCAGGCAGACGGCCAATTTGAAAAAGCGCTCGGGCCCCGTATATCTTTTGGGGAGAAAAAAAACGCATCAATGTGGCCTCCACCCATAACACAACAAGTATCTACATCTCTGCTGGACCCCAGCTCCCATGATTGCAGCTCCACTTGCATCTATTCGAGGCACTTGCGCCTAAAAAGTTCCTCAGATTGGCTTTGATTGGGCAATCTCCCACTTGACGTGGGAAAGCGCCATCTCCACGGCTGTGTGCGGCGCTTCGAGAGCCACGGAAGCCTCTCTGCACTGAAAGAGCAGCTGGCTGGAGCAGCAGGTCTGAGAGGGCGATAGAAGCGAAGAGAATGACAACAGGGCGCAAAGAGAAACTCCATTCCACCAAATGCATCACCTTCTGTTCCCGTGCGCGCGCACAGAAGAGAGTTAAACAGGAGAGAGCGCGCAGGAGAGCGAGTCCTGACGCAGTGTGAAACGCAGGAACTGAGAGGGGAGAGAGGAGGAGGAGAAAGGAGAGAGGAAGCAGGCAGCGGTGAGCAGACAACACATCACACCAGGCACCGTTTTGAATTCCCAAAAATCCTGGGATCGGACGCTGCACCACAGCCGCTGTGACCGCCGCGCAGATCCCGGTCACAGCTCCTGTCAGGGGAGCGCAGGGGCGCATCAGTAACGGACAGACTGAAACAGAAAAGAGGAGGCAGCGAGCGGACCGATGTGTGGAGGAGCACCGTCTTCTTCTATGCTGGCATCTGGATCAGGTAAAGTGAAGCCTTCAGGCAAACATGAGCAGATGGCGCACGGAGCTCCAGCTTTGCATCTTGTAATGGTTGGATTTATTAAAAAATATGCGAAGGCAACTTTGGAAGAAAAAAAAATATACAACGAACGAGCCTCCTGCGATTCTGATATCAATCCATGCTTTTTTGTGCTTTTCGTCATAAATGTGCGCACCACTACGTGTGTGTGAGCTGAATGAAACGAATTCTTGATTTCCAATAAGCTTTGTTGGCCTTCTCCGTGTTTGCATTAATAATCACGCGCACATGAGAATCACAGGATCAGTCCCCGGTGAATTTGCGCCGTGCCTGATTGGATTCTTCCTTCCAGCTGCCTATAACTGTGCAGATTTGACCTGAGCTTCATCAGCCTTTGAAGATTTATCTTCAGTGTGCCAGATTTTGTGCAGATGTAACAGAGTAGTCCTTGTCCCGGGACAGGCGGCGGTCCCAGAGTCCTCATACCCGGGTTTACGCATAAAGGCGTTCAGCACCATGGACAGCGCCAGCTCATTCCGGATTGAAGGCTCGTTTATCTCTCCCTCTGGTTTCATCTCCAATTACAACCATATCAAATCTTCTTTCATCTTCAAAGCATTCTTTTCTTGAATCCGAATAAACTTTATTGGAAAGGCTTGATAGCTCTAGGCCTGAAATTGCTTAAAAGCCCAATGTGTCCTCTTAGGTCTCACCATAAAAAACTAAATAAAGACCTGGTAAAATCAGATCCAGCTCCTAATTATTCCCCAGGTCTCTGCAAAGCTACTTCAGCAATAGAACACATTATTAATCTATCCTCCCCCTCCCCCCATGAAAAATAACATGCAGCCTAAGGCGGTGTAACAAAATAAAAAAAATCTCTTAAAGTGCTTTTTAACAGAAACAAACTAATTCGATGAGTTGAGACAAACAAGGAACAACAATGCTTTGTTCAAGGCCACAAGGGGCTCAATAACTGCTTTAATGAGCAGCGAAATTAAGCAAATCATGGAGCGTGGCTTTCACAGTCACCAGACTTCAAAGAAATGTGACAGCTAAAGGAGACATGTTGAGGCATTTCCCTGCCAAAAACATCAAAGGAGGGGGAAGATGCTATGGAAGACCCACTGCTCATCTGTCTTGTCAGGTTTCACACTTGCAGAAGATAGAAGAAGCAGCGGCGTGGCTCTTGTGGGAGCTTGCGACGTCCCCGGACTTAAACCACATTTGCCACAACTTACGTCCGTGCAGCTAAACCGTCACACCAGTTAAAACCGTCTTGATGTGCGGCTCAAACGCAGAGGCCCAGCGGATGGATATGCGAGACACAAAGTCTTGCAGTTAAATTTTGACCCGCCCTATGATCTGTTGCAATGGATGTTGTTGCCATTTTGTCCCATAGGGCATGGACTACTAACAGAGTTTTTCCACTGACTGACTCCAATTGTTGGCTGAGTGCCGTGGAGAGCGGGAAAGAAGGGAAAAAAAAGGGGGATAGAAATGGAAAGGAAGGAAGAGAGGTAGAGAGCTGGGCCTCACTCTCAGGATGACAGATAGACATGACGAGGTTACAGTATAACAGCCTTACTGATTCATTTTTGGGGAAATTTAGCTTTTGGGATTGAAAAATGGCTGTAATTTTGTGTCAAAGTGAAGTATTTAGATATCTTGGGACATCTGTATCTTTGAGGCCAGTCTTACTCTCGTTCTGCATTAGTACTGCAGTGTGTGCTGCACCAGTCCAAGGACTGCACTGTCACAAAGTGCCTATTTTTCACCAAAGGTCTGAGCGCCCCTCACAGAGACGCAGAGAAAAGAAACTCTCAAACCTTATTATTCTCAAGCTTTTAACGCAATAAGGTGCTCCAACATCTCCTTTTCAGCAGTTAACCAGTAAAAGCTTTTTGTGCTGCAGCAGCAGAAGTGTCCATGTCTTTTGGTTACATCTGTAACGAGGCAGGTACAAACTTTACAAATCATTTGTAATAAGAAGTGGCAGCTTTTGAAGGAAGGAGTCGCCAGCTTGTTGTAAATGGATAAAAAGTGACAGCTTTTGCATCCGGCCTGTCTAGTCAATGTGCTCAAAGTTTGCTCTTAACCTTCACCTGAGTTTGTGAAGGACTAGTTTTTTCTTCCTTGCCGTGCTGTATCATTTAATGAACCCCCAGGAGTGAAATATCCACCCACAGCTCAGTCTCTGTACCTACAGGCATCTCTGTGAGGATGGTTCTTTGGGAACTCTTGAGATGCGCTGGTGTGCAGTGGGAGTCCCTCAACACTCCCATCATTTGCTGGATTTTTTTTTCCACCTCTCTGGTTGCCAGAGCCATGTGTAATGTGGAACTGCTGCAATCAAAGGCTCAGAATCCATCAGTTGCTATTTGTCAAAGTCATTTCATTTGGACAGGAAGTTGCTTTCTGTGTTAGGAATGAGAGCATGCAACGTCTCTGTCATAATGTTGATCTTTGGGATGCCCTGCGGTGCCCCCTACGGGACATTTGCATCAATATGAACAGTTTCTGCATGTCTGGTAATTTTTTTCAAAGATGAGTCTTTCTCATTGTCTATTTTCTTCAGATTCACCTTTTTCTCTTTAACTTTGACTTAAAAATGTGGTTAAAAAAAAAGAATCAGGTTACATCAAATAGATAAGGCCCGTGATGGGGAAACAGTGAAGGCAGCAGAAATAACGACGGTGCTTTTTTTATTCGGATAGAGACACTCAAACATCTTGAACATCTGAAAAATGTGTGAAAAACACAAGTCTCTCCTGAAGGTCAATCAGAGACAAATGTGAGTTCCATTTTTCTATGCACTATAGTGCACTGAATTGCTTTTTTTTTTCAAATGTATGTCATATATAATGTGCGCCGAAATAAGGCAGATCAAGCAAGTGAAAAGAGTCAAAGATAAGTCTGTCAGTCAGACTTTAAGAACTGTGATCAAAGTAACTCAAGAAGTTGTTAAGTGCTATATGTTAGCGTTTGATTGTGAGTTACAATATTTGTAACTCCTAATATTGTTTGCAACATGTCCAAAAAGACACTAACACAAGCATTACTATGATTACGCTAACTAGCAATGAATTAGCGTATTTAAAAACCCTTTAACTTTGTAAGACATGCTAAAAGAGACTGATAACACTAACACATACATTAACTCCCCCTTTGTTAGTAACATGTAAAAAAACAGAGTCTGACACCGTTACACGTTAGCCGCGTGTAAAACCTGTAACTTCCAACCTTGTTTGCAACATGTAAAAAAGCTGACTGATACCACTAAAACAAATGTTACCGTGACAACATGGTACCTCCTAACCTTGTTAGTAACAGTAAAAAAACAGTCTGACACCGCTACACGTTAGCGATAAAATAATACTTGCAACTGCCAATCTTGTGTCCAACATGTAAGAAAAAACAAGAATAAACTAAAACAAATCACTAAAACATATATTACTGTGACTATGCTAATTCCCAGCCTTGTTAGTGAAATGTAAAAATCTACAGACTGATCGCTACGCGTTAGTTGTGTTAGTGTATTTACAATAAACTTAAACTTGTTTCCAACTTAAAAAAAACAGACCAACATTTTGACACAGCGCTGTATACCTCTCAAAATTGCTTCAACTTCAGTAAATATTACCAGAATAAACCCATTCAGTGCTTCAGATTACAATATTTTTTAAAAATAATTTAATCTTTTAAGTGCGCCATATAGCACGGAATATGTGGTATTACAGTTTTCCTTGGTAATACCAAAGGTTTGTGTTATGGCCCGCGTTGACACACGGGCCATAACACATGCCTGCAACATGGTGATTCCCTGGATGTTAACACGTGTGTGACCCTGAGAGTGTGCAGGCGAGGAATTGATTTTTCCCTTAACATGTCCTGTATGTAACCTCCTCTAACATCTAGAGGGAAGTAGTGATGGGGGGGTCAATGTGACTCTTTCTTTACCTGTTTGACACATGACCTTCATTCAGAGCCATAAAAGCTGAAACCCGCTCATGCTGAGTGCTGACACAAATCAGCGTTGCATACGTGAACATGACACTTATGCAACAGCAAAAGGGATGTGTGGAGATGCAGAGACAGGCGTGCACGAGCCTACACACTTGATTCCAAGGCATACACTTCTCAACCCAGGACTCATGCACTCCAGCAAGCACATGGATTAATAATGAACCAGAGTCCCTGTAGGGGGCTAGTTAGCATTTCAGGAAGATTGCACAAACACTGGGGAACTGTAATTAGGAAGTTATTGTTACGAGTTGTAACCCACTTGCACACCCCACAAAGCCAGTGCACACACAGAGACACAATCACACAAAATGAAGGCATGCAATGAAGCTGTTTAGTACCCTTACTTACTAATCTGTAATTTTCAAATGTCCATCTGCTGTTAAAGTTTGTTTTTGTCAGGAAAGACACACATTTGGTTGTCTTAAAAAGATCAAATAAGTAAATACATATACATATATATTTTTTAAAAAGAAAGTAAACGTTTTTTTTTAGAATAAATGAAATGCAGCCAGTATATATTTTTTTCTTTAGGAAAGTTTTAAACAATGTATATTTAAACAATTAGTCTATATGGTAGCTTTAGTAACTATTGTATTTACTGAAAATAATACATAGTAAATATTGTGAAACAAATTTATGGTAATGCCAGCCATATTATGGTTTCACTGTGATCTAAAGGCATGATGGGAAAGAAACCGGATCAGTTAGCATACGCTCCAAAAGAAACTTGTCAAAAACCCCATTTCTTTTTTAAATTGAGGTCATCTAACCACTTTAAGTACTCCATTCTTGGCCAATTTGTAAACACAGCAAGTTGTGAGGATGCTGGAAAGGTGCCTGAAAACAGGAGTCACGCTGGGTCTCAGGCTTCCTGAAGATTCCCAGGAGCCAGTTTTATTAACCTGAGCATTTTGTTTTGAAGTGATGAGACAACCAAACGCTGACCTCGTGCCTTATGTTCGTAGCGTAAATGATGAAGGAGCTGCTTAATGTCTGCTGACGCATATCTGCTCGTTGTACCAGAGTCTGAGCTAATCTTAACCTAAACTTCACACAGAAGGTTTTATAGCCCCTCCTTTCCCTCCCTGTTTCCCCTCCCTGAAATGCTTCTTCTCCTCTAAATTTATCTTCTCATCCTTCTCCATCTCTCTATTCCTGCAAGCTGCACACCCATTCATGCAGGTTGTGTGTGTGCATTTTGAGTCAGCTGTTTTGTATGCCGGCTGCTGCTACACCAACCCTCTCTAGAAATCAGGACTTTGCAGTGGGGATGGTAAGGAAAGACGGGAAAAAGGGGATAAGGAAAGAGTGATGGGCAGATAGATAAGGTGAGGAGGCTGAGTTAAAACAGAGAGACAAAGATGGAGATACAACAGACAGAAACTTAAAGACAGGGTAAAGGAGAAATGAAAGCTGGAGGCGGCTTTCTCCATTCTGTTTCATTACGTCTGTCCTCCGTTCTGCAGACAGAACAGATTTGGTGTGAGGGGCAGTTTGGAGACACTGAGGCCTGACAGCAACTTAAAAACACCTCTGATTTTCTGGTCTGAGACGGCTAAGTGGAGAAATCTATCTGGCAGTGCCATTAAACTGGAGACTGTACTATTGAAATTGTATTACCTCCTCTGATTGAGCAGCACATCAGCTGTACCTCCATTTCACGACAAGGATCTGTTGTTCAAACCCTGAGATACCAGCAGCAGGAGAAAAAAAAACAGCAGATTGTTTTTCTTTTTTTTTGATTGCTCTCTGTTCTCTCTCTTATCTTTCTGGCATCTCTCTGTCTCTCTCTTACTCTGGTTTTCTTTTTCCTTCTCTGGTGACAAATTTCTCGAGGGTTTGGACGTCCTTTACGTCTCCTCCTTGTTGTCTGAAATATCTTGAGAACAGCTTTGACAGATGCAATAAAAGAGAGGAGAGACACAGATCATTCTGTTTCTTAGTTAGGAGATGCTTCATATTTAGGGTCCGGGAAGATCTTCTCGGAGGGTGGCCTTCAAAAAAGGTTATTAGGTCACTTCATCTTGTTGAAGATGGTGATACAGGACACAGTGTGCAGATTTATGGTGGATCATAGAGGGAAAAATACAGAAACAAATCCTCGTCCCTCTTTACTTGCAATAAAACAGAATTGTTGGAATGCACTTCCCAGCATCACTGCTTCATGGCTCCATTCTGAGGCAATGAAAATGAGAATGAAGAAAATGTGACCTGAATGTAACCAAAAAGAGAAAGATCACAACAAATTAAGATCAGCGGAAATAGAGATACTGCTTTATATTTATAAAAAGCTTCAGCATTAGCCATGCTTTTTGTAAAGCCGCTCTCAGGGCCGTTTGGTGTCACAGGGCTGCTGGAGCCTACTCTGCTACTGAAGGGTCAAGTGTGGGAAAATCCAGACACAACTTGTAGACACACGTACCCTGCCTGATCGGGACAGAGAAGACAATGGCAAAACCTTGGACGGTTTGACAGTTCATCGCAGGGCAAAACAGGGTTGAGCAGCCACTCACAACTAGCACCCATTTATTCCCATTCTTTCGATTACTGTAACTCTCCAACTGTTGACGCAATTCCAGTGGATTGAGGTGGAGAAAAGCAGCTTTGTGCTGATACGTAACATTTTATAGAAGGAAAGTATTTACACAATCTGCATAAATCAGCTGATTTATGATGATGGAGAGCACCGGTTGATAAGCAGAGCCAATATTCCAAGCTGCTTTTCTCCACATCAGAATCTGCTGAATGACTTTGACTGCATGAACAGTCAAAGATACACAGTATGCCAAAAGAATGTTTTATTTAGGTGTCGCCGGCGACATCTCCAGTGTTAAAGGGTTTAACGTTTGACGCATATTTTTGGACTGGAGAAGGAAACCAGAGGCGGAAAAAAAAATCACATATGCACAAGGAGACTATGCAAATTCCGTGTAGCAGTGATGTGCAGTCAGGAGAGGCAGGTGAGGCATCGCATAAAAAATACATAAATAAAATAAAACAAATAAACTTTTTCAAATAAAAATCAAATATAATTTTTTTTAGAAATGTCAATGTTTCTTTGGTAAAAGCAAGTATCTACTATAAGAATTTCCTGTTGAAATACATGAGAAGCACCAGCCGCTCGTACCTCCCTGGTGCCGCACACACTGACTGGAACTTCAGCTGATGTATGCGTTTTACTCTTTTGGTATTTATATTGTCATAAAATATTCTTTTTTTTTAATTACCTCAATTCTTTTTATTTTTTGCCACCTGGCTGATTACATTGGTGCCAGTTTTTGATCCATTTAGTCTTTTTTATCTGCTAAGACTGCACATTAGAAATACACTAGGTGAGGCACGCAGTACACAGCCCTTATGGCAGAGGGCGCTGGTGGTGACACAGTGGTAGTGCAGCCTCCAGTTATTCTTTCATATTGTTTAGCATCATTTTCTAAATGGAGGAATACTTGTCTAAACTGAGAAATTTGTGGAGACACGTCACTGGCAGTGATCTCCACTGAGACAGAAAGACTTTAAAAACTGAAGAAAGAAACGGAAAACTTCTACAAACAGGATTTCCATGTTTCCATCCAGAAGGAGCGGCACACAGACTTCATTTATAAGTAAAAGTAAGTCAATAATAACAATTTGGGTGATTTTTTTCCAGCAATACAGTTTGTAAATGGAAGAAAAATGTTGAAATGAAATTTTAAACAACACACTTTTAACTGTTGCCAATCAAATGGTTAATAAGCTACTCTGTAGGATTCATATGTTTGTAAATCTGACTGATGATGTCAGTGCCTCCGCTTCCATGTAGAAAGGTCTCAGACGGGATATGAACCAGGGTCTTCTTGCTGTGAGGAAAAAAAGGTTTTATTTGCTAAGCCACCATGAAGACTGCTCCAACTCTAATGACTTTCAAATTTTGTACCCACTTTGGATTTTCTAGCATTGACACATTGACATATCTTGCGTTACACTTTGTAGTTTCCAAATGTTGGACAGATATTAGTTTGAAAATTCACCTGGTGTAACAAAGAGGAGTTCTTTAAAAAAAAAGTCTTTCTTGTTTTTATCTTTAAATGAAAATAGTTTTTAATTGAACTTTGGCTTGTGTTTGAAAATCTTTCATGGCTGTCAATTCCTACGGAATCGTCTGACACCATGTTCTAACCAAAATGGCACTCATTTCATCAACCACTGGCAAAGACTGCAAATGCAAATGTAATTTAAATCATAAACCTTCAAAAAGTGTACTTAATCCAGATTGAGATCCGGATTACCACAGATACCAAATGGCTTAAATAAAAGTACATGGACTGAGCTGTATTCAGCAAAGTGACTGTGATGAAAAGTAAAGAGCAGCTTTTTAGTTTCCAGGACTTTCTAGGACAGCATAACAAAAAGTTTGGCATGCCGACTTTCTCTCTATTCTTTCGGCTTGAGTCACATCTCCAACAGCATGCTTAATGACTCTGACCAGAGCAAGCTCCATAAATTCAGCTGAATGTGTGATGCGCTGCAAGCAGAAATGAAAGCCTTTCTTTAATCACAGACGGAAAAGTCAAGGAAAAACTCATATTCTCTGTTTCAAACCGCTTCACTTTGAGCTAAAAGTGACTGGAGCGCGAGTTGAGTCTTTCCACCAGCCTGCATGAATAGGAATACATGTAATCCAACTCTTAAAACTACACTAGGGTGTTGTGGTGTGCAACTCCACCAAAACAATGGTGTGGAAGAAAAAGTGCAACAATAAACTTTTTAAAAATAACTTAGACTTAAAAAACAGATACATTTTCAAGTCTGTAAGTGACACATTCATGAAGCAGTTGCTGCACTGATTGGCTTTAGATCAGGGCAGTGGGTAACTTCAAACCAAAATTGTGAAAATTATTTATAGTCCGCATTTTTTAATTTCACAGCTGTTTGTGCACATATATTTACATGATATGATCAGTAACAGAAGCACATCGTAACTGATTGGGCGCCCCCACCGCAGCTGCTCCTCCAGGGGTGCTCATGACGTTGATACCGATCGACAAGGTGATCGCGAAGGATGTAGCGGTAGATTGCTATATTAGTTGTCAACCATAAATAAATATACATTTAAAAGCCCCTCTCACCCTTCTGCGGGTGGTTTCTCACATAAGCTCGGGTCCTCTACCAGAGGCCTGGGAGCTTGAGGGTCCTGCGTAGTATCTTAGCTGTTCCCAATGTCTGAAGAATTGTCCATGTGTTGCGCTATTAGATTCCTCCTATGTTTCATGAAGCTAAATACAGTTACGTTAGTAAACTGTGCATATATTGCGTCAATTATTGTTTCCCATTCCATTATTATGTTTTCCCTCTCAAGATGAAATGTCCATTTTTTGTTGTGTTAAAATAAATAATTATTCCAAAAGTGCAACTTTTCCTCCAGTGTGACTTACATAGGATTTTTTGTTCTTTATGATGCATTTCTTTGGTTTCTGTGACTAATACTCCAACTTATATTTTCCAAAAAATTATGGTACTTTACAAATGTCCTCATTATCAAACTCTAATGATCATTTCCAGAAAAACACGTATGTTTTTTGAATCTAAGATCTTAAAAATGATCGCAGAATTTCTTCTAATGGGTACTTGTTAAAATCTGAATGATAAAAAGTCAATTTTTTTAAGTGTTCACTGGTAAGACCAGTTTAGTTGTCAAAATAAACCTGCAAAACATCAATTATTAACAAAAAGTCTCCCAACGATAACACCAAAGTTTATCTGCCAAATTTTAGAAATCTAACTGCAAAGCGCAAAGATAATTTCTCAGAATTGGTGCTTTTTAGTTTAGTTTTCTTCATATTAGTCACAGTGTAAGTTTTTTCACCTTTTTTGTTTTTCCCTCATATTTTAAATTTGCCAGGGTTGTTTTCCAGTTGAGTTGTGTTTGTCATATTGGAGTTGATTCATTCAAATTCAGAAAGTTTCTTCCACAAATCCAGTCTCCTGCTTTCGGGTCCTCCCAAAGCACCAATTCTCACAACACCACATCAGTTGTGATTCGTCTTTAATCCAAAAAGCCTAGGAAGACTTTGGAAGTTTGCTCTTTATTCTTCTAATGTTGTAAAAGATCAAAAAGTATCATGTTAGCTCCAAAAAGCTCCTCACGTTTACCTTTTGTTTATTTATTGTGCATTCCAGCATCCACAGAAAACAACCCACCTTGTGTGAATGATGGTTAAATGGATTTATGGGGAAGGGGGGTAAATGAATAAGAGCTAGTGTTTTGAGAAAAATACCATTAAAGCTTAAAGAAATGAAAGCCGTTCTGCACAAAATGTAAATGCAGTATTATATGCAGACTGGTGTCTTTAAATCTGGCTTCAGGCCAGAATCCAAATGATGAAAACAAAGAGTTCTCTCCACGTGATATTGTGGTCATCGAGCTTAAAAGACAACATGGTTTAGGATTTCACTAAGTTGTTCTTAGTCTTCATTAACCACAAACAAAAGGTTCTTATCAAATGTTTTTACTGTATTTTCATCTGTAGGTTCTCTATAGTATTGTCTTAAATGATATTGCACAATTTAACAAGCTTTAGATAAGTGTCCAGCTAGTCGTTATAGATTGGACTCTACTCCAGAGGAGTTTTGCTTCATTGGATGTTTTGGGAGGCACAGTTAATATATGTTGTCTTTTAATCACTTTAAACACATATGTGTAAACTCTCACAACAGAAGCTCAAACCTTAAATTTAAATAATAATATAAAAAATAAAAATAATTGACAGAACTTCACTGAGATCAAATCAAATTTTGGTGAACTGTTTGCAAAGAAAACAGTACTTTTTACTGAATATGCTCACCACAGTCTGTTTTGTTACCATGAAACTCTGAAATTGCATTTCTTTCCAGAGAAATAAATGGGCTGGAAAACTTTCGAGGCATTCTTGTTTAGGCTTGTCAACTTTAACGTCATCTTCACTGGAGTATTTTATTTCACAGCATTACCTTATAGAGTTGATTAAAAGTAAAATATATAAAATATATATATATATATAAAATTTATTTTTAAGAACTTATTATTGATGATGGTTAAATTGATTGAGTTCTAATGATATTACTTCACTTGCTCCAAAAATTGATCATGATTGAAAATTCATGTTTTTTTAATCAGATCATGATTTTTCCTAATGTAACATAATTTTGCATATTTTAACTTTTGATACTTGATCATTTTTTGTATCATGGAGATTTTTGAAACAGTGCTATGTCTATTTTACTGATATAATATCATTTTTTTGATCATATACATGACCTTTATAAGTAACATAATCTGCATATATTTTGGATAATTGATCTGCATTTGCCATGATGATTTCTAAAATAGTTATTTTTTACATAATAATTTAAGTAATTCATCTTTTTCGTGTGCTTTATTGATATTTCAGGTTTCTTAATCCTGTCTGAAAAAAGTTATGAACCGAATAATGATAAATCATGTAATAAAATGGTTATGGTAGAACAGGGATGGAATTATATAAATTCGCTTCCTTCCACTCCCTTTCAAGCAATATTTATTTTTATGCTTAATTATCTTAAGTTTGTATGAATGTATAACTGATGATTGTAATGTTTTTTGTGTACTATTCTTATTTGATTGCTTGAAATAAACCATTTCAAATAAAAAAAATCAAAATGAGTGAATGGGAGTGCCACTGCAGAGCAAAGAGGTGGCGCTGATTTGGCCTGTTGCTACACTTGCTTGGCTGACGCTGAAGTACTTTCCTTACTGCCTCTGTATTCCGTGCTCAGGTTTTTTTTTAGTCA